>OY757188.1:54294419-55611919 GCA_963583895.1 Melanophora roralis
AAGACGAACGAAAGTAGTCGAAATGTAAACCCAAATTTATTCGAAAGTGAGTGGCTAGCTTTCTTTCGTATAGGTTTTCGTTCGACATCGCTAAACAGGCTATAAGTTCTCATCTCAAAAATTTGACATTCATCGTGACGAGTAGATCACTTTTTTCATAAATACCGTTATTTTTTTGAGCTTTTCTTTTTTATTTTACACCATTTTTTGAGAGGTCGCTGCTAATACTGTTTTTCACATAAGAACTAATATTCTTTTCTGCGTTCAAGGGAGTGGTAAGCGGTATTAAACTGTATAATATTTATTGTTGTAAAGTGTTTTGTTCCCAAGTAAGTAATTACAATGCTAAGGTAAATTTCTATGTCCCACACGTGACGCCGCTTTCCATTTTTTAATAATAACTGTAGGTTAGGTTAGGTAGAACAGGCAGCCGTTGAAGGAAAGATTACAGCTCACTTGGGTCCGCTTAATTCGGTCCCTTTGTGTTACCTGGAGAGGCAGATAGAATAGCTTGAGATAGAAGGAAAGAAGAAATAAAGAAAGAATTGAAGAATGAAGCAAATAATAACTGTAAGACAAGTCAAGTAAACAAATAGATTTTTGTTGTTCACAGCTAACTTTTGGTGGTCTTAAAGCTGAAAAAAAAAAAATCCACTTAAGCGCTTAGCAAATAGTTTTCCTTTCATGATAAAAAGTGTCTGTACGTGACGCCAAGAATTAAAGTATCTGAAATCTTTCAACCTTTCTGCCATCTACAAACTGTTAATAATTTACTGCACTACATTTGTGGCTCATCCAAGTATGAATGTAACACAACCTTCCACCAGTACTGACCATATGCGGAAACTTCGCGAAAAGCGTAAGAAAGATGATCAAACCTTTAGCCCAAGCGAGTCGAGAAGAATATGTGAGCTTCATAAGCGAAAAAGAGGAAGTCTTTCAAAAATCGATTTTAAAAGCTTTGCAAGTTAAAGAAAGGGATAAAAAAAGCCTGCAAAGGGCCAAATTAAGAAATCAAGGTCAAAATATTGACGAACCTTCTGTAAGTACCGAAATTCTCTTACAACTCCAAACAAACTTTATTGAAAGCTGTTCAAAAGGCTCTAATAGCCCTTTCTCAACCGCCAAGCAAAAAAAGAGCGATGGCAACCAAATAAGCGCTTAAAATTGAACATTTCTCTATCCAAAAGTTCAAGCTTGGACATATCAAATGTCGTATTACAAGGATGTTAAAGCCTTTTATTACCGTCCAGATATAGTATACACCTGTCCAGGCGCAAATGATTTGGTTGCGGTTTGGGGAAATGGAAGTATAGAAAGGCGTTAGAAGCATTATTTAACTATGTATCTACGGGAAGCATTTTTATTATCCTAATATAGAAATAAAATTTTCAAAATTTTGTAGTCTTAGACCTTAAGACGTGCTACTCATAAAAAACATTCCTTCAGATCAGTGCAAATTTATAACACATGAAAACAAACAAAACTACTGTAACGACTGGTTGTTGAAAATTTTATGTGATCCTTATTTAGATTTTAAGTGCTGGTAAAATGAATGTGACGTTTTTCTTATAACAAAAAACTATTACCGTCCATAGACTAAAGCAAAGTCTGCATATGGAAGAAGGGAAAAAATTTAGATAATAAATAACGTTTTAGAACCCATTAAACAAGTTCAGTTGAACTGAAAGACAAACTGATTAATTCAGTTCATATTATGATGAAACATGTTAATTTAAGAAGAATCCAAGTAGACGAATTTCAAAAAGACCAATTTAATGAAGTTGTACGTATCCTTCAAATTGATTTTACAATGCCTTTGGCTTGTGAATACCAGAATAAAGGTCAAAGCGCACAATGGTCGCGAACGAGTGTCCTGTTGTTTAAGCTGCAACTTTTTACAAAGAAAATGTCAAGCATAGAGTAAGTGCGGTTAATGTAGAATACCTATATGTTTTTAGATTGGCACACTTTGAATTTTGTGACGATTTTGGTATGATTTAACTACTATTTGCTTTACACAGCAGACATGTCCACAGACAATTTTACTCATACATCGACTTTTGCTGATGATACCGCCTTTCTCAGTATTCATAAAGACCCTAAAGAGGCCTCGAAATAACTGCAGCATCACGTATCCCAAGTAGAAAAATTGTGAAATTAATGGCGTATTAAAATAAACAAACAAAAATGCACCCACCTTACATTTACTTTACGCAAGGAAACGTGCCCCTTAATTTTTATTAAAACCATGCGGTGCCTCAACGTATTGAAACAAAATATCTTGGCATTCACTTGGATCGCCGCCTCACATGGAAGCCCCACATAGATGCAAAGTTGTCATAATTGAAACTTATAACGGCCCAAATCCATTGGCTAATTGGTAGAAACTCTATGTTACGCCTTGATTGTAATCTTTTGTTCTACAACTCAATTTTGAAACCAATTTGGTGCTACGGGATACAACTATTGGGTACTGCTTCCGCCTTCAACATAAAAAAAATTAAACGCCATCAAATTAAAATTCTAAGAATTATAACTAGTGCTCCTTGGTATGTTAAAAACAGCAACATCCAAAAGGATCTAGAAGTTCCACTAGTAAAATGCGAAATCCTTAACTATGTGGACAAGTACTTAAATAAGCTTGAAAATCATCTCAATCCGCTAGCTCGAAACATCTTGCAACATAGGGGGCACACCCGTCTAAAAAAGAGGGATACTATTGCGCTTAGATGAAATTATTTATTTCCTTATGAGAACTTAAAATTTTAGTCTGACCCTGGCTGGACTAATATTAAATATATAGCCTTAAGTTTTGAATACTTATTGTTAGTTAGCCAAAGGCGAAGATTCAATAATAAAACTTACTATACCACATTATCACTTACTCTACCTTATATGCTCGAATGTGAATTTTAAAGACAAAAATGAAGTTTTTTATTTTTTAAATAAGCTGTTCGATTTAGTAAATACGAAAAATTAAGATTTACCTTCAGTGGAAATAGTTTGGAGCAAACCGCTATATGGTAAAATTAATATCAATGCTGAGCGAAAAGTACGCAAAGCCCTTTTTTTGAAATATTTTGCTACAACCAATGGAAAAGGTGCAATAGAGGTGTTTATACACACAAATTTACTTCCCATGATTAATGTTTATACACACACATTTACTTACCATGATTATTGTTTATACACACAAATTTACTTTGATTATACAAACAAGCTAATGATCATTATAGCTAAGTGTATTTAAAGTTGGCTATGGTGATCATGAGCAACAAATGCAGGCTAAGCGTTAATTTACTTTTGTTCATAACCAATGTCTGCTTGCTTGTTTACAAAAGAATTCATTGACTTCTGACGAAAGTGGGTCAACTGCTTGGCTTGCATTTGATGACTAAAAGCGTAATAATTAACAAAAAAACGCACAATAGCAAAACCAAATTGTTTCCTGTTTACTGTTAATAAACATGTTTTGGTCAGCAGTAAAATTGTGCAATAATTTTACTGCTGACTTTTCCAAATTAAATTAGCATAAGAAAACCTGTAATTACGTTTAGTATATAAGAAAAGAAAATCCAAATAAAATCAGCAATCAATCATTTAATGACTTATTGTTCTCAACCCTTTCCTTGCTTAATTGACACAGTTAACACGGTTCAAGTGCCGCTTGTTAACTCCCCTACACACGATCAATCCAGTTTATGTGCTGCGATTGAATTCCTCAAATTACACAATCAATCCAGTTTATGTGCTGCGATTGAATTCCTCAAATTACACATTATACTTAACATTTTGGTGACCCCGACGTGATCCTGTGCAGTCGCAGGAATATCAGCTAGTGAACCGCACCAGGACACTAACAACTAACATTCAGTATCAACTGGACTCTCAACCTCTCAAGAAACTCCTACGCGGTCCAAGGAAGAAAGGCATCAGCAACCATGGCTACATTCGAAGGACTAGTCAGCAGCCAAAAGCAGACAGGCGAGCGAATTGAAGCCATAATTCGCAACTTTAAGAAGGACTCAGCTTCAAGGAAGAGTTCGGCCAGCTATTTCGAGGAACGACTCAGAAGGCTGGAAGAGGAGTGGTCCATGTTCGAAGCAACGGATAACAAAATCCGTGTGATTGAGAATCTTCAGATGGAGCACAGCTATTTCACTGAAGATTACTACGCCGCCATAGCAAATATCGTCCACCAATACAAGGAGATATTCGAGGCGTCTCTGTTGAGGGTGGCTCCAAGTGCAGCAAAAAGTCAGAGCCCATCAACGCAACAACAACATCAACCAGGGCTGCCAAGCGAAGGATCGAGCGAAGCTACCAGGCTCATCCGCCGACAGGCAGCAATGATGGCATCATTAGAACGACTCCTTCAAGGGGAGTTCGCAGCCAACGAAATGAAAACAGCAACCACGTTGTGGCAGAATGTCGAAGGGATGCACTTCCAGTTGTTTGAGATTTGTGCAAGCCCGGAGGCAATTGGCTACGATATGCATAAATTCGTCAAGTTAGAAGGTAGTGTTCGACGGGCCATGAAGGATGCAGCAAGTAATCCATCAACCAATCAAGGTCCAGCACCCCCTTCCAGGCAAGTGGAACCAATTTCAATGCCAAAACTTACGATACCAAAATTCGATGGAAATTACCTCAAATGGCAGGAATTTCATGATATCTTCTCATCATTAATTTTGCAACAAAACATACCCAAGGTCCAGAAAATGTGGTACCTCAAAACACACGTGGTGGAAGAAGCCGCCAACCTGATCAAACATTTCACCGCCACAGGAGAAAACTTTGATGCCGCATGGGGAATGATAGTCGAGCGCTACAACAACAAAAGACTCCTAGTCAACAAATTAGTGCACGAGCTTGCCACTGGCCCAACCAAACCGGTGGCCGACAATTACAAGGCGCTGCATGACAGAACACAAGAGTGTCTGCTAGCGCTACAAAATCTGCAAATCGACACTTCGTCCTGGGACCCGCTATTGCTTCACCTGCTACTAAAGAAGCTAGATCAGTCAACACGCCTTCGTTATGAGCAGTCACTGTCGCACCCACGAGAAGTGCAAACCATCAAGGGCTTCCTCGACTTTCTAGAAACCCACTTTCAATCCATGGAAGCAATGGAAGACAACCACCCAGTCAAGCCAAAGACGAAGGTGTGCACTTCCATCACATCCGAACCCCACAGCCATACATCCTGCAGTATGTGCAAAACCGGCAGTCATCCATTATTCATTTGCAAGGCATTTCTGGGCTTGTCTCCACCCTTGAGACTTCAACACGTCCAAAAGCAAGGGTTTTGTGTGAACTGCCTAAAGCCTGGGCATGTTGCCAAAATGTGTACCCTCAGAAGCTGCACGAGGTGCACTAAACGCCATAATACGCTCCTGCATCTAGAGCATCCAAACAATCAAGCAGCAACAAATCAGGTAGCAGTACCAGCATTATCGTCAACCTCCACCCAAGAAGCTGCGTCGCTCACGGCAGCTCAACCTTCTAGCACCAACCACTCGGTATTTCTTAGTACGGCTAGGATCACTATCAAAGCAAATCACAAGGAGGTACAATGCAGAGCGATCTTAGATTCAGGCTCCCAGCTCAATATTGTAAGCGAGCGATTGATAAGACGCCTTGGAATCTCACCGAAGCCAGTATCCATTAACATAAGCGGAATTGGATCCCGCAACACAAAGGTGCAGCAACGGATCAACGCGGAATTCCACTCTCTAACCAACGACTTCAGCACACGATTCGAGGCAGCTGTACTCCCGAATATAATTTCACCACAGCCGTCACAAGTTATCAACATCGAACATTGGCGAATCCCGAAAAACATCGCTCTAGCAGACCCAACATTTAATCGGCCCGACAAAATAGACGTGCTACTGGGAGCAGAATTCCATCATATGTTGATAACAGCCGGACAAATCAAGCTGGCAGATGAGTTACCTCTGTTACAAAACACACGACTGGGCTGGGTAATTGCAGGAAAGGTTGGGGAGCATCAGGCCGAAAACGCAGCATGTGGTATATGCACGGAAGGTGAACCCAACTTAGAAGAATCGATCGCTCAGCTCTGGGAGCTAGAGCACCTCAACACAGCGGACAAGCCTAAGACTGCATCCGAAAAATATTGCGAGGAGCATTTCACCCAAACCCATTCAATAACCGAGAGTGGCAGATTCATGGTCAAACTTCCATTTTGCGACAACCCAGACACGCTTGGCGACTCGCACGGAATAGCCGTTAACAGATTTCTGTCACTTGAACGCCGTTTGGGAAGCAACCCTACCATAAAAACACAATATTTACAATTCATGGAAGAATATGAGTCACTAGGACACATGACAGAAATTGAAATCAAATCTACTGATAAACCACACTACTTCATTCCACACCACTGCATCCTCAGGCCAGAGAGCCTAACGACCAAACTCCGAGTAGTGTTTGATGCTTCTACTAAAACTTCCTCAGGTTGTTCGCTAAATGACACCATGCACGCAGGACCAACAATACAAAGCGAACTCTTCTCCATCTTACTTCGTTTTCGTTTGCCACGATTCGTCTTTACAACAGACATCGAAAAGATGTACCGTCAGATACTGGTGCATCCAGACGACCGAAGATTCCAGACCATCATCTGGAGAAAAGATCAAACTGCCCCAATTAAATACTATCAACTTAACACCATCACGTATGGGACACGAGCTGCACCATACTTGGCAACAAAGTGCTTGGAACGAATAGCCAAAGAAAACATCAGACGATACCCATACGGAGCTCAATTCCTATTCAACAGCTTCTACGTCGACGACGGCATCGGCGGAGATGATTTAACCACAGCTTTAGCAATCCAGAAAGAGCTGACCCACATATTACGAAAGCATGGGCTAAACCTACAAAAATGGAGTGCCAACCACCCTCAGTTACTTCAAAACGTCACACGCAAGGATGAGCAGGAAGTAAATATTGACTTCAGAGATGAGGAGAAACAGGCAGTAAAAACACTAGGCCTGATTTGGATGCCGAAAACTGATCAGCTGTGTGTTAAGGTACGTCTAGGGCAACTAAGCCAAATCACCAAGAGAACTGTCAGCTCAGACATGGCAAAAATATTTGACCCTTTAGGAGTGCTGGCACCCATCGTCGTGACCGCAAAAATTTTTATTCAAGATCTCTGGCAAAGAAAGCTAGCGTGGGATGAAGCACTGCCAGCTGAACTCCAGATGAAATGGATGAACTTCCGCAACGAGTTAGAGCACGTGAATAACATGAAAATTCAACGGCACATCTTTGAAGGACGGACACCATCAAAACTCCAAATCCACGCCTTTGCCGACGCATCAGAAAAGGCATATGGCGCAGCGATTTACATCAGATCAACATCTAAAGACAACCAGGTCTCAGTCAAATTACTGTGTGCGAAATCACGGGTAGCCCCCCTACAGCGGCAAACACTACCGCGCCTGGAACTTTGTGCAGCCCTATTGTGTGCTCAGCTGGCGGCCAGGGTAAAGCAGGACGCGAGACTTGAAAACACTCCCACATACTTGTGGACCGACTCAGAAATCGTATTGGCATGGATTACCTCGCAGTCATCATCATACCATACGTTCGTGGCCAACCGTATCTCAGCAATACAAGAGCTGTCGTTAGTGGAACAATGGCGACATGTGCCCTCAAAGGACAATCCTGCGGACGTACTGTCAAGAGGTCTTTCACCAAGGAAGCTGTCAACATGTAGCCTGTGGCTGTACGGACCCATTTTCCTGCATGGAAAACAGGAAATTTGGCCACAACCCTACAATAGAGCTCAATGTACACATACCAATGACGTCACCATGGAGCGAAAGAAAGTAAGCGCAACCACGACAGCAACTGACACCTCAAACAACATAATCTACACAATACAACATAGCGGCTCATTTAGAACGCTACAGCGAGTTGTGGGCTATATGCTGAGGTTCATCAACCACACCAGAAGGCGGGCAAAGCAATCCAACCTAACGTTAAGCGTACAAGAATCAGAACAGGCACTCGTAACCATCATTCGGGCTATGCAACAAGCAGATTTTGCACCAGAACTACACAATTTGAAGAAAAATAATGCAGTACACAGCGGGAGTGCATACAACAATCTTACCCCCTTCTTGGACCCCAACGGCGTTATCAGAGTAGGAGGACGATTGAACGCATCAGAGCTATCATACGACGCTAAGCATCCAATGTTAATTCCATACAACGATCCAATCGTGAAATTACTCATTCAAATGATCCATGAACAAAATCGACACTGTGGACCTCAAGCACTGCTGGCACACGTGAGGCAAAGATTCTGGCCAGTCAAGGGAAAATCTGCAGTACGATCCATTGTCCAACATTGCATACGATGCACCCGAGCCAAGCCACAACTTCTCAATCAAATCATGGGGAACCAGCCAGCTCCAATACCAGCAGTTCGTAACCAACGCCAACCAACATCAGCAGATTTTACCGTTCACATCTAATATCATCACAACACACAGCAAGAAAACGAATCAACAGCCAGCTCCAATACCAGCAGTTCGTAACCAACGCCTACCAACAACACACAACCAAAACGAAGCAGCAGCCGTCATCAGAACTGGAACCAAATGCAACCTCAGCATAGCCAGCACAGATTCAAAAACCCTAAACCATTTATTTATGCAACTTAGTTTTACTATAACATTGTATTCATACTGTTGAGCTTCACTCAACGGGGGGAGTATGTTTATACACACAAATTTACTTCCCATGATTAATGTTTATACACACACATTTACTTACCATGATTATTGTTTATACACACAAATTTACTTTGATTATACAAACAAGCTAATGATCATTATAGCTAAGTGTATTTAAAGTTGGCTATGGTGATCATGAGCAACAAATGCAGGCTAAGCGTTAATTTACTTTTGTTCATAACCAAGGTCTGCTTGCTTGTTTACAAAAGAATTCATTGACTTCTGACGAAAGTGGGTCAACTGCTTGGCTTGCATTTGATGACTAAAAGCGTAATAATTAACAAAAAAACGCACAATAGCAAAACCAAATTGTTTCCTGTTTACTGTTAATAAACTTATGTTTTGGTCAGCAGTAAAATTGTGCAATAATTTTACTGCTGACATTTCCAAATTAAATTAGCATAAGAAAACCTGTAATTACGTTTAGTATATAAGAAAAGAAAATCCAAATAAAATCAGCAATCAATCATTTAATGACTTATTGTTCTCAACCCTTTCCTTGCTTAATTGACACAGTTAACACGGTTCAAGTGCCGCTTGTTAACTCCCCTACACACGATCAATCCAGTTTATGTGCTGCGATTGAATTCCTCAAATTACACAATCAATCCAGTTTATGTGCTGCGATTGAATTCCTCAAATTACACATTATACTTAACAAGAGGAAATTGGCGAAAATATAAGGAGATTTGTATAAGAGAAAATGATAAGGCAAAGCAAACATATTGTCATTCAGTCAGCTAAATTTTTTGCTTATTTGGCTTCTTAATTAGTTTCAAAAACACGGGTAATTTATGTGCCATCCTAAAATCTGAGAGAAAAATTAAATCTGAATCATGGTGGAATGCCCCTACAGTTTAGTATTATCATTGCTTTATTTTGAAGTTTCTGCATCCTTTCAAGTTGGGATTTATTACAGCAAGTAAAAATTATTGTGGACCCATATTCAAAATGAGGTTTAATTATTGTGTTGTATATGTTTATTGCGGTTGTTTTTGATATTTTTCTTCTTATTCTTTTAAAAAGTCCAATTTTTTTTACCAATTTTTTTACAAACATAGTCTATGTGGTTTTTAAATTTTAAGTCTTTATCTATTATAAAACCTAGGTACTTATTGTTTTCAACTTTCTGAATTCATATTTATTTCAATTAAGCTTTAGTTTGTTCATTTTTAACCAAATAGTTTTTTTGTTTATATCGTGGCTCATTTTTTCTTGACAACTATCATCATCATCTCCTTCTGCAAATACCAATGTATTGTCTGCATACAGAGTTGGGCAAAATACATGCTTTGCTGTATTTGAAATACAAAATACAAAATACTTCTTCCGCTTGTATTTCAAATACAAAATACCAAATATTTTCAAGTCGAGTATTTGAAATACAAAATACAAAATACAGTATTTTAGTATCTTTTATATGAAATACAAAATACATTTATAACCATTAAGCATGAACACAAGATTTTTAAAAGTTTAATCAGATAAGCAGCCTCTTGTTGAAGAATATAAAACTACTCCTAAAAAAAACAATCTTTCTACAGGTCCTGATGAAAACAGACTGGTGTTAAATTTTATGAACACATCCGAACCCCACAGCCATACATCCTGCAGTATGTGCAAAACCGGCAGTCATCCATTATTCATTTGCAAGGCATTTCTGGGCTTGTCTCCACCCTTGAGACTTCAACACGTCCAAAAGCAAGGGTTTTGTGTGAACTGCCTAAAGCCTGGGCATGTTGCCAAAATGTGTACCCTCAGAAGCTGCACGAGGTGCACTAAACGCCATAATACGCTCCTGCATCTAGAGCATCCAAACAATCAAGCAGCAACAAATCAGGTAGCAGTACCAGCATTATCGTCAACCTCCACCCAAGAAGCTGCGTCGCTCACGGCAGCTCAACCTTCTAGCACCAACCACTCGGTATTTCTTAGTACGGCTAGGATCACTATCAAAGCAAATCACAAGGAGGTACAATGCAGAGCGATCTTAGATTCAGGCTCCCAGCTCAATATTGTAAGCGAGCGATTGATAAGACGCCTTGGAATCTCACCGAAGCCAGTATCCATTAACATAAGCGGAATTGGATCCCGCAACACAAAGGTGCAGCAACGGATCAACGCGGAATTCCACTCTCTAACCAACGACTTCAGCACACGATTCGAGGCAGCTGTACTCCCGAATATAATTTCACCACAGCCGTCACAAGTTATCAACATCGAACATTGGCGAATCCCGAAAAACATCGCTCTAGCAGACCCAACATTTAATCGGCCCGACAAAATAGACGTGCTACTGGGAGCAGAATTCCATCATATGTTGATAACAGCCGGACAAATCAAGCTGGCAGATGAGTTACCTCTGTTACAAAACACACGACTGGGCTGGGTAATTGCAGGAAAGGTTGGGGAGCATCAGGCCGAAAACGCAGCATGTGGTATATGCACGGAAGGTGAACCCAACTTAGAAGAATCGATCGCTCAGCTCTGGGAGCTAGAGCACCTCAACACAGCGGACAAGCCTAAGACTGCATCCGAAAAATATTGCGAGGAGCATTTCACCCAAACCCATTCAATAACCGAGAGTGGCAGATTCATGGTCAAACTTCCATTTTGCGACAACCCAGACACGCTTGGCGACTCGCACGGAATAGCCGTTAACAGATTTCTGTCACTTGAACGCCGTTTGGGAAGCAACCCTACCATAAAAACACAATATTTACAATTCATGGAAGAATATGAGTCACTAGGACACATGACAGAAATTGAAATCAAATCTACTGATAAACCACACTACTTCATTCCACACCACTGCATCCTCAGGCCAGAGAGCCTAACGACCAAACTCCGAGTAGTGTTTGATGCTTCTACTAAAACTTCCTCAGGTTGTTCGCTAAATGACACCATGCACGCAGGACCAACAATACAAAGCGAACTCTTCTCCATCTTACTTCGTTTTCGTTTGCCACGATTCGTCTTTACAACAGACATCGAAAAGATGTACCGTCAGATACTGGTGCATCCAGACGACCGAAGATTCCAGACCATCATCTGGAGAAAAGATCAAACTGCCCCAATTAAATACTATCAACTTAACACCATCACGTATGGGACACGAGCTGCACCATACTTGGCAACAAAGTGCTTGGAACGAATAGCCAAAGAAAACATCAGACGATACCCATACGGAGCTCAATTCCTATTCAACAGCTTCTACGTCGACGACGGCATCGGCGGAGATGATTTAACCACAGCTTTAGCAATCCAGAAAGAGCTGACCCACATATTACGAAAGCATGGGCTAAACCTACAAAAATGGAGTGCCAACCACCCTCAGTTACTTCAAAACGTCACACGCAAGGATGAGCAGGAAGTAAATATTGACTTCAGAGATGAGGAGAAACAGGCAGTAAAAACACTAGGCCTGATTTGGATGCCGAAAACTGATCAGCTGTGTGTTAAGGTACGTCTAGGGCAACTAAGCCAAATCACCAAGAGAACTGTCAGCTCAGACATGGCAAAAATATTTGACCCTTTAGGAGTGCTGGCACCCATCGTCGTGACCGCAAAAATTTTTATTCAAGATCTCTGGCAAAGAAAGCTAGCGTGGGATGAAGCACTGCCAGCTGAACTCCAGATGAAATGGATGAACTTCCGCAACGAGTTAGAGCACGTGAATAACATGAAAATTCAACGGCACATCTTTGAAGGACGGACACCATCAAAACTCCAAATCCACGCCTTTGCCGACGCATCAGAAAAGGCATATGGCGCAGCGATTTACATCAGATCAACATCTAAAGACAACCAGGTCTCAGTCAAATTACTGTGTGCGAAATCACGGGTAGCCCCCCTACAGCGGCAAACACTACCGCGCCTGGAACTTTGTGCAGCCCTATTGTGTGCTCAGCTGGCGGCCAGGGTAAAGCAGGACGCGAGACTTGAAAACACTCCCACATACTTGTGGACCGACTCAGAAATCGTATTGGCATGGATTACCTCGCAGTCATCATCATACCATACGTTCGTGGCCAACCGTATCTCAGCAATACAAGAGCTGTCGTTAGTGGAACAATGGCGACATGTGCCCTCAAAGGACAATCCTGCGGACGTACTGTCAAGAGGTCTTTCACCAAGGAAGCTGTCAACATGTAGCCTGTGGCTGTACGGACCCATTTTCCTGCATGGAAAACAGGAAATTTGGCCACAACCCTACAATAGAGCTCAATGTACACATACCAATGACGTCACCATGGAGCGAAAGAAAGTAAGCGCAACCACGACAGCAACTGACACCTCAAACAACATAATCTACACAATACAACATAGCGGCTCATTTAGAACGCTACAGCGAGTTGTGGGCTATATGCTGAGGTTCATCAACCACACCAGAAGGCGGGCAAAGCAATCCAACCTAACGTTAAGCGTACAAGAATCAGAACAGGCACTCGTAACCATCATTCGGGCTATGCAACAAGCAGATTTTGCACCAGAACTACACAATTTGAAGAAAAATAATGCAGTACACAGCGGGAGTGCATACAACAATCTTACCCCCTTCTTGGACCCCAACGGCGTTATCAGAGTAGGAGGACGATTGAACGCATCAGAGCTATCATACGACGCTAAGCATCCAATGTTAATTCCATACAACGATCCAATCGTGAAATTACTCCTTCAAATGATCCATGAACAAAATCGACACTGTGGACCTCAAGCACTGCTGGCACACGTGAGGCAAAGATTCTGGCCAGTCAAGGGAAAATCTGCAGTACGATCCATTGTCCAACATTGCATACGATGCACCCGAGCCAAGCCACAACTTCTCAATCAAATCATGGGGAACCAGCCAGCTCCAATACCAGCAGTTCGTAACCAACGCCAACCAACATCAGCAGATTTTACCGTTCACATCTAATATCATCACAACACACAGCAAGAAAACGAATCAACAGCCAGCTCCAATACCAGCAGTTCGTAACCAACGCCTACCAACAACACACAACCAAAACGAAGCAGCAGCCGTCATCAGAACTGGAACCAAATGCAACCTCAGCATAGCCAGCACAGATTCAAAAACCCTAAACCATTTATTTATGCAACTTAGTTTTACTATAACATTGTATTCATACTGTTGAGCTTCACTCAACGGGGGGAGTATGTTTATACACACAAATTTACTTCCCATGATTAATGTTTATACACACACATTTACTTACCATGATTATTGTTTATACACACAAATTTACTTTGATTATACAAACAAGCTAATGATCATTATAGCTAAGTGTATTTAAAGTTGGCTATGGTGATCATGAGCAACAAATGCAGGCTAAGCGTTAATTTACTTTTGTTCATAACCAAGGTCTGCTTGCTTGTTTACAAAAGAATTCATTGACTTCTGACGAAAGTGGGTCAACTGCTTGGCTTGCATTTGATGACTAAAAGCGTAATAATTAACAAAAAAACGCACAATAGCAAAACCAAATTGTTTCCTGTTTACTGTTAATAAACTTATGTTTTGGTCAGCAGTAAAATTGTGCAATAATTTTACTGCTGACATTTCCAAATTAAATTAGCATAAGAAAACCTGTAATTACGTTTAGTATATAAGAAAAGAAAATCCAAATAAAATCAGCAATCAATCATTTAATGACTTATTGTTCTCAACCCTTTCCTTGCTTAATTGACACAGTTAACACGGTTCAAGTGCCGCTTGTTAACTCCCCTACACACGATCAATCCAGTTTATGTGCTGCGATTGAATTCCTCAAATTACACAATCAATCCAGTTTATGTGCTGCGATTGAATTCCTCAAATTACACATTATACTTAACAAGAGGAAATTGGCGAAAATATAAGGAGATTTGTATAAGAGAAAATGATAAGGCAAAGCAAACATATTGTCATTCAGTCAGCTAAATTTTTTGCTTATTTGGCTTCTTAATTAGTTTCAAAAACACGGGTAATTTATGTGCCATCCTAAAATCTGAGAGAAAAATTAAATCTGAATCATGGTGGAATGCCCCTACAGTTTAGTATTATCATTGCTTTATTTTGAAGTTTCTGCATCCTTTCAAGTTGGGATTTATTACAGCAAGTAAAAATTATTGTGGACCCATATTCAAAATGAGGTTTAATTATTGTGTTGTATATGTTTATTGCGGTTGTTTTTGATATTTTTCTTCTTATTCTTTTAAAAAGTCCAATTTTTTTTACCAATTTTTTTACAAACATAGTCTATGTGGTTTTTAAATTTTAAGTCTTTATCTATTATAAAACCTAGGTACTTATTGTTTTCAACTTTCTGAATTCATATTTATTTCAATTAAGCTTTAGTTTGTTCATTTTTAACCAAATAGTTTTTTTGTTTATATCGTGGCTCATTTTTTCTTGACAACTATCATCATCATCTCCTTCTGCAAATACCAATGTATTGTCTGCATACAGAGTTGGGCAAAATACATGCTTTGCTGTATTTGAAATACAAAATACAAAATACTTCTTCCGCTTGTATTTCAAATACAAAATACCAAATATTTTCAAGTCGAGTATTTGAAATACAAAATACAAAATACAGTATTTTAGTATCTTTTATATGAAATACAAAATACATTTATAACCATTAAGCATGAACACAAGATTTTTAAAAGTTTAATCAGATAAGCAGCCTCTTGTTGAAGAATATAAAACTACTCCTAAAAAAAACAATCTTTCTACAGGTCCTGATGAAAACAGACTGGTGTTAAATTTTATGAACAGTTCCCTGCAAGGCACATTCAACAAGGTAAACCCAAGGCGAATTTAAAAAATTCGCCCTCTGCATTTCCCTTTTTTTTTAAACGGTAGAATGTCAGAAAAATTAAAAATTTAATACAAAGTTAAATTTGTATAACGTGAAAATATCAAATTGATTTTAATCAGCTGGGCCCTTAATATTACCTGGTTAAATGTGCCTTGGTTCTCTGTATGTGCCTTGTATGTGAAAAACAAATTAAACTAAAAGTAAAGTAACTTATTAGGTTTTGACTTTTAGTCTTTAGCTAATTTGGCCTATCTCGTTCTATGTCAATAAAAAACTTTTTATTACATATTTACCCAACGTTTCGTCAATTTTATGTTGACTTTATCAAGGGTTTGTCTATTTAAAAATATAAAACTTAAATAATTACAATTTTACACCAATTTTACATACAACATATACTTACAAATAAAATTTTTGTAAATTAAGTTAAAAACATTAAAAAACATTAAAAACAAACTTAAAAACAAAAAAAAAAGTAAAGTAATATCAAGGCGAATTCAAAAATTCGCCCTCTGCATTTCTTTTGTATACCCTTCAAATAGTGATAAGTTTGTCATTCCGTTTGAAATTTCTTTGTTTTCCATTTGGGACCCCATAAAGTATTAATATTCCGGATCCTTATAGATAGGGAAGTTGATATAGCCATGTCCGTCTGTCAGTCTGTTGAAATCAAGTTTCCGGAGTCAAATAAAGTGATACGGACCAGTTATTGGTGTCAAACTTTATATCCTGGAGACAATCGCTATTTAAAATTAGAAAATCGGTTAACTATTGATCGAGATATAAACGAAAAATCAAAATAACCCATTTTTTAACACAAAATCCGTGCATACATCCCTATATACCTCAGTGAATATAGTCATTCTTGCCACAAAACTTGGCACGGATACACTCAAAGGGAAAAAGTTTTTTTCAGATAGGATCAAGGGAAGTGGTTTTTTTCTCTGCAATTGCACAAATTTTGTGAAACGTTTCATGCGCTAAATCTTAGAAATTATAACAGCAATCGACCTACACTGTGGATAAAAAATTTTTTGGGTTAGGGCAGGAGAAAGTGTAGCTCCCATACAAATCAACAATTTTTATGAAATTTTCGATACGCTATGTCTCAGAAACTATAACAGCTGCCGACATCAAATGTTCTACAAAAAGTAATTTGACAACAAGACCTACGCTTTGAAGAAAATTTTTGTGTGGGGGTGAAGAAGGGGTAGCTTCCATACAAATGAACAATTTTTATGAAATTTTCGATATGCTATATCTCGCAAACTATAACAGCTATCGACTTCTAGTGTTCTACAAAAAGTAATTCGATGATAAGACCTACATTTTGAAAAAAAGGTTGAAAAGGAGCAGGGGGACTAGAAGATCCCATAAAAATTAACAACTTTTGTTAACCTTTTAATAGGAATAATGTCGAAAACTTTTATAACTCTCGACCTCAAATCTTCTTCATCTATTTCTATTATCCATACGAACGTTAAAATTTTGTAAAGTTTTCTATGGACTTTAAAACTGGCACAAGGTATACTTATTATATTATTTGCAGTACAAAATAACTCGGCTGGGTATATTAAAAGAGCAATGTAAAGGGTATATAGGAAAAAATTTTAATTTTTATACAAAATTTAATTTTTTTGACATTCACACCTCCAAATATCCGCTTAGCTCTTGATATTACCTGAATGAGTGAGACCTGTAAAAGAACGTGCCTTGCTAAGGCGAAGACGTGAATGAATACGAAGATAAAGTTTTCATTCTTTTTTTTTTTTTTTTTTTTTGTAAATTGTAACATTTTTCAATTTTTCTAATGACAACTTTTTGTATAACAAAAAAATGTATTTTGCAAAAATGTATTTTGCCATCATAAGTATTTGAAATACAAAATACTTCAGTGTTGGGTATTTCAATACAAAATACATTAGAAGGTGGTATTTCAAATACAAATACAAAATACGTATTTGTATTTCAAATACAAGTATTTGAAATACTGCCCAACCCTGTCTGCATATAACACCATTTCACACTTTTCTAATATATTTGGCACATCATTTATGTATAATTTAAAAAGAAGAGCACCCAAAATTGAACCTTGTGGTACACCAAAATCATTTTCTATCTTAGTTGATAGATTATTCTTCACTTTTGTAAATTGTTTTCTATTTTTCAGGTACGACTCGAACTATTTTAATTCTGTGCTCCATATTCCATACATAGAAAGTTTTTTTTAGCATAATTTCCCGGTTTATAGTTTCAAAAGCCCTTTTAAAGTCAAGAAATATTGCCATTATTTTTTTGTGTTTTTCAATATTTTTCCACTTGCTAATTACATAATTAACTGTTATTTCACATGAGTGTTTTTTCCGAAATCCTGATTGATATTTTGACAATATTTTATTTTTTTCAATATATTCTTCTAGTTTTTCCTTAACCACTTTTTCTAGTATTTTTTTAAATGTTTTTAGTGTATTAATATGCCTATACTCTTTAATTTTCCTAGTATTTACCACTTTTTCATAGTTTAATAGTTTCTTTCCAGTTTTCGGGAAAAATACCAGTCTCCAAGGATTTATTTATAATTTTTTAAAGTATTTCTCCTGTTATATTTCAGTTGTCAAGTATAATTTTATTTGAGATTTTTTCATAATCGACTTTATTTTTTAATTTTTTAACAATGTTCTTAAGTTCTAGTATATTTATTGCACGGAATTTAAAATTAGTTTCAATACTGCCCATTATTTAGTTTGTATATTGCACATTTTCGATTGAGTCTCTTATTATTTTAATACTGCCTAAGAAATAATTATTAAGTTGACTAGATATTTCGCTTTTATCACTATATTTTATTTGGTTGTGTATCACAGATTTTATTACATTATTTTTCTTCTTAAGTACTAGATCCTTTATCTCTCTCCACATTTGCTTTTAATTTTTAGCGTCGTTTATTTTATCATTAACGTATCTATTTTTCTGATTTTCGATTTTTACTTTATATTGATTTCTTATTCTTTTATATTCTGTTCAAACATCTGTTGTATTTTGTAATTTTGCTATTTGATATTTTATTATTTTTTCTTCTTTTAATAACCTCAATTCTTCATTAAACCACTTATTCACATTGTTATTATTGTTGAAGACTTTTATTTTTGTGTTTTTCTTAATAATTTCTTTAAAACAATTATCAAATATTATGACATTTTCATTTATTTATATATTTTCATTATAGTTCAAAACGCTTCCTAATTCTTCATTAAAAGTATATCTATTGTATCTAAATACTTGCACTTGTTCGTTGGTTTCCTGTAATCTTTTTTCAGCATTAATCAAAATATCAATAATTTCGTGATCTGATATTTTATTGTTTGTATTGTTTTTTACTGTTATGTTATTGTTATTATTGGTTATAACATAATCTATTATTGTACTTGAATATTCTGTTACTCTTGTGTATTCATTTACCATTTGACGAAGACCATTATCTTGTATTATACATTTAATTCTACTTTTATATGATGGGCTTTTTGACCAGTCGATGTTAAAATCACCAGCTATTACTAAATCACAATTTTTATCACAGATTTCTTCCAAGACATCCTCAAATATTGCACAAAACTCTGACTCGCTTTAACTAGGGGATCTATGTATGTATTGCACAAATTATCATATTAATATTATCACATATGGCTCTACAAACTAATATCCAGTATTTAACTTCAACTTTTTCCATTAGTTTACTAATTTTCCAGTTTTTCTTAAAATATATTATAACACCGCCCGTTCTTGATGATGTAGATATAGAATTAATGTTATTATAACCATTTAATATTATTTCATTATCTTCTACTTCATTTGTAACGTGTGTCTCCGATATAGTAAACAAGTCGGGGCTCTCTTTATATGCAATAATTTCAACTTGGTTGTAATTATTAATTAATCCTTGTACATTTGTAAATAGGGATCTAATATGACTTGGCTGCTATACTGCTAGGCCAATTCTCCTCATTTTAACATTTAATTTATTTTGGTACACAGGACATCCTCTTTCATTTGTATAATGATTCTCGTCTAGATCCATATTCAATTTACTATTCATTCTCATGCAATTAATACATTTCATAATCTGATCTTTGTTATTGCAATTTTTGGTTTTATGTTGACCATTACATCTAAGACATATTTCTTGGTTTCTACATTCTTTGCTATGTGGTTATAACCTCTGCATTTAAGACACTGTTTAACTTACCTTATTTAATTTTTTTTTATTTTTTATTTAAAGTTTTATTTAAAAAAATTCCTTCGAATTTAAAAAAAGAGGTTTTTTTGTTCACTTATTGTTAAAAAAAATTAATATCAAAAGGTTTTTAAAAGTGATGGCAGTCATTATCCTTAAAATCTTTTCTATCACAATAAAACCTAAAATCTCTACTTTTAGACAAAAAAGAAAACGTTGCGCGTTTTTGCACCATTTTTTGTGGCGAATTTTTGAAAATTTCACTTTTTTTCTGTTTTTTTCTCATCTTGTGTGTTTACATATGAGTTAGAAACTTTTTTGTGAGTCAAAAAAAGTTTTGATAATCAATTGTTTTTTTAATGTTTTTTATTTTAATTGTTACAGGTAAATTAAAATTGGTATTTAACAGGTTAAATTGGGATTTACACTGACATTGCATGCATAAAAAGGAATGTGCGAGGTAGTAGTTTTTACTCACCCCTAAACTGGTTATGTATACCCGTGTGGCAGCTTTCTTTATGACGATATTTTATGCAACAAAATATCTGTACCTGTCGTAAAACCCTTTGGAAATTGTTAAAACAAAATTATTTTTTAAAGAGAAACAAATGTGTGTTTCAAGTACTAATTTTTTTGGTGTATCTATATTTTGGTTATTGCACGAAATTGTTTTCAGAACCCTTTTGAAACTACAAGAGTAAAATGGAAAAAGTTTATACAGGATTAGAGATATTACAAACAGTAAGGGAATGTAAAGATAAATTTGTTAAAGAGAAATTGCGATTTTTAAGTAGAACATTGTGTGAACTTTCAAAATGTCAAGGAGATGGCGACATGCCAGTGTTTATACAGTTTCAGAAAAATTTTTAATATACAATGCACAAGATTTTAATACATGAATTAATTGCCTATTGGGTTGTTATCAAAAAACATTTTCGGATTTACAGGCAGAATTTTGCAAGAAAGTTTTTAAGAGTTCAGTGTAACGTAGATACTATCAATAGACTTTTGCTCAGTTCTGACCCAATTATGACTAGCATAAGACCAACTCTAAAAAAAGAAGTCATTGCCCTTTACGAAAAATGCAGTTTTGGGGCATTTCTGCCCCTACCCATAAAAGCTTTAAAATTTTACTTTTATAGTATTTGGGCGTAAGTTATCCATTATTTTTATGATATACATTATTTTTGCAAATTTTACTTTATGCCGCCGCCCACGAAAGGGGAGAGGACGACACTGTCCAAGTGTTTATTTTTTTAGCTTTTTCTTACGTTTAAAGTTGCATTTGCATATCAATAGTATTAAAAACTTAAAAAAAATTTTAATTTTTCAGAGGTGGTTTAGTTCTTCTAAGGGAAACTTTTTCCCCATTGGTTCGGTTTTCATTTTTTTTTTTAATCCTTAAATGCCTATGACTACAATATACATATATTTCTAACAAGTTTCATCAATCTAGGAGCACTCAGTAATTTTTAAGAAGCTTTATTGTAAAAAATAAAAAGTAATGTCCGGCTAGAATGGCAAAATACCCCTATGTGCGCTGGTGATGTCCTGTAATCAATATGAAAATTGTAACCCTAGCTGGATCATTTGGCGAATATGGCGCTCTTACTTGGTTCTCTTAAAATTGTACTATTTTTTTTACCACCCCACATGCTTTTCGTTGGAAGTGCCTTGGCAAACTGGAATTTAGTTTAAAATACATATGCATGTACATACGAGCGCTCGCGCTGCGGTCATTTATTAAAGAGCAGGGAATAAGTTTTCAAAATATATGTATGAACTATGAAATATAGGACCCGTTTAAATGTTTTCGTCCAAAAAAATATTGTGCTGTTTTTCAAAGAAAAGTAGTTAACTTCTGGGACGATTTATATGTATTTTGTTATTGTAAATATACACAAAAACAACATAAATCATCCTAAAACGAGCACCTCACGGATTAGAAAAACAGCACCTTAGATCAACAAACGAATTTTAAAACACCACCACAAACTTACAAATAATGAAATGTTACCTTTACACAGATAATAGATTGAACTTGATCAAGTTCTCCATTTTTAATACTCCATACGAGATCTGACATTTCTTGAAAATATATCTTTGAAAATAAATTTTATTGATAACGGACAGAGCGCGAGGCCAATGGGTAAGAGTTGGCAGCGGCGGCCAAGTGCATGTTGAGTCGGCGGCGGCTAATAGCCGGCTGCCGCCGTCTACTACGTTAACACTAGAAAGACGGGAAAATTTACATACCTTGAAAGGCGATTATGGGTCATATGACCCCTACTTAAATAAATTATATAAAATTCATAATTAAGTTTTAAATATTGTATCGGTAGAAAAACTAGCTTTTTCAAATAAAAGTTTTTTTCAACATTAACGGAACATATTAATTTCATCTAAAAAAAGAATTTATATGAACTCAAGCTATATTAACACGCAAAAATTTGTATTAAAACAATTAGTTCAACAATAAATAAAAATAGCATATTGTTAATAAACTTATATATACATACATATACATATATTTCAAACATAAAATTTTTCATTTTGGTATTTTAATTTGTATGAAATTTATTACGAACTCGCTAGTCGGCCGGAGGTTCTTCCACCTCAGCTAACTCATACGGCTTATTCTCCAGGCGTAGTTCTCAACCCTTACATGACCGAGGTTCGCCGCAGATTAATAAAATTTTGGAGGAACAGTACCACAAAAACACTACTAAACAACAAACACGCGGGAACAACTCAACATAGGGAGACAGATGTAATTCCCAATCGCCCTGTAAACCCTGCCTTGGCCGTAATGCATCCGCATCCTATACTTACGGACCCCTCATTCCGTCTTTTTCCGCCTTATTCCGATACAACAATCCTCAATAAATAATTTACTCCGCCATATTTACGTTACGATACATCTAAGAATTTATAACATATATTATTGATAATAAACATTATAATTCAAATACAAAAAAAAAAATTTATATATAACAATAAAACTTATTCAAACAAGAGCAAAAAAAAACGATTTGATTAATAGTCACAACAAAAAACTTAGTTTACAAAAATTATTTAAATAGGTACTTAAAAAAAATAATCACAGAGAAAATTTACTAGCCGTGATTTGGGCTTTTCACACTTTCAAGCCACTCTTATACGTCCTCTACTGCTGACTTACGTTCCCTAAAAGAGCTCTCTGAGGGACCAAAACTCCCACACTATTTTTATATTGGGAATATGTACAAAAAAACCGATTCTGTCTAAACCTCTAGTAAAAACTCTTACACTAGTCTCAAATACATAAAACCAATCAATTTGAAACACCACAATACAACATTTACTTAAAACACACACAAAAAAAATACATAAAACTCATACATTACACTTAAAACGCTTATTTTTTCTTCTTCCTCAACTTTCCCACTGGAGCTTTGTTCTTTATTTTTCGGATAACAGCTTTAACATACTATGGTTCACGAACTGGATACAGCTTTTTCTTTATAGGCACAAACTCCCTTTCTATGGAACTGTTACCAGCCTGGATTTTTTTCCACAACTTTTTTGCAAGGCTGGCACTTAATGCCGGAACTGCCAATATACATAAAAAAATAGTTCGATACCTTTAATCTCGTTCCAAAATTTTAACGTCCTTTATACCTTTCCTTCCGGCAGCTTATCTTGGATAAAATTCCACACTAGGTTTCTGGACTAACAAATTCGTCCGACCAAATGCAATATTTGTTATCTTTATTCTTTTCGCACCCAGTTCAAAATGTTCTATCGCACAAACGAAAAGAAATAAAACGGCCACTATTAAACCGCTAAACGCACAATATAGGTAAATATTTTGCCTACTCACCTCTTCACACCAAAAACAAAAACAAATAAAAATTTTAAAATAGTAATTTAATTGACTTGAATTTTGTTAACAGACTTTTTTGTCAACTGTACCACCAACACTTTAAAAAAAACTATTCGTCACAATTTTAAAATTTCCTGCTGTCACAATTTTAAAATTTCCTGCTGTTCACGATGACTGAAACTTTAATAATGATCTGAACAAATCCTTTGCCGCTTTAAAAAGAAGTTTTAACCCGTGTATTTTTACGTTGCTTCTTGCAACATAAAAATATGAAATTTGGCTGGTGACTAAACCTGCAGTGCACAGAAGATATAGTTACCTACAGTCAATAATTATATTCTCTTGCCGAGCGCATATAATTATGAAAAATTTATTAAAAAAGCCAAATGAAATTAATGAGTGTGATTTGTGGTGTTTATTAAGGGATGAGTATATTTACCTTAACTAATAAGAGAGCTCAAAGTTAAGAAGTTGCTCGCACCAGGGGTAACAAAACGGAAATGAAAATTATAGAGTATACAAAATTAATTTAGGCCTCGGTTTTCTCCGAAACCTGCAACCCGATTGGAAAGATAACCAGTGTGGGCAACTTTACAGTCGTTTACACTACATGTTAGTATATTATAAGGTAAGTATTTTAAGGTAAGTATTACACGATAAGTCTTAAGTAGTAAGTAAGATTAGTATAATACATTGGTAAGTATAGTTCATTGGTAAGTATAGTTCATTGGTAAGTATAATTCATTGGTAAGTATAATTCATTGGTAAGTATAATTCATTAGTAAGTATAATTCAAAAAAAATTACTTGCAGATTTTTTATAAATTAACGTTGCAGAAAAAGAATAAATATATGTGTACAGCGATGAGTCTGGACATGCCGCCGGCCCTAACCTCAGGCAACCGATGACGTCTTCTTTGAGCCACAAAGAACTTGGGCCAATGAGCTAATCGCCTCAGCAAGGATCTTGGCGTCTGGCGTTGTTGACGATGTAGATTGTGGCGATGTGGTTGGTGGTCGAGCTACTTTGCGCTTTGATGAGGTTGCTGGATGTCCGGTTGCCGCTTGGGTTGATAACAGTGATCGATGTCTGGTGCTTGACGGCTGACGACGAGGACGAGTTGGCTCATTTTGTCTTGACTTTGGCCGAGTCGGATTAGCGTGCAGGAGTGTGTGGTGATATTTACCACACTTTCTGCAGGTGTCAAGGCACGAATATGCTCTCAGGTCGTGGCTTTTTGCCAGACAATAAAGGCAGTAGTGATATTTCTGCACTACAATTTCCCTTCTCCTTGGGCTCATTTTCAAAAATTTAGGACAGAACCGCAGCGCGTGATACCGTTTGCACAAAGCGAACTGAAAGGTGTCTGCCTGGAGTCTTCTTTCACTGGCTCTCCGGTTGCGTCGGCTCTGTGTCGGACGAGTAGTTTCCAGTCTTCGGTTGTTTCTGCAGGTAGAAAGTACGTTATTAGACACGAGATAACGATTTAAGAGGAAAAAATTAAAATATTTGATTAGTGTATAGAGGTAAGTAGAATATGCTAGGGACTTAGCTACGAAATGTAAGAATATGGGTTGTGTTATAAGTGTTAGAGGTTGAGGGACATGTGTATCAAGCCTGACTACGCTAAAGCCAGGGGGTTTTAGGAACGGTGTAGTTTATGGGTAGCATCCAATTTTTACGTGGGCGCTTTCCCTAACAAAGGGAAGAAGGCACAATTTAACAATAGGACGAGTAATGACATTAGCATTTCGTGTATTATCATCATTTCCCGGAAAGGTTTCCTCAACCCTTCCCAAGCGCCATTCGTGGGGTGGTAATAAATCATCCCTTACCACAACGAGGTCCCCAACATTAAGGTTTGGAGCGAGGTCCTTCCACTTGGTCCGTTTGTGTAGTGATTTGAGGTAGTCTTCCTTCCATCGTATGGAACATCTATGATGTATTGCCTTTAATTTTTCCCATCGATTGACCAAAGATAGATTTTGAAAGAAAGCCTTGTTCGGGAAAAGCTGTTAAGGGAGCGCCTCGTAAGAAATGCCCTGGAGTCAATGCTGTTAGATCGGTGGGGTCTTCTGACAGAGCTGATATTGGTCGGGAGTTAAGCACGCCTTCAATTCTAGCTAACACAGTAGCAAATTCTTCGAATGTAAATTTATGTGACCACGCAACTCGTTTAAGGTGATATTTAAAACTTTTCACGTCGGCCTCCCATAAGCCGCCCATGTGATGCGTGCGGCGGTATGAATTTCCACTCAAACCCGTGAGCAATGTACTTTTGAGCTATGTCTTGGGCTGCATTCTCGATGAAAGCGGAAAATTCGAGTTCCAGTGCTCTACTACATCCTAGAAAATTCCTACCATTATCAGTTACTACCCTTTGGGGTAGACCTCGCCTCCCAACGAAACGACTAAATGCGGGAGATGAGAGATCTGAGCAAGGTTCCAAGTGCACTGCTTTCGTGCTAAAACAAACGAACACACTGACGTAACCTTTTACATAGGGCGAATTTCTTAACTGGGACGTCTTCAGTTCGAACGGGCCTGCAAAATTAATACCAGTTATCTGAAAGGGTAGGGAAAGATTGCATCTCTCTGGTGGTAAGGGTGCCATTATTTGTAAACATGGCTGCTGTTTGTACACGGTGCAAGCCTTGCAGTGGCGTATTACCTTCTTTATGCGCGGTTTTAATCTGAATATGAAAAATTCACTCTGTACTGCTCTACACATTTGCCTGCATTCTGCGTGACATAGAAATTTGTGTAAATGAGCGAGATACAATTGGCAAAATTGTGAATTACCTGGTAAAATTATAGGGTAACGTTCCGAATAAGGGAGAGATGATTCCGACAACCTTTCATTTACTCTCTTGACTGAATTTGTATCCAAAAATGGGCTTAAACCTTTGATTGAGCTTTTGGTTGGTATTGTCCTGGAGGTTTCGAGACAGTAATACTCTTCTGAATAAACCCTTTTTGAGCTAAAATTATGAGTCTTGATTTTGAAAAGTTCATTTCCTGTTGAGTCAAATGATAATGAGGGCTATTGTCAGCAATTGGGTCCAGCTTTTTTAGAGATTTGTTAAAAAAGCGGAAAACGTAACAAAAAACTTGTAATGCTTTCGAGTATGATGAATATTTGCCCAAAATATCATCCTTTTCCACTTCAGTGTGAAACGATTGAGTTTCTTTACCTTTTAAAATCGCTATAGAAGGTTTTGGGTTAGGCCATGTGGATGAGGGATTCGTTAACCAAGAAGGTCCATGCCAAAATCAGCTGGGTTGTCGTGAGAGGCGATGTGACGCCATAATGCATTGGGAGCAAGGAGATTAATTTGGAAAATTCTATTGGCCGCATATGTTTCCCATGTAGAAGGGGG
Organism: Melanophora roralis; assembly: GCA_963583895.1. Lineage (NCBI taxonomy): Eukaryota > Metazoa > Arthropoda > Insecta > Diptera > Rhinophoridae > Melanophora > Melanophora roralis. The sequence continues at coordinate 54,321,482 of OY757188.1, forward strand.
TTTGGAAAGCCACCCAAGAACTATGGATGAATCCGTCCATAAATATGTTTTTTCAGCGTTGAAGTTTAGGGTTGTATCGACGTATTTAAGAAGCCTTGCTAAAAGTAGGGCTCCATTGAGTTCAAGTCTTGGTAGGCAAACTGTTTGTATTGGAGCAACTTTACATTTGGCAACCAACAGATTCACAAAGGTGGTGCGTGTGTGGGTGTGACATCTCACGTACACGGCTGCGCAATACGCCGACTGTGACGCATCTGAAAAACCGTGAATTTGAATAGAGTCTGAAGGGGCATATTGTAGCCACCGAGGTATAGTTAGAGATAGATTCTACCCTTTTGAGATCTTGCACTAGACTGTACCAAATTTGAGCGCAATCAGAAGAAATTTCGTCATCCCATTGCAGTTTTTTCAACCATAATTGTTACATTAATATTTTCGCTCTGACAACTATTGGGGCTAGCCATCCTGCAGGGTCAAATAATTTTGCAATCGCCGATAGAATTTGGCGCTTTGTAACCTTCGTAGTCTGACCGATTTCAGTATATCTGTAAGTAAGCGCGTTCCATATAATTCCAAGGGTTTTAGTAGCACTCGTTTCATGAAATCGTAGAAACTCTAGGTCATAAAGATCATCTTTTGGGATGGCTTCGAGAAGTTTGGGATCATTTGCGGTTATCTTTTTCAAAGGGAACCCTGCTAAATTTAAGGTTTTTCTAAGCTGAAATTGGGCCATTAAAGTTTCTTCTATTGTATAGCCACCCGACAGAACATCATCGACGTAGGTTTCTCTGCGTAGAATAGACGACGCTTTTGGGTATTGACATTCTACGTCCGACGCGACTTGAAGAAGGGTACGAATTGCAAGCAAAGGTGCACAGTTTACACCAAAAGTAACAGTCTTTAGTTGGAAATCTTTAATGGGGCTATCTGGGTGCCGTTGGAACAAAATTCTATGATAGGGTCTACCATCTGGGTGCACGAGTATCTGCCGATACATTTTCTGTATGTCACCAATAAACACAAATCGATATTTTCTCCAGTTGAGTATTGTCGTGATTAAATCATTTTGAAGTATAGAACCTGTGTAAAGAACATCGTTAAGTGAGTGTGGTGATTTTGATTTCCTTGAGGCGTTAAATACGACCCTAACTTTGGTTGTTTCGTGCTCTGGTCGCACAACTACGTGATGCGGCAAATAATACGAATAGTATTTACCCTGTGATGCAATTTCTTAGGAGATAGATTCTTCCATGTGATCTAGATTTAGATATTCTTCTAAGACTTCTTTGTACTGCCTGTATAAATCGGGATTTTTTTAACCACGTCTTTTCCATGCTCGAGTATTGTACCAGGGCTATGAATCTTGAAGATCCAAGGAAGATTTCTTTGGGGAATTCTTTCCGAAATGGTAATCTAACCATATATCTACCATCTTCATCGCGTGTAGTTGTTTGGGCATAGAATTTTTCACAGAACTCATCATCATTTGATTTTGTGTATACTGATGGAACTTCTTCATCTTCCCAGAACTTCTTTAAAAGCGTACTGAGTTCGCTCTCACATGCGCAAGTTTCAGCTGTAAAGCTTTGAATGGATTCAACTGTTATCGGGCCACTAAGTGCCCATCCAAAAATAGTATTATATGCCGAGGCCTTTCCACAAACATTTCTTTTAATGCCATTAAGATTTTTAGAGTGTTCGTAGTCGTTGCCTAGAATTAAGTCTATTTGAGACGCTTTATAAAAAGTGGGATCGGCTAAGTCTAAGTCCTTGAGTTCTTCCGTGTAAGCGATTTTAAACGAATACGTTAGCAGTTGTTTCGTAAGTTTTGGCAACACTATGGCTTTTATTGGGATTTCCGTATTTGATCTTTTAGCATAGAGTACGAGATCACATTCTTTATTTGCTATTTGTTTCTGCCCACCGATATCCGAAATTTCAAACTGCGACCTTTGATAAGGAAGCTGCAAGCGGTTTCTAATTTTCTTCGATAGAAAAGGACGTTGAGAGCCAGGATCAATTAAGGCCCTGATGGTAAATCGCTCACCTCTGAATTCTAGCTGAATCATTGCAGTCCTTAAGAGAATATTCTCGTTGCTCGTAGAACAATTGGATTGAAATTGTTTCGAGGTACTAGGGTGGACATGTTCGACTTGCATCTCATGTTCTTTGCCCCTTGGGTAGGAGTTTTGTTGTTGCGCAATTTTCTTCAAACCGCTTTGGGAACCCTCCTTAGTTGTAGGGTTATTTTGAGATGCTTTAGTCATATGCAAAAGAGTATGATGGGGTTTTCTGCAATGTAGACATGTGCGTCTACTTTTGCAATTTGCCTTAATGTGATTGTGCCCTAAACAGTTATTGCAGTATTTATTTTTAAATACGAAATCAGCTCTTTTCTGTACTGTGAATGAACGAAATTTTGGGCATATTCTTAGAGTATGTGTTTGAGAACATAATTTACAAGACGGATCTAACTCTTCTTGAGATACAAAAGTCTGTACATTCGGTGATTTATAAAGAGACATACTATCCTTTGAGTTTTTTATACTTTTGAGCCGTTCTACAGCTTCGTATCTGTCTACAAGAAATTGTGACATTTGATCCCATTTAGGAAGCTCGCGCGGGGATACAAGCGACTGTTCCCATAAAGAGAGAGTTAGTTCTGGCAACTTTGTGGATATGAGACGAATAAGAATTGGATCCCAGCTGTCCACTGCAACTTCAAGGGTTCTAAGAGTCGCTTAGGAATCGTTGACAGCCGACTGAATTTTCCTAATGGACTCGCTGTCTTCTTTAGTAGCAGGAGGAATATCAAAGAGAATTTTGATCTGGTTATCAACGAGAACTCGCTTATTCTCGTAGCGAGCTTTCAATGCGTTCCATGCCAGTTCAAAATTGTAATGGGATAGGGAATATCTTTTACCTATGTCTCCAGCTTCCCCACTTGTTTTATTGCGAAGGTGATACAATTTTGTGACCGGAGTGAGCTTTGAGTGATTAATATACACTGCTGTGAACATATCACGAAACGAAGGCCTCTGTTCGTAACTACCTTTAAATATTTCTGTATCACAAGGAGGGAGTTTTATACAATGACTTTTGTTATCGGGTCCTATGTTATGCACTAAACCTTGCGGCGAATTGGAAAACCTGTAAGTTGACTGAAATCCTGGCATGTTTGTCGAATCTAACCGAGATACTTTCATTAATTCCATAAGATCGGCGGAACATTAGTAGTATGCACTCGCACAAGTGTCATACTCCTTTTTTGCGTTTTTTTTATTTCCGTGACAACTGTGTAACTTTGAGAAAGCATTACATTTTGATAAGAAATGTCTAATTTTGCCCGTCTTCTTTCCAAGTCGGTGAGCTTGACTTCAAGAATCGATTCATTTTGGTCTTCTACTTCTTCTTTGTTGAGTATGTCGGTTAATTGGAGCAAGTGTTCGCAATCAAATAAGAACCGATCATTAGGAGAAGGCTCGGTTAAATTATGTGAAGTAGAAGATGTATTTGATGATGTCATGTTGCAGAGTGGGCTGAGCGTATATACTTAGGGATAGTATGAGCAGTCTATTGTCTTTTAAATGCAAATTTTAGTTCACAAAGACAATTTTATAAAGTGGGATAAACTGTAGCACTGTTGAGTTACAAAATGCAATACAGTACTCAGATTGTAGTAAAGAGGTAAGATTGGGTTCTAGATTCTGTTTATCTAGTTACAACTGAGTTTGTTAAATGCCTATTTAAAAATTTTCACTTTTAGTAGTGATAAGGGGTCGAATTAACTAGATTTTGGTTCGCTAGTGAAAAAAGTAAAAGGGATAATAAAGCTGAACGTTGATGTATACATATATTTGCATTTAATAAAAAAATTGATTTTTAAAGTTATAAAAAGATTCTTAAAATCCGTACAGTTTTCTCATCACGATGGGCCTAATTCCGTTACATTTCCATTATGAATTCGGGTTCTTTAAAGTTTTATTTTGTTTTAATTTATGCCGCCCGAATACTTCTGTATTACACTGTACTGGGTTCCCTCAACTCTATTTAAGAGTACCTTAAATAGTTTTGCTAACGATTCTAAATTGCAATAACTAAGAGAAGTCGCTTTCATGAGTTTAAAGAGTGTGTTGATATTCGTTGCTAATAAACCAGGGTGGGTAGGATAAGAGTTTAAGTTTATAAGCGAGTATTAGGTGTGAGGCGTAAGATAAACTAAATTATTAACTTACAAATTTAAGAGTGTTAGCGCGGTTTATGTACCTAGCTGCAAGATTTTACGATTTATCGTCCTTTTGAAGATTTTTTTAGGGCAAAAATAAAATAACTTTTGCAGATTGGAAGATTTTTGAAAATTATAGATTTGTAGTGACTTTAAAATAAAGTTAGAGGCAGAAATAAATATTTTAACGTGAAAATTATTTATGTCAAAAGAACTAATTTTAAGACTACTGAAAATTATTTATCCACATGATCTTTTTGTACTTTTAGTTTATTTTGCTTTAAATTATTAATTTTCGCTTTCTACGTTGTTACTAATTTTGAAAGCCTACTTGTAAGCACTTTCAGACAGAGTTTCTTTTTTATAATTAAGTAACAAAAACATCAATTTTAGGGTTGATGATTTCAAAAGTTGTTTTGACGATTTTTTCTTTGACTTTGCCGATATTGAACCAAATATATCTGGCATCTATGTTCATGTATGCAAGGTGACTGCGAGAAATAATTAAAAGAGTCATTCCCTTAATATTCAAATAAACAAAATTTTCATAATTTTGTACTAATTACAAAAAAAGCGTCAAATAAAATTTTGTATGTAGTATATGTTTTATTTTTCTTTTACTTTAAATAAATATTACAGTGTATGTTATTCTATATACAAGTAAAAATATTTATTTGTGTTTGAAGCATTGGTCTGTTTATGATTTATGTATGTATGTGTGCTCTCAATGTGGTTTGTTGCTGTGTTTTTGGTTCTAGGCTGCTCTTTATTATTCTGTTTAAATTTGCTAGGTTCTTTTCTCATTTATTCGCCTTCTTTCTTATTTTGGTTTTGTTGAACACTGGTTTTATTTGCTACCCAGTAAAAATTATGAGACACATGCAGTAGAAAAAATTGCAAACCTTTACTAACTTGAATCACTTTAAATTTCGAGGAGAAACCTATGAATTTTACACAGGCTTTTCATTGGTGGGATGCTACTAATTTTTTCTCCAACATTTAAACCACATAAGCACTTTTTTGCCACGTAAAAAAAATCCATTCTATGTTTTATTTTTAGTAAATGTTAAAATTTACCCTTTTCTTTGTTCTATGTGAGGAAAAAAAACGCTGTTGTACAAATACAACAAACCCCAAACCACAATAAAAATCTCAGATGTGATATAAATTTGGGTTGTGAAAAATCAATTTAATTATTTTTTGCTGGGTATATTCCCCAAAGTATGTACATATGTATGCATGTATACCTGTTGATGAATTTTTTCTTATTTTTTTTTTTTTTTGAACTTAGGTGCATGCGTACATAGGTTACCGTTTCACTTATGTATGTAATAACTACGAAATATATGTACGACAGAGTGTGTGTTGTAATATGGGTGTTGTATTGGTGGTACTACGTGTACATATGTATGTATATTTAAATTTAAGTTAAAAAAATCTACTTGATTTATGTTACTGTTTCTATGTGATGTTGTTATAGAGGCAGCTTGCAACGGTTTGTGTTTGCTGATTTATCCGCTATTTCTTGTTGTTGTTGTTAGCTGTGGACGTTGTTCGCCAATTCTTGGTTGTTTTGCGGGTTTTTTCTCTGTACATATGTATATGAGCGATGCAACACTTTTTCTTATATACATATGTATATTGAATCTTTAGGAATTTACGTACCTTTCTACAACTCCACCCTTATTTGTCTTCTGCACCTGGAGATTCCAAATAACACTCCACAAAAGTTAAACCACCACAAAATTTTGTTAGTTTTATTACTTTTATTATATTTTTGTTATTGGTCTTTCGTTTATTATTTTTTTTTTTTACTTTTACTTTTCTCTGGTTTGTCCGCTTGTATTTTTTTCTTTACTTTAAAAAAACAAACTGACTACATTTTTAGGTTAAAAAAAAACTACCGAGTTCACTTATGTAGGTATAATTTCTATTTTTCGTTCTTTTCCTTTTCACGCGCGCTCTTACAACAAACTGACTACATAAATTTCATGGTGCTTAGAATTTACCTCATTGTCCGCACTTATGTATATGAGATGACCCCGCTGTTCAATTCAATGTACTGATCACGTTTTTTTTTTTTGGGAGTTAATTTTCAGGTTACTTGATTTGCAGGTACCTCCAGAGAAGTTTGGGAGTTAATGTGCTCCGATAACTCTTAATAAGGATCCGGTTCGAAGGACCATGTATTTTTACGTTGCTTCTTGCAACATAAAAATATGAAATTTGGCTGGTGACTAAACTTGCAGGGCACAGAAGATTTAGTTACCTACAGTCAATAATTCTCTTGCCGAGCGCACATAGTTATGAAAAATTTATTAAAAAAGCCAAATGAAATTAATGAGTGTGATATGTGGTGTTTATTAAGGGATGAGTATATTTACCTTAACTAGTAAGAGAGCTCAAAGTTAAGAAGTTGCTCGCACCAGGGATCACAAAACGCAAGTGAAAATTATAGAGTATACAAAATTAATTTAGACCTCGGTTTTCTCCGAAACCTGCAACCCGATTGGAAAGATAACCAGTGTGGGCAACTTTACAGTCGTTTACAATACATGTTAGTATATTATAAGGTAAGTATTTTGAGGTAAGTATTACACGATAAGTCTTAAGTAGTAAGTAAGATTAGTATAATACATTGGTAAGTATAGTTCATTGGTAAGTATAATTCATTTGTAAGTATAATTCATTAGTAAGTATAATTCAAAAAAAATTACTTGCAGATTTTTTACAAATTAACGTTGCAGAAAAAGAATAAATATATGTGTACAGCGATGAGTCTGGACAACCCGTAATTTTTTTATCCTACCAACAAAATTTAAACATAGAAAACCAAGAACCGAAATCCTATTGTTCTATATCAACGTTTTGTAAAACCTACCAACATAAAACACTGAAACTAAGACTACCACATATTTCAAAAAAAACTTATGCAATAAAAAACAAAAACTAAAATTTTCTCTTCACCTGTTTTTTTTTTTTTTTCTTAACCACTACTTTGTCCCATGATCATACAATCCGATCCGTGAATGGCAATACTTCACTACTAAATTTTTACAACTGCGAAGCTAAAAGATTTTTTTCAGATAGAAATAGAATGAGAATAAGAGAACAAAGAGTTGTATTTGATTTAGTTCGGTCTAATCAATAAAGAATATGAATAGAATTCCAGTATTCAAATTCTAATTAAAGTTTGTTTAAATAGAACAAATCATCATTCAACTTACAGTAGTACCGAATAGAAAAAGTGCTGACGAGAAATCGTAGCTGATTTCGAGAATGCATTACACTCGGCTAGTATCGGAATTACTTAATTTTTAATAAAAATTTTCCATTCTTAGCTATCACATTTTTAATAATGAACTTAAGCCGAATAAATAGACATAATTATAAGATATATAGAAAAAGTTTAAATAAATAACCATAAAATGTATATATATATATATATATATAAATAAATAAATAACTAATCTAACCTTATCCTACATCACAGATCGATTTGAAATATTGCACCTTAAAGCTGTATATACGCACACCATTATACAAAAAAAATATAAATATATATATGTAAAAAAAAACTATATAATTATATACCAGCATTATTAACACCCTTCCCTATTAACTACTTCACCAGATACACAGACATCTTTTCGAGAAACCAGCCGACTATTGTCATTTACTTCAAGAAAATGCATAGTGGCTCTCCAACATCGCTAACTCTTTCTATTATGTAAAAAAAATATATATCTCGTAACTGGTATTTAACCAATTGTAGCAAAGTAAGTGCAAAAATAACACAAACGCTTCGATATTTGAAGCAATTAAATCATTCTTACATGCTGTAAGCATTGAACTGTACAATGTTACCAACCGGTTGCACTGGCGAGGTTTCCGTCTAGCTCATTTTTTAACACATCCTCAGGTGGTTCCAACCCTTCCCGCCAGGCGCGTATCCGCACACAAAAAAAAACAACAACAAAAGAAAACAAACTGCAAACTACTAACGCGACCACATGAAATGTCGATACTTTTATAGAGACAGGTAGGTGTTGGTCTCTTTTGTTACCCTCCCAACCATGTCGCTGAAGGATCCATATGCACATTTTTTCAGCGACCCAAAACCCACCTGACCTCCCCACTTACCTCTCTATCATTGCCGTGAACTTTTAACCAATTAAGCCGACATTATTATAATTTCGGTTTTCAACTTAAAATAAACATATTTATTAATAAAAAAAAACTAATAAATAAATAAACAAAATCACAAAAATATATATATAAAAAATATTAAATAATATAACAAATAATTCAATAAAATAAAACTACTGGTTCAAAAACTACTATTCTAAAAAAGAACCAAATTTAAAATCTTGAGCGTTATAATTAATCCAAAAGCTCTGTTTATTTAAATTCATTTGTTTATCCTCTATATTTTCTTTGTCTATCCTCTCAACTCTCTTTAAGTTCAGGGCTTAAAGCTTTAATTACTCTCAATCAAAGACATATAGATACAGTACGCGCTTTTTATCACTAAAGGAGCTCCCTGAGTGTACTTCTTTAAAATTCTTAATTTTCAATCTTTTTAAACTTTTTTTGACTTCTATTATTTCATACCGCCTCTACTTTAAGCTCTGTACACTCAGAATCTTGCTATTTCTTTTTCCTAACCGATAATATAACAACAATCTGTTGTTAAATTCCACCCTCGATTAAAGGGACTACTGTCGGTTAAGCAAAAACACTCAAATAACTACACATTCACAATAGCACACAATATTTTTCACAATTCCTACTCAACTACTCTTAACACTAACTTATCTAAATATTTAAATAAATAAGATATTAAATTCAATAAAAAAAAACTTTCATAAATAATTTGCTTTTTTTTATAAATATATATGTGGTATATATAAATCTTTATATATAAATTTTACTTTTCGGTTTTACTTGTTTTTCAGCTATCTGGTTTTTATATATATATATCTATATATATAAATAATAGTTATTTCTTTTTCTCTTTCTTTATACGGAGAAAAACATTATTTTGAATAAACTGAATAATAAAAAAAACTACACTATTTTAGTTTTATTAAAGTTGATTTTTTACTCTCTACAGCAGCAAAATACGGTAAGTATTTACAGCAGCGTTTCTGGCATTAAAACTTCACTCTTCCATTAAATAACTCGAACACAATACTTTTTTGGCTCATACGGCAGGTAATAATAAAAAAATATTAAAATGTTACCTGGCTATTTTCTTATGTGGCCTGGGAAAGGTAGCACCTTGGGGCTCTCTAGAACGTCTCCCCGGGATAATAGCCAGCTATGAACACAAAAAAAACCAAAGACATTTTTAAAAAAAAACATCCCTCACTTTGACAAAAACACTCACTATTTTTCTATTTAAACATTTAACCATATAGACTTTATAAACAGATTACTCTATTTACAAAGGTTACACGCTTAAATCTTTGGTTACAACAAACACAAGAAATTTTCACTTTTAAAAACTATTAAAACTTACGATTTTTTTTTGTTTATTCAACCACTAGATATTTTAAATTTGCAGGAGATTCCCCCAACACAGCAGTCTTCAGGCCAAAAAAGCTTAGGCAGTTATTTTTAAAATACAATTTCACTTTTCTATAACTTTTTTCTAACTTCACCCACAATACTTTGTACACTTTCAAACTTGAGATTAGATCACACTGCCGCACTATTTAAAATAAAACTTTAAACACCAATGAATGATTTTCCTTATTTTCTTGCTCTTTATATACTTTCCCTTTTGAAAAACTACACCAACAACATACAAGAAAAACGAACGATTTTGAATTTTCCCGCCCTTACGCAATACTCTTTTCTGATTGGTGGAAAATCACGTCATCTATGCATGATATTAGTACTTTGCCCTACGATCACGTCATCTGACCTTTGTACCTAGCGCAAAAAAAATTAGCTGGCGCTAAAACTTTTTCCCGCCCCCATATAAATTTAAATATACAAAATTTGTTTTTATTTACACACGCATCCAAATACATAAATAAATGTACAATAATTTCAATCTTTGTGCCTAAATGGGGTTTTTGGGTGGAAAAACTCGGTTTATACCAGACTTCAATTTGCCACAGTATCAGGGGTTCATGAATTTTAGTAGGTATAATGTTTTCATTTGCGTAAATTTTTACACAACAAAAACTTACTTTTTACTCAAAATGCATGAATGAAAACCAACCCTGTTTTAACATTTTTACTACAGGCTTCCAGTCCTGGACGAATTTTAAGGTTTTCCAGCACTGTATAATTCTATTATAGGTACATACGAATTGGAATCAACAGCATCAAAGGTAAATGAAATTTATTTAATATTAACTATTTTCTTTTATTTTCAGGACAAAATGGGACCAAAAATTACTAAGGACATAGGAAAATTCGCAGTAAGTATTAAAGTATCGTTCCTTTATAAAATTTTAACAATTTTCTAACAAATTCTTTCTTTTCAGCAAAAACAGACGACAACAACAACAATACCGGCAACAAAAAAACCAACCACCAAACAACACAACAAAAAAATTTAAAACTTATTTTAAAAAATTAAAACTGGGACTCGGGCAAGAGGTAGTTCCTCTAGCGGCCGTAAGCTCCTCCCCAACAAAATTTTGAAATAAAATATGAGAGAGTGAGGTCTGTGAAATTTGACCTCCTCTCGCCGGGGCTTTGCTAAAGGAACCCCCACGCAAAAATTTTTTCCGCTACAGTGGCGTATGCCGTTTGGGGTCATTGACCGCAACAAAACTCCGAGGTCGCTGGTGCTAGCCAGGGGATCGGTGTGCGGGTCTATGTGAACCAGAAGCCCAACGTGGGGAACTCCCACACCCTGAACGAGTCTCAACATTACTGACTGATTTAGCCGGGCAATAACAGGTAAGTTTTTGTGCTATATACGTGAATGATATTATTAATATAACATTTTATTTTTACAGGAAACCTCGCAATTCGCACTCTTGGTACTGTTACCACATCGGACATCCCAGATGACCATGAAATGGAGAAAATAGTTTTTTTCAACCAAACATCAGCTTACGGGAAGTAAACTTTTTCAACCCCTTTAATAAGGCCTATTACTTTGTGGTTTCTTTTTCTTCCTTTTTATTTTCAGGTATCATTTAACATCAATTACAAAAACAACCTAATATAGATGCTATACAACTTGGTACATGGACAGATAAGAATAAGACAGTGCAACCATCACGAAAACAACACCTAACACATCGCAATATAACAACAAAACATCACCCACGTATATGTAAATAAATGAATCTCTGGATAATTTAATAACATTTTATGGATTTTGGACAACCTTCGCCCTACACTCTGGTGAGTTAACTATTTAAGTTTTTTTTTTTTTTGCACGTTTGGTGACCTAGTAATAAATAGTATTTAAAACATTGTACGCGATTTTTGGAAACAAAAATATAGATTTATCCCAACATTAAAAAGTGTTACGCTCCTAAAAGAATCGAGTGGGTTTAATACAGACTTTTAGGAGTATTGTAGTTTTTGTTAAGCCTTTATATCTTTGACGTGGTAGGTTCCTAAGGCTTTTCCTTGAAGGGTTTCCAATTCAAACATATTATTACCTACTGGACGGACAATTCTACATTTTAAAAACTTTCGACAAAATTTTGCGTTACGGTTTTAAGCAAAGTCGCTCAAAATCGTGTTACGGCGATAGACTTCTTGACCTGGGACAAAAGTTACCTTTCGGGCTCTTCTGTTGTACCTTTCAGCGCTTTTTTCATAGGCTTTTAGCATATTTTGTTGTATTTGTTGCCGTATGATTTCTAATTTGTCGCTACGCTCTATGTCCCCAATTTGATGATCAGTTAGTGATTGTAGCTTTCTTCCCAGCTTATACTCAGCACCACTGGAATACATATGATACCCGAATAGGGCGAAAAAAGGTGTAACTCCCGTAGCTGCATGTACTGCTGTGCGTAGGGCGCACTCTATTTCGGAAAGATATAAATCCCAGTCACGGTGATCTTCTTTTAGGTATGCTCTTATGGCTGACAATACTGACTGATTAACTCTCTCGCTCGCATTACTTTGTGGTGAATATACAGCTGTTTTTAAGTGTTGAATTTTGTAAGTCTTCATCAGGTTTTCAAAAGTTTTAGAAATAAACTGTGCTCCATTGTCACTATGTATGATTTCGGGTACACCATACTTGTAAAAAATCTCTTTAACTAAAAACTCGACTACATTATTTGTTGATGCCTCCTTCATGGCTTTCAAAAATACTACTATAAATATGTAGGAGTTACCATTTTTAGATCTCGGATATTTACCCATGAAATCTACATAAAGTTTCTGAAATGGTCTTTCGGTGACAACTTGATTACCAATTTCTGGTCTTAGGTTTTGGTTACTTGGTTTAGTTTCTTTACACGTCTGGCAATTTTGTATGAACATTTTTACTTGAAAAGCCATTTTGGGCCAATAGAAATATCTCTTTAATCGCTCTAGCGTTTTCGCTACACCTCCGTGGGCTGTAGTTAAGGTAGCGTGAGCCTTTTCTATTACTGGCTGGGTTATATTAGGTGGTATCCATAGCTCCCATTTACATTCTTCTTCTATGTTGCGTTCAAATGACATTTTCTTAAAAACCATTCCATTGTCGACTTTCAGATCTGGTAATTTCTCTTTATTTTGTTGAACATGGCTTATTAATTCGAGATACTCATCACTTTGAAACTCAGTCGTTTCGAAATCAAACAAATCTTCTATATTGATCTCATTGACAACTTCTTGTTCTTCTGGTAGACGCGACAACATATCAGCAACTATATTGTCAGACCCTTTTATATGCATTATTTCAAAATCAAAAGCTTGAAGCTGCAATGACCAGCGAGCTAATCTTCCTGTCAGATCTTTTAACGACATAAGCCACTTCAGGCTAGCGTGATCTGTCACAATAGTGAATGGCATCATTTCTACATAAGGACGAAATTTTTTCACCGCCAAAACAGCTGCTAAACATTCCTTTTCGGTCACGCTATAGTTTCTCTGACAGGGATTTAACTTCTGTGAATAAAATGCTATAGGGTGTTCTTCATTTTGGTCATTGAGTTGGTACAACACGGCCCCTACACCATAGTCGCAAGCATCACACTGGATGTAAAATCTTTTTGAAAAGTCAGCATGTCTTAAAACTGGTGCAGAGGTTAAGGCTTTTTTCAAACTTTCAAACGCTGTGACTGCTTCAGGCGTCATAACAAATTTGTTGCTCTTTTTTAATGTGTCCGTTAGAGGTGCAGATATTGCCGAGAAATCTTTGATGAACCGGCGATACCAGCCTGCTGTTCCTAAGAAGCTTCGGACTTCCCTAGGAGATTTTGGGATTTTTATCGCTTTAATTGCCTTAACTTTTTCAGGATCGGTTTTCAACATTCCACCGCCAATTATAAAGCCTAAATATTTAAGTTGCTTGAAACAAAATTGGCATCTCTAAGACAATTTGCTACATCCTTCAAGAGCTCTAGGTGTTTTTCAAACGAATCTGATATGACTAATAGATCGTCCAGGTAAACAAATACGTTTTCTTTTAGCCTTTGAGGGATAACTTTGTCCATCAGCCTACAAAGTCTTTGAGCCGCATTACACAGCCCGAAGGGCATAACACGAAACTGGTAGAGCGGTCTACCAGCGACAGTAAACGCGGTATAGGGTTTGCTTTCTTCCTCTAGCTCTATCTGCCAGAAAGCAAATTTCAGATCAACACTACTGATGTAATAGGTTTCGTCGATTCTGCTTAGAATGCCATCTATATTTTGTAAAGGATAAGCATCCTTAACCGTAACTTTATTTAATTTTCTGGCATCTAAACAGAATCTATTTTTGCCGGGCTTCCTAACCACTGTTGTCCTATTACTCCAAGGGCTTTCGCTTTCTTCTATCACTTTCAGCTCTAACATTCTATCAATTTCCCTATATACTATTTCTTGTACGGCTGGTGAAATAGGGTAGTACCTATCTTTTACTGGCTCTGCCCCGTCAACTAATTTTATGGCATGTTTTTCCAGTGACGTGCATCCTAAGCCTTGCTTTTCAAACGCAGAAAACATCTCAATCACTCTATCAAGATCTAAACGTTGAGATTGGGTTAGCTCATGAGGGTCAGATTTGTGGTTTTCAGACTTAAAATCTTCAACTATCTTTTCAATGTTTATTTCAGATACGCCTACTATTTCGGGGGCTAACTGAAAAGCTTTCCAAAAATCTACCCCAAGATAAGATAAATCAGGACATAGATAGAACGTTATCTGACTAATCTTGTTGTTGTATTCTACATTGACATGGACTTTACCAAGTAATCTTTGTTTTTGTCCACTAGCTGTTGAAACTACTGAAAAAATGGGTTTAATTGATAACTCTAACTGACTTATGAGTTCCCTACACCCTTTTCCTAAAATACTCACAGAAGCACCAGTATCAAGAAGACCATTCAGGTTGACATTACCAATAGTAAACTCGGCATATGGTCTAGGATCTAGTAATTGTTGATCAGCCATTTTGATTGTTTCGATGGCGAGTTTTCTCATGCGTTTTCTTTCAGCGAACTTTTGCCTTAACATCAGAATCCTTCTTGATAAAATCGGTTTTCTAGTGATGACTTCTAGGCCAAATATTTTTTTTCTTCCTTCTTCATAATTTTGTTGTCTCTCTTCCAGTGTAAATAAATGTTTTTGTTGTGGTATCATTTTATTAAAATTTTCTGTTTGTTTAACTAAGTTTGTAACGTTTTTATTATTTATTGTTGCAGGTTCCTTTGCGGCTTCAGTGTTGAACGATGGTCCCCCGCACTCCCCTCGTTCCTGGGAAAATTTCTTTTCTTACAGTTGGCGCAGTTGGGTGCGATGACATCTGGTTTGCCACACCGATAACAAAATATTGCCCTATCATCTGCAGGACAATCCATAAACATGTGCCCGTTTTGGTGGCAGTTCCAGCATACTAGTGCTGTTCTAGAAACTGCATTGTTTTGGCTACTATATTTTATTGCAGCGACTTCTCCATAGGCTACCTCTGGAATTATAGATTCTTGTGGCGGTTCTTCGTACAGCTCATAAGCTTGTTTCGGGTATCTACTAAAATTTGGTGGCTGCTGCCTTACATCTTTCTTAAGAAAAGTTTTTTCGGCATCTAAACAACTCATTCTTAATTCTTCTACTGACGAGACGGTCATAGGGTAAACTATTTTTCCAATATTTTCACGCAAATTTTTCTTTATCATTTTTATCATTTCAGCCTCCGGCATAGAAATACTTAAGCGTGAGCGAAGTTGAGTCATGGCAAAGAAAAACGCATCTATCGACTCTCCAGGTAGCTGTTTTCTTTCGACCATATCTCTCATCAGCTCAAAGCTTGACCTAGAAGACTGGTATTGCTTTAAAAGGGCTGTCTTCAAAGTAGACCATTCGGTGACATAGTTGGTCTGTGTAAACAACCAATACCATTTTTCGGCGGCTCCCTTTACTAAAAAGTGGAAATTATCCATGACTTCTTGCCATAGTACGCCGTATTGGTTGCGAAGACGTTCTAGGCGAAACACAAAATCTTCAACGGCTAATTTGTTGTTGTCCCCATCAAATTCAAGTCCCCATTTATCGATCCGAGGGTTGTAGTTAGTCCTGGGCACTTCGCGATGTGCAGACGAATCTCTCGAGGAGTGTGTTGAGGGAGCTGGTATGCCAGAGACATCCATGTTTTGATGCTGCTCATTTGAGGTTTTTGATACGTTTGCCTCCATCAGCTTGATTTGTTCTTGTTGGGTTTGTTGAACCATCAGACTAAGCTTACCTATTGTTGTTGTCAACTGGGTCATCGTATCTTTTATTTCTGACACCTGTGAGCTAACACCCTTATGGACTAATCTCCTAACAGCTTCCTCTATATTTTCTATATTTAGTGATCTAGCTGGCTGCCTGCTGGTACCTTGAGCTAATCTATCAGCTGGTATATAATGAGGTAGAGGAATATTGGGATTACCAGAGATAATGGTATGGGACAAGTCCCTAATAGGTTCTTGACTGTCACCACTTTCTGCCATTATATTTTTCGGTCTAGCTTTTGATTTAGGTTTGGGAGTGTTGTTGCGATAAATCTTGTACGCGACGTGTGGAGACGAACGGTTTAAATCGAATAAAACTTGCCTATTTCTCTTTCTTGATCTAGTCTTCGGAGGACTATTACTCATAATATTTTTCTATCAGAGTTTAAACGAATACGCGATTATAATTCGATAGTAAAAAAAATTCTAAACGAACCAAAAAAAAATCGCATATACCAAAGTAAATAAAAACAAACCAAAAAATCTATAAAAAAAATCAAATTAAAAATAATAATTATAATTAATATAATTAAATATAAATAAATAAATAAAAATAAAATAAAAAAATGATTTGCTGCAATGCTATATGATATTTTCAATAATCACTAAATAAAACAAAAAAAAAAATCAAAAAGAAAAAGATATATGTATGTTTATCGAAAACAAATAAAACGTATATAAAAAGTGAAATTCCGAAAATCTCTCAAATTGAATTTTTAAGAAATATGTGATTAAAATAAAATATATGTATATACATACGACCTAAAAGTGGCTAAACTAAAAAAAACTAAATAAACGATTAATTAAAATATAAAATAATAAATAAAGAAATGATTATTCTACAATTAAAAATAAAAAAAAAACAAATATACAATAAGTGAAATAAAATGTAATGTAAAAAAGTAAACTAAAATTTATAAAAAAAAATATAAAATAAAATTAAAAAAAATGTAAAAAAAAAAGAACACTACAAAAAAAACCCAAAATTAAAATAGTACTACTAATTGTAATAAATAAAAGTGATAAATTCAAAATAAATGTTTTTATATAAAAAAAAAATAAAAAAATAAAATAAAATTGTAATATAAATAAATACGATTATTTCATACGTTCTGGCAATGATAGACGGATGTGTGGTCAAGGCGGTTATCCTTATATCCTTTATTTTATGTGGTCAAAACAAAGCTATCTTGTTTTAGTTATTACTTTAAATCGACACTAGTGTGCTCAATCGGACTGCATTCTTCTTTGATCAGAAAATGAGACTTCGACTGAGAACAAACATTATCCGATACAACTGACCTCGTTTTATTACAATGACGAGAGGATATCGGATAATATCGCTTTTCTACACTATTGATTTAAGGTAAGTATTAAAAAAAATTAAATTTGAACTTTAATTGAAAATAAAATTGAGCTTTATATCAAAAAAAAACCATAATACTCTTGGAACCAAAACACCATACAATTAGAGAATGTTAACAACGAGTCTTTAAGCTATGGCGATTTACTTCCAAGTATTATGTATTTCAACTCATTGAAACCTCTTTTAAATACTTGTTCACATACAACACTCTAAAAAACTTGTATTGTTTTAGGCGGCTATATGAACAAATATTTATGTAGATAAATTTTAATGTAAGTAAACAAAAAATAAAAATAATAAAAAAAATGAATACTAAAAAAAATCTAATATTTGATTATTTTCACATGCCTTGATGTTAGTGCATGTCCTTTTATAACTTAAAGTATTTTTCCAACGTAAATTGGAAAAATATTCTAAGTTATCACATTTGATTGGGCGCCATTTATGTTACGAACCGGTTGCACTGGCGAGGTTTCCGTCTAGCTCATTTTTTAACACATCCTCAGGTGGTTCCAACCCTTCCCGCCAGGGGCGTATCCGCACACAAAAAAAAACAACAACAAAAGAAAACAAACTGCAAACAACTAACGCGACCACATGAAATGTCGATACTTTTATAGAGCCAGGTGTTGGTCTCTTTTGTTACCCTCCCAACCATGTCGCTGAAGGATCCATATGCACATTTTTTCAGCGACCCAAAACCCACCTGACCTCCCCACTTACCTCTCTATCATTGCCGTGAACTTTTAACCAATTAAGCCGACATTATTATAATTTCGGTTTTCAACTTAAAATAAACATATTTATTAATAAAAAAAAACTAATAAATAAATAAACAAAATCACAAAAATATATATATAAAAAATATTAAATAATATAACAAATAATTCAATAAAATAAAACTACTGGTTCAAAAACTACTATTCTAAAAAAGAACCAAATTTAAAATCTTGAGCGTTATAATTAATCCAAAAGCTCTGTTTATTTAAATTCATTTGTTTATCCTCTATATTTTCTTTGTCTATCCTCTCAACTCTCTTTAAGTTCAGGGCTTAAAGCTTTAATTACTCTCAATCAAAGACATATAGATACAGTACGCGCTTTTTATCACTAAAGGAGCTCCCTGAGTGTACTTCTTTAAAATTCTTAATTTTCAATCTTTTTAAACTTTTTTTGACTTCTATTATTTCATACCGCCTCTACTTTAAGCTCTGTACACTCAGAATCTTGCTATTTCTTTTTCCTAACCGATAATATAACAACAATCTGTTGTTAAATTCCACCCTCGATTAAAGGGACTACTGTCGGTTAAGCAAAAACACTCAAATAACTACACATTCACAATAGCACACAATATTTTTCACAATTCCTACTCAACTACTCTTAACACTAACTTATCTAAATATTTAAATAAATAAGATATTAAATTCAATAAAAAAAAACTTTCATAAATAATTTGCTTTTTTTTATAAATATATATGTGGTATATATAAATCTTTATATATAAATTTTACTTTTCGGTTTTACTTGTTTTTCAGCTATCTGGTTTTTATATATATATATCTATATATATAAATAATAGTTATTTCTTTTTCTCTTTCTTTATACGGAGAAAAACATTATTTTGAATAAACTGAATAATAAAAAAAACTACACTATTTTAGTTTTATTAAAGTTGATTTTTTACTCTCTACAGCAGCAAAATACGGTAAGTATTTATAGCAGCGTTTCTGGCATTAAAACTTCACTCTTCCATTAAATAACTCGAACACAATACTTTTTTGGCTCATACGGCAGGTAATAATAAAAAAATATTAAAATGTTACCTGGCTATTTTCTTATGTGGCCTGGGAAAGGTAGCACCCTGGGGCTCTCTAGAACGTCTCCCCGGGATAATAGCCAGCTATGAACACAAAAAAAAACCAAAGACATTTTTAAAAAAAAACATCCCTCACTTTGACAAAAACACTCACTATTTTTCTATTTAAACATTTAACCATATAGACTTTATAAACAGATTACTCTATTTACAAAGGTTACACGCTTAAATCTTTGGTTACAACAAACACAAGAAATTTTCACTTTTAAAAACTATTAAAACTTACGATTTTTTTTTGTTTATTCAACCACTAGATATTTTAAATTTGCAGGAGATTCCCCCAACACAGCAGTCTTCAGGCCAAAAAAGCTTAGGCAGTTATTTTTAAAATACAATTTCACTTTTCTATAACTTTTTTCTAACTTCACCCACAATACTTTGTACACTTTCAAACTTGAGATTAGATCACACTGCCGCACTATTTAAAATAAAACTTTAAACACCAATGAATGATTTTCCTTATTTTCTTGCTCTTTATATACTTTCCCTTTTGAAAAACTACACCAACAACATACAAGAAAAACGAACGATTTTGAATTTTCCCGCCCTTACGCAATACTCTTTTCTGATTGGTGGAAAATCACGTCATCTATGCATGATATTAGTACTTTGCCCTACGATCACGTCATCTGACCTTTGTACCTAGCGCAAAAAAAATTAGCTGGCGCTAAAACTTTTTCCCGCCCCCATATAAATTTAAATATACAAAATTTGTTTTTATTTACACACGCATCCAAATAAATAAATGTACAATAATTTCAATCTTTGTGCCTAAATGGGGTTTTTGGGTGGAAAAATTCGGTTTATACCAGACTTCGATTTGCCACAGTATCAGGGGTTCATGAATTTTAGTAGGTATAATGTTTTCATTTGCGTAAATTTTTACACAACAAAAACTTACTTTTTACTCAAAATGCATGAATGAAAACCAACCCTGTTTTAACATTTTTACTACAGGCTTCCAGTCCTGGACGAATTTTAAGGTTTTCCAGCACTGTATAATTCTATTATAGGTACATACGAATTGGAATCAACAGCATCAAAGGTAAGTGAAATTTATTTAATTTTAACTATTTTCTTTTATTTTCAGGACAAAATGGGACCAAAAATTACTAAGGACATAGGAAAATTCGCAGTAAGTATTAAAGTATCGTTCCTTTATAAAATTTTAACAATTTTCTAACAAATTTTTTCTTTTCAGCAAAAACAGACGACAACAACAACAATACCGGCAACAAAAAAACCAACCACCAAACAACACAACAAAAAAATTAAAACTAATTTTAAAAAATTAAAACTGGGACTCGGGCAAGAGGTAGTTCCTCTAGCGGCCGTAAGCTCCTCCCCAACAAAATTTTGAAATATAATATGAGAGAGTGAGGTCTGTGAAATTTGACCTCCTCTCGCCGGGGCTTTGCTAAAGGAACCCCCACGCAAAAATTTTTTCCGCTACAGTGGCGTATGCCGTTTGGGGTCATTGACCGCAACAACAATCGACATGTACATCAAAATTATAACAAATCCGCGAGTGTAAATGGAAACGCCTCTACCATCCTCTTTACATCTACTACGTTTCTCTGAACATGCCTCATTTTGAGAACCTTTCATTACAAAAAAAAAATTGTCGAAACCAATATGCATGTTTTATCCTTTCTCCCCAGCTTGTAGTCTGCTCCGCTGGTATACATGTGATACCCAAATAGCGCGAAAAATGGAGAAACGCCTGTAGTAGTGTGCACCGACGTTCTTAAGGCACATTCAATCTCGGAGAGATACATATCCCACTCGCGATGGTCCTTGTTTAAATATGCACGTATCGCCGATAATATAGATTGATTAACTCGCTCACTGGCGTTGCTTTGAGGTGAATATACTGCTGTCCTTAGGTGCTTCCATTAGACTTTCGAAACTTTTAGAAACAAATTGGATGCCATTATCGCTATGTATCACCTCTGGTTCTCTGAATTTGTGAAATATTTCTTGAACCACAAAATTTATTACATTATTGGTAGTGGCTTCTTTCATCGCTTTCAAGAAAGTAAACTTAGTGAAATGATCAACTACAATAAATATATAGCAGTTTCCTTTTTTGGACCGAGGGTATTTCCCCATAAAATCCATGTACAATTTCTGGAAAGGCCTTTCTGTCACGACTCTTTCTCCAATTTCCGGTCGCATATTCAGTTAGCTGGATTAGTCTCTTTGCATGTTTCACAGTTAGCTATATAGTTTTTCACCTGTATTGTCATTTTTGGCCAGTAGTACAACCTTTTTATCCTCTCAAGTATTTTATTTATTCCTCCGTGAGCTGATGTAGGGGTGATATGAGCTTTTTCTATTAGAGCCTGTGTTATTAACGCTGAAATCCATAATTTCCACTGACATTCATCTAATTGGTCACAGGTTGTTTACTTATAAATAAGTCCATTTTGTACCTTTAAATCTGGTAATCTTTCCGCATTCTTTTTAATTTGAGCCACCATCTCCAAATACTCCTGACTTTCAAACTCGGTTGTTTCAAGTCCCATCAGATCTGTTAAATTTATTTCATCAACTTTTTCGCTATTTGGTATTCTTGACAGCATGTCTGCTACAGTATTTTCAGATCCATTTCTATGCTGTATATCAAAGTCAAAGGCTTGCAGTTTCAATGACCATCTGGCTAATCTCCCGGTAAGATCCTTTAAGGACATTAACCATTTAAGGCTGGCGTGATCCGTCACGATTGTAAATGGCATCATTTCCCTATATTGTCTAAATTTTTTTACAGCCATCACTGCAGCCAAGCATTCCTTCTCTGTCATGCTGTACTTTCTTTGTGTGGTGTTCAGTTTTTGCGAATAGAATGCGATAGGATGCTCTTCATCTTCTCCGCTTATTTGATACAGTAAGGCTCCAATGCCATAATCACAAGCATCGCATTGTATATAGAATTTTTTGGAAAAATCTGCGTGACGCAGGACATGTGCTGAGGTTAACGCTTTTTCAAACTTTTAAATGCCTCGATCGCTTCTAAGGGTCATTTTGAAATTCGTTTAAGAGTATCAGTTAATGGAGCGGATATAGCTGAAAAATTCTTTATGAATCGGCGGTACCAGCCAGCCGTACCTAAAACGCTGCGTACTTCTCTGACTGATTTAGGTATCTTAATTTCTTTAATCGCCTGTACTTTCTCCGGATCGATTTTTAACATACCGCCTCCCACAATGAAGCCCAAAGTTGTTTAAAACAAAACTGCGACTTTTGTAACCCTATTGTCAGATTTGCCTTTTTCAGGCAATCTGCCACTTCCTCCAATAGATTCAAATGCTTATCAAAATCATTAGAAATAATTAACAAATCATCCAAGTAGATGAATACGTTGTCCTTCAAATGTTGTGGTATGACCTTATACATCAATCTACACAGACGCTGAGCCGCGTTGCAAAGGCCAAAAGGCATTACCTGGAATTGATACAAAGGTCTACCGGCTACTGTAAACGCTGTGTAAGGCCTACTCTCTTCGTCTAACTCGATCTGCCAGATTGCATACTTTAAATCGACGCTACTAATAAAGTACGTCTCGTCGATACGGCTCAATATCCCATCAATATTCTGTAGTGGATAAGCATCCTTAACAGTCAACTTATTAGGCTTCCTAACATCCAGACAAAATCTATTTTTCCCAGGCTTTCTAACAACAGTAGTCCGATTGCACCAAGGGCTCTCACTCACTTCAATTACCTTTAATGCTAACATATTGTCAATCTCCTTATACGTTATTTCTTGAATAGCTGGTGAAATTGGATAATACCTATCCTTTGCTAGAGTCGCCCCATCAATTAGTTTGATAGTATGTTTCTCTAAATTTGTCTTACCTAGACCTTTCTTCTCAAATGTATCAAATTTGCCTATTATCTCATCCAACCTTCGCTTTTGATCCGAATTCAATTGATGGGGTTCTAATTTATTTTCACTCTTATCGTAAACAAAATCTTCCATATTTCTAACCAGTTCACAGTCTTCCACTTTAATACTTTCCGGAACCAAACTAAACGCTCGCCAAAAATCTATACCCAAATATAAAACTAGCTCCAAATCCGGACACAAATAGAGAAATATTTTGTGCTCTTTATCCTTGTTCTTTATTAAAGCACTTACTCTCCCTAATATTCTATGGCGAGCGCCGCTGGCTGTTTTTACATAAAAGAATATAGATGTTATTTCCAAATTAAATTCCTCTATTATTTCTCTACACTCTCGACCTAGTAAACTAACAGAAGCTCCACTATCGAGTAAGCCTAACATCATTTTGCCTTCCAAATTTACGTCCAAAAAAATTCTGTTATCTTTTTCCCTACTACTTACTCTATTCAGAGATTCCACAATATTATTTCTTCTCTCGCGTCTCTCCTTAAACAATTTTCTCGCCTTATGTATACGTGCTGACCCCGGACTATGACCTTTGTCCCCATCAAATTTCCTGGCTTTTATTTGCCCATAAAACTTCTCCCTGACCTCCAGTGGAATATAATGTCTCATTTTTGCTATATAATCAAGTGAACTATAAACTTTCCTTAATAATTTTTCTCTTTCCATTGTGGGATTTACAAATTCTGATCTCCCACCACGGGGTTCCTGAACGGACATTGGCTTATTCCCACGTCCCTCTTGTTGTTTCCCTGTCTGCAATCCGGACACTTAGGTGCAATTACATTGGGTTTGCCACATTTATAGCAAAGTAGTGCCCTTTCGCTTGATTCACAGTCTCGGAATCCATGTCCTGTTGCCTTACAGTTCCAACAGACTAATGGCTGTTTCTGCTGGGCCATTTTTATTGCAGATACTTCTTCATATGGGTTTTCTGTCACCTCCTGAGTTTCAAAACAGACTTCGTTTACACTCCTTACAGGGCGTTGTGGTGGGATGTTACTGCGAACTTCTCTCCGTGGAAAATTTTTTTCTGCTTCGATACATTCTATTCTCAATTCTTCCACGGACGAAATGGCGATCGGGTAAACTATTCTCGCAACATTCTCTCTGACATTTCTTTTAAGGATTTAATCATGTCAAATTCAGGGATAGGCTGTACTAACCTGGACCGAAGTTTGTTCATGGCGTAAAAGAAACTGTCAAGGGACTTATTTGGCTGCTGTTTCCGCTCTACCAAATCTCGCATTATCTCAAAGTTAGAAATATTTGTTTTATATTGATTTAAAAGTTAAAATCTCAATGTTGGCCATTTTATTACCCCGTGCGTACGAATGAGAAGCCAATACCAATATTTTGCAGCGCCAGTGACGAGCAAATGAAAATCTCGCAGGATTTCTTCCCAATTAATATCGTAATGGGCTTGCATATGTTCTATTCTGAATATAAAATCCTCGATTCTCATATGTGAATTATTACCACCAAATACAATAGCCCATTTATCGACCCTTATATTAATTCTATCTCCATTATTTCTAGACATTAAAAGTGCTTTCGAGGCATGCCGATTCCCCGTAATCGCTTGAAGGTTTGCGATATTATCACCATTTGGTAAATTTCTGATTGAACATATTCCCGGATTGCTATCACCATGTTGCTGGACGGACACGCCACCTAAACCTCTTGTGGATGAGTTTTGCAGATAAACCAAGTTATCAACAGGTAAGAAGTTCCCAATATTGTTACTTTGGTTATCCGCGAGCTCCTGTGAATTCAATGATTCCTGAGTTCGCGGCCTATTCGACATTTCGCTAACAACTTTAGCCAAATCTCCTACTGATTTCCTAATTTCGACCATTTCGTCTTGTACCATCTTCTTAATATTTTCCTCTAGACTTCCCTGTACTGCCATTGATCTATCCACTTCTTGTTCAATACCCTGAGGATCACTAATTAAATTCATTATTATTGCAGATGCACCCTGTTCACTATCAGCTAGTATATTCGATAAATTGGCCGGTTGTGTTGGCCTTGCGTTAATCGTCCCTGACAAATCCTTAAAAGTTCCGTTACCTGAATCCATTTTCCTACCCTCTAAGCTATATCTATCTTGCATAGGTTGAATTTTCCTTAAGTTATATAAACTTTTCTGTTGTAAAGGAGTTTTCTTTATTTTGGTTTGAACTCTGTTGTCCTTATTCATTACAAACCCTATATAAGTAAAATAAAACTAATGGATTGATAATAAATAAAACGATTATTACTAATTTCACAATTTCAAACAAAAAAAAATCAATAGAACGAAAAACTAAGCCCCATACAAGGCGCAGCATAAAAAAAAATTTTAATAATATTTTATAATAGCGATAAAAATAGCTGAAATATGATTAAAATAAGATAACTAATAAAAAAAACAAATTAAAATATATTCAACACTAACCGTAATAATAATAATAAAAATACTAAAAACGATAAAAAAAAAGTTTGAAATTAAAAAGGGGTATAATTAATTAATAACTACTTAAGTACTAAAATATACATAAATAAACAACACGATAACTATAACTACAAAAATATAATATAAGTCTATAAAAAAACACCAGAAAGCTTAAACACTCCCGAACAAACTTAAAAGAGTTTACAAAACAACACTTTTAATACCAAAATCAAGATACATAAATAAATATTTAAAGATATAGTTTAACGCGTGTTAACAACAAAAATAATTTATTACACAATTACAAATAACATTTCTAAGGATCGTTGTTGGGCGGCGGTATGACGAATTTTATATACATAAGTAAAAATCAATGTATACTGATTCTCTCTTTGAGAGCTATATTGGTTGTCCCGTAAAACATAACAAAAAAAAGCAAAGAAACACGTAAAAACATTACTAACAACCTTGTTTGTTCTCCGGCGTTAGCCTCTATCCAGTAATTAATGGAGGCCAAAACGCAATGATTTATCGATACAACTGACCTCAAACAATATGCATGAGCGGCTATCGCATGTCATTGGTTTTGCTCAACAAACGAAATATCATGCTGAAACTACTTTAAAAAAAATCAATTTGCGAATTAGGGTGGACATTTAGAACGAAAAAATTTCATAAACTAAGGTAACACCCTCACTTCGCCGGTACTAGTCGTATTATTACTGAGGTGAATTAACAAAAAAACAATGAAAGTTATTCGCACATCTGGCTTTTGATCTCACAGTCAAAACGGATACGACATCGTTTCACCGGTTAACCAAGTCACCTCAATAATTAAACGTTAGGCTATTTTACCAAACTATTATTCTATTGCATAGTGCTTTGATGTTACACACTAATGAATTTTCATTTCCTTTTAGATTGGGCGCCATATTAATACTGTTACGAACTCGCTAGTCGGCCGGAGATTCCTCCACCTCAGCTAACTCATGCGGCTTTTTCTCCAGGCGTAGTTCTCAACCCTTACATGACCGAGGTTCGCCACAGATTAATAAAATTTTGGAGGAACAGTACCACAAAAACACTACTAAACAACAAACACGAGGGAACAACTCAACATAGGGAGACAGATGTAATTCCCCAATCGCTCTGTTAACCCTGCCTTGGCCGTAATGCATCCGCATCCTGAACTTACGGACCCCTCATTTCATCTTTTTCCGACTTATTCCGATACAACAATCCTTAATAAATAGTTTACTTAACCATATTTACGTTACGATACATCTTAGAATTTATTACATATATTATTGATATTAAACATTATAATTCAAATACAAAAAAAAAAATTAAATAAAACTTATTCAAACAAGAGCAAAAAAAAACGATTTGATTAATAGTCACAACAAAAAACTTAGTTTATAAAAATTATTTAAATAGGTATTTAAAAAAAATAAAAATAATCACAGAGAGAATTAACTAGCCGTGATTTGGACTTTTGACACTTTCAAGCCACTCTTATACGTCCTCTTCTGCTGACTTACGTTCCCCAAAAGAGCTCTCTGAGGGACCGAAACTCCCACACTATTTTTATATTGGGAATATGTACAAAAAAAACCGATTCTGTCTAAACCTCTAGTAAAAACTCTTACACTAGTCTCAAATACATAAAACCAATCAATTTGAAACACCACAATACAACATTTACTTAAAACACACACAAAAAAAATACATAAAACTCATACATTACACTTAAAACGCTTATTTTTTCTTCTTCCTCAACTTTCCCACTGGAGCTTTGTTCTTTATTTTTCGGATAACAGCTTTAACATACTATGGTTCACGAACTGGATACAGCTTTTTCTTTATAGGCACAAACTCCCTTTCTATGGAACTGTTACCAGCCTGGATTTTTTTCCACAACTTTTTTGCAAGGCTGGCACTTAATGCCGGAACTGCCAATATACATAAAAAAATAGTTCGTTACCTTTAATCTCGTTCCAAAATTTTAACGTCCTTTATACCTTTCCTTCCGGCAGCTTATCTTGGGTAAAATTCCACACTAGGTTTCTGGACTAAAAAATTCGCACCCAGTTCAAAATGTTCTACTACACAACACAACGAAATAAAACGGCCACTATTAAACCGCTAAACGCACAATATAGGTAAATATTTTGCCTACTCACCTCTTCACACAACAAACAAAAACAAATAAAAATTTAAAAATAGTTATTTAATTGACTTGAATTTCGTTAAAAGTCTTTTTTGTCAACTGTACCACCAACACTTTAAAAAAAATATTCGTCGCAATTTTAAAATTTCTTGCTGTTTACGATGACTAAAACTTTAAAAATGATCTCAACAAATCTTTCGCCGCTTAAAAAAGAAGTTTTAACCCGTAATTTTTTTATCCTACCAACAAAATTTAAACATAAAAAACCAAGTACCGAAATCCTATTGTTCTATATCACCGTTTTGTAAAACCTACTAACATAAAACACTGAAACTAAGGCTATCACATATTTCAAAAAAAAACTTATGCAATAAAAAACAAAAACTAAAATTTTCTCTTTACCTGTTTTCTTTTCTTAACCACTACTTTGTCCCATGATCATACAATCCGATCCGTGAATGGCAATACTTCACTACTAAATTTTAACAACTGCGAAGCTAAAAGCTTTTTTCCAGAATGGACTTCCAATTTGCACATTCTTTATTTTACCAACCCCTACCAAACACTTTAGACGACAATTGAATACAAAATATAAATAAACCTCAACAACATTCATCCAAACCTCGGCATACACACTTCGTATCACCCAACTCCCGCGAGGCACCAACCACAAGTCAAGGATTGATCCCCATATCCAGGCACAAAGAAAATAACAAAATTACAAGAAAAAACACAGAATTGAAATTTTTTCACGCGTCACCCAACGAACATTTTCTTCTGTAAATCGCCTGAACACCAAAAACTGAACGAATCTTCATCAAACCACCCCTTCACCATAAAAATCAAAGAGAACCAAGACGACCACATATGACCTCGCTTTCAAACCTAACAAAAATTAAAAAACAAATTTAAACAAATATTGCTGACTACCCCCGCAACAAATTTTTTGAAATGTGTTTTAAATTAAAAAAAGCAAACATTTGTATTAAAAACAGTTCAACAATAAATAAAAATAGCAAAAAAAACTTTTTTATCAATAAAACTTTTGGTTGGAAACAAAAAAGAAATAATTCATATAATTAGTAATTACTTAGCGAGCAATTTGAAAATTTTGATTTGTTGCAAGTTCCACATAGAGGCTTTTATTTCACACACAACGAGCAGATCGAATATGTTTTGATTTGTTGCAAGTTCCACATAGAGGTTTTTGACAGATTTCACAGATTTTGTTAGTTTTATTTTTGCAGCCAGTTGTATGGCAATGTCGTCTTTTCATGGGTTGCCGATGCGAAACTTGTGCTTGAATATTAACGGTCTGTAGTTCTTCTTCTTCAATGTTGCTTAGCTCATATGCCAGTTGTAAAATGAAGTTCCTTCGTACTTAGCGGCCAGACGTTTAAGTTTTGCCTTTTAAGTTTCAATGAACTCACCAATTTTTTTTAACATACTCAAACTTTTCGAATTTGAATGCAACTTGATGATCGATTTTCCCATTCAACTTGATGGGCAAGTTTACAGCTGATTATAGTTATTTGCTTGCTTACACAAATAATCTATCGCAAATAATTTTAACTCAATTTTCGTGTATTTTTCGTATATTAAAATTTATAAATAAATAAACGCAAATAGTTTGTGTGTCGTACCAAAATTCAGTCGTAAATAAATAAAAAATATAATAATATGTATAACAATTGAAATTTAAAAAACAATTTTTGTGTTTCAGTTGACAATTATTCTGAAGCAATGTGAGCATTTTTTATTTATTCCTTGACGACGCCATCTTAAAAAATGAAATTGATGATATCCTATCATAGCGAATATCCGGCAAATTACACTTATAATATGTCCTAACGTCTTATTCTGAATCCTAACCGATATGATGTAATTCGAGTACGCGTCGAACAGTGCGACGTAATCCCGACCAGCATACTCAAAAAGATCCATTGCCACTAAGTGAAACGGATACTCAGGAATTTCCTCCTGAGCCAATGGTTCCTTCTGATTATTCCTTCTAAACCTTTCACACACTCTACAAGAGGCAACTAGTTCTCTTACTTGTTCATTCATCCCGGGCCAATAATAAAGTCTTCTCGCACGAGCCAGTGTATTCTCTATGCCTAGGTGAGGTGAATGTAACCATGACGCTACTTTATGTTGTATTTTCGATGGAATAACTAACCTATGGTTTAATAACAGTAAGCCGTTTTCCACATGCAATTCCGACTTCATTTTATGAAACTTCTGACTCATATTTTACAATTTATGAAACCCTGGCCAACCATTTTCAACGTATCCCCGAATTCGCGAATATTCCCGATCATTGTCAAGTGTATCACGATAAAAATCATAATTTTCCCGTGTGATGCAAACCGACTTTGTGATTGAATGAATGACACCCGACAGTCCCGGCACTTCAGTCACCTCCGACAGTTGAGCCCTTGACAAGCAGTCAGCCACTAACATTTCCTTGCCCGGCTTATACACGACAGTCATTTCCGGATATTTCAGAAGGAACATAAACATTCGCTGAAGTCGCATTGACACATCATCAATATCACGCTTAACCAAAGCCTCCAAGGGCTTGTGATCACTCTCTACAGTGAATTGCCGTCCGTATAAAAAATAATGAAAACGTTGGCATGCAAAAACAATTGCCAAAAGTTCCTTCTCAATCTGTGCCCACTTCTGTTCATTGCTACCGAGTGTCCGAGAAGCGTATACCACAGGATGACCGTTCTAAACTAATACACAACCTAACCCATCCTTGGAAGCATCGGTTTGTATAATCACGGGTAATTTTGGGTCATAAATGGCGAGTACCGGTTCTTCTGTCACTATGCGGCGCAAATTCTCAAATTCCCTATCATGACGGTCTGTCCATTGAAAGTCAATATCATTTCGAGTTAACTTCCGTAATTTCGCTGACTGTCTTGATAGGTTCGGAATAAATCGGGCAAGATACTGAAGCAGGCCTAAGAATCTCAACACGCCCGCTTTGTTTTCAGGTCTTTTCATTTTCATTACCGCGTCGCTGTATTTCGAATCCGCTTTAATTTTACCTTCCGACAGTATGTTTCCCATAAATTTCACCTCACGCTGTCGATATTGAATCTTGTCCGGGTTAAACTTAATATTGTTGGCACGCGCTCTGTCCATCACTAAATTCATGATTCGGTCATGTTCCTCTTCATACCCTGCACAAATAGCTATGTCGTCAAAATAAACTAATACTCCTGGTATATCCCCAAAAACTCTAACCATTTCCTGTTGAAACATTTCCGGGGCACAGTTAAGACCGAAAGGCACTCGAATAAATTTGTACCTCCCAAAAGGAGTTAAGAACGTTGTCAGGTCCGAACTTTTTCCATCCAGGGCCATGTGCCAAAAACCACTTTTCAAGTCAAGAATGGAAAAAATTCGTTTGCCTGCTAAGCCCGAGGTTAAATCATCAATTGTCGGAATTAAAAAATACTCCCGTTTAATACATTCATTGAGTGCCTTTGGGTCCAAACAGATTCTAAGTTCACGGTTAGGCTTCTCCACCAATTGTAAATTATTCACCCAATTAGTCGGATAGTCAACGGGTGAGATAACCCCCTCCCTGACCAGTCTTTCCAGCTCTGAATTTGGTATACGCTTCCTGTAGTGAAGTACCGGTTTGGAATTTTCCTTTAACACTATTGAAAACTTTCTTGGAAGCTTACCAAGCCCCTGAAAAACGTCACTATATTTGTCCATGAACGATTTTCTCAATTCCAGACCCTTGATGCCACAGACATCCAATCAACCCAAAAGCCATACACGTTTCCAATCCGAGTATCGGCTCACATTTGTCACTCACAACTAAAAATTCGCCCGTTTTTTCCACCCCTGAAATTAAGTCCACGCACTTAAGTCTACAAGTTCCAAAAATTTTAATTCTATTCTCATTATAGTCAAAAACGAAAAAATTATTCTCCTGATTATTTAAATTTATATTCAAATTCTCAACTACTTTCAATGGTACGCAATTGACATCCGCCCCAGTGTCCAGTTTAAATGTTACAATTTCACTTCCTATGCAATACTGTTTGGTCCAGCGCTCGTTTACAGATGTTAGTGAATTTAATCTAAGAACAAGTTTCGAACTTAATGAGCTACTTAAGTGACTAACTTTACCATCCGTGTTACCTTGTATTTCACTCCAATTAAGTTGGGCTACCTTTTGCTTATTTCTGCTGAAATCACTGGTGAACTGTTTTGTGCCCGTTACTTTTTCCTTGGGTTTACGGCACATTTTATGAAAATGCCCTTTTTTGGAGCACGAATGACATATCACCTCCTTAGCCTTGCATTCATTTAGGTGACCGACCTTCCATGGACCTCCACAGTTGAAACAAAAACGATTACCCAGTGACACTGTTGCTACTTCCGTCTTCTCACCTTCTTTTATGGCACTTATTGTTGCATGTTTTGCGTCTAGTATGCCTTTATT
This sequence comes from Melanophora roralis, assembly GCA_963583895.1. Taxonomy (NCBI): domain Eukaryota; kingdom Metazoa; phylum Arthropoda; class Insecta; order Diptera; family Rhinophoridae; genus Melanophora; species Melanophora roralis. The sequence continues at coordinate 54,353,835 of OY757188.1, forward strand.
GACATTGGCTGTTTCATAGGTTTTACAGATGTCTATGACTCGAGCCAACGGTTCGTCACGGCCGTCCAACAACTTTAGCTGCAGTTTTTGTCATGGACTCCAACAATTATTCTGTCACGCAACATGCGACTTTCGTACAACTCACCGCAAGATCATTCCAACTCACAATAACGAATTTGAGTTCTTAGTTCCGTCTCAAATTCCGCGAAAGACTGTCGCTCTTTTTGAAAAATCATATTGAATTTGTATGATTCCATAGCCACATTTCGTTGAGGTAGACAGTGTTGGTCAAACTTTTCCAACACGTCACTTGACGCACGTTGTAATACCGCCTCACCAGCGGTAACGGTTCCTAGCAGAGACTTTTCCGTTCCATCATTAGGAAACAATGAGCTGTAGATGTTTGCCCCACCAGTGCCAATCAACCATAGAAAATTAGCAATCTTTGTTGCTTCGGGCTCTCTAGCCTTTCCGCTAGCAATCATGTAGACCATAAAACTACGCTTCCAGTTAGGCCATTCGTTTGCCAGATTAGAACAGTCTAATCCTGATGGTAGACGGTCATTCGCCGCCATTTCGACACTAATGCAATTTCTGTGTAAATAATTTCTGTGTTATCTTTCTTCACTGGTTTTTTTATTTTCTCCAGTATCCCACTTCTGACACCATGTAACGTTTGCCGTTCAACTTATTAAATAAAACAATTAAACACAAAGTCTGAAGACTTTTCTTTTAAGTTTTATTTTCTATTTTTAATTGTAGTGGGACAACGAGCTTTTTGTTTGCTAATGGCGTCTTAAATCTCTTGAATAAAAAATAAAGGAAAATTGTCGCCAACCTTTAAAAATACCAGGATACACCTATCAGGTAGCCTCAGATAAACAGCTGAGTAACGGTATTTCGTTATATTAATGTCAAATTTTGTTTATGTTTATGTATTTTCTTCCTTTTATACTAACAACAACTGTAGTATCGTAAGAAAAGCTCAAAAGGAAGAAGAAAGATTTTGTGAGTTTTTGTTATTTGTCTCTGACATTCTTATGACGGTTTTAGTTGTTTTTGTAGTCCCGCTCCTACCTGATAAGTGTACCCTGAAAAATACTATTCAGCTTAAGCAATGTTGCCACTTAGAGCTTATTACTATGTTATGTGATACTTATACAATGTTGCTAACTTAGTACTTATTAATTATGTTTCTCCTTATGTTATGACACTTAAATTAATTGTCATAACATAGTAACAGACTATCATTACATATATAAGATTTCCATGTGAGGCGGCAATCCAGTTGAATACAAAGATATTTTGTCTCGGATCGTTGAGACCATATGGTTGTTAATAGTGATTGGGGAGCACGTTTCTTTGCGTAAAGTAAAAGTTACGTGGGTACATTTTTATTCATTTATTTTTATTCCCCATAACTTTGCCCATTTCTCAACTTGGCTTACGTGATGCTGCAGCTGGTTCGAAGCCTCTTTAGGGTCTTTACGAAAAGCAGTGTTGTCACCAAATGTCGACGTGTGTATAAAACTATTGACAGGCATATCTGCTGTGTAAAGCAAGTACAGAATTGGATCTAGTATACTCCCTTGATGTAACCCCGCCCCTATTGGTTTAGGACATCTTATGCAGTTTCATTCTTTTATCATAAAATATCGGCCAGTTCTGTACTTTTTCAAAAGGTTAAAGATATTCACTGGTAAGTTCAGCTTAAACTTGTTTAACAGGTCTTTATGCCAAACTTTATCAAAGGTTTGCGCGTCACCTATAAAGAGTATACTGCTCTGCACTCATTCATTTCCTCAAAGGCTTTTCTTACAACCTGTACCAATCTGTGGGTTTGTTCGATGGTACTATGTTGATTTCTAAAAGCAAGCTGTGCAAGGCAGCTCTAAGAGCATTTTGTTGCTAATTTCATCAAAGCCATGAGCTTGTTTAGCACTTAAATTATTGATAGCCTCTATGACATCTAACAGTTGAAAACGTATTTCCATAGGACATCTAGGAACAACAGGCGGTTGTGTTGATTGTGTGGACATCACTTAAATGAGAAGATAAAAAAAATCACTCGGTCGTAAGAAAAATCATAAATCTAATAAACTGTAAAGAAAAATCACGTTTGATAAAAAAAAGCATAAAAAAAGCTCACATAATTTTAAACATATTTGTGGTTTTCAAAGTGAATAGTCTTAATTAAATAAACTGTTGTTGTTCTTATAAGTTGAGACTTGCAAAAACACGTGTGGTGCTGAATTTCACAACAACAATTGCAGTTGGGATCGTGATTGGTGCTAAAGTCTCCATTGGTGGTAAATTTATCAAATACAGTAACTAGTCGTCGTTATACATTGTTAAGAGTTGAGCACGATTAATTTCCTACAGGGTCATCGTAACAAAATTGGTTTCAAAAACATACTAACATAACAAAATTATTTTTAGCATGCAGTCGTTTATCAGCCAATAAAACCAACAAATTGCCCTACCGTTAGCTGCGACACGCATTTAAAATGTATGTAAAAAAAATGACATTCCTGGACCGTCGTCGTTTATGCTTACATACATTGTACATAAAGTGTATTTGTACGCAATTGTCGTTTTGATTTTAGTTGAAAAAAGAGTGGGTTGGTAGCTTGAATTAGTACATGATTGACTGCCTAAATTAATTAACCTTTTGTTTTTTGTTAATACGTACATATGAAATCGCATCAATAAAAGTGAACTATTTTCTTGAATTAAATAAAAGTAAAAGGATGGTTTTTTAATTTTGGAAATTTATATTTTGTTTTTTTTTTTTGTGCGAAATAGGGCAAAGAAAATCCTTTGTCCTCAAACACGGTCCTTCGAACCGGATATATAGTTATTCGGGATCTCTTCCTAATTGTTAAATCGAGTTATGTCACCAAACGATAATGAAGAGGCGCATACACCTCCACCCTACGGCAATGGTGCTTCACTTCGTGTTAAGGAGCTGCAGCGTGATAACTACCTTAAGCGAGTGCTAGGTGAGGGCACCAACATTTCGGAATACAGCAATCTATCTGTTCATCAACTAGAAGTCAAACTTTCGCTGTTGGAGCGACAGTTGGAATCGTTTGAAACTGTTCAAGGTCAACTCGAATCATTGGACGAGTCTCAGTTTGACCAAGACCACCGCTTAGTTTTCGAGGAAGCATATTTTAAACTCAAATTCCATATTTTGGAGCGTTTATCTGTGCAAAGGGCAATGGTAAATGATCCCCCTATGAGTAGCACTCGTTTCATGACAACGACTTCACAACGTGTATCACACCCTCACTTACCAACACTTCAGTTAACCAAATTTAGTGGAATCCATACTGAGTGGATTGAATTTTATAATATGTTCTGCATTTTAGTTCACGATAACATAGAATTGTCACCAGTGTCGAAATTTCAGTACCTGAGATCGTGTTTAACTGGAAACGCAGCAAGACTAATTCAGTCATTGGATATCACCCCAAACAATTATAACCAAGCATTAGAAATACTAAAGGCCCGCTATGATAATAAAAGATTAATATTTCAGTCCCACATTGAGAGAATATTTGCCATAAAAGAAATGTCAAAACCGAAGTTGGAAGAAGTCAGAGAATTTATTGACTTAATAAATGCTAGCGTTCGTGCACTGCAGTCAATTGCATCTAATAACCAAATTTCTGATGGCATTATATTACACATGATGGCCACTAAACTTGATCCCGATACTCAAGCCAAGTGGGAAGAGGAAATCTGTGCGAAGTGGGAAACCGAAACACCATCTCAGGCCCTGCTTCTTCCAACCTGGGGTGATCTTGCAACCTTTTTAGAGCGAAGATGCAAAACGTTAAAAATAGTGCCCAGCCCGGAATTTTCAAATTTACCATCCACCTCTCATGGCAAAACAAAACTTTTGACTCAACAATTCTTAAAAAATAAGCATAAGGGCTCGGCTTTTGCTTCGTCAAATCAACCACCAAAGTGCTACCTTTGCAACACGTCTCCGGCACACAATGCGTTTAACTGTAGTAAATTTATTGTAATGTCTACACATGAAAGATTTCGAATGGTAAAACAATTAAAATTGTGTATAAATTGTTTGGGCACTAACCACATCGCAAGCACCTGCCCGTCATCCAAGAAGTGTCAACACTGTAATGGATCCCACCACACACTTTTACACAGGGACCTGCTGCAACAACAATCAAATGCAGGCAGTAGCCGGCCCACCACAACAAATTCCCTTACAACAGATCCACCGGTTGCACTGCAAGTTTCAGATCATCACAACGAAGTTATTTTAGGTACGGCTAAAGTGGAGCTACAGGCACCATCTGGACGATCTATACCGGTACGGGCGCTGTTAGACTCAGGATCTCAACTGCATTTTGTCACCGAAAAAATTGCACATTACTTGCGTGTGTCCCGTAACAGGGTAAATATTGAAATAACCGGAATCAGCTCTAAAACATCAAAGGCCTATAGTAATTGTTTCTTAACGCTCAAATCGTCTACTACGGAATTTTCGTCAGAAATTACTGCAGTTGTCATTCCTTCCATAACCTCGTATCAACCACAAAGCTTGCTGAACATCAATAGTTTTAATATACCGCAAAACATTAAATTAGCAGATACGAACTTTTTTGTACCCGGTCCCATCGACTTATTGATTGGTGCTGGTTTGTTTTATGAGTTATTAATGGTTGGCCAAATAAGAAACGAAAATATGCCTTTATTACAAAAAACCATGTTAGGCTGGATTGTCACTGGTGCGAATGTCAAAACAAAGGGCACAACATCAACAAACAAAGCAAGTGTAGACAAGTTACAACCTTCATCATGTATGACGTCTTCAGTGTTAAGCTCACCACAATCAAAATGTGAAACAGAAAACAAACTTGGTACCACTAATAAACCAAAACAAACGTCAGCCGCTTTATTTTCTTTTAGTTGCCTACATAATTAATCAAAACAGTTGTATTCGTCGTTTTCGGAATTAAATGAGCCTTTAGTAAGCAGTGTAAGGGAACGCTTTTGGAAACTAGAGGAACCCTATTATGAGCCCCATCATACATTCGAAGAAGACCAATGTGAAACCTTTTTTGAAAAAACTACTACGAGATGTCCGGCTACCAACAAATTTATAGTAAAACTTCCATTTAAAAGCAGCCCAGGCGCATTGGGGGCATCAACACAAATAGCAACGAAAAGATTCTACTCACTCGAATCACGATTGCGTGGCAACAAAATTATATCTAAAGAGTACGGTGAGTTCATTCATGAGTATATAAATTTAGGTCATATGGTTAAGGCTGCACCCAATGTAAATGCAAGTTTTAACTACATACCGCACCATTGTGTGGTTAAGCCAGAGAGCTCGACCACAAAACTAAGGGTTGTATTCGACGCCTCATGCCCTACGTCAAACGGATTATCGCTAAACAGCATGTTGCGGGTCGGGCCTACACTTCAAGATGATATTTTTTCCATTTTATCAAGATTTCGATACCATAAATTTGTACTAGTCGCTGATATCGCCAAAATGTACAGGCAAGTATTGGTGGACGACAGTGATGTACATTGGCAAAGCATTGTATGGAGAGACAACGCAAGTGAACCACTATCAACATACGTACTTAAAACCGTCACCTATGGCACCGCTTGTGCACCTTATTTAGCAGTGAAATGCCTGCAAGTACTAGCAAGAGAAGGAGCGTTAAATTTTCCTGTCGGGGCAAAGGTGACGCTACAAGACTTTTATGTTGACAATTTAATGACTGGTGGCGCTAGTGTTAACGAAGTGGTTGAAATAAAACGTCAAGTTGTCGAACTACTAAACTTAGGTGGGTTTCCACTACGCAAATTTGCCGCCAACCACGAAGGCATTTTGGCTGATGTTCCAGCATCTGAACGGGAAGAAGTGGTAAAGGTTGACGATGCAGAATATATTAAGACACTGGATCTTAAATGGTTTCCTCAAGAAGACACGTTTAGTTACTCTTTTAATCACAGTGAAATTTCTATAACTAAAATCACAAAAAGGCTGATACTCTCACACACTGCTAGGCTGTTTGACCCTCTGGGCCTCGTAAACCCAATAATTGTAAGGTGCAAGATTTTACTACAACGGATTTGGTCACTAAAAATACATTGGGATGAGTCTCTGCCTCAGGACATTGCACTCGAGTGGACAGAAATTCATAACCAGTTGCTGATTACTACCACAGTTCAATTGCCCAGGTATGTTAACATAACAAAAGGTACTAAAATTCACGTTTTTGCAGATGCAAGTTTAAAGGCATATGGGGCATGTATCTACGCTGTCACGAACAACTCTGAGGGAACCAGGTCCACGCTGTTATGTTCTAAGTCCCGAGTTGCTCCCTTGAAGCCAGTAAGCTTACCTCGGTTGGAGCTATGTGCAGCGGTACTGTCAACACAAGTATTGAACTATGTTCTCAAAACCTTACCACACCCCCCTTCAGAAATAATATGCTGGTCTGACTCGACAATTACCTTGTGTTGGATAGCTGGGGAACCACCTCGATGGAAACCGTTTGTTAGACATCGAGTAGACAAAATTAAGCAAAATACCCCTATGGCGATGTGGCGCTACATCGCGTCACAATTAAATCCGGCAGACATTTTGTCACGAGGTTCAACAGTAGATAACTTAATTAGCAGCAACTTTTGGTTTAGTGGGCCAGATTTTTTACTACAAGACGAAACTACATGGCCAACTTCGACGTACACCTACCCCGAAGACGCCAATTGCGAACTGCGACGAACAGTTCTAAGCACACAATGTGCAACTACAAACCCCAAGGATGTCTTACATAATCACAAATATGTGAACAGCTATGACAAATTGTTACGTATATTTGTCTACAGTTTGCGTTACGCCTATTCAATAATGTATAAACAACTACCAAAAACTGGACCTATTAGTGCCGACGAAATGAAGCAGTCACTGGAACTTATTTGTCGTTTACTACAATATCAATCGTTTCCCCAAGATCTAAGGCGCCTTAAGTCGAATCAACCACTTGACCGCAAGTCGAAATTGTTAGCGCTATCACCATTTTTGCACAACGGCCTCATAAGAGTGGGTGGTCGACTTAGCAACTCAAGTCTACCCTTTTCTGTCAAACATCCAATAGTACTGCCATCATCACACGAATTTGTCCACACCATTATTCGCTACTACCACCACAAAAATCTTCATGCTGGAGCTCAGACGTTACACAATATACTACGTGAAACCCTTTGGATCCTTAAAGCAAAACAAACAATAAGGCAAGTAGTACATAATTGTGTATTTTGTTATCGATTTCGTCCTAAAACAGAACACCAAATAATGGGAGCCCTTCCCGCAGACAGAGTGAGTGAATCATACCCATTTGCTGTATCGGGTGTGGACTATTGTGGCCCATTTGTCATGACACAACAGATACGAGGCAGATCTCCACTTAAGGTGTATGTCGCAGGGTTTATTTGTTTCTCTGTCAAAGCTGTTCACCTCGAACTAGTACCAGATATTACCACTAATGCCTTTATCGCAGCACTTAAAAGATTTATAGCAAGACGAGGAAGATGCTCCATTATTTATTCGGACAACGCAACAAATTTTGTAGGCACCAATAGAGAGCTTAAGGACATGTTGAAAATTTTGTTGTCAGAAGATCACAACAAGATAGTACAAGAAAGTTGCCGCCAGGAAGGTATAGAGTGGAAGTTCATACCCCCAAGGTCACCCCACTTTGGAGGCTTGTGGGAAAGTGCAGTGAAGATGGCCAAACACTACATACGCAGAGCCATTGGGACCCATATACTTACATGTGATGAGCTGCACACGGTGTGTTGCCAGGCCGAGGCCATTATCAATAGTAGACCACTGTCGCCTATGTCAAGCGATCCCAATGACTTAAGCTCCTTAACTCCCGCACATTTCTTAATTGGTCGGCCTTTAACCACTATCTTGGAACCTTCGCCAACCAACATAAATCTAGCATCCCTGAAACGATATCACATTCTAAGATGGATTCAACAAGAGTTTTGGGATCGCTGGCGCAATGAATATCTAAAAACCCTTCAGCAGAGAACAAAATGGACCACCATACAAGCCAACCTTAAACCAGACGACCTTGTGTTAATTAAAGAAGATTCAACTCCCCCATTAAAGTGGCCACTACGTCGAGTAATAGAAACGAATCCAGGTGATGATGGTAAGGTTCGGGTAGTATCGTTATAAACCGCCGACGGCGTGTACAAAAGAGCGGTTACAAAGCTTTGCAAGCTCCCAATCGACTCACCATCGCGCAGTTATTTTGAAAGCAGTGCTTTCAACGGGGGCAGTATGTTAAGAGTTGAGCACGATTAATTTCCTACAGGGTTATCGTAACAAAATTGGTTTCAAAAACATACTAACATAACAAAATTATTTTTAGCATGCAGTCGTTTATCACCCAACAAAACCAACAAATTGCCCTACCGTTAGCTGCGACACGCATTTAAAATGTATGTAAAAAAAATGACATTCCTGGACCGTCGTCGTTTATGCTTACATACATTGTACATAAAGTGTATTTGTACGCAATTGTCGTTTTGATTTTAGTTGAAAAAAGAGTTGGTTGGTAGCTCGAATTAGTACATGATTGACTGCCTAAATTAATTAACCTTTTGTTTTTTGTTAATACGTACATATGAAATCGCATCAATAAAAGTGAACTATTTTCTTGAATTAAATAAAAGTAAAAGGATGGTTTTTTAATTTTGGAAATTTATATTTTGTTTTTTTTTGTGCGAAATAGGGCAAAGAAAATCCTTTGTCCTCAAACATACATACTTGCCAAAGATGCCTCAAAAACCTTTATACAGTGTCCAGTCAATACAGTGTTGGTTGTGAAAACTGTGGTTCTTATTTTCACACCAAATGTATCTGAGGATAATCTAGAGTCTATTCGAAAAAACATTACTAAATTTAGATGCACTGATTGCAACAACAAATCCTTTGCGTATCAGAGCTCAACATATGACATTATTAAAAAAATTGAAGATATCCAAACATCTATCGAAAATAAAATGGGTTCTTAAACTTTGAGCACAAATGTTTTGGTATTTTTGAGAACTTTCGTATGGAGATAAACAATGAAATAACTAAAATTAAATCAGATATGACACATTGCTTCACACTTGTTAACGAAGCTGATAATGCTATAAATACAAAATCTGATTCCATGCAAGCCAAATACAACAGGGTAGTGAGACGACTTAACAGATCTGACATATTGGTTAGTGGTTTAACCTGCACAGTGGAAACTATTTGTGAAAATATTACAAAAATAATTCATCATATTGACGTAGAAATAACAAACGCGGATATATATCATTGCTGTTATATTGCTCGAAAGAAAATTTTTATCATTAAGTTTAACTCTGTACAGACTCGAGATAATATAATGAAACAGTATTTCAAAGCTCAACCATTGCTGTTGAACATTATTATTGGTGGATCTCTTCGATCTATAATTTATTTTAATGACAACTTATCTCCTGATTCTGGCAGATTACACTTTTTATGCCGCAAACTTGTGTCAGAAAAGAAAATAAATAAATTTCGAATCATCAATATGGACAGATCGAAAGCCAAAATCACCAAATTGGATGGTAGTAGTTTAATGTGTGACATTGATCATTGCACCAGTCTGCTAGATGAGTGATACAATTTCTTGATTAATACTTCCTTGGAGAATTCTTGAACTATCTCTTTATTTTTATTTTAGTTTATTTTTTTTCTTTCTTATATCTTGGTATTATTCATATTAATATACACATATTTTGATTTATTTTTAAAATGAGTTCTATATACATCTACTCTTTGTTTTCAATACTTCTTTGGAGCATTGTGATTTTTCTTTTAGACCTGCGCTTACGTTATGTACTCACCTAAACACACAAAACCTATTTTTATGAAACCATCTTTTTATTTAGGGTTCTGTTTTCTGCACACACACAGATTTTTTGGTTTAATTGGCTTTAGTCGATAATTTAGGCGAAATAGCCGTAGATTGTAATGTATTTAACTCTGTATTAATCCCGGAATATTTTAATGTAATGCATCTTAACGCTCAAAGCCTTGTGTTGTGAGAATAGTTATAATTTAGATGAAATTCGTTTTTTAATGGAAGGATGCGCGATTCATGCTCTTGGGGTATCTGAAACTTGGTTTAAAGATTTCCTATTGGATGCAGCGGTTGAGATTTCTGGGTTCAAATTATTTAGAAATAATCGAACTGCTACAGGAGTTGGGGGGGTATGTCTTTACATCCGTGATAACCTACGTACGGGATCGGTTCTTGATTACGGTCGTGATACTGACATTGAATCTGTGTTTGTAGAAGTTTTTTTGGATGGGAATGTTGTTGTCTTATTAGGTGTAATATACCTTCCTTATGATCGATTCTCTTCTTGTGAGCGGTATCTGGGGGATATTTGTTCTAAATAACAAAATGTTATAATTATGGAAGATTTTAACACAAACCTTTTTGTAAGAGGTGATTATGTCAGGGATATTTACAATAGATTGTCATTGATTGTTGTACACAACTTCTTGCCAACTCATTTTTCGCCGCAGCATGGGTCTACTTCTCTCATCTTTTTTTTTCTAGTGTCTAATGTGGAACTTGTTAGTAGTAAAGGTCAGTTTCAAATTCCTGCATTAAACTCTTTTCATTCTGCTATTCTATTGTCATATAGAGTATGTATGGAGGTTGAGGCAAATACATTTTGGTATAGGGACTATAGCCAACTCGACGTGGACAGATGTTTATCGCATCTTGCATATGTGGATTTTTTCAACATATACAATGTTACTAGTGTAAATGAAAATATTGAGTTTTTTAACTCAATTATCAACAAGGTTTTTGATGATAATGTTCCGATGCGAAGACTTAAAGTGAGGCGAAAGAATTGTTGGATGAACGATGAACGTATTCAACTTGCGAAACGGCACAGAAATCTTGCTTATAAGGCTTATAGAGATGAGAGGTCAGCGGAAAATTATAGAACTTATTGTGTGTATCGAAATAGGTTGAAGACCGTGATTCGTAGGGTGCGTAGGAAATTTTGTATGAGCTGTTTTTCAAATTGTGATTCAAAGCATCTTTTGCATAAAATTAGGCCTGAAGGTATGCTAGAGCATTCTCAGGACAACTTTTCTTCTATTAATGTCAACGAGTTTAATGAATGTTCAAGGTTGCCTGCGTGCTCGAGTGATAATTTTAGAACCGATTTCTTCGCAGAAGGATTTTCTTTTCGCAATATTTCTGAAGACGATGTATATAAAGCTGTTTCTCAAATAAAATCACGTGCTGTTGGAGTTGATAATATTAGTTTGCGATTTTTGATGGCTATTTTTCCGGTGGTTTCACCACTTTTGACATTTATCATTAGTAACGTCTAGACAACATGTGAGGTTCCTCACATTTGGAAGGTTGCGAGAGTGGTTCCAGTACCGAAGGTAAAGAATCCTTCACTTCCTTCTGACTTCCGACCTATTAGTGTCTTATCAGTTTGTTCGAAAATTTTTGAAATAATTGTTAGGGAGCAGATGATGTCTCACCTATGTAATGGATTAATTCATAGCTATCAGTCAGGCTTTAGAGCAGGGTATAGTACTACCGGTGTGCTATTGCACATAACTGAGTCCATAAGAAGAAACTTTGATAGTGACAAAACTAGTGTGGTAGTTTTCTTGACTTTACCAAGGCATTTGACTCTATATCTCATGGGTTATTGATTAAGAAGTTGCATCAGTCGTTTGGCTTTGGCTCTAGTGGGTGTAAGTTAATATATTCCTACCTAACAGACCGGTACCAGTTTGTTCAGGTTGGGAGAAATGTTTGTGATGTGATACAGGTTTTTAGGGGAGTACCTCAGGGCTCAATTTTGGAACCATTGTTGTTTACAGTGTATTAAAATGATATATTTGCTGAATTGTCTTTTTTGACAGGTTATACATACGCGGATGACGCACATAGGGGTATTTTGCCATTCCAGCCGGACATTACTTTTTATTTTTTTACAATAAAGCTTCTTAAAAATTACTGAGTTCTCTTAGATTGATGAAACTTGGCAGAAATATGTATTGTAGTCATTGGCATTTTAGGATTAAAAAATAATAAAAATCAAACCAAGGGGGAAAAAGTTCCCCTTAGAAGAACTTATACTACCTCTGAAAAATTAAAATTTTTTTTAAGTTTTTAATACTATTGATATGCAAATGCAACTTTAAACGTAAGAAAAAGCTAAAAAAATATACACTTGGACAGTGTCGTCCTCTCCCCTTTCGTAGGCGGCTGCACAAACTAAAATTTGAAAAAAAAATGTATAAAATAAAAATAATGGAAAACTTACGGCCAAATACTATAAATAAAATTTGTAAGCTCTTATGGGTAGGGGCAGAAATGCCCCCAAACCACACCCCCGGAACGGCCCTGTACAAAAATTTTTTTTATATATTTTGCTAATTTTCAAAAAAAAATTATTTTCAAGCTTGTTTGTCGCTTTTTTTGTAATTTAATGTATTAAATTTATCTGAAAATAAGTAATAAAAATAACTTATTTACAGAAGTAACAATTAATTTAATGTTTACACAATTTTCTTTCTAAGAATCGCAATTTCTCCTTAACAGATTTATCTTTACATTCATGTACTAATATCTTTTATAAACTTTTTCCATTTTACTCTCGTAGTTTTAAAAGTGTCCTGAAAACAATTTCGTGCAATAATCACATATATATATATATATATATATATATATATATATATATATATACTAACAAAATAAGAACTTGAAGCACAGATTTGTTTCTCTTTAAAAAATAATTTTTTAAACAATTTTTGAAGGTTTTGAAGGCAGATACATTTATTTTTTTCCATAAAATAGCGTTATTAAGAAAGTTGTCGCACAGGTATTACCAGTTTAGGGGCGGGTAAAAACTACTGCCTCGCACGTTTCTTTTTACACATGCAATGTCAGTGTAAAACCCAATTTAACCTGTTAAAAATTAATTTAAATTTACCTGTAATAATTTATATAAAAAACATTATTTTTTTTTTTTGTTCATATATTTTATTATTGAATCTTCGCTTAAGCGAACAAACAATAAGTATTCAAATCTTAAAACTAAGTAGTTAATACTAGTCCAGTCAGTACCAGACTAAAATTTAAGTTCTCACAATAAAATTAACTAATTTCAAAGGTTTCATCTGAGAGCAATTGTATCCCTTCTTTTTAGGCGGGTGTGCCCACTATGTTGCAGGATGCTTCGAGCGAGCGGATTTGGATGTGATTCGAGCTTATTTAAATACTTGTCCACATATCTCAGGATTTCGCATTTTACAAGTGGAACTTCTAGATCCTTGTGGATGTTGCTGTTTTTGATATACCAAGGAGCACCAGTTATCATTCTTAGAATTTTGTTTTGACGGCGTTGGATTTTTTCGATGTTAGAGGCGGAAGCAGTACCCCATAATTGTATACCGTAGCACCAAATTGGTTTTAAAATCGATTTGTAGAGTAGAAGCTTACAATCAAGATGTAGCACAGAGTTTCTACCAATTAGCCAGTGGAATTGAGCAGCTTTAAGTTTCATTTGCATCAGCTTTGCATCAATGTGTGGCTTCCATGTGAGGCGGCGGTCTAGGTGAATACCAAGATATTTTGTCTCAGTTCGTTGAGGCACATTATGGTTGTTGATAGTGATTGGAGGGCACGTTTCTTTGCGTAAAGTAAAAGTTACGTGAGTACATTTTTGTTCATTTATCTTTATTCCCCATAACTTTGCCCATTTCTCAACTTGGGTTACGTGTTGTTGCAGCTGGTTCGAAGCCTCTTTAGGGTCTTTGTGAATACTAAGAAAAGCAGTGTCATCAGCAAATGTCGACGTGTGTGTGAAACTATTGGTTGGCATATCTGCTGTGTAAAGCAAGTACAAAATTGGACCTAGTATACTTCCTTGCGGGACACCAGCCTCTATTGGTTGGGAACAACTTATTTGGTCTTTGATCATAAATTGTCGGCCTGTTATGTATTTTTCTAAAAGGTTGAAAAGATTAGCTGGAAGGTTGAGCTTTAGTTTGTTTAGAAGGCCTTCATGCCATACTTTGTCGAAAGCTTGTGAGACATCGATAAAAAGCCCGGAGCAGTACTTCTTTTCCTCAAAGGCTTTTCTTATAAACTGCACCAACCTGTGAGTTTGTTCGATGGTACTATGTTGACTTCTAAAGCCGAATTGGTGATTTGGGATGCAGTTGTTGTCATTCAGGATCGGATTTAGCTTGTTTTTTAACAGTTTTTCGAACAATTTTGACATTGTGGGTAACAAACTTATGGGCCTATAAGATTCTACCTTCAAGGGATCTTTGCCAGGCTTAGGAATCATCTTTACTAAGGCAACTTTCCATATAGGCGGAAAATGTTCAAGCCGAATTATCGCATTAAAAATAAAAAGAATGATTCTTTTAGCTGTGAGAGGCAGCTCTATGAGCATTTTGTTGCTTATTTTGTCAACGCCAGGAGCTTTTTTACCATTAAGGTTAGCGATAGCCTCTACAACATCTGCAAATCGGAAACGTATTTCTAAAGGCCGTCTAGCAACAACAGGCGGTATTTCCCTCACGTCAGTGCATGTATTGGGAGTGAATACGTTTTTGAAGTGATTTGCGAACAGATCGCATTTGTCTTCATCATTTCTAGCCCAGGATCCTCTCAGATTGCGCAGTGGTGGTCTTTCGATAACAGGTCTTTTAAGACGTCTGGCTGATCGCCATAAGGAATAATTTGTCTGAGGAGTCGCGTCTAGACCTTCCAGGTACTCTTTCAGTGATGCCATTCTGTGAGCCTCCAACAAGCTTTTTAGTTGGGTTGTACATTCTTTCAGCTTAGTTTTAAGTTGGGGCGATCTATGTTTTTGCCATTCCCTGCGGGCTCTTCTTTTTTCAGATACCAGCTTTTCCACATCTTCAGAGAAAATTTTGTTGTACCTAGCCTGGCGGTAGGTAGAAGACGCATGTTCAACGGCTTTGTTAATGTTTTCATTTAGGACGCTCAAACAATCATCTATGTCTCCGGGAGTTTTTAGCGGTTGGTTCTCCGCGCAGTGGGTACTAATATATTTTTTATATTTTAACTAATTAATTCTTTTAGATAAGAAAAATTCACTAGCTGCAAATAGTGATTATTGTGGGTGAGTGGTCAGAAGATAAATCCAAGGAGGCTTGAGCCTCAATGAGCTCCGAGGATATACCTTTTGCTACGCCAAAATCAATTACGTCTGGAATTTTATTGTGGTCTGTTGGCCAGTAGGTTGGTTGTCCAGTTGAAATAACATAAAGTTCCATTTTAGACACGGCATCATACAAGACACGACCTCTGGGACTAATTAGTCGGGAGCCCCAGTACGTGTGCTTGGCGTTATAGTCTCCAGCAGCTATGAAGCGGGGACCTAGAGATTTGTAAAAACTGTTGTACTGATCCTTCGTTATGGAGAATCTCGGTGGACAATAAACTGATGAAATAAGTAAGTTATTGAAAAACTCATTAATGCCGACGTTGGTTGCTTGCATATAACATTCAGATAGGCCACCCAACCATTGGTGCTTAATTCTTGATTTGATTAAAATAGCAGAGCCACCACAGGATCTATCCCTGGGATCTTTTGAATCATAAAAATTGTATCCACTAATTTTAAAAGTGCTTCTAGATGTCATATGAGTTTCGGAAATCAACATGACATCGATTTTTTGGTGTGTTAAAAAGTATTCGAGCTCGTTTTTGTGTTGGCGGATGCCGTTTGCGTTCCAGAAACAAACCCTGAGGCAGTTCATGGTCTTTTAAGCATGGCCTGCAGAAGAGCAGACTGCATTTTCTGCATCTCCTGCATCATGCTAGCCATTTGCGCCATTATATGCGTAAATTGTTTGACCATATTGTCAATTACGGCTTCCAGGCGGCTAAAATTGGGACCAGTTGGTTCACTTGCTGGCACTTGTTGTTGTGTGGTTGGTTGGCTTGGCCTTTGTGCATTGGACTGGTTTGTCTTTAGTGCGTTGGCGTAAGAAATTTGACTTGTAGTTGGCTGTGCCAACTGGGGAATGTTTGTTGTTGGTATATTTAACGGCTGGGGAGGGGCAGGAACTACCTTCGGCTTAGATGAGCGCTTAACTAAATCAAAGACAGGACAACCTCAATTAATTGTCCAAACGTTTTATGACCCACAAAACAGTTTCTTACTCGTGTAAACACACAAGATGAGAAAAAACCGAAGAAGTGAAATTTAAAAAAATTCGCCAAAAAAAATTGCGCAAAAAGCGCAACGTGTTCTTTTTTCATCTAAAAGTAGAGATTTCAGGTTTTATGTGATGAAAAGGATTTTTAGGATAATAAGTGCCACCACTTTCAAAAACCTTTTGATATTATTTTTTTAATCAAAAAGTGAACAAAAAAAACCTCTTTTTTTTTAATTTCGAAGGAATTTTTTTTAAATAAAACTTAAAATAAAAAATAGAAAAAATTAAATAAGGTAGCTGCTTATATAATATTTCGCAGAGAAAAAAAATCAATGTTAAATATTTTTTTGTTTAGCTACAAAAAAATATGTTGTAGACCTCTCAAAATTGCGGGCAAATTTACTTATTTTTCCTGACTTTGACAGTGCCTCAAAACGACAAATTGCAAGCAAAAGATTTTAAAATTCACTATCCGATACAGAATTTTGTTATCTGTCAAGCTGCGCACTTAAATTTTTACATTTCTTTAATTTCCATTTTGGCTTAATATCCGGCTAGTTTGACAAAATGCCCTTATGTGCGGCGTTTACTAGCGACTTAGACGCTTACAATTGCTCGCGATCAAGTGTGCAAACCACCATACAAATACCACCAATAACAATGCACATTCTGGTCGAGCTACTATCATTGGATACAGGTTTCCGACTTATTTTAAAATTTGTAGAAATATATTTCAAATAGAATCAAAAACTGACCTGTTACATGTATTTCAATGCACACTTCAATCAACAAATTTGCGTTTACACTTCTATTGTAATAATTTTTGTCTTTGTTATCCGACAAAGATCGACGGTTATGAATATTTTCCATTAATCATTCAGCGTTCATTTTTAACAAATGATTTCAAGGTACCAAAAACAAACAGAAGCGATCTTTTGAATTTGGTAGTGCGATTTCGCGCGTAACCGCATCGGTGGCAGCGTTAAGCATAAACAGTGTAACTGAAACAAGTACGTTTAATATGATAGCTAGTGATAGCACATGGCAGCGTGAGGCAGCATCGCTCATGGCAGCGCTAAGCGTAAACGAGGCCTTAGAAAAGATTTGTTGGGGGCGCATGGTGTATAATTGATAAAATTTAGTTTAAAACAGGTTATTAAGATATGCAAAATTTTGTGGGGAGTGATATTTAAAGCTGTTTTAGCCCAAACAAACACACGAACAACCAGTCGGATGGACGGACAGGTGGACATGCTCTATTCGACTCAGAGAGTTATTCCAGTCTAACGGTTATTACCGTTAGAAATTGGTCTTACACTATTCCTTTAAGGTGCTTTAAACATCTGAACACGTTTGTAGTGGTGTATAATAAGTGCAGTGCTTTTTTACGCCCTTCTGAATGCAAAATTACCCTTTTTCGTGCTGTTTATGTGGATGTTGTGCTTTTTGCTTCTAAAAAGTATGAATCACTGGTTATAGATTGCTTCTTTTCTAAAAGGGGTTTCAGACGATATGTATTTTACACATGACTTGTCACTTTTTCAATCCACATGTATTTGCGTATGTCTGTCAAAATGGTCATTATACAGATGGTTTATAATATTGTTTCCACACATATTATTGTAATTGCATCTGACATAACCTCGAAACCAAAATAAACAGCTTACTTTTCCTTGTTGTTATTCCTAAAACAGCATGTATCATCATACTGTGTTAGATGAAAAGAGAGCACGATCTATTTACAAATTTGTCAAATGACTTTAAGATATGTATTTGACCAATGCAATGTTTAAACGCGTTCACACGGCATATATCAATTTCGCACTGCAAAATTTAACAAATCATGTGTAAAAGAGATATCGTGTGAATGCTTTTTAAGTACCCAAATACTTAGTACTTTCTCATATCTAATGAAAGTGGGTTATATTTCTTTACTATATCCTGAAAAGTTACACAAATATAATGTCGCAAACAAATATAACGTAATGGAATATATAAGAAGTTTTAAATGATGTTATAATATTTTGTAATTTTAGTTCTTTTTTTAAACCAAAGGGAAAACCTATTTTGGAAGAAATTAGAACGGAAAGCTGTCAAAAGTGAGTAAACACGTTCATATGTATGTATGCAATGCTTTTTAAATTAAAATTTTGTATTTTAAGGGAATGTAATAATGAGTCTATTTTCAAGAAATCGCTGAAAGATACACGCTGTTCTGAGGAAGAATTGAATAATGTTTTTAAAGTAACCAAACACGAAAAGCCAATTGAATGTGGCGCAAAACACAAAACTGAAGAGTGTAAAATAGCAACAGAATACAATCCAACTAAATTAAATTATCATTCAGTTAAAGATGCTCTTTGGAATAAAAATCAAAAGTAAGTAAATGAAAATATAAGTAGTGTTGTTTGCTACGCAGGCTATAACACCTTTTAGAGTACAAATCAGAACGGTTTGAATGGCTTATTTTAGGCTGGTGAATGCATTCACAAAAAATGAGTGGGTTGTTATCAATTCACATCATTTCAAAAAAGCAAGACACGGCACAATCACAAAAAGCAGTGCTATTGCTTGCCTCCTGCTTGTACGTCAAAAGGCTATGAATATCCAGCTAAAGCAACAAATACAAGCAAAAGCAATGAATATGTGAATAGTTTCGTTGCTGGTTAAAGGTGCTTTCGCACGATATGTATTTTACACATGACTTTTCACTTTTGCAATCCACATGTAATTGCGTATGTCTGTTAAAATTGTCATTTTGATGGTCTATAATTTTTGCTTTCACACGTACATGTGTAATTACATCTGACATAACCTCCAAACCAAAATAAACAACTTACTCTTCCTTGTTGTTGTTTTAAAAACAACTGATGACACATGCTTTGTCAGATGAAAATAGAGCACGCTCTAATTACAAATTTGTCATATGACATTTACATATGTATTTCACACATGCAATGTTTAAACGCGTTCAGACGGCAGATACCAATTTCGCACTGCAAAATTTGACAAGTCATGTGTAAAATACATATCGTGCGAAAGCACCTTAAGTAAAACCAACGAATATGAATAACTAGAAGCTGCATCTCAACCATAGATGCCAGATTTGACAATTTAGCGACATTTTGACGATTTTGGGGCACAAAAAAATGGTTATTACGATTGGACGATTTCTGCCCTAAATTTGACGATTTTCGACTTTAGCCAGAACTTAAAAATTTCATTATATGTACATAAATCTGACATAAATTTCAAATAATATGAATAAATGCTTCCGGAGAAAATTTTTGTGAATTTTCTGTCAATCTTTCGCTACTTTAATCACAAGTTTCTATTTAAATCTCGAAACATTAGTATCAAATGAAGGGTTTTTAAAGGTCCTTCAGCCTTAATACTCTACAGCGCAACAAACCTTGAATATACTATATGTATTTATGTACACATGTCACTACGAGGACATCAAAAGTCGAACAAATATGATTAATAAACGAATATTTGTAATAATTTCAGGAATGTTTATTTAGAATTCATTAAGGTATTTTTAAACACGAACAATAATTAAATCTGTACATTTCAGTTAAATTACGTTATAAGACTATTTTTTTTGGTAGACAATATGGTGTCTGTGAATCTCTCTTTATAGAAGTATTAGGTAAGAATGGTTCCGTGCTAGTAGGTGTAGTATACTTGCCTAATGGGAATATTGATGCATTTGAGAGTCTTCATTGTGACCTTTTTGATCGTTATTCTAATATAGTTGTAATGGGTGACTTTTACTACAATCTCTTTGACACCACGAAATCAAACTACTTGCACTCTTTAACTTCTAGATGTGGTCTTACTTGTGCACACAACTGCTTACCTACGCATCTTCATTTGGCAACTAATACTACCTCGTTAATCGATTATTTTCTTTTGAGTAAGACTTTCTCTGTTGCATACAAGAGTCAATTTCAATATCCGTTTCTCTCTTCATATCATAGCTTAATTTTAATTTCAATACAATTTTCTTTCGGCGAACAGTGTAAGTGGTTTGAATTTAAAAACTATAATCGGATAAATTATGATGAAGTCAGGGAGTATCTTGATGGCTTTGATGTGTCTCCAGTCTTTACATCGAATGATGTTGATGTGCAACTTACTACGATAAATATTCTGGTAAATGGCCTCCAAC
Organism: Melanophora roralis; assembly: GCA_963583895.1. Taxonomy (NCBI): domain Eukaryota; kingdom Metazoa; phylum Arthropoda; class Insecta; order Diptera; family Rhinophoridae; genus Melanophora; species Melanophora roralis. Next base: position 54,374,294 of record OY757188.1, read on the forward strand.
ACTGTGTTTCTACATCTAGGTTGGAACAAAAGCCTAGAGAGGCGAACTGGATGAATTGTGTAAGTATACGTGAGGCAAGATCTGTGAGAAATCGAGCATATGGGACTTACCTGAGAAATCGCACGGTAGATAATTGGGAAGTGTACTGCAGACTAAGAAATAGGACAAAGTCAGTCATTAGAAAAGCTCGCAGAGAATTTGGCAAGATCCTTTTCTCAAATGCTAGCAATACAGAAATGTGGAATAGGATTCGCCGTTTAGGTTGTGTTGGTCGTGAAGGTGCTGAACATGACCCTTACAATATTGAATCCTAGATAACCTCAACCCTAACACCCAGGCTCATTTTGAATTTGAGAACTTTGCTAAGAATTCATCTTCTTTTTCGTTTACTCCTATAACGGAAGGTGACCTCATACTTGCTGTGAACTCTATTAGGGCTAATGCTGTTGGATATGATAAAGTTCCAATTAAATTTATAAGATTAATCTTTCCGCTCATAAAAGGAGTGGTCCTTCATCTTATTAATTCGATATTTACAACGTCTAAATTTCCCTCTGCCTGGAAGCTAGGTCGGGTTGTGCCTATTCCAAAATATGGTAGTGTTGATAGCTTGAGACCGATAACAATCTTACCTGCCATGTCAAAAATTGTTGAGACAATAATGAAAACCCAGGTTTTGGAACACTGTGGCCCGTTGATTCACAATTGTCAATATGCCTTTAGACGGAACCACAATACGACGTAACTGCTTCTCTCTCTGACTGATAATATAAGAGACAATCTTGATAATCGTCAACAATGTACCTTATTTTCCCTGGATCTTACTAAAGCGTTTGATCGTGTCGATCACAATTTTCTTATAAATAAGCTTAAGGAACATTTTAATTTCTCAAAAACGGCATGCAAGTTGGTCTACACCTATTTGTCAGAACGATCACAGTACGTGTCGCTTGGGGAATGTAATTCTACAATAGGCTCGGTAACCTCGGGTGTACCTCAAGGGTCTGTCTTAGGTCCTATCTTATTTATTGCTTACCTTAATGACTGCATTTCTCTTATGGACACTACGTTTTGTAGGCCATATGTGTTTGCTGATGATATTTTTCTGCTATGTACTTCTCATACAAATCAGGTTGATGTTATAAGTGACAGGCTAAATAACCACTTGAGCACTATATCTAACTGGATGTTTCTTAATGGACTTGAATTGAATTCTTCTAAGACGAAAGCGATGACATTTCATTTACAAATCCGTACTCCTATTTTTCCAACTATTTTCATTAACGGGCAAGTTATTGACCATGTGGGGGTCCTTAAATGTCTGGGTATTATTTTAGATTCTAGTCTTACTTTTGATAACCACATTAATTCTCTTTCTAATAAAATTTGTCTTACTTTAAGAAGACTGTACTCACTAAAACCTTACACACCTAGACACGTAAGATGGCGATTGGCTCATTTTTTGATCATGTCTCGGTTTATTTATGGTCTTGAAATCTTTTCTGGTTCTAATCTTTATAATGTTGAATTTCTGAATAGGCTTATAAGGAAAGTTATTCGATACGTCTTTAATTTGAAAATATATGAGCACGAACGTGTTAGGATACTTATTATTTTATTATTTATTATTATTTATTCTTTATTAGTATTCATAATACTTTTAACATCTCATAATTATAATAAATTTTACAAATATTTACAATTTTATTAATTTATAAAAATTGATTGTTTCTAACAAAAAACACACATTTTTTTCTAAAAATAAAATTTATAAAAATTGATTGTTTTTAACAAAAAACACACATTTTTTTCTAAAAATATTATTATTTCGGTTTTAACATCATCTGATAGTTTGTTGAACAGTTTAAGCCCCTTGTAAAAAAGCGATCTCTGCATTGCTGTTGTAGTCACTCTTTCTATCCTGAAATTTTCCAGATTTCGAAGCCGGTATGGCTGTACTTCTCCGACATATTTTATCTGTTCACTCAAGTATTCAGGTGCGTTGTTATATTTCATTTTATGTATAAAATTTAAAGTATTTAACACAGCCTCTGTTTTATACTTAACCATTTCAGTGATTCAAGCATTACTCTTATACTGGTATATCTGTTGCATTTCAAAATAATACGCATTGCTTTGTTTTGTAACTTTTGCAATCTCTCCAATTGTGTATCATTACAGCATGTATAAAGAATCGTTGATCCGAATTCAAAATGAGGTTTCACTGTGGTATTGTATATATTAATTGCAGTAATAATGGATACTTTGCCTCTGATTCTTTTTAGAAATCCGATTTTATGACTGATTTTTTTGCATATTAATTCAATATGTTCTTTAAATTTCAAATTCTTGTCTATTATAAAACCCAGGTACTTTATATTGCTTACTCTTTCGATACTTTTATTATTGATTTTAATTTCTCTTTCGTTGTTAATATTTATTTCTAATAATTTTGTCTTGTTTTCATTAAGTTTAAGTTTATTCATTTTCAACCATTTATTAACATTCCTTATATCTTTAATCATATTGTTATAGCATTCCTCATCAGTTTCCCCTTCAGTATATATTAGCGTATCGTCTGCGTATAGTACAATTTCACATTTCTCAAGTATTGAAGGCATATCGTTTATATATATAATAAAAAGTAGTGCACCCAAAATTGAACCCTGTGGGACACCAAAATCATTACAAATTCCATTTGATTTTATGTTATTTATTTTAGTATATTGTGTTCTGTTTGTAAGGTATGATTTAAACCAAGCAAGTTCCTTATCCTGAATGCCGTACATATATAACTTCTGAATTAATAAATGTCTACTAATAGTTTCAAAAGCTCTTTTAAAGTCTAAAAATAAGGCCATTAGTTTTTTGTTTCTTTCCATTTTTTTCCATCGATTTATTACCAAATTCACCGCTGTCTCACATGAAAATTTTTTTCTAAATCCTGATTGATATTTTGATAATAAGCTGTTTATCTCCATATATATTTCTCAAGTTGATTTTTTACAATTTTTTCCAGAATCTTTTCACAGGTTTTCAGCGTGTTTATAGGACGGTATTCTTCACTTTTTTTTGTTTTTGCTACCTTTTCAATAGGTGTTATCATACTTTATTTCCAATTATCAGGAAATTGGCCGGTTAGCAATGATTTATTTATTATTTTTAGTAGAACCTCGCCCGTCAAGTGCCAATTGTCCATAATCATCTTTGTAGTTATTTTACAGTAATCAGGTTTATTTTTCACTTGTTTTATTGCATTCTTAAGTTCTAACATTTTTATTGCACTGAATCTAAATCTATAGTTGCATGTTTGCATTTGGCTTGTATATTGCACTTTTTCTATGGAATCTCTTATATCCTTTATACTATCTATAAAATATTTGTTAAAATTGTTAGCTATTTCAAAATCCTCCTTATACTCTACGTTATTTAATATCACAGCTTTCACACGATTTTGCTTCTTTTTCATTACTAAATCCTTAATTTCTCGCCACATTTGCCAAACTATTCGAAAAGCTGCTTAAAAACACGCTGAGTCCGATCCTGAATGACAACAACTGCATCCCAGATCACCAATTTGGTTTTAGAAGTCAACATAGTACAATCGAACAAACTCACAGACTGGTGCAGGTTATAAGAAAAGCCTTTGAGGAAAAGAAGTACTGCTCCGCGCTTTTTATCGATGTCTCTCAAGCATTCGATAAAGTATGGCACGAAGGCCTGTTAATCAAACTAAAACTCTATCTACCAGCTAATATTTCAAGCCTGCTAGAAAAATACTTAACCGGCAGACAATTTATGATCAAAGAGGGAAACCAAATAAGTTGTTCCCAACCAATAGAGGCTGGTGTACCTCAAGGGAGTATACTAGGTCCAATTTTGTACTTGCTTTACACAGCAGATATGCCAACCAACTGTTTTACGCACACGTCCACATTTGCTGATGATACTGCTTTTCTCAGTATTGATAAAGATCCTAAAGAGGCTTCGAGTCAGCTGCAACGGCACGTTGGCCAAGTTGAGAAATGGGCAAGGTTATGGGGAATAAAAATAAATGAACAAAAATGTACTCACATAACTTTTACCTTACGCAAAGAAACGTGCCCTCCAATCACTATTAACAACCGTTTGGTGCCTCAACGATCCGAGACAAAATATCTTGGTATTCACCTGGATCGCCGCCTCACATGGAGGCCTCATATAGATGCGAAGCTGACGCAAATGAAACTTAAAGCTGCACAAATCCACTGGCTTATGGGTAGAAACTCTGTGCTTCATCTGGATTGTAAACTTCTACTATACAACTCAATTTTAAAATCAATTTGGTGCTACGGTATACAATTATGGGGCACTGCTTCCGCCTCTAACATAGAAAAAATACAACGCCGTCAAAATAAAATCTTAAGAATGATAACTGGGGCTCCATGGTATGTCAAAAACAGCAACATCCATAAGGATCTAGAAGTTCCACTTGTTAAATTCGAAATCCTGAAATATGTGGACAAGTATTTAAATAAGCTGGAAACACATCCAAACCTGCTCGCTCGAGGTATCTTGCAACATGGTGGACACTCCCGTCTGAAAAGGAGGGATGCTATTGCGCTTAGATGAAGATAACTATTTATATTATGAGAACGTAAATTTTAGTCTGGCACTGGCTGGACTAATATTATTTCCTTAGTCTTAAGATTTGAAAACTTATTGTTAGTTCGCTAAAGCGAAGATTCAATAATAAAAAATATGCAAAAAAAAAAAACAAAAAAACATTTGTTTCTGGTCCTTTGCATTATTTATTTTATTGTTTATATATTTAAATTTCTCATTTTCGATTTTTACCTTGTAAAGGTTTCTAATTGAGTTATAATTTGCCCACGCATCGTTATTGTTTTCATGTTTTCATGCTTTGCTTTAAGATATTTAATTATTTTCTCTCTTTTTAGCAAACGTTAATCATCGTTAAACCACTTATTTACATAATTATCCTTAATTATTGTTTTGTTAAAGGTAAATTTCTGTAATGTGTCTTCAAGGCATTTATCCAACATAAATACATTTTGATTTACATCATCATTTCCTTCAAAATTAATTTTTTCCCCTTAGTTCTCTGGTAAATAAACTCTTTTGATATTTGAAAATATATGTGTTATAAGTAGTCTCCGCATGATTTACTTCTTCATCATTCAAAAATATTCTTATTATTTCGTGGTCTGCTATTCTTATACTATTACAGACTTTAACAGATACTTTATAGCTATTTGTTAAAACGTAGTCAATAATGGTTCTAGAAACGTTGGTTATTCTCGTATATTCATTTACTAATTGCTTAACCCCATTATCATTAATTATACTTTCTATTTTGTTTCTGTAGAAGTTATTAGATGACCAGTCTATATTAAAATCGCCAGTTATTATTATGTCACTGGATTCTTCATATAAGTCTTCCAATATTTTTTCAAAAATTTCGCAAAATTCGGCTTCAGAACCGCTAGGTGATCTGTAAACTGCTACCATAGTCATATTTATGTTTTTATATTTAACTTTACATGCTAGAAACCAGTATTTATCATCTTTTTTTTCAAATTGTGTTGTTACTTTCCAGTGCTTTTTGTAATATATTATAATGCCTCCAGTTCTTGTGAAATTTGATAAAGAAATTACTTGGTCATACCCTTGTAACCGTATTTCGTCTTCATTTATATCCTTCGTCATATGTGTTTCGGATAGAATAAGAAAGTCTGGCTTTTCTGTTGCAGCAGTAATTTCTACCTGGCTGAAGTTATTAATTATGCCTTGTACATTTGTGTATAAACTAAATGTTCTATTTGATTGCTAACATGGCAATCCCATTTTCTTTTTTTTCATGTTTAATTTATTTTGGTATACTTGACATACCTTACTATATGTTTTATGGTTTTCGTCAAGACCCAAATTTAATTTTCTATTTATATTAATACAATTTATACATTTAACGATAGGTTCTTTATTGCACTCACTGCTTTTATGATTCCCATGACATTTAATACATACTTCATTATTTCTACATTGACTTGATATGTGATTATATCCTTTACATTTAAAACAACGTTTCACATCGGATCCATCAAAAACCCTGCATCTCTCCCAACCTATATTCAGTTTTTGCTTATTAATTATGGTGGTGTATGTATCACTATCTGTTTGTATTCTTACATTATATATTATCTAACCTTTTCTTTTATATTCATATGTTTTTATTAACTTTATTTCACTCTTATTTACAAAGGGATTCTGCTTCTTAATCTTCTCAATAATTTCATTTTCAGAATATTTAAAAAAAATATCTGTTATATCGATAAAAAAATCAATAGGATTGGGTACTCTAATTTCATATTCTTCACTCATTTCGCTTTGTATTGCATTTTTAATTTTTTCTCTTTCCTGATCGCTCTCATTTTGAATAATTATTGTTCCATTTCTTCTGTTTTCGACATTTGTTATTTTTAAATTAACCGGGTTTACTCTTTCATTTAATGCTGCCTTTGTTTTTCCAATTGTTTGTTTTTCCCTTGGTTTCACTATTAATGGCATCTGTTTGCTTACATCTGGCAACTTTGTTTTTCCTTGCACAATATCAGCAAATGACATTTTATGTTTATTACTGTTTACTTCTGTTATTGTTTCTTTCATGTCTTTACACATTCTCACATTATTCTCTTCCAATTTATTACATACTTTCTCATTATTATCTTCCAATTTTTTCACAGCATTTAATATTTTACCAATTTCATTTAAATTTGTATCTTATGATTTTTGAGCATAATCCAATTTCTTTAATCTTTGTTCATATCGTTTCTCTATTGCCTCAAGAAGTTGTTTTATCTCATTTTGATTTTCTTTCAACGACATTTTAAATTCATGTTTATATTCCGTTAGGTTTTGCTTATTTTTTTTAACATCATCTTTAATATCTTTAAGCGCCAGATCAACGTCTCGTATATATTGCATACAATCATCGCATATAAAACGAATAAAATTTTTCGACTCCAAAATATTCGCTGAGTAGTGATCTATACCAGCACATTTAATAGTGCAGTGATTCTCCCTGTTGCACACTCCTGCACATCTCACTCCTGTCTCCCCACGTATTGCTGTTCTGCACGTGCTGCGTTCAGCCATTTATGTGGATATAACACCAAACAATAAAGTTTTATCAAATAAACTATTATTCTTAAAGAAGATATTATCTCTCACAATTAATGTTCTGGTTTTAAAAATAGTCCTATCTATTTTTTTTTTAACCAATGTTTTGTATAATTATTATTTATTTTTTTCCGCTTGTGCACTGTTCGCTTTACTGTTCGCTTTACTCAAGTTTATTCCGGAATTTTTGAAATGTAATTTTGAAAATTTCCTGAAACTTCGTATTCTTATCCACTTCTATAGAATTGTTAAAGCACAAAAACCGAGAGCATTAGTTACTAAATTTTCTTTTACTAATTCTGCTCGCAATGTTCAAATTAATGTACCTATTAGACATTTCTCTATATCTGATCGCTCTTTTATCGTTCGTGTATATCAAGTTTGGAACTTTTTGCCGAATGATCTTAAACGTTTTTCTTATTCAGTTTCGACTTTCAAGCAGAAACTGATAAACTATTTTAATGAAGTTTTAGTCTAACTTGTTTTGGCTTTTTGTTTTATTACTTCTTTTTTGTTTATTATAATCTCCTGTTATAGGCGCTTCTTTTATATTTCTCATTTTTTCAAATATTCATTTGGCTGGGGAGCCACTTATACTCTGAACAGTTTTTGTTTTTTAAGTTAAGTTCTATTGTACATAGTAGATTAACTACAATACATAAATAACTGGCCATAAAGGCTTTTTTTGTATTGAAATTAATAAATAAATAAATAAATAAATAATATAAAATGAATGTAAGTACATATATCGCTGCCGACCGTCTTTCTATTTTCACGATACGCCCTCTTGCACACTTCCTTCCTTCCAGCGGAAAATTATGGAACTTATTGTGTGTATCGAAATAGGTTGAAGACCGTGATTCGTAGGGTGCGTAGGAAATTTTGTATGAGCTGTTTTTCAAATTGTGATTCAAAGCAACTTTGGCATAAAATTAGGTCTGAAGGTATGCTGGAGCATTCTCAGGACAACTCTTCTTCTATTAATGCCAACGAGTTTAATGAATGTTCAAGGTTGCCTGCGTGCTCGAGTGATAATTTTAGAACCGATTTCTTCGCAGAAGGGTTTTCTTTTCGCAATATTTCTGAAGACGATGTATATAAAGCTGTTTCTCAAATAAAATCACGTGCTGTTGGAGTTGATAATATTAGTTTGCGATTTTTGATGGCTATTTTTCCGGTGGTTTCACCACTTTTGACATTTATCATTATTACGTCTTGACAACATGTGAGGTTCCTTACATTTGGAAGGTTGCGAGAGTGGTTCCAGTACCGAAGGTAATGAATCCTTCTCTTCCTTCTGACTTCCGACCTATTAGTGTCTTATCAGTTTGTTCGAAAATGTTTAAAATAAATGTTAGGGAGCAGATGATGTCTCACCTATGTAATGGATTAATTCATAGCTATCAGTAAGGCTTTAGAGCGGGGTATAGTACTACCGGTGTGCTATTGGACATAACTGAGTCCATAAGAAGAAACTTTGATAGTGACAAAAGTAGTGTGCTAGTTTTTCTTGACTTTACCAAGGCATTTGACTCTATATCTCATGGATTATTGATTAAGAAGTTGCATCAGTCGTTTGGCTTTGGCTCTAGTGAGTGTAAATTAATATATTCCTACCTAACAGACCGGTACCAGTTTGCTCAGGTTGGGAGAAATGTTTCTAATGTGATACAGGTTTTTAGGGAAGTACCTCAGGGCTCAATTTTGGGGCCATTGTTGTTTACAGTGTATTCAAATGATATATTTGCTGAATTGTCTTTTTTGACAGGTTATACATACGCGGATGACGCACATAGGGGTATTTTGCCATTTCAGCCGGACATTACTTTTTATTTTTTACAATAAAGCTTCTTAAAAATTACTAAGTATTGTAGTCATAGGCATTTAAGGATTAAAAAATGATAAAAAAAATGATAAATAAAATTTTTAAGCTTTTATGGGTAGGGGCAGAAATGCCCCCAAACCGCACCCCTCGGAACGGCCCTGTACAAATTTTTTTTTTTATATATTTTGCTAATTTTCAAAAAAAAATTATTTTTAAGCTTGTTGGTCGCTTTTTTTTGTAATTAAATGTATTAAATTTATCTGAAAATAAGTAATTTATTTATAAAAATAACTTATTTACAGAAGTAACAATTAATTTAAAGTTCACACAATTTTCTTTCTAAGAATCGCAATTTCTGCTTAACAGATTTATCTTTACATTCATGTACTATTTGTAATAATCCTATAATCTTTTATAAACTTTTTCCATTTTACTCTCGTAGTTTTAAGTGTCCTGAAAACAATTTCGTGCAATAACTACAATATATATATATATATATATACTAACAAAATAAGTACTTGAGGCACAGATGTGTTTCTCTTTAAAAAATAATTTTTTTAACAATTTTTTAAGGTTTTGAAGGCAGATACATTTATTTTTTTGCATAAAATAGCGTTATTAAGAAAGTTGTCGCACAGGTATTACCAGTTTAGGGGCGGGTAAAAACTACTACCTCGCACGTTCCTTTTTATACATGCAATGTCAGTAACCCAATTTAACCTGTTAAAAATTAATTTAAATTTACCTGTAATAATTTAAATAAAAAACATTAAAAAACAATTAATTGTTCAAACGTTTTATGACCCACAAAACAGTTTCTTACTCATATGTAAACACACAAGATGAAAAAAAAACAGAAAAAGTGAAATTTTAAAAAATTCGCCAAAAAAAAAATTGCGCATTTCATTTAAAAGTAGAGATTTCAGGTTTTATGTGATGAAAAAGGTTTTTAGGATAATAAGTGCCATCACTTTCAAAAACCTTTTGATATTGTTTTTTTAATCAATTTATTTTATTCAACTCAATAGTTAAACTAAAACTGATTGCGGCATTCGTGTTGCTCGGCTATTTATAGTGGATGGTAATACTCTGTAATGTTCCACAAAGTTCGAGAACTAGATGGCAGTTACATTTAAATTAATTTATTATGCTTTTAGCCACAACTTCGAAATAACTTCCTAGCGCAGACAAAAACCGCCACAACTTATAAAATTACCATCCCAGGCAGAAATACACGATTCTAAAACGATGGTCCAAAAATGTTGTACCACCAACAGCCCTGTAAACACGAAATTTCGACTCTTTCAAAATATTGTACCATTACAGTACTGTATACACATAATCGCAACCCTAGTTTGTAAATGTCAAATTTGCTTTCAAAATAAAAAATGTTTATATTTTTAATTTAAAAAAATGTATAAACGTAAGAAAAAACTAAAAAAACTCTTAAGATGCGTTAAAAATAGAGGTGAGCGATCCCGTGATTTTTAGGGAATATCGTTAATATTGAATGCGATTTTAAAATCACCGGTTATTTAAACAGTGACGGTGATCACTGTTTAGCATTTTTCACTTCTTGTAAAAGAGTTATTTTAATCTCTGTTAAATTATTATACATAATGTTATTTTAAGCAGTGATTATGCGATTTTAGTTATTTTTAACGAACTCCTGAACAACGCATTGGAAAAATAATATAAATGATAAATAAGAATTCAAAATATTTATGAATAAGATATATAAATTTTCAATAATATCCCATATTTATATTAATATTTTTAATTTACTTTAAACAAAATTTTGATACAAAATTTAAACTTATACCTTTTGAGATAAGTTTTTAAGCTCCCTTGGAGCATTGAGGTAAAGCTTTAATTAGAAAAGCAGCTTACAATTCTTGTTAAATAGATTCCAAACATAAAAATATATAAAAATAGTTGAAATCCATTGTAACAAAAACAAAAACCTAAAAAAACAAATAACACAAATTAAGCTGTATATGTATGTACATAACACAACTAAGTATAATATACATTTGTGCGTTTTCTCGTTTAAACGCGTTCGTCGGTCATTTAGGACTTGTCCAGCTTTTGAAAATATTCTTTCGCATGGAACTGATGATCCTAATGCACAATAATTTTTTGAGCTATCTGAGAAAGATTTTGATATTTTTATTCTTTTTTACTTCACTAATCAAAAATATTTTTATTTCTTGATAATTGAAAGTTAAGTTCAAAAACCCTGAACATATTAACTAAAATTTCATTTCAGCTAACGATTTATATACATATATCGCTTATTTACTCAAATGTCGTAATTCTAGAAACTTTGTTATGCTATGCTTTATGTCGTATATAAGTTTCATATTTAAAATGTTTCTACTTATAACGTGTTAAAAAAAATTTAATAATTCTTTTCTATATAACGCAAGCAAACTAAAAACTTCATACGCTTTTTTTTCGAAATATTTTTTTTTATTACGGCGTTGTTTGCGCAAATGAACGAATTTTTTATTGCTGTACCCTTACAAAGATTTTCGCTTCTCGTGTAAAGTCATATTTTTGTTAGCTGTGTGAAAAACATTTTAACTAACGATATGTATTTAAAATATATGTGTGTATAAATCTGTTTTTGAGTATTAATGCTTTAGCCGGCTCATAGCCGAATTTAATCCGCCGTCGCGGACAAACAGTGCTCGGCGCAGATCTCTGACGACATCTTTCTGGTAAAGTTTTTAACACAACTTTCACAAACACACATATAAAAACATAAGCGCTTTACTTCTTTTATAGAACAAAATGTAAACATGAAGCACAAAAATGTTACTTTACATTTTGCAAAGTTTAACATAATAAGAGTAACATCGCAGGTGAGAGTTACTGCACAATATTTCAAAATGTTACTTTGAGTAACATAATAAATTAAAAGTAACACTATAGTAGAAACAGTTACTTCACGGTTTATGTCACTGTCGTTACATGCCAAAATGTTATTTGAGTAACACATTAAATTAAAAGTAACAGTAGCAGTTACTTCACAGTTTATGTCACTGTCGTTACCAGTGATTTGCAAGTAACAGGTATAAAATCACAGGTACGGAAATATCACTCATCTCTAGTTGAAAAGTCTTTTGCATGTTTTATTTTGCTACATTTAACATATTTATTTAAGGAAATCTCTTATTTAAAGGCCTAAATTAGCAATGCCCATTATTGTAACAAAATCAAGTCAAACTCCTAAGACAGAAAAGATAAAAAACGTTATTCTTATACCGAAAATTTAAATTTATAGTATTGCTACAACATAAAAACCAAGAGTAGAAAGACGCCCATTTGGCGTTATCATTGTAACATTGAGACAGCATTGTTAACTTGTTAAATTTACGTTGTTTTGATATTGAGAGTCCTCTCCCAACGTCGGGGCAGAATCGGTTTGGTTGTCTTTTTCTGCCTGAGATGTTACATACCCAGTCAACATTGAACTCCGTAACAATATTTATGTCTTGAATATGGCCTAGATATAACAAAGGATTGCCACAGTTTCCTCTAAGGGGCTTAGAACATACTGCTTGTATTCACCACCCACAGTAGCCTTTCACTCTAATTTGTTCGCAAAAACTATTTTAACTTCAAATTTCATGTCTCGCCAAATCTATTAGGAAGTTTTATTACTTAGAACGTATATTTCAATAAAGTTAACTTCGATCCTTTTGCCATCCATCGCCAGTTCTATTACGTGGACCGTGGGCATTTATCACGGTTGAAATACTCTCCAATTGTTCCTTATAGTTATTTAAAACAGTGCCTCTGCGAAATCCTTTGGCAAGGGGCGGATTTTTTTCCAACTCTTCTACTAATTTCTCAAATTGGGTAGGATTTGTTATTTAAATTTTTTTATTTGTAATTTATCCCACTTCTTTTTACCAACTTGCTTATTTTTTCCGTTTTTTTATATATTTTTCTTTAACACAACAAAATACAACAGTAAAACCAGCGGCGATAAAATCAAATACAACTGATGGCAACAACAACGCTAGTGTCACATACAAACTACGTAAACTTGTGTTTACAGCAGAGTTAAAAATTGCTCACTCACTTCTCATTCGTGAGAACGAGTGTGAGCGCTGTGTTTACTGCAGCAATTTTTCATTAATGAATGAGTTTTTAAAAAACATTTTGTGCCTTCTCACTCTCGAGCGAGAAAAAAAAAATTTTTTTTTCACCAGTCATAAATGAGAAGTGAAAAAAAAAAATATTTTTTTCTTTTCACGAACATAAATGAAAAGCATCAAATTCGAGTACTTCTCATAAGTGAGAAATCATAAATGAATTTTTTCGCAAAGCATTCATAAATGTGTACACATAAAATTTTTTGGTCATGTTACTGGTGCTGCCATACGTAAAAATTTGTTGCATAGTTTTTGAAATGCTTAAAAAAAGTAGGAATAATTTTTTTTTTTAAAACATGTTTTTAATAAATTAAAAAACCAGGCACTGTTATACGTTGTGGTTTATTTGCATTTATTTAACTTCATTTCATTTAAATTTTTCAATGAATCCGATTTAATGAATTTAGTAATAAAAATATGCGGTGAAGGTTTCACAAAAATGGGAGCATTACTCCAGTGACAAACAAAAGCATCGTCACCATTACTTTGTATATCTTGTTTGTGAAGTAGTTTGTAATGTCTTTTGATATTTCCCTTCACTTTCTAACTAAGTTTCTTTTTGCACGATTCTATTACGCAAATACTTTTTTTGAAGATGCATCGTACAACACATATTTTTCAAAATTAAATTGTCTTTTAGGCATTGTTTGTTATTCACTTCACGCTATTTAAAATCCAAATAAGGAGCTTTTACAAACGTTTAATGTTTATATGCAAAAAACATAGAGCTGTTACACACACTCATGCAAATTTTAAAAGGATTGGAAACAATTGCATTCGGCTTTACCATCATTAGAGATAATTGTTCATCATTTTATTTTGTTTGGGATTTTCCACTAATTTGGAAAGTATTTAGTACCTGCCTGTCTGTCATCCTTTTAGGTATTGGGTATATTGTTACAAAAAATTGTGGTGGTTATTATACAATACACACGCAAATCTTTTTATGTACAACAATTTAAAACTTTACCTTTCAGGTCAATTAAATAGAACCTAAGAGTTTGAAGGAGTTCCATTAGCAAAAGTAAGGTAAATTAAAAAAAAAGAGCAGTTATGACCTTGAACACAATACACAAGAAATACTTTTTTTTATTAGAAAACGTCAATTAAAAATTTAGGAAAACAGTTCAAAAATATTTTTAAAGATTGCTATGAAAATTTGTGTCAGTAAAGACTATAATATTTCTAAAAAATCACAACATAAAATATAATGTATTATTTAAGTTTCTTAACAAAAACAATTTTTTTATAAATATGAATTTTTCACAATAAATACTGCTATAAGTAATCCTTTATGTTAATATTTATTTATTTTTGTTCATAAACCTACATATCGATTCCTCAGTATAAAAATGAAGTAACGCAATTCTTTTAAAATAGCTTTTTTGCCTCACTCTGGGAAACAAACGTAATTTTTATTATAAATTTGTGGTTTTTATTTTATTTAAAAATATATTTCTTTTTTCAAATAGCATTAAAAGTCACTTAATTAAAAATATACTCAAAAGACTGATCAAAATATAGATGTGTAGTATTTTTTAAATTTAACATCATATAAGTATATACAATGATGTAAATGCAAGAATTTTTTTACTCTTATTGGGAGTACAAATTTCACACGCTTAAAAAATTATTTTCCGGCAACTCTGTTACAAAGCGTGAAAAATATTAAAGCAACACTCGCACTCATAAAAGAATGAATCGAAAGTGAAAAGAAGAAATTTCTCATTCATTTGTGAGTGAGAAATAAAATTTGGTTTTTATTTTTCATTTGTGATTTGTGAGCGTGAAAAAAAAAACGACAAACTTCTCATAAGTGAGTGAGGGTTGGCAAAAATTTTTTCACGCTCTTTTATGAACGTGAGAAGAAAAAATTTTTTTTAGGATTTTTCGCTCTCGAGATTTTTCATGAATGGTGTTTTTTTATCGCTCACTCTTGAGAAAATTTGTACTCTGGTTTACAGTTAGCAATGAATGACAATATTGCCAAGTAAAATATAGACTTGTTACAAATTATTAAAATTGCCGTCGTCAAATAAAATAGGGGTAATTATCAAAACGTTTAGCTTTGGTGTCATAAAGAATTTGAAATTTGTGATGCTGTGCAAATCTTATTGATTGATCTTGAAAGTACCCAGCCATATGATCTACCCGAATGATTTCGTACTTCAAATTTAATAATAAAGCTATAAAATAAATGTTTTGTACATAACTACTTTCTATTTTACCTTCCGCATCATGAAGTAATCTTGCAAACAAATTACGTTTTTGTATGACAAGTACCGTTCATATATTCATATTCTTTTGTATAATACTAATAATAAACAGAAGAAATCATAATAAGTACATACATACATACATATATTTGCTGATTTCGGCACACGCCAAATTATATGTATGTATGTTTTTTAGTCTGTAGACTTAAACATATAAACACACATACATGTGTACATACATATGTATGTAAATACATACATATGTACCTACATACATCTAAAGCCTGCAGTCCACGAAATGTAGAAAGCTACATGCGTATGCAGCTGTGACGTAATTTTGACGTCATCAAAAAGCTTCTACGATTTATTTAAAGCAATGTGGCTTTATGATGACGTCAAAATTACGTCAGATCTTCATGTGCATGTAGTTTTTAACATTTCGTGTACTGCAGGCTTAAAAGACATTACATACCTACGTATGTAAAAACTTTTTGCGTATTTTTGTATGTCCATCCAATGTTTAACAGCGTTGCCAGTTTTCATTTGCTACATATTTTGTATAAAGTTTGTGATTTTGTTCTAAAAAAAATGAATCGCACTGTTTTGTCTATATCTCGGTCGGTAGTTAGCCGATCTTGCTGATTTTAAAAAGCGATTGTCTCCAGGATATTTCTAATAGTTTAACACCAATAGCTGGTCCGCATTACTTTATTTGACTCTGGAAACTTGATTTCAACAGACAGGCATGGCTATATCAACTTCCCTATCTGTAAGGATCCAGAATATGTATAATTTTTGGGGTCACAAATGGATAATAAAGAAATTTCAAACGGAATGACAAACTGTTATATACCCTTATCACTTATGTAAAAGTTATAAAAATTAGTTTTTTTGTTGTCAAAACAATATTTTTGCAAGCTGTATGCACAAAAATACGTTTGTATGTACATATGTATCTTTACAGTACTATATACAGTTTTAACTATTTTTAAAATGTTTTAATATAATTTTAATTTTTTTAGAACTCCATATTTGGCCCTTACTCGAACGTTCCAGTTAATTGAAGAAACAAAAAGTAGACTTAAGATGGTGGACATTTTGGGAAATTTCTTTAGTTCTTTGATTTTACTTAATCCTGAAGATTTGCTACCGAGTATCTATCTTTCAATAAACCAATTGGCTCCAGCATATGAGGGTAAGAAAAGCCATCTAAAACTATTAAATCTGTCATTTAGAAAAGTACCATTCGACTCAAATTTTTTTCACAAATGTGACCTAGTCGTCTAAGTTACAAATCAACTTTGTTTTGTTTTTTTTTGTGCTATGCTTCTTGTTTGCATGTGCGCGTCCACAGTAACAAAAATATTCTTTTTGTAAAAAATTTTACCCGTTTCGCCTCAAAAAACCTTCTTTTTTACCCTTTTTAGTCAATATTTTTTACAGTAACTTTTTGTTCTTTATTTATAACATTTAAATCAATGTATCACTGTGCTTCGTTTCCATAAAAGAAGTTGGCAGATATTTTTTAAAAGCCCCCCCAAAACGTTAAAAAAATAGAAGAAACCGCAAAAAATGCAAAACAAGCGTCTCAATTTCGAGAGGCAACAAGGTTCCAAAAACACTACAAAAATTTATCGTTTGTTATTAAAACTAGCGAATTTAAAAAAACCTTCATCCTACGCGGAATGCAGTTTTGCTAAAATATCTAGGAATAAAGTGGTCTCCATTATGCGAAACGTGATTGGTGGATCATCATGATTCAATTTACCAATTTGCAGTAAAAAAAATTTTAGTTTGAAAGCCTAGATTTAAAAGAAAGAAATTATATATCATGTATACTACCGCATCGAGGGCTACATACCTTTAATTAAATCTGTTTAACAGGACTTAAAAAGAGGTTGCCCTGTTTTTGATTCAGTTAAGCGCTCAACTAAGCCGAAATTGACAATATGGTCAAACAATTTATGCAGATTATGACGCAAATGGTCGGCATGATGCAAGAAATGCAGTCTGCACTTTTGCAGGCCATGCTTAAAAGGCCATGAACTGCCTCAGGGTTTGTTTTTGGAACGCTAACGGCATCCGCCAACTCAAAAACGAGAGCTCGAATATTTTTTAATGCACCAAAAAATTGATGCCATGTTGATTTCCGAGACTCTAGGAGGATATAATTTTTATGATTCAAAGGA
The DNA here is from genome assembly GCA_963583895.1 of Melanophora roralis. NCBI lineage: Eukaryota > Metazoa > Arthropoda > Insecta > Diptera > Rhinophoridae > Melanophora > Melanophora roralis. The sequence goes on from OY757188.1 coordinate 54,391,869, forward strand.
TCCCAGGGATAGATCCTGTGGTGGCTTTGCTATATTAATCAAATTAAGAATTAAGGACCAATGGTTGGGTGGCCTATCCGAACGTTATATCCAAGCAACAAACGTCTGCATTGAAGGATTCTTCCATAACCTAGTTATTTCGTCAGTTTATTGTTCACCTAGATTCTCCATAACGAGGGATCAGTACAACAGTTTTCACAAATCCTTAGATCCCCGCTTCATAGCTGCTGGAGACTATAGCGCTTAGCACACGTACTGGGGCTCCTGTCTTATTAGTCCCAGAGGTCGTGTCTTGTATGATGCCGTGCCTGAAATATGGCTTTACGTTATTTTAACTGGACAACCAACCAACTGGCCAACGGACCACAATAAAATTCCAGACGTAATCGATTTTGGCGTAGCAAATGGTATATCTCCGGAGGTTATTGAGGCTCGGGCCTCCTTGGATTTATCTTCTGACAACTCACCCACAATAATCACTATTTGCAGTCCTCAACAAATAGCAGCTAGTGATTTTTTCTTATCTAAAAAAGTAAATTGGTTAAAATATAAAAAATATATTAGTACCCACTGCTCGGAGAACCAACCGCTAAAAACTCTTGGAGATATAGATGATTGTCTGAGCGTTCTAAATGAAAACATTAAAAAAGCCGTTGAACATGCGTCTTCTACCTACCGGAAGGCGAGGTACAACAAAATTTTTTCTGACGATGTGAAAAAGCTTGTATCTGAAAAAAGGAGAGCCCACAGGGAATGGCAAAAACATAGATCGACCCAACTTTAAACTAAGCTGAAAGAATGTACAACCCAACTAAAAAGCTTACTGGAGGTTCACAGAATGGCATCACTGAAAGAGTACCAGGAAGGTCTAGACGCGACTCCTCAGACAAATTATTCCCTATGGCGATCAGCCAGACGTTTCAAAAGACTAATTATCGCAAAACCACCACTGTGTAATCTGAGAGGATCCTGGGCCAAAAATGACGATTTTTCTTCGATCTGTTTGCAAATCATTTAAAAAACGTGTTCACCCTCAATACATGCACAGACGTGAGAGAATTACTGCCTGTTGTAGCCAGACGTCCTTTAGAAATACGTTTTCGATTTACAGATGTTGTAGAGGCTATCGCTAACCTAAATGGTAAAAAAGCTCCTGGCGTTGATAAAATAAGCAACAAAATGCTCTTTCAACTACCTTTTGCAGCTAAAAGAATAATTCTTTTTATTTTTAACGTGATAATTCGGCTTGAACATTTCCCGTCTATATGAAAAGTTGCCTTAGTAAAGATGATTCCTAAGCCTGACAAAGATCCTTTGAAGGTAGAGTCTAATAGGCCTATAAGTTTGTTACTCACAATGTCAAAATTGTTTGAAAAAACAAGCTGAATACGATCTTGAACGACAACAACTGCATTCTCAATCACTAATTCGGCTTTAGAAGTCAACATAGTACCATCGAACAAACTCACAGGTTGGTACAGGTTATAAGAGAAGCCTTTGAGGAAAAAAAAGTACTGCTCCGCGCTATTTACCGATGTTTCACAAGCTTTCGACAGATATGGCATAAAGGCCTGTTAAACTAAAGTTCAACCTTCCAGCTAATATTTTTAACCTTTTAGAAAAACACATAGTCGGTCGACAATTTATGATCAGAGAGGGAAGCCAAATAAATTCTTCTCAACCAATAGGGGCTGGTGTGCCTCAATGAAGTATACTAGGTCCAGTTCTGTACTTGCTTTACACAGCAGATATACCAACCAATAGTTGTACACACACGTCGACATTTGCTCATCAGCAAATGTAACACGTAACCCAAGTTAAGAAATGGGCAAAGTTATGGGGAATAATAATAAATGAACAAAAATGTACCCACGTAACTTTTACTTTACGCAAAGAAACGTGCTCCCCAATCACTCAACGAACCGAGGCATAATATCGTGGTATTCACCTATGTCGCCGCCTCACATGGAAGCCTCATAAAGATGCGAAGCTGACTCAAATGAAATTTAAAGCTGCTCAAATCCACTGGCTAATTGCTGGAAACTCTGTGCTACTTCTACTCTACAACTCGATTTTAAAACCATTTTTGGTGCTACGGTATACAATTATGGGGCTCTGCTTTCGCCTCAACATAGAAAAAAATACAACGTCGTCAAAACAAAATTCTGAGAATGATAACTGCTGCTCCTTGGTATATTAAAAACAGCAACATCCACAAGGATCTAAAAGTTCCACTGGTAAAATGCGAAATCTTAAACTGTGTGGACAAGTATTTAAATAAGCTGGAAACACATCCAAATCAGCTCGCTCGAAGCATCTTGCAACAAAGTGGGCACACCCGTCTAAAAAGAATGTATACTACTGCGCTTAGATGAATCGTTTTAGATCAATTAATTTTATTGTGAGAACTTAAATTAAACCCTGGTACTGACTGTACTAATATTAAACACACTTAGTTTTAAGATTTGAGCACTTATTGTTAGTTCGCTTAAGCGAAGATTCAGTAATAAAAATATGTATGACAAAAAAAAAATAATAAAAAATATGTGTTTTTTTGCATTTTTTAAGGTATAGCTGTTTCTCCCCGGACCTACAATGAAAAACTTCCATATGGTTGTTGGTGTTTTGTTTGTAGTACCAACGCTACCACCTTCTATAGATCTACCTTGACTTATATGAAATTTCGAACGCTCCGACATTTTTTTGTCTCTTTTCAGCATTATACTATCAAGGTAGAGGGAAAGACTAATAGTAAACTAGCTACGGCGAAAAATTAAAATTTTAGCTTAGCGATAAACCATACGGAATACCAATTAAGCAAAGTAGCTAAAATATTTGCCGTAGTTTATTTTTAGCTTTTCAGCGATCGAGATTTAGCTTTAGCTAAGAGAATTACAGAATAGGGGTCCAGGATTAACCAATTATTTCTGCTGGAAAAAATTAATTTTGCTAGATGATGCACATATTATGATTGTACAGACCAGAATTAATAAAAAAATGGAATTAAAAAAATTTTTTTTTAGATAAGACGTTTTGCATTATCTGTGAAGATATATTCACAGATGAACATATGTACACTTGTAAATTGTTTTGCGGAGAGTTGATTTTATTTATGTTATTCCTTTTGCCATTGATTTCAATTCTCTCATTTTACAAAATGGGATACTCGTTCAAATCCCACATCAAATTTGGCAGTCACAGAACAATGTACAGAAGTGCAACATGCAAGAAGATAATGATGCCCCGTTACTGGAAAAAAGTCCTTTAAGCCTCCCCATATATATTTGAGGGAAAAGAATTCGAAAGATCTTGTAAATTTTTTAGTCGGTTTGATTGGGGAAAACAACTTTTACGTTACTAACATTAAACGTGGTAACATATATGAGACAAAAATTCCGGCGAATGACGAAAACGGTTACCGCACCACGGTTTCAGAACTCGAAGAACGCTAAAGGCCTCCAGGTAGTTATAAAAGGTATTGATTCTAATGTTGCCACGGAGGAAATTAAAACCAATTTGTGCATGAAGGGCTTAAAAGTCAAATATGCATCAAACATAAAAAACAGGGAAAAATACCCCCAACGGGTGTAGCTTGAGCCTTGTGATATTAAATTGAAAAAAAATTAAACTCATCCCATATATTATTTAAGATATATTATGCACCGTAGGGTTATAGGGGAGGAGCCACATAAGCGATCTGGGCCCACACAGTGCTTGAACTGCCAGGAATATGTCCACACCAAAGTTTATTGTAAGTTGCCTTCTGTTTGTGTTGTGTGTGTGCATATGCACGATACGACCAAGTGCGACAATCCAAAAGAAGATCCTAGGGTGAAGAAATGCAGCAATTGTGGTGGAAACCACACTGCCAACTATAGAGGTTTCCCTGTTTTTGATTTAGTTAGACGCTCATCCAAGCCAAAAGTAGCTCCTGCCCCTCCCCAGCCAATAAATATACCTACTACAAATATTGCCCCCATTAGCACAGACAACAAACGAACCAATCGGTTAAAATTTTAGCCGCCTAGAAGCCGTAATTGATAAAATGGTCAAACAATTTGCGCAGATCATAGCGCAAATGGCTGTCATAATGCAAGAAATGCAGTCTGCTCCTCTGCAGGCAATGCTTAAAAGGCTATGATCAACCTCAAGGTTTGCTTCTGGAACTCAAACGGCATTTGCCAACACAAAAGAGAGCTCGAATATTATTTAATAAACCAAAAAATCGATGTCATGTTGATTTCTGAGACTCATATGACATCTAGAAGCACTCTTAAAATAAGTGGCAATTCTTTTTACGATTCAAAGGATCCCAGGGTCATGTGGTGAATCGGCTATTCTAATCAAAACAAGAATTAAACCTCTCGGAATGTTATATCAAGCAACAAACGTCTGCATGGATAAAATTTACCATAATCTCGTTATTTCGTCAGTTTATTGTCCACCCACATTCTCCGTTACTAAGGATCACTACAAATGTTTTTACAAATCTTTAGGTCCCCGCTTTGTAGCTGCTACAGACTATAACGCTAAGCACACGTACTGGGGCTCCCGCCTAATTAGTCCCAGAAGTCCGTGTCTGAAATGAGACTTTTCGTTATTTCAACTGGTATATAATAGGTATATCCCCGGAGCTTATTGAGGCCCAAGCCTTCTTAGACTTATCTGTAGACCACTCACCCACAATAATCAATATTTTCAGTCCTCATCAAACAACAACTAGTGATTTTTTTCTTAACTATGAAAGTAGATTGGTTGAGATATAAAAAATATATTAGTACCCACTGCTCGGAGAACCAACCGCTAAAAACACCCGGAAACGTCGATGATTGTCTAAAGAGTTTTAATGAAATCATTATAAAAGCCATTAAACATGCTTCTACTACCTACTGTCAGGCCAAATACAACAAAATTTTTTCTGCCGATGTTGAAGAGCTTTTATCTAAAAAAAAATGAGAGCCCGAAGAGAATGGCAACAGCATAGATAACCCCAACTTAAAACTAATCTGAAAGAATGCACAAACCAATTAAAAAACTTGCTGAAAATACACAGAATTGCATCAGTTAAGGACTATTTGGAAGGTCTAGATGCGACTCCTCAAACAAGTTATTCTCTATGGCGATCAGCCAGACGTCTTAAAAGACCCGAAATCGCAAAACCACCACTGCGGTATATGACAGGATCCTGGGCTAGAAATGACGAAGAAAAATGCGATTTGCTCAAAAGCCTTTTAAGGAACGCGTTTGCTCCTAATTCATGCACTGACGTGAAGGAATTACCACCTATTGTTGCTAGACGTCCTATAGAGATACGTTTCTGATTTTAAGATGTTGCAGAGGCTATCGCTTACCTAAATGATAAAGAAGCTCCAAGGTTTGATAAGCAACGACGAACGAAGATTAACGTGGGCACCTGCCGCAACGGCCCAATCCCACGGTGCTTTTAACACCAGGTGAAGTCAATGCGTCTACCACCGCCCCCATGGATGATATTTTGCCAAAATGGCAAATTATCGCCCATGGGTACCAATTCGAAGACATACATTTGGGTATGCCTTCCCCCTTGGTGAGGAGCGGAGCCCATCTAAAACTCCTACCGTTCTATGGGTCACGGCACCCGGTTGCAATGCAACTCCACATCGAGCAGAAGCTCTCCCCGCGATTTGGGTTTAAACCACAACCACCACGTTGCTCCCGAAGGAGCCTCATCCATTGTCAGGCTAGAACCGAGGTTCTAGGGGCTCCTGACACCCGTGGTACCAGATTTAGAATGACAAGCTTCTGGTCAGGCCTCGTAGCCAAGGTCAAGCCAAGGCTACTTCCAGTTGAACTCCAAACAGTTCAGGGACTGGTAACCCCTCGTAGCCGAAACTACTTCCAGTTTTAACTCAAAAGTCCGGGACTGGTCACCCCAGGAACAACAAACAAAACAACAAGGACAAAAAACACAATACATTAAACAGCCGCCCTCACGAGCGACACTTTGGCCACCAAAGGCACCAGCAAGGACATCACGCACAACATAAAACGAGGACAAGCAATACAATGGGAACCCTCACGGGTGGCCCAAGGATGCATCGACCAACGCGGAAGCACCGGAACTACCAGCGGTGAGTATCGGCAGCATGAGCAGCAGAAAAACACCAGCAACAAACAGCGGCAAATCAAAAAACAGCAACAACAGCAATGTTGAACGAAGCGGCAGGGGGCGGGACAGCAATGACAGCAGAGGCAGCAAGCCACCAACTGCCATATGCATACCCGCAATCCAGGCCAGACGAGCGTAGTTGGCCAGCGCACGGAGCAGTTGAGCACTACCACAGTGGGACCCACCGTGGTTAGCCTCCACTAAGTCCGTCCCTTCTCCTATTAAACACAACACGGGCGAAAGTGCCCAAATTAGCCAAAGTCAACTCGTCATCTAAAACTCTACTAACATCCCAAGCGCCATTTAATTCAACCACGCCCATACCCAGCAAATCCCTAATGTCATCATAGTGAACACATTGAGTCAGTATGTGCCATACGTCTTCGGTCCCCTCCCCACACCTGCAGTCCGGGGTGTCGGCCAGACCCCTCTGATGCAAAAATGCATTGAGCGAGCCATGACTCGTCAGTAAAAAGCCCAGACTCATGCCAAAGCCAAAGTCTGGACGTTCACGTACAAACGTCGCGTCACGTATAAAAGCATACGTCACCCTCCCGCAGTCACTGTTCGTCCAGCGTGTCCTCCACCTAGCATCAAGCTCCTCCGCGAGAAGCAACTTGACTTGCCTAACGTCCCTGCCTACTAAGTCAGAAGCAGAAAACCAATCATGCGCAAGAAGCGGTAGGCCCTTCTTGACCTTGAAAATGATCGCACGGTGAATCACTTCCAAGTCAAGGGGTGCAACACCTAGCAAGACCTGCAAAGCGTCAGTCGAGACTGTTCGGCACACTGGCATACATGCCAGCATAGCCACCCTTTGACACGACAAGACCTTGTTCCTGCCAACAACCTGCGTTACTGTCTCGTACCACACGGGTGCACCGTACGCTGCGCAAGCAACGAAAAGCCCACCATATATGGTACGAACAGCACGCCTACTGAGGCCCCAGTCATTCCTAAGGATGCGTTTAATCTTCGCCACAACGACCGTCAACTTGTCCCTAACATAAGGGAGATGAACCAAAAAGTTCATCCTCTCCGCCATCGTTATCCCCAGATATTTGACCGTAGTCGCATATCTAAGACTAACGTCGCCAGACCGAATGACTGGGAGACGCCCCCGTGATAATCTGCCCTTAAGCAGCATCATCACGGTTTTGTCCAAGGCGACCTCGACTCCCACTCGAGATCCCCAGTCACCTACGTCACGCATGACCCCCCCACCACGAAGTTCAAGCTCAGCACGAGACTGACCTTCAACCATGATGAGCAGATCATCCGCATACGCGCACACCTTGAAGGAACGCTCCAGTGACCGCAACAGGGGATCCATCATGAGGTTCCAAATAACTGGACCACATACGGAACCCTGAGGACAGCCACGAGAAACGTCCCTCCAAACCGTGTCGCTGGCGCCAACCACACAAGCTCTCCTATCGTCGAAATAGCTGCTCCATAGAGCCAGCTCACGACATCCCGCACTACGCAGTCTCTTCACCACATTCCAGGAGAGATAGTCAAACGCACCCTTAAAATCTACAAATATGCCAAGGACATATTTGGCTGTCGAGCTAGCTACACTATCGCGCACGTGTTGCCACGCGTCTTCAATACCGCGTCCCTCTCTGAAACCAAACTGAAATTCAGACGGACTTACATTGTTGGCCTCCCGCAGCCGGTACACCATTATCCTTTCAAGAACTTTTCCAAGCACTGGAAGGAGACTGATGCCCCGATAAGAGCGAGGATTACTCCTTACTCTATCAGGAGACTTAAACAGGACAACAACGCAGGCTATCTTCCAAGCCCTCGGAAACCGGCCGGGTATGGCCTTGAAGATGATCTTACACATCTCTCCAGTCATACCATCAATACCCGGCGACTTTCTGCCTCTGACTCGTAAGATGCTGTCAATAAGCTCCGATCTTTCAAGGGCAGGAGGTTCCAATCCACCAACATAACGGGGAGGGTCTTCCCCATCCGACCCTGGAAAGAACGAGGCTAAGAGTCCGTCCGTACATTCCCTCCATGTTGTTAACACATTGTCACCAACCTGAAGGCAGTCAACGTCAGCTGTTCTATTCTTACCCCTGCAGATACGATAAACCGTACCCCAAGGGTCATCCCTATTGTCGCGTACAAAGCTCCTCCATTCGTCCTCTTTAACTCTAACCAGCATGTCCTTGTACGTCCTAAGGGCAGACCGATAGTCAGCTTTTCTCTGTTCCAGATCCATAGCGTCAGCACGCCTCGCTCTTTGGAATAACCCCCGCAGAGTTCTGACGTACTTACGCATCTGATCCAGCTCACGGGTCCACCACTTCACCCTGTTATGCCTAGCCCTACGGCGTCGGCCTAGCACGGAGTCATTGACAGAACACATCCACTGATCTATCAGACTGACCTGGTCATCAAGCGTTCTAATCCTGAAGTCAGCTATCGGTACCTCAGCGGCCACCGCCCTAAAACTGTCCACGTAATGGTCCCAGTTTACGTCACGATCCCTCCAGGAACGAGATCGCTCTTCCCTAGGCGTCCGTACCCGTCCGCCGACAGTAATCTCAATGAGACTATGATCACTAACACTAAAATCGTCGCGCACCAACCACCTAAAGTCGAATTCAGTCATTGCTGCAACTGTCACGTCAATGTCACTAACTCCCATAGGGCCGTCAAAAGTATACTGATCACTGGGCTCGTTAACAACAACCAAGCTTTTCGTGACCAACCATTCGCTGAGCATGACCCCTCGTACATGGTTCTGATGCGCAGAAGGATTCCTGGGCATCTTGCTGAACCACATAGGAGAGCATGCATTTGCGTCCAAGCCTAGGATTAGCGGAGAGCTACTCGCGAGAAGTAGCACCGAATCCAGGTACCTTAAGTACGGCTCCAGGGCCCGACCAAACCTACAATACATGCTAGCCAAGAGCATCCGCCCTCGCCTAGTTTCCACGGCAACGCAAATTCCCCACTGGGCTCTACTAACAACTGTACAATCCGCGTCACTGTCATTTACTATAACTGCAGAGTCACCCCCACTGTCAGTAAAGACTCGCATACCCCCCGGCAGTCCACGAATGAGACCCCCTGAAGTATACGGCTCCTGCAAAAGTGCAAAGGCTGCACCAGAACTACGCATCGCTTGCCCCAGCTCGCAGATCACGGCATATGACCGCTGACAGTTTAACTGTAAGATTTTAAATTGTTCAGGATCCATTTTAGTGGCGTGCATTCTTCCTGGCAACCAACGAGACATACACGGGACATGCCGGCGATATCATCAAATGATTCCGGCACCTGACTTCCTCACGGCAGCTAACAGCATTATGGCCAGCCTGGCCACAGCGGCGGCACACTCCCTCAGGCATACGGCATTCACGCACCAAGTGGTCAAAACTCAAGCACCGGTAACAGCTAGGTATAGCATCGTACGAGCGCACAAAGAAACTAAACCACTTTATGTAGCAGCGACCATTGTCCAGCAAATGCTGCATGGCTGCGCTGCTACCTTCCAGGACGACATTAACAGCGTTGCCCGTAGGTTGCCACGGCTTCGTCACCAGACGTACACTCCTCTTAAACAGCTCGGGAGTCATCCTATGCGCGAAATTCATCGCATAGAGCTCCTCCATAAATACGTCCGGCGATATCTCGGGATGCACCCGTTGGACCACTATGGACGGAGCAGTACTTGTTTTCCTCATAGGCTTTTTTTACAACTTGGACCAACCTTTGAGTATGTTCGAAGGTGCTTTTTTGACTTCTTAAGCCAAATTGGTGATTTAGAATACAGTTGTTGTCATCCAGGTTCGAAGTCAGCTTGCTTTTGGTAAATTTTTCGAATAGTTTCGACATAGTTCGTAAAAAACGTTTGGCCAATAAGACTCCACTTCAAAGGATTTTTACTAGGGCAACTTTTCATTTTGCCGGGAAATGTTTAAGCCGTATTATGGCATTAAAAGTTAAAATAATTAATATTTTAGTTGTAAAAGGTAAATCTTAAAGCATTTTGTTTTTTTTTTGTTAACACTGGGTGCTTTTTTGTCATTTAGGTTAGCGATAGCCTCTACAGCATATGAAAACCGAAAACTTATTTCTATAGGACGTCAAGCAATAACAGGCGGTGGCTCCCTCACCTCAGTTGCAAGTATTGGAAGTAAACACGCCCCTTAAATAACTTGCAAGAAGATTGCATTTTTCTTCGTCATTCCTAGCCCAGGATCCACTTACATTACGTAGTGGTGCTTTTGAGGTAAAGGGTTTTTTAAGACGTCTGGCTGATCGCCATGGAGAACAATTGGATAAATAACTTTTAGACCTTCCAAGTGATCCTTAGGTGATGCAACTCTTTGTACGTCCAGCAAGTTGTTAAATTGGTTTGTACATTATTTCAGCTTAGTTTTAAGTTAGGGCGGTTTCTGATTTTCCCATTCTGTTCGGGCTCTTATTTTTTCAGATAAAAACTCTTCCACATCGGCAGAAAAAATTTGACTTGACAGTAGGTAGAAGAAGTATGTTCAACGGCTTCTGTAATGTTTTTATTAAGGATACTCAGGCAATCATCGATTTCTTCGGGAGTTTTTAGTAGTAGGTTTTCCAAGCGTTGAGCGCAGATACACAAGGTGGGTCAAAGGTAATCACCTTATTGGAAGATGCTCTTATTTTTGCAAATGGCGGCCAATGTCATATTTGGTTTGACATACAAAATAGATGTAGAATACAAGTAAACAAGCCATGGAGCGACACACTCCCCAAGAATGCGGAATAATCGTGTAAATTTTTTTGCGTAACAAGTCGTCTGTGGTGTTGGCACTGCGCGAATTCCGTTGCCGATTTACCGTTCGTCCGGCACCGACTGCGCACACACGAGACCTTGCTAAGAGTGCAAAGTTGTGGGGAATAAAAATAAACGAACAAAAATGCACCCACGTCACTTTTACGTTACGCAAGGAAACGTGCCCCCAATTCTTATTAACAACTATACGGTGCCTCAACTAATTGAGACGAAATATCTTGGCATTCACCTGGGTTGCCGCCTCACATGGAAGTCACATATAGATGCAAAGTTGACACAGATGCAACTTAAAACGGCCCAAATCCACTGGCTAATCGGTAGAAACTCTGTGCTACGTCTTGATTGTAAACTTTTACTTTACAACTCAGTTTTGAAACCAATTTGGTGCTACGGTATACAGTTATGGGGCACTGCTTCCGCCTCTCACATAGAAAAAATACAACGTCGTCAAAACAAAACCCTAAGAATGATTACTGGTGCTCCTGAGTATATTAAAAACAGCAACATCCACAAAGATCTTCAAGTTCCACTAGTTAAATGCGAAATCCTGATTTATGTGGACAAGTATTTAAACAAGCTGGAAGCTTGTTTGTTTATTGTTTATTGTTTTCTGTGTATGTATATTAAAACTATTAAATATAAATATGTTTTATTTTAGCCTCTTGTTTTGTAAAGTATATCATTAATTTTAAAATAAGGTATGGATAAAGCACAAATTAATTTAAATTTAAACAATGTAAATGAATTTTTACAAAATAATCAAAAAAGTCAAGTGTTAATAGATTTTTAATTTCTTTGGATTCGGAATCTTTTATTTCGATATCAAGACAAATATTTGGTAGCCATCTTGTTTTTATAGAATACAAGACTGGATCTGATGATATTAGTAAATATTCCATAAGGTCCGTATTTTGGGCTATTTTTGAAAAGTCTGATTTGTTTACATCTTTATTTCTAGCTTTCTGTGCTTCCTCTGTAAGTTCCCCTAAAGCAAAATACTGTTTTGTATTATTTCTTGGCCATGAGCCAATACATTGTGTATTGATGTTATTGATTTCCAGGGATACATGTTATTGATCAGTTCTTTCGTTTCGTTCGTGAAAATTTGAAATTTTTCTCCATTTATTTGCTTTTTACTGTTGATGACCGCCAATATTATCTTAAATCGCTTTAGGATATTTACGTCAATGCTTGTGATTGAAGATGTGATTTCAGGATTTTTTTGAAGAAACTTCTTGCAGTATTTAAATCGTTTGAATTTCCATAATCATGAAGAGGTTTATCTATAATCAGCCCAAGTTTTCCTTAAATTCTACGTGAATCCTTTTTTTCTCCTCTTTGCGTAGTTTATGTAGATCTGCATTATTTTTTGCTGTTATATATTTTGGTTTAAGGTTACTTTGGTACTTAATATCAAACGTAAGATGTTAACAGAATTCCAAAAATCCTATTCTGGCACGAAGTGGTGAGATTCCAAACTTTGAAGCATTTTCATTTACATTAACCTTCATTCGTGAATAATGATGTTGTTTTTGGTGTGGTTATATTTTCAATTATCCTCTTTAGTCGCTTAGGAGATGCAGTTGGTGAGACATCAACAACCCTTTCTGCTTCTTTTAGCTGTGTACGTGTCAGGAATGTCTTAAGTGAATCCTTGATTTCATTGCCAGTATGTGCGCTTAACATTTGTTTATGTTTTTTCCTTTTTGTCTTTACCTTGACTTCCAAATTCATAAACTTTTTTATTGACAATGTGAAGCTTTGAACTTTTCTTTGTACCATTTATAAAAATTTTCAATTTTTATATGTTCTTCTGTGTTGAGGATCAAACCATATGAGGCCATTGTTTCAAAAGGATTTTCCATTTTATCAGATTGATAAGCAACACTGGAAATGCTCCAGATCACCTTACAGATAGAACTATGTTTTGACGTTATCTGTATGATATCAAATAGTTGAATGAATGACTTTCGAATTGCATCAGTGGTATAAATGCCTCAAAATACGAACTATTAGGTCCATGTTATGTCAGGTTGTAAAGATCAATGCAATACAAAAATATTCTTTCCTCTAATGTGTGGGAAAACCCACAATAATCATAACAAAATTTAAAAAGCCAATGGATACATCCTATATTACCCAGAAAAATATGTTTTTAGGCAGGTGAATAATTGCAGCCGCTTAAAGAGAAAAAAAGGCTAAAATAACACATATGTATGTACCTATTTATATTCAATAGCTTTAATATACCTGTGCATACACAGAAAACAATATTTTGTAAAAATTTTTAATTATACAAATAATGTGAAGTAAATAAGTTTTAATTACTTTCGTAATTGTATCAACTACTAGAGTAATCAAACACAATGTTATTAAATACTTTTACAAAAAATTGAGGGATTTTAAAAAAACATTTTTGTGAAATTTTTGAAAACTTAAATTAGTCAATATGCAGTTGGAAATTAAAGTTGCCAGAAAAACATCAGCACATTAGTGCAATATTGTGCCTTGCTTTCGCCTACAAGAATAATGGATATAAGGCATATATATAAAAATCAGAAATCCCAAACTCTTATATCAATAAAAAAATAATATGTAATTTAGAGGAAAACATGTATGTATGTATTTTTGTATGTATGTAGGCGATGAAAATTGTGTGATATGTACTTTATGTGCTACTATGTAAATACACACCCTACAAAATAATAAACTTTTAACAAATTTGACGCAAGATAGCTGTTCTAAGGGCAGTTAAAATAGTATCAACTTACTAATAATATACCAATATTATATATCATTGAAAAGGTAAACGGATGGAGATTTGCATGCATATTATATTTTTTTACCTATCAGAAAAAAATAAGGGGTACAGATTAAAGAAACCCTAAAATATTATATTTACAGTTTTTTTGTGAAAATTTTATATATTTGAAAGCTCATAAAATATTGTTGATTTATGATAACGTAATGGATTTTTAAACTTTAAAATAGTATTATGTTATTTCTTATTTAAACAAAAAACAAAAAGAATTAAGTAAACTTTAAGATATTTTCTGAGCTATTATATTACACGCATCTTAAAATTTGCCTATATTAATAACATTTACCCTCGTGACCCCATTTTTGTGCGGGCGATGAATAACCTAATTAAAACTGAAACCTCAAAAGATTATTAATTTTAATTTTGAACTAATTTTTCAAAAACTGGCTTGCGTTTTTTTTTCTCGGCCGATAAATTTGAAATTTCGTTGAAAAATTTCATATTTTCGACCAATGCCTGGCGTAGGGTGCACGTCTAAATCCTTTCAAAAATATACTACTAATATATTTTAAAGCCTGCTTTTTCAAAAAATGTAAAGAAAGAAATAATTATTTTCACAATTATTTGCAAAAAAGATAATCAATTGTGCTCAATTTTTGTCAAAATTATGCCATTTTTGGAATAACCTTGAAAATTTTGATTTCGAATATTTTTCACGGCTAGACGAATAAAGTTAATTAAATAATTTTTTTGTATAGGCTTAACAAACTTTCTAAAAACACAAAAATATTTTTAAAAATATTTTTAGCATAACTACAATTGCAGACATTTGCAAAAAACCAAATAAAGTCAATTTTAAATTTCAAACCCAAATATCTTTTAAACTGTAAGAGGTAATAAGTAAGAGTGGATATGTTTTCTTTTCAGATTTTAATTTTTATCAAATAAATCTAAAAATCATTGAAATCGGTTGATATTTGCAAAAGTTATGAGCATAGAAATGTTTTGCAAACCCGAGTAGGTCAACTTTGGCACCCTGTACCTCAACGTATGTATATAGAGGGTAGTCCAAAGTTTATTTTCTAAAACCTTGGGTCCTCCTCTACGACTGCTTCATACATTATTTTATAATTGGACAAATACTTTCGAAGATACAGATTTATTACCATTTTTTTTTTTTCATTTGGCCCCACTGTGCGTCGGTTAGCATCATCAGGACTCTTCAATAAAATATAAAACATATAAAAAAAACAAACATTAAAATCAACTTACATTACGTACAAAAAAACAAAGAACTTACAAGTAAGCAACAAATATAAAATTAAAAAATCACAAAATCACCCTTATTTTTAAACATTTAATATTGCACTAATTACCAATTTCTTTTGTTTATTAAGTGCTTATAGCTTTGTGACGATTTCTCAATATAAGTCTGGAAGTTTAGTCGTTGTTGTTGTGATGTGTTTATAATGTGAAACATTTCTAGTGTGTATCTCTTACTATATCTCTCTTCTGTTTTTAATATTTCTACATTTTCAAAGTCTGGAATATGTGCTCTCTCTGCACAGTTGGCAGCAAATGCAGTTTTTTGTGTCGAATTATTCCCTATATTTCTTAAATCTGATTTGTGTCCCGCAATCCTTGTTTTTAACTTATTTTGAGTTGTGCCTATATATATTTTCTCGCACGTAGAGTTTTCATTGCATGTGCATTTTATTTTGTATATTAAATTTGATTTGTCCATTTTATCAAGGATTGCGGGACACAAATCAGATTTAAGAAATAGAGGGAATAATTCGACACAAAAAACTGCACTTGCTGCCCACTGTGCAGAGAGAGCACATATTCCAGACTTTGAAAATGTAGAAATATTACAAACAGAAGAGAGATATAGTAAGAGATACCCACTAGAAATTTTTCACATTATAAACACATCACAACAACAACGATTAAACTTCCAGACTGATATTGAGAATTCGTCACAAAGAAAAAGAAATTGGTAATTATTGCAATATTAAATGTTTAAAAATAAGGGTGATTTTGTGATTTTTTAATTTTTTAATTTTATATTTGTTGCTTACTTTTAAGTTCTTTGTTTTTTTGTACGTAATGTAAGGTGATTTTAATGTTTGTTTTCTTTTATATGTTTTATATGTTTTATATTTTATTGAAGAGTCCTGATGATGCTAACCGACGGTTGGCGAAATATCGACAATTTTTATTAAAACAAATTATTAAAAACAACAATATACCTCGAGCTTGTTTTACTTAACATATAACTCAGAGTCTTAAGTTTTAAAGCTATTTTATGACTTATTAAAGGTAATTAAATTATAAACAGCACTTCGGGGATAATAATAATATTCCTATTTCGACGAAAAGAAAACGCTTTGTAAATAAAATATCAAGTTTTTTTTATTTCTAATTCTAAAATTTTCTTTTTTAATTCAAGCTTTTCAATTTGCGTTTTTTGTTTTTGGAGCTTGTATTTTTATTTTAAATTAAAATTTTTCTTTGAAAAATTAATTTTTTTTCCTTTAATTCAAAATTTTTTCTTTGGTATCTTACTAATTCCTTCCAGGAATTCTGAACATCGCCCAAAAGTTTTGTGGAATATTCCTTGTTGTTCTACTTGCGTTTTTAGTAGAATATCACGGTCGTTTTGGTTTGATAACCGCGAACGTTGGGCTGTCTGAAAACTTTTATCCAAACCGCTACATTTGGCAGCGGGCGCTGACTCATTTTTAATGTTATTTTCTTTTTCCGAAGATAACACAACTTCTTCTGTAGGCTCTTTGTTTGCTGAAATGATGTAACCAGCATTACCACTTGTGCCAAAGTATATTGATGTTGGCAGCCCGTTTACATGTTCTTTCATATAAAGAAGATTTATAATCTGTTCCTTCAATGCACAAAGCGAAAAATATTGTGAGACACCACAACCTGTGCTGGAAATGATTACTTTATTTTTGCGCATCTTAACCTTGGTTTGGGTTTTTAGGTCAGATCAAACCTATATGCAAATGTGAATACATGTACATATGTACATAGTAATAAATTTATTAGTTTCGCATTTTATGTAAAGAACATAATACATTACTTTCTTTCAACCGGCTACATTCCCTACAGGAGGTCCATTAGAATTAAGGTTGTCAGCCAGTTTTGTCCACAAATCGATTGCGCGTTGTTAAGCATTTCCGCACTGTAACTGTCCCTTGGCCCATTCGCTGCGCTGCAGCATAAAATCAACTAAGATTTTAAACTGCCGTTGCTGAGTTTGTAACTTTTTCGGCTTTTCCCTAAAAAAATTGCACTTTTGATATAAATATAAAAAATTTATTTGTGCTCACTTACATGATTCGTTTCCTTTGCGTTTGATATTTTGTTAGCGCTTAACGGATGCTTTTGATATACGCTTGCGTATTACAGAGTATGGTGATGCTAGATTTGCGAAAGGACAAAAATTTAGATGCGAAAGGAAAATGCGAAAACGCAATAAAGAGTACCAATTATTCAATTAGGTGACGTATGTCAGAGAGTAAACCCCCTGGTGCCTCTTAGTTCCACTAGTTTTTTTCCATATTTTTATTATTGAATCTTCGCCTTTGGCGAACTAACAATAAGTATTCAAATCTTAATATTAGTCCAGCCAGTGCCAGACTAAAATTTAAGTTTTCATATCCATTAACAAGCTTAATATAAGCGCAATAGTATCCCTCCTTTTCAGACGGGTGTATCCAATATGTTGCAGGATGTGCCGGGTGAGCGGATTTGGGTGAGTTTCCAGCTTTTTTGAATACTTGTCCACATAGTTCAGGATTTGCATTTAACTAGTGGAATTTGTAGATCCTTGTGGATGTTGCTGTTTTTAACATACCAAGGAGCAGCAGTTATCATTAGGATTATGTTTTGACGGCGTTGAATTTTTTCTATGTTGGATGTGGAAGCAGTGCCCCATAATTGTATACCGTAGCACCAAATTGGTTTCAAAATCTTGTCATTTGCGGCAACTTCGCATCTGAGTATAGGTGTCTTCCATGTAAGGCGACGATCCAGGTGAATGCCAAAGTATTTCGTCTCAAATCGCGTTCGCACTATATGGTTATTAATACGGATTGAGGATCATGTTTCTTTGCGTAAAGTAAACGTTACCCGGGTACATTTTTGCTAATTAATTTTTATTCCCCATAACTTTTCCCATTTCTCTACTTGGGTTACGTGTTGCTGCAGTTGACTCAAAGCCTCTTTAGAGTCTTAATGAATACTGAGAAAACCGGTATCATCAGCAAATGTAGATGTGTGCGAAAAACAGTAGGTTGACATATCTGCCGTGTAAAGCATGTACAGAATTGGACCTCAAGGGACTATCCCTTGAGGTACACCAGCCCCTATTGGTTGGGAACAACTTATTTGGCTTCTCTCTTTGATCATAAAGTGTCGACCGGTTATGTTATTTTCTAAAATATTAGCTGGAAGCTTTAGCTTTAGTTTGTTTAACAGGCCTTCGTGCCATACTTTATCAAAAGCTTGCGAGACATCTATAAAAAGCGCGGAGCAGTACTTATTTTCCTCAAAGGTTTTTCTTGTAACCTGCACCAGTTCGATTGTACTATGTTGACTTCTAAAGCCAAATTGGTGATTTGGAATGCAGTTGTTTCCATTCATGATCGGAGTCAGCTTGTTTTTAAAGAGCTTTTCGAAAAATTTTGACAAAGTTGGTAACCAACTTATAGGCCTATAAGACTCCACTTTTTAAGGATCTTTACCAGGCTTAGGAATCATCTTTACTAAGACAATTTTCCATATTGGCGGGAAATGTTCAAGCCGAATTATGGCATTAAAAATAAAAAGAATAAATCTTTTAGCGATAAAAGGTAGCTCTCAAAGCATTTGGTTCCTTATTTAAAAACACTAGTAGCCTTTTTTTTATCAACACAAGGAGCCTTCTTAAGAAATGCAAAAAATGCAGTCTGCTCTTCTGCAGGGTATGCTTAAAAGGCCATGAACTGCCTCAGTGTTTGTTTTTGGAACGCAAACGGCATTCACCAACACAAAACCGAACTCGAACACTTTTTAATAAACCAAAAAATTGATGTCATGTTTATTTCCGAGACGCATATGACATTAAGAAGCATTAATTTTTATTTATTGTTGAACTTATTGGTTTTAATACGAATTTTTGTTTTTTAGTTTGGCTTAAGTTCATATAATTTCTTTTTATTAGAAGAAATTATAATTTTTCCGTTTATGTTGAAAGAAACTTTTAATTTTGAAAAAAGCTGATTTTTCTACCGATACTAGCCGAGTAGAATTCATTTTCGAAAGCAGTTACGCAATTTCATCATCAGTACTCTTTGAACGGCAGTAGTGTCTTTTGGTTGTAAACATCACCTATTTAACTTACATGTAACAGAGAAAGGGAAACGGTATGACTGTTTTCCTTCTTTTTTGTTTTGTAAGTTAGGACGAAGTTTACTTTTCATATACACTATGCTTTTTTGCATTTAAAGTCTCTTCGGCAACACTTGACTAGCGGTATAGGATTAATCCATCTCTCAGGTGGAACGAAACGCTTTTTATTATTGTATATCATACAATAGGGGGTAAATCTTTTTAATTCCTTTTTTTTTGATGAAATTGCGTAGCTGCTTTCGAAAATAAATTCAACTCGGCTAGTATCGGTAGAAAAAACTGCTTTTTTCAAAACTAAAAGTTTCTTTCAACATTAACGGAAAAATTTTAATTTCTCCTAATAAAAAGAAATTATATTAACTTAAGCCAAACTAAAAAGTAAATAAGTGGCTATACTTGTTGCGACGCAAAGGATCCTAGGGAAAGATCATGTGGTAGATCTGCTATATTAAATCAATTAACAATTAAACATCAATAGTTGGGTGGCCTATCCAAATCTTATATCCAAGCAAAAAACGTCTGTATTGATGAATTTTTCCATAATCTCGTTGTTTCGTCAGCTTATTGTCCACCCAAATTCTTCATAAGAAAGGATCAGTATATCAGTTTTTACAAATCTTTAGGTCCCCGCTTCATAGCTGCTGGAGACTATAACGCCAAGCACTCTTACTGGGGTTCCCGCCTAATTAGTCCCAGAGGTCGCGTCTTGTATGATGCCGTGTCTGAAATGGGACTTCACGTTATTTCAACTAGACAACCAACCTACTGGCCAACGGACCACAATAAAATTCTAGACGTAATAGACTTTCGCGTAGCAAAAGGCATATCCCCGGAGCTTATTGAGACCTAAGCCTCCTTGGACTTATCTTCTGACCACTCACCCACAATAATCACTATTTGCAGTCCTCACCAAATTGCAACTAGTGAGTTTTTATTAAATAAAAAAATAAACTGGTTAAAATATAAAAAATATAAAAGCACCCACTACTCTGAAAATTAACCGCTAAAAACACCCGGAGACATCGATGATTGTCTAAACGCCTTAAATGAAAACATTATAAAAGCCATAGAACATGCTTCGTCTACTTACCGTCAGGCCAATTACAACAAAATTTATTCTGCCGACGTGACAAGCTTTTATCTGAAAAAAGAATAGAATGGCTAAAGCATTGATCGCCCCAACTTAAAACTAAGCTGAAAGAATGTACAAACCGATTACAAAACTTGCTGGTGGTACACAGAATGGCATCACCTAGAAGGTCTGGATTCTAGGTTAGGTTACGTTAGGTCACGAAGGGTAGTGGAGAGTCCTAACCGCCACCTTCACTCGGAGGCCCTCAGGCTAATTGTAAATTCCTTCAGAATAGTCGAGAAGAAAAAAATAAAAGTGAGAGAAGCATTTTATAGGTAAGGATAAAAGAAAGCAAGAGTACCGTCCGCAAATTGTCCAAGAAAGTTAATAGTCATAGGCCCTGAATCACTTATCTGCACAGCCACCCAACCCCCTTAATGAAACCTATGATGCTCCCCAGCCCACTGCCAGGGACCTCACCAAGTCCATCTAAGAAGCGCCCTCCAGACCACCTGGTCGGCGAATCTGCAGCCCAGGGCAGTTGCAGACAAGATGTTCTACCGTCTCTATCTCCTCCTCGTCCCCGCATACCCTGCAGAAATCTGGAGAGTTCCTGCCACATTTGTTCGTCCTATATCCCACATCGCAGTGCCCTGTAAGAGTCCCAACAATCAGAACCCCCCTGCTCTCCTTGAGCAGCAGGTAAGTGCCCATCCTGTCCAGCCTGGGCCATAAAAGTCTAGAGATTCTGCAATCAGCCCTGTCTCTCCAGGTTTGGCCCACTTTGTCCATTATTCAAGTCCCTATCAGTCCGTAACAGAAACTCAGTGGTGGCCTCACCGGCTCACAACTGAGTTCAATATCCCGGGCCGATCACTTCCTTGCCAGTTCATCGGCAATCTCGTTGCCGGAAACGTCATAATAACCAGGAACACAGCAGAGCCTGACCCTGCGTGTCCCCATGATCGCCCGAAGAGCACGTCTGCAGTTGCTTACGAGTCTAGACCTGACATAATGTCCCTCTAGAGCCTTAAGCGCAACTTGACTATTAACGCAGATTGTCACGTTCCCTCTCCCATCCGCATCCTCCCCTATCAATTCCGCGGCCTTCATCACCGCCAGAATTTCAGCCTGGAAAATGCTGCACTCGTCCGGAAGTCTATAGGACCTTCCTTCCCCAGTGTCCATTATATAGACCCCAGCCCCGGTGCCTACCTCCATCTTCGACCCGTCAGTAAAGACTGCACACCCCTCATACAGCTTCTCTGATCCCTTCCATGCATCCCTATCCGGAAACACTACATGGGGCAGGATCCCAAAGTCAAGTTTTGCTACCATGTAGTCTGTCACACCTGACTGCCACAGGAGTCGACAATCCGCGACCCTTCCCAAAATACCGGCAAGTCCATCCAAACATACCCCACGCATACCTGACTCACTAAGTCTAACCAAGCTCCTGGCCGCCATTCCAGCAACAAAATCATCGATGGGAAGAAGATGCAGAAGGATATCCCGCGCTGCCTGTGGTGTACTTTTCCTGTTCCCTGTAATGCCTAGTAGTGCACATCTCTGGGCCTTTGTCAAGAGCCTTCCTATGTCGCCCCTTTCCCGGGGGCTCCACCGTACAAGGCAACCGTACGTAAGAACTGGTCTTACAACGCACATAGGGGTATTTTGCCAATCTAGGAGGACATTAAGCCAAAATGGAAATTTAAGAAATGTAAAAATTTAAGTGCGCAGCTCGACAGATAACCAAATTCTGTATCGGATGGTAAATATTTTACCTGCAATTTGTCGTTTTGAGGCACTGTCAAAGTCAGGAAAGTTAAGTAAATTTGCCTGCAATTTATTAACTTTTAATGGTTTTGAGAGGTTTACAATATATTTTTTTGTAGCTAAACTAAAAAAGATTTTACATTGATTTTTTTTTCTCTGCGAAAGATTATATAAGCACCAACCTTTTTTATTTTAAGTTAAGAGATTTTTTTGGTCACTTTTTGATTACAAAAAATAAAATCAAAAGTTTTTTGAAAGTGATGGCAGTCATTATCCTAAAAATCTTTTTATCACAATAAAACCTGAAATCTCTACTTTTAGACGAAAAAAGAAAACGTTGCGCGTTTTTGCGCCTTTTTTTTTGCGAATTTTTGAAAATTTCACTTTTCTATTTTTTCTCATCTTGTGTGTTTACATATGATTAAGAAACTTTCTTGTGGGTCATAAAACGTTTTGATAATTAATTGTTTTTAAAGTTTTTTATTTAAATTGTTACAGGTGAATTGAAATTAATTTTTAACAGGTTAAATTGGGTTTTACACTGACATTGCATGTATAAAAAGGTAGGTGCGAGGCAGTAGTTTTTACCCGCCCCTAAACTGGTAATGTGTACCTGTGCGACAGCTTTCTTAATTACGCTATTTTATGCAACAAAATAAATGTACCTGCCTTCAAAACCTCTAAAAAATTTAAAAAAAAAATTATTTGTTAAAGAAAAACAATTTTTTTAGTGTATCTATATTGTGGTTATTGCAAGAAATTGTTTTTAGAACACTTTTAAATAAAACATTTTCGGATTTACAGGCAGAATTTTATAAGAAAGTTTTCAAGAGTTAAGTGTAACGTTCAGTTCTGAACCACTGGTGACTAGCATAAGACAAACTCCAAAAAAGAAGTCATTGCCCTTTACGAAAGAAGCAGTTTCTTTAATGCTTTTCCCTGTACTTGATTTTGAAGAAAATTCAGATTCAAAAGAGGTCTTGGAAGAAACAGACGAAGAAGAACAGTAGCACTCCTGTTCTTAGTGGAAAAGAATATTTTTCTAAATAAATTAGTTTTTGTTTTCATACTTTGAATTAATTGGTATTTCTGTAAATAAGTTATTTTTATATAAAAATTACACATTTTCAGATAAATTTAACACATTAAATTACAAAAAAAGCGACAAACAAGCTTAAAAATGAATTTTTTGTAAAAATTAGAAAAATATATAAAAAAAATTTTTTTGTACAGGGCCGTTTTAGGGAGTGAGGTTTGGGGGCGTTTCTTCCCCTACCCATAAAAGCTTAAAAATTTTACATTTATAGTATTTGGGCGTAAGTTTTCCAATATTTTTATCATATACATTATTTTTAAAAAATTTTACTTTATGGCGCCGCCCACGAAAGAGGAGAGGACGACACTGTCTAAGTGTAGATTTTTTTAGCTTTCGCTTACGTTTAAAGTTGCATTTGCATAACAATAGTATTGAAAACTTAAAAAAAAATTAATATTTCAGAGGTGATATTAGTTCTTCTAAGGGGTAACTTTTTCCCCCTTGTTTCGATTTTTATTATTTTTTAATCCTTAAATGCCTATGACTGCAGTACATGTTTCTGCCAAGTTTTATCAATCTAGGAGCACTCAGTAACTTTTAAGAAGCTTATTGTAAAAAATAAAAAGTAATGTCCGGCTAGGATGGCAAAATACCCCTTTAAGCAACGGACGTGTAAATCCAATTTACCATAGCCGACTGCAAACCCCAGTTCTTACCTATGATATTCCTACAGGCATAGTAGGCATTGAGAGCCTTCTTAACCCTCTCCTCTGCGTTTGCCCTCCAAGATAACTTGCCATCCAGGACGATACGATGTTGCTGTTACAAACAGCAGCACCCACAAGGATCTAGAAGTTCCACTAGTAAATGCGAAGTCCTAAACTATGTGTACAAGTTCTTAGATAAACTTGAAACTCATCCAAATCTGCTCGCTCGAAACATCTTGCAACATAGCGGACACACCCGTCTGAAAAGGAGGGATGCTATTGCGCTTAGATGAAATTATTTTCCTTATGAGAACTTAAATTTTAGTCTGGCACTGGCTGGACTAATATTAAATATTGTCGTTTTAAGATTTGAATACTTATTGTTAGTTCGCCAAAGGCGAAGTTTTCATAATAAAAAATATGAAAAAAAGGAGCCTTTTTATCATTTAGGTTAACGATAGCCTCTACAACATCTGAAAATCGGAAACGTATTTCCATAGGACCGCTAGCAACAACAGGTGGTAATTCCCTCTCGCCAGTGCACGTATTGGGAGTGAACACCTTCCTTAAGTGACTTGCAAACAAATCGCATTTTTCTTTGCCATTTATAGCCCAGTATCCTCTCAGATAACGCAGTGGAGGTTTTGCGATAACGGGTCTTTTTAGACGTCTGGCATCTCGCCTTAGATAATAATTGGTGTGGGAAGTCGCGTCTAGGCTTTCTAAATATTTATTCAGTGATGCCATTCTGTGCACCTCCAACAAGTTTTTTAATTGGTTTGTGCATTCTTTCAGTTTATTTTTAAGTTAAGGCGATCTATGCTTTTGCCATTCTCTCTGGGTTCTCTTTTTTTCAGATAAAAGCTTTTCAACATCTTCAGAAAAAATTTTGTTTTAATTGGCCTGACGATAAGTAGAAGAAGCATGTTCAACTGCTTTTATCATGTTTTCATTAGGGCGCTCACATAACCGTCGATGTATCCGGGTGTTTTTAGTGGTTGGTTTTCCGGGCAGTGTATGCTGATATATTTTTTTATATATCAGCCAATCTGCTTTCTTAGTTAAAAAAAAATTACTAGTTGCTATATGATGAGAACTGCAAATAGTGATTATTGTTGGTGAGTGGTCAGAAGATAAATCCAAGGAGGCTTGGGCCTCAATAAGCTCCGGGGATATACCTTTTGCTACGCCAAAATCTATTACGTTTGGTATTTTATTGTAAAAACTGTTTTACTGATCCTTCGTTATGGAGAATCTGGGTGGACAATAAGGTGATAAAATAGCGAGATTATTTTAAAATTCCTCAATGCAGACGTTTGTTGCTTGTATATAACTTTCGGAGTGACCACCCATCCATTGGTGTTTGATTCTTGATTTAATTAATATAGCTGAGCACAATCTTTTTTGTTTTAAATAACGCTGAGAGTGATCATTCTAGTTAATATAAAGTGGTAAAAATTTAATGGACATAAAAAGTTGGCCTACTTGGGATAGAAAGTTGTGTGTAAAGAATCTGCAATTAAATTGTATTTGCTTACTTAAACAGTTAGGACTGATGATAGTTTGTAAAACCAAGGTCAAAAATTAATGGTTTTCTGTTAATTTCTTAAAAAAAAATTTAAAGACAGATTTTTTTGATAAGTACTCATTAAGTGAGGACTCCACTAATTTGAAGCCTTTACGGCAAATTAAGCATTCAAGTTTAGCTCGAAGGGATAATTTTAAGACAGTTGCCTAATGTATTAGGATAAGATAAGCCGATATTTATGTTTAAAATAACTTTTTAATAACTTGACAAAATATACAAGTATTGAAAAATAAAATTGTGTTTTGGATAATTTATAACAATCCTATGATTTCAAATTTTGTTTCCAGGTTTGGAACTTGGTGTTGCTGAACATACTCTAATGAAGATTATTTGTGATGCAACTGGGCGTAAAATAGATTATATTAAATCCCAAACACATTTAACTGGTGATTTGGGAATTGTAGCTGAGCAATCAAGAATGGCCCAAAGAATGATGTTTAAACCTGCTCCGTTAACTATTACAGGGGTTTTTGAAAAGCTTAAGGAAATTGCTAACGCACCTGGAAAAAACAAAGTCACACCAATTAAGGATGTATTTATAGCATGTCGTAATTCCGAAGCTAGATTTTTTATCAGATCTTTAATAGGGAAGCTGCGTATAGGAGTTGCCGAGCAAAGTTTGCTTAGTGCTTTGTCGACAGGAATTGTTAAAGCCAATAATGTTCATTGTTCAAAAAAGTTAAATGAAGATATAATTAAAAACCAAATAGAGATGAATACAATGATTTTAAAAACTACCTACTGGTAAGTGATAAAACAAATTTATACCATATGTTTGTGTCTTTGAAAAAATAAACCTCATAACACAAACAAAAATCGAAATGTATGTTTAAGTAGCAATTACACGATGCTCAGTCGGGCAGAATTTAATTTTTTTTTAAATAATAATGCCATTTCTAAACGGCTGCTCTGATTACCATGAAATTTCAAATGAACCTTGGTCAATTTTTTTCAAAAAATTTGATCAAATGCATAGCCGATACTTCTAAAATTTTTTTTAATGATACAATATAATTCGTAAGCGTACAAAAAATCCTAACAATATCTTTTTCAACTTTTAATTTGACAATTACAAAAAACGTTGAATTTTCGGTCATTTTTTCAAAAAATGCACCTTTATTCTATTTTCTTAAAAACAATTGTTTAGGAATGGATAATAATTTTATATTTTTCCGAAATCTATTTTAACATGCGTTATTTCAAATTAAAAAAATCTTTTATGCCTATTTTAATATATTTGGGCCTGGATCCTAAGAAAGCAAATTCGCTCTGAAATTCAATGGCAAAACCTAATATTATAAGCTCCACGATATATATAAATGTTTGTCAAAGTATTTATTCAGCCCTGGACCAATTGTATGCGTTATGGTAAAAACCCTAAAAAAGTCTATTCTTGGATTTTTGTTAGGTTTATTTGGAATTGTGGAACTTCCTTTTTTTTAATTAATTTTTTTTTCGTTTTTTTTTATTATTAAATGCATAGTCCCAATTCGCACGTAGCAAGTATTTAAGCTGAACTGATTAGGTTGAAGACAACGGGGTGAGGGGAAATAAAATGGGTACAGACTTGCTTGTACTTGCAATACGGTTTGCTTTCATATTCGTAATTTTGTAGCTGAAGTTAGTTTCAGATGTATTTTGACATTTTTTTTTATATCGTTCTACCCTGTTCATTTCGTAGAGGGCAGCTTTTTTCGTGAAATGTGCTTTTTTATTGTACAAAATATATGTAATTTAAAATATATATTAACAAATACAAATATATCTCTGAACAAAATCTTAAAATATGTCTTTAAAATGGAAACGAGAATAACAATACAGCAACATTCATTTCTATACAATGTACGCTCCACGGAATATTTAGACCGTACAAAGAAGGCGCATGCATTCAACAGTGTCTTGGTGGTAATGCGAAATAGCATGCGTACCATTAGCGTAGAGGACATAAAACAAAAATGGATAAATGTGAGAGCGCAATACCTTCAAGAAATTCGCATGGTACACAATTCTAAAAAGTAGGGATACTATTGCGCCTCTGTGAAGTTAATTAATTCTTTAATGAGGACTTAAATTATAGTTTGCCACTGGCTGGACTAATATTAATTACTTATACCCTGTTTCACGATGTCGAATGAAAACCTATACGAAAGAAAGCTACTCACTCACTTTCTAGTAAATTTGCGTTTCACTTTCGTTCGCCTTTACTTACGGGTTTGTTATCAACAAATAAAAATATAAACAATAAAATGCTTACATACTTTGGGGCATATGCATAAACAATTTTTAAATTTGCAATAGGTTTGTTAAACGAAATATTTATTAAAATCAATACTTTAAATCAATTTTAAATTTAAAAATTTGTTTTTCCTTTAAGGGGTGGATAAAAATTATAATATTTTTTTTGATATAAGTTTTGTAATACTGTCTATTGACGTAACAAATTTTTTTTCCTCCTAACGGTATGCACTTACTTTCATAATAGCTAAATTTTAATACATAAAGCAGTTATGCTAGCGTTCTTAAATTATAAAGCACTAAGAGACAAGGAAAAAATCGTTTTCAATAATGTGTTCATTTTTAAATGTTAAAATTATCTTAAGATAATATTAACAAGTCTTAGGTTTTTGGGATATTTTTACCATGGCTTAGCTACAAAAAATGATGCAGTCAGCACTCAATTGTTTAAGAAACTTATTACTTATTTTTTTTCTTTTCTTTTTTTTTTTTGCATATTTTTATTATTGAATCTTTAGACTAGGGAAATAATATTAGTCCAGCCAGTGCCAGACTAAAATTTAAGTTCTCATAATATAAATAGTTATCTTCATCTAAGCGCAATAGTATCCCTCCTTTTCAAACGGGAGTGTCCACTCTGTTGCAAGATACTTCGAGCGAGCGGGTTTGGATGTGTTTCCAGCTTATTTAAATACTTGTCCACATATTTCAGGATTTCGAATTTAACAAGTGGAACTTCTAGATCCTTATGAATGTTGCTGTTTTTGACATACCATGGAGCACCAGTTATCATTCTTAGGATTTTATTTTGACGGCGTTGTATATTTTCTATGTTAGAGGCGGAAGCAGTGCCCCATAATTGTATACCGTAGCACCAAATTGATTTTAAAATTGAGTTGTATAGTAGAAGTTTACAATCCAGATGAAGCACAGAGTTTCTACCCATTAGCCAGTGGATTTGTGCAGCTTTAAGTTTCATTTGCGTCAGCTTTGCATCTATATGAGGCTTCCATGTGAGGCGGCGATCCAGGTGAATACCAAGATATTTTGTCTCGGATCGTTGAGGCACCAAATGGTTGTTAATTGTGATTGGAGGGCACGTTTCTTTGCGTAAGGTAAAAGTTATGTGAGTACATTTTTGTTCATCTATTTTTATTCCCCATAACCTTGCCCATTTCTCAACTTGGCTTACGTGTTGTTGCAGTTGACTCGAAGCCTCTTTAGGGTCTTTATGAATACTGAGAAAAGCGGTATCATCAGCAAATGTGGACGTGTGCGTAAAACAGTTGGTTGGCGTATCTGCTGTGTAAAGCAAGTACAAAATTGGACCTAGTATACTCCCTTGAGGTACACCAATAGGGGCTGGTTGGGAACAACTTATTTGGTTTCCCTCTTTGATCATAAATTGTCTGCCGGTTAAGTATTTTTCTAATAGGTTAAAAATATTAGATGGAAGGTTGAGCTTTAATTTGTTTAACAGGCCTTAATGCCATACTTTGTCGAACGCTTGAGACACATCTATGAAGAGCGCGGAGCAGTATTTCTTTTCCTCAAAGGCTTTTCTTATAACTTGCACCAGTCTGTGAGTTTGTTCGATTGTATTATGTTGACTTCTAAAACCAAATTGGTGATCTGGGATGCAGTTGTTGTCATTCAGGATCGGAATCAGCTTGTTTTTAAGAAGCTTTTCGAATAGTTTCGCCAAAGTTGGCAACAAACTTATAGGCCTATAAGACTCCACCTTCGAAGGATCTTTACCAGGCTTGGGAATCATCTTTACTAAGGCAACTTTCCATGCTGGCGGAAAGTGTTCAAGCCGAATTATGGCATTAAAAACAAAAAGAATAATTCTTTTACCTGTGAACGGTAGCTCTAAAAGCATTTTGTTGCTTATCTTATCAACGCCAGGAGCTTTTTTGTCATTTAGGTTAGCGATTGCCTCTATAACATCTGAAAATCGGAAACGTATTTCTATAGGACGTCTAGCTACAACAGGCGGTAATTCTCTCACGTCAGTGCATGAATTGGGAGTGAAGACGTTCCTTAAATGGCTTGCGAACAGATCGCATTTTTCTTTGTCATTTCTGGCCCAGGATCCTCTCAGGTTACGCAGTGGTGGTTTTGCGATTACGGGTCTTTTAAGACGTCTAGCTGTTCGCCATAGAGAATAGTTTGTTTGAGGAGTCGCGTCTAGACCTTCCAGGTGTTCCTTTCAGGCTCTCCTTTTTTCAAATAAGAGCTTTTCAACATCGGTTGAGTAAATTTTGTTGTATCTGGCCTGACGGTAGGTAGAAGAAGCATTTTCAACGGCTTTTTTTAATATTTTCATTGAGGCTACTCAGGCACTCATCGATTTCTTCGGAAGGTTTTAAAGATTGGTGTTCCGAACAGTGCGTGCTGATAAATTTTTTGTATTTTAACCAGTTTATTCTTTTTGACAGAAAAATATCACTAGTTGCAATTTGGTGAGGACTGCAAATAGTGAAAATTGTGGGTGTGTGATCAGAAGATAAATCCAAGGAGGGTTGAGCCTCAATAAGCTCAGAGGATATGCCTTTTGCTACGCCAAAATTTATTACGTCTGATATTTTATTGTGGTCAGTTGGCCAATATGTTGGTTGCCCAGTTGAAATAACGTGAAGTCTCATTTCCGATACAGAACCATACAAGAAACGACCTCTGGGACTTATTAGGCGGGAGCCGCAGTATGTGTGTTTAGCGTTATAGTCTCCAGCAGCTATAAAGTGAGGACCTAAAGATTTGTAAAAACAGTTGTACTGAGCCTTCGTTATGGAGAATCTGGGTGGACAATAAACTGACGAAATAATAGGATTATGGTAAAATTCGTCGATGCAGACGTTTGTTGCTTGTATATAACTTTCGGAGAGACCACCCATGGTGTTTGATTCTTGATTTAATTAATATAGCTGAACCACCACATGACATATCTCTGGGATCATAAAAAGTATAGCCACTTATTTTGAAAGTGCTTCTAGATGTCATATGAGTTTCGGAAATCAACATGACGTCGATTTTTTGGTGTGTTTAAAAGTATTCGAGCTCATTTTTGTGTTGGCGGATGCCGTTTGCGTTCCATGGCCTTTTAAGCATGGCCTGCAAAAGTGCAGACTGCATTTTTTGCAACATGCCGGCCATTTACGCCATAAACTGCGTAAATTGTTTGACCATATTGTCAATTACGGCTTCCAGGCGGCTAAAATTGGCTCCGGTTGGTTCGCTTGTTGGTACTTCTTGTTGTGTTGTAGGCTCGGTAGACTTACGTGCATTAGGCTGGTTAGACTTTAATGCAACGGCGTAAGAAACTTGATTTGTAGTTGGTTGTGCTAACGGAGGCATATTTGTGGTTGGTATATTTAAAGGCTGGGGAGGGGCAGAAACTATTTTCGGCTTAGATGAGCGCTTAACTGATTCAAAAACAGGGCAACCTCTATAGTTTCCGCCGCAATTGCTGCATTTCTTCACCCTAGGGTCATCTTTAGGTTTATCGCACTTGGTCGTGGAACGCAGGTCCCCACACACAACACAAACAGAAGGCAACTTACAATAGGCTTTGGTATGGCCGTATTCCTGGCAGTTCAAGCACTGTACTGGCCCAGATCGTTTATGTGGGGCTTCAACAACAACTCTGCGGTGCAAAATATATCTTAATTCATAAATTGGGTGAGTTTCACCTTGCCTCAATATTACATCACTAGGCTCAAGCTCTACCCGGAATAATGGGGTTGGACACCTTTCTCTGTTTTTAATGTTAGATACAGTTTTAGCTTTAAATCCTTTGCTGTACAAACTCTTTATCTCTTCTGGGTCTTTATCTCTTAGCGTCAATACCTTTTATAACAACCTGTAGGCCTTTAGCGTTTTTTAGTTGGTAAGTGTAGAAGTTTTTATTCAGTTTTTCAAATTCTGAAACGACGGTGCGGTAAGCGTTTTCGTGATTTACCTGAATTTTTGTCTCGTAAATGTTACCACGCTTAATATTAAACACATAGAAGTTGTTTTCACCAATTAATCCGACTAAATACCTAATAAGGTCGTTAGAGTTCCTTATAAATTGGAGGAGGTTTAAATGTCTTATTCTCGGTGACAGGGATATCGTTCTCCTCTTCTAGAATTGCAAAACGATTTTGCGATGAGATTGGCTTTTCTTCATCTCTTGAAATTTTGGCTGGTTTTGTAACCTCTGCGGATTTCGGGCTTCTACCCCTTTTAAGAACTGTTAAGTAGGGGTCCATCCCTACCTGGACCTTTGGAACTTCTGATGAAAGTGCACTGGGACTGCCTTTAGCAAGGGTAGATTCAGTTCCAGAATATGATAAGGAAGACCGCGGGGAGGATGGTACTTCGGTATTTTTTTTATAATTTTTAAAAAGAGATTGGGCTAAACTTGTCCCTTGTTCAAAGCACTTATTTAAATTTGGAGCACTTGCACTTAAATTATAAATATATAAGGAATTGAATAATCTATTTACTATATACCAAACGTAGTTTTATACACGTAAAAGTCTGTAAAAATCAGTAGTAAGAAGTGCATTGATATTTTGTTAATTTTGAGAAAGGGGAAAATAATATATTTAATAAGAAAAATAAAATGAAAATACAATAAAAACATTATCAAAATCATTTTGCAGATTATCTTGAGATCATATATGCACAACATTAGTTTACAATCGTGTGTTTCTAACGGTACTTCATGAATATGTATTAAGCGCGCTAGAAACATTCACACCAGATAATCAGGAAACAAAACTACAAGAAAAGAGATGTAATCAGTTAATTTTTTGTTAAATTTAATGGTAATTTGCTATTTTTGGTTATTTACTCCTACAAGTGGCTTTAAATTAGTTCAAAATTCGGCATAATTGATACCACCGAAAACATTTTATAATTAAAATTTACAAAATTATTGTAGATTTTTTTTTTAAAATCAAAGGTCGTTTGATTTTTGCTTTAAACGATATGATATTTTAACCAATAACCCTTTAGAATATATTTTACTTTTATTTTGTGGCATTTTAATACAAAGTGGACTTTAATTTACATCAAAAACTGCATACTTATATGCCGTATTAAAAAAAATTTTATATTAAAATTTGCAGTCCAAAATGTAAATAATTAATGTTGGTACTTTGAATATTAAAGTGAAAACTTTACATATTAATATGCGCATTCTCGAATACAATATAAACACTTTTGATTTTAAAGTTCACACTTTTAACCCAATTTAAAAATGTTTGTATTTAAATTAAAAGTAAACATACTCAATCTTAAACTAAAAGCGTTAGCTTTTGTTTTAAGAGTGAACACTTTCAAATTCAATTTAAAAGTGTTCACTATAAACTTTAAAGGAAACAGATTTTTTTAATTTTTTTAAATTCACATTTTTTTATTCAAACATATTTAAATTTAAGTTTATTTTATATTTATGAAATAACTTATTTATAACTTATCAGTAATAATTTTAATAATTCATAATTCATATCATGTTATGATATCTTTCTTATTCTCGCATAGGTCTTTCCATTGTTAATTTGATATAAATTCATAGGCAGGCTTGTGAAATGTTGTGTGTTAGGCAATTTTGTATTATACCAGACAATAAATGTATGTGTTTTAAATGTATTACATATTAGCAAATCAACATTATTAAATAACTGTTAACATCTGAAGCACTTATACATTATTTTTTTTCATTCATTGTTAACACAAATGAAGTAAGATTTGAACTTTTTAAATCAAATTTTGAATCTAATTCATAAATTCATGGATAAACATCCTTGGCATTTCGCAGATCTTAGGATATTTATGATTAAACACGTGAAAGATTTTAAAGGATATATCCAAACTTTCAATTAAAAAATTTAGTTTGTACAAAGTTTCGTCAAAGGTTTTAAGATTGTCCACAGAGTCTCCTACCACAATTATAAACGGCTGTACAGTCAATTTATTATGATAGTATATACCGATAAGTTCTTTTATTCGTCTTGAGTTGTCGCTTATTGTTGTTAACTGCAATACAAAGCTTTCATTAGCATCTTTAATGGTGGCTTTCTTTTTTGTATTTCCATCCGCACTAAATCTTGCTGAAGGCAGCAGAACTGAATTGTAAAAATGTAATCTTGACAATGTGAAAAAAAATTATTTAGTGTTATTAATTTTTTTTTCTTAGTGCAATATTATCCCTTCTTTTCAGAATAGTGTGTCCACTATGTTGCAAAATATTTCGAGCGAGCGGATTTGGATGTATTTCCAGTTTGTTTAAATACTTGTCCACATAATTAAAAATTTCGCATTTAACTAGTGGAACTTGCAGATCTTTGTGAATGTTGCTGTTTTTAACATACCAAGGAGCACCAGTTATCGTTCTTAGGATTTTATTTTGACGACGTTGTATTTTTTCTATGTTGGAGGCGGAAGCAGTGCCCCATAATTGTATACCGTAGCACCAAATTGGTTTTTAAATCGAGTTGTAGAGTAGAAGTTTACAATCCAGACGTAGCACAGAGTTTCTACCTATTAGCCAGTGGATTTGAGCAGCTTTAAGTTTCATTTGAGTCAGCTTCGAATCTATATGAGGCTTCCATGTGAGGCGGCGATACAGGTGAATGCCAAGATATTTCGTCTCAATTCGTTGAGGCACCGTATGGTTGTTAATAAGAATTGGGGGGCACGTTTCCTTGCGTAACGTAAAAGTAACGTAGGTGCATTTTTGTTCATTTATTTTAATTCCCCATAACTTTGAAGTTGTTTTGTGGCCTCTTTAGGGTCTTTATGAATACTGAGAAAGGCGGTATCATCAGCAAATGTCGACGTATGAGTAAGATTATTTGTGGGCATATCTGCTGTGTAAAGCAAGTACAGAATTGGATCTAGTATATTCCCTTGAGGTACACCAGCCCCTATTGGTTGAGAAGAACTTATTTGGTTTCCCTCTTTAGTCATAAATTGTCGGCCGGTTATGTATTTTTCTAATTAGTTAAAAATATTAAATGGAAGGTTGAGCTTTAATTTGTTTAACAGGCCTTCATGCCATACTTTGTCGAACGCTGGAGAGACATCTATGAAGAGCGCGGAGATGTATTTCTTTTCCTCAAAGGCTTTTCTTATAACCTGTACCAATCTGTGGGTTTGTTCGATGGTACTATGTTCTAAATCCAAATTGGTGATCTGAAATGCAGTTGTTTTCATTCAGGATCGGAGTCAGCGTGTTTTTAAGCAATTTCTCAAACTATTTGGACATATTTGGTAACAGACTTATAGGCCTGTAAGACTCCACCTTCGAAGGATCTTTTCCCGGCTTAGGAATCATCTTTACCAAGGCAACTTTCCATACTGGCGGGAAGTGTTCGAGACGTAATATGGCGTTAAAAACAAAAAGAATTATTCTTTTTGCTGTGCAAGGCAGCTCTAAAAGCATTTTGTTGCTGATTTCATCAAAGCCAGGAGCTTTTTAAGAATTTAAATTATTGATAGCCTCTACGACATCTGGCAACTGAAAACGTATTTCTATAGGACATCTAGCAACAACAGGCGTTAACTTATTCATGTCAGTGCATGTATTTGGAGTGAAGACATTTGTTAAATGACTTGCGAGCAGATCACATCTTTCTTCATCACTTCTTGCCCAGTATCCTCTCAGATTACGTAGTGGTGGTTTCGCGATAACGTGTCTTTTAAGATATTTCGCTGATCGCCATAGTGAATAGTTCGTCTGAGGAGTCGAGTCTAGACCTTCGAGGTGTTCCTTAAGAGATGCCAATCGGTAAAGCTCTAGCAAATTTTTCAATTGGTTTGTACATTCCTTCAACTTGGCTTTAAGTTGGGGTGATCTGTGCTTTTGCCATTCTCTTCGGGCTCTTCTTTTTTCAGATAAAAGCTGTTGCACGTCGGCTGAAAAAATTTTGTTGTATATTGTCTGACGATAGTAAGAAGAATCATGATCAACGGATTTTTTTATGTTCTTATTAAGGCTGCTCTTAATTTGATTAGTATAGCCGAGCCTCCACATGATCTTTCTCTGGGATCCTTTGAATCGTAAAATGAATAGCCACTTATTTTAAAAGCGCTTCTAGATGTCATATGAGTCTCCGAAATCAACATAACATCAATGTTTTGGTGTGTTAAAAAATATTCGAGTTCGTTTTTGTGTTGGCGGATGCCGTTTGCGTTCCAGAAACAACTAATCAAATCGAGAATTAAACACCAATGGTTAGGTGGCATTTCCGAATGCTATATTCAAGCAACAAACGTCTGCCTTGATGAATTTTTCGCAAACCTAGTTATTTCCATAACGAAGGATCAGTACAACAGTTTTTACAAATCTTTAGGTCCCCGCTTCATAGCTGCTGGAGACTATAACGCTAAACACACCTACTGGGGCTCCCGCTTAATTAGTCCCAGAGGTCGTATCTTGTATGATTCCGTATCTGAAATGGGTCTTTGTGTTATTTCTACCGGACAACCAACCTATTGTCCAACCGACCGCAATAAAATTCCAGACGTAATAGATTTTGGCGTAGCAAAAGGTATATCCCCGGAGCTTATTGAGGCGCAAGCCTCTCTGGATTTATCTTCTGATCACTCACCCACAATTATCACTATTTGCAGTCCTCACCAAATAGCAACTAGTGGTTTTTTCTTATCTAGAAGAGTAAATTGGTTGAAATATAAAAAATATGTCAGCTCTCACTGCTCAACACATACCACTAAAAACTCCCTAAGAAATCGATGATTGCCTAAACATCATAAATGAAAACATTAAAGAAGCCGTTGAACATGCTTCTTCAACATACCGTCAGGTCAAATACAACAAAATTTTTTCTGCTATGTTGAGGAGCTTTTATCTGAAAAAAGGACAGTGCGAAGAGAATGGCAACAGCATAGATCGCCCCAACTTAAAACGAAACTAAAAGAGTGTAGAAATCGCTTAAAAAACTTGCTGGAGGTACACAGAATTGCATCAATTAAGAAGTATTTGGAAGGTCTAGACGCGACTGCTCAAACAAATTATTCTCTATGGCGATCAGCCAGTCGTCTCAAAAGACCCGTAATCGCAAAACCACCACTGCGCAATCTAAGAGGATCCTGGGCTAGAAATGATGAAGAAAAATGCGATCTGCTCGCAAGCCATTTAAGAAACGTGTTCACTCCTAATACATGCACTGACGTGAGGGAATTACCACCTGTTGCTTCTAGACGTCTTATAGAAAAACGTTTCCGATATTCAGATGTGGTAGAAGCTATTGCTAACCTTAATGATAAAAAAGCTCCTGGCGTTGATAAAATAAGCAACAAAATGCTCA
The DNA here is from genome assembly GCA_963583895.1 of Melanophora roralis. Lineage (NCBI taxonomy): Eukaryota > Metazoa > Arthropoda > Insecta > Diptera > Rhinophoridae > Melanophora > Melanophora roralis. The sequence continues at coordinate 54,428,722 of OY757188.1, forward strand.
TTGAGCTACCTTTTACAGCAAAAAGAATAATTCTTTTTATTTTTAATGCCATAGTACGGATTGAACATTTTCCACCAATATGGAAAGTTGCCTTGGTAAAGATGATTCCTAAGCCTGGTAAAGATCCTTCTAAGATGGAGTCTTATAGGCCTATAAGTTTGTTACCAACTTTGTCAAAACTGTTTGAAAAGCTGCTTAAAAACAAGCTTACTTCGATCCTGAATGAAAACAACTGCATTCCAGATCACTAAATTGGCTTCAGAAGTCAACATAGCACAATACAAAAAACTAACAGACTGGTGCAGGTTATAAGAAAAACTTTCGAGGAAAAAAAATACTGCTCCGCGCTTTTTATAGATGTCTCTCAAGCTTTCGATAAAGTATGGCACGAAGGCCTGTTAAACAAACTAAAGCTAAACCTTCCAGCTAATATTTTCAACCTACTAGAAAAGTACATAACCGGTCGACAGTTTAAAATCAAACAGGGAAACCAAATAAGTTGTTACCAACCAATAGGGGCTGGTGTACCTCAAGGGAGTATCCTAGGTCCAATTTTGTACTTGCTTTACACGGCAGATATGCCAACAAACAGTTTTACGCACACGTCTACATTTGCTGACGATACCGCTTCTCTCAGTATTCATAAAGACCCTAAAGAGGCTTCGTGCCAATTGCAACAACACGTAACCCAAGTAGAGAAATGGGCAAAATTATGGGGAATAAAAATTAATGAGCAAAAATGTACCCACGTAACGTTTACTTTACGCAAAGAAACGTGCTCTCCAATCCTTATTAACAACCATATAGTGCCTCAACGATTTGAGAAGAAATACTTTGGCATTCACCTGGACCGTCGCCTTACATGGAAGACGCATATAGATGCGAAGTTGACGCAATTGAAACTTAAAGCTACACAACTTCATTGGCTACAAATAGATTTTGAAACCAATTTGGTGCTACGGTATACAATTATGGGGCACTGCTTCCGCCTTTAACATAGAAAAAATACAACGTCGTCAAAACAAAATCCTAAGAATGATAACTGGTGCGCCTTGGTATATTAAAAACAGCAACATCCATAAGGATCTACAAGTTCCACTAGTTAAATGCGAAATCCTGAACTATGTGGAAAAGTATTTAAACAAGCTGGAAACGCATCCAAATCCGCTCGCTCGAAACATCTTGCAACATAGTGGACACACTCGTCTGAAAAGAAGGGACACTATTGAACTTATATGAAACTGTTTAAATTAATTTACTTTGTTATGAGAACTTAAATTTTGGTCTGGTACTGACTAGTATAACTTACTTAGTTTTAAGATTTGAATACTTATTGTTAGTTCGCATTGGCGAAGATTCAATAATAAAAATATGAGAAAAAAAAAAAAATTAAGGCTGCTTAGACAATCATCGATGTCTTCGGGTGTTTTTAGCGGCTGGTTTTTCGAGCAGTGGGTGCTGACAAATTTTTTGTATATTAATCAATTAACCCTTTTAAATGAAAAAATATCACTAGTTGGTATGTGATGAGGACTAAAAATAGTGATTATAGTGGGAGAGTGGTCTGAAGAGAAATCCAACGAGGCTTGAGCTTCGGTTAGTTCCGGGGATATACCTTTTGTTACGCCCAAATGGATAACGTCTGAAATTTTATTGTGATCAGTTGGCCAATATGTCGGTTGTCCAGATGAAATAACGTTAAGTCCCATTTCAGATGCGGAGTCAAACAAAACACGACCCCTGGGACTTAAAAGGCGAGAGCCCCAGTACGTATGCTTAGCGTTATAGTATCCAGCAGCTATGAAGCGGGGATCTAAAGATTTGTAAAAACTGTTGAACTGATCCTTTGTTATGGAGAACCAGGGTGGACAATACACTGACGAAATAACTAAGCCATGGAAAAATTCATCAACGCAAACGTTTGTTGCTTGTATATAACATTTGGAGAAGCCACCCATCTCTTGATGTTTGATTCTCGATTTGATTATTATAGCCGAGCCACCACATGATCTATCTCTGGGATCGTTCGAATCGTAAAAAGAATAGCCTCTAATTTTGAAATTACTTCTAGATGTCATATGCGTTTCAGAAATCACCATGACATCAATTTTTGGTTTATTAAAAAATATTCGAGTTCGTTTTTGTGTTGGCGGATGCCGTTAGCGTTCCAGAAACAAACCCTGAGGCAGTTCATGGTCTTTTAAGCATGGGCTGCAGAAGAGCAGACTGCATTTTTTGCATTTCTTGGATCATGCCAGCCATTTGCGTCATGAACTGCGTAAATTGTTTAACCATATTGTCAATTACAGCTTGGAGGCGGCTAAAACTGAACCCGGTTAGTTCATATGTTGGCATCTCTTGTTGTGTTGTAGGCTGGGTAGGCTTACGTGCATTGGGCTGGTTGGACTTTAATGCGTTGGCATAGGAAACTTTACTTGTAGTTGGTTATGCTAATGGAGGCATGTTTGTAGTTGGTATATTTAAAAGCTGGGGAGGGGCAGGAATCACTTTCGGCTTAGATAAGCGTTTAACTGAATATAAAATGGGACAACCTCTATAGTTGGCTGTGTTGTTTCCTTTGCAATTGCTGCATTTCTTTACCCGAGGATCATCTTTTGGCTTTTCGCACTTGGTCGTAGCATGCAGGTCACCACACACAACACAAACAGAAGGCAACTTGGAATAAGCCCTGGTGTGACCATATTCCTGGCAGTTTAAGCACTGTACGGGCCCAGATCGCTTATGTGGCGCTTCAACTACAACTCTACGGTGCAAAATATATTTTAGGTCATAAATAGGGTGAGTCTCATTCTTTTTTAAATTTACATCACCAGGCTCAAGCTCCACTCGGAATATTGGTTGAGGATACCTTTCTCTGTTTCTAATGTTTGATACAAACTTAGCTTTAAAGCCTTTGCTGCACAAATTGGCCTCAATCTCCTCTGGGTCAACATTTGAATCAACACTTTTGATAACAACCTGGAGACCTTTTGCGTTCTTAAGTTGGTAGGTGTAGAAGCTTTTCTTATGTTTTTCAAGTTCGGAAACCGTAGTGCGGTAAGTGTTTTCGTGATTCACTAGAATTTTAGTTTCGTAAATGCTACCACGCTTTATGTTCGAAACAGTAAAGTTGTTTTCGCCTATTAATTCAACTAAAAAGTCATTTGAGTTTTTCTCACTCAAATATATTGGGGGAGGCTTAAATGACTTCCTTTCGGGTAATGAGGCATCATTTTTCTCCTGCAAAATGGCAAAACGGTTTTACGATGAGGTCGGCTTTTCCTCATCTTTCAAAATTTTTGCTGGGTTGGTAACCTCTGCCGATTTGGGGCTTCTTCCCTTCTTAAGAACTGTTATATAACGATGAGGATGGTACCTCGGTATTTTTTTTATAATTTTTAAAAAAAAAATTGGGCTAAATTTGTCCCTTGTTCAAAACACTTATTTAAATTTGGTGCACTTGCACTTAAATTGTTTGTATTTATTTTTGGTTTCTCACTCAAATAGTTTTAATTGTATTCAGGGTCTCTAATGTTTTCATTGCTCACGCTTGTGGAGCTTAACACAATATAAGCATTTCTGCTATTAGGCCCACTGTCACGACGATTACTGTACCTCATTTACCGTTTGCTTTTTTTTAAGTTTGCTTTGGTTTTTTTTCACTTATGTATACAATATGTATGTATATAATAAAAATTGTTTGCCACCTATTACAAATATTCGCTCTTATTAATTTAACAAAAAAAAGCTCACCAATTTTTTTTTCGTCGTTTTTGCTTGGTTCAGCAGATCTATTGATTGCTGATTCCGTATGCTGACATCGTAGTAGTTCACTATCTTGGTTTTAAAGTTATCCTACTTTGTTTTTAAAAGATTATCTTTTTGTGGACAAATCAAGATGAAATCTAGATTAATCTAAAAAAATATAAAAATTTTCATATCCTTGAATTTTGTGTTTAAGTTCTTTTAAAATACCAGAAATGGAGCTCTGGAGTCTTTTAAAATTGGCCACTCCTACAAAATTTCAGAGTTTAAGAGCCTTGCAAAATCCTCCTTGCGAGATGTAAATGTTTTTTCCCATCCCAATTACTGGCATCTTTTTGAAGCGAAGTTTTTAAACATAACGACATCGCACAGTGCTTTGATTCCATATAGTGATGGGACAAAAATAGAAGGAGTGGTCCCAGAGCTTTGAAATTTGGTACACTAGTATAAAATACTTAAATTAAGAAAAATTCAATTTTTTTAAAAAAATCGGGCAAAGGACACGCCTACTGCCCATATATAGAAAGGACGAAATTTTCAATTATGACTACATAACTGCACAGAAAGTTACAATAGTTCGTAGATCATTTACATCCCGTGCTAGTCACTTGTGGGATAATTTTTATTGAGATTGGCGAAAGGACTCTAGGTCCTGCCATATATCATTTTTCGCAAAAATGCCAAGATTGTTACAAAAGTTTTCCGATTCTCATTAAATTGGGTGGTATGGTTATTATTATGTGTTAAACAAATGTTAGTGCCAAATTACATTAAAATTTATTTATAAAAATAGAAAATAAAAAACAAATTGGCTAAAAATCTTCTACATTATGATTTTGACGACAACGTGAAAGTACAAAATTACAATCTTTCTAAATTAAAATTAAATTTAAAATACGTATAAGTGCGTTTTTTAAAAATAATTTTTATTTTTTTAATAACTTATATATTTTATATTTTTTAATTTACAATAAATCTTCTTCAGTATTGGGGTCTTCCCAAAAAATATTGCCGCTCAATGAAACATGTTTCTCGTCGTCTTAAACTGGCTCATTAGGATTTTCTCTATGTATGTATATATTAATTAATTTCTGCAAATAATAAATTTTTTTTTGGTCTTTGGATTCCTTTTTTAAGTCAAAAACGGCCATGAATATAGTATTAAATAAGACATTCAATCTTTATGAGTGTATTTTCGTAACGTTTTCCTCGTTTGGGACAGTCTTGCTTTTTTCACGATTTTGTGGTTGGCTTCCAATGCTTCTTCAGACAAGCACCCTGAAATTTTTTTTCAGGTACCACAATAAGCGGAATAATTTTTTTTTCAGTTTGCAACGCATACAGAGATGGAAAACAATTTTGGTGTATTTCATTTATTGTGTTACGTAGCACACTATATTTTTATTCGGTCAAATCTACATTCATATATAGCACCAAAGGTTTTGTTGCAGGTAAGCATTTAAATTCGACATTGGGCTTTGCAAAACAGAATGAGATTCCCGCTTTAAATTTTCCACTGCAAATTCTACTTCCTCAAGGGAACATACTAACTTTGCCACTCTTCGGTATCTAGTTTTGACTGTAGTGCTACCAAAATCTTCTGTTGGTCTACCACGTTTTCTACATGAAGTTTCTGTTGCATGTAAAGCCACTGTTGTATCACATTCTAGAGTTGAAACCAGCAAATTTTCATAAACAATTTTACTCGTGCTTGGTTGCTGAGAATTTAAATTAAATATACATATTTAATATTATCTTTATTTTAGAATAGCAATTAAAAATTATCAAACTTAAATCATCAGCATCGAAAAAAGTATTGTTTACCCACGAAGAATGTTTCTTTTTTAAATGCTTTCTTTCCAAAAATTTTTCATTTTGTTGTAGAAAAAATAAACAAAAAATATGACTCGCATATTTTTCTTCCAACATATTTATAAAAGTAAGTAATTATCAGGCATATAAATTTATTGAACATTTTATTTGAAAATTTTAATTTTTTCTTTAACTGAAATGTCTGTGTGCAATATTTGCGAACACTCCACCAAACAGTTTTGCTTACTACAAAAAAAAAACTTCTGTCACGTACCCATCTCCATTTTAAATAAAAAATAACGGTAAATAATATTTGTAGGTGGGAGTCAAATCTAGCGATTTTCAATTGCTTTATTAGTTTGTTGTGATGCAAAGTTTTATAAGATTTACGAAAGACACTAAATTTTTGTCATATTTTTATCAAGTTTTTGTTATAAGTAGTCACAACCGAACTGGAAAAAACAAATTTTTTGGCAATTCATAGCTCACATTTTAAATACTTAAGAAACTTAGCTAACTTCTAGCGATTTTTTATACTAACTTATCTATATTTTTGGAAAAATAGTTTGCACCAGTGGTGGGAAATAAACTACACAAAGTAACATTTTGAAACACCAACGTCAATCTGTTAATTTCGCAGCATCTTAAGCGTCAAAAAGAGGCAAACACAATTTTATACTTATTTTTTTAATTTATCTCGTTAATTAATATAATCTAATGGTATCAATTTGGTTTTATATGTTATTATATTGTTATTTTTTTTTGTTTTTAATTCCCGAAAACTGTCGAAATTTGAGAAAAAATCACCAAAATAGCCATTGTTAAAAAAAAATTTTTTTAAAGTTCCGGTTAAATTTTTTAATTTTTTTTCTTGTAGTTATTAGAAAACAGTATATATTTTTGAAAACAGAAAAAAACCCATAGACCATATTTTTCTTTTTTTTTTACTTTTCCATCAAAGTTAAAAAATTTTTGGAGCTTAAGTAAATAATAAGCATTTTTTAAACAAACAAAAAGTATGTATAGGAAAATAATATAATAAAATTTTTTTCACAGTTGGTTTCGAATATAGTTAGCTATTACAAGAAACAATTTGAATTTCCTAGTTCAAAAAATTAAATTTTTACAATAATTTTTTTAAAACAATAAAAAACCGTGGTAATTTGGGGTTTAAGTGTCATTTTATAGCGTAAAATACATAGAAACGCAAAAACTTTACTATTTTTGCTGTTTTTTTATTAAACAGTATTAATTTGAATTTATATTTTACAGTATTTGTAGTTTGTTTTCTTTTAAACCTTAGAAAACTGTCGAAACTTGAGAAAAAATCACGAAAATAGCCATTTTTAAAAATATTTTTTTTTAAAGTTGTGGTTAAATTTTTAAAATTTTTTTTCTTGTAATTATTAGAAAACAGTATGCACTTTTGAAAACATAAAAAAAACCCATAGACCATATTTTTCTTTTTTTTTTAATTTTCCATCAAAGTTAAAAAATTTTTAGAGCTTAAGTAATTAAAAAGCATTTTTCAAGGCAATAAAAAATACTTATAAAAAAAGAAATCACAAAAAATTTTTTTGACAGTTGCAAATATAGTTATTTACTACAAAATAAAATTTCAATCTCATACTCCAAAAAATAAATTTTTTATAACTGTTTTCCTGAAGCATGTAAGACGCGGGTATTTGTTTAGCCATTTTTACTTCAAATTCTTTGACTTTGGCGCCCCCTAGCGCCACCAAAAATAGCTAAATCGAAAAAATTCCTTAAAATTTATTTAAAAATTATTGTTATCTGTCGACCTATATATTTTTATCTACAATATAAAACATTTTTGTCTATGGGACACAGCACTGTGCATCGTTTCGTCAACTTCAACATTTTTTTCCACTAATGGATCACACAATTCACTCGAAAGACATCTTTCCGCAGATGAGTTACTCTTTCTAATCTTTGTCTTTAAGTTAAAATATTTGGAATACAGCTTGCCTGATAGGTTTTTTTTTCTTTGACGAGGAATGTAATTATAATCCTGTAAGAAATCAGTTTATAATATGTTCATTTTAACATACCGTTTTTAATAATACCTGCGACTATTTTTCTTTGGGAAATAAACCAGATTATTCTTCCACAATACCTAGCAAAGTGTTCCGGTCTAAGCTCTTCCTTTGTTAACATGACATATTCTACAATTATTTTATTGAGGTCATCGCGTTGCCTATTCGTAAAACATGTCCTTTCCTCATAATATTTTATAAGTTGTTTTCCGGCTGGGTTATTCTTTAAAAATGTTGAAATAGGCTGCAATGTAGTGTATTATTAAATTTAACACAAAACTTTTTTTCTATATATTCTTATCTGTGATCCAAACACGTTTCTTATTGAATTATTTAAAGAATAAGGTGAATGGTTGTGACGGCTTTTTTCTAGTCAACCAACAACCTTCGAAGTCTGGCTCAACGTTTCCAAACTGAAAAAATAACATCGCAAATTAGCTTCAAAATTAATCACCCTTATTGAGACTGGCGTTGGCGTAGTCGTTTTTAGTTTTTTGATACCGTCTAACAAAAACGCCAATGCTATATGAATAGCACCCTTTTCCTTTTTGTGGCGAATTCGACAACATTCGACACGACTACGCCAAACACAATAAGTATGTTAATATATTATATTAACATATTTTTATAATGCAGCAATAAACAAAATAATAGTATTTAAAAAAAGAGAAAATAAATAAAGATCGCTTTTGCTAATTAAACTTCAACCCAAGTGTTTTATTTTTTTTCGTTGCTCCTCGTATAGGAGAAATAACTTTGTTACTCATGTAAGCTTTTTGTTTTTGTTATTTAAATTTGCGAGATAGTGCTCTAATTTATTTAATTTTTTGTTAAATATGTTTAGATTTTAGATTCCTAAATATGTTATCCGAAGGATAGCGAAATATTAAATAAAAATAATAAAAAAAATAAATAATGTCTTCAGGCTTGAATAAATAGCCTTTCTCGTGATAACAACAAAAAGGTCGATACAAAAAAACTGGTAAATAACCATATAAAAGCATTTCGAGGGTTTATATTCAAAAAGTGCTATTTGAAATATCACAATTTTACACAATTTTCTTATTACAAACAATATAAATTTCGCTCTCTGATTTACCTAACAATTAATTTCATTTATTTGTATTAAGAATTGATTTGTTATTTAATTTCCACATCAGCATTTTCATCACTCTTACAATTTTTTTAAAAGTCAGTGCAGACAAAGCCTTTGTAATTTTGGGGCCTTAGCACCGAATATTTTTTAATATAAAATTTTTATATTAGAGGTTTTAAGTATGCATACAGTCTTATACAAATCGATGCGGTTAAAAATTTAAATAATCCCCCCTATCCTGCATTTCGATTCGTATATTTTGGATTTTTTGTTTTTTAATGGTAAAATCTTGTGTTTCTTAATTTTAAAATTGGAACAACATTATTTTTAATTATATTTTGATGTATGCGTAATTGAATGCATGAAGACATGACAAACAATTTTTTGAAGAACTTTAAGACAGGGAAAAATTTATTAAAACTTAAAAATGCCAACGTCAACCGGGTCAGCTAGTTACGAAGAAGTCACAACTTCTGCTGTGCACTTTTTTAAAACCACTTTAAATTATTTTTTAATATATATTTCTGCAAAAATCATTTTATTTTTGACTAAAGTTTAATATTTTTATTTAGCCAATGCCCTAATTATGGCAAAATCATACCCACATTGCTAGAATATGGAATTGAACAAATACATGAACGCTGTCCAATGGAACCAGGAGTTCCAATTAAGCCAATGTTAGCTCAACCAACAAAGGGAGTATTGGAAGTACTTGAACGTTTTAATGGTCTTACAATAACATGTGAGTGGAAATACGATGGTGAACGGGCACAAATACACTGCGACAGAAACGGAACAATATCAATATTTTCTCGAAATCAAGAAAATAATACCTTAAAATATCCAGATATTTTAACCCGTATTAAAAATTTCCCAAAACCAAATGTAAAATCGTATATACTTGATAGTGAGATTGTAGCCTGGGATGTTGAACGAAAAATTATTTTACCATTTCAAGTATTATGTACTCGTAAACGAAAAAACGTGGACATAAATGAAATTAAAGTTCAAGTTTGTGTGTATGCTTTTGATTTATTGTATTTGAATGGAAAACCTTTGGTTTTAAATACTTTTGCTGAACGTAGACAAATGATGAAAAACCATTTCTCTGAATTAGAAGGTGTATGGCAATTCGCTAGAGCAATAGATACAAACAATATGGATGAAGTTCAACAATTTCTTGAAGAGTCCATTAAGGGAAACTGTGAAGGATTAATGGTCAAAACTCTTCACAAAGATGCCACGTACGAAATCGCAAAACGATCAAAAAATTGGTTAAAGCTTAAAAAGGATTATTTATCTGGTTGTGGAGATTCATTAGATTTGGTTGTCATAGGTGGCTACATGGGAAAAGGAAAGCGCACTGGCAGCTTTGGCGGCTTTCTTTTAGCATGCTATGATAATGAAAACGATGAATATCAGAGTATCTGTAAAATAGGCACAGGTAAGCATTTGAGAACACATAATATACAGTTTTGCAAATGAGAATTTTTATTGTAACGGGTGTGACCATTTTTGCTTACAACTCAAATTTCTAGGATGGTATGATTTTAAGCAAGAATGCTGTGAAAGAACTTGATTTTTGCTGACAATGACCGTTTGAAAACTGTGACGGGTGTGCCCTTACAAATTTTAGTTTTAGAAAATTTCGACTTTGTGATCGATTTGCGTAAAATATTATTAACATCGAGCTTATAAAGTGTTTTTAACAAATAGTATTTGATTTATTACACAGGTCACCAAAATGAATTTTTTTTATAAGGTCGCAAGTTTTTGTAGTCAATTTGAAAACATGTGGTACAGAGCATTAATGTCTATAAATCACTTTTTTTGAATTGACTCTGTATCCCGAAATTTTTCGTTATAAAGAAAAAAGTGAATGCTGCATCACATAATTAGCATTTACTCGAGAACTAGTTATATGATTAAATTGAAATAAACACAAAATAATAGAAAGCAAAATAATCTTTCAATTTCGTCTTAAAAATTTGTTAACCAGTACTATATTTTCAGAAATATTCTGAGAGTTTCATCAGAAAAATACCTTTTTTTTAATTTAATTTTATATGCTTATGTTTATTTTTGTTGAACTAATTGTCTTTAATACAAATTTGTGCTTTTTATTTTGGCTTAAGTTCATTATATAATTTCCTTTTATTAGAAGAAATTAATATTTCTCCGTTAATGTTGAAAGAAATTTTTATTTGAAGAAAAGCAGGTCCTTTCTACAGACACTAGCCGAGTAAAGTGCATTTTCGAAAGAAGCTACGCAATATCATCATCAGTACTCTTTGAACGGTAGTAGTGTCTTTTTGTCTAAAAAAATTACCTACTTAACTTACGTGTAACAGAAAGGAAAACGGAATATCCATTTTCCTTCTTTTTGTTTTTTGTAAGTAAGGACGAAGTTTGATTTTCATATACACTATGCTTTTTTGCATTAAAAGTCTCGTCGGCAGCACTTGACCAACGGTCAAGCATTAATACATCTCTCAGATGAAATAAAACGCTTTTTTATTATTGTTTATTACAATACAGGGTAAATCTTTTTATTTTTTTTTTTGTAAACGACAAATGAACTGAAATAAAAGATCACTTTGCATCGTGCCATGTGCGAGTTTATATGCTTATGTTTATTTTTGTTGTACTAATCGTTTTTAATACAAATTTTTGATTTTCATTTTGGCTTAAGTTTAAAATATAATTTTCGTTTATTAAATGAAATTGATATTTTTTTCGGTAGTGTTGAAAGAAACTTTTATTTGAAAAAAGCAGGTTCTTTCTATCGATACTAGCCGAGCACAATGCATTTTCATAAGCAGCTGCGCATTTTCATCATCAGTACTCTTTGAACGGTAGTAGTGCCTTTTTGGCTGTAAACATCTCTTATTTAACTTACATGTAACAAAGAAAGGAAAACGTTATATCCATTTTCCTCCTTTTTTGATTTTTGTAAGTTAGGCCAAAGTAAACTTTTCATATACACTATGCTTTTTTGCATTAAGTCTTTGACAACACTTTTCTAGCGGTCAAACAATAATCCATCTCTCAGATGAAATGAAACGCTTTTATTATTATTTTATATTACAATTGAGGGTAAATCTTTTCATTTCTTTTTTTGTCAACGACAAATAAACTGAAATTAAAGATAATTTTGCACCGTGCCATGTGTGAGTTTATATGCTTATTTATGTTTATTTTTGTTGGACTAATTGTTTTTGATACACATTTTTTCTTTTCGTTTTGGCTTACGTTTATTATATAATTTTCTCTCTACGGAGCCTTACTTTACATACAAAATCAATTATACTGGGACTGTCCTACAGCTTGACCTCGCACTTAAACTTACATACTTTACAAATAAACAATACTACGGCTGTCTTACAGTTTTTCTTTTTTTCCATGTCCTTACCTTTTTCATTCACTTGAGACGAATATTTTTTTTTAATATTTTTTTGGTTGGGCGATCTTGATATTCTTAAATACCTCCTCCTCGTTGTACCGTTTTCTCAAACTCATCCGTGAGGGCGATAAGCTCGTCAAGGCTGCCGAAGTCCTGTCGGCAAACGTAATGCCGGTATTCGGTTCGAAGCCCATCATAAATTCGATCGAGGTGGTTTTGCTTCCGGAAGAGCGGGTGTTGCTTTGCGAGAGTTAGCATACACAATATACCGAAGGTTTTCTGCCAGCTGCTTGCGTAGATGTTCTACCGTGTAGCTGGTGGTGGGTATGCCGACATTTCGGCATTGCTCGATTAACTGCTCCTTTCTAAGTAGGTAAATCCATCCGACGGAGTCTGTTTGTAGTGTGCGGCTTGTAGCTGAAGTTGTTTTGTTTGTAGCTGTGTTATCGGAATTGCTATTATCGTGATGTTGACTCGATTCCTCCTCGTTGGCGGGGGTTTTTGATTTTTCGCAATGCGACTTGGAATCGGTCCCTGCTCGGGCGACATTTTGTAAGGTGGTTTTGTCGTCGGCTGAGGTAACTTAGTCGTGTCCAGGGTCGACTCACGGGCCCACAAACCTTAAGTAATAAGACAATTATTTACCCTTTTTCGGAGGTTACAATATTATTTTGCTTTATTGAAATTGCTTTATCTTGAATACAACTTCGATATATTAAGATACAAATAGCAATAAATCAACGATAACTTAGCCGGCTACCAACGATGCTCTACAAGTACTCAGATGATGTTTTCGGCTTTATTCGCTCTGGTATGTCGGGGTATGCAGGATCGGTGATTTCGGTGTCGGTTGTTCAGGTTCGGCTCGAGGATCGGGAATTCGGGTGTGGTCGTTGGTAACTCGGGGTCGTGTAAATAGTGCTTGATACTACCGGCTAACATACGTACAATGGTGCTTAATGCTATTGGCTAAATACGTACAATGGTGCTTAACGCTATCTTCTAAATACGTACAATGGTACTTATGCTATCGGCTAAATACGTACAATGGTACTTAATGCTATCGGTTAAATACGTACAATGGTACTTAAAGCTACTGAACAGTCAGCCGGAGCCGCTGTGAGAACAGTCAGTCGAAACCGCTGTGAGAACAGTCAGCCGAAGCCGCTGTGAGAACAGTCAGCCGAAGCCGCCGTGAGAACAGTCAGTCGAAACCGCTGTGAGAACGGTCAGCCGAAGCCGCTGTGAGAACAGTCAGCCGAAGCCGCTGTGAGAACAGTCAGCTGAAGCCGCTGTGAGAACAGTCAGCCGAAGCCGCTGTGAGAACAGTCAGCCGAAGCCGCTGTGAGAACAGTCAGTCGAAACCGCTGGGAGAACAGTCAGCCGAAGCCGCTGTGAACGAACGGGCATGTATTAAGAAAAGCGTCCAATATCTCGCAGGTCTCGAGTGTTCTTGAATCGGTGGTAGTGCAAACCGATTGTCTCTCCGAACGGTGTCTTTGAGACTTGATTGGCGTATTTCAGTCGGGTCTGAATCGCCCCGATCTTCAATTCAATTACGTATCTTATACTAAATCTTACATAGACTAAATGAGAATTATATCCAACTAGTTAACTAAAACCTAAACGAAATATACTAAAGCTACACTTACACTATAGGAAAAAACGGTGTGGCTGGTATTACACTATTTAATAAAAGAAATAAAATATTTAACTGGAATATATCCACGTTACAATGTGTTATCTTATTTGCGGCAGCTCGTTAGTCAGGTTAAGACTGCCAGCACCAGAAATTAATGAGCTACTTAATCGAGAATTGGGAATAGTAGCCACATTGTTAGTCCCAATTCGTACGATGCAAGTATTTAAGCTGAGCTGTTTAGGTTGAAGACAACGGGGTGAGGGGGAAATAAAATGGGTACAGACTTGCTTGTACTTGCAATACGGTTTACTTTCATATTCGTAATTTTGTAGCTGAAGTTAGCTGCAGATGTATTTTGGCAGTTTTTTTTATATTTAATTTTGTTCTACACTGTTGGTTTCGTAGCGGGCTTCTTGTTTCGTGTAATGTGTTTTTTTTTATTGTTCAAAATATATGTAATTTAAAACATAAATTAACAAATACAAATATATCTCTGAACAAAATATTTAAATATGTCTTTAAAATGGAAACAAGAAGTTACGAGTTGCTAATAACAACAATCCAGCAACATTCATGTCTATACAACGTACGCTCCACGGAATATTTAGACCGTACAAAGAAGGCGCATGCATTCAACAGTGTCTTAAAGGTAATGCGAAATAGCATGAGTACCCTTAGCGTAGAGGACATAAAAAAATGGAGAAATGTGAGAACGCAAAACCTTCAAGAAATGTGCATGGTACACAATTCTAAAAAGTCTGGTTGTGGAAAGTCTGATTTTTATATTCCTAAGCTGTGGTGCTTCAATCAGCTGTCCGTTTTGAAAACATACACAAAAATGAGAGAAAGCGAGAATAACGTGGAGGTAGGAAATATATTTATGAAATTTAAAGAATACAAAAACTAAAGAAACATTTTTAGGAGACTGATGAGGACAGTTCAAGTTGCGTCCAAAATAGTGTTGAATACCAATACCCTACTAAAGAGCCAGCAAAAAAAGAGGTAAACTTGAAACTTTTGAATAACCAAATATTAAAATATTTTTTGATTTAGCGTGTTGTAAATGTAAAAGAACTGCGAAGTGATCTTGAAAGTTTTGAAGCGGCTTTAAGTTCGCCTGGTTAGGAATATTGGTGGCTACTCAAATGGAAAGAATAGACTCTGATGGACAGGATGATGCCGCCAATGCTTAATGCGTAAACTAATATCAAATAATAGACATGATTCTGACAGAAGCTCTTTCACCAAGGATATTCTAGAGCTATCAATGGACGGGATTTTTGTAGAAGATGACTTTGTGTAACACTGACGATAAAATAATCAGGTATGTGATGGAAAAAAATTTTGAAAAACAATCGTTTAAAAAACAACAAATGGGGGGATGAAATATTTTTAATTGGTTTCTAAATATTAACAAATTTGGTTTTAACCACTTTTCATTAGTTTTTGTAAATATATTTTAATATTTAGTTTATATCAATTGTTCCTTCAAAAATATTGTGGTTTTCAAAGGGAAATCACTGAAAATTTTTCCAAAAATATTTTTAACAATTGATCTATTTTCGATCACACCTTTTTAAAGCGATCAGTATCTATCACATAGCTGAATTAAAAATTAGTTCATCACACCCTTAAAACAATTCTTTTTCAAAATTCATTTCCAACATACCTGAAGCGAAATTGCTGCATTCTCCATTGCAGGACTTTATAATTTTTTTTATTTATTTATTTTATATTTAATATCAAAAGAACTGCAAACGTATTTTAAGTTTTCTTCTTTTGTGTAATATTTTTTAGCATCAAAATGAAAAACTCAAAAAATAAAATAACTGAGCTACATTCTCCTTTGGTTGTTGCTTGTTTTCAATAAACGAATATTAACTCAAGAATTACTTTCATATTTAAGTTTTACTTCTTGATAATATACATACATTAATATTTCGCTCTATTCCCGTTGGCGTTGTAATTTTTGTTTCTATATCGTTTTAGTTTTTATCACCACTTTATTCCGAAACTTGCACTCCTTAAATACATACATATATTAAGACAAAGGAGACAAAATAGATTTGTAATTTTTAAAAGGTAAATTAATCAGCTAAATAATTCGAATATATAAAGTCGCATTGTTTGATTGATTTTTCTTTTAAAAATAACAACTATTTCGTAACAATATCTCTCCTTTGTTTAAGTGCAATATTATGAATGATGCAGCGATAAAAACTCGAAACAATAACAAAAACGCCTACTTGAATAGACTGATTATGTAGCATTTATAAATTTATTTTTGTGTTGGTCCTAGTTTTTCAACCTTTTTAATTTGAAATTGAAAACAATACAAACAATTAAAAATTGATATTTTAATTATTTTACATATCTGCATTATATGTTCCTTTTTTTAATTTTTTATACTCACATACATTAACTTAAATTTTATGTAATAAAAGAGTATGAAAACAAGTAAATTTCAATGCGTTTTATTTTCCGTTTATTGAAATTATTCATTATGCATATGTATATTATTTTATAATAAATATTAAGGGTTTAAAATTGCTTAAAATTGCATTTGTGCGAATTTGCGAGATATGTTTCATGAAGCCCCTTTTTAAACAATTGTGCAACTTTAAGCAATAAATATTTTTAATTATCGAAATTATACAGAAATATTCAAAGCAATTTTCAAATTTGTGTATAAAAAGTGTAATATGTTTATATAAATGGCTAAAGAAAACCAAAAGACTAAATTGGTCAGATTATTCGAAGAAATCACAATAAAATAAATTACATCCAATCCAACTTTCCCTCATTATTAAAATAGGCCATTAACTGCTGTCGAATTTCTTCTGTCGCACCTCTTCGCGGATTGTAAGGTATTTCAGAATTATTTTTATGAGCTGCACTATATTTTGAACTTTGCGGCGTATTAAAATAAGTTTCATCTGACTGCAGTAAAAAGTTGTGGAGTGCGCAACAAGCAAATGTTATTTTCTCTACTGTTTCAACTTTCAAATTTATATGAGTTAGAATTACTCGAAACCGATTAGCAAGGATTCTAAAAGCGTGTTCAACTACTTGTCGAGCTCGGGAGAATCTTGCGTTAAACATTTGCTTCTCTGTAGAGTTTATTTGGTAGGGATATAGCTTCATTAAATCGGTCTGTAGAGGAAATGCGTCATCCCCAATAACTACAAAAGGGAGGCTCCTGCCATTGCCAACCACTGAATTTGTTGGTATGTTCTTGCCTTCTTGCAAAATAGTTCTGAGATTGCTTTGCAAAAAAACACCAGCATCGTTATTGCGCCTATTGCAACCCACATCCACATAAACAAATTTACAGTTGGCATCGACAAGAGCCATTAAAATGATGCTGTTTATCCTCTTGTAATTATGGTAAAACGCACCATCTTTTCGGGGTGACCGAAAATTAAATGGATTTCCCATTTTAATGCAAACTCTTTTACAATATTCTCCCATTCAGTTTTGTTGTTGGGAAACTGTTTAAGAACATTTGTTTATAAAATTAATAAAAATATGTCGCTTACTGTGTATGACATTTTAAAATTTTACCTTAACATGTCGCTCTCAAGCTCTTACAGATTGCTTTGCAGACCTCAGGTATTACACCGGCAATAGTTGCCTTGGATATGCGAGTTTGGTAGTCAAGACTTTGAAACGTTTGCCCTAAAGCATTTATTAAAGAAATCTTCTTTTTTTTTTTAAAGCTACAAATCTCAAAGTCAGCGCCAACTTTTCTTCAGGTGTAATTGCTTTCCTCATATTTGTTTCGGAACGCCTTATATGCTCTTCCACTAAATTAAGCAGAGTTTGAAATTGAGATTTAGACGTCCTTAAATAATTTCTTTATGACGACTCGTCACTCAATAGCAGCTCCTTTGTAAGAAAGGAAAATGACCCACGCTCATTTCTAGCGTTTCTCCAAGATTTGATCCACAGCTTCTTAGCACTATTAAGTGGAAGCTATGTAGCCTTATTGGCTAATTCAGTCAAACCTTATATAAATTATAAAATCAAGAACAAGGATCATAATTAATAGCTTGTATATATGCGTGCCTCTTACCTATGAGTATGTCTTCCTTTTTGCTGTCATCCGAATCCCATTGCATGGCTTCTCCAATGCATTGCATGAATTCGTTTAAAACTTCAATTCGGGAGGAATTCATTTCTACTACTTTCAGTACAAAAATTGAACACAAATTAAATTTAGATATTTGTTTTAAAATATATCAAATTAATTCAAAACTCAACTTATTAAAATTTATGTAAATATGCACAATATCTTTTAAACAACTTGACCTTTACTAAAAAATTAACATTTACATATGTACAAAAAATGTCAAACCACTCACTTTATCCAAATTTTTGTAAATTTGCACAATAATTTTTCAAAAACAACGCAAAAATTAAAAATTATGTATGTTTATTCTTTCAACACAAACTTGAATTTGATGGACAAAAGAAAATGTAAAAAATATACAGATGTGTGTGTGTACATTGGTGAAAAAATCAGAACAAATTAAGCAATAAGACTTTTACCGTGCGAACGCTAATGAGAGTTCAAAGAAGAAAATGAATATAAGCAGTCTTATTTTCTTGCATCGTGCGAAAGGGGATTAAGAAGGATGCCGCACAGCTCACTCAGTGTTAAAATTGCCATTAAACCTTCAAAATATAGAGCAACCGGCATGTAACATTGCAAAACACTCCGCCATGTCAAAAGTTTTAGTAGCGTGTAAAATCATTAACTGGGACGAATGCACTGGCACATAAACGCCCAATAGAAGCTCTTAAAAGAACACTAAAAGATCTGCGCAGGGGCTCAAGATGTTTTGGAGGTGCAATAATTTTACTGTCTGGTAATTTTCGCCAAACAATGCTTGCCATTCCAAGATAGACGGCTGCTGATCGAATAAATGCTTGCGGTTAATCTTCAAATCTGTGGCGTTGTGCAAAGATACTGCAGTGAACAGAAAACATGAGAGTTACATTGCCCAACGATTTATCAGCTTAAGATTTCTTCAACCAATTGTTGACTATCGGTAATGGCCGTATTCCTGTCTACGAATCAAACGGATTGATTTCGTTTCCTTAAAATGTTTGTAATTTTGTATCGTCACTCATTCAGAAAGTATTCCCAAACATAATTGCTAACGGGAAAGATTATGACTGGTTGAGTGAACGGGCAATTTTAGCAGCTAAAATATAGATGCGGATGGTTTAAACTATATAGTTCAGAATCAAATCCTTGGTACTCTGCATTCTCTTAAATCTATTGATTGTGTATCTGACGAAGATGATGCCACCAACTATCCAACTGAAGTTTTAAACTCCTTGGATGTGCCTGGCTTACCACCGCACAACTTACAACTGAAGGTTGGCTCGGTAGTTATCGTGCTTCGAACCAACCAAAACTTTGCAATAGAACGCGTTTGGTAATAAAAAAACTGATGGTGCATGTTATTCTCGCAATTATACTTAGAGGAAAATTCAAAGGTGAAGAAGTTCTCATTCTGAGAATTCCGATGATACCAACCGATATACCTTTTGAGTTTAAGCGAATTCAATTTCCCATTCGTCTTGCATTCGCAATGCCGATTAACAAATCACAAGGACAATACTTGAGTATTCGGGGTCTTAATTTAGAAAATTCATGTTGTTCTCATGGCCAACTATACGTTGCAAGTTCACATGTGGGCAAACCATCTGCTTTATTTGTACTTGCGCCTTGTAACAAAACGAAAAATTTCTTATATCACAAAGGAATTAACCTTAACATAACCTATGCACGACAATACATAGCTTCCTTAACAGATTTTACCTGAAAAGATTTTTTTTTCAATCGTTTTGAATTTTTGTTTTCTTTATAAATATATTCCAATGAACTATTGTACTCTTTTTAAAAAATCCATATATTCAATAATTGTTTGGTGGTACGAAGTTCACCGGGTCAGCTAGTATGCAATAAAAATCTATGAGAGAACGCAAAACTAAGTAAAATTATTTCGCATGTATTTTAATATAACTGGCTAAATTTTTAATATTACATTTCAAAACTTTTTCAATGCAATTTTATCATATTTTAAATTTATTACCATTTGGATAGTTGTGTCTATTAGCAAAATTATTTCTATTTTGGAAATTGTTTCCATTTTGGTAGTTATTGCGAGGTATTTGCACATTTTCATTTTTTCGTGTGGGCGTATCCTGCTTGGAACAATATGCCCATTGCTCCTTTTAGATCTGTGGGACTTCTGCAGAACAATACGGTTTTCATTGGTTCTGGAATCTTATTTTTGAAAATGTTGAGTGCGGTTTGCATACTATTCGTGGCACTGACCCTGGTTGATTCTGTTTCGCCCAAGATATTATTAATGGTTTACTGATAATGCAGTTCGTTCACAATTCATATTTTTTCTTTTTTAATTAATAATTATATTAGTTATCAACTAAGCTAATAACAAAGGTTTATGTATATAAAATAAAAGAACAATAAAAATTCGAAATACAAAAATTAAATTTGTCTAAACCAAGTTAAGACATGCCGTCGACCTTGCCACTAGGCAACTGAAGACTTTTCGTTCTTGCACAAAACATTTGCCAGCGATTTGATAGCTTCTATTATAATTTTTGTCGTTGGAGTGGATAACGTTGAATCTTGGCTACGTGGCGTTGATTAAGCCCATGCGATTTTTGTTTGCGTGGCCGATGCACAGTGGACCAAATACCTAATCTAGCGCGCAAGAACTTTTTACTTAACTTCTAAAGCACATAGAAAGATGAAATTTGGAATACAACAAGAAAATATAATAAACTATAGTACCTTAAAAAATGGGGGCAGTATTTGCCGAGGCGTGGCCCCTATTACATATGCAATAAAGTTAAATATATGGGAATAATCTTTGCTATCACTTATTTTATCCTACGCACGATATGACGATTAATTCTGCATTCTATCTTAAAACGATTTTAGGAAGTCCTTGATAAATAAAAGGAGACATTGTTGTTTAATGACTGTGTATTTTTTCAAAAAATAAAATATTTCATTAATTTTAAAACATATTTACATATGTATGTATGTACATAAAAATTAACACAAAAAATTAAGTAATGTTAATCATCGATTTCGGACAAAATAGGTTCCAAAAGTAACGAAGCAACTTCTGCACAAAGAGGCTCCGAGTTTCCATCTTTGAAAGATTTTTTTGAAAACGATGAAATGATGGGATCCGATGATACTATTCTAAAATTTCTAAAATCTTTGTTTCTTGACTCTAAGGCCTCTTTTGACATGATTACAATAGGTAGAGAAACCTGTTGAAATCTATCTGCACCATGTATTAATATTTTATGGAGGCTAGACGGCATATAGTACCAGGGATAAAGCTCTACATACAGTTTTGCTGTCTATTTATCAGGTTTTCGCTTACTCCAGTTACGCTTGATGCACATAATGTTTGGCTAAAAAAACGTCTCGCAGTGTTTCCGTCGTTTGTAGAACCCATTCCTGGTTTTAGGGCATCAACCACTAAGTGCATTTGAGACTTAGTTTTTTCTTTAACAATCTTTTTTTGATTTTCTACTTTTTTTTTCAAGCGAAGAAACGTTTGAAAGTTGGCTTCTCTTACTTTTTTCTGCAAATTGTCCAGCTACTTCAGAATCGGTGTTTGTGGTTGGGAAAATTAAGTAACCATGAAGCCACTTTTCATATTTAGCTTTGAATATTTTTTTTGTTCTTTTAGCACTTTGCCATATCGAGCCTTTGGTGCAATACCGTAGTAATTAAAAAAATCGTGAACTGAGAAAAATGCATTTGAAGTTTTGAACCATCTTTTTGATGGTATTTTCGTTTACTAAAGTTATTTTTTTACTAGTTTTTAAAAAAAAGGAATGTTTTTAAATAAAAAAAGGCCAAAAATTATTAAAAATATGAAATATTTATTAATATTTAAGTACTTTGTATCAACCTATCAATGATGTATCGTTATTGTCACAAAACCTATGACAAACTTAAAAATTTATTCAAAATATATCGTTATAGCAAATAAAATTTTAACTATTTTTTTCTAACAAAGTTGTAATATGAAATAATACGAACAAGTAAAAAAGAAATCAAATTATGCAGTTGTGTTTTTGTGCCTAAAACGTAGCAAAAAATAATATTGCTTTATACTTCTTTCGTAAATTGCTTTCTGTTAGTAAATTTCTTGTCATAAAGGAAATATTTTATTATTGCAAATAAATATTGTTGGAAATACCTAGAGGCAATAAAGACATTTTTAGCTGTAGAATCTGAACAGTTAGAGGTGGAATCATAATCTTTTTTTCTTTAGATAGATATTTCCCCAAAGATAATTTCTGCATACCCAGCTCAAAAAATTCAAATTTTGAGTTACTGCAGTATTGCACCAAAGGCTCGATATGCTATTAAGGACATAAACAAATTTGTTCACAGTTTGCTTTGTTTGTTTGTATTTTTCATCGTCTTCTTCTCTTAATCTAAGTTTTGTCGTAACAAATTCAATAATTCTTCGAGATCTATTTTTTTTGTTAGGCTCGTTTATCCAAATTTCAAATAATTCCTCTCTTAGGATTGACATTTTGACTAAAATTAAACAAAATGGCAAAAATTGGCAGCCCCTTTTTTCATTATTTTAAAGTTTAGGAGTCATTCTTTCTACAGTATATAAAATGTATGTGGAATTCCATGGAATTAGTAATTAAAGACTTTTACAAAACTCACGATTGCTTAAAAACTAAATTAGCTATAGGCACACTTTTCGATCTACGATTTTTAAATAACAACACGACAAACATGCTATATAATAATACAGTTATTAAAACATACCTTGAAGTTAATAAGTGTTAAAAAATCTTATCAATAAACTTCTGCTATAGTTAAAATAAACACTTCAAACCATTAACGCGCCTGTACACAATTTGTAGAAAGTTTGATACACACTAATTGCTTTTGTTTGATTGCATACTGCGATGTTGATTTTGTAATAAGCAAAAAAATTTTGATACCGTTATGTACAGTGGGAACATGACAAGTGTAAATGGGATAAAAATTTTGTTTTGTAAACATATAATTTTTAACTAATTTCGCACCAGATTAAGCATTTGGTCCACTGTGCGATGGTTAAGAGTTACTTCACTCGCCGCTTTTCGCAATGTTTGCATTTGCCCAAGGAGGAGCAGGCTCTAAGAGTATGGCTCTTGGCAAGACAATTTCTACAGTATGGTATTTCGTAACTACCCTTTCCCGTCCTTTTGCACTTGCTGCACAATCGCAAAGCGTCGAAGGTTTTAAACAGGGCGCATCTATAAATGGCTGAATCATGGAGAAGATGCCTTTTTTCATGACTGCGACGATAACTTGAAGTTAGCCGAGTTGCGATTAATCTGCGATTGGTCCTAAATAGAATTAAATTGACAAATGTTTTTGCATGATATTAGACTCAGTACAGTGGTAGTCTAAATAAAAATTATTGGTTTAGTTTATAGAAAGATATTAGTAAGATGATAACGTGAATATTGATAGTTAATGCTTATTAAGTCAAAATACGATGGAAAAACGTTAGGTTAAATTTCTTTCATCCAAAAGATGACACAGCTAAACAATGGGACGCATCACCAATCCGGAGGATGTGCGTACCTCCGCAACACGAGCGTTCGTATCTGCTCCTAGAAAGGGGTTTTCAATCCTACCTAAACGCCACTCAAGATCTCCAACCTAAATATTTGGAGCAGAGTTTTTCCATTTGTATCGCTTTTGCAAGGCCTTCAGGTAATCTTCCTTCCACCGTAAAGCAAACTGATGGTGAGGGGCTTTCAATTTTTTCCACCTGTTGACCACTGACATACTTGTGCAATGTTGCTCTGGAAAAGCCATTAAAGGAGCCCCTCGTAAAAAGTGACCTGGAGTTAGTGCTGTCAGGTCATTGGATACGGGGTCCTCGGAAACGGTCGAGATTGGGCGAGAGTTAAGGGCTGACATTTCCTCAAAATTAAATTTCTGGGAGCTTGCTACTCGTTTAAAATGAAATTTAAAGCTTTTTACCGCCGCTTCCCATAAGCCGCCCATATGTGGTGCGTGCGGTGGAATAAATTTCCATTCAAGCCCATGAGATGTATACTTTTGGGCTAAATCCGTCGCTGTGGTTTTAACAAACGTATCAAATTTTCTTTAAAGCTCCCGACTGGCGCCTAAAAAGTTTTATTCCGTTATCAGATGTGACCCTATGGGGGAGTATCCGACTCTCAACGAAATGAGCAAATGCGGCTTGAAATGCCGCCGAGTTTAAATCAGAACATGCTTCTAAATGGATGGCTTTCGTACTGAAGCATACAAAGACGCAGACATAAAATAAGTCGCTTTGCGCAAATTGGTCAGCAAAATCTATACCTGTTGTATGAAATGGAGGTAACAAATAACACCTAGCCGGTGGTAAAGGCGCCATTATCTGGGAACAAGCTTGCTGTTTGTATACCGTGCAAGTCTTCGAATGATGGATGATATTCTTTACTCTCGTTTTGAGCCTGGATATATAAAATTCTGTTTGCACGATTCCACACATCTATGAGCACCCATCATGAGCAATAAATTGGTGCAAGTGATTCAGATACAAATGACAAAACCGTGATCTGCCGGGTAATATTATAGGATACCGCTCACTAAACGGCAAGGACGATTGAGACAACCTGCCGTTTGCCCGCAGAATAAAAGTTGTATCGAGAAATGGGTTCAAGTTCTTGAGCGAACTTTTATATTTATAGTCTCTGATTCTTTCAGTAATCGGTACTCCTCTGGATAAAACTTCCCTTAACCCAGAGTAATTAGACGTAATTTTACAAATTTAATTTGCTTTTGAGTTAAATTGCCATGAGTTCTGGGATTAACATTTGACCTTGATGCAGCTGTCAAAGAATCTAAAAATGTGACACACAATACGTAAGGCTCTTGTATATGAAGAAAATCTATTAAATATTTCCGGTTTCAAGACAATTTTATTTTCTTTATCAGGCTCAAGTTCAATACTATACTAAATTCTCATTTATTTGCAAATGAAGAAATTAATATTTTTAGTTTTTACTACTTTGTTAGCGTTAGTTAAGAAAGGAAATTTTATTGAAAAAACAAGATTTTTACCGATACAAGCCGAGTAGAATGCATAGTAATAAGAAGTGGAAAAAAGAAAAAGCTTTGGTTTAGTTGGTTTAAGTGGAAAAAACTTCGTGCCGACTCACCTCACCACATGGATCAGTGGGTTAAATGGCTGATGTTTGCAACCAAATTAATAAACTAACAACCGATCAAAGAGTACTGATGATGAAAATCGTAGCTGTTTTTCGAAAATGCATTCTACTCGGCTTGTATCGGTAAAAATCTTGTTTTTTCAATAAAATTTCCTTTCTTAACTAACGCTAACAAAGTAGTAAAAACTAAAAATATTAATTTCTTCATTTGCAAATAAATGAGAATTTAGTATAGTATTGAACTTGAGCCTGATAAAGAAAATAAAATTGTCTTTAAACAAATAGTTCAACTAATAAATAAAACGAAAACTTATTTCCGGTTTCTTCAACTGCAGTGTGGAGAACATTATTTTCCCTTGGAGGATTTTCAATAGCTTTAAGCGGATTTCTTTTTGGCCAGTCTGATGGGGATTTACTCAGCCATGAAGGCCCATGCCACCAGACTGAGCTGTGTGCAAGCTTCTGAGGCGTACACCCACGGGTTCCGAAATCCGCTGGCTTATTATGCGTTGGGACATGCCGCCATGTTGCATTTGGCACCAACTTGTAAATTTGAGCTATTCGGTTTGCAACATAGGTTTCCCATGTTGAAGGGGGCTTCGATAGCCAACCTAGCACTATGGAAGAATCTGTCTATAGATAAATATTGCTAATATGTAAATTCAAAGATGAAGTAACAAAACCGACAAACAGTGTGGCCATATTAGCTTTTTTCGTGCTAAATTTAGCTTTATTTTTCTTGATTTAACCCGAACTATTTACATTTAGCTTTAAGCTTTATTTTTAGCTGTTTTCAAAATTGAGTTAAGCTTTCTTAGTAGTTTTTGGAGCTAGATCAAAGGAAAAAAATTTATCGTATTCAATTTTTCGGTATATATCTCAATTATACTGAAGGGTATCAAGCTTTAAATTTTCTTCGAATTTACAACATCACAGTTTCCGAATCATTGCTTTGTTAAATAATTAACTTCTTGCGACATTTAAAGAACAAAAATTCAATAAAACAAAAATATAAGGAAGGTATGGTATTACAAAAAAATTGGGAGTGAAGACGCTCTTTAAATGGCTTGCAAACAGATCGAATTTTCTTCGTCATTTCTAGCCCAGGATCCTCTCAGATTGCGCAGTGGTGGTTTTGCGATAACAGGTCTTTTAAGACGTCTGGCTGATCGCCATAAGGAATAATTTGTCTGAGGAGTCGCGTCTAGACCTTCCAGGTACTCTTTCAGTGATGCCATTCTGTGAGCCTCCAACAAGCTTTTTAGTTGGGCTGTACATTCTTTAAGCTTAGTTTTAAGTTGGGGCGATCTATGTTTTTGCCATTCCCTGCGGGCTCTTCTTTTTTCAGATACCAACTTTTCCACATCTTCAGAGAAAATTTTGTTGTACCTAGCCTGGCGGTAGGTAGAAGACGCATGTTCAACAGCTTTTTTAATGTTTTCATTTAGGACGCTCAAACAATCATCTATGTCTCCGGGAGTTTTTCGCGGTTGGTTCTTCGCGCAGTGGGTACAAATATATTTTTTATATTTCAACCAATTAATTCTTTTGGATAAGAAAAACTCAATAGCTGCTATTTGGTGAGGACTGCAAATAGTGATTATTGTGGGTGAGTGGTCAGAATATAAATCCAAGGAGGCTTGAGTCTCAATGGGCTCCGAGGATATACCTTTTACTTCGCCAAATACAATTACGTTTGGAATTTTATTGTGGTCTGTTGGCCAGTAGGTTGGTTGTCCAGTTAAAATAACAAAAGGTCCCATTTCAGACACGGCATCATACAAGACACGACCTCTGGGACTAATTAGTCGGGAGCCCCAGTACGTGTGCTTGGCGTTATAGTCTCCAGCAGCTATGAAGCGGGGACCTAAAAATTTGTAAAAACTGTTGTACTGATCCTTCGTTATGGAGAATCTCGGTGGACAATAAACTGACGAAATAAGTAGGTTATTGAAAAATTCATCAATGCAGACGTTTATTGCTTGCATATAACATTCGGATAGGATAGATGAGTTTCGGAAATCAACATGACATCGATTTTTTGGTGTGTTAAAAAGTATTCGAGCTCGTTTTTGTGTTGGCGGATGCCGTTTGCGTTCCAGAAACAAACGCTGAGGCAGTTCATGGTCTTTTAAGCATGGCCTGCAGAAGAGCAGACTGCATTTTCTGCATCTCCTGCATCATGCTAGCCATTTGCGCCATTATCTGCGTAAATTGTTTGACCATATTGTCAATTACGGCTTCCAGGCGGCTAAAATTGGGTCCGTTTAGTTCGCTTGTTGACACTTCTTGTTGTGTTGAAGGCTGGGTAGGTTTAGATGCATAAGGCTGGTTAGATTTTAATGCGGCGGCGTAAGAAACTTTATTTGTAG
This sequence comes from Melanophora roralis, assembly GCA_963583895.1. Lineage (NCBI taxonomy): Eukaryota > Metazoa > Arthropoda > Insecta > Diptera > Rhinophoridae > Melanophora > Melanophora roralis. The sequence goes on from OY757188.1 coordinate 54,456,140, forward strand.
TTGGTTGTGCTAGTGGTGGTTTTGCGATTATGGGTCTTTTAAGAATTCTGGCTGACTGCCATAGAGAATAGTTTGTTTGAGAAGTCGCGTCTAGACCTTCCAGGTAATCCTTCATTGATGACATTCTATGTACTTCTAGCAAGTGTTTTAATTGGTTTGTACATTCTTTCAGCATATTTTCAAGTAGGGGCGATCTATACTTTTGCCATTCTCTTCGGGCTCTCCTTTTTTCAGATAAAAGCTCTTCAACATCGGTTGAATAAATTTTTTTGTATCTAGCCTGACAGTAGGTAGAAGAAGCATGTTTAACTGCTTTGTTGATATTTTCATTGAGGCTACTCAGGCACTCATCGATGTCTTCGGAAGTTTTTAAAAGTTGGTGTTCCGAACAGTGGGTGCTGATACATTTTTTGTATTTTAACCAATTTATTCTTTTTGACAAAAAATATCACTAGTTGCAATTTGGTGGGGACGGCAAATAGTGAATATTGTGGGTGACTGATCAGAAGATAAATCCAAGGAGGCTTGAGCCTCGATAAGCTCAGGGGATATACCTTTTGTTACGCCAAAATCTATTAAGTCTGGTATTTTATTGTGGTCAGTTGGCCAATATGTCGGTTGTCCAATTGATATAACGTGAAGTTTCATTTCCGATATAGAATCATACAAGACACTTCCTCTGGGACTTATTAGGCAGGAGCGCCAGTACGTGTGCTTAGCGTTATAGTCTCCAGCAGCAATAAAGTGGGGATCTAAAGATTTGTAAAAACTGTTGTACTGATCCTTCGTTATGAAGAACCTGGGTGGACAATAAACTGACGAAATAACGAGGTTATGGTAAAATTCATCAATGCAGATTTTTTCTGCTTGTATATAATTTTCGGAGAGACCACTCATCCATTGGTGTTTGATTCTTGATTTAATCAATATAGCTGAGCCACCACATGACCTATCTCTGGGATCCTTTGAATCGTAAAAAAATAGCCACTTATTTAAAAAGTGCTTCTAGATGTCATATGAGTCTCAGAAATCAACATTACATCGATTTTTTGGTTTATTAAAAAATACTCGAGCTCGTTTTTGTGTTGGCGAATGCCGTTTGCGTTCCAGAAACAAACCCTAAGGCAGTTCATGGCCTTTTAAACATGGTCTGCAAAAGTGCAGACTGCATTTTTTGCATTTCTTGCATCATACCAGCCATTTGCACCATAATCTGCGTAAATTGTTTGACCATATTGTCAATTACGGCTTCAGGCGGCTAAAATTGGGTCCGTTTAGTTCGCTTGTTGACACTTCTTGTTGTGTTGAAGGCTGGGTAGGTTTACATGCATAAGGCTGGTTAGATTTTAATACGGCGGCGTAAGAAACTTTATTTGTAGTTGGTTGTGCTATTGGAGGCATGTTTGTAGTTGGTGTATTTAAAGGCTGGGGAGGAGCAGGAACTATTTCCGGCTTAGATGAGCCCTTAACTGAACCAAAAACAGGGCAACCTCTATAGTTGGTCGTGTGGTTTCCACCGCAATTGCTGTATTTCTTCACCCTAGGATCAATTTTTGGTTTGTCACAATTGCTTGTATCATGCAGATCCCCACACACAACACAAACAGAAGGCAAATTACAATAAGCTTTGGTGTGACCATATTCTTGGCAGTTCAAACACTGTACGGGCCCAGATCGCTTATGTGGCGCTTCTACTACTACTCTACGATGCAAAATGTATTTCAAATCATAAATCGGGTGAGTCTCATTTTTCCTTAATTTGACATCACCTGGCTCGAGCTCCACTCGGAATAGTGGTTGAGGGTATTTTATTCATGCACAAACTGATTTTAATTTCTTCCGGGTCAATATTTGAGTCAATACCTTTAATCACTACTTGGAGGCCTTTTGCATTTTTAAGTTGATATGTGTAAAAGCTTTTGTGTAGTTTTTCAAGTTCAGTTACCGTGGTGCGGTAAGCATTTTCTTGATTAACTTGGATTTTGGTCTCGTATATGTTACCACGTTTTATGCTTGTCACATAAAAATTATTTTCACCGATTAATTTAACCAGAAACTTAATCAGGTCATTTGAGTTTTTCTCTCTCAGATAAATGGGAGGTGGCTTAAAAGTCTTAATTTCAGTAGCAAAGGCCTCATAATCCTCCTGCAAAATAGCAAAACGAATTTGGGATGAGGTTGGCCTTTCAACGTCTCTTAAAATTATTGCAGGTTCAGATGTTTCTTCCGGCTTAGGGCTTCTTCCCCTTTTAAGAACTGTTACGTAGCGTTCCATTCCCACCTGGATCTTAGGTGCAGATGCAGAAATTGAGCTTGATGCGACTTTAGCAGCTGCAGATTCAACTTTAGAGCTTGAGAACAATGACCGCGACAAAGATGGTACCTCAGAACTTTTTTTATAATTTTTAAATAGAGATTGAGCTAAGTTAGCCCCTTGTTCAGTACAATTATTTAAATTAGGCGCACTCGAGCTAAGATTGTTTGTAATTATTTTTGGTCTTGCATTTAAATAGTTTTTATTATATTCAGGGTCTCTAATGTTTTCATTGCTAACACTTGTGGAGCTTAACACAATGTACAGTGGTTCAAACGTATAATTGGACACTAGGTGTGCGATTATTCAAATGCAATTTTTTTTACTTACATGACAATAATTCTAAAAAACTTTGATACAGAGTTATAGGTTATTGAAATACCTTTAAAACAATGTATAATACTTAACACATTTTATCCAAAAACATTTTTAAAAATAAAAAAGGATACAAAACCATTAAATTTTATGTCAAACGTATAATTGGACAGTCTGTAGTTTTGGTTCTTGGAAGCAAAACCTTTTGCTTTTATTACTGTTTTCAACCGCCTGGGTATCGACTGCACAAGATTGAAGAAAAAATCCGGAGATATGTTGTTCCACTCACGCCTTATTCCCTGATTCAACTGCTCCACTGTGTTGAAAGTGGACTTATAGAGTTAACGGGCAAGTTCTTCCCAAACATGCTCAATAATGTTAGATCTGGGGACTGTGCCGGTGTTTGCAGTAATTTTGGACAATTATGTATGAGCCACATTTTCGAAATGTGTGAAGTGCGCTTCGGATCCTTGTCCTGATAGACAATATGTTCAATTAATGGCAATTTGTTTCACATTTTGTTTTAAAATGTCCAATAATTGGAATCGATTCATTTTACCCTCTATAAAATGAATGTTCCCTACTCCTGCACTGGAAACACATCCCCACACCATCACCTACCCTACCCCATGCTTGACCATAGCCCGAGTGTTAGTAGGAAAAAACTCAGTATTTAGCTTACGCCAAATGTATTGTTTTACATCTAAACCATGCAGGTTAAATTTACTCTCATCAGTAAAGAGTACCTATAAGATAATTAACAAGGTTTAAAATAATTAAATTAAACAAGTTTTTGTACAATTACCGTTCTTTAAAAGTCAGAATCCTTAAACAAGTACTCCTTACAAAATTTCACCCGTGCAATTTTATTTTTTTTGACTTATATCAGACTTTTTTTCTGACTATTTGCCCATTAAAATCATTCTTTAACACATTTCGAATGTTCTCGGCGCAAACGTCTTTTTTTAAAGCCGTCTGCACCATATTCTTTAATTCATTCGCCGTCGTGAATGGTTTTGTTTTTGTTTTCATCAAAATCCGCCGCTCATCATGATCATTTAATTTTTTTTTTTCTTGACAAACACAACTTTTATTTTCGACTAGAAACTTTTTTTATGCCATTTAATGATAGCGTGAGCTGTAGACGGGCATCAATCAACAATTTTACCGATTTCACGCATGTTTGGGAAGAACTTGCCCGTAAAATCTATGAGTCCACTTTCAACACAGTGGAGCAGTTGAAGCAGGGAATAAGGCGCGAGTGGAACAACATATCTCCGGAATTTTGAGCCAATCTCGTGCAGTTGATACCCAGGCGGTTGAAAACAGTAATAAAAGCAAAAGGTTTAGCTTCCAAGAACCAAAACTACAGACTGTCTAATTATACGTTTGACATAAAATTTAATGGTTTTGTTTTATTTCTTATTTTTAAAAATGTTTTTGAATAAAACGTGTTAAGTATTACACATTGTTTTAAAGGTCTTTCAATAACCTATAACTCGGTATAAAAGTTTTTAAAATTATTGTCGTAGAAGTGAAAAAATTGGCATTTGAATAATCGCACGCCTTGTGTCCAATTATACGTTTGAACCACTGTAAGTATTTCGGCTATCAGGCCCACTGTCATTACGATTACTGTTACTCATTAACCGTTCACTTTTTTTAGTTTAGTTTGTTTTTTTTTTCTTTTCTCACTTATATATGTATTCGTTTGCCTGTTGAGAGCTACCATCGTACAACTTCAACTAAGAGCCACCCTCGTATATATTTAGTTTAATTTAAATAAACATAAAGGGTGCTGACCCGATAACGCAAGTCAGCACTTTCACAAAGTTGTTGACCCGATAATGCGAGTCAGCACTTTCACAAAGTGTTGACCTGATAATGCGAGTCAGCACTTTCACAACATTGCTGACTCCTATGAAGTCAGCATGTTAAGTTTAATATAAATAGTAGGTAAGAATAGCATTTAGAGAAGAGTTTGTGTTTTATTATTAAATAAAGAACTACATTTTAAAATCAATCACAACAATTGGCGCAGCCGGTATAAATTAATAAGAATCCTGCGAATCCCAAGGGACCCTCCAGGAATAATAATTGTACGTTTTTTCAAACCCTTCACGGTGTGGCAACTGTTGTCAAAAGCAAGGAAACCACTAAGCATAGAAACGAAGGGCTGAAGGTATTAAGCAGCCACATTCTGGTACGCCTTTAGTGTCTTTGTCGAAATGTAAGGTGGTGAAATTGAAAGTAATTGTCACGGGCCTAACCGTAGTAAGGATTTTTTGATAAAAACGGATAAGATAATACTATAGTGTGTTTTTTTCCCAATTTAAATTTGTGTTTTTTTTTCTTCTCTCTCCTACATTCAAAAGAAAGGATGGAACGAGTAAAGGTAAGAATGGTAAGTATGCTTTTACAAATTTGCTTATAAATGGACAGTACGCAGAATAAAACAGACGAACTAATTGACAAAGTAAGGGACTACAATTATAACGTAGGAAGCCTGCAGGTGCATGCTTGGACTGAGCTCCGTAAATTGAACTCGGATAAGGACTTTATTGACTCTCATAGGGACGTAGTTAGAGATAACAAATGGACAAAGTTAGAGGAGGTGCAATACATCTTGGACATAGTGAGTGAGATTAACGACAATAAGTCGGAGGAAGTGGAAAAACGAATAAGGGATTTGGAAAAGACGAAGAGAATTTTGGAGGAGTATAATAAGAAGCTAGGGTCTCAAATAAAATTTACGAACGAATTATTAGAAAGTCAGGAGAAAGAAAATAAGGAGCTTAGGTCACAATTGCATGGGAAAGGGCTGAGTGAAAAAGAGATAGCGAAAAGGGTTAAACTACAGCAACTAGACACCGACAAGGACTGCAAGATTCAAAGACTATCGGTGGCCCTATCGAATGCGAAGAGAGAGCTAGATATCGCATATAGGTCAAAATCTCCAACTCAGTCAGGACACAAAGTGGATAAGAGTTTAGGCACGGAAGGACCAATAGTAGTTGTTACACGGCAGGAAGAGGCGGATAAAGAAAGCGCGGAACGCATTGTGGAGAAGGTTAAAAGTGTATTGTCAAACGCAAGAAAAACTATAAATAGGGGGTATACAGCGGAAACAATTACCAGGAAATTGGCAGACTTATCGGAATACGAAAAGGAGTTTAGACAGATTGATCCTAAGTCGCCTCTGGTTACAAAAGATTTCGAGGAGTGTATTGAGAAATCACGGAAAATTCTAAATAGTTTGATATTAACTCCAACGTCAGGAAATTTGGTGATTGAGACGAGAAAAATGGCTTCGATTGCAACAATTACGAAATTAGTAAATAACATAGTACCCACCTTTTTTGGAACCGAGGGACCGGATCTAACTTCAGAAGTGTTTCGTTTTATTCAGGGATGTAAGCTAGCAGAACGAGAGCTGATTACAGATGATAGCCGAGCCATAACTCCAGAGGTCATAGAATGCCTGAAGTTGAGGTTAATGGGATCCGCTTACGTGCAAATAGCACCTCAGTCTTTCGGCACAGTAGATGCTCTGTGTAATGCCATAAAAAAGCTATATCTGAAAACGAAAACATTAGACCAGATTAGGGAACTTATTACTTCGTGCAGGCAAGGGGGAGAAGAACCTGCAAGCCGATTCGGAAGCCGTATAGAAGCGTTACTGGTTGAAGCAGAGGGCATCGCGATTAACGAGTGGAGCGATATTGGCAGTAGACAGATAATATTAAAGGACTTTAAGAGACTGGCGGTAAAGAGCTTTATTAAAGGCCTAAGAGATCAGGCATTGCGGACGAGACTGGTAGGCGAGGCGAATGAGGATTTAAAGAAATTGGTGCAGATAGTAGAAGATGCGGAACAACTTTTTGGAGAGAACCAGGTGGGGATAAATACTGTGAAGCGGACGACACCGTGTAGTTTTTGTAGCCAGGAGGGCCATAATAGGGCAAATTGCGAACAGAGATTAAATACACCCTACTGCGTAAAATGTGGGTTGTATGGACATGAAGTAGGTCCAGCGTGCAAAAACAGCACAGAAAGAGAAACGGAAAAATGTGGTTTCTGCCAGGGTAGGGGTCACAACCAGTTGGAGTGCTTCAAAAGATTGCGCACGTTATTCTGCAGAATATGTAGAAAGAATGGCCACACTGAAAATAAATTTTGCCAGCAGCCGCAACCGAGATACTTTGATGGCCAGGATCATAGTCAAAATACCCCACCGAACGCAAGTTGGCAACCAGCTAATAACTTCAACTCAGGAAATAACGGGCCTAGCCGACATCAGGACACGGACCAAAGAGGACAACAGTCGATGACGACGGCAAACAGGAACCAATTCAGTCAGGGTAGAATAAGAAGTGAGCCGGTAAGATGCTACGGTTGCAATGAAATGGGGCATATAAGGACCAACTGCCCATCAAGGAGTACGGGAAACTCCCGGCGGCCCAGCCAAAACTAAAAGGCTGGGATGCCGCAAATTTTTGTTCAAAATCAGAGAGACATTCGCATGCGACCTCATACGCTCGTATCAAGGGCAGTGGTAAAAGGGTACACTGGGGAGAAAATATCCACACATACATTCCAAGGACGCCCACAACCTGCAGCACCTACAAATCGGAATCGGGAAGGGAACAAAACCTTCGGATAAAACATGAAGATGACGCATATATAAATTTTCCTTGCAAGGAGGCGAAGGATAAGAGCCTGCGCTTGCTGGTAGATACAGGGGCAGACACTACGCTAGTAAAGGCAGAGGCTTTGGCACCAAGCGTTAGAATAAATGAAAGTAATAGAAAAGGCTTGTCAGGAGCTTTCGGGGGTAAGATAATGTCAGAGGGAACGATAGTGGCGCGGCACGAAAACGTGGATGATTTCTCCTTGCAACTGCATGTCGTGCCGGAGGGAACCCGGCTTCCAGCAGATGGGTTGCTGGGAAGGGACATGATGTGGAACAGGTCCATCACGGACGCCATTAATAAAAATATAAGATTCTTCAAAGATAACCAAGAAGTGGTTACGATACCGTTTGTGCCAGAAAGAAAGCCACCGGAAGTGTACCTGGCTGAGCGAGTGTGCATCAAGGGACGTTCGCAAATGATCGCCCCAGTAGTGGTGAACTCCGTTAGTGGGGACATCGTCATAAGCAAATCGGAAATTGTCCCGGGGGTCTTCGTTGGTGAGACACTCGCAACAGTCAAAGCCGGAGCAGTTTTCGTTCCTATTCTAAACACTAACGATATGACCATAAGCCTCAGCGGAAGAGCAAACCTGAGCTACGAGCGTTACAGGGATCACAGCGTGCACTCTTCAACAGCAATAAACATTATTGGTTCCGAAGACAGGTCGAGAAGGGAAAAATTGCTTTTGGAAACAGTCCAACTAAGCCAAAGTCTTAACCCGGAGGAGAGGGCGGCGATATCGAACATTCTGAGAACATACGACTATATTTTTCAACTGCCCGGGGACAGTCTTACCCACACTTCTGTATTGAAACATCAGATACCCACGAGCCCGAACCAGCCGCCAATAAATACAAAGCAGTATAGGCTACCTGAAATCCACAGAACTGAGGTAAACAGGCAGGTGGATCAAATGCTTAGGGATAATATTATATCGCCCAGCGTTTCCCCATGGAACTCCCCGATACTGCTTGTACCTAAAAAGGCGGCAAAAGACGGTGAAAAGAAGTGGAGATTGGTTGTAGATTTTAGAAGACTGAATGAGGCTACCGTAAAGCAAGTTTTCCCGATACCCAGGATCGATGAGATCCTGGATCAGTTAGGATGCAGCAGGTACTTCTCCACCCTTGATTTGGCAAGTGGATACCATCAGGTGTTAATGGATCCGAAAGACAAGCAAAAAACGGCTTTCAGCACTAATTTGGGACACTATGAGTTCAACCGTATGCCTTTCGGATTGACAGGAGCACCCGCCACTTTCCAGAGGATAATGAATTTAATATTAACCGGGCTACAAGGAGTCGACTGTTTTGTTTATTTAGACGACATAGTTATCTATGGCAGAAACTTAATGGACCATAATGCACGTCTGAAGAAAGTACTGGATGTGTTGAGAAAATACGACTTAAAACTGCACCCCGAGAAATGTCATTTTTTGCAGAGAGAAATAGTTTATCTGGGCCACCAGTGCTCTGAAAAAGGGGTTTTGCCAGACCCAAACAAGGTTAGGGCGGTCAAGGATATACCACCCCCCAGAAACATGAAAGAACTTCAAGCATTTTTGGGGCTAGTAAACTACTACAGAAAGTTCATACCTAACTCCGCACAAATCTCTTTACCGCTTAACAGAATGCTGAGAAAGGACACTAAATTAGAGTGGACAAAAGAGTGTCAGGAAGCAATGGACAAACTGAAGGAAGCTATAACAAACCCCCCTCTTCTTCAATATCCCGACTTTAGTAAGCCTTTTATTTTAACAACAGACGCAAGTAACGGAGCTCTAGGAGCTATTCTCTCTCAAGGAGAACCAGGAAATGATTTACCAGTTTATTTTGCTAGCAGAGTATTAAGTGACACAGAGAAAAGATACTCCACAATAGAAAGGGAGCTGCTAGCCATTGTATGGGCAACAAAAACATTTAGACCCTATCTACTTGGCAGGTTTTTTACAATATTTACTGACCATAAACTCCTGAAAGGTATAGCCAATCTAAGAGATCAGGAGGGTAGATTGGGGCGTCTAAGATTGAAACTGCTGGAATATGATTTTGAAATACGCTATAAGCCTGGCAAGACCAACCAAAATGCCGACGCTCTCAGCCGCCTGCCGACAGAAGAAGGGAACATAGGGGTAATAACTAGGGCCAAAGCAAAGAGTATAGAAAACCAAAACGGGCAGAGGGACATACAGGAGGAGATGACAACAGGTAGAGGCAACGAGCAGGAGGACAATACAATTTATTTAACAGATGCCGAGGACATTAAAAAGGTAATTAGAACTTTCCATGACACGCCGTTGGGAGGACATCAAGGCGCGCTTAAAACATATTTCCGAATAAGGGCGCAATACAAATGGGACGGGATGCAAGGTCAAATTAAGAGGTATGTGGCAGCCTGCAGAATTTGTCAGCAGAACAAAAGCTCGAGAATAGATAGGATGCCAATGACCCTAACGACAACTCCTAATATGCCTTTTGAGAGAGTTTTTATGGATATCGTGGGGCCATTACCGGAATCATCTAGGGGTAACAAATACATTGTAACCTTCTTGGACGATTTCTCTAAATACCTAGCCTGCGCAGCTATTCCAGACATGGAAGCGGCAACGGTGGCAAAGGAATTCTTCAGGGAAATAATTGCCCGATTTTTTATTCCCAAAGTGCTGGTAACGGATAACGGAAGTAACTTCACTTCGAAATTATTCAAGGAAGTTTGCAAGATGCTTGGAGTAAGAAATATATATACCACTCCGTATCATCCCCAATCCAATGGATCTTTGGAGAGGACCCATAGACCCCTGGCAGAATACTTAAGGAGCTTTGTGAAGCTTGACGGGACAAACTGGGATGATTGGTTGCATCATGCTATGCATGTGCACAATAATACCAGACATGCGTCCACTAAGCAAACACCCAATAGGGTCCTGTATGGATTTGAATTTGAAATACCTATTAGGCTAAAAAAGCAGCCGGCGCCTCTCTACAACATAGATGATTACAGCAAGGTGTTAAGGTACCAAATCCAGCGAAGCTACGACGTGGTGAGGCAAAATCAGATTAGGGCTAAAGAAAAGTCAAAACAATACTATGACAAGAGGACGAGGACTAGACATTTTAAAATAGGGCAAAAGGTGTGGCTGAAAAACCAGGCACGGAAAAACAAATTTTCACCCATATGGCTGGGTCCCTATGAAATCACGGGAATACCAACACCGGTCAACGTAAGACTAAAACACAGGAACGTGGAGAAAGTGTATCATAACAATTTAGTAAAGCTAGCGAAGTAGAAACCTGTCAAAGGTTGCAGAGAAAAGTAGGGTAGTTTCCAATTTTTTTGGGTAGCAGGTACTCTTTTTTCAAATCCTAGTCACTTTGGCTCGAAACCAAATGTACAGGGGGAATGGAGAGGAAAAATCTACAGTGAAATATGAGAAAGAGGATATTCAGACAAACGAGGGAAGCGAAACAGAAGATAGTAAAATGAAAGGGCAGGGAGCCTTATAAGAGGAAAAAAAAGGGGAAAAAACTAAGAAAGGAAGCATTATGAAATCTATCAGGCGTCCCATTTTAAAAATCTTGGTCACTTTGGCTCGAAACCAAAGGCACGGGATTAGGGCAAAATGGGAGCGATACTCGATGGAGAAACGGAAATATATGGGCAATAGATTGAAAAGAGGACCAGAAGAGTCATAGGGAAATGAAACGTAGAAAAAATAGAATAGATTGAAAAGAGGACCAGAAGGGTCATAGGGAAATGAATTGTAGAAATAATAGAATAAACTGAAAAGGGGAATTAAAGGAGTTATATAATAAAACAAGGGAAAAAGAATAAGAAAAAGAAAATGAAGGGTAGAAATCATAAAGATCGGAAAGAGGGATAAGGGGGATAGCCCTATCTAACGCACTCTGCACAGAACAGCCACTAGCTGTAGGTACATTGGTCCAGAAGGGACAAGCGATTTCCTACTTCGTGCTTTAAGAAATTATGTACAACTCACCGTTTTGGGAAATTAAGATTCAGGAAGGGAATTTGCCAGCTAGAGAACGACACAGCCGTAAGAAGGGTTGCCATCCAGGGACCTGAAAGCAGACACGAAATTAATATAAATCCATAGGAGGATATTAGCTGAAACAATACGAACGCAAGTAGAGGACACCATGAATAAAGACTGTACAGCGGATAAAGATGACCTAGGCGCGGTAGCACTGGGAAGGTAACATATTAGCTATACGCATAGCGTAATCGAGTTTGTTGTTGGGCAACAGCTTTATACAATTTTCCGTAATGATATTGGAATTTCAAGACCTTTAACATTATCTGCCTTTAATTCCTTTTACTAACTGACGGACACACCTTTGAGGAATTGTATTACATAATACTACACTTTGAAACATTGTTAATACCTGACGATACCGCAATTCTGCACGATGTTGTTGAAGTAAACTTGCAGTTTTTGCTTCATTAACATTTTCAATATAAGTGGATTATATACCGGTGCTAGTTGATAGATTAGTAGCATGAATACTGTCGTAAACTTTCTGACAACCATTAATATCTTCAAGACGTCAATTTAAGATTTTGTGAAAAGACGTCAAATTCCATAGTAATTGGAATGTAGTTACCGGGCAAAGTTTTCCAGCTGCTTTTCTTTGGCGAAACTCTGGATGAATTGAGCTCTTATTTTTGTTTTATTTTTTATTTCATATATTTTTACTGAACTTTTAATGACAGTTTAATTTGAGTTTACAATAAAAAGGTCAATTTAAAAATTTAACTTAAAAAACTTTACCAAAATTTTATTTTCATTTTTATTTTTTTGTTTTTACTTGTCGAACAGTCCCGACAGTAATGACTAAACTAAAGAAAAATACAATTTCTAATTCTGCAGACTCAGACAATTTTTCAATTTGTTTTTTTTTTTTAAGCAGAATATTTTTTTTTTGTTTTATTTTAAAACCAATGTCAATGTCTGTGCCAATTGTGCTTAGCTTTGCACAATTGACATTGAAACCATAACATAATTATCACATTAAACATTCATAATTATCTGGATAATTATAAAAGGAAACAAAATATATAAATAAGTATATATTTGTAAAGAACTATATTTCTTTATACATATATACAATGACAAACAACATTTTAGTAAAATAAACTTACTGAACTGGATTAAAATTTTATGTCGTCCAAAAAATTTGTTGACAGAAATTCAACACTTTTTTAATGTTTACATACAAATAGACTTAATGGTAATTTATGAACCACTTGCATGGTTCCTCAATTTTGTTTTTTTTATAAAATTACTTAAAAAAAAAAAAAGAATAATAATAAGCTTCTATATACATACATATATACACAATTAATTTGTAAACTACTTGCATTGGTTCTTAATGTTGATTTTTGCCTGTATTTCTGTCAAAAAATGAAATCACCCACAAGCATGCATATATACCTAATGATCGGTTCTAACCGAATTCCATGTCAACTTCTCCTATATGTATGTATTTTTAAAAATTTAAACCAATATCATGGTTTCGTAATGTTTACTTTTCATATATTTAAGTCAAAAAATTAATTAAAACACCTACAAATATACCTAGATACTTAACGGTAAATTTTAAGCGACTAACATGTTAATTTTTTATTTTTAAATTCAAACCACTTGCATGGATTCTTAATTTTTAGTTTCATATATTTAAGTGAAAAAACCAACATACCTAGATACTTAATGATAGTTTTTGAACGACTTGCATGTGTAATTTCTTATATTTTTAAAATTTAAATGACTTGCATGGGTTCTTAATGTTTATTTTTTCATATAATTAAGCTAAAAAACTAAAACATCTACAAACATGCCTATATACTTTCATTGTTTATTAATGTTTAGTTTTCATATATGCTTTTATACTTAATGATAATTTTAACCGACTTGTATGTTAATTTTCTATATATATTTCTAAAATGTCAAACCACTTGCAAGGTTTCTCAAAGTTAATTTTTTATACATTAAAATCAATATATACTAAATGATAGTTTTAACGATTTGCATGTTAGTTTTTATATAATCTCTTGCACGGTTTTTCGGGTGATGTTCTCCAACATAGAGATGGGTCAACATAGCACAGCCGCTAACGGCATTATCTCTCCCCTTTCCGGTCCAACCAAAAAGGTTGTAACCACTCCAGAAAGCAGATTCCAAGAAGCCGCGACATATGAACGCAATCGAATAGTACAACGCAACTTCTCCACACATACCAAATACAACACATCCTACACAACCAATTCAGGCAACGACAGCAGCAAGCTGGACAAATTGAATCTAATTTAAATCAATTGTCTTACATACAATTAGGAAGCACAGCTGGTTTAGTAACTTTTCCAAGTCACACCGTTGAAAATCATCAAACAACACTAGCAGCAACCAACGCAGCTATATACTTGGCAACATCACTAGCCACAGGTAAAATTAAAAATGTTTTGCCGCAAGCTCATGGGTTACTACCAATTTGCAACAGTTGTCTGTAAGCAGCAAAGGTTTATGTAAAGCCTATGATACACCTTTAAAGTCAGTGACTATTGTCAAGAACGAAGCAAACACTCATCAATTCTGCAGAAATCACATCCGTAAACTACTGCCGTTGTCTTCCCTACAGCACTACTGGGGCCACAGACGTCAGTTTCGGAGTCGTGTGCTAATTTTACAACTGATGATACAACCAGAGCAAAAATTTTGACTCTACAAATGCCTTAAAACATCAACACAGTTAGCAAGTTCACTGTAAAAAATAATGGCAATATTAAAAACCATTTTTGAACTTTAACTTCACAGCAACAACAACAGCTGCAATTACAACTATGATGAGATAAAAATGAAGTTGCTCTTCAGCCCTTACTTACTAAATCAGATCTCAATGGAACAGATCTTCTTCCACAGAATCCCTTACATACGAGATTCAATTAGTTATTTTAAATCGAAAAACGTCGGAAAATTGTTTAAGCTATATTACGTGAGAAACATGGTCCAAAATACAATTTAACAACAATTTCGTCAACGACAACAATTAACAGAAGCCGTGATAAAAGAGCCACACTTTTCTACAAAGGGGGGAGGGATGTTGAGAGCTACCATCGTACAACTTCAACTAAGAGCCACCCTCGTATATATTTAGTTTAATTTAAATAAACATAAAGGGTGCTGACCCGATAACGCAAGTCAGCACTTTCACAAAGTTGTTGACCCGATAATGCGAGTCAGCACTTTCACAAAGTGTTGACCTGATAATGCGAGTCAGCACTTTCACAACATTGCTGACTCCTATGAAGTCAGCATGTTAAGTTTAATATAAATAGTAGGTAAGAATAGCATTTAGAGAAGAGTTTGTGTTTTATTATTAAATAAAGAACTACATTTTAAAATAAATCACAACAGCCACTTATTACTAATATCACCTATTACCAATATTACACTCGCGTTGACACGTCCGTTCACGATAAGATTAAGAGAGAGACTGATTGATTGAAGAAATATTAAAAAAATTGCATCGTGCAAATGTAATCTTATAGTTTTAATTATTTGGTGTTTTCATGTGTTTGTATTTATGACAAAAGTTTGTTAATTTTTCCGCGTTTTTGTAAAAAAATTAACGAATTGTGAGTGAGTATTTATATTTAAAACAAAAACAAATTTTGGTTTTTTGCCCTTTTCAAATATATGTATATCTCACCCACAAATTCGTTTTTTTACCAAAACAGGCAATAGATTAAAACCTGCTTCTAAAAACTATTTAAAAAGTTCTTGTATATGCATATGTAAGTATATGAATATTATTTTTCTTTTTACTAAGGTATGGGTCTACCAAGTTCTGGTAAATGAAATCCAAATTTTTATAAAAAATTTTCTTTTTTAATATTTTAAGCACACAATCGTTTCGTCCATATTATGAAAAATATTTAAATAACAAAGAAATTTCTTAAAAACGCATAAAAAAATTTAGCTTAATTTTTTGGCTTTAAGTTTTTGTTTTTAGATTATTTGAGATGTTTTTTAAACGTGGTTTAGCTTGAACTTTACTTGAAAATATGGTCACACTGCCGACAAGGTTTGCCAGAAGTACAGCGCTGTTTAGTTCCAAACGCGGAAGGCATACTGTCAGTATGGGAGCCACTTTACTTTCTGCCACTAACAGATTCGTCAAAGAGTTACCAGTAGTGGTCTGATAACGAACGTATTGTGTAGCGCAATACGCTGACTTAGAAGCGTCCGTAATTCCATGAATTTGAACTTCAAGTAAGGGTGTATATGGAATCCATCGGGGTATAGTAATTTTCCCTATGCTCGCAATATCCTTCACGAACCTATTCCACATCTGTAAAATATTAACCGAAACATCCTAGTCCCAATCAAGCCCTTTCAGCCAGAGTTGTTGCATAACTATCTTTGCTCGGATGACTATGTGTGCCAGCCATCCAACAGGATCAAAAAGTTTTGCTATGGAAGACAAAATTTGACGCTTAGTAATCTTAAAGGATTGCTCCATTGGTGCGAAACTGTACAAAAAGAATCCCTTAGTGCGTTCTATTTTATACCAAGATTTATGGTAGCGCTTGTATCCTGGAACCGAAGAAACTCTAAGTCATAAAGATCCCCTTTAGGCAAATGTTCAAGTAACTTGGGAAGATTCGCCGTTATCTCCTTTAACGGTAATCCAGCTGACCTCAAAGCTTCCAAGAGCTGAGTTTGGGCTAATAGGGTCTCCTCCATTGAGTGGCCACCAGTAAGTATGTAACAATATACGTTTCATTCCTTATAATTTCCGATGCTCGCGGCCACGTGGACTCGGAATCGGAAGCGAGTTGTAAAAGCGTCCGAATTGCGAGCACAACTCACACCGAAAGTTATCGTCTTCAATTCAAAGTCTTTAATAGGGCCGTTTGGTTGAGGTTGAAATGAAATTCTCTGAAAGGGCGTATCAGATGGGTGAACCAGTATTTGGCGATACATTTTCTGTATGTTGCACTGAAAACATACTGATACTTCTTCCAATTAATTATTATTCGTTCTGCAGAGTGGGACCTCTAGGCAGAATGTCATTAATTTAAAATTCCGATTTCGACTTCCTGGATGCATTGAGCACTACTCTTACCTTAGTTGTCTTGTGTTCGAGGCAAATTAACGCATAATGGGGCAGGTAATAGGAAAAGTGCTTATCCTGAGAAATAATTTCCATTGATGGAACTTCTTCCATGTGGTAAGTTCCAGCTATTCATTCAATACCGCTTTATATTGAGCCTGAAGCTCAAGGGTTTTTATCATTGACCTTTCCATAGAAGAATATTGCGCAAGAGCCATAAACCTTGATGAGCCGAGGAATATCCGTTTGGGGAAATCAGTCTTGAAAGGTAATCGTTTCATGTACCTTCCATTTTCCTGGCGCGTCGTTGTTTCGGTATAATATCTCTCAGAAAACTCATCCTCGACTGATTACGGCGCGGTTCTGGAATTTCCTCCTGTTCCCAGAACTTTCTCAAAGGCCGTTAAGTTAATAAGTTTCGGAAGGTGTAACTGAGGTCGTAAAAGCCTGTATTCCATGGGTTCTAATAGGGCCACTAAGCACCCAACCAAATATCGTGTTACAAGCCGATGTATTGCCGCAAACATTCTTCCTAATGCCTTCAATATGTATAAATTGCTCATAGTCGTCTCCTAAAATCAGATCTATTTGTGAGGATTTGTTAAACGTTGAGTCTGCTAAGTCAAACTTCTCAAGCTTTCTTGAATAGGGGACTTCAAAACTACAGGCTGGGAGTCGTGCTGTGACTCTTGGCAATACTATGGCTTTAATCGGAATTTGAGTGTCAGTTCACACTCTTTATTTGCCAATTGTTTCTGACCTCCAATGCCAGCAATTTCAAAGTGAGATCTTTCATATGGGAGTTGAAGGCGGCTTCTTATCCTCTCGGACAAAAAGTCCTTTTTGAGGCCGGGTCTATAAGAGCCCTAATAGTAAACCGTTCATCCCTGAATTCTATTTGCATAAGGGCAGCGCGTAAAAGAATATTCTCATTGCTTGTTGTACAATTGAGGTGAACTTGGTTGGATGTACACGGAAGCTCTACATTTGCATTTTCCTTCAAAGCACTTGAGGTAGGTCTTTGAGAGATAGCACCATTGTTGGCGGTATTTTCAATATTATTGCCGTTATTATCTAGGAGTGAATTTTGGGGACGCTTTGTTACATGTAACAAAGTGTGATGTGATTTGTTACAGTGTAAAGAAGTGTGTTTACTCTTGGACGTAGCTCTCAAATGGGAATGCGCCAAGCAGTTGTTGCAATACTTGTTCTTAAATACACAGTCAATTCTGTGGAAGTTTTGCCGAAATTATCCGAATGAGAATCGGATCCCAACTTTCCACTTCATCACCAAGCGTTCTAAGTGTTGCCAAAGAATCATCAACAGAAGATTGAACTCTTCTTTTTGCATCAATACCTTCACTTTTTGCCGCTGGAATGTCAAACAGAATCCTTATTTGGTTGTCAACCAGGACTTGGTTCTCGTAAGGAGTTGTTGGAGCATTCCATACCAGGTCAAAGTTATTGTGTGACAGTTAAATCATTAAACAGCTGTTCATCAGGGATGGAACTTTTAGTAATATTTTAAACTTTTGCACATTCTTCGGGTGATTATTGGTTTTCCGCATAAACATAGAAAAATGCATTGGATATGAAGCAAACCAATAATTCTTCAACGTTTTGTATATTTTTTTTTTGTATTTGTACCTACAGTTTTATAATTTATTTTAAATAAAGAGGTTGAAACTTAGGCCCGTAATAATTATAAATGTTCAGATGTAAAAAAGTTTTCGAGCGTCGCTTTTATACAAAATCTGTTTTAAAAATTATTTTATATATATATATATTTGTACATATGTATGTGTGTATATGCCTTTAATTTTTTATGTGATATTTTTATAATATTACTGGTTTTTAAAAGCGAGCTATAAAATCTAGTGGAAAAATTTATAATAGTTATCGTAAGTTTACTAAGACCATATTTGTCAGCCATTACATACATTTTTGTTAATAAACCTACCATAAGTATTTTCGCATAGTTTTCATATATCAAAAATTACCATAAGGTTAGAATTTATTAAAAATTAAAAAAATGCATTTTAATTTATTAAAAGTTGTGTTTCAGGTACATAACAAAATAGTCCAAACTCACACAAATTAATCCAAACCTACCCAAAAGCGTTTCAGTTAACAAATTTTCCACAGCAAAGAGAACGTTTGAGATAAATTTCCTTTCCTGTACAAGGGTTTCAACAAATCTGTAGATTTCGTTAATATAAAATGCGATTTAGAACATTTAGATACATTTTATATATGATGTATATGCTATGTTTTAAAAATTCTATGGCGTGTAATCGTCTAAATAAAATTTTACTTTTTAACTAAGCAGCATGTGAGCATTTAAAAATTTTCAATTATAGTTTTTTGCGTTCCAGCTATTTTGAGCAACTTTGGTAAGCTTGGAGAGTAATTTCTTTGCTCTCATATGTCGGAACAAAATCGAGATCTTTTGGAACACGCTTAATATTTGTTAAGAATTTATAACTGATTACAACAAATAAACAATGTTTTAAAAATTTTTCTTGATTTGCTTTTGCGGGTTAAATAATAAAACGCTTGTATATAATAAATTCAATCAAAAAAATTTGTTTTTTTTTTATACAAAGTGAGTTCATTTTGCTAAAAGACTCCATTTTTTGACACCTTTCGATTTTTTAAAAAATATATAAATATACATATCAAAGTAAGAATTTTACAACACTTTTAATGAAAAAAAATTACTTTTAAAACTTTTTAATTTAATTTCAATTAAAAATATTTTATTTCCTAATAAATAACTATAAATTTCATAAAAATATTAAAAATTGTTTTACAATACCTAACTTTATATAAACTTTCCATGCCTGATTTTCTTTTTAGCTGCTGTAAATATGCAACTCTGATACATACAGAATCTAATAGTTTAGAAAAATTTCTAAAAATGAAGAGAGCCATACTACTGTCAAATTTCTTTAGGTATTTTTTGACATTTCATAACATAATGTCTTCACAGTATTATATTATCTCATTTTATTTGAGTTTTTTGACAAGTGTTTTTACCCAGTATTATAGTCTGAAGGCACCTTTAACAATATCACCTGTCTCACCCTTTGTTTTATTACGCAGATGGTACAGCTTTGTCACGGGATAGTTTCGTGTGGTTTATGTATACGGCCGTGAACATGCCCCGGAATGAGGGTCATTGTTCGTGAAGCCTTTATTTACTTCATTATCTGAGAAGTACAATGATAAAACGCATCTACACTCGCATCGAAATTTGCCTTTGATTTTTCCTTAAATCCGGCTTCATCAATGTCATCATGTGCCAACATAACCTTTTCTTAAGACGCCTCAACCTTAGCCCATCTCGAGCCTAAATCTTTCAGCTTAACTTCTAACATTAAGTCGTTTGGGTCTTCCGCGGAACTGGAATTAAAACGGTCGCAAAATTGCAACAAATGTTCACAGTCAAACACAAATCGGTCTTTCGTTTAAGGAATATACTCTTCTGGGACATAATTTCTAGTAAAAAGTTTGGGTAACAATTTCAGCAAATGAAATTAATATTACCAGCAATAATTTCCTTCCTTAAATTTATTTTTCTCCTACGAGGACAGCGAAATTGTAAAATATGTTCTGCAAATTTATTTGCAAAGGAGCCAATTAATGGCAAATTTATTTGCAAAGGAGCCAATAAGTGGCAAATTTAAACGCTATGCGATTTCAACGAAAATGAGGCAGATATATAGTCAACCCAAATAGCATTAATTCTATTTTGATATGGACAGTCTAAAGTACTAAGTTGTACCGATGGGACTTTAAAAAATAGAATCAACATGTATTGTTACTGTAGGTTAGTCTCCGAAATAGATTTAAAAGGAGATACCAACATATGCTTCTAGTGCCTGGGACGAGAATTAAAAATCTCTGTTCAAAGAATTTCGCAAAACTTATTCCGTTTAACTTAGGTTCAGTTTCATTCCGGTAAATATGTCAACTTAGTTTATTCTGTTCGAATTTAATAATTTAGAGTATTTTTTTTTTTTTTTTTTTTTTTGTTCATATATTTATTATTGAATCTTCGCCTGTGGCGAACTAACAATAAGTGTTCAAATCTTAAAACTAGGTAGTTAATATAAGTCCAGTCAGTGCCAGACTAAAATTTAAGTTCTCATATTAATTATCAAGCTTCATATAAGCGCAATAGTATCCCTCCTTTTCAGGCGGGTGTGCCCACTATGTTGCAGGATGTTTCGGGCGAGCGGATTTGGGTGAGCTTCCAGCTTATTTAAATACTTGTCCACATAGTTCAGGATTTCGCATTTAACTAGTGGAACTTGTAGATCCTTGTGGATGTTGCTGTTTTTAACATACCAAGGAGCACCAGTTATCATTCCTAGGATTTTGTTTTGCCTGCGTTGAATTTTTTCTATGTTGGATGCGGAAGCAGTGCCCCATAATTGTATACCGTAGCACCAAATTGGTTTCAAAATCGATTTGTAGAGTAGAAGTTTACAATCAAGACGAAGCACAGAGTTTCTGCCGATTAGCCAATGAATTTGTGTAGCTTTAAGTTTCATTTGCGTCAACTTCGCATCTATATGAGGCTTCCATGTGAGGCGGCGGTCCAGGTGAATGCCAAGGTATTTTGTCTCGGTTCGTTGAGGCACCATATGGTTGTTAATTAGAATTGGAGAGCACGTTTCTTTGCGTAAAGTAAAAGTTACGTGGGTACATTTT
Organism: Melanophora roralis; assembly: GCA_963583895.1. Taxonomy (NCBI): domain Eukaryota; kingdom Metazoa; phylum Arthropoda; class Insecta; order Diptera; family Rhinophoridae; genus Melanophora; species Melanophora roralis. The sequence goes on from OY757188.1 coordinate 54,477,313, forward strand.
TGTTCATTTATTATTATTCCCCATAACTTTGCCCATTTTTCAACTTGGGTTACGTGTTGCTGCAATTGGTTTAAAGCCTCTTTAGGGTCTTTATGAATACTAAGAAAAGCAGTATCATCAGCAAATGTCGACGTGTGTGTAAAACTATTGGTTGGCATATCTGCTGTGTAAAGCAAGTACAGAACTGGACCTAGTATACTCCCTTGAGGTACACCAGCCCCTATTGTTTGAGAAGAACTTATTTGGTTTCCCTCTTTGATTTTAAACTGTCGACCGGTTATGTACTTTTCTAGTAGGTTGAAAATATTAGCTGGAAGGTTTAGCTTTAGTTTGTTTAACAGGCCTTCGTGCCATACTTTATCGAAAGCTTGAGAGACATCTATAAAAAGCGCGGAGCAGTACTTTTTTCCTCGAAAGTTTTTCTTATAACCTGCACCAGTCTGTGAGTTTGTTCCATTGTGCTATGTTGACTTCTAAAGCCAAATTGGTGATCTGGAATGCAGTTGTTTTCATTCAGGATCGGAGTAAGCTTGTTTTTAAGCAGCTTTTCAAACAGTTTTGACAAAGTTGGTAACAAACTTATAGGCCTATAAGACTCCACCTTAGAAGGATCTTTACCAGGCTTAGGAATCATCTTAACTAAGGCAACTTTCCATATTGGTGGAAAATGTTCAAGCCGTATTATGGCATTAAAAATAAAAAGAATAATTCTTTTTGCTGTAAAAGGTAGCTCGATGAGCATTTTGTTGCTTATTTTATCAACGCCAGGAGCTTTTTTATCATTAAGGTTAGAAATAGCTTCTACCACATCTGAATATCGGAAACGTATTTCTATAGGACGCCTAGAAACAACAGGCGGTAATTCCCTCACGTCAGTGCATGTATTAGGAGTGAACACGTTTCTTAAATGGCTTGCGAGCAGATCGCATTTTTCTTCATCATTTCTAGCCCAGGATCCTCTTAGATTGCGCAGTGGTGGTTTTGCGATTACGGGTCTTTTGAGACGACTGGCTGATCGCCATAGAGAATAATTTGTTTGAGGGGTTGCGTCTAGACCTTCCAAATACTTCTTAATTGATGCAATTCTGTGTACCTCCAGCAAGGTTTTTAAGCGATTTGTACACTCTTTTAGCTTCGTTTTAAGTTGGGGCGATCTATGCTGTTGCCATTCTCTTCTCTTTTTTCAGATAAAAGCTCCTCAACATCGACAGAAAAAATTTTGTTGTATTTGACCTGACTGTATGTTGAAGAAGCATGTTCAACGGCTTCTTTAATGTTTTCATTTAGGATATTTAGGCAATCATCGATTTCTTGGGGAGTTTTTAGTGGTATGTGTTCCGAGCAGTGAGAGCTGATATATTTTTTATATTTTAACCAATTTACTCTTTTTGATAAGAAAAAATCACTAGTTGCTATTTGGTGAGGACTGCAAATAGTGATAATTGTGGGTGAGTGGTCAGAAGATAAATCCAAGGAGGCTACAGCCTCAATAAGGTCCGGGGATATACCTTTTGCCACGCCAAAATCTATTACGTCTGGAATTTTATTATTGTCCGTTGGCCAATAGGTTGGATGTCCAGTTGAAATAACGAAAAGTCCTATTTCCGACACTGAGTCATACAAGACACGACCTCTGGGACTAATTAGGCGGGAGCCCCAGTATGTGTGCTTAGCGTTATAGTCTCCAGCAGCTATGAAGCGGGGACCTAATGATTTGTAGAAACTGTTGTACTGATCCTTCGTTATGGAGAATCTGGGTGGACAGTAAACTGATGAAATAACAAGGTTATGGAAAAATTCATCAATGCAGACGTTCGTAGCTTGGATATAACATTCCGAGAGGCCACCCAACCATTGGTGTTTAATTCTTGATTTGATTAGAATAGCCGAGCCACCACATGATCTATCCCTAGGATCCTTTGAATCGTAAAAAGAATAACCACTAATTTTAAAAGTGCTTCTAGATGTAATGTGAGTCTCAGAAATACACATAACATCGATTTTTTTGGTTCATCAAGAAATATTCGAGCTCGTTTTTGTGTTGGCGGATGCCGTTTGTGTTCCAGAAACAAACCCTGAGGCAGTTCATGGTCTTTTAAGCATAGCCTGCAGAAAAGCAGACTGCATTTTTTGCATTTCTTGCATCATGTTGGCCATTTGCGCCATAATCTGCGTAAATTGTGTGACCATATTGTCAATTACGGCTTCCAGGCGGCTAAAATTAGGCCCGGTTGGTTCGCTAGTTGGCACTTCTTGTTGTGTTGTAGGCTGGGTAGACTTACGTGAATTAGGCTGGTTAGACTTTAATGCTGCGGCGTAAGAAACTTGATTTGTAGTTGGTTTTGCCAATGGAGGCATATTTGTAGTTGGTATATTTAAAGGCTGGGGAGTGGCAGGAACTATTTTCGGCTTAGTTGATCGCTTAACTGAATTAAAAACAGGACAACCTCTATAGTTGGCAGTGTGGTTTCCCCCGCAGTTGCTGCATATCTTTATCCTAGGCTTGTCGCACTTGGTCGTATCGTGCAGATCCCCACACACAACACAAACAGTAGGCAACTTACAATAAGTTTTAGTGTGGCCATATTCCTGGCAGTTTAAGCACTGTACGGGCCCAGATCGCTTATGTGGCACTTCCACAGTGACTCGTCGGTGCATAATATATTTTAAATCGTAGATGGGGTGAGTTTCACTTTTTTTCAATTTGATATCACCAGGCTCAAGCTCCACTCGGAATAATGGTTGGGGGTGTTTTTCCCTATTTCTCATATTCGATACCTACCGTCCTAACCATAAACCCTTTGTTTAGCAAACTGGTCGTGATCTCTTCTGGGTCAACGTTAGAATCAATGCCTTTAATAACTACCTGAAGGCCTTTTGCGGTCTTGAGTTGGTAGGTATAGAAGTTTTTTCTGAGTTTTTCGAGCTCCGAAACCGTGGCGCGGTAGGCGTTTTCATGGTTCACTTGAATTTTTGTCTTAAATATGTTACCGCGTTTAACGTTTGAAACATAAAAGTTATTTTCCCCAATCGAACCGACTAAAAACTTGACGAGATCGTTTGAGTTTTTTTCCCTCAAATAAAGGGAGGTGGCTTAAAGGACTTTTTTTCACTAACAGGGGCCTCATTATCCTCTTGCAAAATTGCAAAACGATTTTGCGATGAGGTTGGCCTTTCATCGTCTTTTAAAATTTTTGCAGGTTGAGATGCTTCTGCCGATTTAGGGCTCCTTCCCCTTTTAAGAACTGTTACGTACCTGTCCATCCCAACCTGGATCTTAGGAGCACACGCAGAAATTGGGCCCGTAGCGCCTTTAGCAGCTGTTGGTGCGACACCAGAACTTGATAAAGAAGACCGCGATGAAGATGCCACCTCGGTATTTTTTTTATAATTTTTAAACAGAGATTGGGCTAAATTTGTCCCTTGTTCAGTACATTTATTCAAATGAGGCACACTTGCACTTAAATTATTTGTATTTGTTTTCGGTTTTGCACTTAAATAGTTTCTATTATATTCAGGGTCTCTAATGTTTTCATTGCTAACGCTTGCTGAGCTTAACACAATGTAAGCATTTCGGCTATTAGGCCCACTGTCACAACGATTACTGTTACTCATTAACCGTTTGGTTTTTTTGTTTTGTTTAGTTTGTTTTTATTTTCGATTCTCACTTATGTCTTGTAGGTATGTATATTAACAATTTTTTGTTTGTAACTTATTACAAATATCACCTATTACAAATATACACTCGCGTAGACACGTCCGTACACTACGAGATTAAGAGAGTATAATATAGCATAATTAACTTTATTTTCTCAAAATAACTTCATTCTCATATGCTTAGCTAGGTTGTTTTGATTTGGTTTTACTAATTAGTTCGCCCTAACTTACATTAAAAAAGAGTTCTTATTATGTTCGCGTGGACTGTATTTTTCTTCCTCAGTACTAAGCTCAAACTATTTCTCCGGTATGAGTTAGTTTCTGTTTGATTCTCTTTATGTTTCATTTAACAGGTGTTACCATATGTAGACATTTGTTTTACCATTTTCCTTCTCCTTCCGTCCCTTTAGGAACTCATCAAAAACAAAATTTTTTCCCCCAATGAAATATTTAGAAAATCTATAATTTAGGCTAAAAAGTTTGTAAAAATTTCCGTCTTTCCTGAAAAATTAGTATTCTTTTACTCATAATAATATCATAAATTCAAGATTTAGTTAATCACACTACCTAAACAAATGTTGAATTTACTGCAAGAAATGTATGGTAGAACAGATTTGTGCCTTTAAATTGTCCTAGGTACAAATGAAATGTTAAAGCACCTGTGTACATAGGTATATAGTTTTTCTTTTATTCGCGTCATTTGCACATTCTAATGTATGTTGTGTTATTTTGCAAAAATAGTTGATAATTTCAAATACCTTTTTTTCCAGCGAGCTTATCCAATAATTGTGGCCGTTGAAAAAAAAACCTTTTGCTTTCCTCCCAGAATATATGTAGCTTATTTGATTTTTATTATTTGCATGTTAATATGTATGTAAATTAATGTGCAAACTTTTCATTTCTTTCTTCTACAATACAGAACTGTACTTTTTATTAATTATATACATACATGTATGTATACACAGATGTTCATGCGTATGTACCTGTACATCTTTATGTATAAGACTATTTTTTAGGAACTTATGTGTGTATATAAAAGATGGCGCCGTATGCATACCAACTAAAAGGGCTATTAGACACGCAAACTTGTTTTAAGACATGTACGATGGCATACCAAAACTCACTGTGTAATAGCATGTATGACGAGTGTGTCAGACATGTACGTTGGTTTTAAAAAATTTTTAAATTTCTAAAGTCTGTCGCATACCAACATACTCATCTAATAGCTTGTCCGTCATACTTCATACAAAAATTCAGTTAGCTTGTTGCCGCTGCTGTGTGCATATCGCAAATTTAAAAAAATGTGTTTTTCTAATATTATATTCTGGGAAGAGTTTATTGAGAAATATAAAAGCTTCCCACAATTGTGGCAAATAAAATCAGATCTGTACCACAACAAAAAATTGAAAATTAATGCATACAATGTATTAAAAGAAAAATTAAGTGAAATAGAAAAAAATTCAACTGTTGACATGGTTTAAAAAAAATAATAGTTTCCTTTTTCTTTTACTTTCCTTTTCCTCCTCTTGTAATAATATTTCGTTGATAACCATAGCCGCTACAACTTTCCCGCTTTATTGCCATTTTTTCGCTTCGAAAATTTCTGTGTACTGAAGTATGCCGTCAGCGTTTGACAGTGTAGAAGCTAAACCCAAAATATGCCATCGTACATGTCTTAAGGCAAGTATGCGTGTCTAATAGCCCTTTAAGATATTGTTCACATCTAAAAGGGCTATTAGACACACATTCTTTGTCCAAGTTTAGACAAATATTATAAATATATTTTAATTAAATTCTTTTAGTTTTAATAAAAAATGATGGCAAACTAAAAAAAATATTTTTCTCTTCGCATACTGTTGCAATAAATTAATTAATAATAATTACGTATATTTTCTCTAGGCTTTTCAGATGAAGCACTACAAAAACATACAGAATTCTTTAAAAATCATATTCTATCTTCAAAAAAATCGTACGTGCAAGTTGACAATACTTTAGAGCCAGATAACTGGTTCGAGCCAGTTCAAGTTTGGGAAGTCAAATGCGCTGATTTATCAATAAGTCCAATACACAAGGCTGCAATAGGCATCGCTGATCCCGAAAAGGGTATATCACTACGCTTTCCCCGATTTGTAAGGATTCGTGATGATAAAAATCCGGAAATGGCGACGTCAGCCCGTGAAGTAGCCTACATGTATAGTTCACAAGATCAAATAAAAAATCAACACAGCCGATCAACTGTTACTGAAGATGAATTTTATTAAATATTTTTTTTAATCTAACTTTTATTAATTTATTAATTTAATATCTCTAAACAGTACGTAAATATTATTATGCATATTTTCTTTTGGTTAGTACAATTAAATTCTCCTTTTAAACAAACTTGTAGAGTATTATTACTTAAAATAGATTAACGTACATAAGGGTTTTTAAAAATAACAATATAACTTTTCTCGTATCCTTTTTTTGTTTTGTTCCAGAATTTTTGGTAATGCTAATTTGTTATTTCGTTAACGATTCTAAAGCTTTCCATCAATTCTGATACCATTTTCACTTTAGAATAAAACATTCTTAAGTGAAACAATAAGCATTTTTAAAATTACAATTTTATTTGTTTTATTCAGTACAGAAGTTCGTTGTCGAAAGTAATTAGAAGCAGCAGTTGTACGATTTTCTAACACTAACTGAACAACAAAAACGTCAAATCAATAATATTTCTATCCATCTCTCTCTCTCTCTCTCTTGTAATATGAAATGCAAAAAATGCAGTCTGCTCTTCTGCAGACCATGCTTAAAAGACTTGAATTGCCTCAGGGTTTGTTTCTGGAACGCTAACGGCATTCGCCAACACAAAAACGAACTCGAATATTTTTTAATAAACCAAAAAATTTATGTCATGTTATTTCTGAGACACATATGACATCTAGAAGTAATTTCAAAATTAGAGGCTATTCTTTTTACGATTCGAAGGATCCCAGAGATAGATCAAGTGGTGGCTCGGCTATAATAATCAAATCGAGAATCAAACATCAATGGATGGGTGGTCTCTCCGCATGTTATATACAAGCAACAAACGTTTGCGTTGATGAATTTTTCCATGGCTTAGTTATTTCGTCAGGATATTGTCCACCCAGGTTCTCCATAACAAAGGATCAGTTCAACAGTTTTTACAAATCTTTAGGTCCCCGCTTCATAGCTGCTGAAGACTATAACGCCAAGCATACGTACTGGGGCTCTCGCCTAATAAGTCCCAGGGGTTGTGTTTTGTTTGATTCCGTATCTGAAATAGGACTTAACGTTATTTCATCCTGACAACCGACATATTTGCCACTGATCAAAATAAAATTCCAGACGTTCCAATACCAACTAGTGATATTTTTTTCATTTAAAAGAGTTAATTGGTTAAATACAAAAAATTTGCCTGCACCCACTGCTCGGAAAACCAACCGCTAAAAACTCCCGAAGACATCGATGATTGTCTGAGCAGCCTTAATGAGAATATACAAAAAAGCTGTCGATCATGCTTCTTCTTACTATCGTCAGACAAAATACAACAAAAATTTTTCAGCCGATGTGCAACAGCTTTTATCTGAAAAAAGAAGAGCCCGAAGAGAATGGCAAAAGCACAGATCACCCCAACTTAAAGCCAAGTTGAAGGAATGTACAAACCAATTGAAAAATTTGCTAGAGGTTCACCGATTGGCATCTCTTAAGGAACACCTCAAAGGTCTAGACTCGACTTCTCAGACGAATTATTCACTATGGCGAAACCACCACTACGTTATCTGAGAAGATCCTGGGCAAGAAGTGATGAAGAAAAATGTGATCTGCTCGCAAGTCATTTAACAAATGTCTTCACTCCAAATACATGCACTGACATGAGTAAATTACCGCCTGTTGTTGCTAGATGTCCTATGGAAATACGTTTTCAGTTGCCAGATGTCGTAGAGGCTATCAATAATTTGATACTAAAAAAGCTCCTGGCATTGATGAAATCAGCAACAAAAAGCTTTTGGAGCTGCCTTGCACAGCAAAAAGAATAATTCTTTTCATTTTTAACGCCATATTACGGCTCGAACATTTCCCGCCAGTATGGAAAGTTGCCTCGGTAAAGATGATTCCTAAGCCGGGAAAAGATCCTTCGAAGGTGGAGTCTTACAGGCCTATAAGTCTGTTACCAACTATGTCGAAATTGTTTGAGAAGTTGCTTAAAAACAAGCTGACTCCGATCCTGAATAAAAACAACTACATTCCAGATCACCAATTTGGATTTAGAAATCAACATAGTACCATCGAGCAATCCCACAGATTGGTACAGGTTATAAGAAGAGCTTTTGAGGAAAAGAAATACTGCTCCGCGCTCTTCATAGATGCCTCTCAAGCGTTCGACAAAGTATGGCATGAAGGCCTGTTAAACAAATTAAAGCTCAGCCTTCCATTTAATATTTTCAACCTATTAGAAAAATGCATAACCGGTCGACAATTTATGATCAAAGAGGGAATCCAAATAAGTTCTTCTCGACCAATAGGGGCTGGTGTACCTCAAAGGAGTATACTACGTCCAATTCTCTACTGGCTTTACACAGCAGATATGCCCACAGACAATCTTAATCATACGTCGACATTTGCTGATGACACCGCCTTTCTCAGTATTCATAAAGACCCTAAAAACAACTTCAACATCACGTATCCCAAGTAGAAAAATGGGCAAAGTTGTGGGAAATAACAATAAGTGAACAAAAATGCACTTTAACGTTACGCAAGGAAACGTGCCCGCCAATCCTTAATAACAACCATACGGTGCCTCAACGAATTGAGACGAAATATCTTGGCACTCACTTGGATCGCCGCCTAACATGGAAGTCACATATTTATGCGAAGTTGACACAGATGAAACTTTAAACGGCTCAAATCCACTGGCTAATTGGTAGAAACTCTGTGCTACGCCTTGATTGTAAACTTCTACTTTACAACTCAATTTTGAAACCAATTTGGTGCTACGGGGTACAATTATGGGGCACTGCTTCCGCCTCCAACGTAGAAAAAATTCAACGCCGCCAAAATACAATCCTAAGAATGATAACTGGTGCTCCTTGGTACATTAAAAATAGCAACATCCACAAAGATCTGCAAGTTCCACTAGTTAAATGCGAAATCCTTAATTATGTGGACAAGTATTTAAACAAGCTGGAAACACATCCAAATCCGCTCGCTCGAAACATTTTGCGACATAGTGGACACACTCGCCTGAAAAGAAGGGATACTATTGCACTTAGATGAAACTACTGAATTAATTAATTTTATTATGAGAACTTGAATTTTAGTCTGGCACTGGCTGGTCTAATAAAAATTAAATAGTTTTAAGATTTGCATACTTATTGTTAGTTCGCCAAAGGCGAAAATTCAATAATAAACATATGAAAAAAAAAAGAAAAAAACGTCTTGAGTAACAACTTAAGTGGTTTCCCTCTTTAATCATGAATTGTTGGCGAGCTATGTAACTCTCCAAAAGGTTGAATATATTCACCGGTAGGTTTAGCTTTAGCTTGCTCAACAGGCCTTCATGCCAAACTTTATCAAAGGCTTGAAAGATATCAATAAAGAGCGCGGAGCAGTTCTTCTTTTCCTCGCAGGCTTTTCTTATAACCTGTACCAATCTGTGGGTTTGTCCAATGGTACTATGTTGGCTCCGAAAGCCAAATTGGTGATTTGGAATACAATGATTGTCATTCAAGGTCGAGGTCAGCTTGTTTTTAAGCAATTTCTCGAACAATTTAGACATAGAGTTCAATAGACTTATAGGCCTGTAAGACTCCACCCTTGAGGGGACTTTTCCAGGCTTAGGAATCATCTTTACCAAGGCAACTTTCCATACTGACGGGAAATGTTTAAGCCGTAATATGGCGTTAAAAATAAAAAGAGTTATTCTTTTTGCTATGCAGGGCAGCTCAAAAAGCATTTTGTTGCTTATTCCGTCAAAACCAGGCGCTTTTTTAGCATTTAGATTATTAATAGCCTTAACGACATCTTAAAGTTGGAAACGTATTTCCAAAGGACATCTAGCAACAACCGGCGGTAGTTTACTCACTTCAGTGAATGTATTTGGAGTGAACACATTCCTTAAATGTCTTGCGAGCAGATCGCACTTTTCTTAATCAGTTCTTGCCCAGGATCCCTTCCGATTTCTTAGGGGTGGTTTTGCGATAACGGGTCTTTTAAGATATTTAGCTGATCGCCATAGTGAATAATTTGTCTGAGGAGTCGAGTCTAGGCCTTCGAGGTGTTCTTTAAGAGATGCCATTCTGTACGCCTCCAGCAAATTTTTTAAATTGTTCGTACATTCTTTTAGCTTGACTTTAAGTTGGGGTGATCTGTGCTTTTGCCACTCTCTTCGGGCTCTTCTTTTTTCAGAAAAAAGCTGTTGCACGTCGGCTGTAAAAATTCTGTTGTATTTGGGCTGACGGTAGTTAAATGATGCATGTTCAACGGCTTTTTCAATATTCTGATTAAGGCTGTTTAGACAATTATCGATGTCTTGGGGAGTTTTTAGCGGATGGTCTTCCGAGCAGTGAGGGCTGATATACTTTTTATATTATAACCAACCTACCCTTTTGGATAAGAAAAAATCACTAGTTGCGATTTGGTGAGGACTGCAAATAGTGATTATAGTAGGTGAGTGGGTAGAAGATAAATCCAAGGAGGCTTTAGCTTCAAAAAGTTCCGGGGACATACCTTTTGCCACGCCAAAATCTATAACGTCTGGAATTTTATTGTAGTCAGTTGGGCAATAGGTTGGTTGATCAGTAGAAATAACACAAAGTCCCATTTCAGATACGGAATCATACAAGATACGACCTTTGGGACTAATTAGGCGGGAGCCCCAGTAGGTGTGCTTTGCGTAATAGTCCCCAGCAGCTATGAAACGGGGACCTAAGGATTTGTAAAAACTGCTGTGCTGATCCTTCGTTACAGAGAATCTGGGTGGACAATACACTGACGAAATAACTAGGCCACTGAAAAACTCATCAACGCAGACGTTTGTTGCTTGTATATAGCATTCGGAGATGCCACCAATCCATTGGTGTTTGATTCTCGATTTGATTAATATAGCCGAGCCACCACATGATCTATCTCTGGGATCTTTCGAATCGTAAAAAGAATATCCACTTATTTTGAAAGGGTTTCTAGATGTCATATGAGTCTCGGAAATCAACATTACATCAATGTTTTGGTGTGTTAAAAAATATTCGAGTTCATTTTTGTGTTGGAGGATGTCGTTTGCGTTCCAGAAACAAACCCTGAGGCAGTTTATGGCCTTTTAACCATGGCCTGCAGAAGAGCAAACTGAATTTTTTGCATTTCTTGCATCATGCCAGCCATTTGCGCCATGATTTGCGTAAATTATTTAACCATATTGTCAATTACTGCTTCCAGGTGGCTAAAACTGGACCCGGTTGGTTCATTTGTTGGCATCTCTTATTTAATTATTGGCTGATTAGGCTTAGTTGTGTTGGGCTGATTAGGTTTACTTGTGTTGGGCTGATTAGACTTTAATGCATTAGCATAAAAAATTTGACTTGTTGTTGTCTGTGCTAATGGGGGCATAGTAAAACTTGGTATATTTGACTGATGAGGAGGGGCACAAGCTATTTTCGGCTTAGATGAGCGCCTAACTGAATCGAAAACAGGACAACCTCTATAGTTGGCAGTGTGGTAGGATCATCTTTTGGTTTGTCGCATTTGGTCGTAGCATGCAGGTCCCCACACACAGCGCAAGCAGAAGGCAACTTATAATAAGTTTGCATGTGGCCATACTATTGGCAGTTCAAGCACTGTACGGGTCCAGATCTCTTATATGGAGCTTCAAACAACTCTACGATGCAAAATATATTTAAGATCATAAACAGGGTGGGTTTCGCCTTTCTTTAATTTTAAATCACCAGGCTCAAGCTCCACCCGGAATAATGGTTGGGGATGCCTTTCTCTGTTTCTAATATTCGACACGGGTTTGACTTTGAAGCCTTTGCTGCACAAACCGGCTTTAATCTCTTCCGGGTCAACGTTAGAGTCAATACCTTTTATGAATATCTGAAGGCCTTTTGCGTTTTTAAGTTCGTAAGTGCAGAAGTTTTTCTAAATTTTTTTGAATTCCGAAACCGTGGTGCGGCAAGCGTTTTCGTGATTTACCTGGATTTTTGTCTCATAAATGCTACCACGTTTTATGTTAGATACATAAAAGCTATTTTCACCTATTATCCAACTAAAAACTTAATAAGATCGTTGGAGTTTCTTTCTCTCAAATATATTGGAGGAGGCTTGAATTTATTCTTCTCGGTAATATGGGTATCCTTCTCCCCTTGCAGTATGGCAAAACGTTTCTGCGATGAGGTTGGCTTCTCATCTTTTGAAATTTTTGCTGGTTTGGTAATCTCTGCGGATTTCGGGCTTCTACCCCTTGTAAGAACTGTAATATAGCGGTCCATCCCTACCTGAACCCTCGGAGCTTCTGAAGAAAGTGGGCTGGGACCGCCTTTAGCAAATGGTACCTCGGTATTTTTTTTATAATTTAAAAAAAAAATTGGGCTCAGATTGTCCCTTGTTCAGTACACTTATTTAAATTATGCGCACTTGCACTTAAATTGTCTTTAATTATTTTCGGTTTTGCGCTCAAATAATATTTACTATATTCAGGGTCTCTGATGTTTTCATTGCTAACACTGGAGCTTAACACAATGTAAGCATTCCGGCTATTCGGCCCACTGTCACGACGATTACTGTTACTCATAAACCGTTCGCTTTTTTTCTTTATTTATTTATAAAACAATTTGTAATATTACATTCTTACTGTGACCATCAAACGAACCAAATCAAACCGCTTAGTTTCTTTTTTGTACAAAGGTTTTTTGGTTTTAACATTTGGCGGCCGTGAAAAGACAGTTAAAATTATAAGAAAAGTGTAAAGCAACTTAGTTATTTATGAAAGTTATTAAACAAGAAAAACATTTAAAAACAATAAGTGAAAACTTAAAAACAATGTTGTTCATTGTCGTTTTCTTCATCGAGCTACATACAAATGTTCCCATGTATGTACATACATACTTAACATTCATTCATAGTGCAAAAATATTAACATCACCATTAGAGGTGAGCGATCCCGTGATTTTTAGGGAATATCGTTAAAGCATTAAATACATTCCTCGCTTCAGGCTACCGAACACAACCAGTCAAAAATAGAATACACGTGTGCTTATGAGAATAATTTTTTTAATGGCTACAATGCAACACAACTACGGGTTGCTGTCAATGCTAATTTTGTGGCGTGGTCGAAATTAAACTCATTTCTATTTTTATACGCGACAGTTAACAGATTAGTGCTGCCAATACGGTAAGATGCAAATAATATAGCTTAAACAATACAAAAAGACTTTAGGTGGCACCACTGAAAGTTATATTGCTTATATGTTTATTTTGTAGTGGTAGTCTAGTAAATATTTCAGTAGCAGCCAGTCGGGCACAAATTTAGCAAACAACTTTTTTGCTCGTGTGTTCGTGTGTTCTTGTTGCTTGAATGTGTTTAATGCATAATAGTGAATGCGATTTTAAAATCACCGGTTATTTAAACACTGACGGTGATCACTGTTTAGCATTTTTCACTTCTTGTAAAAGAGTTATTTTAATCTCTGTTAAATTATTATACATAATGTTATGTTATGCGATTTTAGTTCTTTTTTACGAACTCCTGAACAACGCATTGGAAAAATAAAATAAATGATAAATAAGAATTCAAAATATTTATGAATAAGAAATATCAATTTTCTATAGGTATGTATGTAGTTACAACAATATCCCATATTTATATTAATATTTTTAATTTACTTTAAACAAAATTTTGATACAAAATTTAAATTTATACCTTTTGAGATAAGTTTTTAAGCTCCCTTGGAGCATTGAGGTAAAGCTTTAATTTAGAAAAGCAGCTTACAATTCTTGTTAAATAGATTCCAAACATAAAAATATATAAAAATAGTTGAAATCCATTGTAACAAAAACCTAAAAAAAAAACAAATAACACAAATTAAGCTGTATATGTAAATAACACAACTAAGTATAATATAACATTTGTGTTTTTTCTCGTTTAAACGCGTTCGTCGGTCATTTAGGACTTGTCCAGCTTTTGAAAATATTCTTTCGCATGGGCGTGATGATCCTAACGCACAATAATTTTCTTGAGCTATTTGAGAAAGATTTGGATATTTATATTTATTTGTACTCCACCAATCAAAAATATTTTTATTTCTTGATAATTGAAAGTGAAGTTCAAAAAGCCTGATCGTAATAACTAAAATTTCATTTCAGCTGACGATTTATATACATATGTATATCGCTTATTTACTCAAATTTCGTAATTCTAGAAATGCATTTTTGGCGTTAACGATACAGAATTGTTTGTTATGCTATGCTTTATGTCGTATATAAGTTTCATATTGAAATTGTCTCTACCTATAACGTGTTAAAAAATTTTAATTATTCTTCTCTATATAACGCAAGCAAACTAAAAACTTCATACGCTTCATTTTTCGAAATATTTTTTTTTATTACGACGTTGTTTGCGCAAATGAGCGAATTGTTTATTGTTGTACCCCTTCAAAGATTTTCGCTTCTCGTGTAAAGTTATATTTTTCTTAGCTGTTCTTTTTTTCATTTTAGCTAACGATATGAATTTAAAATAAATGTGTGTATAAATCTGTTTTTGAGTATTAATGCTTTAGCCGTCGCCGTCGCGGACAAACAGTGCTCGGCGCAGATCTCTGACGACATCTTTCTGGTAAAGTTTTTAACACCACTTTCACAAACACACATATAAAAACATAAGCGCTTTACTTCTTTTATAGAACAAAATGTAAACATGAAGCACAAAAATGTTACTTTACATTTTGCAAAGTTTAACATAATAAGAGTAACATCGCAGGTAAGAGTTACTGCACAATATTTCAAAATGTTACTTTGAGTAACATAATAAATTAAAAGTAACACTATAGTAGAAACAGTTACTTCACGGTTTATGTCATTGTCGTTACATGTCAAAATGTTATTTGAGTAACACATTAAATTAAAAGTAGCAGTAGCAGTTACTTCACAGTTTATGTCACTGTCGTTTCCAGTGATTTGCAAGTCACAGGTATAAAATCACAAGTACGGAAATATCGCCCATCTCTAATCACCATCATCTTCGTTTGTTCATCGAGCTACATATGCACATCTCATAATTACAATCAAATTCTTTGAGCCACATTCCTACATATCAACGATCAAGGCATCATCGTTTTAGTAACATTGCTGCCTACACACAATCATCATCATCGGTACATGTGCATCGCAGTCGCTGCGCGTCTAGCCACCAAACTTTGTCCATGAACATAATTATCATCTTTAGTTGGTATAGTTAGACAGCAACAACAACAACATAAGATTGTTAGGTTGTTTGTGTTTCTTATTTTTATCAGTTTACGTAAGTAAGAGAATTTTATAATTTATTTTGTCGCTATAGTTGTTGTTTTTATTATAAGCAAATTCTGCAAGCAAAATACACACATTCACGTACATACTGTAACATAGTTAAATCCCGGTTCACCTGTGTTGGGCACATTTAATAGATTGTCAGTATTGGCACTTTTCAGGCCTGTGTATACTCCATTATTCAGTACATGATACTTTTTTTTAAGATTGGTAATTCTTGAAAATTGTGGCCGTCCTTAACATAAACGTCTCGTTGCTTAAAAATAAAACAAAATAAAGTACGATGGGTACTTGACGATGAAAACACATCCAAAATAACCGCTTTAAGTTGTAGAAGAAAATTATCAAAGAGCTCTTAACTGTCTTAAAAATCGGTACGATAACAAATCTTTAATTTTCACCGATCATATAAACTCTATATTTTTGATTTCGCCCATTTCCAAGCCAAATGCTACCGCTTTGCGTACAACATTAGACAACGTTGCTGTTCTACGAAGTGCATTGCTCACATTGGGCTCTGAAAAAGATGCCGTTATAATACATCTTGTTTTGTCGAAAATTGACTCCAAATCCAAAGCCGTTTATGATGAAAAACAAAACATTGATGAACTACCATCGTGGGATGGTTTCTATTCAATTCTTAGTTGTCGTTGTCAATACCTCGAAAGTCGCTAAGCTGAAGTCGAATTATATCAGAACAGCGAACGCAAACTGAAGTCTTAACTTAAACGCCCTGGACTATCGTTTGCTATATCAACAACAGAGTGTGGTTACTGTCAAGGCAAAGATCATTTCATCGGAAGTTGTTCTTCCTACTTAGCTTTGCCTGTCCCTCGTCGTTTCGAATTTTTAAAATCTAACAATCTTTGTATCAACTGTCTTCGCAAAGGTCATGTGGTAGCCATATTTGTCGTATATCTTATCACTCGTCGTTGCATAGTCCAGTTTCTCAAACGCCATCGGATCAACAACACTTCTCGAATTCTTTATCGCAACATCAATCATTTTCGAACGCAACGCCAAGTTATTCCCATTTCAAAATTCATCGTTAATTAAACCATCGGGATCGCTTCTACAAGCTCCAATTTTAAATCAACAACCATCGTCGTCAAGAAGCAACACAGCAGCTATTCCTTTAACTACTAATTTGGCAACTATCGTAAAATCTCATTGTTGTGTCGTACTCCCTACAGCTATCGTTTTCGTCAAAGATATTTTCGGAATCCTACAGCCCTGTAGGGCACTTCTAGACTCCTGCTCAGAAGTTAACCTAATCACACAAGAAGCTGTCAATCGTCTTTGCTTACAACCATCCAAGTCTTTTCAAGAAATAGCTGGGGTATCAGATCTTCGTACACAACTCAAATACAAAATTACAGCAACAACAAAGTCTCGTATCTCATAATTTGAATGGACTTCGATTTTCTCGGTTACCAGATCTATTTCATCCCACCAACTATCTGAGCTTATGCATACCGATAACTTGAATATCCCAGATAGTTTGCAACTTGCTGACCCTAACTTTAACGTACCTCATCGCATTGATTTACTTCTTAGCTCAGAAATATTTTTTGATTTGCTACTTGATCATAAAATGTACCTCGGCGATGGCTTACCTTGTCTAATTAATACAGCGCTGAGTTGGATAGTTGGAGGTAAAATTGACGTTCAACCACCAGATCATACTTTGTCGTGCCATGTCGTTACCTGCCAGGAATTAGACTCGATGTTAAAGTCATTTTGGGAAATTGAAGAGTTTGAACAAAATAACCTATATCTATCGGAAGAAGAACAACAAAAATACAGTTTTTGATCCCAACGGAAGAGTCAAAGTGAGTTTACCATTTAAGATATCAGTACCTAATCTCGCGACTTCATTTGAGACAGCTCATCGGCGTTTTCAGTATCTTGAAAGACGCCTTCAAAAAGATAATGTTCTGAAAAGTATGTACTTCGATTTTATGAATGAATATATTAACCTTGGGCATATGTCAGAAGTAGGTCATGAAGTTCTTAGCAGACCCCATTACGTTATACCACACCACCCGGTTATATGCCTCGACAGTCCTACAACCAAACTGAGGGTCGTGTTTGATGTTTCGGCTCGTACATCTTCAAATAAGTCATTAAACGACATTCTTATGGTTGATCCAACTATTCAGCAGGTACTTGTTATCACAATCCTTTGTTTTCGTTTTCATCAATTCGTCGTATCAGCCGACATTTGCAAAATGTATCGGCAGTTTTTAATAAATGTAGAAGATCGCAATTTTCATCTTGTCCTTTGGAGAGACACTCCTGAAAGTCCCATTAAACTATATCAGCTCAATACGGTAACTTATGGTACTTCAGCCGCACCATTTTTAGCTGTCCGTAGCCTTTCGTCGATAGCTGACACATATAAAGACACTTTTTCTATTGGCTCTCATGTTCTTTTGTGGTACGTCGATGATCTTCTAACAGGAGCAGATACTTTTGCTCAACTTTTACAAAAATGTCTAAAGTTATCCAAATTTAAGATAAGGCGGGTCTAAAATTGTCAAAATGGAATTCAAATTGTCGAGAAATAATGTTTCAAATATTGAAATATATTTTAAAACTAACAATGAGAATGTCACTAAAACCCTTGGCATGCCTTGGAAGTCTGATAAAGATTAAGTCCCAACAAAAAGACTAGTTTTGTCAGTTATCGCCAAAATTTTCGATGCCTTTGGCTTGTTGAGCCCGATTGTAATATCTTGTAAAATACTCGCCCAAGAAATGTGGAAACAGCATATTGACTGGGATGAACTTCTAAATGACAACTTAAAAAATCGCTGGGTTCAAATAGAGAAAAAACTATCTCACATCAATCTTATCGAAATTCCTAGATATGTAGGAATTAATCCAGAGGACCACTTTGAGATTCACGGCTTCGCTGATGCTTCACAATTGGCTTACGGGTGCTGCATATATATTCGAAACAGTGGGCCAACGAAAGGCCAAGTAAGTCTGCTCATCGCAAAATCTGGAGTAGCGCCTGTGGTTCAACAATCATTACCCCGATTAGAGTTGTGTGCCGCGCTGTTATTAAGTTAAACATAAGCAAAAATTAAGGACAAATTTCAACTGTATAATTTTCGTATATTGGCTAAAAAACCATTCATCAACGTATGTAACTTTCGTCGCTAATCGTGCCTCAGAAGTTCAAAATACTACCAACAATATACCTTGGCGGCACGTACCATCTAAGCAAAATCCTGCAGATATTGTATCTCGAGGTTGTCTCGCTGACGAGTTAACTTCGACATATTGGTTTACTTGTCCATATTTTCTTCAGAAAACTGAGTGCGATTGGCCCAACAGCTCAATTTCAAACATTGAGCTACCTTCAACAGAACTCAGAAAAACATCGTTTAAAACAACAATCTCGTTCACTTCAGTTATTTCAGAAATCATCAACAAACAATCATCGTTTCTTTGGATTTTGCACATCATCGTTTACATTTATCGTTGGTATTACAAACCCATCCAAAGTCAGTTTATAACCCACACAGAACTTCATTCAGCTTTCTGGAAAATTGTACATGACGTTCAGCAAACTTCATTTAAAGACGAAATATATCATCTTTAAGAGGGTAAAACTTTACAACCCGCATTGCAGAAATTACCGCCCTTCTTGCAAGATGTAGTAACCTTCAAAACAAATGTATCGATTCTCAAAGTGAGTCGCAGGCTGGCTCACACACCTTTACCATACGACACAAGGTTTCCAGCACTTCTTCCAAAGGATCACCATTTTACAAACCTATATGTGAAATATTTGCACTTAAAGCATTTACATGCAGCGCCTAAAGCACTCATCGCAATTCTTCGTCAACAAGTATGGATAATCAACACCAGACACATTGTACGAAAAGTGGTTCGAAATTGCACCCACTGTTTCAAATATAAACCTCGACTGTTGCAACAAGTTATGGGAGACCTTCCCGCTGATCGACTTATTGGCCAGCGCCCCTTTTTTGTTTGTGGAGTAGACTTTTGTGGTCCGTTTTATACATCCTACGGAATCAGAGGAAAACCCCCATATAAAACCTACGTAGTTATTTTTGTTTGTTTTGCCTCAAAAGCTATCCATATCGTTGTATCTACTAATTTATATCTATTATGCTTAAAACGTTTTATGGGTAGACGTAGAATACCACAGCGTTTATATTGTGACAACGCTACAAACTGAGCACCAACAGTCAATGTTTAGTGAATTTAAGCAACGTTTTTTCGATAATAAAAATACTCAAGCTATAATGCAGTATAGTGGAGTTACCGGCTTCCAGTTCTCGTTTATTCCGCCTCAATCTCCCCACTTTGGTGGCCTTTGGGAATCGGCGATAAAGTCTACAAAAACCCTGTTGGTCAAAAACGTTTCTTAAGCCGGAGTGACGTATGAAGAGCTTCAAATTATTATAATTGAAGTTGAAGCAATTTTAAACTCACGCCCTCTGGTCCCGAGATCTGATGATCCGAATGATGGCGACGCTTTAACTTCAGCACACATGCTCATCGGTTCGTCGCTCCTTGCATTACCTGATGAAAAGCTAGAACATTACAAGAACATAGACTACCTCAAACGCTGGCAACGTGTTACATATTACGATTACGTCCTTAGTCTACAACAAAAGGCAAAATGGTTCAATTCACAGGGCAACATCAAGCAAGGAAGTTTAGTCATCGTCCATGAAGATAATTTACCACTACAGCAGTGGCTCCTCGCTAGAGTTATTAACACCATTTCTGGTCGAGATGGCAGAGTCCGAGTGGTAGACGTCCAAACATCAAGAGGTATATTTTGAAGGGCCATCCATAAAAAAATTCAGTTGCATTCTTAATCTCGTAGTGTACGAACGTTTCTACGCGAGTGTAATATTAGTAATAGGTGATATTAGTAATAAGTGGCAAACGAATTTATTAATATACATACAAAAACATATTAGTGAGAAAAAAAAACAACAAACTAAATAATAAAAAAAGCGAACGGTTAATGAGTAACAGTAATCGTCGTGACAGTGGGCCTGGTAGCCGAAATGCTTACATTGTGTTAAGTTCAAGCGTTAGTAATGAAAACATCAGAGACCCTGAATATAATAAAAACTATTTGAGTGCAAAACCGATAATAGTTAAAGAAAATTTAAGTGCAAGTGCGCCTAATTTAAATAAATGTACTGAACAAGGGACAATTTTAGCCCAATCTCTTTTCAAAAATTATAAAAAAAGTACCGAGGTACATAACTTATCATCTGCTAAAGGCGGTCCCAGCCCACTTTCTACAGAAGCTTCAAAGGTCCAGGTAGGGATGGGCCGCTATATTACAGTTCTTAAAAGGGGTAGAAGCCCGAAATCTGCAGAGGTTACCAAGCCAGCAAAATTTTCAAAAGATGAAGAAAAGCCTACCTCATCGCAAAATCGTTTCGCCATACTAGAAGAGGAGAACTATACCCCTGTCACCGAGAAGAAGACATTTAAACCTCCTCCAATTTATTTGAAAGAAAGAAACTCGAACGACCTTATAAGGTCCTTAGTCGGATTAATCGGGGAAAATAATTTTTATGTTTATAATGTTAAGTGTGGTAACATTTACGAGACAAAAATCCAGGTAAATCACGAAAACGCTTACCGCACCACTATTTCAGAATTTGAAAAACTAAATAAAAACTTCTACACTTACCAACTTAAAAACGCAAAAGGACTTCAGGTAGTTATAAAAGGTATAGACGCTAATGTCGACCCTGAAGAGATAAAGACGAGTTTGTGCAGCAAAGGCTTTAAAGCTAAAACTGTATCAAACATTATAAATAGAGAAAGGTGTCCCCAACCATTATTTCGGGTGGAGCTTGAGCCTAGTGATGTAAAATTGAGAAAAGGCGAAACACACCCTATATATGAATTAAGATATATTTTGCATCGCAGAGTTGTTGGTGAAGCCCCACATAAACGATCTGGGCCAGTACAGTGCTTGAACTGCCAGGAATTCGGTCATACCAAAGCTTATTGTAAGTTGCCTTCTGTGTGTGTTGTGTGTGGGGACCTGCATGCCACGACCAAGTGCGACAAACCAAAAGATGACCCCAGGGTCAAGAAATGCAGCAATTGCGGCGGGAACCACACTGCCAACTATAGAGGTTGCCCTGTTTTTGATTTAGTAAAGCGTTCATCTAAGACTAAAATCGTTTCTGCCCCTCCACAGCAGTTAAATACAACAACTACTACTATGCCTCCGTTAACACAACCAACAACAAGTCAAGTTTCTTATGCAAACACACTTAAGTCCAACCAGCCCAACGTCAATAAGCCTAACCAGCAAACAACACAACAAGAGGTGCCAACAAGTGAACCTACGGGCCCCAATTTTAGCCGCCTGGAAGCCGTAATTGAAAATATGGTCAAACAATTTACGCAGTTTATGGCGCAAATGGCCGGCATGATGCAAGAAATGCAAAAAATGCAGTCTGCACTTGTGCAGGTCATGCTTAAAAGGCCATGAACTGCCTCACGGTTTGTTTCTGGAACGCAAACGGCATTCGCCAACACAAAAACGAACTCGAATATTTTTTAACTCACCAAAAAATTGATGTCATGTTGATTTCCGAAACTCATATGACATCTAGAAGCACTCTTAAATTAAGTGCCTATACTTTTTACGACTCAAAAGATCCCAGAGATAGGTCATGTGGTGGCTCAGCTATATCAATTAAATCAAGAATCAAACACCAATGGATAGGTGGTCTCTCCGAAAGTTATATACAAGCAACAAACGTCTGCATATATGAATTTTGCCATAATCTCGTTATTTCGTCAGTTTATTGTCCACCCAGATTCTCCATAACGAAGGATCAGTATAACAGTTTTTACAAATCTTTAGGTCCTCACTTTATTGCTGCTGGTGACTATAACGCTAAACACACGTACTGGGGCTCCCGCCTAATAAGTCCCAGAGGTCGTGTCTTGTATGATTCTGTATCGGAAATGAGACTTCACGTTATTTCAACTGGGCAACCAACATATTGGCCAACTGACCACAATAAAATACCAGACGTAATAGATTTTGGCGTAGCAAAAGGTATATCCCCTGAGCTTATTGAGGCTCAAGCCTCCTTGGATTTATCTTCTGACCACTCACCCACAATAATTACTATTTGCAGTCCTCACCAAATAGCAACTAGTGATTTTTTCTTATCTAAAAGAATAAACTGGTTAAAATACAAAAAATTTATCAGCACGCACTGTTCGGAACACCAATCTTTAAAAACTTCCGAAGAAATCGATGAGTGCCTGAGTAGCCTCAATAAAAATATTAAAAAAGCCGTTGAAAATGCTTCTTCTACCTACCGTCAGGCCAGATACAACAAAATTTACTCAACCGATGTTGAAAAGCTTTTATCTGAAAAAAGGAGAGCCCGAAGAGAATGGCAAAGGTATAGATCGCCCCTTCTTAAAAATAAGCTGAAGGAATGTACAAACCGATTAAAAAACTTGCTAGAAGTACATAGAATGTCTTCAATGAAGGAATACCTGGAAGGTCTAGACGCGACTCCTCAAACAAACTATTCTCTATGGCGAACAACCAGACGTCTTAAAAGACCCGTAATCGCAAAACCACCACTGCGTAACCTGAGAGGATCCTGGGCTAGAAATGACGAAGAAAAATGCGATCTGTTCGCAAGCCATTTAAGGAACGTTTTCACTCCCAATTCAGGCACTGACGTGAGAGAATTACCGCCTGTTGTTGCTAGACGTCCTGTAGAAATACGTTTCCGATTTTCAGATGTTATAGAGGCTATCGCTAACCTTAATGACAAAAAAGCTCCTGGCGTTGATAAAATAAGCAACAAAATGCTTTTAGAGCTACCCTTTACAGGTAAAAGAATTATTCTTTTTGTTTTTAATGCCATAATTCGGCTTGAACACTTTCCGCCAATATGGAAAGTTGCCTTAATAAAGATGATTCCTAAGCCGGGAAAAGATCCTTCGAAGGTGGAGTCTTATAGGCCTATAAGTTTGTTACTAACTTTGGCGAAACTGTTCGAAAAGCTACTTAAAAACAAGCTTACTTCGATCCTGAATGACAACAACTGCATTCCAGATCACCAATTTGGTTTTAGAAGTCAACATAGTACAATCGAACAAACTCACAGACTGGTGCAGGTTGTTAGAAAAGCCTTTGAGGAAAAGATGTACTGCTCCGCGCTTTTTATTGATGTGTCTCAAGCATTCGATAAAGTATGGCACGAAGGCCTGTTAATCAAACTAAATCTCTATCTACCAGCTAATATTTCAAGCCTGCTAGAAAAATACTTAACCGGCAGACAATTTATGATCAAAGAGGGAAACCAAATAAGTTGTTCCCAACCAATAGGGGCTGGTGTACCTCAAGGGAGTATACTAGGTCCAATTTTGTACTTGCTTTACACAGCAGATATGCCAACCAACTGTTTTACGCACACGTCTACATTTGCTGATGATACCGCTTTTCTCAGTATTCATAAAGACCCTAGAGAGGCTTCGAGTCAACTGCAGCAACACGTAAGCCAAGTTGAGGTTATGGGGAATAAAAATAAATGAACAAAAATGTACTCACATAACTTTTACCTTGCGCAAAGAAACGTGCCCTCCAATCACTATTAACAACCATTTGGTGCCTCAACGATCCGAGACAAAATATCTTGGTATTCACCTGGATCGCCGCCTCACATGGAAGCTTCATATAGATGCAAAGGTGACGCAAATGAAACTTAAAGCTGCACAAATCCACTGGCTAATGGGTAGAAACTCTGTGCTTCACCTGGATTGTAAACTTCTACTATACAACTCAATTTTAAAATCAATTTGGTGCTACGGTATACAATTATGGGGCACTGCTTCCGTCTCTAACATAGAAAAAATACAACGCCGTCAAAATAAAATTCTAAGAATGATAACTGGTGCTCCGTGGTATGTCAAAAACAGCAACATCCATAAGGATCTAGAAGTTCCACTTGTTAAGTGCGAAATCCTGAAATATGTGGACAAGTATTTAAATAAGCTGGAAACACATCCAAACCCGCTCGCTCGAAGTATCTTGCAACATAGTAGACACTCCCGTCTGAAAAGGAGGGATACTATTGCGCTTAGATGAAGATAACTATTTCTATTATGAGAATTTAAATTTCTGTCTGGCACTGGCTGGACTAATATTATTTCATTAGTCTTAAGATTTGAAAACTTATTGCTAGTTCGCTTAAGCGAAGATTCAATAATAAAAAATATGCAAAAAAAAAAAAATCCATAAAATTGCTCCCTTACTACTATGCGAACCAGATTGAAAGAGGCCTTTCAATGGGGCGGAGTATATACGGTCACAATTGTAAAATTTGAGTTTTATATTTATTGCTTTTCTTATTTTATTTATTATATTTAATCATTGTTCATTATATTGCTGTAAGAAACGCAACATGAATTCATTCCTTTAAAACTCATATCGGTTATTTAAGAATTCTTCTTTGTTGCTTTCTTTCTTTTCTTATAATTTGTAACTGTTTTTATATACTTGCAAACTTTAAACTTTATAAAATAATTTGTAATATTACATTCTTACTGTGACCATCAAACGAACAAAATCAAAGCGCTTAGTTTTTTTTTTGTTCAAAGGTTTTGGTTTCCACAATGATTTAAAACCTATATTTTTAAAGATTTTGTCGAATTAGTAAACTTAATTCTTTTTAGGAACAACATCTAATCAGAATAACTTAAAAAAGTGGCAAAATAAAAATACTATTTTTTGGAAACAGGGATAAATATTTTAAATTCTGCGTTTTCGGATTCTTTCGTCCGATTTCTCGATGGAGTTTGGGTCTGGAGTCTGCAGAGAATGTTGCAAACATGAACTGTATAAATGCAACTCACATTTTTACGTCGTAAGCAAAAAGTTTAGGGATCATGAACTAGTCCAACCATCAAAAACAATCTTAAGGTACCTTCAGAATATAATTCTGATTATAAAGACTTGTGAAAAATCAAATAAAACGAGAAAATATAATAGTGTGAAGACATAATGTTATGAACTTTCAAAAAACACTTAACACTTAAACTTGACAGTAGTATGGCTGTCTTCATTTTTAGAAATTTTTTTTAAACCATTAGATTTTGTATGTATCAGAGTTGCATATTTACAGCAGCCATAAAGAAAATCAGGCATGGAAAATTTATATAAAGGTTGGTATTGTAAAACAATTTTTAATAATTATTTAATGATATGTATAGTTATTTATTAGGAAATAAATTGTTTTTCATTGAAATTAAATAAAAGGGTTGTTAAAGTTTTTTTTTTTTTTAATTAACGGTATTTTAAAATTTTTTACTTTTGATATGTATATATGTTTTTTATAAAATCGGTACGTGTCAAAAAATGGAGTCTTAGCAAAATAAACTCACTTTGTATGAAATAACCAAATTTGTTTGATTAAATTTATTTTTTACAAGCGTTTTTTTTATTAAAAACCCCAAAACCAATAAAGAACATTTTTAAAACATTATTTAATTGTTTCAATCTAATATAAAGTCTTAACAAATATTTTATTTGGTTCAGACAAATGAGAGCAAAAAGAAAATTACTCTCCAAGCTTACTAAAAATAGCTGGAACGCAAAAAACTACAATTGAAAATTTTAAATGCTTACTTGCTGCTTAGTTTAAAAGTAAAATTTTATTTTGGCGATACATAAAATTTAAATAAAAATGTTTAAAATCATATTTTATGTTAAAGAATTCTACAGATTTTTATAAAAAAATTTACAACTAAACGCTCTTTTCGTTGTATAAAATTTGCTACCTTATATGCTCTTGGGTAAGTTTGATTAAAATTTTTGTAATTCGTTATGCATCTGGAACACAACTTTTATTAAATTAAAACGATTTTGCTCAATTTTTAATATATTCTTTCCTTATGGCAATTTTTAAAAATTATGAAAACTATGTCAAAATATTTATGGCAGGTTTATTAAAGGCTTCTTTGACAAAAATATATGTAATGGTTGTCAAATATGGCCTTAGTAAACTTTCGATAAGTATTATAAAATTTGCCACTAGATTCTATAGCCCGCTTTTAAGAACCAATAATATTAAAAAAGATCACATAAAAACTTAAAGGCATATACATACATATAAAATAAATTTTAAAACAGATTTTGTAGAAAAACTACGCTCAAAAACGTTTACGTCTAAAAATTTATAATTAAGTTTAAACCTCTCGATTTTAAATAAATTAGAAAACAGTATGCACAAAAAAAATATACAAAAGGTCGAATGATTATTGGCTTGCTACATTAAAATGTATTTTTCTATGTTTATGCGGCAAACAAATTATCACCTGAAGAATATGCACAAGTTTAGCATATTACTAAATTTTCCTCCCTGATGAACAGCTGTTTAGTGATTTAGCGCCAGCAAAAATTTTTAGAAATAGTAAACATTAAGAATAATATTAAACTTATCGCAGCAATTAAATAACATAACATGTCTGAACGTGAAGGTAAGTGCATGAGAAACTCCTAGCAATATTTAAATGTCTAAGTTTGTATTAAATATTCTAGCTTGACTGGTGCTCACAAAGCGTTAATAGGACATTTCAAAAATGAAGAATGCTCTTACAACACAAAGCATCCTCTTTACCATAAAAAAACGCGCTCGAGGAGAGGCCCTAGTGACCCTGTCAATAGATGTGTAACATTGTGCCCAACGTTACAGCAGTGGACATAAGGGTAAGTTGTTGTTAAATATAGGACGTATATAAAAACTAAAACTTTTTTATGTTTAGACTAAATTAAAATATCTGAGGTTTCAATATGGAAGAGAATTGCTCAAGATTCCAGAATCCAAGAAAAGTGGGCTTGGAACTGACGACATTTATGTCCCTTCTGCGTATTGGTTTCAACATTTACACAACAAGAAGTAACAAATTTCTAAAACATGTTTGTTTACAAAAAAATAAACATTTGTATTGCTAGTACTTCTCCCTAAATACATATATGAATATAGTCATTTGTTTAGATAATATTTAAAACTTCGTTTAAGAGGTAGCGGGTTTATTGCTAGTTATTCATATTTATAACATTACGATGTCCTTTTTTACCGGTTTAATATTAATTTGTTATTTTTTTTGCTTGTCTCAGTTTAACAATAAAACAGGATTTACCTGCAGCAAAGATGAAAAGGAAACAGCGTTTAACTGATACGGATGAGGCGTTAACAGAAGCAACGACACTTCTAAAAAAACTAAACAAAGAGGAGAAAACAGAGGACAAGTTTACAGAAGTCATAACTAAATTTTTTTCGGCAAGTATTGCAGAAATAACAAATAAAAATCCAAGAAATGAAGTTTCAAAAATAATGCTTTTGTTATTTGAATACATGAAAAAGCAGAGAGAATTATCGTAAAACAATTAACAATATTTTGGTTTTCTGTTTTTATTCTTGTTTGCTAGCCTTTCTTGTAAAGAGTTTTTGTTCTTATATTATATTGTTGAAAAGACTGAATTTTTTAAAAGACTGAATTTAAAAAAAAATAAAAATATTTCTGTTTTTTTGTAATATTTTAAGACAAATAAAATTAAAAAAAAAATTTAAACGAAACAAAAATGGTTTTTGTTTCAAAACTCATTAAAACAAAATATGTAGACCTTATTTTTATATAAAATGAAACCCAAAATTATTTAAAACAAAATATATATCATTAAAAATTAAATCTCTTAATATATTTGTCCCACCATTCAAGAACATAAACGTTGTTTAAATAGAATCGGTATTTATCCCTTATTCCGGAAGCATCAACTGAATACCGGTTTCTTATGCCTTATCCAACCCAGTTAATCTTACACTCTCCGATATAAAATATTCACTTTCCTTGGCAAGATAATTGTGAAGAGCACATGCAGCTTATGTTAGAATTTCTCTTTCTTCAACATTTGCTAACTTTATTTCCTTCTGAAATACTTGAAATCTTGCAGCTAGGATTCCAAAAGCATTTTCTACCACACGTCTTGCTCTTGACAGTCGGTAATAAAATTTTAGGTTTTCTTTTTTCTTTCTTTGATTGCACGGTTTAATGATTCTTGAAGCTAAACAAAATGCGTCATCTGACATAAAAACATAAGGAACCTGTAACAAACGAAAGAGTTGTAATAGTATGTGTACTTCACATAAATAATCCTCTAAAACTGTATTGTGAAGTTTTTCATCTTCAGAAAAATTAAGACGACTTTGAATAATGGCGTCACCAATATCCGAAGCATTAAAAGCTGCTGCATCATTGGCTCGGCCATTTGTGCCGACACCAACAAAAATAAATTTACAATTGGCATCAACAACCGCCAATAAAATGCCACTGCTAAATCCATTATAATTAACGTAATAAGATCCTTATGAAGCATTTGGACTAAAGACTATGTTTTTTTCATATATTTTATTATTGAATCCTCGCTTAAGCGAACTAACAACAAGTATTCGAATCTTAAAACTAAGTAATTAATACTAGTCCAGTCAGTACCAGACTAAAATTTAAGTTCCCA
Source organism: Melanophora roralis (assembly GCA_963583895.1). Lineage (NCBI taxonomy): Eukaryota > Metazoa > Arthropoda > Insecta > Diptera > Rhinophoridae > Melanophora > Melanophora roralis. Next base: position 54,506,057 of record OY757188.1, read on the forward strand.
CAATAAGGATAACTAATTTTAAAAGTTTCATCTAAGAGCAATAGTACCCCTTCTTTTTAGGCGGGTGTGCCCACTATGTTGCAGGATGCTTCGAGCGAGCGAATTTGGATGTGTTTCCAACTTATTTAAATACTTGTCCACATAGTTTAGGATTTCGTCTTTAACTAGTGGAACTTCTAGATCCGTATGGATGTTGTTGTTTTTGACATACCACGGAGCACCAGTAGTCATTCTTAAAATTTTATTTTGACGACGTTATATTTTTTCTATGTTAGAGGCGGAAGCAGTACCCCATAATTGAATACCGTAGCACCAAATTGGTTTCAAAATCGATTTGTAGAGTAGAAGTTTACAATCAAGACGAAGCACAGAGTTTCTGCCAATTAGCCAATGAAGTTGTGTAGCTTTAAGTTTAATTTGCGTCAACTTCGCGTCTATATGTGTCTTCCATGTAAGGCGGCGATCTAGGTGAACACCAAGATATTTTGTTTCGGTTCTTTGAGGCACCATATAGTTGTTAATAGTGATTGGGGAGCACGTTTCTTTGCGTAAAGTAAAAGTTACGTGGGTACATTTTTGTTCATTTATTTCTATTCCCCATAACTTTGCCTATTTTTCAACTTGGGTTACGTGTTGCTGCAGTTGGTTCGCAGCCTCTTTAGGGTCTTTATGAATACTAAGGAAAGCAGTATCATCAGCAAATGTCGACGTGTGTGTAAAGCTATTGGTTGGCATATCTGCTGTGTAAAGCAAGTACAGAACTGAACCTAGTATACTCCCTTGAGGTACACCAGCCCCTATTGATTAAGAAGAACTTATTTGGTTTCTCTCTTTCATCATAAATTGTCGAAAATATTAGCTGGAAGGTTTAGCTTTAGTTTGTTTAACAGGCCTTCGTGCCATACTTTATCGAAAGCTTGAGAGACATCAATGAAAAGCGCGGAGCAGTACTGCTTTCCCCAAAGGTTTTTCTTATAACCTACATCAGTCTGTGAGTTTGTTCGATTGTGCTATGTTGACTTCTAAAGCCAAATTAGTGGTCTGGAATGCAGTTGTTTTCATTCAGGATCGGAGTCAGCTTGTTCTTAAGCAATTTTTCGAACAATTTTGACATTGTGGATAACAAACTTATAGGATCTTTGCCAGACTTAGGAATCATATTTACTAAGGCTACTTCCCATACAGGCAGGAAATATTCAAGCCGAATTATTGCGTAAAAATAAAAAGAATTTTTCTTTTTGTCGTAAAAGGTAGCTCTAAGAGCATTTTGTTGCTTATATTATCAACACCAGGAGCTTTTTTACCATTTAGGTTAGCAATAGCCTCTACAACATCTGTAAATCGGAAACGTATATCTTAAGGACGTCTAGCAACAACTGGCGGCAATTCCCTCACGTCTGTGCAAGTATTGGGAGTGAACACGCTTTTGAAATAATTTGCGAACAGATAACATTTTTCATCGTCATTTCTAGCCCAACTTTTAATCTTTTTTTCAGTATTATGGGTTTCGTTATAAAAATACTGGTCGGCAAATCTGTCTTTTTTTGCTCTCTTAATCTCGTAGTGTACGGACGTGTCTACGCGAGTGTAATATTGGTAATAGGTGCTATTAGTAATAAGTGGCAAACGAATTAATAAATATACATACATACACATATCAGTGAAAAAAAAAAAATTAAAAACAATCTAAAAATAAAGCGAACGGTTAATGAGTAACAGTAATCGCTGTGACAGTGGGCCTGATAGCCGAAATGCTTACATTGTTTTAAGCTCCACAAGTGTTAGCAATGAGAACATTAGAGACCCTGAATATAATAAAAACTATTTAAATGCAAGACCAAAAATGATAACAAACAATCTAAGTTCAAGTGCGCCTAATTTAAATAATTCTACTGAACCAGGGACTAACTTAGCCCAATCTATTTTCAAAAATTATAAAAAAAGTTCTGAGGTACAATCTTTGTCGCGGTCATCGTTATCAAGTTCTGGAGTTGAAGCTGCAGCCCCTAAAGGCGCATAAACCTCAATTTCTGCATCTGCACCTAAGATTCAGGTAGGGATGGACCGCTACGTAACAGTTCTTAAAAGAGGAAGAAGCCCGAAATCGGCAGAAGCATCTAAACCTGCAAAAATTTTAAAAGACGATGATAGGCCAACCTCATCGCAAAATCGTTTTGCAAATGAGGCCCCTGCTACTGAAATAAAGACTTTTAGGCCACCTCCCATTTATGTGAGAGAGAAAAACTCAAATGACCTGATTAAGTCACTAGTTAAATTAATCGGCGAAAATAATTTTTATGTGACAAGCATAAAACGTAGTAACATATATGAGACCAAAATCCAAGTTAATCAAGAGAATTCTTACCGGTCTTTTAAGACGTCTGGCTGATCGCCATAGGGAATAATTTGTCTGAGGAGTCGCGTCTAGTACTCCTTCAGTGCTGCCATTCTGCGAACCTCCAACAAGCTTTTTAATTGGTTTGAACATTCCTTTAGCTTACATTTAAGTTGAGGTGATCTTTGCTTTTGTCATTCTCTTCGGGCTCTCCTTTTTTCAGATAAAAGCTTTTCCACATCGTCAGAAAAAATTTTGCTGTACCTGGCCTGACGATAGGTAAAAGACGCATGTTCAACGGCTTTTTTAATGTTTTCATTTAGGACGCTCAGACTATCATCTATGTCTCCGGGAGTTTTTAGCGGTTGGTTTTCCGAGCAGTGGGCACTTATATATTTCTTATATTTTAACCAATTCTTTTAGATAAAAAAAATCACTAGTTGCTATTTGGTGAGGACTGCAAATAGAAATTATTGTGGGTAAGTGGTCAGAAGATAAATCCAAGGAGGCTACAGCCTCAATAAGGTCCGGGGATATAACTTTTGCCACGCCAAAATCTTTTACGTCTGGAATTTTATTATTGTCCGTTGGCCAATAGGTTGGTTGTCCAGTTGAAAAAACGAAAAGTCCAATTTCCGACACGGAATCATACAAGACACGACCTCTGGGACTAATAAGGCGGGAGCCCCAGTATGTGTGCTTAGCGTTATAGTCTCCAGCAGCTATGAAGCGGGGACCTAATGATTTGTAGAAACTTTTGTACTGATCCTTCGTTATGGAGAATCTGGGTGGATAGTAAACTGATGAAATAACAAGATTATGGAAAAAATTCATCAATGCAGACGTTCGTAGCTTGGATATAACATTCCGAGAGGCCACCCAACCATTGGTGTTTAATTCTTGATTTGATTAGAATAGCCGAGCCACCACATGATCTATCCCTAGGAGCCTTTGAATCGTAAAAAGAATATCCACTAATTTAAAAAGTGCTTCTAGATGTCATATGAGTCTCATAAATCAACATGACATCGATTTTTTGGTTCATCAAGAAATACTCGAGCTCGTTTTTGTGTTGGCGGATGCCACTTGCGTTCCAGAAACAAACCCTGAGGCAGTTCATGGCCTTTTAAGCATAGCCTGCAGAAGAGCAGACTGCATTTTTTCCCATTTCTTGCATCATGCCGGCCATTTGCGCCATAATCTGCGTAAATTGCTTGACTATATTGTCAATTACGGCTTCCAGGCGGCTAAAATTGTGCCCGGTTTGTTCGCTTGTTGGCACTTCTAGTTGTGTTGTAGGCTGGGTAGACTTACGTGAACTGGACTGGTTAGACTTTAATGCGGCGGCGCACAGGGCTTTGATCCCAGTCCCAGAGTTTTGAAATTTGGTACACTAGTATAAAATACTTAAATTAAGAAAAATTAAATTTTGACTGCACAGAAAGTTACAATCGTCCGTAGATTATTTACATCCCGTGCTAGTAACTTGTGTGATAATTTTTATTGGGATTGACGCAAGGACACTAGGTCCTGCCATATATCCTTTTTCGAAAAAATGCAAAAAGTTATCTTACACTGTGTGTAATTTTTAAGTCATGGAAAAATAACCATATACGGACATCACTACGTGAAAGAAGACCAAAAAAGAAAAGACCCGTGTCTCCCAGTTTTGCCCAAAGTCATGCACTTTTTTTGTTATGGGCCCCCAAAGATTTGGGGCCTTGGTACCATTTTTACAAAAAGTGATAATTTTCTCAGGCTCATATCTTGCTAACCGTTCGGAATTTTAATTTACTCTTTGAGGCAAAGTTGTAGCCCTTTTTATAAAGAACAAAAATTATGAACATAAAAAATTGAAAAAACAATAATTTTAAATCAAAATCGCAAAGAACTTTAAAAAATTCAAATTTTTTTTACCTTTTTCCCCCTGTTCAGGTCCATAGGTAGCAAACCGTTCAAAATTCAAGGAAACGGTCTACTACAAAAATTTACCTAACATCCCAATTAACAACTTTTTAGAACATATAAACTTCCTAGGAATGATTCTTAACACCGTTTAGGTAGCGCTTAGGTAACCGCAAAAGTTAAAAATTTCCCCAAAATGTATGTACATACATGTAGTTATAAAGCTATCTCTTCCTTACGTTTAATCAAATTGCCTTAATTACATATATTGTATCTGTCTTTAGTGTAATAGAGAACTCTAGTGCATATAAATATGTGTATATGCATGTGAGATAGCCGCGAAAAGTCTTGCAACCTAAACAGGTAGGCAAACATTAAAATTGCTGGAAACCCTAAACAACAAAATACATCATACACAAATCGCAATAATAATCGTTAACGGCCTTTAATTAAATTATGTACATACTTTTTTTATTGCTTTTTTTTACTTTTTAATAATTATTGTTTATACCAACAATAAATTACCTACATATGTACCTACTACCAATTTTTTTAATAAGTGAGGACAATTCAAAATAAAATAGCAATTGGATAAATTTAAAAAGAAGAAATTATTGCACCCAAACTTATCAAGAAATCAACTACAAAAATTTACCTAAGATTTCAGTAAACAGCTCACGCGATCACGCACCGATCGCACACGCATCAAGGAACGCAGATCACAATATAAAAGCGACGCGACTCCCACATCGAGGCATTACACAGCGCGACGTCAACAAGATCTCAGCGGTGAAAGTCATAGAGAAAGTTCTACAGCATAATTCGCACACAACATTGGCAACTGACAATTTCAATATGCAGTGTAAAAATATTTATTTCTTTTGCTACATTTGCGGTAATCAAATCAGAAAAAATAATTCTACAAGATTTCAAAAGGAAAAGAATCTTTTAACAGGTGAATTTAAAAGAGCATATAAGTTATTTTTGGACGAAATAGATTTGACCGGTGAAAATTACACACCTAACGCAGTGTGTCGCCAATGTTATAATAATCTCATAGCAAGGTTGAATGGAGGCAAACATAGTATGAAATATTGTAAGCCGGTAAACTGTATTAATCGCCCAGGTGATCATGGTGGATTCAGTTCTTATGCATGCGTTAATTACACATCTTGATTAAATAGACATGATGAGAAGAACAAAATTTATAAAGCAACTGTAACAGCCACACTACCAGTGCTTGCCCCTGAAAATTTTGTATTCCCAAGGCCACAAACTCCAGATCGTAGGACAGAATTTACAGAAATGACTACAGCAAGTGGTGTTACTAATCGAGATCGATTTTATACCGACTATTAGCCCCAACAGGGAAGAGATGGAGCAAAACTAATAACTAATAAAAAATCAAATGGAAAAACGGTACAAAGGCAAAAAGTTCGACGCATTGCTTGCAGAGGTAATATCAATTTTATTATTGCATTGTTTGCATTATTTTTGATTTCTTTTCTAATTCATTTCAGGATGTTGGTGGAGTCACAAGATAAGCTTTTATGATGTTAATAAGATATGTTAAAAAGAAAAAGCTAATGATGGAAACATTCTGGAAGCAACGTGCCTGGTGTCCACAGTAAGTTCTGAATCAGAGTCAGATTCGGACGACGATTTAGATCCTCAACTTAAGAGAGCGCGATATGCAAGTCCAGGGCCATCAACTTTATAAAAATAATACGAATATTTTTTTGTAATAGACAGCACAGTATCTCAATGTTGAAGAAAATAAAAAACAAATGAAATTCAAAAATTTTTGTAAAATTTTAAGCCTTTGCGGCTACCTAAGCGCTACCTTAACGCTGTTAAGAATCATTCCTAGGAAGTTTATATGTTCTAAAAAGTTGTTTATTGGGATGTTAGGTAAATTTTTGTAGTTGACTGTTTCCTTGAATTTTGAACGGTTTGCTACCTATGGACCTGAACAGGGGAAAAAAGGTAAAAAAAATTTAAATTTTTTAAAGTTTTTTGCGATTTTGATCTAAAATTATTATTTTTTTAATTTTTTATGTTCATTATTTTTGTTCTTTATAAAAAGGGCTACAAATTTGCCTCAAAGAGTAAATTAAAATTCCGAACGGTTTGCAAGATATGAGCCTGAGAAAATTATCACTTTTTGCAAAAATGGCACCAAGGCCCCAAATCTTTGGGGGCCCATAACAAAAAAAGTGCATGACTTTGGGCAAAACTGGGAGACACGGGTCTTTTCTTTTTTGGTCTTCTTTCACGTAGTGATGTCTGAATATGGTTATTTTTTTCGTGTTGCACTGTGTTATTCTCATTATATTGGGTGGTGTGGTAATTATTATGTGTCAAACAAATGGTAGTGCTAAATTACATTAAGATTTATTTATAAAAATAGAAAATAAAAAACAAATTGGCTAAAAATCTTCTACGTGAAACAACGTGAAAGTACAAAATTACAATCTTAATTAAAATTAAATTTAAAATAAGTATAAGTGCGTTTTTTAATAATAATTTTTATTTTTTTAATAATATATATATGTATGTATATTTTATTTTACAATAAATCACTTTCAGTATTGGACTCTTCCCAAAAAATATTGCCGCTCAATGAAACTTTTGTCTCGTCGTCTTCAATTGGCTCATTAGCATTTTCTTTTAAGTATATATTTATCAATTTCTGCAAATAATAAGTTTTTTTTTGGTCTTTGGATTCCTTTTTGAAGTCAAAATCGGATTTAAAAATAGTATTAAATAAGTCATTAAATCTTTATGAGTGTATTTTCGTGACGTTTTTCTCGCATGTAATCGTCTTGCTTTTCTCACGATTTTGTGGTTGCCTTCCAATGCTTCTTCAGACAAGCAACCTGAAATTTATTTTCAGATACCACAATTGACGAAATAATTTTTTTTTTCTCAGTTTGTAACGCATACAGAGACGGAAAACAATTTGGGTGTATTTCATTTATTGTGTGACGTAGCACACTATATTTTCTTTCGGTGAAATCTAAATTCATATATAGCGGCAAAGCTTTTGTTGCTGGTAAGCATTTTGAATTCGACATTGAGCTTTGCAAAACAGAATGAGATTCCCGTTTTAAATTTTCCACTGCAAATTCTAGTTCCTCAAGGAATCATTTTAATTCTAACTCTGCCACTCTTCGGTGTCTTGTTTTGACTGTAGTGCTACCAAAATCTTTCGTCGGTCTACCACGTTTTTTACATAAAGTTTCTGTTGCATGTAAAGCCACTGTTGTATTTCATTCTGGAGTTGGAAGCAGCAAATTTTCATAAGCAATTTTCCTCGTGCTTGGTTGCTAAGAATTTAAATTAAATATATTTAATAATATCTTTATTTTAGAATAGCAATTAAAAATTATACAACTTACATCATCAGCATTAAAAAAATATTGTTTACCCATGAAGAATGTTTCTTTTATAAAGAACAAATATAAATTGATGGATTGAAACACTTTCAATCAAGTTTTCATATTCAATGTCTTTATTTGTCTAATGCCGAAAATATAATGCACCGGATATGCTAATCCAAACTTGGTTGCCTTTTCTATAAACATCTGTTCAATAACACAGAGTTGTTACTTAAAACTAAGAGTAGCTAGATAATAACATAGAGTTGCAATCTTAAACTAAGAGTAGCCAGATGACAGATCACTACAATCTCGGCCGGTCTGACAATACAATCGACCTCGATTGTCAATCTTGTTCCAAAAGATCTTCATCTAAAAACTCATAATCTTCATATTCACTAGTGTTGCCTTCAGAGTTCCATACGACATTATCATAATCCCTGGGTTCCAACCATTTTCTTAAGCGACTAGAATCAACTGTGCCTTTATACGGCATTTGTGTAATTTGACAATTTTCTACATCAGATATTTTATAACGATCATTACCCAACTGTTTCCGAATCACATATGGCCCACGATATTTTGGTATTAATTTTTTGTTTACACCAGCCGATGTGTCGACATTTTTTAAGACTACTAGGTCTCCCACCGCGAATAACTTGGCTGGTTTGTGACGCTCATTAAAATATTTCAGGTTGTTTGATTGAGACTTCTCAATGGATTCTGATGCTTCTTCTCTAATTAAACTCAGATCTTCTCTTTCAGTGTACATATCCTGCAAATGTTCTGTCAGCTCATCGACTATTTCGCCCCTTTGTTCTACTCCAAACAACAACCTACTTGGTGAATGCCCTGTTGCTCTGTGAACTGTATTATTAATAGCAAATTCTACCTTTGTCAGTTTATCGACCCAATCGGAGTGTTCCATGTGTTCTGATAATTTAGCCAACATAGCCCTTAAATCTCTATTAACTCTCTCCACCTGACCATTTGACTGAGGCGACGCTACAGCAGCTTTTACGTGCACAATGTTGCGCTCTGACAAAAATGAATTGAATTCGTTAGACGTAAAACATGTTCCGCGGTCACTAATTATCCGCCGTGGCCTGCTATAGTTTTCAAAATATCTGTTCAACGCGCAGAACGCTTCCTTTGTCCCTGGGGCATTGACCGCATATAATTTTGTAGATTTTGTAAACGCATCAACCACTACTAAAATATGCTTTCGCTTTGATTTTATTGATGGCAAAGGGCCGAAGTGGTCAATATGCAGTGTGTCAAAAGGAATAGGTTTTTTGTCTATATTATACAAATTTCTCTAATTTTTTCTGTGTGGGACTGAGTTAAAAATGCACTTAAGACAATTTCGTATAAATTTGTTCAACTTATCTCGCATATTTGGAAACCAATAGTATTTTTTTATTTGCTTCATACATTTTTCAATACCCACATGACCGTATTTCTCATGAGTTAACCGCATAACGTTTTCTTCTAGTTCAGCAGGAACATATAATTGCATTTGTCCTCTAGCGCCTAATCTAAAAACTAACTTGTTGTCTAATACATAATCATCCAAGTCTCCTGTTTCCAACTTGCCCCGAATAGCTTGTAGATTCGTGTCCCACGTTTGCGTAACCTGTATACTCATATCAACGTCACCTCCATCAATCATAGCAATAAAGGGTGCACGACTTAATGCATCAACGTGAGACAATAATTCGCCTCTACGATGTCGAATAGTGTAGTCATAATTTTCCAATTCTAATGCCCATCTTGCTTTTCTCGGGTTTATCAGTTTCTTACTCAAAGTCAGCGCAAGTGAGTTACAATCAGTAACGATTGTAAATGAAATTCCCTCCAAATATACTCGAAACCGCCTTAAGGCATATATAATCGCAAGCGTTTCCAGCTCGAAGCTATGATACCTAGATTCAGCTTCCGAAGTACACTTTGAATAGTATGCAACCAGATGGAACTTATTGTCTTCCTGTCTTTGCAAAAGTACGGCTCCGAAGCCTCTTGCACTGGCGTCAGTATGTAGCTCTGTCTCGCGAAGGGGACTATATACAGCTAGCACAGGACCACTAACCAATTTTTGCTTTAAAGTAAGGAAAGCCTTTTCACATTCATTTGTCCAAGTAAAAACTTTATTCTTTTTCAAATCTGTTAACGGTCTTGCTATTCTAGAGAAATCAAAAACAAACCGACGGAAGAATGAAAACAACCCTAAAAATCTTTCTACCTCGTCGTGATCTGCTGGCACTGGGAACTCTTGGATAGTTTTAATGTGATCATTATTAGGACGTATACCGTTTTCATTAACTCGATAACCTAAATAGTCCAGTTCACGATACGCGAATTTGCATTTTCTTAAGTTCAATTTTAACCCAGCCTCTTTTAATGCACTTAACACCTCAGCCAAAATATGTAAATGTTCCTCAAATGTTTTAGTAGCTATACTAATATCGTCTAGATACACAACTATTTTCCCAGCATCAATAAATTCCCTTAGCACCTTATTTATTAAACGCTGAAAAACGGCTCCTGCATTTTTAAGCCCAAAAGGCATATAACAATATTCAAATTGTCCTAACGGAGTAACAAACGCGGTGTACTTAATTGAGTTCTCATGCATCGGCACTTGGTGGAAACTATTTTCCAGGTCAAGAGTTGTAAAAAACTTTTTATTACCTAAGTAATCCAAACAGTCTTCAATAATAGGCAAAGGGTAATTATCCTTCAACGTGATCTTATTCAACGACCGGCAATCGACGCAAATTCTCAGATCTCCGTTTTTTCTTTTTACCAAAACAATCGGAGATGCGTATGGAGAATCGCTTGGACGTATTATGCCCCCTTGCAATAATTGCTCCAGTTTTACCTCGCATCGCTCGCGATATGAAAGTCGACGAGGTCCGCTATATACCGGTACGTCATTAAATAATCTTATTTTCATACAATAATCTGTTGGTTTCCTAAGACTATCTATATCGTTTAAATAGTAACTCTCAATCACCGACTTTAAAGAAAAGGAGTCCACTGAGCTTAATTTGCAATCGACATCTAATTCATTTTCAGTCTCTACCACACAAACTGTTTGCATCAACTCTTCACATTCCCCGTTTTCTTCAATAATTTCTAAATCACTTAAATCATCACCAGACTCTACCAATTCGGAAACAACTGTTTTATTTCCGTTTGAGAACTCTGCTAACCATTTGCAATTATTGTTACATTCAGTCATTTTATCATTTTCATTTTCACTACTATTTACATAAAATGGTAATATACTTAAAAAATTTAAATTATCCCCCCTTATTGGAACCTTTACTACTTCTTGGGGAACTCTATACAAATTAAACGACATAAGCGCACTGATTGTTTTTCTGTTTGGTTTTTTATTTACATTTTTTAAATTCATTTTTACAAGTTTATTCTTAGCATAACATAGCCTTATTTGGCGTAATTTTATATTTAATTTTGATAAAAGATCACGCCCAATTAGAAATTTCATTACCTCAGTGCGCTTATCTTGTTTAATAAAGGCAACACTTACCGTTTGGAATGCATCTACAGCAGCATCGGCATCGTATATTGCAGCAGTCAATCCCTTCTTTTTAGGACAATTCTGATGAAAATGCCCTACCTCAGCACAGACAAAACATGAGTTGGCTGGACGCTTTGGTTTCGGGCATCTGGAAGTGGCCAAACTGAGAGCAGTTGTAACAGCGGACTTCAGTTTCAGGTGTTTTAGCCTCAGCCGTTTTCGATTTGTTGATCGCTGAAGCGCTGATGGCTCTAGTCGCTGCGACTCGTGTCTGTTGACGTTTTGGTTCGTAGCTATCCATACGGTCAATCAATTCATTTATAGTTCTGGCACCATAAAGACGAGTAATAGCATTCGAATTATCTGGAATGCCATCGATGATGAAGTCGACCAATTCTCTTTCCTCTATTTCAGCTTTCAAAGCAATAGACTGCATTGACACTACGTAACCAATACATTATTCATTGGGTTTTATTTTTCTTAACCGCAGTTGTTCGTATATTTCATGTTTAGACACTGTTCGACTAAACAACGCTTCTAAACTTGCCTTCAAATCCTTGTAGTCTAGCAGTCCGATGTTATTAACATGCTACTTGGCCGTTCCACCCAACCGGCGAAGAACTCCAACACACTTTTCTTTTTCAGTGTACGCAGCCGAATATGCGTAGTCTTCGAATACAGTAAAGCATTTTTTTATGTCGTAGTGGTCATCCCCGCTAAACAGCGGCACAGCAGCGTCAAGCTCAGCTAAATCAATATGACGAAGGCCGGAGGGTGCTGATTGTAAATTTTCCTCCAATGCCCGTATTTGTTGTTGCACTTTTAACATTTCCAAGCGCAGTTGTAAATTTTTAAGTTCGTCCTCAGCAGCAACCCTAGCAGCAGAAACACCAGCATTTGAGGCTTCAGGCACGTTTGTTGAAAAATGGCTAACATCGGGCACGTTTACGGCAGTCACAAATGTAGATAAACATTAAACAGCGGGCACGTTCTCAGCAGTCGCATCAGAAACTTTGCCAGCAGGTAGTTCAATAGCCGCGGCTTCATTGGCAGACGAATTACCAGAAAGTACGTTGGCACCAGGAACCTGTAAATTGTCTAAAATATTACCGGCAGCTGTGGCATCATTGGATATCTGCAATTCTGGATTATTTGATTCAATTTCTACTAAGGGGTTATTATCAGCCAAGTATTCATCATCTTCCCCTTTTGGAATGGTCTCATATAACGCTTTGAGCTGGCTTAGTGTGGCCGACTCGGGGAAATTTACGCCGGCTGCAGCAAGTGCACTTACTAGTTCTTGGCGACTTGGTCGCAAATCCATTTTAATTTTCTGCATCCTTTAATTTTTTATTAATTTTACTTTAACACTGGTACAACAGTTGTACCCCACACCTGATTTTATAAAGAACAAATATAAATTGATGGATTGAAACACTTTCAATCAAGTAATAATATTTAATGTATTTATTTGTCTAATGCCGAAAATATAATGCACCGGATATGCTAATCCAAACTTGGTTGCCTTTTCTATAAACATCTGTTCAATAACACAGAGTTGTTACTTAAAACTAAGAGTAGCTAGATAATAACATAGAGTTGCAATCTTAAACTAAGAGTAGCCAGATGACAGATCACTACAATCTCGGCCGGTCTGACAATACAATCGACCTCGATTGTCAATCTTGTTCCAAAAGATCTTCATCTAAAAACTCATAATCTTCATATTCACTAGTGTTGCCTTCAGAGTTCCATACGACATTATCATAATCCCTGGGTTCCAACCATTTTCTTAAGCGACTAGAATCAACTGTGCCTTTATACGGCATTTGTGTAATTTGACAATTTTCTACATCAGATATTTTATAACGATCATTACCCAACTGTTTCCGAATCACATATGGCCCACGATATTTTGGTATTAATTTTTTGTTTACACCAGCCGATGTGTCGACATTTTTTAAGACTACTAGGTCTCCCACCGCGAATAACTTGGCTGGTTTGTGACGCTCATTAAAATATTTCAGGTTGTTTGATTGAGACTTCTCAATGGATTCTGATGCTTCTTCTCTAATTAAACTCAGATCTTCTCTTTCAGTGTACATATCCTGCAAATGTTCTGTCAGCTCATCGACTATTTCGCCCCTTTGTTCTACTCCAAACAACAACCTACTTGGTGAATGCCCTGTTGCTCTGTGAACTGTATTATTAATAGCAAATTCTACCTTTGTCAGTTTATCGACCCAATCGGAGTGTTCCATGTGTTCTGATAATTTAGCCAACATAGCCCTTAAATCTCTATTAACTCTCTCCACCTGACCATTTGACTGAGGCGACGCTACAGCAGCTTTTACGTGCACAATGTTGCGCTCTGACAAAAATGAATTGAATTCGTTAGACGTAAAACATGTTCCGCGGTCACTAATTATCCGCCGTGGCCTGCTATAGTTTTCAAAATATCTGTTCAACGCGCAGAACGCTTCCTTTGTCCCTGGGGCATTGACCGCATATAATTTTGTAGATTTTGTAAACGCATCAACCACTACTAAAATATGCTTTCGCTTTGATTTTATTGATGGCAAAGGGCCGAAGTGGTCAATATGCAGTGTGTCAAAAGGAATAGGTTTTTTGTCTATATTATACAAATTTCTCTAATTTTTTCTGTGTGGGACTGAGTTAAAAATGCACTTAAGACAATTTCGTATAAATTTGTTCAACTTATCTCGCATATTTGGAAACCAATAGTATTTTTTTATTTGCTTCATACATTTTTCAATACCCACATGACCGTATTTCTCATGAGTTAACCGCATAACGTTTTCTTCTAGTTCAGCAGGAACATATAATTGCATTTGTCCTCTAGCGCCTAATCTAAAAACTAACTTGTTGTCTAATACATAATCATCCAAGTCTCCTGTTTCCAACTTGCCCCGAATAGCTTGTAGATTCGTGTCCCACGTTTGCGTAACCTGTATACTCATATCAACGTCACCTCCATCAATCATAGCAATAAAGGGTGCACGACTTAATGCATCAACGTGAGACAATAATTCGCCTCTACGATGTCGAATAGTGTAGTCATAATTTTCCAATTCTAATGCCCATCTTGCTTTTCTCGGGTTTATCAGTTTCTTACTCAAAGTCAGCGCAAGTGAGTTACAATCAGTAACGATTGTAAATGAAATTCCCTCCAAATATACTCGAAACCGCCTTAAGGCATATATAATCGCAAGCGTTTCCAGCTCGAAGCTATGATACCTAGATTCAGCTTCCGAAGTACACTTTGAATAGTATGCAACCAGATGGAACTTATTGTCTTCCTGTCTTTGCAAAAGTACGGCTCCGAAGCCTCTTGCACTGGCGTCAGTATGTAGCTCTGTCTCGCGAAGGGGACTATATACAGCTAGCACAGGACCACTAACCAATTTTTGCTTTAAAGTAAGGAAAGCCTTTTCACATTCATTTGTCCAAGTAAAAACTTTATTCTTTTTCAAATCTGTTAACGGTCTTGCTATTCTAGAGAAATCAAAAACAAACCGACGGAAGAATGAAAACAACCCTAAAAATCTTTCTACCTCGTCGTGATCTGCTGGCACTGGGAACTCTTGGATAGTTTTAATGTGATCATTATTAGGACGTATACCGTTTTCATTAACTCGATAACCTAAATAGTCCAGTTCACGATACGCGAATTTGCATTTTCTTAAGTTCAATTTTAACCCAGCCTCTTTTAATGCACTTAACACCTCAGCCAAAATATGTAAATGTTCCTCAAATGTTTTAGTAGCTATACTAATATCGTCTAGATACACAACTATTTTCCCAGCATCAATAAATTCCCTTAGCACCTTATTTATTAAACGCTGAAAAACGGCTCCTGCATTTTTAAGCCCAAAAGGCATATAACAATATTCAAATTGTCCTAACGGAGTAACAAACGCGGTGTACTTAATTGAGTTCTCATGCATCGGCACTTGGTGGAAACTATTTTCCAGGTCAAGAGTTGTAAAAAACTTTTTATTACCTAAGTAATCCAAACAGTCTTCAATAATAGGCAAAGGGTAATTATCCTTCAACGTGATCTTATTCAACGACCGGCAATCGACGCAAATTCTCAGATCTCCGTTTTTTCTTTTTACCAAAACAATCGGAGATGCGTATGGAGAATCGCTTGGACGTATTATGCCCCCTTGCAATAATTGCTCCAGTTTTACCTCGCATCGCTCGCGATATGAAAGTCGACGAGGTCCGCTATATACCGGTACGTCATTAAATAATCTTATTTTCATACAATAATCTGTTGGTTTCCTAAGACTATCTATATCGTTTAAATAGTAACTCTCAATCACCGACTTTAAAGAAAAGGAGTCCACTGAGCTTAATTTGCAATCGACATCTAATTCATTTTCAGTCTCTACCACACAAACTGTTTGCATCAACTCTTCACATTCCCCGTTTTCTTCAATAATTTCTAAATCACTTAAATCATCACCAGACTCTACCAATTCGGAAACAACTGTTTTATTTCCGTTTGAGAACTCTGCTAACCATTTGCAATTATTGTTACATTCAGTCATTTTATCATTTTCATTTTCACTACTATTTACATAAAATGGTAATATACTTAAAAAATTTAAATTATCCCCCCTTATTGGAACCTTTACTACTTCTTGGGGAACTCTATACAAATTAAACGACATAAGCGCACTGATTGTTTTTCTGTTTGGTTTTTTATTTACATTTTTTAAATTCATTTTTACAAGTTTATTCTTAGCATAACATAGCCTTATTTGGCGTAATTTTATATTTAATTTTGATAAAAGATCACGCCCAATTAGAAATTTCATTACCTCAGTGCGCTTATCTTGTTTAATAAAGGCAACACTTACCGTTTGGAATGCATCTACAGCAGCATCGGCATCGTATATTGCAGCAGTCAATCCCTTCTTTTTAGGACAATTCTGATGAAAATGCCCTACCTCAGCACAGACAAAACATGAGTTGGCTGGACGCTTTGGTTTCGGGCATCTGGAAGTGGCCAAACTGAGAGCAGTTGTAACAGCGGACTTCAGTTTCAGGTGTTTTAGCCTCAGCCGTTTTCGATTTGTTGATCGCTGAAGCGCTGATGGCTCTAGTCGCTGCGACTCGTGTCTGTTGACGTTTTGGTTCGTAGCTATCCATACGGTCAATCAATTCATTTATAGTTCTGGCACCATAAAGACGAGTAATAGCATTCGAATTATCTGGAATGCCATCGATGATGAAGTCGACCAATTCTCTTTCCTCTATTTCAGCTTTCAAAGCAATAGACTGCATTGACACTACGTAACCAATACATTATTCATTGGGTTTTATTTTTCTTAACCGCAGTTGTTCGTATATTTCATGTTTAGACACTGTTCGACTAAACAACGCTTCTAAACTTGCCTTCAAATCCTTGTAGTCTAGCAGTCCGATGTTATTAACATGCTACTTGGCCGTTCCACCCAACCGGCGAAGAACTCCAACACACTTTTCTTTTTCAGTGTACGCAGCCGAATATGCGTAGTCTTCGAATACAGTAAAGCATTTTTTTATGTCGTAGTGGTCATCCCCGCTAAACAGCGGCACAGCAGCGTCAAGCTCAGCTAAATCAATATGACGAAGGCCGGAGGGTGCTGATTGTAAATTTTCCTCCAATGCCCGTATTTGTTGTTGCACTTTTAACATTTCCAAGCGCAGTTGTAAATTTTTAAGTTCGTCCTCAGCAGCAACCCTAGCAGCAGAAACACCAGCATTTGAGGCTTCAGGCACGTTTGTTGAAAAATGGCTAACATCGGGCACGTTTACGGCAGTCACAAATGTAGATAAACATTAAACAGCGGGCACGTTCTCAGCAGTCGCATCAGAAACTTTGCCAGCAGGTAGTTCAATAGCCGCGGCTTCATTGGCAGACGAATTACCAGAAAGTACGTTGGCACCAGGAACCTGTAAATTGTCTAAAATATTACCGGCAGCTGTGGCATCATTGGATATCTGCAATTCTGGATTATTTGATTCAATTTCTACTAAGGGGTTATTATCAGCCAAGTATTCATCATCTTCCCCTTTTGGAATGGTCTCATATAACGCTTTGAGCTGGCTTAGTGTGGCCGACTCGGGGAAATTTACGCCGGCTGCAGCAAGTGCACTTACTAGTTCTTGGCGACTTGGTCGCAAATCCATTTTAATTTTCTGCATCCTTTAATTTTTTATTAATTTTACTTTAACACTGGTACAACAGTTGTACCCCACACCTGATTTTATAAAGAACAAATATAAATTGATGGATTGAAACACTTTCAATCAAGTAATAATATTTAATGTATTTATTTGTCTAATGCCGAAAATATAATGCACCGGATATGCTAATCCAAACTTGGTTGCCTTTTCTATAAACATCTGTTCAATAACACAGAGTTGTTACTTAAAACTAAGAGTAGCTAGATAATAACACAGAGTTGCAATCTTAAACTAAGAGTAGCCAGATGACAGATCACTACACTTTTTTTTTTTTTTTTTTTTTTTTTTTTGTTCAATAAAATTAACTAATTTCAAAGGTTTCATGTAAGAGCAATTGTATCCCTTCTTTTTAGGCGGGTGTGCCAACTATGTTGCAGGATGCTTCGAGCGAGCGGATTTGGATGTGATTCCAGCTTATTTAAATACTTGTTCACATATTTCAGGATTTCGCATTTTACAAGTGGAACTTCTAGATCCTTGCGGATGTTGCTGTTTTTGATATACCAAGGAGCACCAGTTATCATTCTTAGAATTTTGTTTTGACGGCGTTGGATTTTTTCGATGTTAGAGGCGGAAGCAGTACCCCATAATTGTATACCGTAGCACCAAATTGGTTTTAAAATCGAGTTGTAGAGTAGAAGCTTACAATCAAGACGTAGCACAGAGTTTCTACCAATTAGCTAGTGGATTTGAGCAGCTTTAAGTTTCATTTGCGTCAGCTTAGCATCTTTATGAGGCTTCCATGTAAGGCGGCGATCTAGGTGAATACCAAGATATTTTGTCTCAGATCGTTGAGGCACATTATGGTTCTTGATAGTGATTGGAGGGCACGTTTCTTTGCGTAAAGTAAAAGTTACGTGGGTACATTTTTGTTCATTTATCTTTATTCCCCATAACTTTGCCCATTTCTCAACTTGGGTTACGTGTTGTTGCAGCTGGTTCGAAGCCTCTTTAGGGTCTTTGTGAATACTAAGAAAAGCAGTGTCGTCAGCAAATGTCGACGTGTGTGTGAAACTATTGGTTGGCATATCTTCCGTGTAAAGCAAGTACAAAATTCAACCTAGTATACTGCCTTGAGGTACACCAGCCCCTATTGGTTGAGAAGAACTTATTTGGTTTCCCTCTTTGATCATAAATTGTCGGCCTGTTATGTATTTTTCTAAAAGGTTGAAAATATTAGCTGGAAGGTTGAGCTTAAGTTTGTTTAGAAGGCCTTCATGCCATACTTTGTCGAAAGCTTGTGAGACATCGATAAAAAGCCCGGAGCAGTACTTCTTTTCCTCAAAGGCTTTTCTTATAACCTGCACCAACCTGTGAGTTTGTTCGATGGTACTATGTTGACTTCTAAAGCCGAATTGGTGATTTAGAATGCAGTTGTTGTCATTCAGGATCGGATTTAGCTTGTTTTTTAACAGTTTTTCGAACAATTTTGACATTGTGGAATCTTTGCAAGGCTTTGGAATCGTCTTTACTAAGGCAACTGCAGTGACTGCGAAATCCCTTGAAGTCCTGGAAAAGAGAGGGGGGGTTGTCAAATTTGGTCTTGGTAGTGTAAGGTTCCGGCTACCGAAACCTGACAAGACCAAAGAGGCTGCAAGTGGTGCAAATAAACCTGCATCACAGTGAAGCAGCCTCAGCCGAACTGACAACCTACCTCATCAGACACCAGGCCGACGTGGCTCTGATCCAAGAACCATGGATTGGTAGAAACAATAAGGTTCTTGGACTCAGGGCAAGAGGATACACCTTGTTCGTCACGTCTGCGGTAGACAAGGTAAGAACGTGTATTTTGGTAAAGAATGAGCTTAATTTTAAAATTTCTCATCCCTTTAGCTCTGGTGACGTAACCGTCGTTTTAGGAGAGGCCAGAGGCGAGCCAACGTTGGCACTGGCCTCGGTGTACTTGCCTTATGAGGCTGCGGATCCACCGGGTCCGGAGGTGCAAGGGTTGGTCGGGCAGGCGAGAGGACGGAAATGGAATCTGGTGCTCGGCTGCGACGCAAATGCACATCACACTCAATGGGGAAGCAGTGACATAAATAAGAGAGGGGAGGCAGTGTATAATTTTATAACTGGCAACTATCTTTATATATGTAATAGGGGTGACACGCCGACATTCAGGATTAGGGACAGAGAGGCAGTTATAGATCTCACGCTCACCAATGTAGGTAGGGATTTTGTAGAGGAATGGAGGGTGTCGGATGACTATTCCTTCTCGGACCATAGCAGGATCACCTTTAGTTTGAATTTCGAGGGCCCCAGGAAGGCCCCCTATAGGAATCCGAAAAGGACCGACTGGGAGATCTTCAGGGAGGGCTTTTCGTTGAAGATGGGCGACAATGGACTTTCTGAGGTTTCGCACAGGGAGTTAGAGAGAGTGGTGAACTTGTTCACTGTTTCGATGAGGGAGAGCTTTGAACGGGCATGCCCGGAGGTTTTTCCGGGCAGGAGGGAACAGCCAGGCTGGTGGACCAGGGAGCTCAGAGAGCAACGGACCATGGTAAGAAGACTGTTCAATAGGGCAAAGCTCACAAGGGACCATACGGATTGGGAGAGGTATAGAATATCCTTCAATAAGTACAAGAGTGATCTCAGGAGGGCGAAAAAGGATTCATGGGCGATGTACTGTGAGTCTATCGACTCCGTGAACGAGATGTCAAGATTCAGGAAAATACTATCCAAGGGTCCTATCGGACTTGGGTACATTCAGAAAACGGATGGATCGTGGACGGAGTCTGGCTCGGAGACCCTTGAATTGTTGATGGGTACACACTTCCCAGGGTGCAGGGTACCGACTGCAGTGGAGCTATCGGGTGGCGTGGGTGCACGTCACGGAGAGATAGCGGATGTGACAGGGGTGGCAGGGGACATTGTGACGATCGATAGGGTAAAATGGGCGGTTGATACCTTCCAGCCCTATAAGTCACCGGGACTGGACGGTGTCTACCCGTGTATGCTACAGAATCTTTCGACGCAGGGACTGCTACTCCTTACGGGAGTGTTTGCTGCTAGCATCACACTAGGTTACATACCCTTGAGGTGGAGAGAGGTGTGGGTGATTTTCATACCCAAGGCTGGAAAGGCCAGCCACTCGAAGCCTGGGGATTTTAGACCGATCAGTCTATCGTCTTTTCTATTGAAGACGCTAGAACGGCTGATCGATCTTTATCTTAGGAACACGATTGATACGCATGTCATTAGTAATGCTCAGCATGCTTACCTTAGGGGTAAATCTGTTGAGAGTGCGCTTCATGATGTGGTGGGGTTCATAGAGCGCGGGTTGTACAGGAAGGAGTACACACTAGGCTCGTTTTTGGACATTGAGGGAGCCTTTAACAATGTTTCGATGGAGGTAATTGGGAACGCACTCAGGGAAGTAGGAGTTCAGGGTATCCTTATTGAGTGGATCTATTCTGCGCTTGGTAGCAGAGTAATCAACTCTGAATGGGGAAATGAGCGCCTGAAAAGGGGTGCGGTTAGGGGAACGCCACAGGGAGGGGTACTGTCGCCACTGCTGTGGATTTTGGTAGTCAACGGGGTATTGGGACGGCTTGACTCAAGGGGAATCAAAGTAGTGGCTTATGCAGACGACATCGTGGTGTTGGTGACGGGGAAATTCCTGTCCACTGTGAGCGAGGTAATGCAGAGTGCATTATCCGACTTGTCTACGTGGGCCAGGGACAAGGGACTGGGTGTAAACCCAGTGAAGACAGAGCTAGTTCTCTTTACCAGGAAGTACAAGGTGGCAGAGTTTGAGCTGCCAAGGCTTGACGGGGTTCAGCTGGAGCTAGCGGACAGGGCCAGGTTTCTGGGCATCGTCCTGGATTGTAAGTTGTCTTGGAGGGCGAACGCGGAGAAAAGGGTAAGGAAGGCTCTCAATGCCTATTATGCCTGTAGGAACGCCATAGGTAGGAACTGGGGGTTACAGCCGGCCATGGTAAATTGGATTTACACATCCGTTGTAAGACCAGTTCTTACGTACGGTTGCCTTGTATGGTAGAGAGCCCTGGAAAGGGGCGATATGGGAAAACTCTTGACTAAGGTCCAGAGATGTGCGGTACTGGGCATTACAGGTGCCAGGAAGAGTACACCACAGGCAGCGCTTGATATAATTCTGCATCTTCTTCCCATTGGGGACTTTGTTGCTGGAATGGCGGCCAGGAGTTTGCTTAGACTTAGTGAGTCAGGTATGCGTGGGGTATGTCTGGAGGGACATGCTAGCATTTTGGGAAGGGTCGCGGATGGTCGACTCCTGGGGCAGTCATGTGGGACGGACTACATGGTGGCGGAACTTGACTTTGGGATCCTGCCGAAGGTAGTGTTTCCGGATAGGGAGGCATGGAAGGGAACAGAGAGGCTGTATGAGGGGAGTGCAGTCTTTACTGACGGGTCGAAGATGAAGGTGGGCACCGGGGCTGTTGTCTATATAATGGACACTGGGGCAGGAAGATCTTATAGACTTCCGGACGAGTGCAGCATCTTCTGGCGGTGATGAGGGCCGCGGAATTGATAGGGGAGGACGCGAGTGGGAGTGGTGACGTAACAATATACGTTGATAGTCAGGGCGCGCTTAAGGCTCTAGAGGGACATTCTGTCAGGTCTAGACTCGTGGGCGACTGCAGACGTGCTCTTAGAGCGATTATTGGTACACGCAGGGTCAGGCTCTGCTGGGTTCCGGGTCATTTTGGCATTTCCGGGAACGAGATTGCCGATGAGTTAGCGAGGAGGGGATCGGCCCGGAATATTGAACTTGGTTGTGAGCCGGTGAGGCCACCACTGAGTTTCTGTTATGGACTGATAGGGACGTGGATAACGGACAGGATCTCCAGGCTTTTATGGCCCAGACTGGACAGGATGGGCACTGACCTGCTGCTCAAGGTGAGCAGGGGGTTTCTGAGGCGCATTATTGGGACTCTCACGGGGCACTGCGATGTGAGATACAGGACGAGTAGATGGGACAGGAACTCTCCAGATTTCTGCAGGGTATGCGGGGACGAGGAGGAGTTAGAGACGGTGGAACATCTTCTCTGCCACTGCCCTGGGCTGCAGATTCGCCGACAGAGGTGGTTTGGAGGACGCTTCTTAGATGGACTTGGTGAGGTTCCTGGCAATGGGCTGGGGAGCATCATAGGGGTCATTAAGGAGGTTGGGTGGCTGGGCAGCTAGGTGATTCAGAGCCTAGGACTACTGACTTTCTTAGACATCGTGCGGACGGTACTCTTGCTTCTTTATCCTTTTTCTCTTATCTATGAATCTTACTGACTTACTGTTTTTCTTTTCTTCTCAACTCTTCTGAAGGGATTCACAATGGGCCTAAGGGCCTCCGAGTGCAGGTGGCGAACTCGCTACTACCCTTCGTAACCTAACCTAACCTAACCTAAGGCGACTTTCCATATAGGCGGAAAATGTTCAAGCCGAATTATCGCGTTAAAAATAAAAAGAATGATTCTTTTAGCAGTAAAAGGCAGTTCTATGAGCATTTTGTTGCTTATTTTGTCAACGCCAGGAGCTTTTTTACCACTAAGGTTAGCGACAGCCTCTACAACATCTGCAAATCGGAAACGTATTTCCAAAGGACGTCTAGCAACAACAGGCGGTAATTCCCTCACGTCAGTGCATGTATTGGGAGTGAATACGTTTTTGAAGTGATTTGCGAACAGATCGCATTTTTCTTCATCATTTCTAGCCCAGGATCCTCTCAGATTGCGCAGTGGTGGTTTTGCGATAACAGGTCTTTAAAGACGTCTGGCTGATCGCCATAAGGAATAATTTGTCTGAGGAGTCGCGTCTAGCAACAAGCTTTTTAGTTAGGTTGTACATTCTTTCAGTTTAGTTTTAAGTTGGGGCGATCTATGTTTTTGCCATTCCCTGCGGGCTCTTCTTTTTTCAGATACCAGCTTTTCCACATCTTCAGAGAAAATTTTGTTGTACCTAGCCTGGCGATAGGTAGAAGACGCATGTTCAACGGTTTTTTTAGTGTTTTCATTTAGGACGCTCTAACAATCATCTATGTCTCCGGGAGTTTTTAGCGGTTGGTTCTCCGCGCAGTGGGTACTAATATATTTTTTATATTTCAACCAATTAATTCTTTTAGATAAGAAAAGCTCACTAGCTGCAATTTGGTGAGGACTGCAAATAGTGATTATTGTGGGTGAGTGGTCAGAAGATAAATCCAAGGAGGCTTGAGCCTCAATGAGCTCCGAGGATATACCTTTTGCTACGCCAAAATCAATTACGTCTGGAATTTTATTGTGGTCTGTTGGCCAGTAGGTTGGTTGTCCAGTTAAAATAACATAAAGTCCCATTTCAGACACGGCATCATACAAGACACGACCTCTGGGACTAATTAGTCGGGAGCCCCAGTATGTGTGCTTGGCGTTAAAGTCTCCAGCAGCTATGAAGCGGGGACCTAAAGATTTGTAAAAACTGTTGTACTGATCCTTCGTTATGGAGAATCTCGGTGGACAATAAACTGACGAAATAAGTAGGTTATTGAAAAATTCATCAATGCAGACGTTTGTTGCTTGCATATAACATTCAGATAGGCCACCCTACCATTGGTGCTTAATTCTTGATTAGATTAAAATAGCAGAGCCACCACAGGATCTATCCCTGGGATCTTTTGAATCATAAAAATTGTATCTACTAATTTTAAAAGTGCTTCTAGATGTCATATGAGTTTCGAAAATCAACATGACATCGATTTTTTGGTGTGTTAAAAAGTATTCGAGCTCGTTTTTGTGTTGGCGGATGCCGTTTGCGTTCCAGAAACAAACCCTGAGGCAGTTCATGGTCTTTTAAGCATGGCCTACAAAAGAGCAGACTGCATTTTTTGCATCTCCTGCATCATGCTAGCCATTTGCGCCATTATCTGCGTAAATTGTTTGACCATATTGTCAATTACGGCTTCCAGGCGGCTAAAATTGGGACCGGTTAGTTCACTTGTTGGCACTTGTTGTTGTGTGGTTGGTTGGTTTGGCCTTTGTGCATTGGACTGGTTTGACTTTAGTGCGTTGGCGTAAGAAATTTGATTTGTAGTTGGCTGTGCTAACTGGGGAATGTTTGTTGTTGGTATATTTAACGGCTGGGGCGGGGCAGGAACTACCTTCGGCTTAGATGAGCGCTTAACTAAATCAAAGACAGAACAACCTCTGTAGTTGGCAGTGTGGTTTCCACCGCAATTGCTGCACTTCTTCACCCTAGGGTCATCTTTTGGTTTGTCGCACTTGATTGTAACATGCAGATCCCCACATACAGCACAAACAGAAGGCAACTTACAGTAAGTTTTTGTGTGGCCATATTCCTGGCAATTTAAGCACTGTACAGGTCCAGATCGCTTATGCGGGACTTCCACTGTAACTCTACGGTGCATAATATATCTTAAACCATAAATGGGGTGAGTTTCGTTTTTCTTTAATTTGGCATCACCAGGCTCAAGTTCAACTCGAAACAATGGTTGAGGGTATTTTTCCCTGTTTCTAATATTTATCACAGTCCTTACCTTAAATCCTTCGCTGCACAAACTGGTCTTTATCTCCTCCGGGTCAACATTTGAGTCGATTCTTTTTTTTATGACTACCTGGAGGCCTTTTTTAAATGCATTAAGTTTCTCATTTGGATGTAAAAGAAATAAACACTTTGTTATAATTTATTTTTGTCAAAATGTGACTCGCATATTTTTCTATCAACATATTTGTATACCTCTGGTTCTTTATCTTCAGAAGTTGCTTTTATCCAGCAGTCAACTATATCTAAATTATATAAAATAAAATCCATCTCTTTGAATTATTTGTTTTGATGTTTTATTAAAATCTTTGTTCACACTATGATTAGAGATGTGCACGTTAACTTATTAAACCGCGCGCCCTCACTTTTACTTGTTTGTAAAAGTATTTAATTATAAGCATATAAATTTATTGAACATTTTATTAGAAAACTTTAATTTTTTCTTTAACTAAAAAGTCTGTATGCAATATTTTCAAACACTCCACCAAACAATTTTGCTTACTACAAACAAAGGATGTTGCAAAAAAAAAAATTCTGTCACGTACCGATTTCCAGTTAAAAAAAATAACTGTAAATAATATTTGTAGGCGGGAGTCAAATCTAGCGATTTTCAATTGTTGTATTAGTTTTTTGTAATGCAAAGTTTTAAAAGATTTATGAAAAACATTAAATTTTTGTCATATTTTGATCTAGTTTTTGGTATAAGTAGTCACAACAGACCTGGAAAAAACAATTTTTTTGCAGTTCATAGCTTACATTTTTAACACTTTAAAAAATTAGCTAACTTCTAGCGATTTTTTTTTACTAAGTTATCTATATTTTTGGGAAAAAGTTAGCAACAGTGGTGGGAGGTAAACAATGAAACACCAACGTCAATCTGTTAATTTAGCGTCATCTTAAAGCGTTAAAAAGAGGCAAACACAATTTTATACTTATTTTTTAATTTATCTCGTTAATTAATCTAATCTAATGGTATTAATTTTGTTTTATATGTTATTATATTGTAAGTTTTTTTTTATTTTTAACTCCAGAAAACTGTCGAATTTGAGAAAAAAATCATGAAAATAGCCATTTTTAAAAATAATTTATTTTTAAAGTTGTGGTTAAATTTTAAATTTTTTTTTCTTGAAGTTATTAGAAAACAGTATAAATTTTTGAAAACAGAAAAAAACCCATAGACCATATTTTTTTTTTTTTTAATTTTCCATCAAAGTTAAAAAATATTTAGATCTTAAGTGAAAAATAAGCATTTTTCAAACCAATAAGAAATACTTATAAAAAAAAGAAATCACGAAAAAAAATGATTTTTTTACAACTGTTTTCTTGAAGCATGTGAGACTCGGATATTTGTTTAACCATTTTTACTTCAAAATCTTTGACATTGGCGCCCCCTAGCGCCACCAAAAAGAGCTAAATCTAAAAAATTTTTTAAAATTTATTTAAAAATTATTGTAATCTGTCGACCTATATATTTTTATCTACAATATAAAACCTTTTTTTTATTGTATTTTTGTCTATGGGACACAGCACTGTGCGGCGTGAGAAACTTGATTTGTAGTTGGTTGTGCCAATGGAGGCATATTTGTAGTTGGAATATTTAAAGGCTGGGGAGGGGCAGGAACTATTTTCGGCTTTGTTGAGCGCTTAACTGAATTAAAGACAGGACAACCTCTATAGTTATCAGTGTGGTTTCCCCCGCAGTTGTTGCATTTCTTCATCCTAGGATCATCTTTTGGCTTGTTGCACTTGGTCGTATCGTGCAGATCGCCACACACAACACAAACGGAAGGCAACTTACAATAAGCTTTAGTGTGGCCATATTCCTGGCAGTTCAAGCACTGTACGGGCCCAGATCGCTTATATGGCACTTCCACAGTAACTCGTGGGTGCATAATATATTTTAAATCATAGATGGGGTAAGTTTCACTTTTTTTCAATTTGATATCACCAGGCTCAAGCTCCACTCGGAATAATGGTTGGGAGTGTTTTCCCTGTTTCTCATATTGGATACCGTCCTAACTATAAACCCTTTGCTTAACAAACTGGTCTTGATCTATTCTGGGTCAACATTAGAATCACTGCCTTTAATAACTACCTGAAGGCCTCTTGCGGTCTTGAGTTGGTAGGTATAAAAGTTTTTGCTGAGTTTTTCAAGCTCCGAAACCGTAGCGCGGTAGGCGTTTTCATGGTTCACTTGAATTTTTGTCTCAAATATGTTACCGCGTTTAACGTTTGAAACATAAAATTTATTTTCCCCAATCAAACCGACTAAAAACTTGACGAGATCATTTGAGTTTTTTTCCCTCAAATAAATGGGAGGTGGCTTAAAGGACTTTCTTTCACAAACGTGGGCCTCATTATCCTCTTGCAAAATTGCTAAACGATTTTGCGATGAGGTTAGCCTTTCATTGTCTTTTAAAATTTTTGCAGGTTGAGATGCTTCTGCCGATTTAGGGCTTCTTCCCCTTTTAAGAACTGTCACGTAGCGGTCCATCCCTACCTGGATCATAGGTGCCGGTGCAGAAATTAAGCTTGATGCGGCTTTTGCAGGTTTAATTCCAGAATTTGATAATGGTGACCGCGACAAAGATGGTACCTCAGAATTTTTTTTATAATTATTAAATAGAAATTGGGCTAAATTAGTCCCTTGTTCAGTACATTTATTTTAATTAGGCGCACTTGAACTACACACAAAAAACTACAAAAAACAATTTTTCAACCAAAAACTTGTTCAAAATAATTTATTTTTTTAGTCAACTTATTTAATAGTCTCTAATAATATTTTTATTTGATTTTTAAATCAAACAAAATTTTCGCCTAGACAAATAAAATATTTAACCAGCTCAGCAAAATTTTTTAACAGAAACTAAAATTCTTGCAAAATTGTTTGTCTAAATTTACTATTTTCGTTGTAGGTCCTCAGCCAGACAAAATATTTACTGATTCTCTGAAATTTGTTACTGATTCTACAACTCAGTTTTTTCTGTGTAAGATTGTTTGTAATTATTTTTGGTCTTGCATTTAAATAATTTCTATTAAATTCAGGGTCTCTTATGTTCTCATTGCTAACACTTGTGGAGCTTAACACAATGTAAGCATTTCGGCTATCAGGCCCACTGTCACTACGATAACTGTTACTCATTAACAGTTCGCTTTTTTTATTTAGTTTTTTTGTTTTTCTTTTCTCACTTTTATGTGTATATAAGGTCTTCGAGGTCTTCCTTATTGAATTTAGAAATTTAACCTACAGTTGCTAAAGATGTGACCGTCCATTTTATTCAAAGGCTCCAAAGGTTCAGGTAGGAATGGACCGTTATATAACAGTTCTTAAGAGGGGAAGAAGCCCCAAATCGGCAGAGGTTACCAACCCAGCAAAAATTTTGAAAGATGAGGAAAAGCCGACCTCATCGCAAAACCGTTTGCCATTTTGCAGGAGGAAAATGATGCCCCATTACCCGAAAGGAAGTTATTTAAGCCTCCCCCAATATATTTGAGAGAGAAAAACTCAAATGATCTCATAAAGTTTTTAGTTGAATTAATAGGCGAAAACAACTTTTATGTTTCGAACATAAAGCGTGGTAGCATTTATGAAACTCAAATTCAAGTGAATCACGAAAACGCTTACCGCAGTACGGTTTCCGAACTTGAAAAACATAAGAAAAGCTTCTACACCTACCAACTTAAGAACGCAAAAGGTCTCCAGGTTTTTATCAAAGGTATTGATTCAAATGTTGACCCAGAGAAGATTAAGGCCAGTTTGTGCAGCAAAGGCTTTAAAGCCAAGTTTGTATCAAACATTAGAAACATAGAAAGGTATCCCCAACCAATATTCCGAGTGGAGCTTGAGCATGGTGATGTAAATTTAAAAAAGAATGAGACTCACCCTATTTATGACCTAAAATATATTTTGCACCGTAGAGTTGTAGTTGAAGCGCCACATAAGAGATCTGGGCCCGCACAGTGCTTAAACTGCCAGGAATATGGTCACACCAGGGCTTATTCCAAGTTGCCTTCTGTTTGTGTTGTGTGTGGTGACCTGCATGCTACGACCAAGTGCGAAAAGCCAAAAAATGATCCTCGGGTAAAAAATGCAGCAATTGCGGAGGAAACCACACGGCCAACTATATAGGTTTTCCTGTTTTTTATTCAGTTTAACGCTTATCTAAGCCGAAAGTGGTTCCTGCCCCTCCCCAGCCTTTAAAAATACCAACTACAAACATGCCTCCATTAGCATAACCAACTACAAGCCAAGTTTCCTATGCCAACGCATTAAAGTCTAACCAGCCCAATTCACGTAAGCCTACCCAGCCTACAACACAATAAGAGATGCCAACAAATGAACTAAGCGGGTTCAGTTTTAGCCGCCTCGAAGCTGTAATTGACAATATGGTTAAACAATTTACGCAGTTTATGGCGCAAATGGCTGGCATGATCCAAGAAATGCAAAAAATGCAGTCTGCTCTTCTGCAGGCCATGCTTAAAAGACCATGAACTGCCTCAGGGTTTGTTTCTGGAACGCTAACGACATCCGCCAACCAACTCGAATATTTTTCAATAAACCAAAAAATTGATGTCATGGTGATTTCTGAAACGCATATGACATCTAGAACTAATTTCAAAATTAGAGGCTATTCTTTTTACGATTCGAACGATCCCAGAGATAGATCATGTGGTGGCTCGGCTATAATAATCAAATCGAGAATCAAACATCAATGGATGGGTGGCTTCTTCGAATGTTATATACAAGCAACAAACGTTTGCGTTGATGAATTTTTCCATGGCTTAGTTATTTCGTCAGTGTATTGTCCACCCAGGTTATCCATAACAAAGGATCAGTTCAACAGTTTTTACAAATCTTTAGGTCCCCGCTTCATAACTGCTGGAGACTATAACGCTAAGCATACGTACTGGGGCTCTTTCCTTATAAGTCCCAGGGGTCGTATTTTGTTTGATTTCGTATCTGAATAGGGACTTAACGTTATTTCATCTGGACAACCGACATGTTGGCCAACTGATCACAATAAAATTTCAGACGTTATCGATTTTGGCGTAACAAAAGGTATATCCCCGGAACTTACCGAAGCTCAAGCCTCGTTGGATTTCTCTTCAGACCACTCTCCCCCTATAATCACTATTTTTAGTCCTCATCACATACCAACTAGTGATATTTTTTCATTTAAAAGGGTTAATTGGTTAAAATACAAAAAATTTGTCAGCACCCACTGCTCGGAAAACCAACCGCTAAAAACACCCGAAGACATCGATGATTGTCTGAGCAGCCTTAATGAGAACATAAAAAAGCCGTTGATCATGCTTCTTCTTACTATCGTCAGACAAAATGCAACAAAATTTTTTCAGCCGATGTGCAACAGCTTTTATCTGAAAAAAGAAGAGCACGAAGAGAATGGCAAAAGCACAGATCACCCCAACTTAAAGCCAAGTTCAAGCAATGTACAACCTAATTGAAAAACATCTACCGATTGGCATCTCTTAAGGAACACCTCGAAGGTCTAGACTCGACTCCTCAGACGAATTATTCACTATGACGATCAGCGAAATATCTTCAAAGACCAGTTATCGCGCTACCACCACTACGTAATCTGAGAGGATCCTGGGCAAGAAGTGATGAAGAAAAATGTGATCTGCTCGCAAGTCATTTAACAAATATCTTCACTCCAAATACATGCACTGATATGAGTCAATTACCGCCAGTTGTTGCTAGATGTCCTTTGGAAATACGTTTTCAGTTGTCCTCTATGACTATCAATAACATAAATGCTAAAAAAGCTCTTGGCATTGATGAAATCAGCAACAAAATGCTTTTAGAGCTGCCTTGCACAGCAAAAAGAATAATTATTTTTATTTTTAACGCCATATTATGACTTGGACAACAAAATAAGTTCTTCTCAATCAATAGAGGCTGGTGTACCTCAAAGGAGTATACTAGGTCCAATTCTGTACTTGCTTTACACAGTAGATATGCCCACAAACAATCTAACTCATACGTCGACATTTGCTGAGGACACAGCCTTTCTCAGTATTCATAAAGACCCTAAAGAGGCCTCAAAACAACTTCAAGATCACGTATCCCAAGTAGAAAAATGGGCAAAGTTGTGGGGAATTAAAATAAATGAGCAAAAATACACACACGTTACTTTTACGTTACGCAAGGAAACGTGCCTCCCAATTCTTATTAACAACCATACGGTGCCTCAACGAATTGAGACGAAATATCTTGGCATTCACCTGGATCGCCGCCTTACATGGAAGTCACATATAGATGCGAAGTTGACACAGATGAAACTTAAAACGGCCCAAATCCACTGGCTAATCGGTAGAAACTCTGTGCTACAACTTTACAACTCAATTTTGAAACCAATTTGGTGCTACGGGATACAATTAGGGGGCACAGCTTCCGCCTCCAACATTTAAAAAAATTCAACGCCGTCAAAATAAAATCCTAAAAATGATAACTGGTGCTCCCTGGTACATTAAAAACGGCAACATCCACAAAGATTTGCAAGTTCCAGTAGTTAAATGCGAAATTTTTAAATATGTGGACAAGTATTTAAACAAGCTGGAAACACATCCAAATACACTCGCTCGAAACATTTTGCAACATAGTGGACACACTCGTCTGAAAAGAAGGGATACTATTGCACTTAAATGAACTTCTGAATTAATCCTATGAAAATCTAAACACTTGTGGAATACTGTGAAAGTAGCTTTCACGATATGCAGTGTTGGTAGGATGTGTGGATATAATATTTTGAACATACTTTTCATATAATATAAATAAACATAAAATCTTATATATAAAAGAACAATTTTTTTTTGTTAGTGACACCGCTTATAACTCAAGAACGGCTGGACCGATTTTAATGAAACTTGAAAAAAAGACATACCCGATATCTGGGAATGAGTTTTAGGCTTATTATTTTTTTGAAATTCCGACTGGGCGTGGTACCTCCCATACAAATTGAACATACCTCAATACCTATTATAGCTAAAGTCTCCAAATTTGGTATAGGTAAAATATTTATTGATGTGCATAATTAGGTTATGTATGGGCGGAAATACACAAATCGGCGTGGCATCTCCCATACAACAAAAATAGTTTTTTGTATATATCTCAATAACTGTAATAGCTGAAGTCTCCGAACTTCGTACGGATGTTTATAGTGCTAATATGCATAATTAGGTTATGTATGGGCGGAAATACACAAATGGGCGTGGCACCTCCCATACAACGAAAATAGTTTTTTGTATATATCTCAATAACTGTAACAGCTGAAGTCCCCAAACTTCGTACGGATGTTAATAGTGCCAATATGCATAATTAGGCTTTGTATGGGCGGGAATAAATAAATGGGCGTGGCACCTCCCATACAACGAAAATAGTTTTTTGTATGTATCTCAATAACTGTAACAGTTGAACTCTTAAAACTTTGTAAAGATGTTTATAATGGTAGCATGCATAATTCAGCTGTGTATGGGTTAAAATCTCCAAATTTTGTGTGGGTGTTTACGATGTTGATGCTTTCAATTAGGCTGAGTTTGGGCGTGAAGATAATAATAGGCGTGGCACCTCCTTTACAAGAAAAAATCTTTTCCATATATATGTCAATAAATGTAACAGCTGAAATCTCTAAATTAGATATGGGTATTTATTATGCTAATATGCATAACTAAGATGAGTGTAGGCAGGAAGTGAATTATGGGTGTGGAACCTCTAATTGCATGGATATATTTATATGTGTATCTCATTAACTGTGACAGCTAAGGTCACCAAACTTTTTGGAGTGGCACCTCTCGTACAGTTGGATTTTTTTTACATGTACTTCAATAATTCTTATAGCTATAGTCTTAAAATTGTCTATGTATGTTTATGTTTGCTAATATACATAATTGAGGTGAGTATACTTAGGAGAAAAGGGAATAATGGCCATGGCACCTCCCATACAACAAAAATACTTCTTATATAAGTCTCAATAACTGTAAAAAAACGTGTTCATATTTTTCTTAAACCAGTTGAACGCAATTTAAATTATTAGCTTAAAGGTAACAGAAATAACTTAAAAATTACCAATAAAATGTTTATCCCTTTTTACCCCTTAGGATTAAAATTTTATACTCATATTTTTTCGAGACCTGTCGAACGCAATTTCAAAATGTAATTTTAGCCCCTTTTTATCTTTTTCGGTTCCGAAGGTACAAAATTTATATAAGCAGTTTCAAAATATGGTTTTTTACCCTGTATCGCCTCTAATGGTCTAATATTTAAAAAAAAGTACGAGAAATGCATTCTTAACTTTGAAACCTGTCGAGCGTAAATTAAATTATAATTCTATGTTATTTTAGTTCAAAAGCTACAAAATTAACCAATACATAGTTCAAGTCTTGCCCTAAGCCTTTAGGCTATGCAATAATGAATCTGTCTGTCAGTTAGCGAGTAATTAACGGAATTTTTTTCTATATATTGTTTTGGTAAGCATAACAAACATTTTAAAAAATAAAAAAAAAAAATTACAAGTGGCGGATAGGGCTACAAAATAGTGAAGCCATTATAAAGTAAACTGTTTGTAAAGTTTTTCTTGGTAATAGCTTCCCATCATCATAGATGCGATAGGCTCAGCTTTTCTATCCACGCTTTATCAGTAATTTTCAGTAATTATCAAAGAAACAAACAAAACATCTTTATAACGTTATTGACATGCTATTGAGGATAATATTTCGTGAATTGAGTGTGTTTAGGCAAAAAATTCGTTTGCTGATTATATACATATATTGTTAGGCAATAGGTGTTCGGAGATACTCGATGCTGGATGTATTCAATAAAATGGCAAAAACGAGGCTTGCCGCATGCACACATTCTTATTTGGTTAGTCGAACAAGTTCGACCAGATCAGATAGATTATATTATAAGTGCCGATATCCCTGATCCCGAAACAGATAAAGAACTGCATGATGTTGTAATTACAAATATGATTCATGGACCGTGTGGCACCAACAACCCCCAATCTCCGTGCATGGTCGACGGTAAGTGTTCCAAACATTATTCACGAAAATTGACGGTGGAAACTATCCCTGGCAATGACGGTTATCCACTGTATCGGCGTTGATCGCCCAATGACAACGGTCAAACTATTACAAAGAAAGTAAAATGAAACAATTTTGTGATTGACAACAGTTGGACTGTGCCATATTCGCCACTTCTTTCCAAATCATTTAAGACACATTGCAATGTTGAATATTCTAATTCAGTGAAGCCGATCAAGTACATCTGAAAATATGTCACGAAAGGCAGCGATATGGCTGTTTTTAGCATCAGTTGCATTCTTAATCTCGTAGTGTACGGACGTGTGTACGCGAGTGTAATATTATTAATAGGTGATATTAGTAATAGGTAGCAAACGAAATTATTAATATACATACATATATACACAAAAAAGTGAGAAAAGAAAAACAATAACAACAAACTAAATAAAAAAAAAAAAAAAAGCGAACTGTTAATGAGTAACAGTAATCGTAGTGACAGTGGGCCTGATAGCCGAAATGCTTACATTGTGTTAAGCAGTGTTAGCAATGAGAACATAAGAGACCCTGAATTTAATAGAAATTATTTAAATGCGAAACCAAACACAATTACAAGCAATCTTAGTTCAAGTGCGCCTAATTTAGATAAATGTAGTGAACAAGGGACTAATTTAGCCCAATCTTTATTTAATAATTATAAAAAAAATTCTGAGGTACCATCTTTGTCGCGGTCACCATTATCAAATTCTGGAATTGAACCTGCAGCTGCTACAGCCGCATCAAGCTTAATTTCTGCACCGGCACCTAAGATCCAGGTAGGGATGGACCGCTATGTGACAGTTCTTAAAAGGGGAAGAAGCCCTAAATCGGCAGAAGCATCTCAACCTGCAAAAATTTTAAAAGACGATGAAAGGCCAACCTCATCGCAAAATCGTTTTGCAATTTTACAAGAGGATAATGAGGCCCCCGTTAGTGAAAGAAAGTCCTTTAAGCCACCTCCCATTTATTTGAGGGAAAAAAACTCAAATGATCTCGTAAAGTTTTTAGTCGGTTTGATTGGGGAAAATAACTTTTATGTTTCAAACGTTAAACGCGGTAACATATTTGAGACAAAAATTCAAGTGAACCATGAAAACGCCTACCGCGCTACGGTTTCGGAGCTCGAAAAACTTAACAAAAACTTCTATACCTACCAACTCAAGACCGCAAAAGGCCTTCAGGTAGTCATTAAAGGCATTGATTCTAATGTTGACCCAGAAGAGGTCAAGACCAGTTTATTAAGCAAAGGGTTTATGGTCAGGAGGGTATCCAATATGAGAAACAGG
Source organism: Melanophora roralis (assembly GCA_963583895.1). Taxonomy (NCBI): domain Eukaryota; kingdom Metazoa; phylum Arthropoda; class Insecta; order Diptera; family Rhinophoridae; genus Melanophora; species Melanophora roralis. The sequence continues at coordinate 54,541,352 of OY757188.1, forward strand.
GAAAAACACCCCCAACCATTATTCAGAGTGGAGCTTCAGCCTGGTGATATCAAATTGAAAAAAAGTGAAACTCACCCCATCTATGATTTAAAATATATTATGCACCGACGAGTTACTGTGGAAGTGCCACATAAGCGATCTGGGCCCGTACAGTGCTTAAACTGCCAGGAGTATGGCCACACTAAAGCATATTGTAAGCTGCCTACTGTTTGTGTTGTGTGTGGGGATCTGCACGATACGACCAAGTGCGACAAGCCAAAAGATGATCCTAGGATGAAGAAATGCAGCAACTGCGGGGGAAACCACACTGCCAACTATAGGGGTTGCCCTGTTTTTAATTCGGTTATGCGCTCAACTAAGCCGAAAATAGTTCCTGCCCCTCCCCAGCCTTTAGATATACCAACTACAAATATGCCTCCGTTAGCACAACCAACTACAAATCAAGTTTCTTACGCCGCTGCATTAAAGTCTAACCAGCCTAATGCACGTAAGTCTACCGAGCCTACAACACAACAACAAGTGCCAACAAGTGAACCAACTGGTCCCAATTTTAGCCGCCTGGAAGCCGTAATTGACAATATGGTCAAACAATTTACGCAGGTAATGGCGCAAATGGCTAGCATGATGCAGGAGATGCAGAAAATGCAGTCTGCTCTCCTGCAGGCCATACTTAAAAGACCATGAACTGCCTCAGGGGATGTTTCTGGAACGCAAACGGCATCCGCCAACACAAAAATGAGCTCGAATACTTTTTAACACACCAAAAAATCGATGTCATGTTGATTTCCGAAACTCATATGACATCTAGAAGCACTTTCAAAATAAGTGGCTATACTTTTTATGATTCAAAAGATCCCAGAGATAGGTCATGTGGTGGTTCAGCTATATTAATTAAATCAAGAATCAAACACCAATAGATGGGTGGTCTCTCCGAAAGTTATATACAAGCAACAAACGTCTGCATCGATGAATTTTACCATAATCTCGTTATTTCGTCAGTTTATTGTCCACCCAGATTTTCCATAACGAAGGATCAGTACATCAGTTTTTACAAATCTTTAGGTCCTCACTTTATAGCTGCTGGGGACTACAACGCTAAACACACATACTGTGGCTCCCGCCTAATAAGTCCCAGAGGTCGTGTCTTGTATGGTTCTGTATCGGAAATGAGACTTCACGTTATTTCAACTGGGCAACCAACATATTGGCCAACTGACCACAATAAAATACCAGACGTAATAGATTTTGGCGTAGCAAAAGGCATATCCCCTGAGCTTATTGAGGCTCAACCCTCCTTGGATTTATCTTCTGATCACTCACCCACAATTTTTACTATTTGCAGTCCTCACCAAATTGCAACTAGTGATATTTTTCTGTCAAAAAGAATAAACTGGTTAAAATACAGAAAATTTATCAGCACGCACTGTTCGGAACACCAATCTTTAAAAACTTCCGAGGAAATCGATGAGTGCCTTAGTAGCCTCAATGAAAATATTAAAAAAGCAGTTGAAAATGCTTCTTCTACCTACCGTCAGGCCAGATACAACAAAATTTACTCAACCGATGTTGAAAAGCTCCTATCTGAAAAAAGGAGAGCCCGAAGAGAATGGCAAAAGTATAGATCGCCCCTACTTAAAAATAAGCTGAAGGAATGTACAAACCGATTAAAAAACATGCTGGAAGTACATAGAATGTCATCAATGAAGGAATACCTTGAAGGTCTAGACGCGACTCCTCAAACAAACTATTCTCTATGGCGAACAGCCAGACGTCTTAAAAGACCCGTAATCGCAAAACCACCACTGCGTAACCTGAGAGGATCCTGGGCTAGAAATGACGAAGAAAAATGCGATCTGTTCGCAAGCCATTTAAGGAACGTCTTCACTCCCAATTCATGCACTGACGTGAGAGAATTACCGCCTGTTGTAGCTAGACGTCCTATAGAAATACGTTTCCAATTTTCAGATGTTATAGAGGCAATCGCTAACCTAAATGACAAAAAAGCTCCTGGCGTTGATAAAATAAGCAACAAAATGCTTCTAGAGCTACCCTTCACAGGTAAAAGAATTATTCTTTTTGTTTTTAATGCCATAATTCGGCTTGAACACTTTCCGCCAATATGGAAAGTTGCCTTAGTAAAGATGATTCCCAAGCCTGGTAAAGATCCTTCGAAGGTGGAGTCTTATAGGCCTATAAGTTTGTTACCAGCTTTGGCGAAACTATTCGAAAAGCTGCTTAAAAACAAGCTGAGTCCGATCCTTAATGATAACAACTGCATCCCAGATCACCAATTTGGTTTTAGAAGTCAACATAGCACAATCGAACAAACTCACAGACTGGTGCAGGTTATAAGAAAAGCCTTTGAGGAAAAGAAGTACTGCTCCGCGCTTTTTATCGATGTCTCTCAAGCATTCGATAAAGTATGGCACGAAGGCCTGTTAGTCAAACTAAAACTCTATCTACCAGCTAATATTTCAAGCCTGCTAGAAAAATACTTAACCGGCAGACAATTTATGATCAAAGAGGGAAACCAAATAAGTTGTTCCCAACCAATAGAGGCTGGTGTACCTCAAGGGAGTATACTAGGTCCAATTTTGTACTTGCTTTACACAGCAGATATGCCAACCAACTGTTTGGCACTGGCTGGACTAATATTATTTCCTTAGTCTTAAGATTTGAAAACTTATTGTTAGTTCGCTAAAGCGAAGATTCAATAATTAAAAATTATGCAAAAAAAAAAAAAAAAAAAAAAAAAAAAAAAAAAAAAGTTAGGCGATATGTGAACTGCAATGAGGTAGTTTCGCGTATATTATCATTCCCTATTCACGAACGTCATCCCACTGTTGCACATTTAGCAAAGCATCTTCAGAATGGCCAACGAGTATATTTTATTGCGGCAAATATGTTTCAACGTGCTGAAATACCTCCAGCGACAACTTCGAGAAGTTTCTTTGCTGTTTGTCAAAGCGATCCGTTTGCACAAACTTAACTTTGTTCGGATATGCCACGGTATAACACTTGGAACGCTTCTTCAAATAAAATTTATCGACGAAAGAAAGGAACTATGGTTCCTGGGCATCCGGATGTGCGTTCAAGTGATGCTCTTGGTCGCATTTATACAGTTCATCCGAAGAATTTTTTTTTTTTTTTTTTTTCATATATTTTATTATTGGATCTTCGCTTAAGCGAACTAACAATAAGTATTCAAATCTTAAGACTAAGTAATTAATATTAGCCCAGCCAGTGCCAGACTAAAATTTAAGTTCTCATAATAAAATAGTTATCTTCATCTAAGCGCAATAGTATCCCTCTTTTTCAGTCGGGAGTGTCTACTATGTTGCAAGATACTTCGAGCGAGCGGATTTGGATGCGTTTCCAGCTTATTTAAATACTTGTCCACATATTTCAGGATTTCGCTTTTAACTAGTGGAACTTCTAGATCCTTATGGATGTTGCTGTTTTTCACATACCACGGAGCACCAGTTATCATTCTTAGGATTTTATTTTGACGGCGTTGTATTTTTTCGATGTTAGTGGCGGAAGCAGTGCCCCATAATTGTATACCGTAGCACCAAATTGGTTTTAAAATCGAGTTGTAGATTAGAAGCTTACAATCAAGACGTAGCACAGAGTTTCTACCAATTAGCCAGTGGATTTGAGCAGCTTTAAGTTTCATTTGCGTCAGCTTAGCATCTATATGAGGCTTCCATGTAAGGCGGCGATCCAGGTGAATACCAAGATATTTTGTCTCAGATCGTTGAGGCACATTATGGTTGTTGATAGTGATTGGAGGGCACGTTTCTTTGCGTAAAGTAAAAGTTACGTGGGTACATTTTTGTTCATTTATCTTTATTCCCCATAACTTTGCCCATTTCTCGACTTGGGTTACGTGTTGTTGCAGCTGGTTCGAAGCCTCTTTAGGGTCTTTGTGAATACTAAGAAAAGCAGTGTCGTCAGCAAATGTCGACGTGTGTGTGAAACTATTGGTTGGCATATCTGCCGTGTAAAGCAAGTACAAAATTGGACCTAGTATACTTCCTTGAGGGACACCAGCCTCTATTGGTTGGGAACAACTTATTTGGTTTCCCTCTTTGATCATAAATTGTCGGCCTATTATGTATTTTTCTAAGAGGTTGAAAATATTAGCTGGAAGGTTGAGCTTTAGTTTGTTTAGAAGGCCTTCATGCCTTACTTTGTCGAAAGCTTGTGAGACATCGATAAAAAGCCCGGAGCAGTACTTCTTTTCCTCAAAGGCTTTTCTTATAACCTGTACCAACCTGTGAGTTTGTTCGATGGTACTATGTTGACTTCTAAAGCCGAATTGGTGATTTGGAATGCAGTTGTTGTCATTCAGGATCGGATTTAGCTTGTTTTTTAACAGTTTTTCGAACAATTTTGACATTGTGGGTAACAAACTTATGGGCCTATAAGATTCTACCTTCGAGGGATCTTTGCCAGGCTTAGGAATCATCTTTACTAAGGCAACTTTCCATATAGGCGGAAAATGTTCAAGCCGAATTATCGCGTTAAAAATAAAAAGAATGATTCTTTTAGCAGTAAGAGGCAGTTCTATGAGCATTTTGTTGCTTATTTTGTCAACGCCAGGAGCTTTTTTACCGTTAAGGTTAGCGATAGCCTCTACAACATCTGCAAATCGGAAACGTATTTCTAGAGGACGTCTTGCAACAACAGGCGGTAATTCCCTCACGTCAGTGCATGAATTGGGAGCGAATACGTTTTTGAAGTGATTTGCGAACAGATCGCATTTTTCTTCATCATTTCTAGCCCAGGATCCTCTCAGATTGCGCAGTGGTGGTTTTGCGATAACAGGTCTTTTAAGACGTCTGGCTGATCGCCATAAGGAATAATTTGTCTGAGGAGTCGCGTCTAGACCTTCCAGGTACTCTTTCAGTGATGCCATTCTGTGAGCCTCCAACAAGCTTTTTAGTTGGGTTGTACATTCTTTCAGCTTAGTTTTAAGTTGGGGCGATCTATGTTTTTGCCATTCCCTGCGGGCTTTTCTTTTTTCAGATACGAGCTTTTCCACATCTTCAGAGAAAATTTTGTTGTACCTAGCCTGGCGGTAGGTAGAAGACGCATGTTCAACGGCTTTTTTAATGTTTTCATTTAGGACGCTCAGACAATCATCTATGTCTCCGGGAGTTTTTAGCGATTGGTTCTCCGCGCAGTGCGTACTAATATATTTTTTATATTTCAACCAATTAATTCTTTTTGATAAGAAAAACTCACTAGCTGCTATTTGGTGAGGACTGCAAATAGTGATTATTGTGGGTGAGTGGTCAGAAGATAAATCCAAGGAGGCTTGAGCCTCAATGAGCTCCAAGGAAATACCTTTTGCTACGCCAAAATCAATTACGTCTGGAATTTTATTGTGGTCTGTTGGCCAGTAGGTTGGTTGTCCAGTTGAAATAACGAAAAGTCCCATTTCCGACACGGAGTCATACAAGACACGACCTCTGGGACTAATTAGGCGGGAGCCCCAGTACGTGTGCTTAGCGTTATAGTCTCCAGCAGCTATGAAGCGGGGACCTAATGATTTGTAGAAAGAATGATGAATGTTTTTATTTGCTGCTGTTGCTGGTGAACGTTCGTGGTCCAACATCATTTGCAGCATTTCGTACTGTTTATGGTATAGTCTGCCCAACACTTCGTGCTACGTGTCAAGAACTCAATTTGTTTGAAAACGATACTCAAATACAAGGACAGTATGTCAAAAGACATTTTACATCAATATCGTGTCTGCTCGAGAAATCCAAATCTTGAAGACAATGCGAAGATGCAGCACCGGGCCTTGCTCTTAATTGAAGACATGTGTTACCTTATTTGCGGCAGTTTGTTAGTCAGGTTAGCAGCGCCAGCACCAGAACATGAAATGAATGGGTTACTAAATCGACGAGTTGAGCGTGAACGTGAATACGATCGAGATGAGTTGAACCAATTTGTTCAAACCAATGTTTCCCTCTTAAGCCTCCAACAGAAAGAAGTCTATGATATAATATTGAAGGCAATTGACGACGGAAATGGAGGTTTTTTTTCTTGGATGCCCCCGGTGGAACTGGAAAGACATCCGTTATGTCATTAATTTTAGCCACTGTTCATGCGAGATCCAACATTGCTGAGCGGAAGCTTCATCTGGAATAGCGGCCACATTGTTAGAGGGATGCCGCACAGCTCACTCAGCGTTAAAATTGCCATTCAAAATATAGAGCAACCGACATGTAACATTGCGAAAAACTCCGCCATGTCAAAAGTTTTAGTATATATATAGCCAATACTTCTTTCTATAAGATCCCGGTCTCAGATTTTTCGCACATGCTTTTGTTTGGACCCAGTAGGTCGAACAAGTTTAAAAGTAACTTTTTCGGAAATCGTTTTTCGAAAAAGTTCTTCGAAACATAACTATTCCTGGGAAAAGTGGGTATGAGGGAATATAGCCAGTATTTCTTTCTATAAGACCCCGGTCTCAGATTTTTCGCACATGCTTTTGCTTGGACCCAGTAGGTCGAACAAGTTTAAAAGTAACTTTTTCGGAAATCGTTTTTCGAAAAAGTTGTTCGAAACATAACTATTCCTGGGAAAAGTGGGTATGAGGGAATATAGCCAGTACTTTCTTCTATAAGACCCCGGTCTCAGATTTTTGGCACATGTTTTTGTTTGGACCCAGTAGGTCGAACAAATTTAAAAGTAACTTTTTCGGAAATCGTTTTTCGAAAAAGTTGTTCGAAACATAACTATTCCTGGGAAAAGTGGGTATGAGGGAATATAGCCAGCACTTCCCTCTATAAGATCCCGGTCTCAGATTTTTGGCACATGTTTTTGTTTGGACCCAGTAGGTCGAACAAGTTTAAAAGTAACTTTTTCGGAAATCGTTTTTCGAAAAAGTTGTTCGAAACATAACTATTCCTGGGAAAAGTGGGTATGAGGGAATATAGCCAATACTTCCCTCTATGAGACCCCGGTCTCAAATTTTTGGCACATGTTTTTGTTTGGACCCAGTAGGTCGAACAAGTTTAAAAGTAACTTTTTCGGAAATCGTTTTTCGAAAAAGTTGTTCGAAACATAACTATTCCTGGGAAAAGTGGGTATGAGGGAATATAGCCAATACTTCCCTCTATGAGACCCTGGTCTCAGATTTTTGGCACATGTTTTTGTTTGGACCCAGTAGGTCGAACAAGTTTAAAAGTAACTTTTTCGGAAATCGTTTTTCGAAAAAGTTGTTTGAAACATAACTATTCCTGGGAAAAGTGGGTATGAGGGAATATAGCCAGTGCCTTCCTCTATAAGATCCCGGTCTCAGATTTTAGGCACATGTCTTTGTTTGGACCCAGGAAGCAAAATATTACAATGAAATAGGGTGTAACAATAATTTTATGTATGTATGAATCGTATGTAAATTTAATCCTAATTTAGTAATTCAATATGAAATTTATATTCTTATTTTATTTAAAATTGTTTTCTTTTATCAAATCTTAGGTAAAATTCATAAAAATTATATAAAATCTACATATGGATCAAAAAGTTTGTTAATATGCTAAAAAAGTTTGTTAAAGGCATAAATCCTCTCCCATGAAAATTTTTGATGCTGCCATATTAAAAACACATATTTTCTATGGTAAAAGCGTGTGTATAAGCTTGGCAGCACCAATTTATATTCCGAGAGAATACCTAATGCGTACTCCGAAAAATTGAACGAACCAAAAAGTTTGCCAAAAAAAAAGTTTGTTATCTTCACGGAGATTAAGTTTTTTTATTTTAAGAATTATAATGACATTTAATATGTTCTGAAAATCACTTTAAAATTAAAATCAAAGAATTTTGTTAAAATTTTTGTGATTTTAAAGCTAAATGCCTACTGATTTGAAAAATCACTTGGTTATATTTGGTTTTTTATTTGGAATTTTGCAATAAAATAATTAATTAAAATTCTGGTTTTAAAATTCTGATTTTATATATTTCAGAATGTAAAGTGGCAAAGGACTTTATTTTTACCCAATATGCAGCAAGGTGTGTTGAGTGACTTTTCTCATACTTAGTTTTTCGAAAAAGTTGTTAAAAAAAAAAGTGGACTGGGAAAAACTGAGTATAAGGAAATGTGGCCAATACCTTCCTCTACCATGCCCCATTCTCCAATTTTCGGCACATGTCTTTGTTTTTACCCAATATGCAGCAAGGTGTATTGAGGGACTTTTCTCATACTTAGTTTTTCGAAAAAGTTGTTCGAAAAAAAGTGGACTGGGAAAAACTGAGTATGAGGAAATGTGGCCAATACCTTCCTCTACCATGCTCCATTCTCCAATTTTTGGCACATGTCTTTGTTTTTACCCAATATGCAGCAAGGTGTATTGTTTTTCGAAAAATTGTTCGAAAAAAAAGTGGACTGGGAAAAACTGAGTATGAGGAAATGTGGCCAATACCTTCCTCTACCATGCCCCATTTTTCAATTTTTGGCACATGTCTTTGTTTTTACCCAGTAAGTAAAATAATACGTGTGAGTAGTGTGTAATAATAATGTTATTTATGTATGTATAAATTGTATGTAAATTTTTTCCAAACTTAGTTTATTCTTTATCAAATTCGTATTCTTGTTTCATTTAAAAAAATTTTTTTCGTTACTGAAGTAAAATTCAGAGACTTATATAAAATCTTCATATGTATCAAAAAGTTTGATAAAGTCCTAAAAAAGTTTGTTAATAGCAAAAATCCTCTCCCATGAAGATTTTTGATGCTGCCATTACAAAAATACACTTTTTGTATGGAAAAAGGGTGTCTGTAAGCTTGGCAGCACCTATTTAAAAATCTTACTCAAATTTAACGCCATTTTTTAATGAGAGAGAATATCTAGTGCGCTCTCTGAAAAATTGAGTGAAAAAAAAGTTTGCCAAAAAAAAAGTTTGTTATTTTCACGGAGATAAAATATTTTACATACATATAAGTGTAGTAGTGTTGGGCATAATCTTTCTTTTCAGGGAATCGTTCACAATCGGTCAGAAAGGTTAAGGGAAATAGTTCGTTCTTTTCGTTCATCTTTCATTTATGAAAGATGTTTTGTGTGAAAGATGTTCTGTGGGAAATATGAATGACCGACTGAAACAAGAATTGTTGACAGCTTTTTTTTCTTATTTAACGAAAATGGTAATATTGAGTGTTAATTGATAAACAAAAAAAGAAAATTTTTAGTGTTAAATAAGAAAAAATATGTTAATAATAAAAAAAAATAAATGTGTGAGGCATGAAATACAAGAGATATCTGTAATTAAAATAGTTATTTCATTATTGATGAAACTATTAATCTAATAAAGAAAATAACTATATTACAATTGTGTGTGCCAAATGAAAAACTGTTTTTATTTTCGGCCACAGTGACAGACTACCGTTCAATTGAAATAGTTCTTTCATAACCGACGCAACTCTGTGTGAAACATGAAAGGTGAAAGATGAACGAAGAAAGGTTTGAAGGAAAGAGTACGAACTATTTCTCATCTTTCCTTTTACAGAATCGTTCAATTGAACTAGTTCGTTCATGACCGACACAACTCTAAAGTGTAGATATATTTTGAATTTGTATGAATGATTATCAGTTTGTTGCTTTTTCTATTCTCCTTTTATAGTGCCAATCGTTTGTTACATAAAACTCGGTTTTTATTTTATTAAAAACGTTTCAATAAAAACAAATAATTAAAAAACAAGTAAGAGCGCTATATTCGGCTGTGCCGAATCTTATATACCCTTCACATTGAACTTTCGCAATCCCAAACTTTTTTTATTTTTAACCATTTTTTTACTTATAAAATATTTCTAATTTTTAAATAGGGGTCGTTATCATTTTTTATCGCTCCACGGGTGACGGGGAAGTTGTAGGGGTTTTTATCCTAATTTTTACAAATTTTGTATGGTGGAGATACGGGGTAAGTATATTCTAGAAATATGTTTTGGAGGGGAAACTAATGGGGGTCGGTCGTACACTTTATTGCTCTAAGGCAAATTCTAAAGAAGTTGTGTGCATTTATACATAATTTTTGTATATTTTGTGTGGCAACCCCCTTAGGGCGTGGAGATAGGGAGTAAGTATGTTCTAGGAATATTTGGGAGGGCAAACTAATGGGGGTCGGTCGTACACTTCATTGCTCTAAGAACGACTCTGAAGAAGTTATGGGCATTTTCATATCATTTTTGTAAATTTTGTATGGCAACCCCCTTAGGGTGTGAAGATAGAGGGTAAGTTTGTTCTAGAAATATGTTTGGGAGGGAAAACTAATGGGGGTCGGTCGTATACTTTATTGCTCTAAGGCCAACTCTGAAGAAGTTGTGGGCATTTTATCATTTTTGTAAATTTTGTATGGCAACCCCCTTAGGGCATGGAGATAGAGGGTTTAGTATATTCTAGAAATATGTTTGGAAGGGCAAACTAATGGGGTCAGTCGTACACTTCATTGCTCTAAGGCCAACTCTGAAGAAGTTGTGGGCATTTTATCATTTTTTTAAATTTTGTATGGCAACCCTCTTTGGGCGTGGAGATAGGTGGTAAGTATGTTCTAGGAATATGTTTGTGAGAAGAAACTAATAGCGGTCGGTCGTACACTTTATTGCTCTTAGGCCAACTCTGAAGGAGTTGTGGGCATTTTCATATCCTTTTTGTAAATTTTGTATGGCAACCCCCTTAGGGTGTGAAGATAGGGGGTAAGTATGTTCTAGAAATATATTTGGGATGGCAAACTAATGGGGGTCGGTCGTACAATTTATTGCTCTAAGAACGACTCTGAAGAAGTTATGGGCATTTTCATATCATTTTTGTAAATTTTGTATGGCAACGCCTTTAGGGCGTGGAGATAGAGGGTAAGTATGTTTTAGGAATATGTTTGTAAGGGCAAATTAATGGGGGTCGGTCGTACACTTTATTGCTCTAAGGCCAACTCTGAAGAAGTTGTGGGCATTTTTACATCATTTTATATATTAATATAAAAAGAATAAAATAAAACTTAACATTGTCACAACGTATGCATGTATTGAATATTGTTTTAAATAACGTTGCAAGCCATTTACTTTGCAATAAAGTAGTTCCATTTATACTGCAGCCGGACTAAATGTGTCCAATTACTTGTAGCTTAAGTTGAGCCACAAGTTATTTTCAACTGCCACACGATTTCTTTGACGTTTTCTCTCTAATTTAATATTTTCTTGTGTCACCATCTCAATTAGACTTACGGGGGGAGATTCAGATGAGTTTAGTGGTTCATCTTTTATTGCAACACAATTATATGGTTCTATAAAAAAACAAATATTAGCATTTGCCCATTTAATTCTTTTTTTTTTTCTCTTACCTAGATTTGTATAGATGAAAGATCCACCGCTTATACCTGTGGTGACATTGGTGGTACTTGCATTTGCCAACCTAATTACAATACAGTTATCAGTTTGAGGTGGTTAACTACTGCTATTACGTAAACTATGTAAAGCTTCCTCTAACCCTCGCCAACGGCTTCTTGCGCAGAAGTTACTTCTGTTGATTTACCTTGATAAATAGGATCAGGCTGTGGCGTTGTTAATAAATGAAGTAATTTTTCCAAATCTGGGTTAAAGGTTTTGCTGTTTGAGTATTGGGTGATCTAATAACAAGTGGAAAGGGTGCTCCTACTTGGTTTCTTTTCGAAATGTTTTTTAAGTCTTTGATTATTATTGCCACAGGTGTTAATAGATTCATAAGATTTAGCTGCTCACTGTCTTTTGAAGCTGGTAATGGCTTAGTTTTCATCGAAACAATATTGTTAGATCCAAACTTTTTCATTCCATTCAGTGTGAAACTAAAAATACATGTGTAGGTATAACAGACAAATTAATATAAAATACACATACTTTAATGCATGCAATATAATAAATTACCAGTTATTACCTCGCAGTAACGTTGTCATTTTTTAATTATAAAGTAAAAAAACCCCAAAATAAAAGAACGCGAACTAATGTGCAGACAGGAATCAGTGCTGCCAGAAATTTTAAAAGTAGTACCAGGCGCAGTGTGGCCATATTAGCTTTTTTGGAGCTAAATTTAGTTTTATTCTTCATTTAGCCCAAATTATTTACATTTAGCCTTTAGCTTTTTTTCAAAATTGAGTTTAGCTTTTTTAGTAGTTTTTTGAGCTAGATAAAAGGTTAAAAATTTGTCGTATTATATTTTTTGGTAAATATGTATCTCAATTATACTGAACGGTATCAAGCTCCAAATTTTCTTCGAATTTACAACATTACAGTTTCCGAACCATTGTTTTGTTTAAAAATTTACTTCTAGCGACATTTAAAAAACGTGAAACAACACAAAAATTCAATAAAATAAAGGTATAAGGAAGGCATGGTATTACAAAAAAAACGTAAGAATTTGTTTTCCAAATTAAATACTTTTAAATGCGGCAATTTTTAAGAAAAAATTTCAAATGTGACACTAAAATTTTTTCCGTTTTTCAGTTAAATCATAAAATCTTTTAATATATTGCTCAAAAATTTAAAAACAGTTATGTCTTCGTTGAAACAATTTATTATATTAATATTTCTATTTAATAAGAATTTTAAGGTGTATTTTTTCAAAAAATCAAATCAAACAGGACCTCAATAATTTTTCAAGACAAAAACAGGCACAATGAAACATCGTGGGGTCAAGTAAAGCTCACCATTTTGATAGTATTAAACTATTTTTTGTTGAAAATCATGTTTTTTGTAAATTTTTTTTTTTTTTTGCAGGACGGTAATTTTTTTAATTTAAGTAAAAACGGTTAATAACGATAATTATTTTTTTTATAGATATGTTTTAAAAAATAATATTTTATTTTTTTGATTTTAATTTTTTCATTTTTACAGTCATTGGTTTTAAATACTTATTGAGGCACATATGTACAAATAAAAATACTTTTAAAAATCCTTTTTACAATGTAACTTTTTATATTAAATATTATCTTTTTTTCTTTTAGGGCTAACTATAATGTGCTTTTGCTTACTTAAGCAAAAGTGCGAATACATATGTTTAAATGTGTATAACTATAATGTTCTTAAGCAACTTTTCGTTAAGTTTCGTCAAGTTACATTTGTTTAAGCAAAAAGCGAACCTGGTCGTACTTTGATTAATGGATCAGCTGTTTATACATGAGTTGGGCGCACAGTTGCACTTTTAAGTACACTTTTATTTATGAAAAAAACATTTTATATATATTAACTTTTATAATATAATTTTATTATTTATTTGCTAATGGTTTAATATATTTAAATTGTAGATGTTACTTAAATAACATTTTGCGAAAAGAAATCCATATATTTGGAATATTAAAGTAAAACAAATTTTGCAAAAGTACAAATATTTGCAACTGAGTTCTGTAAATATTTAAGTTCAAAAAGTACAATATAGCCACTCAAAAGTCTCCAATAAATTGCTTAAGCATTTGACAGGCTTTTCGTTGATATTTGACATTAGCATGAGTTTGTTTAAGCACAATATAGTTAGCCCTTTTCTGTAAACAAATTTACATGAAGGTATTTTTCATGATATATGTATGTACTTATGTAACTTGAATGAAAATTTTCGATTTTTAACGAACTGCGTAGAAAGCAGTCTCTTTATACTCGTTTTGTCAACAAACAAAAATTTCATTGAAGGAATATTGAAAAATTTGCATCGTGTAAACGTAATCTTATAGTTTCGATTTATTATTGTTTTCATATGTTTGTTTTTATGACAAAAAAGTTTGTTAATTAACTTACTAAATTTTACGTGTTGTTGTAAAAAAAATTACCGAATTGTGTGTGAGTATTTATATTTAGAAAAAAAAAAAATTTCGGTTTTTGTTTTTTTTTTTGATATATATCTTACAAATTAGTGTTTTTTAACAAAACAGTTAGCAAATTAACACCTGCTTCTAAAAACTTTTTTAAAAAGCTCTTGTATATGCATATGTTTATGAACACATTATTTTTCTTCTAACTTAAGGTAAGGTATGGGTCTACCAAGCTTTTGTAAATAAAACCAAATTTTTAAAACAAATTTTCTTTTTAAATATTTTTAGCACACAAACGTTTCATTCATGATATGAGAAATATCTAATTAACGAAGAATTATTTTAAAAAACAATTTAAAAAATTTAGCTTAATCTTTTGGCCTTAAGTATTTGTTTTTAGCTCTTTTTAGCTGTTTTTTAAACGTGATTTAGCTTTAACTTTACTTGAAAATCTGGTCACACTGACCAGGCGATACAGACACAGTCGGTGACCAGCGAAAACTAATGGAAGGTGCACATTATGCAACATGTTACGCTGCGGCCACAATTTTTTCGAAAAAGTGTTTCGATACATAACTATTCCTGGGAAAAGTGGGTATGACGGAATATAGCCAATCCTTCCCTCTATAAGACCCCGGTCTCAGATTTTTGGCACATGTTTTTGTTTGGACCCAGTAGGTCGAACAAGTTTAAAAGTAACTTTTTCGGAAATCGTTTTTCGAAAAAGTTGTTCGAAACATAACTATTCCTGGGAAAAGTGGGTATGAGGGAATATAGCCAATACTTCCCTCTATGAGACCCCGGTCTCAAATTTTTGGCACATGTTTTTGTTTGGACCCAGTAGGTCGAACAAGTTTAAAAGTAACTTTTTCGGAAATCGTTTTTCGAAAAAGTTGTTCGAAACATAACTATTCCTGGGAAAAGTGGGTATGAGGGAATATAGCCAGTACTTTCTTCTATAAGACCCCGGTCTCAGATTTTTGGCACATGTTTTTGTTTGGACCCAGTAGGTCGAACAAGTTTAAAAGTAACTTTTTCGGAAATCGTTTTTCGAAAAAGTTGTTCGAAACATAACTATTCCTGGGAAAAGTGGGTATGAGAGAATATAGCCAATACTTTCCTCTATGAGACCCCGGTCTCAAATTTTTGGCACATGTTTTTGTTTGGACCCAGTAGGTCGAACAAGTTTAAAAGTAACTTTTTCGGAAATCGTTTTTCGAAAAAGTTGTTCGAAACATAACTATTCCTGGGAAAAGTGGGTATGAGAAAATATAGCCAGTACTTCCCTCTATAAGATCCCGGTCTCAGATTTCTGGCACATGTTTTTGTTTGGACCCAGTAGGTCGAACAAGTTTAAAAGTAACTTTTTCGGAAATCGTTTTTCGAAAAAGTTGTTCGAAACATAACTATTCCTGGGAAAAGTGGGTATGAGAGAATATAGCCAATATTTCCCTCTATGAGACTCCGGTCTCAAATTTTTGGCACATGTTTTTGTTTGGACCCAGTAGGTCGAACAAGTTTAAAAGTAACTTTTTCGGAAATCGTTTTTCGAAAAAGTTGTTCGAAACATAACTATTACTGGGAAAAGTGGGTATGAGGGAATATAGCCAGTACTTTCCTCTATAAGATCCCGGTCTCAGATTTTTGGCACATGTTTTTGTTTGGACCCAGTAGGTCGAACAAGTTTAAAAGTAACTTTTTCGGAAATCGTTTTTCGAAAAAGTTGTTCGAAACATAACTATTCCTGGGAACAGTGGGTATGAGGGAATATAGCCAATACTTCCCTCTATGAGACCCCGGTCTCAAATTTTTGGCACATGTTTTTGTTTGGACCCAGTAGGTCGAACAAGTTTAAAAGTAACTTTTTCGGAAATCGTTTTTCGAAAAAGTTGTTCGAAACATAACTATTCCTGGGAACAGTGGGTATGAGGGAATATAGCCAATACTTCCCTCTATGAGACCCCGGTCTCAAATTTTTGGCACATGTTTTTGTTTGGACCCAGTAGGTCGAACAAGTTTAAAAGTAACTTTTTCGGAAATCGTTTTTCGAAAAAGTTGTTCGAAACATAACTATTCCTGGGAAAAGTGGGTATGAGGGAATATAGCCAATACTTCCCTCTATGAGACCCCGGTCTCAAATTTTTGGCACATGTTTTTGTTTGGACCCAGTAGGTCGAACAAGTTTAAAAGTAACTTTTTCGGAAATCGTTTTTCGAAAAAGTTGTTCGAAACATAACTATTCCTGGAAAAAGTGGGTATGAGGGAATATAGCCAATACTTCCCTCTATGAGACCCCGGTCTCAAATTTTTGGCACATGTTTTTGTTTGGACCCAGTAGGTCGAACAAGTTTAAAAGTAACTTTTTCGGAAATCGTTTTTCGAAAAAGTTGTTCGAAACATAACTATTCCTGGGAAAAGTGGGTATGAGGGAATATAGCCAGTACTTTCTTCTATAAGACCCCGGTCTCAGATTTTTGGCACATGTTTTTGTTTGGACCCAGTAGGTCGAACAAGTTTAAAAGTAACTTTTTCGGAAATCGTTTTTCGAAAAAGTTGTTCGAAACATAACTATTCCTGGGAACAGTGGGTATGAGGGAATATAGCCAATACTTCCCTCTATGAGACCCCGGTCTCAAATTTTTGGCACATGTTTTTGTTTGGACCCAGTAGGTCGAACAAGTTTAAAAGTAACTTTTTCGGAAATCGTTTTTCGAAAAAGTTGTTCGAAACATAACTATTCCTGGGAACAGTGGGTATGAGGGAATATAGCCAATACTTCCCTCTATGAGACCCCGGTCTCAAATTTTTGGCACATGTTTTTGTTTGGACCCAGTAGGTCGAACAAGTTTAAAAGTAACTTTTTCGGAAATCGTTTTTCGAAAAAGTTGTTCGAAACATAACTATTCCTGGGAAAAGTGGGTATGAGGGAATATAGCCAATACTTCCCTCTATGAGACCCCGGTCTCAAATTTTTGGCACATGTTTTTGTTTGGACCCAGTAGGTCGAACAAGTTTAAAAGTAACTTTTTCGGAAATCGTTTTTCGAAAAAGTTGTTCGAAACATAACTATTCCTGGAAAAAGTGGGTATGAGGGAATATAGCCAATACTTCCCTCTATGAGACCCCGGTCTCAAATTTTTGGCACATGTTTTTGTTTGGACCCAGTAGGTCGAACAAGTTTAAAAGTAACTTTTTCGGAAATCGTTTTTCGAAAAAGTTGTTCGAAACATAACTATTCCTGGGAAAAGTGGGTATGAGGGAATATAGCCAGTGCCTTCTTCTATAAGACCATGGTCTCAGATTTTTGGCACATGTTATTGTTTGGACCCAGTGGGTCGAACAAATTTAAAGTAACTTTGTTGGAAATAGTTTTTCGAAAAAGTTGTTCGAAACATAACTATTCCAGAAAAACGTGGGTATAAGGAAATATAGCCAATAGCTTCTTCTATCGATACCTGTTTTCAGATTTCTGGCACATGTCTTTGTTTGAACCCAGGAAGCAAAATACTACATTGAAATAGGATGTAACAAAAATTATATATATGTTTAAATTTTATGTAGATGTTATCCTAATTTAGTTAATTCAATAACAAATTTATATTCTAATATTATTTAAAATTATTTTTTAATCAAATCTTAGGTGAAATTCAAAAAATTATATAAAATCTACATATGCATCAAAAAGTTTGTTAATATGCTAAAAAAGTTTGTTAAAGGCAAAAATCCTCTCCCATGAAAATTTTTGATGCTACCATATTAAAAATACACACTTTGCTAAGTAAAAGCGTGTGTATAAGCTTCGCAGCACCAATTTAACTAATTTTTTTGCGCCATTTTTAAATTGAGAGATTATCTAATGCGTACTCCGAAAAATCCGAAAAATTTCCGAACCAAAAAGTTTGCCAAAAAAAAAGTTTGTTATCTTCTCGCACGTAAAAACTTACTATTTTACGTTGTGATTTCAACCGGAGATCATGGCGCAATTATGAGTATATTATTTCACCATGCCGGAGATTATTGCATATGTAGTGGTTAGTTAGCTTGGTTTCGTACAGGGCAAACATATACAGGTGGCCTAGTTAATCAGCTGAGTAGGGGTATTTCGGATGTTTAATTGTAAAAATTTGTTCATGTTTATGTTTTCTATTCTCTTTTACTAACAACAAATAAAGAATCTTAGAAAATCTCAAAAAGAAGATGAAAGAATTTGTGTGTTTTTGTTATCTGTCTTTGACATTCGCTCTTCCATTTAATTGCTTTTGTAGAACCGCTCGCACCTGTATGCATGCGCTTTGCAATAAAAAGTAGCGCCAAGTTTTAAAACTATTTTTTATCGATACCAGACCTTTTAGGCATATTACAAATTCTAAGTATTTTGAATTATAAAATTAACGATATCTAACATTAATAATTATATTAATTTGTATATATACTTTCTTTTAATAAATATTTATTAATTCAGCATTAATACATATACAAAGTACAATCGGCCATTTGAAATATGGGTGTGATCATTCTCTCCTCTTCCTTTTCCATTTAAAGAGGCATGAATTTGTCGATTTTTTTTAAATTTAAAAAATAAACAAATTCTTTTTCCCATTACCAAGCACTGCACTGCACCCTAAATTAAAAACAGACAACTCAAAATTCTTTAATCATTTAATTTTTCCTAATCCAAAGCCAAGTCGGAATCTTTAATAACTCTACAACTTCGTTTACATCTACACCATTTCCAATTGTATTTCAGAACTTTCTAATTGTATTTCAGAAATTTCTAATTCAAATTCAGAAAATTCTAATTCAATTTCAGAAATTTCTAATTCAATTTCAGAAATTTCTATTTTAATTTCAGAAATTTCTAATTCAATTTCAGAAATTTCTATTTCAATTTCAGAAAATTCTAATTCAATTTCAGAAATTTCTATTTGTATTTCAGAATTTTCTATTTGTATTTCAGAATTTTCTATTTGTATTTCAGAATTTTCTAATTGTATTTCAGAATCCATCTTTGACTAAGTTTTTTAATTAATTAAAAGAGTAGCCAAACCCCAGACGAAAACATTTTTATTCGAGTATTTTGAAATTAAATGATTACAAGAACGATGTTGTTGTAGATTGTTTAAATAAATTTAAAAAATCGGACCCGAGTGTATTGATCGGGTGGTCTCCAACACATTAGTTGTCTGGGAAAACCATAATAACTTTGCAGTTTTTTACCCGATTTCAGTTTTTATAGCCTTATTGAAAAAATTTTTAACTGCATATAACAAATTTTTTATCATCTGAATTTAAACTTAACTTAAAATATAAAAATGTTTGATAAAATTAATAAGAGGTAATATTTTCCCCTTGTAATCCATTTTTAAATTTTCAGGGATTTTTAGGCACGGCAAGGCAAAGTCCGATTTAGGTAAATTTTTTACAATCATATTTTTATACCAAATCGATTTTTATGAAACCACCCTAATATTCATATATAAGTATAAGCAAAATGAGTCCAAAATAATAACATATTTTATTTATTCGTCAACTAACATTTCTTTAACTACGTCATCTAGTTCTACAAAAATGTTTGTGAGGTTGACGTCTTAAACTACTTATCTACGAATCAGATTATGCAAGCAAATGATGCAAAACATCAGTATTTGTATAAATTCAATTGCACTTTTTAGAAAACATTAATCTATATTTCCTGTTATCTTTATTACGAGGTTCTGCTTCTTTGGAGACCATACCAACAGGAAGTACTGCTGCATCAATAATCTCCTTTCTATGTATCAGTATTTTATAGACAGTTACAGGCATGTAGTACCAGCTATATTTTTTAACAAATAGGTCAGCCGTATCCCACGAAAATTTTTGAAAGTTTACAGTATAAATTTCCTGGCCACTTGTTATTATCTGAAGAACAACTCAGAAGCGATCTATGAGTTTTTCATTAACACCTATAATATCAGCAACAAGTACAGGGTTGCGAAAGAAACGCCTTGAGGTATTGCCATCGTTCGAAGAGCCAGGTCCTTGTTGTACAACATCCACTCGCAAGCTTATTCGTTTTTTAATGCCGTCTGAACTCGATTCTTGTTTTTTTGTTTAAAAAACTCGTTTTTTTCTTCGAGCTCAGGCCACTTTTTGAAAGGTATGTTATAAGCTAGATGGAGTATACACTTTATTAACTTTATTTGAGAGTTTTATGATGAAATGCCCAATTTACAAGCCTAATTATCAATTCTTTTCTTTGATATTATGTCCAAATCATTCATTTCTGAGAGTTTTGCTTTACAAATATAACATACAGCTGCTGAAGCAGTATTTGAAACGGACTGAACCGTTTTGCCATCTAGCATCATGAACATTATTTGCCGCATACTACAACATTCGTTTTCTCCAAAGCAGCAATATCGGACTTCATGTTCTCAACAACCACTAAAAGTTTTTTTTAGTCTCTTTTGTGAATTCAACGGAAATTGGACGACTGTACCTTGTTGATGATGGACTTTTATTACGCCATAATGTATCTTTTTTAGTGTCTTGTTTTAAACTTAAAGGTATCGTCGATGCTAAAAGCAGACTCCTGTCGCTTGCATTAGTTGGCAAACACTGATTGCACTCTGCATTATCAGAAGATCCATTGCAACCCCACTTCGACGTAAGAGTGTATTTTAATTTTTGCATATGATTACCTTTTTCGCGCGAAAAACTTTTAAAAAAGAGGCTTTGTGGTTGATCCATCAAACTTTGCAAGCTTACAGAAGCTTCATTTTCTGATACGCGGACTTCATTGGGATAACATTTTTTCTTCTCTTTTAGTACCTTTAATATAAGGTGGGGGATACCTTTTTGAAAAACATATTTCACTGTCTCCTACTGATGTTTTGTTAACTCTGCCCCCAACATATACGCCTGCGCAGTTGACGAAGGAATACATATATGGTTGTAATTATTTTTTTGCTCTCGTTACTGCACTTGCCATTAGTAATTGTTGTTGGGTGTACTGGGATGCTAAATCAGCAGCTTTGTACCTTTTACTACGTCCTTTACAATCATCAAATTCCTTAACAGGTTTTCTCTTTCTCTTTGAACAACTAGGTTGATCATCAGTAAGTGATACTTCAAATACATATACATATCTAAAAAAATGTTGTGGCATTCAAAATTTACAATAAGTGATTTTTGTTTTAGACCTTACTCTTTAGCCAAGCACAATTTTTCTTAAAAATACGAATTTTTTTGTACGATTTCTCCAAGCGTTTATAAAAATGACTGAGAAACCGCTTTTGATTTGCTTTTTTCACTATGTATTTTGATTTCATTAATTGTAAGCACTGGGTTCTTTGCTTTTATAAAATCAGTTAATACATCAACATTATTACCGCAATTAATAAGTTCCTTACACAATTCGCTATATGATACATAAAATGAACTCATTTGTTTTTATATATTAAATTATGTTAACTACTTTTAAAATATTTTTGCTTTTATTCAAACGGTTTTGTTAACCATTAAATTCCCAAGAATGCTGATTTTAACAAATTGTTATTATAATTAATAAGTAAAATATTATTAAAATAGTGTAAGCCTTAATGCATGCAACACATTTTATTATAAAATCTGAGCAGCATCATTCTTGACTTTTTTTAGAAAATTTACAAGTTTGTTCAACGATCGGCGAAAGTCTGTGAATTTTTTTGGTTAAATTCAAAGAATAGACTCTCAACCTTTATTATGTTGCAGTAAGAGGACGGAGGTAGACGGAGCCAACTTCTTATTTAGCCAAGGGAAACTGAAAACACCGAATTTTATAAAGCTATTTTAATTTGCTTGTATTTACTAAACTACATGTATATGTAATCCAAATATATATATATTTTTTTTTAAATTAAAAAGAAGGCTGTGTAATTCAATAAAAATATTAGCAATGAAAATATTTTTCACCCATAAGCTACTGAGTTTCATGAACATTTTCACCTGTTTTCGTTTCACAATACTTAAGTGACTTCACTAAACTTTTTCTAAGATAAAATATAACTTTTAATTAAAAAAAATTATTGATTTTTCTTAGTAAAACACTTTTTTATAAAACAGCATTATTAGATTTTTAAAAAAATTATTTATTATTATTAACCTTATACCATTAGACGATATGTGCTTGCTTAATCGGGTATCGATTCTGACATCATTTGTACCCATTTTCTTTAAGCAAACTTGCGGATTTCCTTCATAGCACAAGGAGCACGTTTTTGAAAGCCAATGTTGGGGGCGCGCTTGGCCAAATGAACGGTGCAACCACGGATTACCCCTTTTCTTTATGGAAGACTTTCCGTGTTGGAGTCTTTAAGTCTGTTTTTACTTTTATCGGACGCGTCCCCAGGTGGCGGATAGGGGGGGCTTAATATAAGGTAAGGGTTTCTGACTTAACTCTTAGAGAAAGGGCAGGTTCCCGTACTTTATGTCTAGCCCTAGAGTAATCTCTCGCGGACCAAATAAAAACAGACAGCACTTTTAAGGTCAAGGTGGATGGTAGCAGTGCCGAGGACCTGGATGGCTAGTTAGTGTTGAAAGAAACTAGTCGATAACAGCTCCCCTCTGGCGCTAGGGCACGGGTCGGTTGTAAGTTCTAGTTGCCTAGTCCGCGTACGCCGTCACTGCGCGCGACGGTCCGATTTTTTACGAGCTTACTCGTGGGAACAAAATTGAAGAAATAAGTAAAACTAAGGATGTTGAGAGGGTAGGGGAAACGGACGCTTCTCTGGGCGTAGCCCCAGGACGGTTCATAGATGGGAACGAACGTTTAGCGGACGTAACGGACAGAACTGACACAGAAGTAGGTGTGAGGACAGCGACGAACACTGTGACTACTGACTACTGACTATTAGGACAGTACGGAATGACTTGGACGTGCTGCACTCTGCTCTATTGGAGCAGCAGGACGAACTGCAGCAGCAGTTATCTGCCCTGACAGTGAAGAGTCCACATCGAAGTCTCAGTCAGGGTAGCACTCCGTATGGTCTTTCTGAGGAACTGTTGTTGTCCGATGAGGAACTTAACGTCACTATGACGCTACACTCATTGGATAATGATAGTACTTTGGATGAGACGGATGGAGCAGCTATCCTGATTGGCACCACGGATGTAAACGCAAAGGTGTCAGGACAGTGCGAATCAGCCACTGCCGATTCCGTAGTCCTTATCCGACAAAAGGCAGTAGAGGTGACTGAGGATTCCAGCGAAGTTGTTGGTGAAGGCTGCAGCGGAAGGGGCGCCGGTATAGCTGTTAATCAGCCAATTCCGGACAAACCGGAAGCGAAGGCAACACCAGCAGCAACCAAAGGAACCCTGGTCGGCTGCATAGAGTCGGCAAAGGACCCCAAAAAGAAAACGAAAGAGCAGAAGGCCAAAGATGGTTACAAAAGAGCCTGTTCTTTCCTGCGAAAGTTCGAAGGAAAGGACTCCTCTCTGCTCTCGGAAAGAGAAATGGGGTGGATAAAGAGCAACTTTAAAACGGTTGCTCGCTTCGAACGGGATCACCCGGAATTTTCTAAGAAGCGAGACTTTATCGACTCCATTCCTCTAATGAAAGAGCTCAAAAGTGCCACGGCTACATCAGTAGTCACAGCAGGAGCCAAGGAGGATAAAGCGGTCACAGCTCCTAAAAAGGGCAACACCGATTTATCCGCCAAGCCGAATAAAGCAGGAGAATCTGGGAAGCGAGTAGCGCCAAATCAGGAGCGATCCTCAACTTCGCATCAGACAAAATGGAAATCGAAAACCCCCTCCAAATCCACGTCATGTGTTAAAAGAGGGTGGTCAAACGAGGAACCACAGCCTGCTGCGAAAAGGCATGATGCTGGGACCACCACTGGTTTGGCGAAACCCGACTCCTCAGGCTCCCACCTGGTTTCGCAGAAAGGCAAAGCTGTCCCCACTGGAAATAATCTCAAAAGGAAGATCTCTGGTGACTCGGCCAAGTCAACTACGAAGGCAGCTGAGAGAAAAAGCAACGCAGGAGGCTTCGGCGACCATAAGGTTGCAATCGTTGATAGGGCTGATGCTGATGGTAAAATTAGCCCGGAGAGATGGCTGCGACTGGAAGAGAAGCTGATGGAGGCGATGCTCTCAGACAGATGGAGTGGCAGCGATGTGCTCTTCGACGGGGCGGCCTGGCAGAGAGGTGTCAAAATCATTGGCTGCGCAAATAAGGAGTCCTTGAATTTCCTTAACTGTGCAGTCAGTGAGATTGGCGAGGCTTGGCCAGGAGCTCAGTTGGAGATTGTACCAATGTTTGCTATTCCTCTGAGGCCGATGGTTTCAGTATGGATTCCACCTCCAATAAAGGATACGGATAAAATACTGAAGCTCATTGGAAAACAGAACGCCGGTCTTCGCACAGACAGCTGGGTGGTAGTATCATCCTCTGTGTGTGCGGAAAACGGCGGACTGAATCTGAGGGTGAGACTGTGCGCCGAATCTGAAAAATTCTTGAGGAACTGTGGGGGACGGGTAAGGTTAGGGTTCGGAACCATTCGGTTCCGCCTTCCCAATCCTGACGATAGGAGGAACTCAGAAGAAGCTGCGCATAGTGCAAATTAATTTGCACCACTGCAAAGCAGCTTCTGACGAACTCCTACTCTCCCTCACAAAAGCCCGAGTGGACATTGCTCTAGTCCAGGAGCCTTATATCTTTAGGAATAAGGTTGCTGGGCTAAGCAATGTCAACTTCCGTTTGTACGCATCCTCTAATGGGGACAAGGTGAGAACTTGTGTAATTGGTAGAAAAGATTTAAACTTAATCCACCTCTCTAATTACAGTAGTGGTGATATGACAGCAGTATGCCTGGAGAATGTTGCTGGTCGACCACTAATCCTGGCATCTGTCTATATGCCGTATGATGAGCCCGATCCTCCAAATATTAATGTCCGGAATCTGGTGAATAACGCCTTGCACGGCAGGGATATTGTCCTTGGATGCGATGCCAATGCTCACCACTCGCAATGGGGTAGCAAGGACATTAATAAAAGAGGTGAGTTAACCTTTGATTTCATATTACGCTCAGGTCTTCGTATTTGTAATAGGGGTAATACCCCCACCTTTCAAATTACAGATAGGGCTGAGGTGATAGACATAACGTTAACTAACCTGGACGAATCGCGCATAAGAAATTGGAGAGTGTCCAACGAGTGCACCTTTTCGGATCACAGAAAGATACTCTTTGAGTTAGACTTTAGGAAAAACCGGCAAAAACCCTTTAGGAACCCTAGAAGGGCGAATTGGTCGAGGTTTTCGGAACTAGTTACCTCTCGTCTTGAGTCGAATCCGGTCAACGCCTGCACGACGAGAGCGGAGGTTGAATTAGCGGTTGATAGACTCTGGCTACCTTACAGAGAGCTTTGAGGAATCCTGTCCCTTGTCATACCCAGGTAGAAGATCACAGCCAGTATGGTGGAATCGAGAACTGGGTTTTTTGAGGAAGGATTCGAGGAGATTATATAATAGGGCCAACAAGACCAAGCAAAGATCGGATTGGGACGACTATAAGGTCAGTTTCAATCGCTATAAGAGCGAAGTTAGAAGGGCGAAACGAGCCTCCTGGCTAGGATTCTGTGAATCGATAGAAGGAGTAAATGAGGCGGCGAGATTCCGCAGGCTGCTCTCTAGGACCCGAAGACCCTGGACAGCATCCAACGCGAAGACGGCTCATGGACCGAGACGAGCTCGGAAACATTGGATCTACTTGCTGCAACTCACTTTCCTGGATGCATGGAAATGGATGAGGCACAAACCATGACGGAGGATGTTTTTATGGTCGATCCGAGCATGGAGGTGCCTCTAGTTGACTGTATAGTGGATGATGAGAAGATTGCGTGGGCGCTGGATTCCTTCCAACCCTTCAAATCACCTGGGCCGGATGGTATCATCCCAGCAATGCTGCAAATGGCAGGGCCAATGCTGTTACCATCACTGGCAAAAATTATTAGGGCCTGCCTGCAACTATCGTGCATTCCCTTGGCCTGGCGAGAGGTCAGCGTTGTCTTCATTCCGAAGGCAGGAATGACGTCTCACTCCAAGCCGAAGGACTTTAGACCTATCAGCCTGTCTTCCTTTCTGCTGAAGACGGTGGAGAGACTCATAGATCTGCATATCAGGAGTTCGATGAACACCACGTCACTAAGCGCCTGTCAACATGCATACCATAAGGGTAGATCGGTGGAGAGTGCGCTTCACGATGTAGTTAGGACTATCGAGCACAATATGGCGAATTCCAACTTTACGATGGCGGCCTTTCTGGATATTGAGGGGGCTTTCAATAATGTGAAGCTGGAATCGATACATGAATCCCTCGTTTCGACTGGTGTTTCCCCTTTCCTGATAGGCTGGATTGATAAGATGCTAAAGGGCCGAATTATCAGTGCGCAAATGGGCGAAGGCTCCATACGGAGAATTGTTACCAGGGGCACACCACAGGGCGGGGTCCTTTCACCTCTATTGTGGCTTCTGGTGATAAATGGAATACTGGAAAAATTCGAGAGGGATGGAACGAAAGTCGTGGCATACGCAGATGATGTGGTCATACTTATTGGAGGGAAGTTCTTATCTACATTAACTGATTTGATGCAAGGGGCATTGAGATCACTGTCTGACTGGGCCAAGTCCAATGGACTCGGAGTAAATCCTACGAAGACCGAAATAGTTCTCTTTACTCGCAAGCGGAAGATCGGGGATTTCTGTGGACCGGTACTGGATGGAGTAGAGCTACAACTGTCTCCGGAAGCTAAATACCTTGGCGTTATTCTGGACCAGAAACTCAACTGGAAAAGGAACATCGAGGAAAGAGCTAAGGAGGGGCTGAATGCTCTATATGCGTGCAGGAACTCAATAGGGAAGAGTTGGGGACTAAGGCCGGGTACTGTCCATTGGTTGTACACGGCAATTGTCCGACCCATTGTCACCTATGGTTGTCTGGTTTGGCAAACCGCCACAACGAAAACCTCTCTCCTCAAAGCGCTGGACAAAGTGCAAGGGCTGCTTCTATTTGCATCACGGGAGCGCGTGGGAGCACCCCACAGACTGCACTGGATACAATGCTGAACCTTTTACCTTTGGAACTTTTTGTGAAGCGGTTTGCGGTTAAAGGAGCTTTGAGACTTCAAGAATCAGGAACTTGGCGCGACTCTCAATCGGGACATGCCAGCATTTTGATCGAGATGGGGAGGCTTGAGCAGCTAAGAGACTTAGTCGGGAGCACAGATTACTTGCCATCTTACCTGGGCTTCAACTCTGCCGCTGTGATAACCATTCCTGAAAGGTCGGTATGGGATGATGGCCACGTTCCGTACGGAGGAGTAGTCGTTTATACTGATGGATCGAAGACTGATCATGGTACTGGAGCTGGTATTTTTATGCGAAGCACTCGACATTGCGGAGTCGTTTAGGCTAGGCGATCACTGCAGTGTCTTCCAAACGGAAATATTTGCGATACAGGAGGCCGCAAGATTGATTGGACGCACTAATCAAGGCCATAATGAATGGGTCACCATTTACGTGGACAGTCAAGCCGCCCTAAAGGCTTTGGGTTCAAACTCTGTAAGGTCAAAGGCGGTAAGAGATTGCAGGAAGGCGCTTAGGGAGCTTGGTGGGGCCGTAAGGCTGTGCTGGGTTCCCGGTCACTCCGAGATACCCGGTAACGAATATGCCGACGAATTGGCACGGAAAGGAACCGAACTACCGGCCACTGGGGCGGTCACATCGATCCTTCCCCCTCTGTGCGAACTCTACGGAATAATCGATGGGCACTTTAGAGTCCTGGCGAACCAGAAATGGACGAATACTGCTGGATGTTGGGTCTCAAAATCCCTATGGAAAGCAGCTTCGGAAAACCGGACGAAAACCCTTCTATCTTTGGGTAAGAGGGACCTTAAGCTGATCACCGGTCTTCTGACCGGTCACTGCAGTATAAGGTCGCTGGAGGCACACTGGAAGCCAAACTCGGTCGACTTCTGTCGACTATGCGAAGACGAAGAGGAGATCGAGACTGTGGAGCACCTGTTGTGTCGATGCCCGGCGATCGCTAGGAGGAGGAACCGGTACTTTGGTGTACCCTACCATGACCACCTCTCTGCGCTCGCCGACTGTGACCCAATGGTCTTACTGGGATTCGCGAGAGGGATGACATGGCTGGCGAGAGGTTGCGACTAGTGCCAAATGGACAACCGGCAACGACTCGTGACGGACACTGCCACTCTCTCACGTACTTACTCTACTACTACTACTCTAACCTCTGTCCTTTCTACCTTTATCTTTCATGTTCCGAATCTGGGCACACCTTTTTCTATTTTACTCTTTCCTTATTTTTTCTTCTCATAGGACAATCACAATGGGCAAATTGTCTCTGGGTGATGCGGTGAGCTTTCCCACTGCATGTCCTTCTAACCTAACCTAACCTGACCTTATGGAAGACTTGTTACGCCTTCGTTTTGGTCATTTTAATTGTTATGAAGGACGCTTATTTTCTATTCAAAGTCCTTAAAATATATTCTTTTTTTATTTATGTTCACATTTTAAAAAAATAATTTGTTTTTTTCACATCTAAAGAAAATAATTTCTAGATTCCATTTTTACATTCGTTTAGGGCGATCCCTAGATGTTAGATTTTTCAGAGTACACTAATGCAGTGATATCAAGAGTCTAACCAGTGCCTCGTTTCTGTATGGTATGTGAAAACTTCTTAAGTCGAGAAATTTATAGTCGCCCTGTCAAGAACAGAATGAATCAAAGAAAAACTATCATAAATTTTTAATGTTAACTTGCAATATATTAAAATTATATGCCTCGCCCTGTAATAACTGGAACACTTCTATAATCTTATAAAATTTCTCGATGCGAAAACTTCTCGCAAGTTACAGAAACGAGGCACAGGGTACATTAAGTAACAGTTTACAATAATACAAAAAATTCGCACTGGGCATTACCTTTTTGTGTTTGTAAAAAAGAATGTGAAAAAATTAATAAATCTGACAAACACTTTCACAAAATTTCAAGACGAATTTATATCAGGGTTCATAACACTAATTGTATAAGTTTACCCTGCTTTTAGGATAAAGTCTATTTTGGTGATTTTACACAACATTAACATAATTGGCAATAGTTAATAAAACTAAATAAAAATCAGTTTAATCTAATTTTTATAATAAAGAAACGAACATATATTTATCAATTTATATACATTTTTACGTACAAGCTAATTTTTTAAAAAAAGATTAATATCAAACTTAATTTATTTTGCAAAGTGACCAACTTATAAAGAAATGAACAAATATTTATCAATTATTACACATTTTTTGCGTACAAATGAATTTTTTTTAATATTAATATCAAGCTTATTTCTTTTGCAAAATTAACAACTACTTACTGTCTGATAATAGTACTGACGTTATAAAAATGTATATTTCTATAACATTTTAAATATTGTTCTTTAATAAATAAGTCTATTTTTCCAAGCTTTACACACAAAAATTTCTATAGGTTATATTTCCTAAAAACATAGTATAAATTCAACTAAAAAAGGGAAGAATGGCAGTAACTATGTTCCTAAGGTAATATGCCTTAAATTTAAGTTGGTTTCCATCAATCAAATCAACTAAAAAATTAGTCAAAGTTACTTAAAAACTTTATTAAACTAACAATGAAAGCAAAGAACATTACCCTTATAACTTTAGCAAAATTTACCTTATTTAAATTAGCTAATCTCCAAACCAAATTAAAAAATTTTGACTTACAATATTTTATTGAAAATTGGCCATATTACACATTCACTTTTATCTATGCGGGTTGTTCAAAAGGTTAATTTGTTTCGAAAAATGAATTAAACGCGTAAAAGAATTTCAAAACTTTAAAAAACCAAATTCCATGGTTGCATGCCCTTTTTTCCTCTTACTTTTTGGGCACTGGTTTTTCTTAAACCTAGATTAACAACAAATGTGTTAAATTACTAAATAAATTTTTTACGCACCTTCATTTTCTAAAATATTTTTTTTACCATTGACAACTAAAAAATAAAAAAAAACAGTAAAAAATAATTTTGAAGGCGATACCTAATTCGCTTAGTAACATTTGCTTGGATTTTTTGTTAAATTAAAATGAAAATTACCTATTTGACTTAGTTAGTAAAACTTAGTTTCTCGTTTTCATACAAAAAGAAATTAAATAACGAGGCTTAGTTAATATAGCCTTGATTATTTTTTTTGTGTGTATGTCTGTTATATTTATTTTTGTACAAATTTTCAATATTTCGCACTCCGTTGTGTGGCATCATCAGGAGGTTATTTCAATTAATTTTAATATTTGTCATAATAGTTTTAAAATTAGCTTTTGGCTTTTTGGTTAGCAATTTTTAAATAACAGTAATAATAATAGCAAATTTTGTATATAAGCATAAACTTCGAAATATATTTGTGAAATTGAAATAACCTCGTGATGATGCCACACAACGGAGTGGCGAAATATAAAACATTTTTACAAAAATAAATATAATAGACTTAAAGATTAAAAAATAGACTTATTTATTATTTTTAAAAAGGTCAAAAAACTAGAAAAAACCAATATTGTTCTTTAGTATAAAAAAAATTTAAATTGATTTCAAAATCCACCACTTCATTTAAAAATAATTAAAGTGTGCATATATAAAAATAATATGTACTTAAACATCTTTTTACGTTTACTCTAAATCATTTAAATGAGCCGTGTCCCAAAAAAGAAATCATACCATAGTATATTATAAAACGGCAAAGCCTTTTGTGCATGAGCTTGGTTGCACTGATTAAAATTATCACTCAATAAAATTTATTTCCAGAGATAATTTTTTTTTGCTCTCTTTCAAAATGAGTGAAAAAAAAGTTTGCCAAAAAAAAACTATGTTAACTTCTCGCACGTTGTGAGCACGTGGTAATTTTGCGAATGTATTTGTACCCACGAGCTTAAGTAAAACTTCACAAATAAAATGACGATATAAATGATAAAAAGTTTTTATAATAAAAAATTTTTTATATATTGTTTGAGCACTATAGCGGCATATATCCACTTACAGGAGACCAAAAGAGGTTTCCAAAACTATATAGATGTCCCACCCAAAGACTGGGCGTTAGAAGCTATCGTCCTGGCAAAAAATGATTTTATGAAAAATACATTTTTATAATAAAAACTTTTTACCATTTTCTATGGTATTTTTCCACTGTAAGTGGATATATGCCACTATAGTGCTCAACGAATATTTTAAAAATTTTTATTATAAAAACTTTTTACCAATTTTTCTCAGATTTGTCACATAATGAATTGTTTGTTGGGCTATGGTATCCATCTGCTGGTCTTTATAAGGGACGACTATACATTTTTGGAAACCTTTTTTTGTCTACTATAAGTTAATATATGCCACTATAGTGCTCAAAGAATATTTCAAAAATTTTTATTATAAAACTTTTTACCATTTTCTATGGTATTTTTCATAAAATCCTTTTTTGGCCAGGACGATAGCGTCTAACGCCCAGTCTTTGGGAGGGACTTCTATACATTTTTGGAAACTTCTTTTAGTCTACTATAAGTAAATATCTATCTACCACTATAGTGCTCAACGAATATTTTAAAAATTTTTCGTATAAAAACTTTTTACCATTTTCTATGGTATTTTTAAAAAATCATTTTTTTCCAGGACGATAGCTTCCAACGCCCAGTCTTTGGGAGGGAAATCTATACATTTTCGAAAACCTCTTTTAGTCTACTGTAAGTGTATGTATGCCACTATAGTGCTCAACGAATATTTTAAAAATTTTTATTATAAAAACGTTTTACCATTTTTCTTAAATTTGTCACATAATGAATTGTTTGTTGGGCTATGGTATCCATCTGCTGGTCTTTATAAGGGACGACTATACATTTTTGGAATCCTTTTGTCATCTACTATTAACTGCCATATGCCGTTATAGTGCACAGTGAATTTTTTAAAACACATTGCTATCAAAATCTTTTTAGAGTTTTCTAACTTTTGTAGAGTTAGAGCGGCTAGTTGTAAATGTT
This sequence comes from Melanophora roralis, assembly GCA_963583895.1. Taxonomy (NCBI): domain Eukaryota; kingdom Metazoa; phylum Arthropoda; class Insecta; order Diptera; family Rhinophoridae; genus Melanophora; species Melanophora roralis. Next base: position 54,573,188 of record OY757188.1, read on the forward strand.
TTGTAGGGTCGTCCGTACTTTTTTAAAAACTTTTTACTCTTCACATTTAGCTGTTGTACGCTTTTAAAGTGTTTAAGAATTTTTTCATTCAAAACTTTTAAAAATATTGGCACCAAAATTTTTATTAGGTAAAATTTACTTAAAAACTCCACTTTTTGCAACTCTGTAGAAATTGTTTGCCAGTTTTCAAATTGTTTGCCAGCTGTCAAATTGATTGTTAACTGCTTTTGTGTGAAAATAGGAAAAAAAGGAAAGAAAGATATAAATAAAACCAGCTAAATTACATTTTATATCAAAACAGAAAAAATCTTTAAAAGTAAAAAAATGGCTAGCACTTCCAGGTAAATATTATCTTGTTCGTAAATGAATCACTGCGCTGCATCACATACATATAAATTCACTGATTTTGCTCAAATGTTTTTCTAATATAAAAATGCCTATAGGCTATAGTTGTATACAACTATAGCATTATTCCCCTTTTTTTAAACTTTTTCTCGGTTTTGTAAAAATTTGAGCTCGTGATGCAGTGCAGTGATATATTTCCGGAAAGGCGCTATGTTTTATTATTTAATTACAACTATTTGTAATATTCTTATTTAAGGGATACAAATAAAGTATGCTGTTATGCACATCCAGATGCTCCACTTATTGAGGATTATAGAGCTGGTGACATGATATGTTCAGAATGTGGCTTAGTTGTTGGCGACCGAGTAATTGACGTTGGTTCAGAATGGCGTACGTTTAGCAATGAAAAAAATGGAGTAGATCCTAGTCGTGTAGGCGGCCCCGAAAATCCTTTATTGAGTGGTGGTGATTTATCAACAATAATTGGACCTGGCACTGGTTCTGCCTCATTTGATTCTTTTGGAACACCAAAATATCAAAACAGACGTACAATGAGTAGTTCAGATAGATCATTGATATCTGCATTTAAAGAAATTTCAATGATGGCCGACCGTATAAATTTGCCCAAAACTATTGTCGATAGAGCAAACAACTTATTCAAACAGGTATAATGTACCTAATAGCAAATAGGCTTGTTATACTTATATTTTTTGTCAGAAGAGCTTTTTTAAGAATTTTCAATCAAATCCAAAAGGCTTTATAAATTAAAATTAAAATATGACATTAAAAATATCTACTTAGATTTGTAATTCCATCATAAATCACTCCAAATATATTTACTTAAATTTGTATGACTAAATACTAATGGTCCAAATGTGAGTGCATGAACGATTAATGCTAGGCATATCAATGGAAGCCAGTGTTGCAAATAATATTGTTGCTACTATAAATTCATTCGTTAAGCGTTATGGAGAGAATGATCTACCACCAGGCTGAAAGCTTTTTTCCAGAAATAGTTTTACTCTGTGTGTAAAGGTTTTTTCTTTTACATTTTATGTATATATATATATAAAGATTGTTACTGAATTTATAATTTATAAGTAAAAATTTTTAAAAGGAGCATACAGCCTTTTTGTGTTTGGCGTTGTCGTGTCGAATTCCAAACAAAAACGACAAGGGTACTAATTATTTAATGTTGGCGTAAAAGCTAAAAACGGCTACGACAACGCCAACCACAATAAAAGTGAAAAGATTAAACAAAAAAATTTTTAGCACTCCGTCGTGCCCGTTCTATTAGTTTGGGCAACAAGATACACAAAAAAGCATTTAAACTTTACTAATTTCTTTTTTTAAGGTTCACGATGGCAAAAATCTTAAAGGCCGTTCTAATGATGCTAAAGCATCTGCATGTCTTTATATTGCATGTCGTCAGGAAGGTGTGCCACGTACGTTTAAAGAAATTTGCGCTGTTAGCAAAATAAGTAAAAAGGAAATTGGAAGATGTTTTAAGTTAACACTTAAAGCCTTAGAAACTAGTGTTGACTTGATAACTACAGCAGATTTTATGTCCAGATTTTGTGCAAACCTTGGTAAATAACTCTTAACGACGTTTTTTTATTATAGTCATTTATTTAAAAGTTTATGTATGTTAGATCTACCTAATATGGTACAACGTGCTGCTACTCACATTGCGAAGAAGGCTGTTGAAATGGATATAGTACCTGGAAGGTCTCCTATCTCTGTTGCTGCTGCTGCTATATATATGGCATCTCAGGTGACTTTTATAGAATTTTTTAAAGAATAACTTAAAGCCATCCAGAAACTTGCAATACATATCCTTTAAGCTGGGAGCACAAGATTGCCGTAATGCATAAATTTTCCACAATTTAGGTGCACGCACAATAAAGAAATTGTTCAATCAATTCTCTGCTTTCACAATTGTTTCATGTTACACGATTGCTAGAGAATAAAGGGATAATATTATGCTAGATCTTTTTTAACCTTAATATAAGTGATAACGGTACGGTATATATTAGTTTATCATTCCGTTTGTAATTTCTTTATTATCCATTTGCGACCCCATAAAGTATATATATTATGGACCCTTATAAATAGGGAAGTCTATATAGCCATGTCCGTATGTCACTCTCTACGTCTGCTGAAATCAAGTTTCCGGAGTCAATTTAAGCACTACGGGCCAAGTATTGGTTTCAAACTATCATAAATATTGCTGAGATGATCGCTGTTTAAAATGACCAATATCGGTTGACCACGGACCTAGATATAGGCAAAATACTGCGATTGCTTCAGTTTTTTTAGAACAAAATCAAAAACTCCATGCAAAATATGTAACAAATGAATACTGGCAACGCTGTTAAACTTCACTTCATGATGTGGAAGGAAAAATAGAAAGTAGATATGCACAAGACAGTTTTATTATAATATTTGAAGTACGAAATCATTCGGCTAGGGTGGTTTAGTAAAAAGGTTTGAGTGTAACTTAAAAAGCAAAATTTGAACGTAGGACTGCTACTCTTTTTTAGCTTAAGATATTTTTATATGCATAGAAACAATTCAGACGATGATATCTATTTAGATAGATATCGCTTATTTTCACGGTGGAATACTTTAATCACAATATGATATTGGCCCAGGTTTAAATTTAAAGAATTGCAACGATTTTAGTACGAAAATACATTTTTCTGAAATTGCAATTGAAAAAAAATGTAAACGGGTTTTTTGAAAGCAATGTACATATGTATATTCATGTTTTTTTAATTGTAATGATAATTCGGCATGTTGATGAAATACAACTATAATGCGATAAAATATTAAATATTAATTTACCTGGCGACTATTTTAATAGCCGATAGAACTTTACTGAGACATTGAGAAAGTGTACATATTGTTCTTTGGCTATTATAAGAACGTAATTCAAAAGGTAGTATTTTTTCAAATTGCGTTTTTACCGATAGAGATGCAAATGTGACTTGTTTTGCTTTGGGATGATTTCACCCATATTATAAAATTTGCATTGTACTTTGCTCTGTTTTACCCAACAAATTTAAAATTCACCATTGAGCTTTTTGAAACTTTTAATATGTACTTAAAAAATTAATGTAAAATTTGTTGAGAAATTAAAAATGTTCCCCAAACAGTAAAGTACGGAATGATTTTTTGTTGTTGATATTAATATCTCTAAAACCTTAAGTGTGCTCTTATGTATATTTAAACATTGACATACATACATAGATGTACTCTAGACCAATGTAAGCCAAGAGTGTCTCCAGGGGAAGAACACTAATCGGATTTTACATGTACACAACACGAGTACCTACAAAAAAACCTTAGCAAAGAGCAAAACAAAAGAAAAGTAACAACACAGGGGGATATTATATTGTTTTTTTTTTTATAATAAATACAGTAAAAAGGACCCAGGCATTCTAGCATTAAAAATTTGTTTTTAAACTTAAATGTGGAGAGCGATTAAGACATGCGACTGGGGAGCCAAATTTATATAATAAATTTTAAGTCTGATCTGATGGTGCCAACCCGTGCCATAATGAGGTCAAATGCCAAAATTTTGAAAAACCACAAAAGATGTTTTTTTTTTGCATTATAACACATGTGAAATCAATTGCCAATTTAAATAAATGATTTTAAAATAAAAATAATTTTTTTTTAAGACAAAAATGTAAATTATTGTAAATGCATACAAATAAATACATACATATGTATGTACATATGTATATTTTTGGGGCATTTTGTATCTTGTACTTGTATACAAAATTAGTTCACTACCCGTAAGCAGTTAAAATGCTTTCCTAAATGACTTAAAGAAAACACAGCAACTACACCATGAGTGCAAGCAACAGGTGCGTTTCCGTACTTCTTGTTTGTAGGCAACCATGTATCAAAGTTTTTTTTTTTTTTATTATTATTATTAGTATTATAAATACTTTTACAAAATTGTGAATAAATTAAATTTCTTAACATTATAAATTGACATTAAATCTAACAAAATAATACATTTTCTTCTAAAAATATCGTTCTTCATATTATTTGGTAGTTCATTGAATAGTTGTAGACCTTTGTAGAATAGTTATCTCTGCATTTGTGTTGACGTCGGCATATTTACACGAAAATCGCTTGCATTTCTTATCGCGTACGGTTGAATTTCACCTACATATCTTATTTGTTCACATAAATATCTAGGTGCATCCCCTTGTTTTAATTTTTTAATAAATCTCAGCGTGTTGTATTGAAGTCTTTGTTTAACATTTAACCATTTAAGACTATTTAACATTGTGTTAATATTTGTATATCATTTTATTATTATTCTCATAGCCTTATTTTGAAGTTTTTGCAATCTTGCCAATTGGAGTGTGTTCGTACATGTGTATATTATAGTAGACCCATATTCGAAATGCGGCTTTATTATGGTATTATTAATATTAATTGCAGTATTTTTTGATATTTTGTTTCTGATTCTTTTGAGAAAGTTAATTTTTTAACGATTTTTTTGCATAAGTGCTCAATATGATAATTGAAATTCAATTTTTTATCGATAATAAACCCGAGATACTTTATATGTTCGACTTTTTCTATTTCAGCATTATTTATTTTAAATGATTCGTTTGAATTTATATTAATTTCTACTATCTTTGTTTTATTTTCATTAAGTTTAATCATTTTTGACCAGATATTTATTTTATCAATGTTATATTTCATACTTTCACGACATTCTTCTTCCGTTTCTGCTATTGTATATATTAATGTATCATCAGCGTATAAAACTATGTTACATCTTTCTATTATATTTGGCATGTCATTAATATATATTATTAACAACAGTGCGCCTAGAATAGATCCTTGTGGTACTCCATATTCATTCATTATTTCCTCCGATACATAGTTATTTACCTTGGTTGTCTGCTTCCTGTTTTCCATGTAAGATTTAAACCAATTCAACTTCTTTCCTCTAATTCCATACATATACAGCTTTTTCGACATAATTTCTCTATCAATGGTTTCAAATGCCCTTTTGAAATCAAGAAATATTGCCATCAATTTCTTATCCTTTGCTATGGTTTTCCATTTACTAATCACATAGCTTACAGTTGTCTCACAAGAGTGCTTTTTACGGAATCCTGATTGGTATTTTCATAGTATATTATGTTCTTCTATATATGTTTCTACTTGACTTTTTACAACCGTTTCTAGTATCTTTTCACATGTTTTTAAAGTATTTATTGGCCTGAATTCATCGCACTTTTTTGTTTCAACAATTTTTTCTATTGGAATTACCATTGTTTTCTTCCAATTGTTAGGAAAAGATCCGGTCTTCAAAGATGTGTTAATTATTTTGAGTAGTATGCTACCAATCACATCCCAGTTGTCCAAATAATTTTATTTGATATTTTATCATAATCAGCCTTATTTTTATTTGTTTTATTAAACTATAGAGTTCCATATTATTTATTATATGAAATGTAAATAAGTCAGTTATATTGCATGTTATCCGATTTACGTATTGCACATTATCTCATTATTCTCTTATACTACTAATGCTATCTACGAAATACGAATTAAATTTACTAGCTATATTATAGTTATATTTGTATTCAATATGGTTAAATATCACAGATTTTATTACATTTTTACTACTATTAAGTACAAGGCTTTTAATTTGCTTCCACATTTGTTTTTGGTCCGTGATTTTGTTATTTATATAATTATTTTTGGTGATTTCGATTTTCTGTTTGTATTTATTTCTAATTATTTTGTATGCTGCCCATTTTAAAAATTACGTTTTCATTCATATCTAAGCAATTATCGTATTTTAGGTTGTTAGTTAAGGTACCTGTTACCGCCGCCACTGTCTTATTTAATATCTTTGTTTGCTTTATTTCATTTTCTCAAATTTGTCTCTGATTTTACAGAAATAACTGCATATATACATACATATTTAAATGCACTTAATGTGGATGGTATGTACGTATGTAAGTATGCATATACTTATATATATTTTTTATAACGGTTCTATCTGCTGATCGACAGAGTCTATGAAGGAAGCTGTAAAGGAAAAAATTTTATGATTGTAATTTTGAAGTTGATCAAGGCGGTGTGAAACAAATTGTTTTAAAGCCGGTCTGAATCCGTTTAATTGTACAAAACATATTAAATTAATAAAAGTACAGTCGCTTTTAAAAGTTGTTTTTTAATTCCTTACTTGGTCAACGACAAGAGGGCCAACATTTCTTTAAAACAATTTTAAATATCAAACAAAAAAAAACAAAATTAGTGAAAAAGACTCAAGATTAAAAACTGTCTCGTTAAAAAGGAAAAAACAATGCCGCATACAGACTTTAATTGCAATAAATGCAAAAAAAAAAAGACACCGATCAAATGGTGCAGTGCGACTCGTGTGATAAGTGGTATCACTTTGAATGCGTTGGGGTGAATAGTGACGTTGAAAATATAAGCTGGAACTGTTCCTGCGTTACTATTCAAAATAGTGCCTCAACCATGGCAACTCGAACACAGCCGCCCGCAAACGTCACAGCAGAGTTTACCGCAGGCTTACAGGCATCGTCATCTCCTGATATCCAAACAAAAGGATCCCTTTCAGATGCACCTAGCTCGTTAGGGGAAAAAGCGCGTCAGCCGTCTAAATTAAACAATGATGGATATGACAAAAGCAATCCAGTTAAGGTTTCAGAAAACGTTTTGCAAAATAGAGCAACAACAGGTGACAAACTTGTACAGCCACATTGTAGTTCTCTTTGTGGCCCAAGCACATCATCCGGCTCTATGAACTCCAACACACAGTTGAAACTGCAGATGCTGGAAGAAGAAAAGGAACTTCAAAGGCAATATTTGGAGAAAAAATATAGTATCCTCACACAAGGTGATATTTGTCAAAGTTCAAATTCCTTTTTAAATATTTCCTGCTTCCAGCCCAATGCAGCGCAATTGGCAGCGAGACAGGTAATCCCAAAAGAGTTACCAACATTTGATGGCAACCCAGAAGACTGGCCCCTATTCATTAGCAACTTTAAAAATAGCACAGAAATAGCTGGCTATACCGATGGTGAAAATTTAATGCGGTTGCAGTCGTGCCTTCGTGGTCGCGCCAGAGAATTAGTAAAAAGCAAATTGCTTATTCCATCCATGGTAAATGAAATAATTCAAACTTTGGAAATGTGTTTCGGTCGTCCAGAGCATATATTGGAAAGCATGATAGCCAAAGCAACAAAAATTACTCCGCTTAAAGACAAGCTCGACAGCATAATCGAATATGCGCTCACCATAAGAAATATTTGCTCTACGATGGAGGCCTGTAACTTGACCGCTCATTTAAATAATCCGTTGCTGGTAAAAACGCTGGTCGATAGATTGCCCGACAGCTACAAATTAAATTGGGCAATGCACACGAAAGACGATAAAGTCCCAGTGGTGAAATCTTTTAGCGATTGGATCTACAATATAGCAGGAGCTGCAAGTCAAGTTGTTTCCCCATTAGTACCCAAAAAAGGAGCTTTGGTGCACACTCACTCAGAGCCTACCAATCAAAATAAATTAAATTGCAATTTTTGCAAAAGTCAACAACACAAAATACAGCATTGTGGTGAATTTCAGGCTCTTAGCTTAGATGAAAAGTGGAACGTGGTAAAACAAAATAATTTATGCCGCCAGTGTTTAAATGCCCATCGACGCAAATGCTTCTCAAAAAAGGTATGTGATATAAGTGGCTGCTCTGCAAAGCATCACCCCTTGTTGCATAAATATACAATACCAGAAAATAATGCAATTGAAACAGTGGCACAAGGTCGTAGTGGATGCGTAAACTCACATAATGATATGAGTCAAGGTACTCAGTATTTCAGAATATTGCCAATTCGTATACACTGTAATGGAGCTCACACAGAGACATTTGCATTCTTAGATGAGGGATCATCCGTTACCCAAATGGAGCATAGCTTTTTCGAAAAATTGGGTCTAAGCGGTAAAAAAGAGCCCTTAGAGCTACAATGGACTGGCGAAACAACTCGTTCTGAGCGAAATTCTGTCAAAGTTGACTTAGAAGTTTCTGGCGCTAAAAGCAACAATAGTTTCATTCTTCACGATGTGCGAACTGTAAATAATCTCAGTTTGCCTATTCAATCAATTAAATTTGACGATATCGTAAAAGACTGGCCCTATTTGAGAGGTTTACCAATACAACCTTATACAAATGCTAAACCGATGATTCTTATAGGCGTTAACAATTGGAGGGTTGCCGTGCCGTTAAAAATTAAAGAAGGTAAACGTGGACAGCCGATTGCATCTAAAACGCGTTTGGGGTGGACATTGCAAGGTAGTGGTACACATTTAAACCAAATTCAATCATTAAACATACACACATGTGGATGCGAAAAAAGTTACGATACGCTCCACGATGAAGTCAAGGAATATTTCGCCCTTGAAACGCCCAAAGAGAAAAACATGTTATCGCCGGAAAATGAAAAAGCCATGCGAATTCTTGAAAACTTAGCCATAAAGAAAAACCAACAATTCGAAGTAGGTCTACTGTGGAAAGACGAAGCTCAGGCGCTACCCGAAAGCTATGAGGTTGCATTCCATCGACTCAAATGCCTTCAGAAAAAGTTCAAAAAGGATACGAACTTGCAGCAGACTATGCAATCTGAAATTGATAAATTATTGTCTAAAAGTTATGCTCGTAAGGTGATGGACTCTGAAAAAATTTCCAGCCCGAGTCGTACATGGTATCTACCGATATTTGTGGCTCTAAATCCAAATAAGCCAGGAAAGGTTCGTCTCGTTTGGGATGCAGCAGCAAAATCACACAACAAATCCTTAAATGATTTTTTAATCTGTGGTCCCGATCTACTTACATCACTTTTTAATATTTTAATCGAGTTTCGTGTTGGGCAAATTGGCATCTGTGGTGATATAGCCGAAATGTTTCACCGTATTAACGTCAGAGACGAAGATATGCACGCTCAGCGATTTTTGTGGTTCGAAAATAGCGAAAACAAATCGCAACCTAGTGTGTACGTGATGAAAGCTCTAACCTTCGGTATAAGCTGCGCACCTTTCATCGCTCATTTCATCAGAAATAAAAATGCTGAAGAATTTAAGCAACTGTACCCTCGAGCTGTCAAAGCTATACAATATTATCACTATATGGACGATTTTATCGATAGCGTTGACAGCGAAGAAGAAGCAAAAGAGCTCGCGCTGCAAGTAAAGATGATTCATTCTGCTGCCGGTTTCCATATGAGAAAGTGGATAACTAATTCTGACCTCGTTCGCAAACACCTATCCGACGACGGTTCGGAAACTCAAAATTCATTTAAAGCTCTAGAAAAAATTCTTGGTATGTATTGGGAATCAAATAATGACGTGTTTCAGTATAATTCTAGATTCTCGAGGCTACGAAGGGATGTTTTCCGCACCGATGTAGTTCCTACAAAAAGAGAAGTTCTCCAAGTCCTAATGTCAATTTTTGATCCATTAGGGTTTGTATCCCACTACACTGTCGGCCTGAAAATTTTACTACAAGATATTTGGCGCTCAGGTATAAAGTGGGACGATCAGCTAAACGATGATCTTCACCTAAAATGGAATTTTTGGCTCTCGAATCTACCCAAAATAGCATCCTTTGCTATACCAAGATGTTATTCCAAGCTACTCAAGTTTACGCCCGAGGTTCAACTACATACGTTTGTGGATGCTGGAGAAAATGCTTATGCTGCAGTTTGCTACTTCCGTGTTCAAATTAATGACGATGTCGATGTCTCTATCGTAGCAGCCAAATCCAAGGTCACCCCACTAAAACCTATATCAATACCCCGGCTAGAGCTTCAAGCGGCTTTAATTGGAACACGCCTAGCCGCGAAAATTCGAAACGCAACTCGCCTTCATTGTACAAATTGCTTTTATTGGTCTGATTCTAAGACGGTTCTTAAATGGTTGACCATGGATCCAAAAAACTTTAAAACTTTTGTGATGTTTCGAGTTGGTGAAATTCTGGAGTCTACAAATTTAAACCAGTGGCATTGGGTACCATCCAAATCAAACCCTGCAGACTTTGCAACGAAAGTTGGCACAGCCGATGACGAATTGTGGCTCAATGGACCTACCTTTTTAAAATATAATAAAAATGTGTGGCCCAAATGTCCAGATCTAGAGGGTCCCAATAAAGAAGAAATCCGTAATCACTTGCTTTTTATTAACAAATCAAACGGCTTTTCAATCAACATAGAATATTTTTCAGACTGGAAACGACTTTACATGGCACTTACAAACTTCGTGATCTATTTCGAAAGATTAAAATCTATTATACGATCAGATGAAACAACTAAAGGTATGTGCTTCGAAAATATACAAAAGGCGAAAAATATTTTGTTCAGGTATGCCCACGCTTGCGAATTTGCTGACGAAATATGGTGCCTTAAAAATGAAAAGAAAATACATTCCAGTAGCAAGCTCAAGCAACTGAACATATTACTGGATAGTGACGAACTTTTACGTGCTTGTGGCAGAGCTGAGTCCCTAAACTGCAATAATGCTATTATATTGCCAAACAGTCATTACATTACCTTTTTGGTGGTCCGATACTACCACGAAAATTTTCATCATTGTCTGCATGAAGCCACAATAAACAGAATCAAAACAAGGTTTTACATACCAAAACTGAGAGTGATCTATAAAAAAGTGCGTACAAAATGTCAACGATGCAAGAACCAGTCCGCCGCACCGCAACCGCCCTTAATGGCGTCTTTACCAAAAGCGAGGCTAGCCAGTCTTGAACGCCCATTTACCTACGTAGGCATCGACTTTTTTGGTCCGTTTTTAGTGGCAGTAGGTAGGCGCAAGGAAAAAAGATGGGGTGTATTATTTACCTGTCTTACAGTCCGGGCAATTCATATTGAAGTTGCTCATAGCCTTGATACAAGCTCTTGCATCATGTGTATTCAAAATTTTATAAGTCGTCGTGGCTCTCCCAAAGAAATATATACCGATAACGGTACAAATTTTAAGTCTACGGAAAGAGTTATTCGAGAAGAAAAGGACAATCTAAATTTCCGCCAAATTACCACTAAATATGATGAAATAAAATGGAGCTTCAACCCCCCTGCAGCGCCACACATGGGTGGCGCATGGGAAAGACTCGTGCGCACTGTGAAATCAACGCTCCACGCAATGTGTCCTGCCTTCAAATTTAATGACGAGACACTAAGAAATTCTCTATGGGAAGTTGAATTCATAATAAATTCACGTCCATTAACATTCGTGGCTCTTGACTCTGCTGAAGACGACGCCCTTACACCAAACCACTTACTACTCGGTTCCGCTGATGGATACAAACCTTTATGCGATGTAAATTATGATCTTCGTCAACGATGGCATCAGACTCAGCAGTTTGCAAACCAATTTTGGAGAAGATGGGTTCGAGAATATGGTCCAAGTTTGATACGACGCTGCAAGTGGTTCGAAAAGGTAAAGCCACCATCCGTAGGCGATGTCGTCATAATTGTAGACGATACGCTTCCCCGTAGCAGCTGGCCAAAAGGCATCATCACAGAAATAACCACCGCAAAAGATGGTCAAGCTCGTCGCGTTAAAGTAAAAACCAGTTCCAGCACGCTTGAGAGACCCGCATCAAAAATAGCAGTACTAGACGTCGGTAATAAAAATGATGGCAAGCTCACAGGTCCCTAGTTCGCTTACAAAGGGGGGAATGTTACCGCCGCCACTGTCTTATTTAATATCTTTGTTTGCTTTATTTCATTTTCTCAAATTTGTCTCTGATTTTACAGAAATAACTGCATATATACATACATATTTAAATGCACTTAATGTGGATGGTATGTACGTATGTAAGTATGCATATACTTATATATATTTTTTATAACGGTTCTATCTGCTGTTCGACAGAGTCTATGAAGGAAGCTGTAAAGGAAAAAATTTTATGATTGTAATTTTGAAGTTGATCAAGGCGGTGTGAAACAAATTGTTTTAAAGCCGGTCTGAATCCGTTTAATTGTACAAAACATATTAAATTAATAAAAGTACAGTCGCTTTTAAAAGTTGTTTTTTAATTCCTTACTTGGTCAACGACAAGAGGGCCAACAGTACCTTTACACGGTAATACAAAGTAATTAGATTTTGTAGAATCAAAATATTATGAAATTCTCTCCGTGTTTAAAAAAAGACAATAAAAATCTGTTCTAACTACTTTTCATGTTTACACGGATGAGGTTGTTAAAATCAAAATCGGTTGTTTCTTGCCAGTTTCCTTTTGGGGTAACGCCATATGGTTATGGTACAATATTAACAAAAACAACATGAATAAAATCTTCTTTGATTTTGATTGTTTGTGTATTGTTTAATTAAGTGTAGCCACCTTCATTATATGTTGTAAGTGCTGCCAATCTGATGTGATGAGAATACACAAGTTTCTAAAATGGTTTAGAAAATAAACATTTACCGAACACTTGTCAAATTTTGTATCCGTATTTGCTCCCACTCAATACATTGTTCTTTTACATGATGAGATTTTGTATTATTCTACAACATTTTTTGACAAGTCATAATATATGTATTACCATGTAAAGGTACCTTTAGTTGTGTATTAAATGTACCTTTATTGTAATTAAATATTTCGATTATTTTTCTTTCTTTTTGTAATTGGCTACATATATTTGGGACTGTAATATTTATAACTTCATTGTCTGATATATTATTTTTTTCATTATTACTCACTACTGTATTATAGTTACATATTTGTTATTACGTAGTCAATTATTGTGCTAGAGTTTTTTGTTACACGAGTGTAATTATTTACTACTTGCTTTAAACCATTGTCATTAAGTATACTCTTAATTCTATTCCTATACGTGTAGTTTTTTATCCAATCTATATTAAAATCACCAGTTATTTTAATATCACAGTTGTTTAAAATACTATCACAGATTTCTTCAATTACTTCTTCAAATATATTGCAAAATTCAGCTTCGCAAGGTGACCTATAAACTGCTCCAATTATAAAGCTATAGTTTCCAAATGTGGCTCTGCAAATTAAAATCCAGTATTTCATATTATCTATCTTTTCAATAAATTTCACAACATTCCAATATATTATAACACCACCAGTTTTGGGGGATGTAGATAACAAATTAATATAATTGTATTCTTTTAACTGCATTTCTTGTTCTTCTATGTCCTTGGTTATGTGAGTCTGCGATAAAACACAAAAATCTGGACATTCCTCTGACGTAATAATTTCGAGTTGACTATAGTTATTAAGAAGTCCTTGTATGTTTGTATACATCATACGGATTTCCTTTAATTGTTAAGCCGTTAATCCAAAATTTCTTTTTTTATTTTTTAATTTGTTTTGCTACACCGGGCATTCCCTATCATTTGTAAAGTGATTCTGATCTAATCCCATGTTGAGTTTGCTGTTTACTTTTATACAATTCATGCATTTCATTGTTTGCTCTTGATTTTCGCAGTTTTTAGTTCTATGTTGACCGCGACATCTTAAGCGTACCTCCTGGTTCTTACATTCTTTTGCCAAATGGTTATAACTTTTACATTTCAAACATTGCGTGATTTCCGTTCCATCATATACTTTGCATTTTTCCCAACCAATGTTTTTTTTTCCTTCTTTTATAATTTTGCTATATGATTCGTTATCAATTTTTAATTTTACATTATATATTGTTTTGTTTTTTCTTTTAACCTGATATTTTTCAATAAATTTAAATTTAGTGTTTTTAAAACTCGGATTCTGTTTTATTATTTTTTCAATTATTTGATTTTTATTATAATCAAAAGTCATGCCAGTTACTTTTATCTTACGCTTAGCTATATTTGGTATTTTAATTTCGTAATGATCTGATATTTTATTCAGTATTGCACTCCTTATTTTTTCTCTCTCCTCATCATTTTAACTTTGTATTACTATTGTCCCGTTTCTCCTACTTTCAACATTTGTTATTTTCAAATCCATTGCATTGATTATATTTAGTTCTTCTTTTGTTGTATTTGCTGTTTGTTTCTTCCTTGGTTTTATAATTAGGGGTACTTGTTTGCTCACATCTGGTAACCCTTTGCTTTTAGCTGCTTCAGCATATGTTGTTTTTTTACACGGCTTATTTATTACTTTCTTGATCTCTTTGCACAAATTGTCGTTTTTTTCTTTTATTGTCTGGTATAGTTTTTTGTTGTTTTCATTTTGATTTGCACTGCTATATAACTTTTTATCATCTTCAAAACTTTTTTCATAAGATTTTTGATGTTTATTCATATTGTTTATTCTTTCCTCATACCGTTTTTCAATGGCCTCTAATAATTGTTAAATTTCATCCTCATTTTGTTTAAGTGACGATTTAAATGCATGTTTATAGTCTTTAAGTTCTGTTTGTTTTTTTTACTCCATCTTGTATTTCTTTTAACACCATATCGATATTTTGTATATATTGTACGCAATCATTACACGTGTATCGTATAAAACTATTTTCTTCCATTATTTTGGATGAATACTGGTCTATTCCTGCACATTTTTCTCTAAGATGAAATATTTTACCGCAAACTCCACTGCAACTTATTCCACTTTCACCACGTGTTGCTGATCTGCATTTATTGCATTCAGCCATATTACTTAAAATTTTATTAATTTTAATATTTCTTTTTATCCCACTTCTTTAACAGCCGCTTAAGAAGTTATGTTTGTTTCTAATTAACTTACAAAAAGTTTTTTATTAAAAAAATTTATTTAAATTATTTTTTTTATTTTTTGCGCAAAAAAAGTGATCTTTTATCCACAAGTGTTGCCAGAATTGTATATGTATATCCATTTGCGACCCAATAAAGTATATATCGTCACAGAAAATGCAAAACGCCCTATCTAACAAATAATTTAAAGTTGGCTTTTTATTAATTCTAGCCTTAAAATATTTACATCATCTCTCAAAATTCTTTTTTTTTTCAGCAGAAATATATTTGTTGATCCTTTTTAACATACATACATGGCAAAAATTTGTGTTAACTGCAAATATATTTTTTGTTCAAACAAAAATACTTGGCTCTCCTAAAAATTGTTTAAATGTTAGATAGAGTGTTTTGCATAGTTTTCTTTTTCGAAAACTATGATAGCTATTATATTTAAGCCCATCACAAATAATAATAATATATACAGTTTAAAAACAACTTGCCTAGATCGGGTGACTGGGTAAACAAAAAAAAACCAATGTGAACGGTATATAAGATTCGGCACATGTTTAATATTTTTTTGCCTTAATATTTGGCACTCTGCATTTCGGAACTATTTTACCAATAGAATTATTTGGTAGCAACAAAAAGGTAGCTAAAGTTTGAAAACGATTTTTTATTTATTTTTTTTTTTTTGCTTAGAAGTTTTATGTATTTATTTTTAAGTATAACACTAAATTTTGTATATAAAAGGCCCTTAATGGGTTAATACGCTGGGCTTATTATTTTGATACATAAACCGCTAGATTTACTTAAATGTTGTTGGCTGGCTATCTTTACATTAATATACTTTTACTTGTTTTTTGATTTTCGACCATTTCACTACATGCGAATTTTTGTATTTACGTACAAAGCAACCTTTTCAAGGTAAATATTAATAAAGACAATATTTTATTAATTGACGATTCAATCTCTTAATTTGAATTCTTCTATTTATTTTAACTTCCTACGGAAAATTGTGATATACGCCGAAACATTGTGCCGAACAGGATAAAACAACCCTTAGAGAAATTCATTGCTTTTTCCAGGATTAAATTCAAATTAATTAAAAAGTGATTTGAGTTTTAAAATATACTTAAAAAAATAAGTGCTTATTATTTTGTGTGTTTATGCGTGTGTATATTTTTATATGACACAAAAAAACAAATAGTTATTGGTAATTGTTAATGATCATTGAATATACAAAAATTAACCGCAGTACATTTTTTTGCAACTGGCGATCGTTGCCTTTTTTTGTCAAGGCTGAGTTTGTTTACGTGGACGGACGGTAATAATTTAATTAAATTTGGGTTTTACAAATAATTTAAAGAAATTTTATTAAAAAATAAGAGAAATAAGTGTGCTAAAAACAATTAAATTAAAACTTAAAGTTCGTCACCAAGAGAAAATAAATCGACCAAAAAAAAAAATTTGTAGCTTTAAATTGGTCGTAGTTTTTTTTATCACTTTTTATCAATTTACATATATGTTCTAACCTCTTATTTTCCTAGCGAAATAAATTTAATCTCGTAATTTAAGCATTAATCGATACGTGTTATCGCAACGGTGGTTCTTTATAACCCAAATATGCTATGAATTAATGAATTCAACAGGAGTCTTTCATGACTCAATAAAGAAATTTAATCATACAGTCCACAGGGGTCCTTATTGACTCCAAATATTATTTATTATCATCAGGAATACTTTCTATCTCATTTACGTAATAATTTATACTTATATTTTTACTAGCTTACCCTTCCCGGCATTGCCCGGAAATAATCTTTAGAGGCAAAATTTGGAAGCAATTGCCTAACGCAAAAAAATGCATTTGAAATTGGGGGTAAATTACGGCATTCGATTTAAATTTATATTTTGCTCGTTCCAATGAGTTGTGAATGCTTTTAATATAGGAATTCTTATACGAATCTTTCACTTTCAATTGGAATCGTACTGTAATATACCCTCTAATGTTGTTAATAAAACTTTTATGTAATAATGTTTAAAAATATGCGAACTTGTATAAATAAATTTAGAAAATTCAGAAAATTTAACTACATTTAAAACCATATATGGGCATTTCCATGTCATCGTACGTGACATTTGTACGCCTACAAAGTGGTGTAGATTTTGCAAAAAGAGTGGTAACTGAAAAATTGTTTCGTCAATATGTTACATTTAGAGGGTACTATAATCTAAAAAAAAATCATGACTTTGAAAACCTTGCCGGCCAAAATATCGGGCGAAAAAGGCGCATATCGTACGTGACAAAAAACGGAAGTGATGTCGAGGTGCATGCACATATATACGAAAATCTGCGAATTGTAAAAGTTTTTTTCCTTTCTTTAAGTTCTTTTCCTTGATAATCCATAATTTTTAAATACAAAAAGATTTTTAGATGATTTTGTTACGAACAAATCTTAATATCGTTCGTGACATACCGTATGTGACAGATTTTTCTCTTATAGTATTTGTCTGAAAAAAATAGGTTTTTTTAATATATGTATACATAACAAATTTAAAAAGAATTAAAAAATGTTTATTCGGTGATAAAAGCAATAAAAACAATAAAAGGTTATTCTCAATTCTTACTATACACTATGTACTTGGGCGCTGGCACTTAATTATTAAATTTTTTCTCTTACTGAATACGCAGTTCGAGACACATTTATATACTGACTATCATCATAAGTAAACGAATAAAGTTTTCTTATTTTTGGGATGGGCTGGACATTTGGCCATTTTTCATGGAGATGAGCAGAAAACCCTTCAATCTCTTCGGTAGCAACATAAAACAAATTAACTCCTTCCACATATTTATGAGCACATTCATAAAATGAGAAAGCATCTGGCAAGATTAATTTATTTGCTTTTACAATTTGCCAGACCTTTCTTTTAACAGTACCACCTACTCCATCAACTGCACCTTTACCATGTGATGTGGCAAAGAAGTTCCATTTTAAATGTTGGCAGCTAAATTTGTTTACAAAAGAGGGAATACTTTTTAAAATGAATTTGTTTTTAAATTGAGCGCTACTCTAATCAGAAAATATGTATATAGACGATAAATTTACATATTGTTCGCTTATTTCAAGCATAGTTTTTGTAATAAAATAGTAAACATCAAACTTATTGTGTGTTAATTCGTCGTTAATTATTTTTTTGTCTTTTTTGGCTGCATCTGCGAACTTTTTTCGATAGATATGCTGTCTTTCAGCCTCCTTTTTCCGGTATTTCTTTATTTGTTCTTCGTTTTTGTTCAAGTCCTCCCTCCATTTGTTTGTAGTCTCATAGCTATTTTTACCCATCTTAATAAAATATTTATAATTATAAAGGAATTTGAAAGTATTAAATTGAATTGTGTTACTTACAATATCGTATGCTACAAACTTTGAAAGACTATAAAATTTTTATTGCATCAAATTAAAAAAAAAAATCGATCAATATTTGTTTGCGAGATTTATCTTGCTTTGAACTTTTATTTTTAAATACTTGCGACCGGTCGAATTCAAATTATGACGACAAATAACGTTTTTGCATTACGTACGTGACATTAGATTATCATTTAAAGCAATCTATAAAAAATACCGCTATTCGAACTCTAAATTTTTAATTTCATAATGGAACTTGGCCACTGATGTTGTAACATTATTTTTAAAGTATAATTGGAATATTACAATTACCTAAATTTAGCCACTAGTTAAGACAAAATAGTTAATTTCAATTTCTGGAAATTGATCAAAGAGATTACCAGTTTAATCTGATATTTTTGCTCTTTTAAAATTATAATTACCCTACGGGGAAGTGAACTGGTCCAAAACTATTGACGTGACCGGTCCTTTAGGGTAAGGACTGGTTCTAGTTCCAACACTTTATATGAAGAGAACCTGTCACTTTTACATTGCGTTGTCATTGGAGGGGGCAATTGGTTCAAAACTAACACCTAAGAACGGGTTACAGGCCAATCCTATATAAGCAAATTTAGCATTATTTGTTTAAGATCCTGTTCAATATACTTTGTTTGTGTTTAGGCGTGTGTGTGTGTTTATATAAACAGATGTATGTTTATGTGAAGGGACCAGTGTTTCTATTTTTTCCCCTAACCTCTTTAACACCTTTGAACCAGTTACTTGATGTGTGCATTTTTACCCAATCACGACCAACAGCTTTTGTGCAATTCATGTTTTGTACCGGTAACAGGACGGGTACGCCGACCAATTGACACCAATTTCCCGCAGGGTAGCTATAAAAACTTTTACATAATAAAATTTAAGTGTTTTATTGCTCCTTGGTATATTTAAAAAAAAGTTGCGATGACTTTTATTTTTCCAGCCGTGGTTGACATATTCATGGAAATGCCCATATGTAGATATTGTTACGATTGTACGGTGGTACAATTATAATAAAACGATTAGAAGTTATATATAAGATGTTATATCTTCAAGATCAAATATAAAACTAATTTAACAAAAGGGAAAAGGAAAAATATCGCTTATTTTAAAAAGGTCTGGAGCTGCCAGACTGTCAATAGTATTCTGGTGTTGCCAACATCTCCCTCTTTTTAGAAAGGAGAGTACCGTCAAGGAGCACGATGTCTTCGAGTAGATATACGGGGTCCTCGATTCTCGAGAGCTCCGTCAGGTAGCTCGCAATCTTGTGCCAGTGACATTTCCTCATAGTTAACCGTTTGCGGAGCTGATGTATTTGATTAAGCTCCATCCTCTACAGTCTTTTCTGTGAGCCTATTCCCCGATTTCCCTGTAAGGAAATTTTTTACTCGTAGGTAACGGCGGAACTTCATTTGAAAACCGCTTGCGAAGTGGATTTATATGTGAATGCCAATACATTGAGGATTACTTCTTTCTCAGTTATTTCGCCAGAAATCCACGCCGTCTTATTTTTACCCAAAATTGGGCATGTACTTCATCGCCAGGGTTTAAACTTCGTCTTTTTGTTTCATGCTTTTTATTGTAAGCATGTGTTATCTATTATTGGTAAACATTTCAACAGATCGAGCGGTACCAACCGATGAAACACTCCGAAAGACTTTCATGGTCTGGTGAATTTGGGGTTGCCCTGTATTGGGATAAAAAAAATTCATAACAATATGACTTTAAGCGCTCGCTGAATAATTTCGCTCGGTTTAGCGGTTTGATTGGTGATGGTATGGCGGGGTAAATATATGGTGTATTTCTCGTCCCTCACAAAATCGTTTAAACAATGGGCTGGTAGACTGGGTCCCGTTATCTGACGCTATGACGTTAGGTTGCCCATAACGGCTAATGTAGGCATGTAATTGTTTTTCAATTTCACTGTATTGTAGTTATTTTTGTAGCCTCTGGCCATTTAGAAAAATCATCTACTAATATGAAATAGTATTTACCTCGCAATGGGCCGGCGATATCGATATGTATGCGATCGAGTACCTTGTCCGGTGTTGGTCATGCACTAAGAGTAGACTTGTTGCAATTCTTAACGTAATGTAAAATATCCGCGTCTATTTGTGGCCAGTAAAAGTACGATCTGGCAAGGCTCTTTATCCTTTCAACGCCCGAATGGCCCGGATGTAGTGCTTTTAAAATTTTTGTGCGAAATACAACAGGTATTACCACTCAATCTCCTGACAAGGTATTTATCGGCAACATACAACAATCCCCTTCGGTTGAAAGACGGCTTGATATCGGGCGAAATCATTTTTGTAAGTCGAAGCCACCCCTCTTCCAAAAATGTAAAAACCTTTTGGAGAGTGTCATCTTTTGAGGTTACGATTTTGACCATTTCTTGT
The DNA here is from genome assembly GCA_963583895.1 of Melanophora roralis. Taxonomy (NCBI): domain Eukaryota; kingdom Metazoa; phylum Arthropoda; class Insecta; order Diptera; family Rhinophoridae; genus Melanophora; species Melanophora roralis. The sequence continues at coordinate 54,594,081 of OY757188.1, forward strand.
GTTATTGGCATGGGCCTCATGTTAGCCTGCACAAAAAATTGTATTTCTTCTTCAGATTGCACTACGGCTATCACAAATTCTTCGTCTTTGGTTTCATTATCGATAAACCGAGACAGTTTATTAACATTTCCGAAATCCTTCGTGTTTACGTACTGAGTTTTGAAATTATAACCCATCAAACCGAGTGCCCATCTTTGCAGCCTATTTACGGTGTGCGTAGGAATACTCTTTAGAACTGAAAATTGCATGTAGCAGCTTGTGATCCGTTATCAAGGCAAACTGATGCCCGTAAACCATTCGATGGAATTTGTACATCCGTAAACCAGAGCTAAGGCTTTCTTTTGTATTTGGCTGTACTTTTGCTCTGCTGTCTTAAGTGCTCTGGAAACGTGATACATAAATAGCCTTTTGTGTTCCGTCTGGCATTTGATGAAAAATTTGGGCACCAATTTCTACAGCGGATGCATCGGCGGCAACAAAAATGTGTAAGTCTCGATCGTAATGTGTCAACAAAAGATTCGATTGAAGTATCTCGTTAAATTCTTAGAATGATGACTCGCAATCTTCTGACCATTCCCACTTAGGCTGGGTCTTTAGCACGTTATCTAAAAGCTTTCGGATGCCACGCATACATTTTATAAATTTGCCATAATAGTTTTTAGCCCCTAAAAATGAACGAAGTTCGGATACGTTTTTTGGTCGTGATATTTTCTGCATTGCTGTCTACGATATGTTTCAGATACTTTATCGAAAAAATTCACACTTCTCTCATCGAATTGTAAGGCCGTGTTCTTAAAAACGTTTTATAACTTTTGCCTCAATGGAGTTTTCTTCTTTGGTGCGTGATGCCACTATGACATCTTCTATGTATGCAAAAACGCCATTAAGCCCAGCAAGGATAGTGTCCATCGCCTTTTGAAACGCTCCGGGTACCGATGTTTCTCGCACAAATTCGTATTCTGTTGTCTGATTATCGTACAACTACAATTGGTGCTGCCCATGTTTTATATGTGTGTGTTATATGTATGTAGGTGTTATTATACCCTCAGACTCTAATCTACCTAGTTGTAGTGTCGCATATGATACGAACCTTGGTCTAAATACTGGTACCGCATCTTGCTTAATTTTAAGTCCTAGTTTAAGTTTTGTATATTTTCCTGTTATATCCTTAAGTACGTCATTAAACTGCTGCTTATTAAGTATCATTTAAAATTACCTTTTTATGTTCCGTGACTGATATAGCATTGCAAATAAAATTTAAGTTTTAATTCCAAAAATTAAATTTGTCGATTAAGTCGGTCCCAAACACATTTAAGTTATTCAGTTTGTGCTTTTTAGTTTGGCTTAAGTTTATATAATTTCTTTTTATTTGAAGAAATTAATATTTTTCCGTTAATGTTGAAAGAAACTTTAATTTGAAAAAAACAGATCTTTCTACCGATGATGATGGAATTGTGTAGCTGCTTTTGAAAATGCATTCTACTTGGCTAGTATGGGTAGAAAAATCTGCTTTTTTTCAAATTAAAGTTTCTTTCAACATTGACAGAAAAATATTAATTTCTTCTTATAAAAATAAATTTTATAAAACTAACAAGGGACTAACTTAGCCCAATCTCTATATAAAAATTATAAAAAAAATTCTGAGGTACCATCTTTGTCGCGGCCACCGTTATAAAGCTTAATTTCTGCATCTGCACCTAAGATCCAGGGATGGACCGCTACTCAATAGTCCTCAAAAGGGGAAGAAGCCAGAAATCGACAGAAGCATCTCAACCTGCAAAGATTTTAAGACGATGAAAGGCCAACCTCATCGCAAAATCATTTTGCAATTTTGCAAGAGGATAATGAGGCAGCTGCTAATGAATTAAAGACGATTAAACCACCACCCATTTACCTGAGAGAAAAAAAAATTCAAATGACCTGATTAAGTTTTTAGCTAAATTAAACGGCGAAAATAATTTTTATGTGACAAGCATAAAACCTGGTAATATTTACTAGACCAAAATCCAAGTTAATCACGAAAATGCTAACCGCACCACGGTAACGGAATTTGAGAAACTAAACAAAAGCTTTTATACATACCAACTTAAAAATGCAAAAGGTCTCCAAGTAGTGATTTAAGGTATAGACTCAAGTGTTGACCCAGATGAAACTAAAACCAGTTTGTACATGAAAGGCTTTAGAGTTAAATCCGTATCAAACATAAGAAACAGGGATAAATTCCCTCAACCACTATTCCGAGTGGAGCTCGAGCCTGGTGATGTCAAATTAAGAAAATCTGAGACTCACCCAATTTACGATTTAAAATACATTTGCACAGTAGAGTAGTAGTGGAAACGCCACATAAGCGATCTGGGCCTGTACAGTGCTTGAACTGCTAGGAATACGGCCACACCAAAGCTTATTGCAAGTTGCCTTCTGTTTGTGTTGTGCGTGGGGACCTGCATGCTACGACCAAGAGCGGCAAACCCAAAGATAATCCTAGGGTGAAGAAATGCAGCAATTGCGGTGGAAACCACATGGCCAACTATAGAGGTTGTCCTGTTTTCGATTCAGTTAGGCGCTCATCTAAGCCGGAAGTAGATCCTGCCACTGCCCAGCCTTCTAATATACCACCTACAAACATGCCTCCATTAGCAAAGTCAACTAAAAGTCAAGTTTCTTACGCCAACGCATTAAAGTCTAACCAGCCGAACGCCCATAAGCCTAACCAGTCAGCAACGCAACAAGAGGTGCCAACAAACGAACCAACCGGTCCCAATTTTAGCCGCTTGGAAGCCGTAATTGACAATAAGTAGTAGGGAACTGAGGAGGCAAAATCCTCCCTATGGGGTTTTGCTTCCTCAGTTGTTTTTGGCCGTAGAGATGATTTTTTCTTTAAAATTTCCTCTCTATGTAATTTTTCCATAAGGAGGATTTTTTCTCTAAATTAAAAATTTTCATCTCTATGTAATTTATCCAAAAGGAGGATTTTTTTCTTTAAATTAAAAATATTGGTATCAATGTAATATTAGCTTTATATATTTTTAGTTTTTGGTTTCCAATGCAATTTCTCATAAAGAGGATTTGGTTTTTAAAAAAGTGTATTGTGAGAAAGTACAAATGTTTGTTAAGTTTTCGGTTTTGCAATAAAATTCTCATATGGAGGATTTTGTTTATTAAAAAAAAGTGTAATTTACAGTTTGCGTAGGGAGTTTTTTCTTTGTGTATAAATAAATATCTATAGAGATTAAGTATGAAGGTGAAATATTTTAAGAGAACATATTCGTTTGAGTACTTAAAAAAGGACAAAGGAAAGAGTGAAAATAGATATTAGAGGTGATCAAGATTATACTTTAATCATTAATCTTATTGTTACTTCAAAGTACACTTAAAATGGTATGAAAGCGCAATACATTTGGGAGTTTTTTAGTTTTAAATGTTTTTCGTTTTTTCTACGTTTCAGATGTATGAACAAATAATAAATATTGCCCAAGGTATAAGACCAGAGTACACATGAGTTGATGATATTCCTCTGAAGTTTAAAATTTTGAATGGAAGGAAACGCAATATGGTTGGAAAATCATAGCAAATTTGGACAATAATAAATGGTTTTATTTTCCGCAAAAGATTACAAAATTTGTAAACAGAGAGGATCCATACTTTACTAAAATGAACGACACAGTTTGGACAATTATTTATAAAGGACGCCAACCATTAAATAGTGGTGCGATATTCAAACTAAGCTATAAATTAAAAGTAAAATAAAGCAAACTGCATTAAAAATATTAAAGAAACATCAAATAAAATGACAAACATTTTTGAAATATTTTTGTAGTAGTAACATAACATTATTGAATATTGTTCAGGACAATTTAACTAAAAATCTAAATTCACGGATAATAAAATTTTGTCATCCTCCTCAGTCATGTACTGCTCATATATGTTTACAGCCAATCTCGTCCTCCTCAGTCATGTAATGTTCATACATGTTTGACTGGTGACCATTTGTTTGTATTCTTGTGTTCATCACTTTGCACACATTGCTCTCTTCATTTTCGGCATTCATCTATCCGCCTATCCATGCTTCGATATTTCTTTGATGTGTATTTTCTTCTTTAAAAGACTTTACCTTTTTATAGGCAAAGTTGTGGAATTAAAGGAAATGCCGTTTCTTATTCCATATGTTATTGAATCCCACATATGGGCAGAATTCGCATCTTAGTTTTTCAGAGCTCATTTTGTAAATGAAAAATTAATTTTAAAAATATTTTTGATTTGCAGAACTAATTTTTAATAAAGCAGGATTCTTTGGATAACTTAAATTTTTCTGATATGCTTTAAATAGTAATCGTTTTTTAATAGCAAGGAGTGCCTTCCAAAATAGGATTCAAACGTTTTCATACAAAAATGAAAAGGAGGATGTCTTACACCCGGAAGAATTTTTTGGCGAATTGAAAAATGAAACTCTTGACATACTTTATGACGCTATAAAAAGGCACCGCACATTAAAATATAATATGGGGCTGAAATGCGAGTACACTAAATTTAAAGATGATGAAATATACGCTTGCTCTTTGACACATAGGTAAAAAATTACGTTTTTGACTATAAGTGATGGAATTAAAGAGTCACTTCAAACTCATTTTTGATATATATATGTGGGATCTAGCTGCTATTTTATTGAATACACATTATTTTATATTTTTATAACAGTTGGCTGAGTTCACTTTATTTACAGTATATGGTTAGTTGCTTATTTGTTATTCAGTGTTCATTTTATTTGGTTAAATAATTGTTAATTATCAATTGTCGTTCTGCGCGCACTTATCTTCTCGACTGTCGCTCTACTACTCTCGTTTTGTCTCCGTTTGATCTGTCGTTGTTCTTCTATTATTTCGTGTGGGTCTCTTGTTCGTTTAATATTGTCCGTTCGTTCCATATTGTCCGTCTCATCAAGTCAAGTAATACTAGGGTGGCATCCTACATTCGGCCCTCCTGACGGCAATTCGGCTCGGATTGCCAAGATTTCATAAACTCGGCTACGATTGTCGTTCTGTTTGGACCCTAATGACGGCCAACCTTCTCTACCTGGTATCTGGCGTGGGGCAGCCGTGTCACCACCTTGTATGGGCCCAAGAACTTGCCCCTCAGCTTAAGTCCGACACCGAACTGGGTACGCTTGATGGCTACCAGATCGTTAATGGCATACTCGGTCGCCGGCTTACGTTTTTCATTGTAGGTTTTGCAATTCTCCCTCTGTATTTTGATTATATTGTTTTTGGCTTCGGCTCGGATATCGTATCGTTCGTCTTCGAAAGCGCAAATGAGTTCGGCTTCCAGCAACTCTCGTAGGTCTGGGTAATCGGATAGTTTCATCTCTATCCCAGTTGGCAGCTTGAACGGTGACCGCCCGGTACTTCTAGGTGCCGTGGAGTTGACCAGCATTTGGATTTGAGCTACTTGATTATACCAGTTTGGAGGCGTTGCAGCGCACAGTTTGGTTAACATCGGTATTATTATCTTGTGGATTCGTTCCACCTGGCCGTTTCCTCGCGGAACGCCCGTCGTTATCAACAGATGCTGAATGTTCTCCTGACTGCAGTAATCTCTAAACCCCTGTGAGGTAAACGCCGCTCCACGATCAGTGACGATTCTTCTAGAATTGCCAAATGTACAGGATTGCCTCTCCAAACAATCGATAACCGTCTTAGCGTCGGATAAAGCCAGACGAATTTAGTAAAGCTATCTACTACAACGAATGATGCACTCGATGCAGCTTCTAACTACTTTAGGGACTTTAGCTGCTAGCCCGGTAATATTGCCTCTCTACTAATTCACACGTCATGGTGATGCCGAAGTGACCCTGGTTGTGCGCCAAACGGATAACTTCTTCCTCCAACTGAATCGGTGCTACTATAAGGTCGTTTGCTGGGCCTTTGTACAATACTCCGTTTTTCAAATAATAATCCTCGTATTCACCGTACTCTAACACTGCTCTGATAGCTTTGGTACATTCGTCGCTTTCCTCCGCGCTCCGGATCTGGTGGGTAAGGCCGCCTTCAAGTACTAAACACGCCACGCGGCTTAAAGCATCAACGTGTTTCATCCGGGTGCCAGGCCGGTGTTCTATTTCGAACGAGAATTCCTGAAGAAACAACGCCCATCTGGAAATTCTTGCAGGTATTTCGTCCTTATTCATCGTCATCTTGAAACATGGCAATCGGTTACAATCTTAAACGGTTTCCCAAGCAAATAAACTCTCCACTTCTTTAGAGACTCTACGATTGCCAGCACCTCTAATTCATAGGAGTGATACTTCTCCTCGTAGGGCTTCGTTCGGCGGCACATATACTGTACTGGACGCAAATCCTGTTTGTCCAGACTCCTTTGCAACAGCACCGCTCCGTAACCGTGCTTACTGGCGTCGGCATGTACTTCAGTTATGGCATCTTGGTCGTATAGCTTTAGGACTGGAGAACTGACAAGGGCAGCCTTCAACTGCTGGCAGGCTAGCAAGACTTCCTCGTTAATTACGAATGACGCATTCTTTCTAAGAAGGTCGGACAGAGTGTTGAAGATTAATGTGGATACCTGCCGCGTTGGTCCAATCCCACAGAGCTCCCAACACAAGGTGAAAACAATGCGTCTACCAACGCCCCAATGGATGAAATTTTGCCAACATGGCAAATTATCACCCATGGGTACCAATTCGAAGACATACATTTGGGTATTCCTTCCCCCTTGGTGAGGAGCGGAGCCCATCTAAAACTCCTACCGTTCTATGGGTCACGGCACCCGGTTGCAATGCAACTCCACATCGAGCAGAAGCTCTCCCCGCGATTTGGGTTTAAACCACAACCACCACGAAGGGGCCTCAACCATTGTCAGGCTAGAACCGAGGTTCTAGAGGCTCCTGACACCCGTGGTACCAGATTTAGAATGACAAGCTTCTGGTCAGGCCTCGTAGCCAAGGTCAAGCCAAGGCTACTTCCAGTTTAACTCCAAACAGTTCAGGGACTGGTAACCCCTCGTGGCCGAAACTACTTCCAGTTTTGACTCAAAAGTCCGGGACTGGTCACCCCAGGAACAACAAACAACAAAAGACAAAAACACAAACATTGAACAGCCGCCCTCACGAGCGACACTTTGGCCATACAATGTGACACCAGCAAGGACAACACACACAAAACATTAAACAACACTAATGAGCAGTGAGCCCCCTCACGGGTGACCCAGCGTCATTCCAAGCAACCAAATCCAAAAGAGCGGCAAATCGTCGTCCAAACGGTGCAAGTCATCCACGGTGCAAGACTCGGGAAAGAAGCCAGCAGGAACCAAGGCACCTGCAGGAAAAGTGATCCCAAAGACGCAGTCGACGTGATACCCCTAAGGGCGAAACGCCTCCCCAGCGCCCGCACATGCAACGTGGAAGCCGATGAACGCCAGACATCAAAAACGGCTGCGACAACCATAAGCAGCCAACAACAGACGACCCAACAGTTATGTACTAAGCGGACACTTACAGCGAAAATCGCGCACAACGGCCTTATGGAAGACCGCTCAGAAGCCACCTCCACTAAGTCCCGTCAGCTAGAGCCCGTCTGGTCCTTCTTCTGGCAAAAGCAGCACGAGCGAACTCGCCAAGCTTGTCAAACGTCCGTCTGTTCTCAACCACTCTACTAAAGTCCCAGCCCGTACCGGTACGAACTATCCCCATTCCGTCCAATTCTCTAAGGTCACCGTAATCTGTACATTCCGTCAGTACGTGTACCACATCCTCCGCCGCCATACCGCACGCGCACATCGACGTCCCCGCCAGACCCCTCCGATGAAGAAACTCATTGAGCGAGCCATGACCCGTCAACAAGAAACCGAGACTCAGGCCAAAACCAAAGTCCGGATGCTGGCGCACAAATGTCACGTCACGTATGAAACCATACGTCACCCTTCCCTTGTCACTGTCTGTCCAACGCGCCCTCCACCTAGACACGACCAGCTCATCAAGGAGCATTTTCACCTGCGCATCGCCTTATCCTACTAAATCAGAAGCAGAAATCCAATCATGTGCAAGAAGTGGCAGCCTCTTCCTGATCCTAAAGGCAATAGCACGACGTATTACCTCAAGGTTAAGAGGTGCTGCACCTAGCAGAACCTGAAGTGCGTCCGTCGACACCGTGCAACAAAACCGCATACACGCTAACAAACCAACTCTCTGGCAAGACAAGACCTTGTTTCTGCCGGCAACAGACATAACCGATTCGTACCACACGGAGGCACCATACGCTACACAAGCAACGAACAGCCCCTCATATGTGGCACGAACAGCACGCCTGCTGAGGCCTCAGTCACTCCTAAGTATACGCCTGACCTTTTCTACAACACTAGCTAACTTGTCCCTGAGATAGGTCATATGGACCAAAAATCCCATCCTCTCAGAGACTGTAATCCCCAGATACTTGACCTGAGTCACGCATCTAAGGCTTACCCCGCCAGACCGAATGAGTGGAGGACGTCCCCGTGACAATTTGCCCTTAAGCAACATTGTCACGGTTTTGTCCATTGCCACCCCTACGCCAACCCGGGCTCCCCACTCAACCACGTCTCGCATGGCCTGCTCGCCCCTAGCCTCAAGATCAGCACGTGACCGACCCTCTAGCAGAATGAGCAGGTCACCCGCATACGCGCACAACTTGTATGAACGCCCCAGTGAGATCAACAAGGGATCCATCATGAGGTTCCATATAAATGGACCACATATGGAGCCCTGCGGACAACCATGAGTAACGTCCCTCCAAACCGTGTCGCTGGCACCTACCACACAAGCCTTTCTATCGCTAAAATAGCTCCTCCAAAGCCTAATATCACGGCAACCAATCTGTTCTAATCTCTTGATAACGCTATCCCAAGTCAAATGATCAAACGCTCCCTTAAAGTCAACAAATATGCCCAACACATATTTGGCTGTCGACCCGCTTACTGTCTCCTTCACAAAACTCCACGCGTTCTCAACACTTCTGCCTTCCCTAAAAACAAACTGTGAAATGGAAAGACTCGCACCGTCATACTCCTTCAGTCGTTGCACCGTTATTCGCTCCAGCACTTTTGCAAGTACCAGAAGGAGACTGATGCCCCTATAAGAGCGGGGATCTCTCGCCACCCTCTGGGGACTTCAGGAGAACCACGACACTGGCGGTTTTATAGCCTACCGGGAAATAGCCCTGACTCACACACTTCCCAAAGATTGCTTCTAAATATTCCGGTGTGGCCTTAAAAATGCTTTTACACATTTCTCCAGTCATACCGTCAATACCAGGCGACTTTCTACTTCTGACCCTACACATACTGTCCAGGACCTCCGCGCTCTCCAGTATTGGAGGTGGGGATACCCCCCACATGTCGGAGATATCCACACCATCCGATTCTGGAAAGAATGTTCCTAGTAACTCTTCCACGCACTCCCTCCAGGATGACAACAGAGTGTCCCCAACCTACAGAGAAGTCAACTCCGGTAGTTTCCGCCTACCCCGACATATTTGATATACCTTACCCCACGGATCATCTCTATTATCACTAACAAAGCTACGCCACTCGTCTTCCTTAATCCTGACTATCGCCCTCTTGTACGTTCCGAGAGCAGCAAGATATACAGCTTTTCGCTGGGCTAAATCATCAGCTCCGGAGCGCCTGGATCTTTGAAATCGCTTCCGAAGACGTCTGACGTTCCGTCGCGTTTGATCTAGCCTTGTCACTTGACATCGACCAAGTAGTGTGTCATTGGTTGAACACATCCACTGGTCCACCTTACTGATCTGTTCATCTACGGTCAGAGCCCGAAACTCTCCTATCGGCAAAGACTCGGCAGCCTCTCTGATGACGCCTGTATAAAAATCATAATCGATCACGCGATTTCTCCACGCCCGATAACGGACCAACTCCCGAACGCGTTGTCTAAAGCGAACCGCAATCTCGACAAGATTGTGGTCACTTATACCCCATTCGTCCGTAACCGTCTACCCAAGTTCGAAAGCGCCCACAGCCGCGACATTTTCTATTGTAACATATATGTCACTGGCCCCATTAGGGCCGTCAAAGGTAAACAAATCACTAGGCTCGTTCACTACGACAACACTCTTTGTGACCATCCACTCGCTGAGAATGACTCCTCGGATATAGTTCCGATGACCAGAATTACTCCTGGGTATCTTACTGAACCACATACGAGAACATGCATTTGCGTCTAGACCAAGGATTAAAGGAACACTACCCGCGAGGAGTAGCACCGAATCCATGTATCCAATGTACGGCTCCAATGGAGCACTATACCTACAATAGATACTTGACAAATACATCCTACCAAAACCGCCCTCCACCGACACGCAAACACCATACTCGCCACAACTCACCACCGCACAATCAACGTCCCTGTCATCTACAATAATCGCAGAGTTTCCGCCATTGTCCGTAAAAACTCGCATCCCCCCCGGCAAACTCCTGACACGACCACCCGTAACATATGGCTCCTGCACAAGTGCAAAAGGAGCACCACGTTTCCGCATCGCCTGCCCGAACTCGCACATCACCGCAAAAGCGCCTTGACAATTAAGTTGGAGTATAGTTGTCCCCTCCATATTTAATGTCTAGCGTTCACCCTAGCAACCATCCCTGCATATAACGGACAGGCCAAGGAGAGCATTTCATGCCCCGTCGACAGTCCCTTGAAAGCACAATTCCTGCAGCGAACCTCCACAAGGTTCATGGTATATAACTCACTCATAAATTCATCCGGTGCTATCTCTGCATGTACCCTTTGCACAACAATTTTCGGACCAATCTTGTCCCGCACCGACACCTTCAGCCCAACTTCCTCGAATTTCGCGTCCGCCGCAATCTTCTCGCGTTCCACCACCGATGGGGTACGAATCACAGCACCACCACTCTTAATCGGCCGAACATCATGAACGCGTACGCCCAGAGTAGGAGCTACCTGCTCGACTACTTTCTCGACAACCTCCTTCGAAGTGGCATCCTTCTTACCACGTACGACCACCGACCACGTCTCTACCGGTTTCGGCACTGATGCCACCTTTACTGCCGTTAAAGCCGCACTAGCCTCTCCATTACCACCAGACACCAGGGGAGCCGATGGTGGAGGCATTAATGCCCCAGCTGCAACCATCGACTTGCCACCAGCTTCGTACAAATCGATCCGCCCACGCAATCGCTCGTTCTCCAAAAGCAGCCTACATAGGAGCGCCTCATACTTAGCAGAAAACCCCATTACCTCACGGGCAAGCTCCGGTTTCACTCCCTCTGTAATTACCGCCGACACCAATTGCTCCGTGACAGCCTTCATTTCGCCAACCATCGCGTTCTGCTTCGGGCTCTCATACGACTTCGGGCTCTTATCCATCAGCGCCTTCTTCCTCTTTCGCCGCTTTTTTAATCTGGCAGCACCCGTCGGAGAAATCTCGCCTTTTTTCATAGCGCCTTCACCAGCATCCGCACCAACATACACAACAGCATCCCCTTTTGCCCTAGGCGAACCAGGCTTGATGCGCTTCACCCTTCGCATGCTAACCTCGTCAGCACTTGACACCGCACTCTCCATAAACGCCGAATCGTCCAAATTTTGTCCGAGACATCACCCCTAGGAACAGCCCATTAAGCGCAGCTATTTTCAACACCTTTAAAAAACGTCTGAGGCCCTCGACCGCATCTGGGGCAGGGATGATTATATCGTCCATATAGACGATCACTGTACCCTCTTGTATTAACTCCCTGAACACAGCAGTATAAAGCAATTGAAAACTGCAGGCGAATTGCTTATACGAAGTGGTGCAAAAAGAAACTCGAATTGTCCGTTGTGGGTCACAAAAGAGGTATACTTCCGGGAGGATTCCTCCAAGGGCACATGGAAAAAGCTATTTCGCAAACCTAGGGCTGTGTATAGTTTGGCACTCTGCAATCTATCGATGACTTCGTCCATCAGCGGCATCGGGAAATTATCGCGCACGATTTTCTGATTAAGGCGCCTATAGTCGCAGCAGAGCCTCTGCTGGCCATCGTTTTAGAAACAAGAACTATAGGCGACGTATCCCTGATGTGCTGGGCTGAACTATATTTTCTTCTCGCCACTCTGTGATCTGCTTCTCAACAATAGCTTGGTCAGCAACGGGTAAACGTCGTGGGCGATGGAACACCGGTATGTCGTCCTTCAGCACGATCTTTATTGTCACGGGGCTCTTCGCATTCCGCTTAGGTCGTTATTCTGTTACAGCCTTTACTACCTGGCTCTTGACGGAACCATCTAAGTGCTCGAGCTCAATCGGAATATCCGCTTCGTATTTCGTCATCGTCAAGCGAATTTCTGAAAATTCTTCTAGCAGCAGATTCTTCTCGACTGGCCTACTAAAGTTTACTTCTCACTTCTTTATGGTGATATCGGCTTTTTGTAGCAAACTGTTACCAAGCATTATGGAGTGATTAATGTCCCTTTCTCCGACAACGTAGAAAGTTCTATCAAACTCCAGACGGTCGATTACAACAACTTCATCGAAACGAGCTATAGAAACAATTGCGCTGTCGCTAATTCCGAATAATTTGATTCTTTCGGGAAAGAAATGAATTTCGCCCACAATAAAAAGCATTTCGAATCGTATTAGACATACATCACAGCCGGTATCTACCAACGCAGACAACTCCTTACCATGCACCACAGCCCTGGTCCCTTACGGACCATATTTACTTGATCGCTTTCTGTCTTCGGCCCTTTGCCTGACTTGTTCGGTGGACACTCAAAGGAGCGATGCCCAAATTTTTTACACCGGAAACATTTATGCTGCCCTTCAGGGCAGTCTTTGGCAAGATATGCTTTCGCCCCACACTTAAAACACCTTTCATTTTTCACGGTATTTGCTTTCGATGCACTACTTTTGTTGGTGCTGGCCGCTGGTTCCTTCCCCTTGTATGACGACTGGGGTGCCCGTCGTGTTTTCTCGTTAACTTTAATTTGCCTTTTCAGTTCGTTAAGGTTATTCGCCTGATAAAGCACCGAATTATTTGTCCGGGAGTCTGGAATACCTTCTATAAAGTATTCGATAAGGCTACTCTCGTCCAGATCGATCTGGGCTCCCATCTCCAGAATATTGTACAAGTATTCGATAAGCGTATCGTTTTTATTAAATTTCCGACCCTGTATCTGACGTATTGTTTCGGCTACCGAATGCTGTACCTCGAATTCATATTAAAGGGCAACTTTTAATGAACCCCAATCGCGAATGCCCCTTTGGCTTTTTATGAACATTCTCGCAGCACCTGTGAGCAGCTGCTTCCCGTAAACGTACAATTGTAGTGGCGACCATTTTAAAATGGTATCCATTTTTTCCAACTCGGCTAGCCACTGATTAATGTCGGGTGCGCTAGTACCAGAAAATTGGGACAAACTATCCTCTACATCCTTGAGAGTGTACATGCTTTTCCGACTAGAAAAATCTAAATTATCCTCGCCCTCAGCCGCCGCAAGAGGACCGTCCGCTAGGACCTCCCCACCCATTATACCACCGGTTTCGTCCACTGTATCGTCGGCAACGTCTAGTCCATATCCCTCTAGAAGTCTCCTCTGTAATTCGTCCTTCAAACCCTGGGTACTCTGTCTCAACTCCGTCAATTTGGCCCTTAGGGTGTTAACGGACATGCCCAGAATTTCCTAACGTTCCATTACCAAATGTCAGCGACGCGAAACAGCCTGAGTAAGTCCGAGAGGTTCAATTACAATATTTAATTAAGATATAGGTATGACAATTATAGAGAGATAACAAGGTTAGTAAAATACAATAATTACAATAATTATTATTAACTATAAAACAGCGCTACTCAGATTTTGACAATTTATTTTAAAATTCTTCCTTTTTTTTAAACAACTTCTTTTCAAATGACCTTCTATCAATTCTTTTACCATCACAAAATTTTAATTATCTTAAAACATCTATATTCTCTTTTTTTATTTTTATTTTTTTAACATCTTTAGTCTATTAATATCTTAAATTTTTAATCATCTTTTATTTTAATCATCATTAACATCTTTTATTTTAATTATCATTAGCATCTTTTGTTTTAATCGTCATAAACATCTTCTATTTTAATTATCATTAACCATCTTCAAATCTATTATTTGAATTTTTAGTGAAATTAATAATACTTATCTAACTTTTCTGCTTGTGCCCCACTGTAATTTTCATAAATTTCTCGCCTTACTCAAGCTGCTGCTTTACCAAAGAATTTCTTCGTACAACACTTGCACAGCACTAACAATTATCTTCAAGGCGCCCACGAATGTTTTTTCACTTTTGTCACTCAACTGTTATAAATATTTGCACGAGGGTGTGGTCTATTCAAATGGTTATTACTCTTACGATCACTGTTTGTTTTACACTCAACTTCTGCATGCATGTGCCTTGATAAGCATAAAACTTGGTGGTGGTTTTAAGATTCTAGCTAGTTGTTGTTGTTCTTTTTTTTCTCTACACTATTCTAGAATTCTTTTGCAGTTTTACTTTTTCTATATACTTTAATTTTTAGCTTGTGTCACTGTTTTTTGTTGTTGCAAATTAACAGTTACAATCTACCAAATTCTTCTTTGGTTTTTTCCATTAAAATTTTAGTTCACTTCGTGTAGGAGATTTTTTGTTAGTTTACCAAATTTCCATTCTGAGCCCACTTGGCCAGAATTTATTAAAAACACTTTTTTTAATTTTAATTTCATTATTTAATTTATTATTATAAATTCATTTTACTTTATATTTTATTTTTTCTTAATTTAAATTTAGGTTTTAATTATTATTATAGATTTAAGTAAATGCCGCTTCTTGCGGAGAACGGATTAAAAAACTTCTAGTTAAGCCAATTACTTTTATAATACTCAATGTTTCTGCCTCTTGCAGAAACATCAAATTATTTTTAGACATTTAGGCAATGTTGTGATGTACATATATACACACATACATACAGACGTACAAGCAGAAGCAATGATCTGATTTTGTACCTGCAGTTACACTTGTTGTTGGCACAAAAACTTTATTTATTCTGCCGTTAAATGTACGTAAATATGTATGAAGGTTGTTGTTGTATGCACTTGCATACGAATATTTTGAGGAATGTATTAAAGTTAAACAGTTAGATCAATTTTAATAATTTTTTAAACAAATGACAATATCAAAAAGAAATAAAGATAAATAGAATATGTGTACATACTTATTTAAATACAATTATTAGGGTTTGCAGTTGATATAATTTTTAACAACCGTTTGGGGAAAAAATCCCAAACATTCTCCCCCGCGAAGAACAGTGGTTCTTAGGTAGTAGATATTTGGTTATCTTCATTGTGGACCTCATTGGATGGCAAAAAGCAAATTTTAGTTATAGGGCGCTTGATGTACTTGCCGTTGCAGAAAAGCGTAACTACTCGTACTAATCCATCTATACCGGGATGTAATTCTTCAACTTTGGCAAGTGGCCATTGACCTGGTGTACTTCGTTCGTTCAAAAGTAGTACGATGTCTCCCTTAGCGGTAGCTGCGGTTCGCAAAGATGAAGTTTTTATAGAAATAGGACCAGCATAGTCTAGCCCACTATGCTTAAAAGATCGAGTTGGTTGCAGTCGGACAGCTGGTAGATTACCCATGAGCTGTTGACATGATTGTGCTTTGTACTTAAAACAAACGGTGCATTCACGTTGAACTCGTTTAGCTAGGTTGCGAGCTGAAACGACCCAGTATTTTTGAGCCACATAAGATTGCATATGCTGTGGGCCACCGTGAAGAGTTTTTGAATGTGCATCTAAAAAGATAAGAAAAGAAAGAGGATTTTGTTTCGATAACAAAATCGGATGCTTAGTGTTGTAGGGTAGAGTTGAATTCGATAATCGACCTCCTACTCGTAGAATCCCATATTCATCCAGAAAGGGGGATAGTTTTGCAATGTTGCTTTGATTGGAAACTCTGTGTTCCAATTGTAATGTTTTTATTTCTTCTTGAAAAGAAACAGCTTGTGTAAGTTTGATGAGTAAATTGAGTGACGTTGCTAATTCTGTTGTTTTTAGAAAACCGACTTCTCTGTTGCTTCGCTGCAGTTTGATGTTGTTGTAAAAACGGAATATATATGATGTCACACGTATCAATTTGGATAGCCTTGAAAATCTAGTTGTTATTTCTGGATATGTTGTATTAGTTGTTTTTGTTAGATGAACCGCCACATTGTTGTTAGCTATGTCTTCATTAAACGTTTCAGTAGGGGAAGAAGGCCAAGATTCAGGTGTGTATTGAAGCCAAGGCATAATACCCCTAGACGCACAGTCTGCAGGGTTATCTTTTGTAGGAACGTATTTTCAGCTATGAACATCTGTAAGACGTTGAATTTTTTCTACTCGGTTCGCCACATAAACTTCTAAGCGCGCTGATTTGGTTTTTAACCACGATAAAACTATGGTACTATCTGTCCAGTAGATGGTTTTGCCAATATTGAAATCTACGCTGGCTTTGATTTTAGCAACTAGGGATGCCATGAGGGCTGCTGCATTCAGCTCAAGCCGAGGTATTGTTTCACCCCTCAAGGGAACAACCTTTGTTTTTGCTTGTAGCAAGTTTACTTGTACCTCACCAGATTCTGTTGTTACACGAGCGTAGACAAATGCTGCATAGGCTGCTTTTGAAGCGTCGCTAAACGCATGAATATCTATAGTTGATTTATTAGGCCTGTAGCCAACCCATCTTGGAATTTTTATTTCTTCAAGAGCTTTAAGCTTTGAACGAAATTGAACCCATTCACGTTGGATATCATCTGGTAGGGCATCGTCCCATTCTAATTTTAATTTCCAAAGTTTTTGGAAGATTATTTTCGCTTTGACAGTGGTAGCGGACAACCAGCCTAAGGGATCAAATAATTTAGATGCATCTGAAAGCAAACTTCGTTTAGTAATTTGATCAGTAAATGTAAAGGTTATAGAGAAATAAAAGTCATCTGTATAGGTATTCCAGTTTATACCAAGAGCCTTGGACATTTTGGGTTCATAAATAGAAAAAGAGTTAAGTGGCTCAAGATCTTCTTGTGCAATATTTTTTAAAAGTTCACACGAGTTCGAGTTCCATTTTCTCAAGTGAAGCTTGTAAAAGTGTAGAAAGTTGCTTTTGTATTTTGACTGCTTCTTCTAAGGTATCTGCCCCTGATATTACGTCATCTACATAGGTGTCTGCTAACAGTATTTGGCAAGCTTCCGGAAAGTTTTTCTCTTTATCTGCCGCTAGCTGCTGTAACACTCTAATTGCCAGATAAGGTGCAGATGTTGTACCATATGTTACCGTGCGCAGAGCGTAGACACATAGTTTGCCTTTGTCATTTTTCCAAAGAATGCACTGAAAAGGCTGATGCTCACGACACACATTAATTTGTCGAAACATTTTTTCCAAGTCCGCAGTAAAACTAATAGAATGTTTTCTCCAGCGGGTAATGATTGTTGACAGATCGTTTTGTAGTGTAGGGCCTGCAGAGAGTTCTTCATTGATAGAAGTTTGGGGCGCCCTACGGTTTCCGCCGTCAAAAACAACGCGCAACTTTGTGGTTGTGCTACTCTCCCGGAGTACTCCATGATGAGGAAGAAAGTAAGCGTTGTAAGGTATTGATTGTGGGTACTCACCAAGGTTTACCATATGTATAAGCGATTCATACTCAGTCATAAATTGCCTTTATTTTTTAGCGAAGTCTGGTTTCTTCTGAAAACTGATTTCAAGCAGCTTAAATCTCTTTAAGGCGTTGTAATCTGTGAGAGAAAACGAAGGAAGCTCGTGACCCTGAAGTAAAGTTTTAAATGGTAAAAAGACAGTATATCGTCCGTTTTGATCACGGGAGTGAGTTTCGCTGAATAGTTTTTCACACAGATCATCTTCTGTGGACATTTGTTTCGCCACGAGTAATTCCTCTTGTTCCCAAAAGAGTCGAAGTTGTTCATCTAGAGAACAAAGATTTGACAAAATTCTGCTAGTGGCCATGGAAGTCTCGATTGACCCTGATAGCATCCAACCAAATTGAGTTTCTTACAAAAGCAGGTGGTTCTCAAACTTTTTCATACCTGGCAGTATTATATCACTGTAGACATCATTTCCCAGAAGAATGTCAATTTTACTTGGAGTAAGAAAATTTGGATCTGCAAGAAAATAGTCTGAGAGATCTGGAATGACAGTAGAATAAATTTGGTTGGGAATGTATGAGGTAACTTTAGGCACTACTAGAGCGGTAATGGGTAATTGAAATTGTTGATCATATCTGGAATGGATCGTAAATCGAACCTCCAATGCCAGAAACATTGACTCGAGTTTTGGTTATTGGTACGGGTAACAGTTTAGACAGCTCTTCAGAAATAAATGAGATTTGGGAGCCCTGGTCAACCAGAGCTTTTAAACAATAGGTCTTATGCAAAACTTTTATTAAAACGTTTACAGTTGGCAGTAGCGCAGGATTAAAAGATTTTATACTTAAACTTGAAATATTTGTACTTACAGTAGAAGCTCTTGAGGTAGACTGTGTAGCAGGGGGCTGAGAAGTCTGGCTTTCACTGGTATTACTTACTACAGATGAGGTAGTGGGAACAGCATTGTGTTTGGAGAACTCGTTATGTAGAATAGTATGGTGTGGTTCACTGCAAATGTGGCACTTAGTATTTAGTTTACAAGACGATTTACTAACAGCATTTTATCGGCTGAGGATAAAGATGTAAACTTAAAACATTTGTAGAGGAGGTGACGTTTGTGGCAGCAAGGGTAGTTATTGTCACTGATGGTTGAGGCAGTATGAGCCCGTACGCTTTTAGTAGGTTTCTTACGGTTTTCTTTGCCGTGTGGGCGTGTGATTGGGACCTCTTCTTCTAAACACTCAAGTGTGCGAAACGTAGTTTCCAGAAATTTCAGCATTTCTGACATCGCCGGAACGGATGTGCTAGCTTTGAGTGATTGCTCCCATTCTTTACGCGTTTGGGGTTCAAGCTTTTGAGTAATTAGATAGACTAGAATTGGATCCCACGTTGATATATCAATATCCAGAGACCTTAACTGGGAAAGGCAAGTTCGCGTTGTATCTAGCAGCTCCTTTATGGTTTTAAAAGTGCCATCAGAGGTTGGCATAGAAAATAATCGTTTTAAGATTTGTTCAACCAATTTTCTTTTGTTGTGGAATCGCTCCTCGAGAGCATCCCATGCTAAATCGTAACTAGATTCTGCTGCTGGATATTCGTTAACCAGGCTCAGTGGGCTACCAGTACAAGAAGACTTCAAATAAAAATATTTCTGTACCTTTGTGAGCGAATGATTTTGATGTACCAGGGATTTAAACATATCTCGGTATGAAATCCACTCCATGTAGTCGCCAGAAAATGTTTGTAAATCAATTTTCGGAAGCCTTGCTCCAGCACACACTGATTCATTTCGGCTACTGTTTGTGAAGGTACTTGCATGAACTGTTGGAGTCTGAGGGGCATCAAATTCGTACATTGAATCCAGAAGATTGGTTTTTAACGAGATGTAGACATCATAGCATTTGTAAAAAGTATCGCATCTTAGATACGGCACATCTTTTTCAGCTATCGAATTTTCTCTTATCATCTCTATGATTTGGTCATGGTGGACTTTGAATATTTTAAAACTGCTTTCCAAATCATCTAAAACAGCTTCAATATATCCTCTTGATAAACTATCCTTCGGTTTATCTTGCAGTTTTTACTTACACGTTCGATATGTTTGAAGATCTGCTTTTGGTCTTCAATAGCTTGTTGAGGAGAAGCCATTTTTATTTTAAGAATTTAGCTCGAAATCCGTTAGAAAAAAAGTAGCTTCACACGGGCGTATTAAAAACTAGCACGTAGCGAGACGGCAGTCGGTTTAAATTTCACAAAAAATAGGAATGGACCGTAGGCGAGACGGCAGCACATTAATTGTTCACTTTTATTTTAATTAACTGTCACTACATGGACAGTTATCACTTTTTTACAACCGTAGACGAGACGGCAGAATATATGTATTTATTTTCACTTATAATTGGGTTAGTCAGCACACGGACTGTTCCCGGGTTTCGGCACCATTTTTATGTAGGAGATTTTTTGGTAGTTTACCAAATTTCCATTCTGAGCCCACTTGGCCAGAATTTATTAAAAACACTTTTCTTTAATTTTAATTTAATTTCATTATTTAATTTATTATTATAAATTCATTTTACTTTATATTTTTTTTTCTTAATTTAAATTTAGGTTTTACATATTTTAATTATTATTATAGATTTAAGTAAATGCCGCTTCTTGCGGAGAACGGATTAAAAAACTTCTAGTTAAGTCAATTACTTTTATAATACTCAATGTTTCTGCCTCTTGCAGAAACATCAAATTATTTTTAGACATTTAGGCAATGTTGTGATGTACATATATACATACATACATACAGACGTACAAGCAGAAGCAATGATCTGATTTTGTACCTGCAGTTACACTTGTTATTGGCACAAAAACTTTTATTTATTCTGCCGTTAAATGTACGTAAATATGTATGAAGGTTGTTGTTGTATGCACTTGCATACGAATATTTTGAGGAATGTATTAAAGTTAAACAGTAAGATCAATTTTAATAATTTTGTAAACAAATGACAATATCAAAAAGAAATAAAGATAAATAGAATACAATTATTAGGGTTTGCAGTTGATATAATTTTTAACAACCGTTTGGGGAAAAAATCCCAAACACTTCGAGATTTTTAACATATTTAAACACACACTGAGTTTAACACAAATTTTGCAACACACAGCCAACTTAAATATGGATCCCGGTTGACCCCCAAAAATTTGTGGGATCTAGCTGCTATTTTATTGAATACACATTATCTTATATTTTTATTTCAGTTGGCTGAGTTCACTTTATTTACAGTATATGGTTAGTTGCTTATTTGTTATTCAGTGTTCATTTTGTTTGGTTAAATAATTGTTAATTATCAATTGTCGTTCTGCGCGCACGTCTTATCTTCTCGACTGTCACTCTACTACTCTCGTTTTGTCTCCGTTTGTCTGTCGTTGTTCTTCTATTATTTCGTGTGGGTCTCTTGTTCGTTTAATATTGTCCGTTCGTTTCATATTGTCCATCTCATCAAGTCAAGTAATACTAGGGTGGCATCCTACATATATGTAAAAACATGTCAGAGTTTCAAGAAAGAGACAGTGGTTGGACTTTAATAAAAATAAAGCTCCTTAATATTAACATCAACAAGGCTGCATTTATAAGAGGATCGAGGTATATAGCACTGCCACAATGGATTATAAAAAAGCTGAATACTGTTTTAAGTCGAGTGTAATTACTTTATTTACCACACATCTAGAGGATATTAATATTGCTGAAGATAGATTTATAGTTAATAATCAACTGCTTAATTTTGAAAGCCTAGAATTTCCACTTCAGTTAAAAAACATTAAGACTTTTGAAGAAAACAACAGCTATATTAGCATTAATGTATTTGGATGTGAGGGTCAATACATTGTGGGACCATATAACCTTACAAGTAAAGTAAGGAGACATCATATAAATCTGTCCCTTCTCTCAGATGAAGAACGTTTTTACTACGTGTTTATTAAAGACATTGCAAGGTAAATAGAAGAGATCTGGTTCTACTGTTCAAAAATTTAACCACTTTTTCTTAAATTAACAAGAAGTAGTCTTACATCTAATAAACGGAAGATTTACTTCTGCATGCCTGTCTCCAATATTCCCAAACAGAAAGTCTAATACGAGATCATGAGACCAGCTGCAAGAAGATGGTGTCAAAATTGCCAAAACAAAAGAATTCGGTACTCAGCTTTAAGAACTACCACATCAGCTTGACGTACCATTTGTGGTGTATGCAGATTTTGACGCCTACCTGCGACTGTAGTATACAAAAACATATGTAGGAGTTTTACGTTGATATACTTTAAAAATAATTGTTGATGTTAAGTTACCTTAGATTTTATATGTTTGAGTTTTTTGTAAAAATATTTTCTAAAAAATAAAATATGATATATTCAATATTGTTGAACTGGAGAACAACATTTTTTTTATTGGTATCCAAATAAGTAAATTTACAAGCTAAAGGAACACCACATATTGGCGATCCTGCCAGGAGACAAATATTTAAAATCTATAAAAGTGTGGTTGGTTTTTGCAGTTTTTATTCTTTTTTTTTTGGCTAAAGAGACCATATAAATGGAATGCTAAAAGTATTTGCAAGAAGCCTAAAATACATATCGCAAGGCAGTTTATGGGGTACACATGTGTGTTGTTAGGAAGTTTCAAGAGAAGTTAATCTGATTGGATGTGAACCAGTTATGCTGTGAAAGTTCGAGATATTTATTTTTGTGGTTCAAGTAGCCGTTCAAGTTCTATTTTCAAGTTGCTTGCTGGAAAAAGAGATGGAAATATAAGTGGACTGATATAAAGGAACTATTTAACAGTTGGTATTTACATATATATACGTATATATATATACGTTTTTCTTATTGTAATTTTTGTTTTTTTTTTTATTGATGTTATAAAACTATCATTCGTCGTTAGCTATTAATTTATATCAGTTATTGTGAACTTTCCCATCGAAATGTTACCGATACATTCACCTTCGCGTAGTGCTCAAAGTAGGTCCAATAATGAACAACAGTGCTCCAACACTAATACGATAACTAACACTACACAGCAGTGTCAGAACTCTTTTCACAACCAAATTTTGATCTCTGTGCTGCTTCTGTCAAGTTGCCCCAGTTTTGGACAAATTGTCCTGATGCTTGGTTTGTCCATGCCGAGGTGCAATTTGCAACCAAAGGAATTTCTTTGGACAAAACAAAATATGAACACATTATTACAGCGCTTCCACAAGAAGTGGTAATGACAGTCTTAGATATAATACAGAATCCACCTTCAAATGGCCTTTATGATAACTTAAAGAAAGTGTTGGTTGAACGCCACTCGCTTAGTGAAACTTGTCGGTTGGAGAAAATTTTATCGGATAGCGAAATGGGGGATAGAAAACCGTCTGAATTTTATCGTTCGTTGTCCCTTCTAGCTGGAACTAGTTTTAGTTCGGACATTTTGAAGAAGTTATGGTTGAAAAAGCCTTAATATATCTTTAACCGGATCTAATCATAGTGATATAAACGAAATGATGCAATTAGCTGATAGGATATGGGAGGTACTGTTCAATAATGAGGTGGCAAGTGTTAAAGAACCAAACTCTAATATTGAAAATATAGTTGAAAATTTAGCAAGGTCATTATGTGAAAATATGAATAAGTTGTGCCTTGAAGTAAATTCTCTTAAGAGGGAACTTAATAGTAGAGGACCACGATCAACATCAAGAGGGTTTTATAGGAGAAGCTCCCGTTCACGGAATCGTTCGGCTAGTAGGGATCGGTTATGCAGATACCATTATCGATTTGGGGACAAAGCTAAAAGATGTGAGCAGCCCTGTTCATTTAATTCAAATTCGTCAATCTAATAAGTCCCATTGTCGAGGCGACAAACAATGGTGACTCGTTTTCCACATCTCGTCGCCTTTTTGTTTTTGATAAACTTAACAGACTTAACTTTTTGATAGATAGCGGAGCAGATGTTTCGGTTTTACCATCTGTGAAGTTTAGGAGTAATAATAAACTATCTGACATTGTTTTGACTGCAGCAAATGGTTCTAATATACCAACATATGGGAAAAGGCTGCTTACTGTTGACTTAGGATTAAGACGTGAGTTTTCGTTTATATTTCTTATTGCTAATATTTCGAAACCTATCATTGGTGCAGATTTTTTAAGTAAATACCGTCTTTTGGTTGATGTAAAACATAAACGTTTGCTGGATCCCCTGACAAATTTAGCTGTAAACACAGTTTCTTCCAACTGTAAAATATCATTACCTAAACTTTTTTCTGTCGACAACAAATACACCCGAATGCTGAGAGAGTTTCCTTCGTTAACTGCTGAACCTGACTACACAAAGCCCGTTAAACATTCTACTGTACATAGACTGATAAAAGAAGGGCCCTTACCTTTTTCTAAGCCTCGGAGATTAGACCCTATAAAGTACAAAATAGCAAAATCCGAATTTAAATATTTAGTTTGATCAGGAATTTGTAGGCCATCAAATTCCTGCGTTGCTTCAGCACTTCATTTAGTTCCAAAAAAAGATCCCAATGATTGGCGACCTTGCGGGGATTTTAGGCGTTTAAATGCTGTGACGGTTCTAGATCGATATCCATTACCCCATATTCACGACTTAAATTTGGATATGCGGGGAAAAAATGTATTTTCAAAGTTAGATTTAGTTCGAGCTTACCACCAAATACCTATGTCTGAAGAAGATATTTATAAAACCGCAATAACTACGCTGTTTGGAATGTTCGAATTTCAGCGGATGCCATTTGGTTTCAAAATTCAGCACAAACATTTCAACGTTTTATTAATGAAGTTTTTAGGGAATTAGATTTTGTGGTAACTTATATTGATGATGTTTTGATAAGTAGTAGAAGTGAGGAAGAGCATGTTGAACATCTAAGAAAAGTTTTTCAGCGTCTTGATGAATATGGGTTAAATATCAAACCAGGTAAATGCATTTTTGGAGTAGATACTGTCGATTTTCTGGGTCACAAAGTCTCTGAAAAAGGCATACAACCTACCGAAGAAAAGGTTTCGGCTATTAGGAATTTTGAGCGGCCAAAGTCTGTTAAGCAGATGCAAAAATTCATTGGTATGGTGAATTATTACCATCGTTATATACCGAACCTGGCAAGTAAGACATCAATTTTGCACGATATGATTAACAGGGCAAACAAGAAGAAAGATAGACATTTAGAATGGAGTGAGAGCGCTATTAGCATTTCTGATGAAATTGAAAACAATTTTGCGTATCATGTTTTGTTAAATCATTTTAACAAAGGCGCAAATTTAACCTTAACTGTTGATGCCTCAAATATAGTGATTGGCGGCGTACTTAAGGGTTTCAGAGGTAAAACTGAACCTCCGGCATTTTTCTCAAAGAAGCTTACGCCATTGGAAGCCAAGTACAGTTCTTTTGATCGTGAGCTACTTGCGATTTATTTAAATATAAAGCCTTTCAAATATATATAGGAAGGTCGTTCGTTTGTGGTTTATACAGACCACAAACCATTTATATATGCCATGAACTCTAAGACTGAAAGAAGTCCGAGGCAGACTAGGCATCTAGAATACATTTCCCAATTTACCTGATAGTCTTTCTAGGCCTATGGATATTGATGTTATATCTGAGAGTGAGATAAATTTAAAGTTATTGCAAAAAGAACAGCAAAGTGATTCCGAATTAAGGGCATTAGAAGCAGAAGGAAACTTGAAACTAACTTGAAACTAATAGATGTACCGTTGATTAATTCAAGAATTTGGTGTGAAGTGTCACAAAATATTACTAGACCATATGTTCCCATAAATCTTAGGAAGAGTGTTTTCACAAAACTGTAATGTGTGTAATGTAATGTGTGTCCTTATAGCCCTTGGTTATTTTAAATAGCTGTCAGGGTTTCAGCTGGTAATTAAGGCGTTCAAAAGAACTGCCGAATTTTTTTTGAGTCTTTCAATTAAACACAAGGCAGGTTGTTGCCAATACTGTATTGTAATTTCAAGTCTGACTTTATTTAGATTTGTATTGGACTTATATACTATGGCTGAGATTTTACTCTAGCCGTTCTTACTTATTCTAATCATCGACAGAGTTCTGTTTATCTCTGTCGGCATTATGAGGATATCAATATTTGTCAATGACTAACACCCTTTACTATTGTCATGACCAATCAGAATATTTCAATAGTGGAATGCACTCAATTTGCATTTCCACTCAATTTGTTACATTCACTTACATTCTGATTGATTCTTATATTTGTCGTAAGTCAGTTCTGCTGTCATTTGATAGTGCACAATACCCTACTCTGATTTGGTTGGTGTGTATAAATATCAGAGTTGTTTAAGGCTATGCGGTGGCAACTTTGAGGTACACTACACCCTCACCGCTAAGAGAAAAATTAGGGGATTGATTTTTCTTGATATGCTCATATTTTTAAAATTATTAGAATTTTACATGTATGTACTTATTTACTACTAGCTGACCCGGTGAACTTCGTACCACCTACCAATTATTGAATATATGGACTTTTTAAAAAGAGTTCAAAGTTTATGTAGTCAAATAGTTCATTGGAATATATTTACATAGAAAACAAAAATTCAAAAAGATTACAAAAATAAGGCGTTTCAGGTAAAAGCTGTTAAGAAAGCTATGTATTTTCGTGCATGGGTTATGTTTAGGGTAATTCTCTTCTTTTTTATCAGGCGCAAGTACAAATAAAGCAGATGGTTTGCCCACACGTGAACATGCAACGTATATTTGGCCATGAGAAATGCATGTATTTTCTAAATTAAGACCACAAATACTCAAGGATTGTCCTTGTGATTTATTAATCGTCATTGCGAATGCAAGACGAATAGGAAATTCAATTCGTTTGAACTCAAAAGGCATATCGGTTGGTATCATCGGAATTATCGGTATGAGAACTTCTTCCCTTTTGAATTTTCCTCTTAGTATAATTGCGTGTATAACACGGACCATCAGTTTCGGATTACCAAATGCGTTCCATTGCAAAGTTTTGGTTGGTTTAAATTTCAAAGCACGATAACTACCGAGCCAACCTTCAGTTGTAAGTTGTGCGGGGGTAAGCCAGGCACATCCAAGGAGTTAAGAACTTCAGTTGGATAGTTTGTGGCTTCATATTCGTTTGTCACACAATCAAAAGATTTAAAAGAATGCAGAGTACCAACGATTTGATTCTGAACTATTTACAAAGTTTAAATCATCAACATCTATATTTTTCCCATTAGCAATTATGTTGAAAAATACTTTCCAACTCTTCTTTTGACGATACAAAATTACAAAAATTTTGAGGAAACGAAATCAATCCGTTTGATTCGTCGACAGGAATACGGCCATTACCGATAGTCAACAATTGGTTGGAGAAATCTTGAGGTAATATATCGTTGAGCAATGTAACTTTCATGTTTTCTGTCATCTGCAGTATCTTTGGAAAACGCCACAGACTTGAGGATTTAACGCAAGCATTTTTTTGATCAGCCGCCGTCGATCTTAGACTGGCAGACAGTAAAATCATTGCACCTCCAAAACATCTTGGGTCACTGCGCAGATAATGATTTTACACGTACTAAAACTTTGGACATGACGAAGTTTTTCGCAATGTTACATATTGGTTGCTCTATATTTTGAAGGTTTAATGGCAATTTAAACGCTGAGTGAGCTGTGCGGCATCCTTTTTACAATGTGGCCGCTATTCCAGATGAAGCTTCCGCTGCAGCAATGTTGGATCTCGCATGAACAGTGGCTAAAATCAATGACATGACGAATGTCTTTCAGTTCCACCGGGGGCATCCAAGACAAGAAAACACCGTTTCCATCATCAATTGCCTTCCATCATCAAAAACCTTAATCTGAACTAATTGGTTTAACTCACGTCGATCGTATTCACGTTCACGCTTCAATTGTCGATTTAGTAGCTCATTCAATTCATGTTCTGGTGCTGGCAGTCCTAACCTGACTAACAAACTGCCGCAAATAAGGTAACGCATGTCTTCAATTAAGAGCTAGTCCCGGTTATGCATATTCGCATTAACTTCAAGATTTGGATTTCTCGAGCAGACACGATATTGATGTAAAATGTCTTTTGACATATTGTCCTTTGTTCCACAGGTCACTTGGATTTGACGGGAAGCATGTCAAAATGATAATATCAAGTAATGTTCGTATCTGGCTTGGATATGCAGATATAATTGCCTCAGCGCTTGTCGTATCCCAATGAGTATCGTTTTCAAACAAATTGAGTTCTTGACACGCAGCACAAAATGTTGGGCAGACTATACCATAAACAGTACGAAATGCCGCAATAAAAACATTCTTCGGATGAACTGTATAAATGCAACCAAGAGCATCACTTAAACGCACATTTGGTGGCCAGGAACCATAGTGCCTTTCTTTTGACGTTAAAATTTTTTTTAAGAAGCGTTCCAAGTGTAATACCGTGGCATCCCCGAGTAAAGTAAAGTTTGGGCAAACGGATCGCTTTGACAAACAGCAAAGAAACTTGTCAATGTTGCCGCTGGAGGTATTTCAGCACGTTGAACAATATTTGCCGCGGTGAAATATACTCGTTGGCCATTCTCCAGATGCACCGCTAAATGTACAACAATGGGATGAATAGGAAATGAGAAATACGCCACGCTGCCTCATTTCAGTTCACATATCGCCCAACTTGATAACCCGTAATTTTGTCGTTGCCATTGGAGGTTTGGATGCTAAAAACAGCCACATCGCTGTCTTTCGTGACATATTTGCAGATGTACTTGATCGACTTCATTGAATTAGAATATTCAACATTGCAATGTGTCTTAAATGATTTGGAAAGAAATGGCGAATATGGCACAGTCCAACTGTTGTCAATCACAAAATCGTTTCCTTTCACTTTCTTTGTAATAGTTTGTCCGTTGTCATTGGGCGATAAACGCCGATACAGTAGATAACCGTCATGGCCAGTGATAGTTTCCGCCGTCAATTTTCGTGGATAATGTTTGGAACACTTGCCGTCGACCATGCACGGAGATTGGGGGTTGATGGTGCCACACGGTCCATGAATAATATTTGTAATTACAACATTATGTAGTTCTAGATCTGTATCGGGATCAGGAATTTCGGCACTTATAATATAATCTATCTGGTCTGGTCGAACTTTTTCGACTAACCAAATAAGAATGTGTGCATGCGGCAAGCCTCGTTTTTGCCATTTTATTAAATACATCCAGCATCGAGTATCTCCGAACACGTATTGCCTAACAATATATATAATAAGCAAAAGAATTTTTACCTAAACATACACAAATCACGAAACATTATCCTTAATAGCATGTCAATAACGTTCCCTACCAGAACAGTGACGGTCATTTGACCGGTCATATGACCGACACAGATGACCGGTCAATCGGTTATTATTTTCTATCATTTTCTTAAGGGCGATGTGAAAAAAATTACCAAAACTTTGTGTACGTGTGATCTTGCATCTCTCTCGCACCTTCAGATGTGATAGAAATATTGGTCACAAATGACCGAAAGAAAATGTTTTAGTGTTAGTTTCGGTCACAAATTTCTTGTAGGGGTTATAAACATGTTTGTTTGTTTCTTTGATAATTACTGAAAATTACTGATAAAGCGTGAATAGAAAAGCTGGGAAGCTATTACCAAGTAAAAACTTCACAAACAGTTCAGTTTATAATGGCTTCATTATTTTGTAGCCCTATCCGCCACTTGTAAATAATTTTGTTTTTATTTTTTAAAATGTTTGTTGTGCTTACCAAAACAATAAATAGAAAAAAAATTGCGTTAATGACTCGCTAACTGACAGACAGATTCATCATTGCATAGCCTAAATGCTTAGGGCAAGACTTAAAAAAGAACTAAAAAAAGATAGAATTATAATTTAATATGCGCTCGACAGGTTTCAAAGTTATGAATGCATGTTTAGTACTTTTTTGAAATATTAGACCAGCAGAGGCGAGACAGGATAAAAAACCATATTTTGAAACGGCTCAAATATGAATATAAAATCTTGATAACTTTGATCCTAAGGGGAATAAAGGGATAAACATTTTATTGGTATTGTTATTTCTGTTACTTTTAAACTAATAATTTAAATTGCGTTCAACTGGTTTAAAAAAAATTTGAACACGTTTTTTGAAGTTTTTTTTACAGTTATTGAGGCTTATATAAGAAAGCATATTTGTTGTATGGAAGGTGCCATACCCATTATCTCCTCTTTCCCTATACTCACGTAAATTATGTATATTAGCACACATAAACATACATAGACAATTTGGAGACTCTAGGTATAAGAATTATTGAAGTACATGTAAAAAAAATTCCAATTGTATGGGAGGTGCCACACCAAAAAGTTTGAAGACCTTAGCTGTTACAGTTATTGAGATACATATATAAATATTTCCATGCTATTAGAGGTTTCACACCCATAGTTCACTTCCTGCCTATACTCATCTTAGTTATGCACATTAGCACTATAAACATCCGTACTAAATTTGGAGATTTCAGCTGTTACATTTATTGACATATATATGCAAAAGATTTTTTTCTTGTAAAGGAGGTGCCACGGCTATTATTATCTTCACGCCCAAACTCAGCTTAATTGCAAACATTAACATTGTTAACACCTACACAAAATTTGGAGACTTTAACCCATACACAGCTGAATTATGCATATTACCATTATTAACATCTTTACAAAGTTTTGAGAGTTCAACTGTTACAGTTATTGAGATATATAAAAAAACCTATTTTCGTTGTATGGGAGATGCGACGCCCATTTCTTTTTTCCCGCCCATACAGAGCACAATTATGCATATTAGCTCTATAAACATCAGTACGAAGTTTGGAGACTTCAGCTATTACAGTTGTTGAGATATATTCAAAAAACTATTTTCGTTGTATGGAAGGTGTCACGCCCATTTATTTCTTTCCACCTATACAAAGCTCAATTATGCATATTAGCACTATAAACATCCGTACGAAGTTTGGGAACTTCAGCTATTACAGTTGTTGAGATATATTCAAAAAACTATTTTTGTTGTATGGGAGGTGCTACGCCCATTTATTTCTTTCCGCCCATACAAAGCTCAGTTATGCATATTAGCACTATAAACATCCGTACGAAGTTTGGAGATTTCAGCTGTTACAGTTATTGAGATATATAAAAAAAACTATTTTCGTTGTATGGAAGGTGCCACGCCCATTTATTTATTCCCGCCTATACAAAGCTCAATTATGCATATTAGCACTCTAAACATCCGTAAGAAGTTTGGAGACTTCAGTTATTACAGTTATTAAGATATATGCAAAAAACTATTTTCGTTGTATGGGAGGTGCCACGCCTATTTATTTTTTCCCGCCCATACAAAGCTTAATTATGTATGTTAGCACTAAAAACATCTGTACGAAGTTTTGAGACTTCAGCTTGTACAGTTGTTGAGATATATATGTACAAAAAACTATTTTCGTTGTATAGGGGGTGCCACGCCCATTTATTTCTTCCCGCCCATACAAAGCTCAATTATGCATATTAGCACTATAAACATCCGTACGAAGTATGGAGACTTCAGCTATTACAGTTATTAAGATATATGCATAAAACTATTTTCGTTGTAAGGGAGATGCCACGCCTATTTATTTTTTCCCGCCCATACAAAGCTTAATTATGCATGTTAGTACTATAAACATCCGTACGAAGTTTGGAGCCTTAAGCTATTACAGTTGTTGAGATATATACAAAAAACTATTTTCGTTGTATGGGAGGTGCCACGCCCATTTATTTCTTCCCGCCCGTACAAAGCTCAATTATGCATATTAGCACTATAAACATCTGTACGAAGTTTAAAGACTTCAGCTATTACAGTTATTAAGATATATACAAAAAACTATTTTCGTTGTATGGGAGGTGCCACGCCAATTAATTTTTTCCCGCCCATACAAAGGTTAATTATGCATGTTAGTACTATAAACATCCGTACGAAGTTTGGAGACTTCAGCTATGACAGTTATTGAGATATATACAAAAAACTATTTTCGTTGTATGGGAGGGGCCACGCCCATTTATTTCTTCCCGCCCATACAAAGCTCAATTATGCATATTAGCACTATAAACATCCGTACGAAGTATGGAGACTTCAGCTATTACAGTTATTAAGATATATGCAAAAAACTATTTTCGTTGTAAGGGAGATGCCACGCCTATTTATTTTTTCCCGCCCATACAAAGCTTAATTATGCATGTTAGTACTATAAACATCCGTACGAAGTTTGGAGCCTTAAGCTATTACAGTTGTTGAGATATATACAAAAAACTATTTTCGTTGTATGGGAGGTGCCACGCCTATTTATTTTTTCCTGCCCATACAAAGCTCAATTATGCATGTTAGTACTATAAACATCCGTACGAAGTTTGGAGACTTCAGCTATTATAGTTATTGAGAAATATACAAAAAACTGTTTTTGTTGTATGGGAGGTGCCACGCCCATTTATTTGTTTCCGCCCATAAACAACTCAATTATGCACATCAGTATATAACTTACCTATACCAAGTTTGGAGACTTCAGCTATAATAGGTATTGAGGTATGTGAAAAAAACTGTTTAATTTGTATGGGAGGTGCCACGCCCAGTCGGAATTTCCAAAAAATAATAAGCCTAAAACGCATTCCCAGATATCGGGTATGTCTTTTTTTCAAGTTTCATTAAAATCGGTCCAGCCGTTCTCGAGTTATAAGCGGTGTCACTAACAAAAAAAAAATTGTTCTTTTATATATAAGATTATAAAGAAGTTGTTGATATAGTTTTTATAATTTTACAATTTGTATTAAAGACGTTATAGTAATTCTTAATGTAGTATTTAATATTTTTATAATTTTAAAAATAGAATTCTTATAATTTTTAATGTATATTGTGTACTTAATTATTGTTTCTTAAGTCTATATATGGTTTTAATTGATTATTATGGAATTCTTTTTCATTTCCGTGGTAGTCTATTATAGTATTTACACCGTTTTGCCTTATGATCTTATATGGACCTTTGTATGGGCTTTGATTCTTTTTCATATTTTCTACTTTTATTAAAACTAAATCTCCTATATTTAGATTTAACCTATTACTATATCTATCTTCTAAATTTCTTTTTTCTTTTATCCTAGTTGTAAGTTCCTTAGCTCTATTTAAAGAATATTGTAACTTTTGCTTAAGTTCTTTTGCATAATCTTCATAGTTATATACTTTATCTCCTTCACTGTTTTTAAATTCTGATGGTAAGCATGGTAATTTACCATATACTAACTCAAATGGTGTGTAACCAGTGTCTATGTGTGGTGCCGTGTTGTAGGCAAAAGTAAAGTAATTTATCCACTTGTCCCATTCGTAATCATTTGCTGTTGTCAGCAAGAATTCATTGAGAACCCTGTGATTTCTTTCTACCGCACCCATTGTTTCATGGTGGTAAGGGGTTGAAAATGTCTGTTTGATACCGAGTAGTGAACATATGTTATGCATTAGTTCGTTTTTAAATTCCGTCCCGTTGTCTGATTTGAGCATTTTGAATTTACCATATTTTAAAATTATCTGTTCTACTAGTGTTTTGGCAGTTGTAAGTGCGTCTTTTGTTGACATTGGGTGAGCAACAACGAATTTTGTTAGCTCGCACTGCATAGTCAATATGTATCTGTATCCGTTTGAAATACGAAGTGGTCCTACAGTATCAATTGATATTGTCTCAAAACTGTTGCTTGGGGTGTCTGTTAATGTAAGTGGTTCTTTAATGTGTTTGGTTTGTTTGTTTATGTTACACTTGTCACAGTATTTTACGAATTGTTTTACCATCTTATTCATGTTTTTCCAAATGTACCGCTGTTTCAATTTAATTATTGTTTTTCTTATTCCTAAGTGGCCTGCGTGTGTGGCATTGTGGAATTCATCGATGAGTTTATATTTCAGTATGTCATCTGTTATTCTTGTTGGGGCATTGTAAATTAATATTTTTAATTGAGGACTTTTGTTTTTTATTCTTATCTTTGTATATGCTTCTTTTAAATCTTTCATTGTATACATTTTAAATATTTTATCATTCTTTGCTATAGCTAATTCTTTTATATTTTCTTTCTTCATCTTAGATATCAGTTTCCTCAGAATCGAATCTAGTTTCGCTAAATTATCGCTGAATCTTGCATGCATATTACTTTCATTTTGTACGTTTTGGGCATGTAAATTCTTCATATTCGAATCTTGTTTCGATGAATTATCTTTACGTCCTTTATTGATATAATTATTATTTTGGCTACGTGATTTCTTCATGATCGAATCTTGTTTCGATGAATTGTCATCACGTCCTATGTGCACAATATTATCTTCAATTTTTATGTCGACTTCTTCTATATTTTCAAATTTGTTAAATTGCAATTTCTTCATATTCTTAATATCATTTATGGATGTGCATTCCCATATTAGAAGTTGATCAGACTCCTGAGAGATACATCTTCCCATATTATTTCCATTCGCGCGCTCTGTATTAATATTCATTTCTATTTCTTCATTCATTTTATTTGCCTCTTTATTTGTATTTTCATTTTTCTTTGTCATCGCCCTTGTGGTTATTAGTATTTTCTTTTCATTTTCATCATTTTCCAACGGTATCATATGTTTTAGTACGTCTGAGTTTATTTCTATTCTTGATAATGCATCCGCATTAGTGTTGATTTTCCCTTTCTTATAAATTATTGTGAATTCATAATCGCTTAAATCTAGTCTTATTCTTGTCATTTTTGATGATGGATTCTTATGTGAAAATAGTGATATCAACGGTCTATGGTCTGTCACTACTATGAACTTTCGACCGTATAAATATGGTTTAAAGAAATTTATTCCCCAGTGAATTGCGAGCAATTCTTTTTCAATGATTGGTTTATTCATATCATGCTTTTGAAGAGATTTACTTGCGTAGGAAATTGGTAAGTCTTTACCAATTTCACCTTGTGATAGGACTGCTCCTAGTGCGTAGTTCGAGGCGTCAGTCGTTAAAATAAAAGGTTTGTCAAAATTTGGGTACTGTAAGATTGGTGGGTTCATTAATTTTTCTTTTAGAGCATCAAAAGCAGTTTGGCATTCATTTGTCCATAAAAATTTTTACTGATTTTCTCAATAGCATATTTAAGTGTTTCGCAATGTCCGCAAAATTCGGTATGAATTTTCTATAATAGTTGCAGAATGCAACGAAACGTCTAACTTCATCTGCGTTTCTAGGTATTGGGTAATTTTTTATAACTTCGTATTTAGCTGGGTCTGTTTTAACGCCGTCCTTTGTTATTAAATGTCCTAAGTATACTACCTCTGGTCTTAAAAAACAACATTTCTTTGGATTCAGTTTTAGTGCAAGTTCAACAGCGTCTTGCAAGGTCTTTGGACGAGCTGCAAAAATGGCTGTCTTTAAATTATCATTAATACCTCTTTTAAAAGTATCTAGAGAAAGCTTTGAATTTAATTTGATAATAACATTTTTCTCTGCTTCTGTGGCGTCATCACCAAGTTCTTCCATTCCTAATTTGTTTAAATTGTCTATAGCCTTCATTATTCTTTCTTTGAATGTGCTAACCGACAATTTCCCTTGGAAAATAGTGTTTAATTGTGATTGCAACTCTGGAATAGTCTTTGTACTTTTGTACCTCTGTTGTAGTAATTGTTTTAATGCATCGAAATTTTCCGGCTTTGCATAACTACCTATTGCGGTTCTTACCCCTGAGGTTAACTTTGCGTGGTAGACATATTGTAGGAAATCTTGTTTTGCTGTTTCAGCAAGAGTTTTCTCAATGAGTTCTGCTGTTATTAAGAAACTCTCTAGTCCTTCAAAGTTTCCAGCAAAAAGTGGGAGTGCTTTAGACACTGTTTCTAAACTAAATGCTGCCATTGTATTTCCTATTTGTGATGGTTCTGTCTCTAACGGGTTTTTAATGTCTTTGATTAAGTACTCTTTGATTTTCTTAATTATATTGCTAAATTCTAATCTGAGCACTGCTATTTTCTTTTCATCTTCTTCTTCTTTTAGTTGTGCTAACTCAAATTCTTCTGTTATAATTCGTATATCCTCTAGTCTAAGATTTATTGTTTTTTCCGAATATGTCCTTCCTGGACTTTTCTTTAAATTCTTTAATATGTCTTTAAGTTTTACTAAACTTCCTTCCATCTATCTTCACTTTCTATACTTCTGTTATCTTATTTCTACTATCGTTTCTGTTTTTACAACTATTAATAAACTTATACATACTATACAATAAGAATATGATTAAAGTAATAATTACTAAGACTTTTGTTATTTTAGACAACATTTATAATTGTACAGCGAAAATATTTGTTTTTCTTTACCTTGTATTATTTTATGTATATTTGAAATAGTATTGGGTACAATTATTTGTAAATTGTATCAAATTTTTTCTTTACCGCCTGCTACTAAGTATTGCATACATTAACCTTATGATGTAGGCAATTACCAATAGAGCTAATGTGATTATCATTATTATCTCAAAAATGTTCACATTCTCTTCTTTATGTTCACTTTGTATTCTTATGGCATTCATATATTCTATAATTTGCTGATTGTTCTGTTCGCTTTCATGGTTTTCATTCTTTCCTACCTCGTATCCTGCAAAAACTAGTGGAATTGCTTTTAGAATGTTCTTCCACCATGTCATCTTGATAATATTCTCTTAATGATTGTATTTATTTAATTATGAAGTAAATAAATGTACATATTACTATTGGATTTCTGGCTTGACCTTTTTAATATTAAACATTACAAATTCTAATTATATATATTTTTCTTTATAAAAAACTTGATTTTTTAAAAATGTTTATCTTTGAAACTCCTTATGTTCGATCTTATAATTCTTTGCGTTGCCTTCTCTGTTGCTAAATTAAGGTCCCTGTACAGAATCGCTAGTTCCTTCCTCCTCTGGTACTGCTTCCCAGCTCGTTTCTTTTTCTTCTTAATTATTGTTGTCTGTGCTGCTATTTTATTCTGTTGACGTTTTCTGTATTCATCTATTGTAATTGGCCTTGGTCCCGCATTGACTGGGAGTGGTTCATACGGAGGTGCATCTTGATTTGCCGGCTCTGGCTCGTACTCTCCTTCTTTTTTGGTTTCTAAGTAACGCGTCCAGCGTGCAAAAATTTCGTCCACTTCCACGGACATCTATTATTAAAGGATACAAATTTCGCTGGTTCAAGATTATCAGGATCAGTTCGTAGTCCGCAGGATCGCCATGAAATGTGTGTAATGTAATGTGTGTCCCTATAGCCCTTGGTTATTTTAAATAGCTGTCAGGGTTGCAGCTGGTAATTAAGGCGTTCAAAAGAACTGCCGAATTTTTTTTGAGTCTTTCAATTAAACACAAGGCAGATTGTTGCCAATACTGTATTGTAATTTCAAGTCTGACTTTATTTAGATTTGTATTGGACTTATATACTATGGCTGAGATTTTACTCTAGCCGTTCTTACTTATTCTAATCATCGACAGAGTTCTGTTTATCTCTGTCGGCATTATGAGGATATCAATATTTGTCAATGACTAACACCCTTTACTATTGTCATGACCAATCAGAATATTTCAATAGTGGAATGCACTCAATTTGCATTTCCACTCAATTTGTTACATTCACTTACATTCTGATTGATTCTTATATTTGTCGTAAGTCAGTTCTGCTGTCATTTGATAGTGCACAATACCCTACTCTGATTTGGTTGGTGTGTATAAATATCAGAGTTGTTTAAGGGTATGCGGTGGCAACTTTGAGGTACACTACAAAACTACATGGCATTTTCCATCCGGGAACTCGTTCGACTAAGCGATTAATATCCCGAAAATATTTTTGGCCAAATATGAGTAAACAAATTAATGAATGGTCAAGGGAATGTCCAAATTGTCAGCAATCAAAAGTATTAAAGTACACAAAATCTCCTGTTTATAAAATGTCGATACCAAAAGGCCGTTTTGAACACGTCCATTTAGACATTGTTGGGCCACTTCTTCCATTTAATGGCTATAGATAACTTCTGACAGTAATTGATCGTTTTACAAGGTGGCCTGAAGCCTATCCATTGAGATATGTAGGCACAAAAACTGTTGTAGACTCGCTTGTACGGAGTTATATACCTAGGTTTGGGGTGCTGCTGAAAATAACAACAGATAGGGGCAGTCAATTCACATCACATATGTTTTCGGAGCTATCCAAATTTTTAGGTAGTTACAATATTATGACTTCGTCTTATCATCCCCAGAGTAATTGCATTGTTGAACGATTTCATGGGCAAATTAAAGCTACGTTAATGGCTAAAAATAGTTCTTCAAAATGGTTTGACGAACTTCCAATAGCATTGCTTGGGTTACGTTCAATATATAAGAAAGATCTAGGCGCAACTCCAGCCGAAATGGTATACGGACAAAGTATTCGTTTACCGGGCGAAATTGTAACAGAGGGCAAACAGAATTATGCGTCCGATACTTTGTTTAAGTTGAAAGAACACTTCAAAAGTGTAAGATCAAACATTGTTCATCATACGGATTCTAAAACAGGTTTTCATGTCCCAAAGAGTTTACAAAGTTGCAAGTTTGTATTTTTACGTAAAATAAACAAAAGGTCGTTACAACAGCCGTATGAAGGGCCATACAGAGTGGTAGAGAGAGACAAGAAATGTTTTAAGGTGGAAAAAGATGAACAAGTCATCACAATACCAATTGACCGCATAAAACCGGCTATTACAGAAGTTCCATTAAACCATACTTCAACTATCACTAATGATACATCTAAAACAGTTAAACATGTAACTTTTAATTTGTTGTAAATAAATGTTTTTTTTTTTCGAAGAGGAAGTAGTGTAGGAGTTTTACGTTGATATACTTTAAAAATAATTTTTGATGTTAAGTTACCTTAGATTTTATATGCTTGAGTTTTTTAAAAATATTTTCTAAAAAAATAAAATATTTTATATTCAATATTGTTGAACTGGAGAACAACATCTTTTTTTATTGGTATCAAATTTACAAACCAAAGGAACACCACACATGGCTATATCGACTTCCTTTTCTACTAGGATCCAGGGGCCAAAATATATAATAAAGAAATTACAAACGGAATGACAAACTGATATGTGTATATCCTTATCACTTAAATGAAGGGTATAAAAATTGGAAAATAAAAATAAGTCGCACCTAGCTTTTTATCTATGCAATTGTAGCTATCGAAATTCGGTGAAGTTTTCTCAAATTTCCCGATTTTAGATAAATTTGCCGGGATTTTTTTCCCAATACTCCACCTAAGAGGAAAAATTCAGTAAAAACTCCAATCCCATCTGTAACTATTTCTAAAACGGCTTCTCTTACTACTGTTGAAGATGTTTATTCGTGTCCTTTGGATCAAACTTTAATTGGATCTGAAGCTATTACACAGTTAAATTCCATGCAACTTGAAAGGAATAATAACTCAACTACTCCTTTTTTTATCAGCTACATCTTTAATTTCTTACAATATTGAACCAACTCAAGCCTCTAGAGAACTCCGTGCCATTCCTACACCTTTTCTGCTTGACACAACTGTGGATGATGTTAGAAACTTTTTATTATCTAAGTTTGATAATAATCTGCCAGCTAACATTAATATTTTTAAAATCAATTCAAGAAATATAGCGTCCTTCAAAATAATAGTTCCAGTTGATTATTTTGAACAAATCGTAAACGTCAATTTCTGGCCAAATCATACTCTTGTACGTGAATTTATCTATAGTGATGAAAACTGAGCTCGAATTCCTTCATCCAACCAAATTCCAGCCTTAATATTATTTACCAGAATGCTAATGGAATGAATACTAAACTCACTGATATGTTTCTTAATAGCTTTGACTGCGAAATCTATATTGCCGCATTTACTGAAACCCGCCCTTCGGGGAAGGAAACTGACACAAAACTATTCACGTGACCGGTTCTTTGGTGATGGGGACTGGTTCTAGTTCTAACACTTTGTATGAAAGGGGCATATCACTTTTACATGGCGTTGTCATTGGAGGGGGCAATTGGCCCAACTTCAGTACCTTATATCCGGTTCAAGATCAATCCTAAATAAACTTGTTTAGAGTTTGTTACTAAGGATCCTATATTACCTATTGTCCCCAAACAACCTGTCTTAAAACAAACCTTAAACTACTTATTCAGAAGTAGTCTTCTAAGCACTTGTCACGGAGTTACCTGAAACAAGTAGCACAGTTCCAGTCCCTTTTAAACTACTTCAGAACTAGTTCCTTAATACAAAAAAAAAGCTTTATCCCTTGAAATGTTTTCATTTCTTTAATGCATTTTAACTTTACTATTTATTTTAAAACAAATGGTTTTAATTATTTACACAAGATAAACAAATATTAAAAATTAGAAAATTAAAATAATTTTAAATACTAAAAAAATTCAACAAATAGGAATTCAGGATTATCTTTAAAGCTACCATCATTTGAATTTTATCAACTAAAAAATAATTTTGCTTCCTTATTTTCGGTTATGGACAATTTTTATAAAATTTTCTCTGTTGTCATGTGAAATAAATTTAGGCAAAATGTAATGAAGCAAATTTAATTTCAAACAGCAATTAGTTTAAAAAAAACAAGAAAGCAACAAATGTTTTATAAAAATTAAAATAATTTTATCTGTCAAATTTAACAACAAAAATATAATTTTTCAAAATTTATGGGATTACTATTATTAGTATTATGTTTATCCTTTATAATTTTTTTAGGTGTCGCTTTTTTATTAGGTGAACTGATTTTCTTATATTTTTTTCAATGTATCTAACATCAGGATTTGCTCTTATTGCATCTACAAGAGGCAAAATAGTTTTGATTTGATGAAGTTAATGTTTTCTTTCAAAATTTTTGGTTAAATATTTACCTTCGATGACACTATAAAAATTTTTAAAATCTTACAGTCTACCTTTTCCATGGGTTCCATCTACGTTGTACACACATATATATTATGTCTTCAGAAATTTTGATAAAATTATTTCGAATTAAGTTTTTTACTACAACCACCTAAATACAAGAAGTTTAAAAAGTTGTGAATAAGTACAATAATATACAATAATTTTTCAAAAATATACTTACATATAAATGTTTGTTATGTTCGCTTATTTCCTTTTCAATATCGTTCAAGGCTGTTTCGGAGAAAATTGGAAATAATTCAGAGAGCTGGTTTGATGTTTGGTCCTACTTTATTAGAAGTTTTGTTAATACAGTTTGCTCGGCTAATGCTTCCATTATTTTTTTGTTTTGCTCAAAGAGTAATTCTAAAAAAAGTATTGGTTTGTAGCGAGTAGCTACATGTACTATGATGTATAAATAAAACAAATGTTGCCATACCTGTTTGTTGTTTAAACAGACCGTCAATATAGAATTTTATTTCGGAACAGTCTTTACAACTGTTCTCTGGAGAAGTCTGTTCTTTGTTGTGAACATCGTTTGGTTGACGATTGCGTTTCATTTTGGCTTTTGGTTCAAAATAATGTATAAAAGAGGAAAAAAATTAAAAACATCATGAAAAAGTGGTATTAATAAAAGTTTGTTATCATGCGAAGGACAAAGTAATTTGTTTTCTATTTCTGTAACCAGGAACTGCTCCTCTTTTTAAGATGAAACGTGATCAACCAAGCAAATTCCTATCTCCATTGAATCAATTGGGGTAAAGAAAAAACTTGTTTTTTTGTTTAATCTATTTCCAATAATACGATTTTTATCTTTGTCAAATAGTTTAATTTCAACGGGAATATTGGTGTTTATGTAACATATGTTGTTAGGTTTGCTTGTAGTAAAAATTAAAACATTTGTTTTAAAGTTCTGAACAACGTTATTTTTTTCTTTAAAGCCTTCGGTAATTTCCGTTACA
The DNA here is from genome assembly GCA_963583895.1 of Melanophora roralis. Classification (NCBI taxonomy): domain Eukaryota; kingdom Metazoa; phylum Arthropoda; class Insecta; order Diptera; family Rhinophoridae; genus Melanophora; species Melanophora roralis. The sequence goes on from OY757188.1 coordinate 54,635,688, forward strand.
ATCTTCTTTTCACATCTTATTTTATTTAAGAGCTGCTGTATAATTTTGGTAGGTTGCTTAACATATTTTTTTAATATTTGAAGATAATTTTCAAAGTCATTAGCTGAAAAGCTTTGTAATGTTCCTAGCTCAGTAACACATTCACTTAAATGTAAGAAACGGCAATTTGCCCAAAAACAATAGAACATTTTTGAACAAACTCCTGTAACAAATTTTCTGCCACCTTAACATTACTTTTCAAGTTTTTTTGCATAGACAGTAATCTGGATGAACAATGCAACAGTAAAAATACATAATAAACCTCGTTAGGAGTTTTGTTTTGGAATATAAGAATGCCGGTATATAATAGGACTTGGCGAAATTCAGTTGCCTTCCAATTAAAAATTTCATCAAAACTTCTAGGAAAACGAACAAATTCTTTTGGAATGTGGGGCTTAAGGGATTCTAAATGACTAGAAACATTTTTTATTTGCTTTTTTGTAATTTTAAAATTTAATTTGTTGTGAATCATTCGCAGAATAATTTTTCGCGCTACGCCTAAGTCCAAGCATCAAGTGCATAGCATCATAGCATCAAGTGGTACCTGAGATATCATTTTAACTCCTAAGTTTTCCAATATAGTTTTCTCAGAGTGAAACTGTTTCTTATGATGACTTAAATGCCTACGCTTTAAAAAGTCATCATCAGTTATCAACTCACCGGATTCTGAGCAATATGTGAGAATATTTTCAATTTTTCTTGAAACTTTTGGCGCATCCATTGGAAGATGTGTGCCCAACAATCCCACAAATAAATGCATTTGCTGGCGAGTCACAAACAACTACTCTGAGTTTTACCTTAATGATCTTATTTTCCAATTGAAGACCACTTAAAAGAAGATTTTTCATTTCAGAAACAAATTCAGACAACTATTAGGTTTAGTTTTCCCAAGATAAATGCCAACAGGAATTATTGAAATGCTTTTTATATTAACTATGCACACCAATATTGGCCATAATTGAGTTCTTAAGCTTTTAAAAAGTGGCAGGCCATCTATATTTATGTCAAATATAATTTCATCGTACTTGGATAATATAGAAGAAAGAGATTTTAGCTGTTTTTGAATATCCAAGTGTGAATATATGCCAGGGAACACTTCTTTTAGCAACGCTTTTTCCTTATTTGGAACAATAGTTTTCATACTAAGGGGAACATCTAAGTTCCCTTCAAAAAGTATTTTTAATAATTCTTCGACAGGTTTTTATACTTGGGCTGTTTCTTAAGCACCATTCCCTAAGTTTTTCACGAAGAGGTTTTTTATTCTCTAATGGTAAACTTTGATAAGTTTGGCTCACAAATTCCTCATGAAAAATATTTTCTTTGAAATTATAACTTTCCTTAACACAGTCTAAACTTTTTACATATTCTTTTTTCTTATTTTTTATTAATCTTTTAATATTTCTCTTACTTTTTCCTCTTCAGCACATTTTTACTTACTTTTTCTTATTATTTAAGAACTTCTTGCAATAACTTTTTTGTTTCAATTTTACTGCGAACGCACTGCGTCCTGCATTATAACAGATGATACTTATTTCTTTATACCTGTAGGATATTTTTTGGTAGTTTACCAAATTTTAATTCTGAGCCCACTTGGCCAGAATTTATTAAAACACTTTGTTTTATTTTTAACTTAAGTTCATTATTTAATTGTTTATTTATTTAATATAAATTCATTTTAATTTATTTTATTTTTCTTAATTTAAAGTTATATTATATTTTAATTATTATTAACTATTTAATTGTATGCCGCTTCTTGCGGAGAACAGATTCAAAAACTTCCACTTTAAACAAGTTATTTTACAATACTCCTGGTTTCTGCCTCTTGCAGAAACATCAAATTATTTTTAGATATTAAAGACAATGTTAAGATATATATACATACTTACATACATACGTGCAGACGTACAAGCATAAGCAATGATCTGATTTTGTACCTGCAGTTACACTTGTTGTTGGCACAAAAACGTTTATTTATTCTGCCGTTAAATGTACTTAAATATGTATGAAGTTTGTTGTTGTATGCACTTGCATACGAATATTTTGAGGAATGTATTAAAGTTAAACAGATCAATTTTAATAATTTTGTAAACAAATGACAATATCAAAGAGAAATAAAGATAAAAAGAATATGTGTACATGCTTATTTGAATACAATTATTAGGGTTTGCAGTTGATGTAATCTTTAATAACCGTTTGGGGAAAAAATCCCAAACATTCTCCCCCGCGAAGAGCAGTGGTTCTTAGGTAGTAGATATTTGGTTATCTTCATTATAGATTTCACTGGATGGCAAAAATTTTAGTTATAGGACGCTTGATGTAGTTGCCGTTGCAGTAAAGCGTAACTACTCGTACTAATCCATCTATACCGGGATGTAATACTTCGACTTTGGCAAGTAGCCATTAACCTGGTGTACTTCGTACACATATAGACAAGAAGAAAGATGAAGCCCTTAGAAGTTGCTGCAGTTTGCAGAGATGAAGTTTGTATAGCATAGTCCAGCCCACTATGCTTAAAAGATCGAGTTAGTTGCAGTCGGACAGCTGGTAGATTACCCATGAGCTGTTGATATGATTGTTCTTTGAACTTTAAAGAAACGGTGCATTCACGTTGAACTCGTTTAGCTAGGTTGCGAGCTGAAACGACCCAGTATTTTTGAACCACATAAGATTGCATATACTGTGGGCCCCCGGGAAGAGTTTTTAAACGTGCATCTAAAAACATAAGAAAAGAAAGGGAATTTTGCTTCGATAACAAAATCGGATACTTGGTGTTGTAGGATAGAGTCGAATTCGATAATCGAGCTCCTACTCGGAGAATACCATATTCATCCAGAACGGGCGATAATTTTGCAATGTTGCTTTGATTGGAAACTCTGTGTTCCAATTGTAGTGTTTTTATTTCTTCTTGAAAAGAAACAGCTTGCGTAAGTTTGATGAGCAAATTGAGTGACGACGCTAATTCTGTTGTTTTTAGAAATTCAACTTCTCCGTTGCTTCGCTGTAGTTTGATGTTGTAAAAACGGAATAGATATGACGTCGCACGTATCAACTTGGATAGCCTTGAAAATCTAGTTGTTATTTCTGGATATGTTGCATTAGTTGTTTTTGTTAAATGAACCGCAGCATTGTGGTTAGCTATATTTTCATTAAACGTTTCAGTAGGGGAGGAAGGCCAGGATTCAGGTGTGTATTGAAGCCAAGGTGGGCTAGTCCACCAGAGATTGTGATTGACCAGTTGTTCAGGCAGAAGTCCCCTAGACGCACATTCTGCAGGATTTTCTTTTGTAGGAACGTATTTCCAGCTATAAACATCTGTAAGACGTTGAATTTGCGCTACTTGGTTTGCCACGTAAACTTCTAAGCACGTTGATTTGGTTTTTAAACAGGATAGAACTATGGTAATATCAGTCCAGTAGACTGTTTTGACAATAATGAACTCTATGCTGGTTTTGATTTTGGCAACTAGGGATGCCATGAGGGCTGCTGCATTTAGCTCAAGCCGAGGTATTGTTTCACCCCTCAAGGGAACAACCTTTGTTTTAGGTTGTAGCAAGTTGACTTTAACCTCACCAGATTCTGTTGTTACACGAGCGTGGACAACTGCTGCATAGGCTGCTTTTGAAGCGTCGCTAAAGGCATGAATATCTATATTTGACTTATTAGGCCTGTAGCCAACCCATCTTGGAATTTTTATTTCTTCAAGAGTTTTAAGCACCGAACGAAAATGAACCCATTCACGTAGGATATCATCTAGTAGGGCATCATTCCATCCTAATTTTAATTTCCAGAGTTTTTGGAAGATTATTTTCGCTTTGACAGTGGTAGCGAAGTCTAGTTTCTTTTTAGCACTAATTTCAGGCTGCTTTAGTCTTTTTAAAGCATTGTAATCTGTGTGCAAAAATGAAGGTAGCTCGTGACCCTTGAGTAAATTTTTAATTGGCAAATAAACAGTAGATCTCCCATTTTAATCACGGGAGTGAATTTCGCTAGTTTTTTTTTCGCACAGCTCATCTTCTGTGGACATCTGTTTTGTATCTAGTAATTCCTCTTGTTTCCAAAAAAGACGAGGTTGTTCATCTAGAGAACAAAGATTTGAAGAAATTCTTCTAGTAGACATAGAAGTCTTGATTGACCCTAAAAGCATCCAACCAAATTTAGTTTCTTGCAAAAGTAGGCGGTTCTCAAACTTTTTCATACCTGGCAGTATAACATCACTGTAGACATCATTTCCCAGAAGAATGTCAATTTTATTTTGAGTAATAAAATTTGGATCTGCAAAAAAGTATTCTGAGAGATCTGGAATGACAGTAGAAGAAATTTGGTTGGGAATGTATGAGGTAACTTTAGGCACTACTAGAGCAGTAATGGGTAATTGAAATTGTTGATCATATCTTGAATGGATCGTAAATCGAACAGATTTTTTGACGGTGACTGCCTGGTGGCCTCCAATGCCAGAAACATTGACTCGAGTTTTGGTTATTGGTACTGGTAACAGTTTAGACAGCTCTTCAGAAATAAATGAGATCTGGGAACCCTGGTCAACCAGAGCTTTTACACAATAGGTATTATGCAAAACTTTTATTAAAACGTTAACAGTTGGCAGTAGCGCAGGATTTAAAGATTTTATACTTAAACTTGAAATATTTGTACTAACAGTAGAAGACCTTGACGTAGACGGTGTAGCAGGGGGCTGAGAAGTTTGGCTTTCACTGGTATTACTTACTACAGATGAGGTAGTGGGAACAGGATTGTGTTTGGAAAACTCATTATGTAAAATAGTATGGTGTGGTTCACTGCAAATGTGGCACTTAGTAGTGAGTTAACAAGACGATTGTAGATGTTCACGATTAAGACAGTTTCGGCAAAGACGATGCTGATTTACTAACAGCATTTTATCGGCTGAGGATAAAGTTGTATACTGAAAGCATTTGTAGAGGGGTTGACGTTTGTGGCAGCAAGGGCAGTTATTGTCACTGACAGTTGAGGCAGTATGAGCCCGTACAAATTGAGTGGGATTTTTACGGGTTTCTTTGCCGTGTGGGCGTATAATTGGGACCTCTTCTTCTAAACACTCAAGTGTGCGAAACGTAGTTTCCAGAAATTCCAGCATTTCTGACATCGCCGGAATGGATGTGCTAGCTTTGAGTGATTGCTCCCATTCTTTACGCGTTTGGGGTTCAAGCTTTTGTGTAATTAGATAGACTAGAATTGGATCCCACGTTGATATATCAAAATCCAGAGGCCTTAACTGGGAAAGGCAAGTTCGTGTTGTATCTAGCAGTTCCTTTATGGTTTTTAAAGTGCCATCAGAGGTTGGCATAGAAAATAATCGTTTTAAAATTTGTTCAACCAATTTTATTTTATTGTAGAATCTCTCCTCGAGAGCATCCCATGCTAAATCGTAACTAGATTCTGCTGCTGGATATTCGTTAACCAGACTACGGTGGGCTACCAGTACAAGACGACTTCAAATAAAAATATTTCTGTACCTTTGTGAGAGAATGATTTTGATGTACCAATGTTTTAAACATGTCTCTTTAAGAAATCCATTCCAAATAATCGCCAGAAAATGTTGGTAAATCAATTTTCGGGAGTCTTGCTCCAGCACACACTGATTCATTTCAGCTACTGTTTACGAAAAAGTAGCTCCACACGGGCGTATTAAACACTAGCACGTAGCGAGACGGCAGTCGGTTTAAATTATACAAAAAAAAAAGAATTGTCGGCGCAGGACAATTGCAACTAGTTAATGGACCGTAGACGAGACGGCAGCACATTAATTGTACACTTTTATTTGAATTAACTGTCACCACATGGACAGTTATCACTATTTTACAACCGTAGACGAGACGGCAGAAAATATTTTTTCACTTATAATTGGGTTATTTGTCAGCACACGGACAGTTCCCGGGTTTCGGCACCATTTTTATGTAGGAGATTTTTTGGTAGTTTACCAAATTTTAATTCTGAGCCCACTTGGCCAGATTTTATTATTTATTTATTTTTAACTTAAGTTCATTATTTAATTGTTTATTTATTTAATATAAATTCATTTTACTTTATTTTATTTTTCTTAATTTAAAGTTATATTTTAATTATTATTAACTATTTAATTGTATGCCGCTTCTTGCGCAGAACAGATTCAAAAACTTCCACTTTAAACAAGTTATTTTACAATACTCCTGGTTTCTGCCTCTTGCAGAAACATCAAATTATTTTTAGATATTAAAGACAATGTTAAGATATATATACATACTTACATACATACATGCAGACGTACAAGCATAAGCAATGATCTGATTTTGTACCTGCAGTTACACTTGTTGTTGGCACAAAAACGTTTATTTATTCTGCCGTTAAATGTACTTAAATATGTATGAAGTTTGTTGTTGGATGCACTTGCATACGAATATTTTGAGGAATGTATTTAAGTTAAACAGTTAGATCAATTTTAATAATTTTGTAAACAAATGACAATATCAAAGAGAAATAAAGATAAATAGAATATGTGTGACATGCTTATTTGAATACAATTATTAGGGTTTGCAGTTGATGTAATTTTTAATAACCGTTTGGGGAAAAAATCCCAAACAATAACAGTTACATCAAATGATTGGACTCAGGATTTCTTTAATAGTTTAACTGATTTAAGTATCGTCCAGATAAATAACATTTCTAACAGCAATAACCGCTAATTGGATCTTGTTTTTGTAAAAAATCCTTCACTTTTAGACGTGTCTAAAACCAACCCCTTATTTTTTCCCGAGAATCGACATCATACAACATTGTTAATTTCTGCGCCTTTTTTTCAGAAAAAAACTGTCCACGCCATATTTAAATCATTTTATTTTAAACGTACGAACTACCAGCAGTTAAAGAAGAATTTGTTACATAATATCAAATGGCTTGAAGTTCTTGTCATTTTATATAACTGTAGTAATTTTGATCAAATCTTGGAAAAATTCTACTCAATTCTCTTCAGTTGTATATCAGTCAGCACTCCATTGCTAAAGAAGACTAAGTCAAATCGGCCACCATGGTATTCTCGTACATTTCCGGGTAAAAAATCGCAAGAACCGTTGATATAAATTTATGAAAAGAAAAAGTCCTAAAAATCAAAGCCTTAATCTCATAACTCAAAGCCGTGAAATTTTTGAAAACAAGAAAAGTTATGCATCGTATATTTACAAAATGAAATTGTACTCTAAGAATTTTGTTAATTTTAAACGCAAATTTTCAACGTATCCATCTACTATGAAAATGAACAATGTAGTTTATTCCAATAATGTAGATATTTTTTTTTTGTTTTAACATATATTTTATTATTGAATCTTCGCTTAAGCGAACTAACAATAAGTATTCAAATCTTAAAACTAAGTAATTAATACTAGTCCAGTCAGTACCAGACTAAAATTTAAGTTCTCACAATAAAATTATTTTTATTTATTATTTTATTGTGAGAATAATGTAGATATTGACAATTATTTTGCTATTTGCCTCTACTTTTTCCACGAAAAATTTCTATACTACAACTTATCCTTATCAGATTACTTCGACTACATCAGTTAATATATCATCTTTGGATGTCAATACTGTCTTAAAAAGCGTGAGAAGTTTAAAAAATTCATATAATCCTGGTGCTGATGGTATTCCCAGCTGCATATTAAAAAATTGTGCTGATGTATAAGCTATTATTTTCGTCTTCATAACAAAAATAACAAGGAAGAAGATTCACCGGATGCCGTTGTGCTTGCAAAACTCTGCTCACCATATGACAAAAATTTTATATTAAAGTCATAAGCGAATTTCACAAAAGTAAATAAAAGCCAATTGTATCTACGCCATATTGGATTTAATACTCAGGAGCATTATGATAAAAGAATCTACTTCAATAAAAATTTGGAGCCAACGAATTTTAAAATATTCATGCAGCAATCGATTTAACTTGTCTTTCTTGTAAAAGCGTTGTCACCTTTGTTTTATATACTGACTAGCTAAGCCCCGGTGTGCTTCGCTACCCCAATCATAGTAAAATTATTAAAATATGTAAACAAAAGAGTTTATATATTTTTTAATTTATTGGTTGCCCCACATAAGTTGCAATAAATAATCAGTCAGCCCTACTATTTACTTAGCACATAAAAATTGGAAATTTACCAGGCTTACAGTTTTGGAGATATTCAGAAAGCAAAAATTATTTATAAATTTCTATATATAATCTTAGCCCCTATTAACATATTAACATTTTTTGGTAACCTGACGAATGCAATTTAAACTATGTTTCTACCTTCATTGGTTTAAAGTTACGAAAAATACTAAAACATAATTTTAACCTTTTTTCCCCCTAAGAGTCCAATTATTCCAAAAAGACCCAAAAACGTATTCCTATTTTTTAGGCCTGTCGCATCCAATTTGAATTATGTTTCTATCTTTGTTGGTTGAAAAGTAACAAACAACGCATAAAAAAATCAAAATAAATTTTTAACCCTGTTTTCCCCTTTTGGGTCCAAAATTAAAAAAGTACGAAAAAAGTAATAATATTTTTTTAAGACCTATCGAACGCAATTTGAATAATGTTTATATCTTTATTGGTTTAAAAGTAACAAAAAATACCAAAAAGTACCAAAAGATAATATTAGCCCCTTTTTCCCCCATTTCGGACCAAAATGAAAAAAAATCTCCAGATACCTGTCTGTTTGTTTCTTAAGGAAAACGCAAAATTTTTGAAATTTTGTTTCTATCTTATATACATCAAAAGATAGTAGGCTACAGGTTTTTCCTTTTTTGTCCCCTTTTTATCCCTTTACCAGCCCAATTTCTAAAAATTCGTATGTATTTAAACAAACATGTATTTAGCTCTACGCGTTTGATCAGCATGGCTTTGGGTAGGCAATTCATAACCAGACCTTCCCACACAAATGGGCGTAGTGTGGGCGCGGCAGCAAAGATTTCAAAAAAAAACTTGCCAATTGTTTCTTCCAGACTTTAAGTAACTCGCTGTAAAAATTTCAAAAAATCGATCCACTGGTGTGGACAGCTATAAATTACAAACATACATACATATGTACATACATACATACATACATACATACATACATACATACATACATACATACATACATACATACATACATACATACATACATACATACATACATACATACATACATACATACATACATACATACATACATACATACATACATACATACATACATACATACATACATACATACATACATACATACATACATACATACATACATACATACATACATACATACATACATACATACATACATACATACATACATACATACATACATACATACATACATACATACATACATACATACATACATACATACATACATACATACATACATACATACATACATACATACATACATACATACATACATACATACATACATACATACATACATACATACATACATACATACATACATACATACATACATACATACATACATACATACATACATACATACATACAACCTTTCTTTATATAATAGATAGATACAGGGATCACATTTCAAATATTTTTCAAAAGAAGTTCAAACTTCTCTTATATTGTTATATCCAAATTTTATTATGCTTTTGTGCAAATTTTTGTACCTCACCAAAGAAAAAGGGGTAAGACCCACCTCCAATTACACCGATCGACACAGAATCACTTCCTGAGTCGATTAAAACCTGTCAGTCCATCCGTCCGGCTAGGAGTTAGGCTGAATTCCAAAACGCAGTTTGCTTTGCATCACGAAATTTCAAGTTTTTCCTGAAAGCAAAGATGATGTTTTTGATAATATCTTCTACTTCCACATGAGTGCTTACCGCTATATTAATGTCCTGGAAGCAAAAAACGTTGTCCGATTGTAAAGAGTGAATAAGGGAAGAAGTTGAAAATTTTAAATGCAAGGCAAACTGCGTTTTGGAATTCAGCCTTAATGTATTCTTGTAAGCAAAGTAAAGACCGCATTTTTGCAGATATTTCGATGAAATTTGGAACAGATAAGTTTTTTGGCATAAGAAAAAAGCATGTTGTTTGTGGTGATGATCAGGTTATTTTTCAACAGAGCTCCCATACAAATGTCCTCCCGGATTAAGGGTTTTAGGCTATAACTGGCTAGAATATGGCCTTATCTTCACATAATTTTGCACGTTTGTCTATCTTTATGCCACCCATTTTTATACCTAAAATAAATATTATCGGTCTATTTTTGAGCTTTATAAAAATCGCAACAATAAAAGAACCAGTTTGAAAACTTACATTTTTGTGGGCGCTGCAATCCTCCATTTTTGTCCTTTAGAACTTCGGAATTAGAGGCCTTCTATATGTGTGCCAATTTTAAAAAATCAGTGCAATAAAAGTACCAGCATAAAAAGTTTAACTTCTATGGGCGTGGCACCGCCCACTTTTTTACCTTCAAAATTTTAACTTTAAAAGCCGTTTACGTGCGAACTAATTTCCAAAAATCGGTCTCGAAGGGGAATTGAAATTATGTTTCTATCATAATTTATTTTAAAGTTACAAAAAGTACTAAAACATAATTTTAACCCTTTCTTTCCCTTAGGGTCTATAAAATTAAAAAAGTATCTAAAAACGTACTCATATTTTTTAGGCCTGTTACATTTAATTTGAATAATGTTGCTATCTTTATTGGTTTAAAAGTTACAAAAAACGAATAAAAAAATCAAAATATATTTTTAGCCCTTTTTTCCCCCTTTGGGTCCAAAATTAAAAAAAAGTACGAAAAACGTAATCATATTTTTGTAAGACCTATCTAACGCAATTTGAAAAATTTTTCTATCTTTATTGGTTTAAAAGTTACAAAAAGTACCAAAAAGTACCAAAATATAATTTAAACCCCTTTTTTCGGCCTTTCGGACCAAAATTAAAAAAAAAAAACTCCAAATACCTGTCTGTTTATTTCTTAAGGAAAACGCTAAACTTTTTAAATTTTGTTTCTATCTTATAGACATCAAGAGATAGTAGGTTACCGATTTTTCCCTTTTTGTCCCCTTTTTATCCCTTTACGGGCCCAATGTTTAACAATTCATGTGCATTTAAACAAACATGTAAAGCTTAACACGTGTTGTAAATTTCAGGTATTTAGCTCTACGCGTTTGAGCAGTATGGCTCTGGGTAATTTTGTTACTTGACCTTCCCACACAAATGGGCGTAGTGTGGGCGTGGCAGCAACAAATTCCCAAAAAAAGGTAACCTATTGTTCCTTTTAGACTTGAAGTAAAACTCTGTAAAAATTTCACAAAAATCGATCCACTGGTGTGGCCAGCTGTAAAATACAAACATACATACATACATACATACATACATACATACATACATACATACATACATACATACACACACATCCCTTCTTTATATAATAGATAGATACAGGGATCACATTTCAAATATTTTTCAAAAGAAGTTCAAACTTCTCTTATATTGTTATATACAAATTTTATTATGCTTTTGTGCAAATTTTTGTACCTCACCAAAGAAAAAGGGGTAAGACCCACCTCCAATTACACCGATCGACACAGAATCACTTCCTGAGTCGATTAAAACCTGTCAGTCCATCCGTCCGGCTAGGAGTTAGGCTGAATTCCAAAACGCAGTTTGCTTTGCATCACGAAATTTCAAGTTTTTCCTGAAAGCAAAGATGATGTTTTTGATAATATCTTCTACTTCCACATGAGTGCTTACCGCTATATTAATGTCCTGGAAGCAAAAAACGTTGTCCGATTGTAAAGAGTGAATAAGGGAAGAAGTTGAAAATTTTAAATGCAAGGCAAACTGCGTTTTGGAATTCAGCCTTAATGTATTCTTGTAAGCAAAGTAAAGACCGCATTTTTGCAGATATTTCGATGAAATTTGGAACAGATAAGTTTTTTGGCATAAGAAAAAAGCATGTTGTTTGTGGTGATGATCAGGTTATTTTTCAACAGAGCTCCCATACAAATGTCCTCCCGGATTAAGGGTTTTAGGCTATAACTGGCTAGAATATGGCCTTATCTTCACATAATTTTGCACGTTTGTCTATCTTTATGCCACCCATTTTTATACCTAAAATAAATATTATCGGTCTATTTTTGAGCTTTATAAAAATCGCAACAATAAAAGAACCAGTTTGAAAACTTACATTTTTGTGGGCGCTGCAATCCTCCATTTTTGTCCTTTAGAACTTCGGAATTAGAGGCCTTCTATATGTGTGCCAATTTTAAAAAATCAGTGCAATAAAAGTACCAGCATAAAAAGTTTAACTTCTATGGGCGTGGCACCGCCCACTTTTTTACCTTCAAAATTTTAACTTTAAAAGCCGTTTACGTGCGAACTAATTTCCAAAAATCGGTCTCGAAGGGGAATTGAAATTATGTTTCTATCATAATTTATTTTAAAGTTACAAAAAGTACTAAAACATAATTTTAACCCTTTCTTTCCCTTAGGGTCTATAAAATTAAAAAAGTATCTAAAAACGTACTCATATTTTTTAGGCCTGTTACATTTAATTTGAATAATGTTGCTATCTTTATTGGTTTAAAAGTTACAAAAAACGAATAAAAAAATCAAAATATATTTTTAGCCCTTTTTTCCCCCTTTGGGTCCAAAATTAAAAAAAAGTACGAAAAACGTAATCATATTTTTGTAAGACCTATCTAACGCAATTTGAAAAATTTTTCTATCTTTATTGGTTTAAAAGTTACAAAAAGTACCAAAAAGTACCAAAATATAATTTAAACCCCTTTTTTCGGCCTTTCGGACCAAAATTAAAAAAAAAAAAACTCCAAATACCTGTCTGTTTATTTCTTAAGGAAAACGCTAAACTTTTTAAATTTTGTTTCTATCTTATAGACATCAAGAGATAGTAGGTTACCGATTTTTCCCTTTTTGTCCCCTTTTTATCCCTTTACGGGCCCAATGTTTAAAAATTCATGTGCATTTAAACAAACATGTAAAGCTTAACACGTGTTGTAAATTTCAGGTATTTAGCTCTACGCGTTTGAGCAGTATGGCTCTGGGTAATTTTGTTACTTGACCTTCCCACACAAATGGGCGTAGTGTGGGCGTGGCAGCAACAAATTCCAAAAAAAAGGTAACCTATTGTTCCTTTTAGACTTGAAGTAAAACTCTGTAAAAATTTCACAAAAATCGATCCACTGGTGTGGCCAGCTGTAAAATACAAACATACATACATACATACATACATACATACATACATACATACATACATACATACATACACACACATCCCTTCTTTATATAATAGATAGATACAGGGATCACATTTCAAATATTTTTCAAAAGAAGTTCAAACTTCTCTTATATTGTTATATACAAATTTTATTATGCTTTTGTGCAAATTTTTGTACCTCACCAAAGAAAAAGGCGTAAGACCCACCTCCAATTACACCGATCGACACAGAATCACTTCCTGAGTCGATTAAAACCTGTCAGTCCATCCGTCCGGCTAGGAGTTAGGCTGAATTCCAAAACGCAGTTTGCTTTGCATCACGAAATTTCAAGTTTTTCCTGAAAGCAAAGATGATGTTTTTGATAATATCTTCTACTTCCACATGAGTGCTTACAGCTATATTAATGTCCTGGAAGCAAAAAACGTTGTCCGATTGTAAAGAGTGAATAAGGGAAGAAGTTGAAAATTTTAAATGCAAGGCAAACTGCGTTTTGGAATTCAGCCTTAATGTATTCTTGTAAACAAAGTAAAGACCGCATTTTTGCAGATATTTCGATGAAATTTGGAACAGATAAGTTTTTTGGCATAAGAAAAAAGCATGGTGTTTGTGGTGATGATCAGGTTATTTTTCAACAGAGCTCCCATACAAATGTCCTCCCGGATTAAGGGTTTTAGGCTATAACTGGCTAGAATATGGCCTTATCTTCACATAATTTTGCACGTTTGTCTATCTTTATGCCACCCATTTTTATACCTAAAATAAATATTATCGGTCTATTTTTGAGCTTTATAAAAATCGCAACAATAAAAGAACCAGTTTGAAAACTTACATTTTTGTGGGCGCTGCAATCCTCAATTTTTGTCCTTTAGAACTTCGGAATTAGAGGCCTTCTATATGTGTGCCAATTTTAAAAAATCAGTGCAATAAAAGTACCAGCATAAAAAGTTTAACTTCTATGGGCGTGGCACCGCCCACTTTTTTACCTTCAAAATTTTAACTTTAAAAGCCGTTTACGTGCGAACTAATTTCCAAAAATCGGTCTCGAAGAGGAATTGAAATTATGTTTCTATCATAATTTATTTTAAAGTTACAAAAAGTACTAAAACATAATTTTAACCCTTTCTTTCCCTTAGGGTCTATAAAATTAAAAATGTATCTAAAAACGTACTCATATTTTTTAGGCCTGTTACATTTAATTTGAATAATGTTGCTATCTTTATTGGTTTAAAAGTTACAAAAAACGAATAAAAAAATCAAAATATATTTTTAGCCCTTTTTTCCCCCTTTGGGTCCAAAATTAAAAAAAAATACGAAAAACGTAATCATATTTTTGTAAGACCTATCTAACGCAATTTGAAAAATTTTTCTATCTTTATTGGTTTAAAAGTAACAAAAAGTACCAAAAAGTACCAAAATATAATTTAAACCCCTTTTTTCGGCCTTTCGGACCAAAATTAAAAAAAAAATCCAAATACTTGTCTGTTTATTTCTTAAGGAAAACGCTAAACTTTTTAAATTTTGTGTCTATCTTATAGACATCAAGAGATAGTAGGTTACCGATTTTTCCCTTTTTGTCCCCTTTTTATCCCTTTACGGGCCCAATGTTTAAAAATTCATGTGCATTTAAACAAACATGTAAAGCTTAACACGTGTTGTAAATTTCAGGTATTTAGCTCTACGCGTTTGAGCAGTATGGCTCTGGGTAATTTTGTTACTTGACCTTCCCACACAAATGGGCGTAGTGTGGGCGTGGCAGCAACAATTTCCAAAAAAAAAGTAACCTATTGTTCCTTTTAGACTTGATGTAACACTCTGTAAAAATTTCACAAAAATCTATCCACTGGTGTGGCCAGCTATAAAATACAAACATACATACATACATACATACATACACACACACCCCTTCTTTATATAATAGATTATGTTGTATTCAAATAGCACGGTTTTGGGTTCTACAGCTAGTACGAGAAGTCCAATACAAATTCGTAGTAACCAACAAAACGGTATTAAGATCTGCCATAATAATGCCCAAAGCTTACTTCCTAAAATTGACGAACTTCGTTACTTATTTAAAAAATCCATGGTGGATATAGTATGTGTATCGGAAACGTGGTTTGATAGAGTTTTACCAGAAAGTTTTGTTATGGTCAGTGGCTATACAGTAATTAGAAATGATAGAATGGGTTATGCCGGTGGGGTTGTGAGTTTTATAAAGAATCATATACACTATAAGGAGGTAAAGAGAACTGGAAATAATGCGGCAATTGAATAATTATTTATTGAAATTATTGTAGGTGACAGGAAGCTATTGTTGGGTTGCATTTATCGACCAGATCGATTTTGCTACTCAATACACGGATGAGGTTTTTGCAGGTGATTTTAACTGCAATCTATTGATGGATTCTAGCTTTCAGGGTCAATTGCTATTTATTGGTCTGCATATAGTCAACACTAAGTACCCTACACATTTCTCGAGTACTAATAGTACACTAATAGATATTTTTATTTCGGGTAATATTTGAAATCTGTTACTGTTCGATCAACTAACTGTGCCCTGTTTCTCTAGACATGATCTTATTTTTATGTGTCATGATTTAAATTTATTGAAAACTGATAGTCCCATTAGTTTACGTGACTTTCGTAACATTCACTTTATTGGAGGAACGATTTAACGCCACTAACTGGAACATACACATACTGTATATGGCTTCTGTTTATGAGCAGTTTAAATTTTTTAATAGTCGTATACTCTGCCTTTTTGATATTACAGTTCTCTTGAAAACTTATCGTGGTGATAAATCTAATAAAGTTTGGTTTAACTCTTCCATCAGACGCCAAATCAGAGATCGTGATGTGCTTTATTCACGTTGGAAACGTTTTAGAACCACTGAGCTGCATGAGAAATACCGCATAGCTCTTTGAAATGTTGACAGAAGCATAAGGGATGCTTAGTCAAACTATTATGCTACCAGATTTAGAACAGTGGTTGACTCTAAAAGAAAATGGCAAACGATTAAGGAAATTAAAATTGGAAATAGTACGCCTCCTAATTGCATTGTTGATGTCAATTAGTTTAATTCTCTATTTATTAATATTCCTTTAGCTGCATCAGGGGAACCAAATCCAACTATTAATCCGGCAAATTTTTATCTGTACTTCCTATTGATGTCTTGTCCAACTGTCTGTCCATTTGCATTTGGGTTGGACATGATACACCCAAAATTTCTTAAACTTCTTCTACCTCGCTTATTAGTTTATATTACCCACATTTTAAACACTATTTGTACCAAGAGTCAATTTCCAACTTGCTGGAAATATGCTAAAATCCTTCCTGTTCCTAAAACTGGTACTGAGTTTCGTCTCATTTTAATACTACCATACTTATCTAAAGTACTTGAACGACTGTTATATATACAAATGTTTGACTATTTGACTGCTCACAAGCTCAGGGAGAACTCAATCGGGCTTAAGACCAAAGTATAGTTGTATAACGGCGGTACTAAATGTGTCTGAGAATATCAGACACAATTAGATAAGGGTTCTGTTACGTTTTTTGATGCCTCTAAAGCGTTCGACTCTGTTAATCATGTAATTCTTTGCGATAAGCTCGCTAATAAATTCAACTTTGCCTCGACTGCCGTCTCGCTACTGGCCTCATATCTCGCTTATCGCTTTTAATCTGTATCTTTGGGTAACACAATTTCTACTGCCCTACATGTATCTAAAGAAGTACCGCAAGGTTCTTTTCTTGGTCAACTGTTGTTCACATTATACATCAATGATTTTCCGAGTCAAATTTCACACTGCAGTATCCATATGTATGCAGACGACATCCAGATTTACATTAGCTGTGAGAAAGGATGTATTTAGGAATTCACTGATAAGCTTAATGAGGACCTAACTAGGATATATATATGGGCATCATCTAATGGACTCTATTTGAATCCCATAAAGTCTAAGTGCTTGTTTATAACCCCGAGGAATCAGGACATCTATACGGACATTCCGGTATCATTAGGTAATCAAAGCATTGCTTTTGTGGATTTTGCTATGAATTTAGGAATTATTTTCAATAAATCGCTCACATGGAAAAATCAGGTTAATTCAGTAGCTGGAAATATATTTATGAAGCTTAGAACTTTGTATCCCACACAACATCTTACACCCTTAAATATTCGCGTGCTGCTGGCGAAAACTTTTGTTATCCAGCTGCTGATCTATGATTGTGAAATCTTCGCCTACTGTGATTCAAAAAGTAAGAGAAGATTATAAGTAGCTTATAATGCCATTCTTCATTATGTATACCGTACTAAGCGATATTATGGTACTTCTTACCATTCTAAGTCTTTGTACGGAGTTGACCTTGTTAACCTACTTAGGATTATATCTTTAAAAATACTCCATAAATTTATATATACACCAAAGAGCCAGCTTATTTGTTTGAACGCCTTCAATTCGGGCGATCTAGAAGGTGTAATAATCTTATACAATGTGTAGAACTCACTACCCAATTATTTACAAACTGCTGACAGCGCTTTACTCTTTAAAAATGAATTGTTTAAAAATGATCTGGCCTTAAGTTTTCAATTGTCGTTAATATGTCGCGAATATAATTTTCTTTCTTTAAAATTTCAATTATATCTTATACTTGTTTTTTTATGTTATTTTTTGGTTTCACAAGTATCGATTTGTACGTAAAATATTTTCATTTTTTCTTTTTAATTTTGTATTAACTATTGCAAACTAAAGTATCGATTGTGACGACAAGTTTAAATAGGGTAAACTTTATCACACCCTGCAAAGTAAGTACTGGATACCTATTTTTTGCACCCACTGTAAGCGAACAATTATGTCACTCACTGTACATAACGGGGTACCATCAGTATTAACATTCGTACAATAACAACATACATAGTAAAAGAATTTCACACTAACTACAACAAAGTAGTAACAAACCTACCAGCAACATATTAAACAGACAAACATAGCGGATATGTTGTTGGTATGTCCATATGTTGAAATTTAGTATAAAAAGACTTGCATTAATCATAATAAATTCATTCTTGGATTTCTGGGCAACGAGCAAAGAGGTCAACGCAAATATCAGGTAACAAATAATAACATCCATTAGTGGTTCTCTATCACGAAGTGGACAGTAACAAATAGATTACTAACCATAAGGCTCCATCAGTGGTTCTCTAACACGAAGTGGACCTTAGTAGTAGTTCCGTAGGATAAGACTCCATCAGTGGTTCTCTAACACGAAGTGGATCTTATCAGTAGTTTCATAAGGCTCCATCAGTGGTTCTCTAACACGAAGTGGACCTTATCAGTTGTTCCATAGGATAAGACTCCATCAGTGGTTCTCTAACACGAAGTGGATCTTATCAGTAGTTTCATAAGGCTCCATCAGTGGTTCTCTAACACGAAGTGGACCTTATCAGTAGTTCCATAGGATAAGACTCCATCAGTGGTTCCCTAACACGAAGTGGATCTTATCAGTAGTTTCATAAGGCTCCATCAGTGGTTCTCTAACACAAAGTGGACCTTATCAGTAGTTCCGTAGGATAAGACTCCATCAGTGGTTCCCTAACACGAAGTGGAACTTATCAGTAGTTTCATAAGGCTCCATCAGTGGTTCTCTAACACGAAGTGGACCTTATCAGTAGTCCCATAGGGTAAGACTCCATCAGTGGTTCTCTTACACGAAGTGGATCTTACCAGTAGTTTCCATAAGGCTCCATCAGTGGTTCTCTAACACGAAGTGGACCTTAGCAGTAGTTCGCAGGATACGACTCCATCAGTGGTTCTCTAACACGAAGTGGATCGTATCAGTAGTTTTTTTACAAAGTAAGGCTCCATCAGTGGTTCTCTAACACGAAGTGAACCTTAGCAGTAGTTCGTAGGATACGAATCCATCAGTGGTTCTCTAACACGAAGTGGATCATATCAGTAGTTTTACACAAAGTAAGGCTCCATCAGTGGTTCTCTAACACGAAGTGGACCTTATCATTAGTTCCGTAGGATAGGACTCCATCAGTGGTTCTCTAACACGAAGTGGATCTTATCAGTAGTTTTCATGTAATAAGGTTCCACCAGTGGTTCTCTAGCACGAAGTGGACCTTATCGGTAGTTTCAAAGTCAAATCGCAACAGTAGGGCCGTGGCCTAAAAACTTACTTAGTAATCCTATGTCACAGAGTACCCTGTGTTAGTTATTCCTAGTATTCTAGAACACCATAACCAGCATTAACACGCTCCTAGAAAATCCCACATCCCGTAGCATCTTCCCAACCGTAGACGAACCCCAGAAAAGGGCAACCCCTACCTCGTGTACAACCACCAAAAGGAGAAGGGCCTAGAGGAACTCGATCAGCGGAAATAGCCGGTTTAGATCACGGAGGAAGAAGTTTCACCCGAGGAGACGTTAAGCAGCTACTGACATAACTTTAACATTAAGATATATTGTAATTTCAACAACTATTTACACAGAGAAATAAAGAATATTTTCAAGATTGAACTGGTGTGTAAACAATTGTTTTCTTGTATCGGACTCAGGACAAGGCTGAGTATACCCCGGCATAAAATAGAGTCGTTACAAGTGGCGCCCGAGCAGGGACCTTAGCAGGAAAATATAAACACACTCGACAGGGACAGAACTTTCGCCAGAATGGTAAAAATTAACTGGGTTTATGGTCTTAGGAAGGAGGAGCTGGTATCCTGCATGCAAGATTTTGAGCTGGAGACAAGCGGCACCGTAGAAGACTTGCGGAGGCGGCTCGTGGAGTTTATAAGAAGCGGGGCTCATCAGAAAGAGGTACTGGTACACCTTGAAATGTTAGAACAAAAACATGGCAGAGGCTTATCGCCGGTAGGACAGGAACAGGCCCCAGGAGGCAACGAGACCGGACCAACCACTCCAGGGCCTCAGATTTACGTAACAAATGCCGAGATTTCAGGTATACCTGGTCCGGAACGCAACAGTAAGGAGTGGGGTCCGACGTCTGTATCCACGGCACCTTTAGATGAGCGGACAGAGTATCTCGCTGCAGTTGAACAGGTAAGGAAATGGTCCTGTAAGTTTGATGGTGGTAGAGACCCGGTAGCATGGTTAGAACGAATCGAGGAGTTAGCGGAAGTGTACCAAATACGTCTGGACCTACTCCCACGAACGATGCCTGAATTATTAAAAGACTTTGCTCTTTCCTGGTACCGAAACAACAACCAGAAGTGGCCGACGTGGAGGGGCTACAAGCAGGACTTTTTGGGATTCTTCTTACCATCAGGGTTCCTTAACAAACTGGAGGATTCAATCCGAGCCAGAAAGCAGAGACCAGGGGAGACGTTTAAAACTTTTATGGTAGAACTGCAAGATCTAATGAGGCAAGCTGGGTATACCACGGAGCAACGGTTGGAGAGAATATACTGCAACACAAACCCTAGTTACCGGATGTACATCAAGCGAAGAGATTTCGAGAATCTACCTGAGTTAATGAAATTAGCAGAAGATTTTGAGGAGGTACAAACGGAACAGGAAAGGGAGCACGGCACATCACACCTGGCAGAGGCAAAGAAGAAGGAACAGCGAAATATGCGAGAAAGACCTTTCCCCAACACAGCGGCTAACCCAACCCCGATTAATCCTAGATTAGCATGTCGCCGGTGCGGCCAGGAAGGCCATGGTTACAGAGGCTGCAAAAACGTGCAACAGTTATTTTGCTGGGACTGTGGTCGGGCAGGAGTGAGAACTGTGGACTGCTGCCGCAAGCCGGCGGAAAACTTCCAGGGGCCTCGTCAGTAACGTCTGGCGAGGCCAACGCAGTAGCACCATCCCCTACACCACTTAACCTGAGGTCGATGTATGTGCACGAAGGTCATGTCTTTGTGACCATCAAGATAAGTAACCTTACAACGAAGGCACTGGTAGATACCGGGGCATCAAGAAGTTTTATTAGTTCTCACCAGGCAGAAAGGTTAGGCCAAGCGGGCCGCCGGTTTCAAAGTAACACAATTATCGCCCTTGCCGATGGGTCTATAGCTGGTATACACGAAGGGGTCGAAGTGGAAATCACCTGTGGGGCTAAGAAGATTCAGATGTGTTTTTTAATTCTGGCAAACGTCGTGGATGATGTCATTCTCGGAATTGACTTCCTTTCTAAAATAAACGCCAGGTTAACCTGCGGGGAGGAAGAATTCACCTTTGGTAGCAACGAGCTGTCGGCATCAACGGGAAGTCGGCTTACAGGAATCATCGACTGCCAGCGCATTACAGGACAATGTGTTCAGGCATTTTTAGACAAAGAGGTGAGTGCTTTCGACAAAATGGAGGGGCCTTCCCACATCACTGAGCACCGAATCGTCATGAGAGATAAAACCCCGTTTAAACAAAGATACATGCCGACTAACCCCGCTAAACAAGCAATTATTAGCGAACTAGTGGATGAACTGATAAACGCAGGATGCATCGAACCCTCGCACAGCCCATATAGTTCCCCAATCGTGTTGGCACCAAAGAAAAATGGCAAGTTGAGACTATGCTGTGACTTTCGCCAGTTGAACAACCGATCAGTAGCGGATGCTTACCCGTTGCCAAGAATAAACTCGATTCTGGAAAGATTGAGGGAGGCCAAATATTTTAGCACCATCGACCTAAAGAACGGGTATTGGCAAATTCCGATGGAAAACGAAAGTAAAGCCTACACCGCGTTTACCGTACCAGGCCGGGGTCTTTTTCAATGGAAAGTGATGCCATTTGGCCTTCACTCGGCACCAGCCACGTTCCAGCGGGCACTCGACCAGGTGATTGGCCCAGAAATGGAACCTTTTGCTTTCGCATATCTGGACGACATTATCGTCACCGGCAGAAACCTGGAGGAGCATTTGAACAACCTGAAGAAAGTTTTCCAAAGACTACAGGCAGCAAATCTAAAAATAAACAAAGAAAAGTGTGAATTCTTTAAACAAATCATTAAGTATCTAGGCCATGTTATTGGGGAAGAAGGGATACACACAGATCCAGATAAGATTGCTGCAATCAAGGAAATGACCCCCCCGAAAGATATAAAAGGGGTAAGAAGAATGCTGGGAGTCGCATCTTGGTATCGCAGGTTCGTTCCCAACTTCGCAGAAATTGTGCAGCCAATCACTACTTTATTGAGGAAAAGTATGCGCTGGAAATGGGGACCGGAACAGCAAATGGCATTCGAGACTCTAAAGCAACGATTAACAACGGCACCCGTTCTAGCCTGCCCAGATTTCCAGAAAACTTTCGTGCTACAGACAGATGCAAGCAATGTTGGCCTAGGCGCAGTTTTGACCCAGAACATTGATGACCAAGAGAGAGTGATTGCATACGCTAGCAGAAAGCTAAATAAGGCCGAAAGCAACTATTCAGCAACAGAGAAAGAATGTCTGGCGATTGTGTGGGGTATTCGGAAAATGAGACAGTACCTAGAAGGGTATAAATTTAAGGTAATTACGGACCACCTTTCGTTAAAATGGCTAAATAGCATTGAAAATCCAACAGGCAGGATTGCTAGATGGTCTCTTGAACTACAGCAGTATACGTTCGATGTGGAATACAGACGGGGAAAGAACAATGTGGTAGCCGACGCGTTATCTCGAAATCCCCTGAACACTCTATGTACAATAATAGAGCCCTCGAAAGAACACGAATGTGCATGGCTGGACCGGAAAATGAAAGAAGTACGTGAAGACCCAGGCAAATACCCCGATTACACGATAGAAAATGGAAACCTCTACAGACATATCCCTAGCCGAGAAGAAATCGAAGGAAATATAACCTGGAAACTATGCGTCCCAAAGCCCAAACGAGCGCGAGTGTTGCAAGAAAACCACGACGAAGCAAGCGCAGGTCATCTGGGAATCCGGAAAACCATCGCCAGGGTTTTCAAGCGCTATTACTGGCCAGGGTTATTCAGGGATGTAGCAAAATACGTCAGGAATTGCGAGTCATGCCAACGCTACAAGGCGAGCCAGCAAAAACCGGCCGGAATGATGCTGACCCAGATTCCAGAAGAACCATGGGCAATAGTGTGTGCGGATTTCGTGGGACCTCTGCCACGGTCAAAACACGGCAACACCATGTTACTTGTTTTCTTTGACAAATTATCGAAATGGGTGGAGTTGGTTCCGGCGAGAAAGGCAACCAGCGACACAGTGCAAAAGGTTCTCCGAGAGCGACTTATTTGCCGGTTTGGAACCCCAAAATGTTTGGTCACCGACAATGGAACCCAGTTTACCAGTCGAGCATTTAAAAAGTTCTTGTCGGATCTTGGCATTCGGCACCAACTAACGGCACCATATACCCCTCAGGAAAACCCAACGGAGCGCGCAAATCGGACCATCAAAACTATGATCAGCCAATACGCAGGAAACAACCAACGGACATGGGACGATTGTCTGCCTGAAATCATGCTAGCCATAAATACAAGCATCTCGGAGGTAACAGGCTACAGCCCCAGTTTTATAATTCAAGGTCGTGAGCCAAGACTACCAAATATGCTTTACGATGAAGTCACGCCAGGCAGTGGCGACATCGAACTAGAGCCGAATGATCGAGCGAACATGTTACAGGAAGTTTTCCACCTAGTGCGACGCAACCTAGAAATATCGGCACAGGACCAAAAGAGGTACTACAACTTACGAAGACGCGATTGGAAACCAAAGAAAGGAGATCAAGTACTAGTAAAACAGCATCACTTGTCCAAAGCAGGCCAAGGCTTCGCGGCAAAACTTGCACCACGCTACGATGGGCCATACCGCGTCCAGCAATTTATCTCACCCGCTATTGTACAGATTGCCGACGATCGTAACAAGAAAAGAACCGCCCACCTAGGGGAACTTAAACCTTTCTATGTTGAGTAATAAGCCGAGGTTTTCATTTCCGAAGAGAGGGGGAAGTGTGACGACAAGTTTAAATAGGGTAAACTTTATCACACCCTGCAAAGTAAGTACTGGATACCTATTTTTTGCACCCACTGTAAGCGAACAATTATGTCACTCACTGTACATAACGGGGTACCATCAGTATTAACATTCGTACAATAACAACATACATAGTAAAAGAATTTCACACTAACTACAACAAAGTAGTAACAAACCTACCAGCAACATATTAAACAGACAAACATAGCGGATATGTTGTTGGTATGTCCATATGTTGAAATTTAGTATAAAAAGACTTGCATTAATCATAATAAATTCATTCTTGGATTTCTGGGCAACGAGCAAAGAGGTCAACGCAAATATCAGGTAACAAATAATAACATCCATTAGTGGTTCTCTATCACGAAGTGGACAGTAACAAATAGATTACTAACCATAAGGCTCCATCAGTGGTTCTCTAACACGAAGTGGACCTTAGTAGTAGTTCCGTAGGATAAGACTCCATCAGTGGTTCTCTAACACGAAGTGGATCTTATCAGTAGTTTCATAAGGCTCCATCAGTGGTTCTCTAACACGAAGTGGACCTTATCAGTTGTTCCATAGGATAAGACTCCATCAGTGGTTCTCTAACACGAAGTGGATCTTATCAGTAGTTTCATAAGGCTCCATCAGTGGTTCTCTAACACGAAGTGGACCTTATCAGTAGTTCCATAGGATAAGACTCCATCAGTGGTTCCCTAACACGAAGTGGATCTTATCAGTAGTTTCATAAGGCTCCATCAGTGGTTCTCTAACACAAAGTGGACCTTATCAGTAGTTCCGTAGGATAAGACTCCATCAGTGGTTCCCTAACACGAAGTGGAACTTATCAGTAGTTTCATAAGGCTCCATCAGTGGTTCTCTAACACGAAGTGGACCTTATCAGTAGTCCCATAGGGTAAGACTCCATCAGTGGTTCTCTTACACGAAGTGGATCTTACCAGTAGTTTCCATAAGGCTCCATCAGTGGTTCTCTAACACGAAGTGGACCTTAGCAGTAGTTCGCAGGATACGACTCCATCAGTGGTTCTCTAACACGAAGTGGATCGTATCAGTAGTTTTTTTACAAAGTAAGGCTCCATCAGTGGTTCTCTAACACGAAGTGAACCTTAGCAGTAGTTCGTAGGATACGAATCCATCAGTGGTTCTCTAACACGAAGTGGATCATATCAGTAGTTTTACACAAAGTAAGGCTCCATCAGTGGTTCTCTAACACGAAGTGGACCTTATCATTAGTTCCGTAGGATAGGACTCCATCAGTGGTTCTCTAACACGAAGTGGATCTTATCAGTAGTTTTCATGTAATAAGGTTCCACCAGTGGTTCTCTAGCACGAAGTGGACCTTATCGGTAGTTTCAAAGTCAAATCGCAACAGTAGGGCCGTGGCCTAAAAACTTACTTAGTAATCCTATGTCACAGAGTACCCTGTGTTAGTTATTCCTAGTATTCTAGAACACCATAACCAGCATTAACACGCTCCTAGAAAATCCCACATCCCGTAGCATCTTCCCAACCGTAGACGAACCCCAGAAAAGGGCAACCCCTACCTCGTGTACAACCACCAGAGGAACTCGATCAGCGGAAATAGCCGGTTTAGATCACGGAGGAAGAAGTTTCACCCGAGGAGACGTTAAGCAGCTACTGACATAACTTTAACATTAAGATATATTGTAATTTCAACAACTATTTACACAGAGAAATAAAGAATATTTTCAAGATTGAACTGGTGTGTAAACAATTGTTTTCTTGTATCGGACTCAGGACAAGGCTGAGTATACCCCGGCATAAAATAGAGTCGTTACTAAAGTATCGATATAAGATCACATACTGTAATTAAAAAAAATAATATCTTGTTGTATGTGATATCCGCTTTTAATAAATAAATAAATAAATAAGCCCAAATAAAATAATCTTATTACTCATCTATTCAATAGTTCTCTTAATCTTGGCATATTTCCCAAATGTTGGAAAGTTATAAGTCATAAGTTCGGTAGCCAAAGTGATGTTCATAATTATAGGGCAATTGCTAAACTTAGCTCTATTCCTAAACTGTTTAAGAAAATAATAATGGATATATTAACTTACCAAATATCAACAATTTTCTCCCTCCAGTTCAACATGGTTTTTGTAAAGGTAGACCTACATCAACAAATCTAATGGATTTTCAAATGGGATCCAAACTGATGTAGTGTATACCGACTTTAGTAAAGCTTTTGATAAGGTTATTTCTTGTTCGTGAAGCTCAATACCTTAGGATTTCCGGTTAACCTTTTAAAATGGATTAGTTTGTGGTGATACTTATTATATTTTCACTTTAAAAATTGGTTTTAGAATTATTTTAATATAAGACTAGAACATTGGTGACCCGCGACAATTATTAAAGAAGTTAAATTAAAAAATGTCAATTTCGGAAGATTATGAATCCACATCGTCTATGGTTCTATCTGAGATCTCAAGAGTTTCGGTACGTGTTCCTCCATTCTGGAGGCAAAATCCCAAATTGTGGTTTCGTCAATTAGAATCACAATTTGTTACGTCGTCTATAACGTCTGACACGACGAAATATCACACATTGGTTGGATCAATTGAAAGCAGCATCCTGAATCATGTTGTTGAAGAACCTCCTGCACAGGACAAATACGAAACTCTTAAGTTGGCCTTGTTGAATAAGTTTGTCGAGTCTGAAGAAAAACGGCTTCGCCAGCTTCTAGAAAACTTTAATGCTGGTGATAAAAAACCATCCGCTTTGTTAAGAGAAATGCTGTCTTTGGCTTCTGGAAAAGTTTCTGAGGACTTACTTAAAACTTTATAGATTCAATGTCTTCCAAATACAACAAAAGCAATTTTATCAGTTAGTAATGACACAGTTGACAAGCTGTCTCTCATAGCTGATAAAACTCATGATCAGTATGACACTGCGGCTGCAATTAACTCTGTTTCCGTCAATAGTGACGAACGAATCACAGCATTAGAAAGTAAAATTTCCGAAACTTCTCGAAACACATTGTGTTGGTATCATCACAAATTTTGTCCTCGGGCGACCATGTATCGTTCGCCATGTACCTTTCAACATTTGGAAAACAATTAGGCACTCCTCTAGAGGTGACGGGAGGAGTGTGCCAACAAATAAGTCGCCTGTTCATTCAAGATGCTGAGTCGAGGTAGAGGTACCTTATTGACACTGGGGCAGATTTGTCTGTGTATCCTGCCACAGATAAAGAAAAGTTCAAATCTCCGACTACGTTTTTCCTGTATGCTGCCAACAA
This sequence comes from Melanophora roralis, assembly GCA_963583895.1. NCBI lineage: Eukaryota > Metazoa > Arthropoda > Insecta > Diptera > Rhinophoridae > Melanophora > Melanophora roralis. The sequence goes on from OY757188.1 coordinate 54,663,160, forward strand.
TACAAAGATAAGAACGTACGATAAGAAGGTTATCAACTGTAATATTGGTCTGCGACGACAATTCCTCTGGTCATTTGTTGTGGCTGACGTAACACGCACAATAATTGGTTCAGATTTTCCTAAACATTATGGCATTTTAGTTGATATTAAAAACAATTGTCTGGTTGATTTTTTAACAAACCTTAGAACTACTGGCATTTGTTCTCCAACACCTGAATATTTCAATCTTAAGAGTATTTCAATGAAACCTGGTAAGTTTCAATCAGTCCTTATGGAGTTTTCTGATGTATTAATTCCTGGTGATAAACTGCCGTCAGTTAAGCATACGGTAACCCATCACATTGAGACGAATGGCACCATAGTAAATGCCAGACTTCGTAGGTTAGCCCCAGAGAAATTGAAAATTGCCAAACAGGAATTTGAGTACATGCTTAGCCTGGGCATTTGTCGGCTATCTAAGAGCTGTTGATCAAGTCCCCTTCACATGGTGCAAAAAAGTAATGGAATTTGACGTCACTGTGGGGACTATAGGGCAGTCAATAAAGTAACAGTACCTGACCGTTCCCCACATTCGTTATTTTTCGAGTATGCTGTCTGGTAGGAAGGTGTTTTCTAAAATTGATTTGGTAAAAGCATATTTTCAGATACCTGTTAAGGAAAAGGACATTCCCAAAACGGCCATCATTACTCTTTTTGGATTATATGAGTTTACGCGAATGAGGTTTGGCCTTTGCAACGCCGCTCAAACATTCCAGCGCTTTATTAATCAAGTTTTACGTGGCCTAAATTTTTGTTTTGCCTACATTGATGATATCCTTGTAGCATCTGGAAGTGATGAAGAGCGTGATGACCATTTACGGCAAATATTTCGTAGACTACAGGAATACGGAGTAACAATAAATTACAACAAAGGCAAATTCGGAAGACCTGCTCTTAAGTTTTTGGGTTACTTAATAACTTAGGAAGGCCTTAGACCAGATCCTGAACGTGCAACCGCTATTCAAGAGTTCCCTTTATCCAAAACTGTGAATGATTTCCTCGGTTTCTTGGAACCATAAACTTTTACAGACGTTTTGTACCAAAAGCAGCCAGTGCTCAAACGGCTTTAAACTCCCTTAAAGTTGGATAGAAGAAAAACGATAAGAGAATAATTCAATGGACCTCCGAATTGCTTGCAGATTTTGAAGAGTGTAAGTGCCAGTTAGCCAAGGCTGCTCTTCTTACGTACCCTGTTGATGCTGCAGAGACGTCTTTATGGGTGGATGCATCTGATATTGGGATGGATGCAGTGCTCCAGCAGCGTCTAAATGGAGTTTGGAAACCTTTAGGGTTTTATTCAAAAAAGCTTTCAGACACGCAAAAGCGGTATAGTGCATATGATCGAGAGCTGCTTGCTGCTTACTCAAGCCTGAAGTTCTTTCAATATTTTCTTGAAGGGCATCAGTTTTGTATATAAAGTACTGATCAAATTTATAGCGCACTTAAGAAGTTAAAGGTTATATTTAAATTATATGAATTATTTTAAAGATTATTTTTAAAACTTTAATTTTTTGGATTGTTTAATTAGTTTTATTACATATATGTACATCCAACAGCAAAAAAATAACTGAAAACTTTTCAAAATAAGAGACAGGTAAATTATGTTGTATCTCTTGCCAATGCATAATTATAGCGCGCTCTTTTTAAATATTCCTAAAAAAACCTAACGGTTCTTTTTTCTTATAAAAATTTAATGCAAAAAATTAAAATGCATTAAGTGTTAGTCAAAAGCACGAATTAAGTGTGTATTTTCTTCATATCGGTCAAGATTTTTTAAAATTTTCGGGGTTTTATTGTGTTTAAGGTTATGGGTCGTAAAAGTGTTGCTTTGGAGCAAAAAATTGCTATAAAGACTCCGTTTTTGGAACATTTTTCCCATACCGAAATATCTAAAAGACTAGACGTTTTACGAAAATGTGTTTACAGTATTGCCAAAAAGGTTTTTGCTGGAGAACCACTTTCAAATAAGCCGGGCCAGGGACGTTCTAAACGTACAACTCCTGAACAAGATTGGTATTTGTTACAAATATGTAAGCGAAATCGATCCGCTGGTAGTCGCAAACTAGCTTCCAAATGGTCATCTACTCTTGGAAAATTAATTAGCGCAAGTACAACCCGTCGGCGTCTTGTTGAGCATGGTCTTAAAAGTTACACCAAAAAACGTTGCCCTTACCGCAACAAGCTCCAGACAAAAAAAAAGACTTAATTGGTGCAAGAATTATGTAAACTGCGTAGAAAGATACTGAAATCGGGTTGTTTTTAGCGATGAATCCCATTTTGAGTTTATCAATCGAAAAAATCGGTCGTTTGTTCGGCGTACAATGCAGGAAAAGGAACAGCCATTCTGCTTTCAGCCAAGAGCACAAGGTGGTGGTGGATCTGTTAGCGTATGGGGATGTTTTACAGCTCATGGTACCGGCTTATTACTATTTTATGAAGAACGTTTAAATGCTAGGAACTATATAGAACTTATTTCCTATGAATGACCTGCATATTACGAAAGAGTTTTTGGGTATGAAACGACCCAAAGTTATTTTCAGCAAGATAATGCCCCGTGCCATAAGGCAAAGTTTTCGATGAATTGGTTTAGAAATCAAAATTTAGCTCTGCTAGATTGGCCACCAACATCTCCAGATATAAATTCAATCGAAAATATATAGGCTATTATTGATCGTAATATTGAAAAATACAAGATCTCAACGAAAGATAAATTGAAAAGTGCCATTAAGGATATTAAGTCTAAAACTACTGTAGACGAGTGCTCTTAATTAGTTAATTCCATCCCAAAAAGAATAAAATGTATATTAAAAGCTAAAGGTGGAAATATTACATATTACTGATGTTAACTTTGGACAAGTTTTTGTTTAATTGATTTAAATTAATATATAATAAAGTCGTGTGCTATAATTTTGACTACTTAGTTTTTAAATTGTTTTTAAAGAAAATTAAATGTTATTTTAATTTTGTATTTCTAAACTTAATTGTGATAATAAATAAATAAACTTGAATAAATACGTTTAATTAGCTCAAAAAAAAAATTTTTTTAAAAACGTTTTGACGGTTTCTAGTGAAGTTTTATAAGTTTAATAGAATTGCGCTATAATTTTGAGCAGTACTTTATACTGATCATAAGCCACTAATTTTTGCTTTTAAACAACGACCGGAAAAAGCATCTCCACGTCAGTTACGACATTTAAATTATATTGGCTAGCACACAGTTGATATTCGGCGTGTATCTGGAAAAGATAACTTAACTGCTGATGCATTATTTCGCTTAGATGCAATTTCAATGCCCTCTTTCATAGATTACGCTCTTCTTGCGAGCGATCAAATGATGGATACGGGACTCGAATATTTAAGAAAGTCATCTACGACAGGGTTAGCATTGAAGGAATTTCAAATCCACGCAGAAAATTAGGCCATACATTACGAAGCGGTTCCGGAAAATTGTTTTTGATGTGTTGCACAACGTTTCTCATCCTGACGCAAAAGGTGCCTTAAAAATTATATCCGATAGATTTGTGTGGCCGAATATGAGAAAGGATATTTCCAGTTGAGCGAAATTATGCATTAAATGTCAGCAATGTAAAGTTCAGCGCCACATGAAAAGTCAGATTGGAGAATTTCCAGTTCCGGATGGAAGAGTTAAAGTTTTTAGTATTGACATAATTAGGCCTCTTCCTTTTTCAGGTGAATATAGATATTGCTTAACCTGTATTGACAGATTTACACGCTGGCCACAGGCGATTCCATTAAAAGACATCACAGCTGAACCCGTAGCAGAAGCTTTTCTTAGTGGATGGATTTCAAGGTTTGGAATACCTAAGCAAGTGGTAACTGATCAAGGACGTCAATTTGAATCGTCATTATTTGGAGAGTTTTCAAAATTATTGGGAGTCCATATAGTCCATACCACACCCTAACATTCGCAAGCAAATGGGCAAGTTGAACGTGGGGCATCGAACTCTCAAGTCGCCAATTATGTGTCATTCAAACTCTCGTTGGACAGATGTATTGCCATTTATTATGTTGGGTTTGAGATCGACCATTAATCATGAATTGAACGTTTCTCCTGCTGGATCGGCTTATGGAATAGAGTTAGCATTACCCGGTGAATTTTTCGTTGATTTTAAAACTAAAAGCATCAATTCTGAATGAGTTTAACAGCTTAAAGAAGATATGGAAAATGTGAGAGCAAAGAAAGTAGCTAGACACGGTCAAATCCAGGCATACGTACCAAAAGACTTGCCAAAATCAGACTTCGTTTTCATTCGAGATGATACTGTTAGACCTGCTCTTCAACCTTCATATAGAAATCCCTTCCGTGTGTTATTGAGGAATGAAAAAACCTATTTAACTGACACTAACGGTAGATAGAAAACAATTTCAATAGATCGATTAAAACCCGCTTTTTTTTAACGATCGAAATCCGAGTGAATCTGGGATATCAGACTCTATTTCACCTCCGGATGCAACAAACCATCGAGTACTTCGCTCTGGGAAAGCTGTACGGATTGATGTTTAACGTTTCACTGGGGGAGGAGTGGTGTGGTGATACTTATTATATTTTCACTTTAAAAATTAGTTTTAGAATTATCAATTCTTTATTGATTTTATGTATTATAATTTTTATGTAATTGAAAAAATAAAGAGTTTTAGTTTTCGTTTTAGAATTGAATATAAGACTACAACAAGTTCTTATTTAAACGATCGGAGACAACGTGTTTTTTATAATAACAGTTTATTAAAATATATGGAATTATCTTCTGGAGTTCCGCAGGAAAGTCACCTCGGCTCCATCTTATTTTCATTGTTTATAAATGATCTCCCAAAGGCTATTAAATACAGTTATATTTTAATGTTTGCTGATAATGTTAAACTTTATTCATGGGTTTCAAATGATAAGCACTGTTTTCGTCTCCAAAGTTATTTGAAAAATTTCTTTACTTGGTGTACAGTAAATATCATGAAATTGAATATTAATAAATGTAAATCTATGACATTCTGCAGATATTAACCCGTTTTAAACGAGTTAACTATTTCGAACTCATTTTTGGATCTCGAAATTCTCTTTGATGTAAAATTCAATTTCAACTTTAATGTGATAATGACAGTAAATAAAGCTTATGGCGTATTAAGTTTTTTAAAACGTTGAGCTAAGGAATTTAATTATCCGTACGTTACAAAAGGTTTATTCACAGTATTGGTAAGTCCTATACTCGAATATGGATCAGTAATTTGGGGTTCCCAATATGATGTGTACATTCAAAAACTTAAATCTGTTCAAAAACAATTTTTGCTGTTCTGCCTTCGTAATCTTAATTGGAATCCTAATATAAACTTACCGCCATATTGTAGTCGCTTAACACTTATTAGGCTCCCAACGTTAAAAAGCCGAATAATTGTATCCAATATCACAATTGTCCTGAATTTAATTCAAGTTAATACTGGCTCTACGTATTTTCATCGTAAATTATTTATCAATGTTGCTTACAGGCAGCTTAGATATTATGAACCGCTATATATTACATTTAATACATCAAATTACCAAACTTTGATCCATTTGGAAAAATTTGTGCTGAGGCAAATAAGTTCTATATACTCATCGGCTTTTCTGAAAATGTTGCTGTTACTAAAATAAAGCTGATAAAGTTTCTCAACTCCAATGCTCACGTCTAATACTTTCTCTTCCTCTTTTTATTTTATATTTTGTTATTATTTATTATATTACTTTTCTTTTAGAAATTAATGCTCAACTGTAAGTTTAATTATGTTGATTAAAATAAAAAAATAAAAACATGAAACGGGTATATATTCTATCTTTTTCTCTATAAAGAACAATTGTTAAGAGACCCGTAAGTAAATGCAAACGAAAGTTATCGAATAAAATAAACCCAAATTTATTCAAAAGTAAGAGTCTAGTGTTTTTTCGCAAGCGGCTTTTTTGACATTGAACTATAGGAACTATAGGACAAAATTCACAAGCTATAAAAATTAAGGACATTTTTAGAACAAACTACAATTATATTAGGTTTTCTCTCTTGGTGATTAAGTGCCTAGTAGGTTGCGTATTTATGGTAAATGGCGTAAATGACGTATTGTTAACATCATTAACCACAAATACCTAACTTACCAGACACTTTATCACCAAAATTAAAAACTGCTATTAATATCTAAATTTTACTTTACAGGCTTCAGAGCACAAGCGCAGTCAAAAAGAAATTGGTGATATTGCTGGTGTTGCTGATGTGACAATAAGACAATCCTACAAGCTTATGTATTCAGAAGCTGCCAAGTTGTTTCCAGAAGATTTTAAATTTACTACACCAATTGAACAACTTCCACAGATGTAAAAATATTAATAAATAAATAGAGTACAAAAGATTCTATCATTTTTTATATTGTTTTACGTGCATATTGTTACCTCAATATAGAAAAGTCGAAAGCAGCTAGTATATTTGCAATTTTATCTGTAGGGAATTTTTCGTTTCCTTTTTTTTTGCTTTTACTATGCTTAAGCTAATCAAATGTTTGCTTCTTTGCTGTTGCTTGCTGCTTTCGGCTTGAGTTTTTATTTAGTGTTATCGGATTCATTACGAGTTTTTCAGTATTCTTGAAAAAGAAATGCTTAACAAAATCAAAGTTTGGTGAACGCCTTTTTTAAACGAACCCTGAAATGTATGAAAAGGTATGCATATCCTCCCAATAAAAACAAATAAGAGCGCTATATTCGTCTGTGCCGAATCTTATATACCCTTCACATTGACCTTTAAAGTACCCAGCCATATGATCTAGCCGAATGATTTAGAACTGCAAATATTATAATAAAACTGCTTTGTTAGTTATCTTGCAAACAAATTACGTCTGCAGCTTTTTGAAACTTTATGATTTTTTACGTTTTTTAGATGCTGAATTAGTACTAGCAAAAAAGTTTTTGGCGGTGGAAAATCATGTTTTTTCTAATGTTATTGATTCATCAAAATATGTATAACGAAAACCAATACCAACAAATTCGTCAGCAATTAAGAAATTTGGTTAATAAACTGCGGTACAAGTGGACAAGCAGTCACAGAACAATGAAAACATTCGCAGATCGAAATAAAGAATGATTTTTCCAGAACCAGTCGTCGTAAACATTTTTCAGAGTGCTCAACTAAACTCAAATAAAAAAGGTTTCTTCTATTGTTGATAAGACGCCAAAAGTAGAATTAATGTTAGCAACGCGCATTAACCTTTTCCAATCTCGAAAAAGGAATGCATCACAAGTTGTTTCGAAATTGAGCTCAGAACCTATAATATGTTCAAAAATGTTTAAAATTGTAAATGGTGAGCCAAAAGCACCTATTCCATATACACCCGAGGAAGCCAACCCTATATATAGATTGACAAAAGCGCTATATTCGGCTGTGCCGAATCTTATATACCCTTCACACTGGCCTTTCGAAATCCCAAACTTTTTTATTTTTATCCATTTTTTAAGCTGGAAACACATCCAAACCCGCTCGCTCGAAGTATCTTTCAACATAGTGGACACTCCCGTCTGAAAAGGAGGGATACTATTGTGCTTAGATGAAGATAACTATTTATATTATGAGAACTTAAATTTTAGTCTGGCACTGGCTGGACTAATATTATTTCCTTAGTATTAAGATTTAAAAACTTATTGTTAATTCGCTAAAGCGAAGATTGAATAATTAAAAATAAGCAAAAAAAAATTTTTTTTACTCATGAAATATTTCATATTTTTAAATAGGGGTCGGCGTCATTTTTTATCGCTCCACGGGTGACTATGGGGAAGTTGTAGGGGTTTTTATCCTAATTTTTTCAAATTTTGTGTGGCAACCCCTTTAGAGGGTGGAGATAGGGGATAAGTATATTCTAGGAATATGTTTGGGAGGGGAAACTAATGGGGGTCAGTGGAAGTTGTATCCTTTTTTACCTTATTTTTTAAAATTTTGTATGGCAACCATGTTAGGGGCTGGAGATAGAGTATACTTCACAAAAATGTTTGGGTGAAGAAACTAATGGGGGTCAGTCGTACACTTTATTGCTCTAAGGCCAACTCTAAAGAAATTGTGGGCATTTTCATATCATTTTTGTAAATTTTGTATGGCAACCCCCTAGGACGTGGAGATAGGGGGTAAGTATATTCTAGGAATATATTTGGGAGGGAAAACTAATGGGGGTCGGTCGTACACTTTATTGCTCTAAGGCCAACTTTGAAGAAGTTGTGGGCATTTTTACATCATTTTTGTAAATTTTGTATGGCAACCCCCTTAGGGCGTGGAGATAGGAGGTAAGTATGCTCTAGGAATACGTTTAGGAGGAAAAACTAATAGGGGTCTGTGATACATTTTTTCCTCTACGGGCGACTCCGGGGAAGTGTAGCGGTTTTTACCTTATTTTTTAAAAATTTGTTTGGCAACCATGTCAGGGGCTGAAAATAGAGAGTAAGTATGTTCCACAAAAATGTTTGGATGGATAAAATATTTCGGGTCGGTCTTACATTTTACCTTTGTAGAAGTACCCTGGAAGCCGTAGGAGCGATTTTAAAAATGTTTAAATTAAGCTTTGTATGGCATCCCTGTTATATGTATGAACATTATTACTAATAAAATTTCTTGTTTTGGGTGTGTTTTAATAATATCAACATGACTGATTCTGTTTTTTTCTTTTTTTGTTGTTTTTTTATTATTACATGCAAAAGCATGTTCTTTGTTGTTGTTCTTGTAGACTAAAAAAACGAGGTAGTCTTGGTTTTTTGCTTATATCTCGGTCATTTATCGGGGGATTTTGCTAAATTTTAATTCCGTTTTTCTCGCGACTATCTCTGACAGTTTGATACAACATTCGGGTCTATGCGACATCGCACATAGGGGTATTTTGCCAATCTAGCCGGACATTAAGCCAAAATAGAAATTTAAGAAATGTTAAAATTTAAGTGCGCAGCTCGGCAGAAAACAAAATTCTGTATCGGATAGGGCATTTTCAAATCTTTTGCTTGCGATTTGTCGTTTTGAGGTACTGTCAAAGTCAGGAAAGTTAAGTAAATTTGCCTGCAATTTATTAACTTTTGATGGTTTAAAGAGGTTTACAATATATTTTTTTGTAGCTAACCAAAACAAAGATTTTACATTGACTTTTTCTTTCTGCGAAAGATTATATAAAAAACTACCTTAATTATTTTTTTTTATTTTTTATTTTAAGTTTTATTTAAAAAAAATTCCTTCAAAATTAAAAAAAGAGGTTTTTTTGTTAACTTTTTGATTAAAAAAAATAAAACCAAAAGGTTTTTAAAAGTGATTGCAGTCATTATCCTAAAAATCTTTTTCATCACAATAAACCCTGAAGTCTCTACTTTTATACGAAATAAGAAAACGCGCAACTTTTGCGCCATTTTTTTTTTGGCGAATTTTTAAAAATTTCACTTATTTCTGTTTTTTCTCATCTTGTGTGTTTACATATGAGTAAGAAACTTTTTTGTGAGTCAAAAAAAAAATTTAATAATTATTTGTGTTTTAATGTTTTTTATTTTGATTGTTACAGTTAAATTAAAATTGATTTTTAATAGGTTAAATTGGGTTTTACACTGACATTGCATGTATAAAAAGGAATGTGCCAGGCAGTAGATTTTACCAGCTCCTAAACTGGTAATGTATACCTGTGCGACAGCTTTCTTAATGACGCTATTTTATACTACAAAATAATTGAACGTGTCTTAAAAACCTTTGAAAATTGTGTAAAACAAAATTATTCTTTAAAGAGAAACAAATCTGTGCTTCAAGTACTCATTTTTTTGATGTATCTATATTGTGGTTATTGCACGAAATTGTTTTCAGAACCCTTTTGAAACTACGAGAGTGAAATTGAAAAAGTTTATACAAGATTAAAGTTATTACAAATAGTAAGGGAATGTAAAGATAAATTTGTTAAAGAGAAATTGCGATTTTTAGGTAGAAAATTGTGTGAACTTTCAAAATGTTAAGGAGATGGCGACATGTCAGCGGTGAAACAGTGTTTATACAGTTTTAGAAAATTTTTTAATATGCAATGCACAAGATTTTAATACATGGATTAATTGCCTATTGGGCTGTTATCAGAAAACTTTTTCGGATTTACAGGCAGAATTTTGCAAGAAAGTTTTTAAGAGTTCAGTGTAACGTAGATACTATTAATAGACTTTTGCTCAGTTCTGGCCCACTGATGATTAGCATAAGACCAACTCCAATAAAGGAGTCATTGCCCTTACGAAAAAAGCAGTTTCTTTAATGCTTTTCTTGTACTTGATTTTGAAGAGAATTCAGATTTAGAAGAGGTCTTGAAAGAAACAGACGAAGAAGATCAGTGGCACTCCTGTTCTTAGTGCAAAAGGATATTTTTCTAAATAAATTAGTTTTTGTTTTCATACTTTAAATTACTTGTTACTTCTGTAAATAAGTTATTCTTATATATAAATTACTTTTTTCAGATGAATTAAATACATTAAATTACAGAAAAAGCGACAAACATGTTTAACAATAATTTTTTTGTAAAAAATTAGCAATATATAAAAATTTTTTTTTTTTGTACAGGGCCGCACAGTGGGGCCAAATGAAAAAAAATGATAATAAATCTGTATCTTCGAAGGAATTTGTCCACTTATAAAATAATGTATAAAGCAGTCGTAGAGGAGGACCCAGGGTTTTAGAAAATTAAATTTTGAACTACCCTGTGTATACATACGTTGAGGTACAGGGTGCCAAAGTTGACCTCGTCGAGTTTGCAAAACATTTCTATGCTCATAACTTTTGCAAATATCAACCGATTTTAATGATTTTTGGATTTATTTGATGAAAATTAAAATCTAAAAAGAAAACATATTCACCCTTACTTGTTACCTGTTACAGTTTAAAAGATGTTTTGGTTTGAAATTTAAAATTATTGTTTTTGACCTTGATTTTATTTGGTTTTTTGCAAATGTCTGCAATTGTAGTTATGCTAAAAATATTTTTAAAAATAGTTTTGTATTTTCAAAAAGTTAGTTAATCCTAACCAAAAAAATTTATTTAATTATATTTATTCATCTAGCCGTGAAAAATATTCAAAGTCAAAATTTTCAAGGTTATTCCAAAAATGGCATAATTTTGACAAAAAATGAGCACAATTGATGATTAGCTTTTTTTTTTGCAAATATTTGTGAAAATAATTATTTCTTTCTTTACATTTTTTGAAAAAGTAGGCTTCAAAATATATTAGCAGTATATTTTTGAAAGGATTTAAACGTGCACCCTACGCCAGGCATTGGTCGAAAATATGGAATTTTTCAACGAAATTTCAAATTTATCGGCCGAGAAAAAACAACGCAAGCTAGTTTTTGAAAAATTAGTTCAAAATTAAACTAAGATTTCTTTTGAGGTTTCAGTTTTAAATAACTTATTCACCGCCCGCTCAAAAATGGGGTCACGAGGGTAAATGTTATTAATACATATAGGAAAATTTTAAGATGCGTGCTATATAATAGCTCAGAAAATATCTTAAAGTTTACTTAATTCTTTTGGTTTTTTGTTTAAATAATAAATTACATAATACTTTTTAAAATTTTAATATTCATTACGTTATCATAAATCAACAATATTTTATAAGCTTTCAAATATAAAAAATTTTCACAAAAAAAAACTGTAAATATAATATTTTAGAATTTTATTAATCTGATTCCTTATTTTTTTTTGATAGGTAAAAAATATGATTTGCAAATCTCCATTTGTTTACTTTTTCAATGATATATAATATTTGTATATTATTAGTTATTTAATACTATATTAACTGCGCTTAAAACAGCTATCCTGCGTCAAATTTGTTAAAAGTTCATTATTTTTTAGGGTGTGTATATACATATTTAGTAGCCCATAAAGTACATATCACACAATTTTCATCGCCTACATACATACAAAAATACATACATACATACGTACATATGTATGTAATGTTTATTTATTTTACATTTTCCTCTAGATTATTATTTTATAATTGATATAAGAGTTTGAGATTTCTGATTTTTATATATGTGCCATATATTCATAACTCTTGTAGGCGAAAGCAGGGCACAATATTGCACTAATGTACGGATGTATTTCGGGCAACTTTAATTTCCAACTGCATATTGACTCATTTTAGCTATTAAAATTTTACAAAAATGCTTTTTTAAAATCACTAAATTTTTTGTAAAAGTATTTAATAATATTGTGTTTGATTACTCTAATAGTTGATACAATTACGAAAGTAATTAAAACTTATTAACTTCACATTATTTGTATAGTTAAAAATTTTTACAAAATATTAATTATATTAAAACTATTGAATATAAATAAGTATGTGTTATTTTATCCTTTTGCTGCAGTTATTCACCTGCCTAAAAAAACATAATTTTCTGGGTAATATAAGATGTATCCATTGGCTTTTTAAATTTTGTTATGATTATTGTGGTTTTCCCATACATTAGAGGAAATAATATTTTTGTATTGCATTGGTCTTTACTACCTGACATAACATGAACCTAATAGTTCGTATTTTGAGGTATTTATACCACTGATGCAATTAGAAATGCAGTCATTCAATTTTTTGATATCATAGAGATAACGTCAAAATATAGTTCTATCTGTAAGGTGATCTCGGACATTTCCAGTGTTGCTTATCAATCTGATAAAATGGAAAATCCTATTAAAACAATATTCTGATATGATTTGATTCTTAATACAGAAAAACACATAAAAATTGAAAATTTTTATAAAGGGTACAAAGCAAGGTTCAAAGCTTCATATTGTCAATAAAAAAGTTTATGGATAAAAATAAAGACTGGATGGCAAAGGAAATAGAAATATTTATTGAAAAAATAGAGGAAGACCCCCCAAAAAATTATGATGAAGTCAAGGTAAGGACAAAAAGGAAAAATCAGGAACAAATGTTAAGCACACATACACTTAAGACATAAGACATTCCTGACACGTACACAGTTAAAGAAGCAGAAAGGGTTGTTGATGTCTTACCAACTGCACCTCCTAAGCGACTAAAGAGGATAATTGGAAGTATAACCACACCAAAATCAACATCATTATTCACCAACGAAGGTAAATGTAAATGAAAATGCTTTAAAGTTTAGAATCTCACCACTTCGTGCAAGAATAGTATTTTTGGAGTTCTGTGTACATCTAACGTTTGATATTTAGTACCAAAGTAACCTTAAACCAAAATATATAACAGCAAAAAATAATGCAGATCTACATAAACTACGCAAAGAAGAGAAAAAAAGGATTCACGTAGAATTTAAGGAAAACTTGGGCTGATTATAGATAAACCTCTTCATGGTTATGGAAGTTCAAACGATGGAAATACTGCAAAAAGTTTCTTTAAAAATCCTGAAATCACATCTTCAATCACAAGTATTGATGTAAATATCCTGAAGCGATTTAAGATAATATTGGCTGTCATCAACAGTAAAAAGCAAATAAATGCAGAAAAATTTCAAATTTTTGCGAACGAAACGAAAGAACTGCTCAATAACATGTATCCCTAAAAATCAATAACACCAACAATACACAGGGTACTGGCTCATGGCCAAGAAATAATACAAAATAGTATTTTGCTTTAGGGGAACTTACAGAGGAAGCACAGGAAGCAAGAAACAAAGATGTAAAAAAATCAGACTTCTCAATACCCGCAAAAGTTAAAAATAGCCCAAAATACGGACCTCAAGGAATATTTACAAATATCTTTAGATCCAGTCTTGTATTCTATAAGAACAAGATGGCTTCCAAATATTTGTCTTGATATCAAAACAGAAGATTCCAAGTCCACAGATAATAAAAATCAATAAACATTTGACTTTTCTGATTATTTTGTATAAAATCATAGCTTTTATATAAACAATAGTTTGTAAAAATTTTTAACTATACAAATAATGTGAAGTTAATAAGTTTTAATTACTTTCGTAATTGTATCAACTATTAGAGTAATCAAACACAATATTATTAAATACTTTTACAAAAAATTGAGTGATTTAAAAAAAGCATTTTTGTGAAATTTTGATAGCTAAAATGAGTCAATATGCTTGGATGCTAAAGTTGCCAGAAATACATCAGTACATTAGTGCAATATTGTGCCCTGCTTTCGCCTACAAGAGTTATGGATATGTGGCACATATATAAAAATCAGAAATCCCAAACTTTTATGTCAATAATAAAACAAATATTTAGAGGAACATTTTATTAAAATTATATACATACATACGTATGTATGTATTTTTGTATGTATGTAGGCGATGAAAATTGTGTGATATGTACTTAATGTGCTACTATGTATATACACACCCTAAAAAATAATGAACTTTTAACAAATTTGACCCAGGATAGCTGTTTTAAGGGCAGTTAATATAGTATTAAATAACTAATAATATACAAATGTTATATATTATTGAAAAGGTAAACAGATGGAGATTTGCATACATATCATATTTTTTACCTATAGAAAAAAATAAGGGGTCATATTAAAAAAAATTCTAAAATATTATATTTATAGTTTTTTTTGTGAAAATTTTTTATATGAAAGCTTATAAAATATTGTTGATTTATGATAACGTAATGAATTTTAAAACTTTAAAATAGTATTATGCTATTTATTATTAAAACAAAAAGCAAAAAGAATTAAGTAATCTTTAAGATATTTTCTGAGCTATTATATAACACGCATCTTAAAATTTGCCTATATTAATAACATTTACCCTCGTGACCCCATTTTTGAGCGGGCGCACAGTGGGGCCAAAGAACAAAAAAATGGTAATAAATCTGTATCTTCGAAAGTATTTGTCCGATTATAAAATAATGTATGAAGCAGTCGTAGAGGCGGACCCAAGGTCTTAGAAAATAAAATTTTGGACTACCCTGTATATACATACGTTGAGCTACAGGGTGCCAAAGTTGACCTGCTCGGGCTTACAAAACATTTCTCTGCTCATAACTTTTGCAAATATAAACCGATTTCAATGATTTTTGGATTTATTTGATGAAATCTAAAAAGAAAACATTCTCACTCTTTCTTGTAACCTGTTACAGTTTAAAAGATATTTGGGTTTGAAATTTAAAATTGTTGTTTTTGACCTTGACTTTATTTGGGTTTTTGCGAATGTCTGCAATTGTAGTTACGCTAAAAATTTTTTTAAAAATAGTTTTGTATTTTTAAAAAGTTTGTTAAGCCTACACAAAAAAATTTATTTAATTATCTTTATTCGTCTAGCCGTGAAAAATATTCAAAGTCAAAATTTTCAAGGTGATTTCAAAAATGGCATAATTTTGACAAAAATTGAGCACAATTGATTAACTTTTTTTTGCAAATATTTGTAAAAATAATTATTTCTTTCTTAACGTTTTTGGAAAAAGCAGGCTTCAAAATATATTATTAGTATATTTTTGAAAGGATTTAGACGTGCACCCTACGCCAGGCATTGGTCGCCAGTTTTTGAAAAATTGGTTCAAAATTAAAATAATTTATCTTTTAAGGTTTCAGTTTTAATTAAGATATTCACCGTCCGCTTAAAAATGGGGTCACGAGGGTAAATGTTATTAATATAGGCAAATTTTAAGATGCGTGTAATATAATATCTCAGAAAATAACTTAAAGTTTACCTAATTCTTTTCGTTTTTTGTTTAAATAATAAATAACATAATATTATTATAAAGTTTTAAAATCAATTACGTTATCATAAATCAACAATATTTTATAAACTTTTAAATATAAAAAATTTTCACAAAAAAAACCGTTAATATAATATTTTGGAATTTTTTTATTCTGATTCCTTATTTTTTTTCTATAGGTAAAAATATGATATGTATGCAAATCTCCATCTGTTTACCTTTTCAATGATATATAATATTTGTATATTTTTAGTTATTTAATATTATATTAACTGCCCTTAGGTTAGGTTAGGTTAGGTTAGGCTACGAAGGGTAGTAGCGATTTCGCCACCTCCACTCGGAGGCCCTTAGGCCCATTGTGAATCCCTTCAGAAGAGTTGAGAAGAAAAGAAAAATAGTACGTCAAAAGATTCATAGATAAGAGAAAAAGGATAAAGAAGCAAGAGTACCGTCCGCACGATGTCTAAGAAAGTCAATAGTCCTAGGCTCCGAGTCACCTAGCTGCCCAGCCACCCAACCTCATTAATGAAGCCTATGATGCTCCCCAGCCCATTGCCAGGAACCTCACCAAGTCCATCTAAGAAGCGTCCCCCAAGCCACCTCTGTCGGTGAATCTGCAGCCCAGGGCAGTGGCAGAAAAGATGTTCCACCGTCTCTAACTCCTCCTCGTCCCCGCATACCCTGCAGAAATCTGGAGAGTTCCTGTCCCATTTACTCGTCCTGTATCTCACATCGCAGTGCCCTGTGAGAGTCCCAATAATGCGCCTCAGAAACCCCCTGCTCTCCTTGAGCAGCAGGTCAGTGCCCATCCTGTCCAGCCTTGGCCATAAAAGCCTGGAGATCCTGCAATCGGTCTTGTCCCTCCAGGTTTGGCCCACCCTGTCCGTTATCCACGTCCCTATCAGTCCACTGCCCTTAAAACAGCTATCTTTTTTGAAAGTCCATTATTTTGTAGGGTGTGTATATATGTACATTAGCTATGGCATAGTGATATATGAAAATTTTTGCAACGAGATTTTGAAGTGCTCCTGGCTTTTATTTTGTTAGACTTGGAAAAAAATACATATGGCAAAAAATGGGGGAGTCTGGTTGTGGGTAAATGGCGCCTCATCGAGGTCAAAGTTCATCGTAAAAGCAAAAAAATCATAAAATGTCCAATAACTGCCGCGGAGTCGCTCCTAGAGTAGTAGAATGTAAGATTGACCCCCATTAAAATTTCCTGCCTTTCGCTCCTTAGGGGGCTTGCCCTACAAAGGGTTAGTTTTTCATAAATTTTACCCCAACCGTCCTAACAAGCTTTGGAGCGCCTCTTGAGGATTCAAAGGTACGACAAACCCCCATTGATTTTTCCCTTCGACATTATTGTAGAACATACTAACCTCCTATCTCTGCTCTTTAGGGTACTTCCCCTTTAAAAAAAGATATAGAAATTTGCCTTCTCCTTCTTACTACTTTAAGGGCTACTATGGAGGACTCAAATGTATAATCGACCATTGATTTTTCTCACCTACCTACCCTATCTGCTCCTTTGTTCGTTAGGATACATTACCTTCAAATAAGTTTTTTTTAAAATTTGACTTCTTGCCTAACTGCTTTTGGAGGAGTCAAAAGAATAAACCAAACCTCTTTCTCTGCTCTTTAGGGTCCTATACAAACAAAATTTTATATCTTTAATTTTTTATTATACCCTTCACATAGTGATAAGGGTATATATCAGTTTGTCATTCCGTTTGTAATTTCTTTATTATTCATTTGCGACCCCAAAAAGTATATATATTCTGGATCCTTATAGATAGGGAAGTTGATATAGCCATGTCCGTCTGTCTGTCTGTCTGTGTGTCTGTCTGTCCGTCTGTTGAAATCAAGTTTCCGGAGTCAAATAAAAAGATACAGACCAGTTAATGGTGTCAAACCATTCAAAATATCCCGCTAACAATCGCTATTTAAAATCAGCAAAATCGGTTAACTATTGACCGAGATATAAGCGAAAACCCAAAGTAACCCATTTTTTAGGACAAAATCCGTGCATATATCCCTATATATCTCAGTAAGTATAGTCACTCTTGCCACAAAACTTGGCACGGATACTCCTAAAGAAGGGACCTAAATAAGGGAAAAAAAATTTTCAGATAGGACAAGGGAAAGGGGTATTTTTCCTACAATTGCACAAATTTGGTGAAATATTTTATACGCTTTATCTCGTTAACTATAACAGTTATCGACTTAAAATGTTCTACAAAAAGTAATTGTACACTAAGGGCTACACTTTGAAGAAAAAATTTTTTTGATGGGGGCAAAAAAAGGGGTAGCTCCCATACGAATTAACGATTTTTATGAAATATTCGATACGCTATATCTCGGAAACTATAACAGATATCGAAATCAAATGTTTTACAAAGAGTAATTGGGCAAAAAGGGCTACGCTGTTAAAAAAAAATTTTTTTGGTGGGGGCAAAAAAGTGGTAGCTCCCATACAAATTAATGATTTGTATGAAATTTTCGATACGCTATATCTCGGAAACTATAACAGATATCGAAACCAAGTGTTCTACAGAAAGTGATTGAACATCAAGGGCTACGCTCTTGAGAAAATATTTTTGGATAGGGGGCAAAACAAGGGGTAGCTCCCATACAAATTAACGACTTTTATAAAATATTCGATATGCTATATATCGGAAACTATAACAGATATCGAAATTTAATGTTCTACAAAAAGTAATTGGGCAACAAGGCCTACGCTTCAAAGAAAAAATTTTTTGAGTGGGGGCAAAACAGGGGGTAGCTCCCATACAAATTAACGACTTTTATAAAATATTCGATATGCTATATATCGGAAACTATAACAGATATTGAAATTAAATGTTCTACAAAAAGTAATTGGGCAACAAGGCCTACGCTTCAAAGAAAAAATTTTTTGAGTGGGGGCAAAACAGGGGGTAGCTCCCATACAAATAAACGACTTTTATAAAATATTCGATATGCTATATATCGGAAACTATAACAGATATCGAAATTAAATGTTCTACAAAAAGTAATTGGGCAACAAGGCCTACGCTTCAAAGAAAAAATTTTTTGAGTGGGGGCAAAACAGGGGGTAGCTCCCATACAAATTAACGACTTTCATGAAATATTCGATATGCTATATATGGGAAACTATAACAGATATCGAAATGAAATGTTCTACAAAAAGTAATTGGGCAACAAGGCCTACGCTTCAAAGAAAAAATTTTTTGAGTGGGGGCAAAACAGGGGGTAGCTCCCATACAAATTAACGACTTTTATAAAATATTCGATATGCTATATATCGGAAACTATAACAGATATCGAAATGAAATGTTCTACAAAAAGTAATTGGGCAACAAGGCCTACGCTTCAAAGAAAAAATTTTTTGAGTGGGGGCAAAACAGGGGGTAGCTCCCATACAAATTAACGACTTTTATAAAATATTCGATATGCTATATATCGGAAACTATAACAGATATCGAAATTAAATGTTCTACAAAAAGTAATTGGGCAACAAGGCCTACGCTTCAAAGAAAAAATTTTTTGAGTGGGGGCAAAACAGGGGGTAGCTCCCATACAAATTAACGACTTTCATGAAATATTCGATATGCTATATATGGGAAACTATAACAGATATCGAAATGAAATGTTCTACAAAAAGTAATTGGGCAACAAGGCCTACGCTTCAAAGAAAAAATTTTTTGAGTGGGGGCAAAACAGGGGGTAGCTCCCATACAAATTAAGGATTTTTATGAAATATTCTATACGCTATATCTGGGAAACTATAACAGATATCGAAATCAAATGTTTTATAAAAAGTAATTGGGCAATAAGGGCTACGCTTTAAAGAAAAAATTTTTTGGGTGGAGGATGGACAAATTAACAATTTTTATGAAATTTTCGATACGCTACATCTGTGAAACTATAACACCTATCGACTTTGAATATTCTACAAAAAGTAATAATCAAATAATTCATACATTTTGAAAAAAAAGTTGGAGAGGAGCAGGGAACATCCCATAAAAATTAACAACTTTAATTAACCTTTTAATATAAATAATGTCAAAAACTTGCATTACTGTCGACCTCAAACGTTCCTCATCTATTTCTATTATTCATACGAACGTTAAAATTTTGTAAAGTTTTCTATGGATTTTAAAACTAACACAAGGATTTTTATTATATTATTTGCAGTACAAAATTACTCGGCTGGGTATATTTAAAGACCAATTGTGAAGGGTATATAAGATTCGGCACAGCCGAATATAACGCTCTTACTTGTTAAATTTAATTCAGTAACAAGTTTTGAGGGTTTTATATTTATTACTTTAATTGATTAATTTATTTTTGCAATGAAGTGGATACTTTTTCTATTTTCGGCAACGACTTGCAGAAGAAATATTTTTTTTTCCTCGTTGCGGCACAAAATGTTGTTGTAGTTTTCAATGAGTTTTACACCTTTTTCGGCAGAATCGTTCACAACATGCAATTTTTGCAGTGTTCCTAGTGCTTGTTGGTAACCTTCATATTTTTCCCAAGTTTCTGGATCACTATCAAGAAAATCTTTTGACAGTCCGAGGAGAGTAAAAACTTTTCCTGTGTTCGGTGTAACATAATGATCTAAACTTTTCTGCAGGAACTCATAGTTTATTTCCTTTGGTGTCAATAAAATTCTTTTAACACTTTCCAAGTCGCAAAAATTTACTGGAGAGACATTCACTCAACCCTCTTCTGCCACGCTATCCTCATCGTAAGATTCCTCCACGCGACTGTCCGGCAGTTCTTCGGCGTATTTCTCTATATCTGTCTCAAATGCACGAATTGAATCCGCCATTTTTCGCTCGGTATCAAAGGGCACATTTTGATCAAATAGTGCAAAAGCAACAGCTTCACCACTAAGATACCAGTGGTGTCCACAGAATCTCTTCACCAGCTGACGTGAAACTGTCTCATCAATTGAAGCATAATGGATAAACTCTTTTAAAAAGTTGAAGTCATTGTAAGGGGCTTCTACAGTTTTGGCAGCACTGAACCAAGCTTTAATATAAAGTGTTACAATGAAAATAGTAACATCGCGAAGTCCGTTAGTTCATTTTCGCTTAAATCTAGAAATTTTCTGAATAAAAACATTTTTACACAGTATATGCCTTTGGCCATCCATCGCATCCATCGAGCATAACTGGTAGGTCCTGGTTGGCTAAACCTATAGTTGGGAATATTTACACCACTGAACAGCAAAATGATTTGTAAAAATTCCTTGTAGTCGCCTCTGGGTTGTTGTTCGTTTAATTGAGCCAAACAAAATGATTCGGTATCAATTAGAACTTTTGCTGCAACTTCATCATCTTTTATACCAGGACTATATGTTTTATCTTTAATATTTTCCCACTGATCTTTAAAACGCGAAAATATTGGCACCCCAGGTCCAGACATTTCTCCAAGTTTGGCTTCAAACACTTCCTTCAGTTGCAACTCATATGTAAATGTGATGTCTGCATGGAAGATAGAGCAGATCTCTTTCCAGTAATTGTTCAAGCAATAAAGATGCACCTTCGAATTTGCCAGTGTTCGTTGAAGTGGTGTCGAAACAAATAGCTTGAATGCGGTGAGCGATTTTCCATTCCAGTAGAAGCCCGTAAATGGCTTCGAAATAAGTTTGCCTTTGCCTTTTCCTTTACCTGACTATCTTTGGTACACCCAAGAGCTGCTCATTACCATCATATGTTAGGAAAACTGGAAGTCGTTCAACCTTTTTTTCACCGCCTTGATAGTCTGCCAACATTTTTCCATCCCAATGGACATTCAAACATATTGCCTTAGCCAACTACGAACGTATAAATATTTCTTACAGCTTACAGTTGCCGAAAATAGAAAAAAGTATCCACTTCATTGCAAAAATAAATTAATCAATTAAAGTAATAAATATAAAACCCTCAAAACTTTTTACTGAATTAAATTTAATAAAAAATTAAAGATATAAAAATTTGGTTTGTATAGGACCCTAAAGAGCAGAGAAAGAGGTTTGGTATGTACTTTCGACTCCTCCAAAAGTAGTTAGGCAAGAAGTAAAATTTAAAAAAAAACTTATTTGAAGGGAAGTATCCTAACTAACAAAGGAGCAGGTAGGGAAGGTAATTAAGAAAAATCAATGGTCGATTATACATTTGAGTCCTCCATAGTAGCCCTGAAAGTAGTAAGAAGGAGAAGGCAAATTTCTATATCTTTTATAGTAAGTTTGGTAGGTATGGTTTTTAAATATTCAAGACAATTACAAATCTATTACTATTGCATTAGCATTGAATTGCGACTAATGCAATAGAAAGCCTTGGTTTGTAGAGCAAGGCTTTAAAACTCGGCAGACGAGCAAATGATGCCCTTTATTTGAGTTCAGTAAAAGAAGAATGAATTCTTGTGTCTAAACTGAGACTGACTTTTATTTACAAATTTTCCAACTTATATACTAATTTACAAATTATCTAAAAATTATCTGACACATCTTGCATTTCATTCATACATCCAAAATGCCCAATGTAACATGGTGTTCAACTTTTTGTTCATGTTACAAAAATGCATTTACTGATCGACTGACTAATCAGCACAGTCATTATTTTCAAACAAATTGCATTTCTCCTATTTAAGGTATTAAAAAAAAATAAAAAGAAATTTGATTTGCTATTGTTACCCCTTCAGTAGGGTCAAGTTACTTAAAGCACTAAACTATAAGTGGAGCAAGTGAAAATACTCATGTTTCACTTCGCTGTAGGTATTTTGGTATACGTAAGAAGTGCAAGCATTTGTTTACCATATGTGTCATAATGTTTATGTGTCATTGATATGGTCGTTTACAATTAATATTTTCTGTTATTTTGCTTACAAAAATATTGTGTGATGTTTTAGTGGAAATGAAAAAATAAGTGTACACTACACCCTTACCCTTAAGATAGAATTTATGAGATTTTGAATAAATTTAAATCTGAATACAAATTAATAGTTTTAAAAAAAAAAATTTTTTTTTTGTATATGGTTAATGCATTTTTAGTAAGTATTATAAATAAGAATATATACTTATATCTACTTTATTTCATGATTTTTTTTTTGTATAATTTTAATGAGTTATTATGGAATATTCGTTCTTTATCATTTACTTCTATTATTGAATTACAATTTTGTCTTTCTAGTATTCTATATGGACCAATGTAGGGACTCTGATTTTTCTTTCTACTTTCTAGTTTTACTAATACTAAGTCTCCTACATCAAATAAACTTTTTATAATTTTCTTATCATATTTTAATTTAGATTTTTCTTTTGCTATATTTATCAAATTTTTTGCGTTATCTAATGCTCTCTTAATCCTAGTCCTAAGTTCATTAGCATAATTTTCCAAATCATAAACTTTAGTGTTAGTGCATAATGCGTCCGTGGGCAGAGTTGGTAATTTGCCAAAAATCAACTGGTATGGAGAATAATTGCTATTTACGTGAGGTGTGGTATTATACGCAAATGTATAATAAGGTATCCACTTGTCCCATTCTAAATCCTCAACAAAGTTTAACATATATTCATTTAATACTCTGTGATTTCTTTCTAGTGTTCCTATAGACTGATGGTGATATGGTGCTGAGGATTTCTGGTCTATATTTAATAGTTTGCATACTTCATTCATTAATTCATTTTTGAATTCAGTGCCTCTATCTGATTTTAATACTTTAAAGCAACCATATTTTAAAATAAACTGTTCTACTAGAGTTTTAGCTATATTCTTTGCTTCTTTTGTTTCCATAGGGTATGCTACAACATACTTTGTTAATTCGCATTGAATTGTTAGTATATATCTATAGTTATTAGAAATTCTTAATGGTCCTACTGTATCTATTTCTATTACTTCAAAACTAGTATTTGGGGTTTCGGTGATATTCATTTCCTCCCTAAATTTTTTTTTGCTTATTTCTTAAACATTTATCGCAATTTACAACGTAATCCCGTACCATTATTCTCATATTTTTTCAAACATATCTTTGTTTGAGTCTTAGTACAGTCTTTCGAATGCCTAAGTGTCCTGATAATGGTGAGTTGTGGAATTCTTCAATTAATTTGTTTTGTAATTTCTTATTTTTAATGTACTGCAAAGGTCTATACAAGATGATATTCAAGTTAATGTTTTTACATTTTTTAGATTTTATCAATCATAAATTCTTTTCATATATTCTACTGATATCAGTTTGAAAATTTCATCGTCGCTAGCTAATGCGAGATTTTTAATATTCTGCTTATGCATATAGATTATCAGCTTCTCTAGAAACAAAACGTATTTTGCAAGATCATCACTAATATTCATATGATAGCTATTATTTATACAGTCAATGGTACCATTTAATTTATCATTATTGATAATTTTAAATTTCAATTTGTGCACATTTTTAATATCCTGTAGTGAAGTACATTCCCATATGTTTGTATATTTTTGTTGTTGGGATATGTTTTTCTCATCTGTGTTGTTTTCAGTTGTTTTGCCCTTTACGTTCATTCCACGCGTAATTGCTAAAATTTTTGTTGGTTTGGAATAATCGTCTTCTATTGGAATCATGTTTTTTAGTATATCAGAATCTATTTTAATTCTAGATAAAGCATCAGCATTTGTATTAATTTTTCCGTTTTTGTATACAATTTCAAAGTCACAATCTGATAAATCAATCCGTACTCTAGTTAACTTAGAAGAGGGGTTTTTATGAGTAAAAAGTGAAACAAGAGGTCTGTGGTCAGTTACTACTATAAATCTTCTACCATATAAATATGGTCTAAAGTATTCAATGCCCCAATGTATAGCAAGTAATTCTTTTTCTATCACAGGTTTATTGATTTCGTGTTTATTCAAAGTTCTGCTAGCATAGGTTATTGGCAAATCTGTTCCTATTTCTCCCTGTGATAAGATTGCACCTAAAGCATAATTTGAAGCATCTGTTGTTAGAATGAAAGGTTTTTCAAAATCCGGATATTGTAATATTGGTGAACTAATTAATTTTTGTCTTAATATGTTAAAAGTTTGTTGACATTCATCTGCCCATTCAAATATTTTTCCTTTCTTTGTTTGATCATTCAGACATTTTGTTAATGTAGCGAAATTTTTTATAAAACGTCTATAGTAATTACAGAAAGCTACAAATGGTTTTACCTCGTTAGCATCTTTGGGTATTGGATAATTTTGTATTGCCTTGTGTTTTGCTGGGTCTGTTTTGATACCTTCTTTTGTTATTAGATGCCCTAAATAAACAACTTCCGATTTTAAAAATACACATTTTTTTGCGTTCAATTTTAAATTGTATTTTGATAAACGTTCAAAAACCTGTCTCAGATTGTCATTGTGATGTTTTAAAAATTATGATGTCGTCCACATATAAAAATGCTTTACTATCGAGACCTGAAAGTGCTATTGTTAGCACACGTTGGAAACTATTTGATGAAATTTTAAGGCCAAAAGGTAGTCGTTTAAATTGATAGGGACCGTTTGATGTGGAAAATGCAGTTGGTTTTCTTGATTCTTTATCTAAATTAATCTGATGAAACGAGCTTGTCATATCCAGAGTTGAAAAATATTTTGCTCTTCCCAATTTATCTAATACATCTTCAATTCTTGTAAGTGGAAATTTATCGTTAACTATTTTCTTATTCAATTGTCTAAAATCTACTACAAGTCGCCATTTCTCTTTGTCTCAATTGCTTTTCTTTGGTACAACAAGTAATGGTGAGTTGTAAGGACTGGTTGAATGTTCAATAATATCGTCGTCAAATAATTTTTGAACTTGTTGATCGATTTCCTCCACTTGAGTTTGTGGAAGTCTATAGTTTTTGATGTAAACTGGTGTTTCATCGGTTAAATTAAGATGTTGTGTATAAAAGTTATTTGCTGTTAAAACATCGCCCTCTAAGTGAAATATGTCTTGATAGTCTTTAAAAATGTTTATCAATTCATCCGTCGCTTTACTGTCAGTATTGTCAATTTTCAACGTTTGTAATAGTTTGCTAAATCTGTCTTTATTGTTTTGGGATTTAGTGAGAAAAACGTATTTATTTAATGGTTCAATTTCAAAATTAACATTTTTTAATATTACATCTTCATCTGTTGTATTTAGAAATTTAACATGAGGAATGCCTGATCCTGGAACTATTGTATTCCCTATAAAAATTCCTGACTCTAATTCTTTACTTAAAATAATACTATCTTCCGTTAGATTTAATTGTACTGGACATATAATTTCAGATCGTTTCTCTATTTTAATGTAGTAATCTCTATTTATTGTAGATTTCATGGGAATTGTAATTTCTGTTTCTTGTAAAGTTAATGAAATCGTGAATGTTTCATAATCAATTTTGCATAAAAATGTTGTGAAAAAGTCTCTTCCTAAGATTCCGTCCGTTGGTATTGGAAAATCATCATCGACTATGTGGAAATTGTGTTTTGATTGGTTATCATATAATTTAAAATTTAATTCTGTGATTCCAATAGATCTTATCTTTTCGTTTGTTATACCAGCAAATGAACATGATTGTGTTTTATCAATAAAAAGGTCTTCATTTAATTTTCCTAATTTACATAATGAAATATCAGCCCCTGTATCTATTAAAAATGTTAAGCTAGTTTTTGTTCCTATGTCTAATTCTATATAATTAGTAGTGTTTTTAGAAATAGAAAAAATTTTATTAAATTCTGCCCCGAAGGATGAATGATTAAATTCCGATTGTTCATCTCCGGGCCTTCGGTGTTTTCCTGAACTACATGTACGCTATTTCCATTGTTATTCCGGTTTCGTCTACCATTATTATTGTTGTTTTGTCTATTGTTGTAATGGTTATTATCATTCCAGGTATTATTATTATAATTTCTATTATTATTTCTATGATTATTATTATAATTTCTATGATTATTATTATTATTACTATGATTATTATTATTTCTGTTATTGTTATAATTCGAATTTCTATTATTCTGATTCGAAATATTGTTTCTGTTATAATTATTATTTCTAAAGTTATTATTTTTGTTATTGTTTTTATTATTCCGCTTATTTGAATTGTTTCCATTATAAAAATATAATACTTGATTTTCATTACTAGCAAAGTCTTTTTCTAGTTCTATTGCAAGTTGTACAGCCTCATTCAAGTCCTTTGGCTTAGAAGCAAAAATTGTTGGCTTAATATATGCATTAAGACCATTTTTAAATATATTCAATGCATAAGTATTATTAAGAGAAATAATTGTGTTTTTCTGTATAGCATTGCATTGCGGTATTTCGTGAATTTGCAGTTCATTCAGTTCAGCAATCATTTCTAAAAGCTTCTCGTTATATGTTTGTATTTTCATGTTCTTTTGCATGAATCTACTCAAAGTTAGTTGTATTTGAGCTATAGTTTTTGTAGACTTATATCTTGATTGAAGTGAATTTTTAAGGCTATTGAAATCATTAATTTCTGTAGCACTTATAGCAGTTCTAACGCTTGGTGTTAATTTCACATTAATAACAAAATCTATGAGTTGTATTTTCGCGTCAGTTGTTAAAGAATTGTAAATTATAATTATTTAACAGTTTTTGTGTGTCGACCTTTGTGTTGTAATTATGAAAAAACTTTATTCAAGCTTGAGGTCATTATATATTTTTCTTATTATTATTTTTATTCAATATTTCGCTATCCTTCGGATAGCATCTTCAGGAATCTATTTAACAAATGTAACAAAAAATTATATATTAAAACACTGTATTTTACATTAAGATAACACAAACAAAAGCTTACATGAACAATAATAGTCAAAATAATAAATAAACAAACAAACTAAAAGCTTATACAGTTTTTATTTTACTAATATTTAATCTTTGTTTTGTTTATAATATGTCTGTAGCTTTGAGCGCAATTTTCAGTGTCGCTCTTATAGTTTATTCTCTTAGTTTTTGGTATGTTAATTATATGTAGCATTTCCAGTGTGTACCGTTTATTGTGCTTCTCTTCTCTTTGTAATATCTCCACATTGTCAAAGTTCGGTGTATGATTATTTTCTGCACAGTGGGCTGATAAGGCTGTTTTTTGTGTCAAATTTTTATTTCTGTTTTTAATGTCCGATCTATGACCTGCCATTAAATTATTTCAACTACTTTCAAAAATGATATTAAATCTTTGAAATTTCCAGAAAATTCTGGTATACTTTTCAATGATAGTTCCAAATTGAATGAAGCCATTTTAACTGTAGAATTTGAACTTGAATTTTCAGGAGTTAAGTTTGAGTTTTCAGTAGATACGTTTGAATTTTCAGTCTCTCTTTCTGAATCTGACATACTTTGAGTTGATTCTGTATCTAATCTTTCTAATTTTTGCTTTAACAGTGTCTTTGCTTTTTCATAAAGTTTGTAAAATTTCTCTATAAGTTTTTCTTTTATTTCTTTACCAATGCTAAATTCTACAAATTGTTTTTCAATTAACTCTACCTCTTCTAATTTTAAAATTAATGTTTTTTTAGTATATCCTCTGCTACCCGATTTTCTCAAATTAATGATAATTCTAGTCAACCTATCTATTAATTGGTCCATTTACAATACATTTTAGAATTTTTTTTTATTATTGCTCTTTTTTTTGATATTTAATTTTATTTAAAAAATGTTGTTGTTTACTTTTTTATTGACATATTTTTTATAATAACTATTTAGTTTTGAAATACATATGCTCAAAATCAATATAAAAATTATAGCTAATACTACAATCCAATGTTTTTCATCGTTAGTGTGTTTGGGTTTTTCAGTATTGTTGCCTATTTCATAGCCAGCAATTGATACTAAAATTGCGTTACTAACTTTACTCCACCAACCCATTTTGATGTTTTTTATTTATGTATGTGCATGTTTAAGTCATAATAATGAAATAATTTAATTATTTATGTAAATTATCATTATAAAATATAATTTTTGCTGCTTTTTATTTTTCTAACTCTTTTAATTTGTTGTAGAAGAGTTTCTTTTGCGGTCCACTGCTAAGGCTTATTAACCGCCTTAATTCCGCTTTTTCTCTATTGAGCCGCTTCTTTTTGCCGCCCTTCGTCTTTTTTTGGTTGGAGTTACAGGTGGTACTGGACGCTGTTTTTTCGACTTGGTTCTCTCAAGATATTGTTCTATTGTAATTGGCTGTGGTCCATAATGCTTTGGGGTAGGGATGTAAGGTGGTGCCTGAATTTCCACGCCTTCAGTGGGATTGTACTCCTCCACCGCCAATCTGTTAACCAAATCTTCGAAAAGTTTATGAAAATCTTCGTCCATTTAAAAGGAAAAATTCCAGATATGCTGGCAGGATCGCCATATAGTAAGTTTGGTAGGTATGGTTTTTAAATATTCAAGACAAATTCAAATCTATTACTATTGCATTAGCATTGAATTGCGACTAATGCAATAGAAAGCCTTGGTTTGTAGAGCGAGGCTTTAAAACTCGGCAGACGAGCAAATGATGCCCTTTATTTGAGTTCAGTAAAAGAAGAATGAATTCTTGTGTCTAAACTGAGACTGACTTTTATTTACAAATTTTCCAACCTATATACTAATTTACAAATTATCTGACACATCTTGCATTTCATTCATACATCCAAAATGCCCAATGTAACATTGTTCATGTTACAAAAATGTATTTACTGATCGACTGACTAATCAGCACAGTCATCATTTTTAAACAAATTGCATTTCTCCTATTTAAGGTATTAAAAAAAAATAAAAAGAAATTTGATTTGCTATTGTTACCCCTTCAGTAGGGTCAAGTTACTTAAAGCACTAAACTATAAGTGGAGCAAGTGAAAACACTCATGTTTCACTTCGCTGTAGGTATTTTGGTATACGTAAGAAATGCAAGCATTTGTTCACATTATGTGTCATAATGTTTATGTGTCATTGATATGGTCGCTTACAATTAATATTTTCTGTTATTTTGCTTACAAAAATATTGTGTGATGTTTTTGTGTAAATGAAAAAATAAGTGTACACTACACTTTTTTTAAAGGGGAAGTACCCTTAAGAGCAGAGATAGGAGGTTAGTATGTTCTACAATAATGTCGAAGGGGAAAAATCAATGGGGGTTTGTCGTACCTTTGAATCATCAAGAGGCGCTCCAAAACTTGTTAGGACGGTTGGGGTAAAATTTATGAAAAACTAACCCTTTGTAGGGCAAGCCCCCTAAGGAGTGAAGATAGGGTGTAAGTTTGTTCTACAAAAATGTTGGGGAGGAAATTTTAAGGGGGGTCAATCTTAAATTCTACTACTCTAGGAGCGACTCCGCGGCAGTTATTGGACATTTTTTGATTTTTTTGCTTTTACGATGAACTTTGACCTCGATGAGGCGCCATTTACCCACAACCAAACTCCCCGATTTTTTGCCATATGTATTTTTTTTCCAAGTCTAACAAAATAAAAGCCGGAAGCACTTCAAAATCTCGGTGCAAAAATTTTCATATATCACTATGCCATAGCTAATGTATATACACACCCTACAAAATAATGGACTTTCAACAAATTTGACGCAAGAAAGCTGTTTTAAGGGCAGTTAATATAGTATCTCTCCAGTAATTGTTCAAGCAATAAAGATGCACCTTCGAATTTGCCAGTGTTCGTTGAAGTGGTGTCGAAACAAATAGCTTGAATGCGGTGAGCGATTTTCCATTCCAGTAGAAGCCCGTAAATGGCTTCGAAATACGTTTGCCTTTGCCTTTTCCTTTACCTGACTTTATCTTTGGTACACCCAATAGCTGCTCATTACCATCATATGTTAGGAAAACTGGAAGTCGTTCAACCTTTTTTTCACCGCCTTTATAGTCTGCCAACATTTTTCCATCCCAATGGACATTCAAACATATTGCCTTAGCCAACTACGAACGTACAAATATTTCTTACAGCTTACAGTTGCCGAAAATAGAAAAAAGTATCCACTTCATTGCAAAAATAAATTAATCAATTAAAGTAAAAAATATAAAACCCTCAAAACTTGTTACTGAATTAAATTTAATAAAAAATTAAAGATATAAAAATTTGGTTTGTATAGGACCCTAAAGAGCAGAGAAAGAGGTTTGGTATGTACTTTCGACTCCTCCAAAAGTAGTTAGGCAAGAAGTAAAATTTAAAAAAAAACTTATTTGAAGGGAAGTATCCTAACGAACAAAGGAGCAGATAGGGAAGGTAATTAAGAAAAATCAATGGTCGATTATACATTTGAGTCCTCCATAGTAGCCCTGAAAGTAGTAAGACGGAGAAGGCAAATTTCTATATCTTTTTTTGAAGGGGAAGTACCCTAAGGGGCAGAGATAGGAGGTTAGTATATTCTACAATAATGTCGAAGGGGAAAAATCAATGGGGGTTTGTCGTACCTTTGAATCATCAAGAGGCGCTCCAAAACTTGTTAGGACGGTTGAGGTAAAATTTATGAAAAACTAACCCTTTGTAGGGCAAGCCCCCTAAGGAGTGAAGATAGGGTGTAAGTATGTTCTACAAAAATGTTGGGGAGGAAATTTTAAGGGGGGTCAATCTTACATTCTACTACTCTAGGAGCGACTCCGCGGCCGTTATTGGACATTTTATGATTTTTTTGCTTTTACGATAAACTTTGACCTCGATGAGGCGCCATTTACCCACAACCAAACTCCCCCATTTTTTGCCATATGTATTTTTTTTCCAAATCTAACAAAATAAAAGCCGGAAGCACTTCAAAATCTCGGTGCAAAAATTTTCATATATCACTATGCCATAGCTAATGTATATACACACCCTACAAAATAATGGACTTTCAACAAAATTTGACGCAAGAAATCTGTTTTAAGGGCAGTTAATATAGTATTTAATAACTAATAATATACAAATATTATATATCATTGAAAAGGTAAACAGATGGAGATTTGCATACATATCATATTTTTTACCTATAGAAAAAAATAAGGGGTCAGAATAAAAAAATTCCAAAATATTATATTTACGGTTTTTTTTGTAAAAAATTTTTTATTTTTGAAAGTTTATAAAATGTTGTTGATTTATGAAAACGTAATGGATTTTAAAACTTAATAATAACAAAACAAAAAACAAAAAGAATTAAGTAAACTTTAAGTTTTTTTCTGAGCTATTATATTACACGCATCTTAAAATTTGCCTATATTAATAACATTTACCCTCGTGAACCCATTTTTAAGCGGGCGGTGAATATCTTAATAAAAAGTGAAACCTCAAAAGATAAGTTATTTTAATTTTGAACCAATTTTTCAAAAACTGGCTTGCGTTTTTTTTTTCTCGGCCAATAAATTTGAAATTTCGCCAATGCCTGGCGTAGGGTGCACGTCTAAATCCTTTAAAAAATATACTACTAATATATTTTGAAGCCTGCTTTTTCCAAAAACGTTAAGAAAGAAATAATTATTTTTACAAATATTTGCAAAAAAAGTTAATCAATTGTGCTCAATTTTTGTCAAAATTATGCCATTTTTGGAATCACCTTGAAAATTTTGACTTTGAATATTTATTCGTCTAATAAAGATAATTAAATAAGTTTTTTTGTGTAGGCTTAACAAACTTTGTTAAAATACAAAACTATTTTTAAAAATATTTTAAGCATATTTACAATTGCAGACATTTGCAAAAAACCAAATAAAATCAAGGTCAAAAACAATAATTTTAAATTTCAAACCCAAATATCTTTTAAACTGTAACAGGTAACAAGTAAGAGTTAGTATGTTTTCTTTTCAGATTATAATTTTCATCGAATAAATCTAAAAATCGGTTGATATTTGCAAAAGTTATGGGCATAGAAATGTTTTTCAAACCCGAGGAGGTCAACTTTGGCACCCTGTACCTCAACGTATGTATATACAGGGTAGTCCAAAATTTTATTTTCTAAAACTATGGGTCCTCCTCTACGACTGCTTCATACATTATTTTATAATTGGACAAATACTTTCAAAGATACAGATTTATTACCATTTTTGTTGCCTTTGGCCCCACTGTGGGCCGTTTCGGGGGTGGGGTTTTGGGTAGTTTCTGTAATTTCTAAGAGCTTAAAAATTTTACTTTTATAGTATTTGGGCGTAAGTTATCCATTATTTTTATTATAAACATTTTTGCAAATTTTACTTTATGTCGAAAGGGGAGAGGACGACACTGTCCAAGTGTAGATTTTTTTAGGTTTCGCTTACGTTTAAAGTTGCATTTGCCTAACAATAGTTTTGAAAACTTAAAAAAAATTTCAATTTTTCAGAGGTGGTATTAGTTCTTCTAAGGGAAACTTTTTCCCCCTGGGTTCGATTTTCATTATTTTTAATCCTTAAATGGCTATGAATACAATACATGTTTCTGCCAAGTTTCACACTCAAAAAAAGTTAACTAAATTTAAGTAAATTTTACTTAAATTAAAGAAATTCGGTAATGATTTGGCTCCAAGAAAATTTTTACTTAAATTAAGTTTAAAACTTTCTTTAGAAATAGTATAAGAAACGTTATTGGATTAACTAAAACAAAATAAATTTTAACTAAAAAACAGTTAAACTGTACTATTTAGCGGCAAAAAACTTAATAAAAATAAGTAATTGTTCTCCTGCATTTGACTATAAATATTTCTCAAACTAAGTAAAACGTACTTAATATTGATTTAAAAGTTGCTTTTAAATAAAGTTAATTTTTCCAATTTTTAAGCGTTTTGAACTTCTCTTAATAACTAAAAACTTGTTTTTAGTTAAAATTAAATTTAAGTTTAAGTATTATTTTTCTTGATTTAAGTTGCAATTATTCATTTGCAGCTACATAGTTTCTTAGATTTTAGTATATATATATATATATATATATACTTTTAGTAAAATAAACCTTTTTATTTTAAGTACAAAACGATAACTGATTTTAAATATCATTTGTTTTAAGACAAGAAAATTTTCTTTGAATAAAGAACAAGCCCATACTTAGACTAAGGAAATTTCCTTATAGGATTAAGTAAACATTTTACTAATTTTAAGTATAACCTCTCCTAAGTAAAAGAAATTCGTACTTACTTGTATTAGATACTACACCATTTCCAATTGTATTTCAGAACTTTCTAATTGTATTTCAGAAATTTCTAATTCAATTTCAGAAATTTCTATTTGTATTTCAGAATTTTCTATTTGTATTTCAGAATTTTCTATTTGTATTTCAGAATTTTCTATTTGTATTTCAGAAATTTCTATTTGTATTTCAGAACTTTTCATTTGAAATTCAAATAGAAATTTCTGAAATACAAATGGAAAATTCTGAAATACAAATAGAAAATTCTGAAATACAAATAGAAAATCCTGAAATACAAATAAGAAATTCTGAAATACAAATAGAAATTTCTGAAATTAAAATAGAAATTTCTGAAATTGAATTAGAAATTTCTGAAATACAATTAGAAAGTTCTGAAATTGAATTAGAAATATCTGAAATTGAATTAGAAATTTCTGAAATTGAATTAGAAATTTCTGAAATTGAATTAGAAATTTCTGAAATTGAATTAGAAATTTCTGAAATACAATTAGAAAGTTCTGAAATACAATTGGAAATGGTGTAGTACTTAATTTAAAGACTCAAATAATAAATTGAGAGACTTTTTTGTAGTATTTCTTCTGTATTTATTTTATTTTTTTTAAACATACAATATAATTGTATAAAAGTATTTTTATAAAATTTAAATTATTATTTCTTTATTAATACTAGTCATATATCCATATATAAAACTCTATTTAAAATAATGTTGAAAGTATATCTAGTTATTTTAACTAACAATAAGAATTGTATTATTTAAAATTAAAGAAATTTTTTTAAGTATTAAATATATTACACGTATCTTGAATATTCAGATTTTTAATATTTAATCTATTGTTTTAGTTTGGTTCCACTATTGAAATCAAAATTGCATTTCTTAAGTCTCCAATAAACATCTTTATAGACAATTTTCTGGTACTTGTTAAACTGCTCTTTGGCTCTGGAAAAAGATAATACTATATGTACTTTTGATCAAAAATTTTGAAAATATTAGTAATAATTTGTTTATCTTATTGTTAAAATTGTTTAGAAAATGTTTGTAAATGTTTATTAATGTACATAAGATCTGATTGTTTAGTTAATATGCCAGGGCTTTTAGCTTTATTTTAAATAAGTTTCAAGAATTGTGTACATTAACTCTCTCATTTCTTATACATTAAATCTGTAATTTTTTCAGGGCAAGTTCAAAGTGGCATGTGCCACTTATTGGCATTTTTGCCATTATGCTTATTATATTGTTAAAAAAACATTTCCAATCAACCTTGCAATAAAATCCCTTTTTTTAGGTCTATGATGTGTTTCGTAGTTATTGAGATAATGAACTTGGTTATTAAAAACACCAAAATTTATTTTAACGAGTTAAGTTCCCAAACTCCTTAAATTTAAATAAAAATCTGTTCTACTATTGAAATTATTTAAAAACTCATTATTGTACTAAGTATGCAATTAAAATTAAATAAATTAAAACTGCACTAAATTTTTTTTCTTTGTTTTACTTTATGCCTTTTTTGTGTACTTTTTAATGGTTAAAATGCTCTTTTGCATATTTTTTTGTGCCATTTTGCAAAGCTTTTTCAAAAAATTTTGTGCCATTTTTAACTTGCTCTTATGGTTAATTATCTTTAAAATATACATATTAAAATTAAACAAGTAAGAGCGTTATATTCGGCTGTGCCGAATCTTATATACCCTTCACAATTGGTCTTTAAATATACCCAGCCGAGTAATTTTGTACTGCAAATAATATAATAAAAATCCTTGTGTGAGTTTTAAAATCCATAGAAAACTTTACAAAATTTTAACGTTCGTATGAATAATAGAAATAGATGAGGAACGTTTGAGGTCGACAGTAATGCAAGTTTTTGACATTATTTATATTAAAAGGTTAATTAAAGTTGTTAATTTTTATGGGATGTTCCCTGCTCCTCTCCAACTTTTTTTAAAAATGTATGAATTATTTGATTATTACTTTTTGTAGAATATTCAAAGTCGATAGGTGTTATAGTTTCACAGATGTAGCGTATCGAAAATTTCATAAAAATTGTTAATTTGTCCATCCTCCACCCAAAAAATTTTTTCTTTAAAGCGTAGCCCTTATTGCCCAATTACTTTTTATAAAACATTTGATTTCGATATCTGTTATAGTTTCCCAGATATAGCGTATAGAATATTTCATAAAAATCCTTAATTTGTATGGGAGCTACCCCCTGTTTTGCCCCCACTCAAAAAATTTTTTCTTTGAAGCGTAGGCCTTGTTGCCCAATTACTTTTTGTAGAACATTTCATTTCGATATCTGTTATAGTTTCCCATATATAGCATATCGAATATTTCATGAAAGTCGTTAATTTGTATGGGAGCTACCCCCTGTTTTGCCCCCACTCAAAAAATTTTTTCTTTGAAGCGTAGGCCTTGTTGCCCAATTACTTTTTGTAGAACATTTAATTTCGATATCTGTTATAGTTTCCGATATATAGCATATCGAATATTTTATAAAAGTCGTTAATTTGTATGGGAGCTACCCCCTGTTTTGCCCCCACTCAAAAAATTTTTTCTTTGAAGCGTAGGCCTTGTTGCCCAATTACTTTTTGTAGAACATTTCATTTCGATATCTGTTATAGTTTCCGATATATAGCATATCGAATATTTTATAAAAGTCGTTAATTTGTATGGGAGCTACCCCCTGTTTTGCCCCCACTCAAAAAATTTTTTCTTTGAAGCGTAGGCCTTGTTGCCCAATTACTTTTTGTAGAACATTTCATTTCGATATCTGTTATAGTTTCCCATATATAGCATATCAAATATTTCATGAAAGTCGTTAATTTGTATGGGAGCTACCCCCTGTTTTGCCCCCACTCAAAAAATTTTTTCTTTGAAGCGTAGGCCTTGTTGCCCAATTACTTTTTGTAGAACATTTAATTTCGATATCTGTTATAGTTTCCGATATATAGCATATCGAATATTTTATAAAAGTCGTTAATTTGTATGGGAGCTACCCCCTGTTTTGCCCCCACTCAAAAAATTTTTTCTTTGAAGCGTAGGCCTTGTTGCCCAATTACTTTTTGTAGAACATTTAATTTCGATATCTGTTATAGTTTCCGATATATAGCATATCGAATATTTTATAAAAGTCGTTAATTTGTATGGGAGCTACCCCCTGTTTTGCCCCCACTCAAAAAATTTTTTCTTTGAAGCGTATGCCTTGTTGCCCAATTACTTTTTGTAGAACATTAAATTTCGATATCTGTTATAGTTTCCGATATATAGCATATCGAATATTTTATAAAAGTCGTTAATTTGTATGGGAGCTACCCCTTGTTTTGCCCCCTATCAAAAAATATTTTCTCAAGAGCGTAGCCCTTGATGTTCAATCACTTTCTGTAGAACACTTGGTTTCGATATCTGTTATAGTTTCCGAGATATAGCGTATCGAAAATTTCATACAAATCATTAATTTGTATGGGAGCTACCACTTTTTTGCCCCCACCAAAAAAATTTTTTCTTAACAGCGTAGCCCTTTTTGCCCAATTACTTTTTGTAAAACATTTGATTTCGATATCTGTTATAGTTTCCGAGATATAGCGTATCGAATATTTCATAAAAATCGTTAATTCGTATGGGAGCTACCCCTTTTTTTGCCCCATCAAAAAAATTTTTTCTTCAAAGTGTAGCCCTTAGCGTACAATTACTTTTTGTAGAACATTTTAAGTCGATAACTGTTATAGTTAACGAGATAAAGCGTATAAAATATTTCACCAAATTTGTGCAATTGTAGGAAAAATACCCCTTTCCCTTGTCCTATCTGAAAATTTTTTTTCCCTTATTTAGGTCCCTTCTTTAGGAGTATCCGTGCCAAGTTTTGTGGCAAGAGTGACTATACTTACTGAGATATATAGGGATATATGCACGGATTTTGTCCTAAAAAATGGGTTACTTTGGGTTTTCGCTTATATCATGGTCAATAGTTAACCGATTTTGCTGATTTTAAATAGCGATTGTTAGCGGGATATTTCCAATGGTTTGACACCATTAACTGGTCTGTATCTTTTTATTTGACTCCGGAAACTTGATTTCAACAGACGGACAGACAGACACACAGACAGACAGACAGACGGACAGACGGACATGGCTATATCAACTTCCCTATCTATAAGGATCCAGAATATATATACTTTTTGGGGTCGCAAATGAATAATAAAGAAATTACAAACGGAATGACAAACTGATATATGTATACCCTTATCACTATGTGAAGGGTATAAAAAAAAAAAAAACTATAAAACTAAACTATATGGGATTTCGCTTAAATTAACTTTTATTTCTTCTACATTATACATTATACATTACCCAATATTTTTTTGATAGTTTACGCATTTATGAAATTGTTAAAAAATAATTTTGCGTTTTGTCGTTATTGTTTAAAGTTACAAAATGGACATTGATTTTTTTTACAAGTATAAAACTTAAAATGATGTACTAAGGATACCCTGCAGACAAATAAGTTGGGGTAATGTAACCACCTTAGTTTTGGTCTGTTGAATGCTACCATATATTTACCAGTCACATTTGTGACCTTGGCTCATTGAAATAAGCGAATAACATTTAGTTCTAGAATGCACTTTGACTTGTCAAAGTGCTAATTCAAGCACTTTAAAAAGAAAAGGCTTCCCATGAACTTAAATACAAACCCGCTTATCCTCATGCGAGATTACAAATGGGGATCGATAAGAGCAATTGTACCTTGACCTGCATCTACAATCCTTTAAACCAATAACTCAATGGCCTAGTATAAATTCTGAACCTTACAGCAAACAGTACCAAATAAAGCATGCCAACGTTATTTTCTAAAGCTCAACAATTATAAGTTTCAAACTTGTAAAAATCAAAAGCGTTTTAACATATAATTCTCAAATTGAAAATCCCATATTTAATAAAAAAAATATCTCAATAATTCAATAAAATTTTAGCGATAACAAAAACTATTTTTTTAAATAGGAAACGAAAAATGCATTAAACATACTATTTGCTAATTTTTATTAAAAAATTAAAAAAAAGCTATTACATTTTAGTTTTATAAATGTGTATATTTTAATTGCAGTCGCGCGCGACAGTATATTGTGCGGTGCTTTGGTCGATTAATCATTATGTGATATGATCTTGAAATTAAATTTATTCATATCAGTCCTAGTATTTGAAAAATATTTACATTTCCTTTTCTCTCAAAAATTTGTAACATGTTACAGTGCCGTGTTATTTTTTTGAACTTTTCTAGATCTTATTATAATTTGTTTTTATTTGTACTACAAACGCATAGCTCAATGTATAAATTTAAATAAAAAAATTATTAAAAGCAATCTTGTAAATCGAATAATAGGATGACAAATAAAATATATGTAAGTAAAAATTAAATAGTTTTAGTGCCATCCGATGGACGACCAAAACATAGTAAATAATATATGTAATTGAAAATAGAATGACAATAAGAAAATAAAGGGTTTGAGTGGATTTAGCTCGATCTAAGAATATGTATATATAATTTTAGTATTCTTTTTTTAGTTTAAGTTGATTTAAATAGAAAAAAAACAGTCAACTTACAGACGTATGCGGAGTGCTGCCCAGAATTCGTCGATGATCTCAAAAACTGTAGTATCGGAATAATATAATTTTTACCCAATCTGAAAAAAATACATTTTTAGAATATACACAATTGGTGAATTCACAAGGTCTTGTAAAATCATATATTGTAAAATAATAGAAGCAAAAAATATGACCGTTGTGAACAACTCTTCGTATGTTTGTAGGTGTCGTATTTAAAATCTACATCAGCTGATACGACCAAACGATAACAAAACAAACACATATATATATATGTACATAAATCTAGTGCTGCTCTTGGCTTAACTTAATAATTTGTAGAAATTAGACCCATGAAAACACAAAATGGTCTATATCTAACCTGGTTAGAATCTCTAAAATCCATTAAAATAAGCAAAGTTTTAATAAAAAATTATTTTTTTTTTTTTTTTTTTTTGAACTATAAAATTTAATGGCAGAGGTACATAACCAAAAAGCCAGGGTATTTACGTTGATCCAGACAAACGAAAGCAGTCGACCTATGCCTTCGCATAGGAAGCTGTTACGTGCTGGATACTTAGTTTTTCTTTGAGTTTAATGGTTCTCCTCCATATTCAAAATGTTTTTTTGCATGCAGTCAAATAATGCAGCCTCTGATAACTGTATCGCGGCACAGTTATGCGACGCCACACACTTCACCACATGCGACGCCACACACTTCACCACATGCGAGAGTGAGACGCAAAATTCTCGAAGTGCGATAAAAAGGGACGGCCTGGTTGTCTTTAAAAAATAATGACCAACGACGCGCGAGCTCTTTACCTCACCAGAGCTATTTTACGACTGTAATAAAAAAAAAAAAAAATTACATGAATTTTGTTATTTTTTTACGTAAACAAAAAACAGCTGATGTGTCAGAGAGCAGTGCCGGCTATTTTTGCTGGCGGAGGCGGCTTAAGGAATCTTCTTTGGCGGTTTTGCCTAAGTTTTTAGTATAGACATTTTTAACGGATGCGTGTGCTAGCGGCTCTTAAAATTAAATTAAAAAACTCGCCGTTTCGTTTTAGGCGCTTGGCGCATGACTTTGTATATAATATGACATCACAATAAACATATCAAACAAAGTTGTATTGTTTCACAACAAGTTTCGTATGAAAAGCAACAACAAAATTTTTATGCTATTGTGAAATTATATGACAATAATACAATATGCTATCGTATCGTACCTTGTGAATTCGCCAAATAAAATTTATAGTCTTTTGTTGAACGATATGGTTATATACATACATATCTTCACTTTAATATAGAAAGGCCCTAACTGATTTTTTAAAGCCCACAGTTTCATTTAATTCTATAAATGGTCTGCTCATATTTTACAATTACCAAAAAAAATTCGACTTAAAAAAAACTAGTTTGGATCTTTCTATATTAAGGTAGCGATATGAATGTTTGCATTAGTGCATATCTATTTCACATACTGATTTAATTTTTAAACACATATGCACCATTTTTGTTTTTATTATATGCAGATAATGTTATGTTCACTTTTTAATAATACTACTTTAGTACTTACCTTTGGTTAATATATTCACTTTTTTAAATACTTATAAAACACTTTTAAATACAAGCATACATAATTTTTATATTTTTGAATTTTTATAATTGGTGAATTCACAAGGTCTTGTGAAATCATATATTGTAAAATAATACAACCAAAAAATATGACCGTTGTGAACAACTCTTCGTATATTTGTAGGTGTCGTATTTAAAATCTAAATCAGCTGATACGACCAAACGATAGAAAAACAAACACATATATATTTATGTACATAAATCTGGTGCTGCTCTTGGCTTAACTTAATAATTTGTAGAGATTAGACCCATGAAAACACAAAATAGTCTATATCTAACCTGGTTAGAATCTCTAAAATCCATTAAAATAAGCAAAGTTTTAGTAAAAAATCACAAGAATTTTGTTATTTTTTACGTAAACAAAAAACAGCTGATGTGTCAGAGAGCAGTGCCGGCTATTTTTGCCGGCGGAGGCGGCTTAAGGAATCTTCCTTGGCGGTTTTGCCTAAGTTTTTAGTATAGACGTTTTTAACGGATGCGAGTGCTAGCGGCTCTAAAAATAAATTAAAAAACTCGCCGTTTCGTTTTAGGCGCTTGGCGCATGACTTTGTATATAATATGACATCACAAAAAACATATCAAACAAAGTTGTATTGTTTCACAACAAGTTTCGTATGAAAAGCAACAACAAAATTTTTATGCTATTGTGAAATTATATGACAATAATACAATATGCTATCGTATCGTACCTTGTGAATTCGCCAAATAAAAATTTTGACAGAAACTTTCGGCTTACTGCTTCAATCAAGGCACATTCAACCAGGTAATATTAAGAACCCAGCTGATTAAAATCAATTTGACATTTACACACAAAAAGGAAATGCAGAGGGCGAATTTTTTGAATTCGCCTTGAGTTAACCTTGTTGAATGAGCCTTGGCTTCAATATTAAACTTTCAAATAAGCAAGACAAAAGACACAAAACAACTGCAGAGATGGAAAATTAAATGATTAATTTTAAATACACATTGGAAAGACAAATTGAAGTTTAATAAAAAAGTTTATGTAGAAAACGCAAAATAAACAATATGTATATATACAATATGGTTGATTCGAGATTACTTTCTAAATTCAGCATAAAAGTTTTTTTTTTTTTTGCAAAAAACGTACTTTAACAAGGTGGCTGCATTTATTTTATTTACAGCTACTTAGTTACAATAAGAACACATAATTTTTTTTAATTTTACCAGAAATATGTTAAATTTTTTTAAATATGGCAGGGGAATAACAAATATGTATTTACAAAACTTCCTTTAATAACAACTTAACTACTAATCTTTAAAAAATTGGCATAAATTAAAAGTTTATATCAAAAAATTAATTAAAAACCCCCCAAAAAAATTAGTATATTTAAAAAAAAAAATTTGTGGCATTTAAGATTTTACAGGGGAACGGTGTGTATTTTTAGGGAGAAAATATAAACATTCATAAGTAAATAAAATAGTGGGATGTATTTTATTTTTTCACTATACAAATAAACAGGGGCATCAAATTATCCAGTAATCTTGGAATCATCCATATAATTTTTAAATCTAAAAATTACAAATTTAATCTGAAAATTATAAGAAAAAAAGCAATTTTAATCAGGTGTTTTTTATTAGCGCTTTCAAAAAGAAAACTGACTTGAATACTGGGGTTTGTAGTAGTATTATTGCTTTTGGCCTTTGCTGCTGAAATCATAAATACGTTTTCAAATTCATAACATGAGCAAAGTTGTTAAAAATAAATTTTTTTGTTTTAAATTAAATTTTCTAATTTTTACAAGATTGGTATTTTAACACAAATATATGATTTATCAACAAAAATGCGAATCTAAATTAGTTATATTAATTGTGCAATACCACATAAAATTAAAAATTTTGATTATTATTAAGAATTCTCAACTTTTATTTATAGTATGTTAATGAATTTTAGGCTAAAACTTTGGCTTAAATCAAGCTTACTGAATTAACTATGCAGAGGTACTGTTGTTATAAAAGCTCTTTTCTTATTTAAGGGCTTAAGGCTCAAAGCTTGCTACCCTTTTTATAGCTGTCGAAGCCCATGTTTGTTATGCATATACATATGTATGTACATAACTAAATTTTATATGCACTTGAATTTAAATAAATTACATGCATATGTATTTACCTAGTGTGTTTGTATCATTTTTTAAAATTTTTTAAAAAACTAATTATATTTGTATATAATATTATGCCGACCTTGCGATTTGTAAATCAAGTAAATAAAGTCTACTAAAATTGTTATCTGAAGAAGAGCACCGATGGCGCTCGAAATAAAAATAAAAAAAATATTTTATAAAGCAATTGTTTTATTGAAGAAAAATTGACCTCGAGCCCATACATTTATAAGCAACTTAATTTTTTAAAAACTTAATTGGCATCTTAAAATGTTTAAATAAGTTTTTCTAATGCAGAAATTAATATTTAAAAACTTTTAAATGATTTAAATGGTTCTAAACATTCAGAAGTGTAGTGATTAAATTTTCGCCTTTTAAACTGTTCTTCTTTTTATTTTTTATCATCCTATGTAACCTTTTTTGTTTGAAAGTTTGTTGGTAAACTAGACTTGTTCCAGAATTTTATTTAAAGGTAAAGTTAAATTTTAACAAAAAGTTATTACCAACAAAACTTTCCATCCTTGATATCCATATACAAGTTAACACAGAAAACATTCAAACTCCAAAAATATAATTCACACGCTAACAAAGCCTACGTTGCATCTCCAATTACAACATGTTTCAACAGCAACGTAGCTTTGTTCCCATTAATATTACTGACTGTGCTGTTCCCACCAAAATTGCTGAGTATACGTCTGGCCAACATAAAGGAGTGGCGTGGTCGGCTGAATGCTAGGGTAGCTTAAGTAAAGTGTATTTAAAAATAATTACTTGTATTTTTACCTTGAATCAATAAAGTCGTGTTGTGCGGTTAAAGAACGCACAACTCAAAAAATATTTTTTTATATAAAAATTCTCAACGCGAATTTAATTGGCGCCCGAGCAGGGACCTCCTTCCGAACGTAAAGGAGGTTTACAAAAAAGGTAAAATTACGGTCAAGCC
This sequence comes from Melanophora roralis, assembly GCA_963583895.1. Taxonomy (NCBI): domain Eukaryota; kingdom Metazoa; phylum Arthropoda; class Insecta; order Diptera; family Rhinophoridae; genus Melanophora; species Melanophora roralis. Next base: position 54,707,170 of record OY757188.1, read on the forward strand.
TTGGCGGGCCCCTGAGTACCCCTTAAAAAGGACAAAAAGGATTGACGTTATGTCAAAGCCCGTTAAGCCCGGTAAAACGGAAAACTAATTAATAAAAATTAAGAAAAGTGAATGCTTGAAAAGAATAGACAAAAGTTAAGTGTAAACTTAAAGGAAAAATAAAAATAAGTAAAAAGTTTAATAAAAAGTTTAATAAGTAAACTACAAATATAAAACCAGAGTAATATATTAAAAACCCGATAAATTAAATAAGAAATGAACAAGCTACAAAAAAATTGTGAATAAAAAATCATTGCAAATATAAATAAGCTTTTTGAAAAACTTAAAGTGAACATATAATTGAGAAAAAAAAAGAATATTAAAGTGAAAATAAAAAGAAATAAACACAAAATAAAACTAAGGAGCAAAGAAGAAAAAAAATTTTTTTTAACGATAAACATTTAATGAAAAAAGTATTACAACAATAACAGTGGAATTGAAAAGAAAGTTAAAAGTGGAACGATAGTGAACTGAGGAAAAGATAATAAAGACAATTTAGAATTGGTGAAAAATTGGGAACACCAGCCAAAGGAAGTGAACATTAAGGACATACAAAATTTTAAGCATCAATACGACAAAACTACAAACATCAACTCAACATCTGTATCAACACCCGCTGCCAAAATTCAGAAGAATGCTGACAACATTTTTAGCGTAAGAATTATTTTCCTGTACTTTTAATCTTGTTTTATATATTTTTTTTTGTTTTAAACAAAATTTTTATTTAGAATCTAAGCTCAGAAATTTATATTTTTATACTATTTTCATTAGACTTACTAACTATAAGAATTTTCCCCAAATTATTATTCGCATCGGTTTTTCTTTAGTTTCATATTAAAATCCAATACACTAAATTATATTTCTTTTATTCAGACTCAAAACTTGATATTAAATATATTTTTTTTAAAAAATTTTGGCCATTTGCGTCGTTTTTTTTTATTGAAATTTGGTTATTGTTAAATTACCCGTTCTCTGGTATTCGAGATCTGCTGAATAGGCCCTTAAGAGTTGATTTTTCCCATATTATTTACCATGCCGAACGAAACCGTTGATCAATTGACCGAAAGATTGAGCAGAACTCTCACGATGGCACAACCGAGTGGGGGGGCAGCTGCTATAGGGGGTTTGACCTCGACTCAGAGGGAGCAAATAGCATCGATGATAAGTGAGGCCCTTAGGCCACCCCCCGACCTTTTACTGGAAGAGGGAGCTCATCAACCGATAGTCGCTGCTACGACCAGACTAGAGGAACTGGACAAAGTTCCTGGTATTGTGAAATCTCTAAGAGAGTTTTCCGGCAAACAAGGGGAATTTAATTCCTGGAGAAAAGCTGTTGATAGAGTTTTAGGACTTTACGAATCCGTGAAGGGAACTGGGCGGTACTATGCGATTTTGCATACCATTCGCACAAAGGTTACTGGGGAAGCAGATGCTGCTCTAGAGTCATACAGGACTCCTCTGGATTGGCCCAGAATAAAGAAGTGCCTTATGATGCACTACTCCGATAAACGAGACATAGGTTCGTTGGAGTATCAGATGAATAGTCTGCGTCAGGGTAATAGAACCATAACTGAGTTCTACCAGACGGTGTACCAACACTTGTCGCTAATTCTCGATAAGGTTTCTTGTTTGGAATTGGGAGAAAGCAGCCTACGCACAATGACGAGTACATACAGGGAAAAGGCGTTGGACACTTTTATAAGAGGACTTAATGGGGACCTACCAAAATTACTTAGTGTTCGTGAACCCACTTCACTGCCACAGGCATTACACATATGTCTCAAGTTGGATAATATGACGTTCCGTATGAGCCAAGTACAGGGGCAAATGTCTAGGACGAACATGCACCAAGGTATTACAAATCGACCTTTGGCAAATGGACGAAGATTTTATCCTGAACTTGCTAACATGGGGGGATCAACGCTACAAAGACCACCAATCCCGCCTCGTTATAGTTCTATGAATAGCTTTAACCGAAATTATGATCCAAACTATCGTAATTCAAATACAATTCCGAACACACAACTAAATTGGGGATTGCAACCTAATCTGGGGATGCATAATAGATTCGCGAATCGAAACGCTCAACCTTCAAACTATTCCAAACCACCCATTGTAGAACCTATGGACGTGGACCGATCGACCCAGACCAGACAAGTTAACTACATGAATAAACCACCAATTAACCAATTTATCAAAAGACCAGCTGGAGGTTCTTTCCAAGGCCCAGTTAACAAATTACAAAGAAACTTTCACATGAGTGCTGATTATGTACCAGAGGATATGCAAAATGAATGGGCGTACTACCCGCCCGAAATAAATGATCCCGATATGTACGCGCGAAATGCAGAAGCCGGATGCAATCAAGAATACTTACAACAAATACCCGATGAATTAGAAGCCGCAGCAGAATACCAGGAGGAACAGCTAGATGAAGTCCAGCCGGTAGTGAATTTTTTAGACTAAACTGTTCCTCGTTACCGTACTTTGAGGCGAAAACGAGGAACGGAGAGGTACTCACGTTTTTAATAGATACAGGAAGCAACAAGAACTACATTAGACCCGATATAGTACAGAACCCAAAGAATAACGACAAGATTTTCTTTACCAAATCAGCGAACGGCGGAATCAGGATTTCACAACATACTTTCTTGAACTTATTTGGAATCCAGGAAGCACCCTTTAAATTTTTCTTATTACCTAATTTTGACTCATTTGATGCAATATTGGGAAATGACAGTATGAAGGAACTCTCAGCCGTTATTCATACAGCTGAGAATTATTTTACTATAAAGGGTGGACAAAAGATAAAAATAAAACAACGTATATCACAAAGTGTGAACAATATGGAAATACGAACACAGCATTTGAATGAAAATCAGAAATTATCCCTTGAGAAAATTATTGAACATCATAGCGACCTTTTTGCCGAGCCAGACGAGAAACTCACATATTCCACTGTAGTAGTTGCAAATATAAGAACGGAAAATGAATTACCAATATACGCGAAAAATTACCCATATCCCATGGCACTGAAAGACGTCGTAGAAGAAGAAATTAGCCGATTAGTGCGCGATGGTATAATTAGACCCTCACGGTCTCCATATAACTCACCTATATGGGTAGTACCGAAGAAAGAAGACGCCTCGGGGAAAAAAAATTTAGGTTGGTAGTAGATTTTAGAAGGCTGAATGCGGTGACGATAGCGGACAAATACCCCATACCGGATATTAACGACGTACTTTCTAACCTAGGTGAAAATCAATATTTTACTGTTTTGGATTTGAAAAGCGGTTTCCACCAAATTCCCCTTAGAGAAAAAGACAGAGAAAAAACTGCTTTTTTCGTTAATAACGGTAAATACGAATTTACCAGATTACCGTTTGGGTTAAAAAATGCCCCTTCAATTTTCCAAAGGGCACTTGATGATATATTACGACAGTTTATTGGTAAAATATGCTATGTTTACGTGGTGATATTATTATTTTCAGCAAGGATGAACAATCACACCTGGAACATGTTAACAAGATTTTTAGCACATTGGAGCAAGCCCATATGAAAATCCAACTGGACAAATGTGAATTTTTTAAACGGGAAGTAGAATTTCTAGGATTCATTGTATCAAAAGATGGTATAAAAACGAATCCCAAAAAGGTCGAATCGATATTAAAATTCAATTATCCTAAGACATTAAAAGAGCTCCGTTCGTTTCTGGGTCTGTCCGGATACTACAGGCGCCTTATTAAAGGCTATGCCGATATAGCCAAACCCTTAACGATCTTACTAAGAGGAGAAGAAGGACGTATATCAAAATCAGCATCTAGCCAGATTAAGGTAGACTTGAACGACGAAGCAAAGGGAGCTTTCGACTCACTTAAGAATGCGTTAGTATCAAGAGAAGTAATTCTATCATACCCTCAGTTTGAAAAGGAGTTTCAACTAACAACCGATGCTTCAAACGTCGCCATTGGAGCTGTACTTAGCCAGGACGACAAACCGATCACATTTATTTCTAGAACACTCAATAAAACCGAAGAAAGCTATGCAACCAACGAAAAAGAGATGCTTGCCATCATATGGTCATTAGTCTCTTTAAGAAATTATCTTTATGGATCAAGGAAAGTAATTATTTATACTGATCATCAGCCACTCACCTACGCTCTTAGCAACAATAATAATAACTCTAAGATGAAAAGATGGAAATGCATTCTGGAAGAATACAACTACGAACTTAAATATAAACCTGGTAGAACAAATGTAGTAGCTGATGCCTTGTCAAGAAATATTGTGGACTAAACGCTCTAGAGGAACAACTCAGTTCTTCTACTATGACTCAGCATAGTGCGGAAAGCTCATCTGAACATTTAATACCTAGTGTCGAAGCTCCTATCAATGTATTTAAGAATCAGTTGATAATCAATGTTGGCGATTCGGCCTCACATCAGTTTAAGATAATCTTTCCGGGATTTCACCGCCACCTTATAACAGAAACCGACTACGACGAAGAGAAACTAATAAATATTTTTAAGAAATACCTTAACCCATCCGTAATAAATGCCATCAAAACACCTGAACCAATAATGGGAAAAGTCCAGAAAATATACCCAAACCATTTTTCGAGCTTCAAATGTAGATTTACTCAACTCCTGGTTGAAGACATAACATCTGAAAATGATCAAGAAAACATTATAATTGAGGAACACAATAGAGCTCATCGTAACGATAGGGAAAACAAAGTACAGATTTTAGGAAAATATTACTTTCCAGGAATGAATGGAAAAATTAAGAGAATCATAAAATTATGTTCCACATGTAAGAAAGGCAAGTACGAACGACATCCAAATGATCCAGTACTTAAAGAGACGCCAGTTCCAACGTATCCAGGCCATACTATTCATATCGACATTTTTTCTACGGACAAGAAACTAATTTTAACGTCAATCGATAAATTTTCGAAATATGTTCAAGTCAAACAGCTACAAGGCAGATCTATTGAGAACATTAGGAGGCCTCTAAGGGAACTCCTGTTTTTTTATGGAGTACCAAAGAACGTGGTTATGGACAATGAACCCTCATTAAACTCTGCATCAATCATGTTTATGATGAAAGACGACTTAAAAATTAATGTTTTTACCACACCTTCCTATAGGAGCGAATCAAACGGGCAGATAGAACGATTTCACTCCACATTAGCGGAATTAATGAGATGTCTGAAAGAAGATGGAACGTCTAGGAACTTTGAAGAATTGCTGGAAAGATCGGTAAATGAATATAACCACTCAATTCATTCTACCACTAAAAGAAGACCTGTAGATTTGTATTTTGGACGCACAATCGAATTTCCCCCACAGGACTACGAAAAAACAAGACTGTCAAACATCGAAAGGCTAAAACGGAAACAGGAACAAGATATTGCTTACCATAATAAAAAAAAACACCTATTAAGAATTATGTGCCTGGCCAGCTAGTATATGTAAAGAACAACAAAAGATTGGGCACGAAATTGAGTAGTCGCTTTAAAAGCGAGATAGTAAAGGAGAACAGAGATACAACAATTGTCACGAATAGTGGCCGAGTGATCCATAAGAGTCACATCAGAAATTAGAAACCTTTTCCCTATCCTCAGACTACCGTACACCTTGGGACGAATTGAACTTAAACGCTAATATTTTTTTTACAGGATACTACTTACCTTCGAGTCTATTATGGGTGAATTCCAGATAATGGATTACTCCAATTCGAGATTGGTCGTTGTAAACACCGGCCCGGCGAAAATCCAAACAGGCTTTTTTAGATTGATTCACACGATTGATTTGGGACAATACGAGGAATTGGTACAGAAACTTGAAGATGGAGTTCGCATGTATAACGAAACTGACAATTCGATGCTACCTTACCTATCGTACACCATATCCTAGATGAAATCCAGTCTAACCAGACTTAGATCGAGGGCAAGGACAAAGAGATCACTTGACTTTATTGGAAGTGCTTGGAAGTGGTTGGCCGGAAGTCCCGATCATTTTGATTTCGAAATTATAGAGAACAAAATTAATAATGTTTTGCAAAATAATAATAACCAAGTTGTAATAAATCAAATGGCACTGGATAAAGTGAACAAATTATCCATCATGACGAACAACATTTCAAAATTATTAGAGAATAAACTTCAAGAAAAGCCTTTAATAGATTTTAAATATAAGTTAGAGATTGTTAAAGAAGAATTATCCAATATTGAATACGCAATTCATTGGGCCAAATCAAATACAGTAAATTCATTTATTTTTTCTAATTCTGAAATAGAAATTCTAAGAAATATCTTTAATAATGATAATATTCCATTTGGTAACATAGACGAATTGTTAAATTTTTCCAAAATTAAAGTAGCTTCGAATGACAGGGAAATAATTTATATCGTAAATATCCCAACAACGAATAAGCAGAATTGTGAAAATCTCTTAATTAGACCTGTAAAAAGTAAAAACTTAGTGATTAAGACAAATTTTAAAAATATATTAAATTGTTATGGTAAAATATATGGAATTAAAGATGAATGTAAAAATTACAATAGTTTTAGTATTTGTGGAAAAGAAAATACCATAGACTTAAGCGAATCAGAATGTATCCCTAATTTGATAAAGAGTAAGCCATCACGATGCATAACAACAAACGATGAACATGTGGCACTTATAGAAAAAATTGACGAAAGTATGATACTACTGAACCAATTTGCAGGAAATATAGCTATCGATAACTCAACAATCGTCTTAAATGGCACCTTTTTGATTCACCATCTTAATTCTACAGTATGGATAGGTAACCAAACATATTCAACAACTCAGGTTACCTTTTCTAAGCCATTACCTGCATTGTTCCAGCCAGTTAACGTGAATTTTCAAGAAGAAGTTATAACTTTGGAAAGAATGGAAGCTTTAAATGTTAACAATTCTCACATTATGCAACAACTACAAGTCGAAAACAAAGTTAATTTGTCCATTAATATTGTGCTAATATTAGCTCTGTTACTACTGATCATTATTATCTCGGCCATAAGGCGAAATCGCAATAAGATAATTAAGGAACATAAAGTTTCGGAAACCGACAAGAAAATGCAACCGCCAGAAGAAGAAGCAAAAACAACAGAGGGCATTAATGTTTGCCTAAGCCGGAAGAAATCCTTATCATTGTCAACGGAAGGTTTAGGAAGAAGCAAGATTCACAATTTACCATTTAAAAAAAAAAAAAAGAAAGTTATCATACGAGGACGTACGATCTTAGAGGGGGAGGAGTTAACACAGAAAACATTCAAACTCCAAAAATATAATTCACACGCTAACAAAGCCTACGTTGCATCTCCAATTACAACATGTTTCAACAGCAACGTAGCTTTGTTCCCATTAATATTACTGACTGTGCTGTTCCCACCAAAATTGCTGAGTATGCGTCTGGCCAACATGAAGGAGTGGCGTGATCGGCTGAATGCTAGGGTAGCTTAAGTAAAGTGTATTTAAAAATAATTACTTGTATTTTTACCTTGAATCAATAAAGTCGTGTTGTGCGGTTAAAGAACGCACAACTCAAAAAATATTTTTTTATATAAAAATTCTCAACGCGAATTTAATTTACATACATACTTATTTACATTTCACCATTCATGATTTTTTTAAATACACACTTTTTCGGTGTTGCCGATTTTAAGAATTTTAATATTTAAAAATTCGTGCTAACGCTTGTGTTCATAAAATTGCGAATGAAATTTGTAATAAAGGGTTTATCATTAAAATTATTGTTTTTTGCAAAATAAAAGTTAAATGTCTTTTTTTCCCAAAAACACACACCTTTTTAACGAGAATTATGCAATGTGTAGTAGAAAGCTGCTTAAATATTGGACATTTTGTTTTATGGATTTTCTATTTTGCAATTTAATTTGGGCAGAAACGAATTTTCTGTATTTATTAAATTTGTTGATTAGAACATTAAAAATATATGGATTTACCATTTTAGTAACGTTTTTCCATGTTTGGTAGCATTAACATTATTGCAAAAAACTTTTGCTTGCGGCAGCACTGATTCTTTCTCAGCCTGTCTATGATTGTAATATTTTTAAGCACCAAATATTCTTAATTGAAGAAATTTTTTCCCAAATTTAAGTAATATGTATGAATGTTATTCTTAATTAAGGTTAAAAATAATGATACCTACCTTCTTTATTTACAAAAAGAGTAGATAGGAACTGAGAGTTCTAATCCAACTTGACTGCGCTGCCTGGGTTGTGTCTCCGATAAGATCGCCCCCAAGTGTTTAAGGGTTGAATGGTTTGTGTCTTGGCTAAGCTACTTGCACAGGGTTGTTCATCTTATATATAAAAGAACAATTTTTTTTTTGTTAGTGACACCGCTTATAACTCGAGAAAGGCTGGACCGATTTTAATGAAACTTGAAAAAAAGACATACCCGATATCTGGGAATGCGTTTTAGGCTTATTATTTTTTGGAAATTCCGACTGGGCGTGGCACCTCCCATACAAATTAAACAGTTTTTTTCACATACCTCAATACCTATTATAGCTGAAGTCTCCAAACTTGGTATAGGTAAGTTATATACTGATGTGCATAATTGTGTTGTTTATGGGCGGAAACAAATAAATGGGCGTGGCACCTCCCATACAACAAAAACAGTTTTTTGTATATTTCTCAATAACTATAATAGCTGAAGTCTCCAAACTTCGTACGGATGTTTATAGTACTAACATGCATAATTGAGCTTTGTATGGGCAGGAAAAAATAAATAGGCGTGGCACCTCCCATACAACGAAAATAGTTTTTTGTATATATCTTAATAACTGTAATAGCTGAAGTCTCCAAACTTCGTACGGATGTTTATAGTGCTAATATGCATAATTGAGCTTTGTATGGGCGGGAAGAAATAAATGGGCGTGGCTCCTCCCATACAACGAAAATAGTTTTTTGTATATATCTCAATAACTGTCATAGCTGAAGTCTCCAAACTTCGTACGGATGTTTATAGTACTAACATGCATAATTAACCTTTGTATGGGCGGGAAAAAATAAATAGGCGTGGCACCTCCCATACAACGAAAATAGTTTTTTGTATATATCTTAATAACTGTAATAGCTGAAGTCTTTAAACTTCGTACAGATGTTAATAGTGCTAATATGCATAATTGAGCTTTGTACGGGCGGGAAGAAATAAATGGGCGTGGCACCTCCCATACAACGAAAATAGTTTTTTGTATATATCTCAACAACTGTAATAGCTTAAGGCTCCAAACTTCGTACGGATGTTTATAGTACTAACATGCATAATTAAGCTTTGTATGGGCGGGAAAAAATAAATAGGCGTGGCATCTCCCTTACAACGAAAATAGTTTTTTGCATATATCTTAATAACTGTAATAGCTGAAGTCTCCATACTTCGTACGGATGTTTATAGTGCTAATATGCATAATTGAGCTTTGTATGGGCGGGAAGAAATAAATGGGCGTGGCACCCTCTATACAACGAAAATAGTTTTTTGTACATATATATCTCAACAACTGTACAAGCTGAAGTCTTAAAACTTCGTACAGATGTTTTTAGTGCTAACATACATAATTAAGCTTTGTATGGGCGGGAAAAAATAAATAGGCGTGGCACCTCCCATACAACGAAAATAGTTTTTTGCATATATCTTAATAACTGTAATAACTGAAGTCTCCAAACTTCTTACGGATGTTTAGAGTGCTAATATGCATAATTGAGCTTTGTATAGGCGGGAATAAATAAATGGGCGTGGCACCTTCCATACAACGAAAATAGTTTTTTTTATATATCTCAATAACTGTAACAGCTGAAATCTCCAAACTTCGTACGGATGTTTATAGTGCTAATATGCATAACTGAGCTTTGTATGGGCGGAAAGAAATAAATGGGCGTAGCACCTCCCATACAACAAAAATAGTTTTTTGAATATATCTCAACAACTGTAATAGCTGAAGTCCCCATACTCCGTACGGATGTTTATACTGCTAATATGCATAATTGAGCTTTGTATAGGTGGAAAGAAATAAATGGGCGTGGCACCTTCCATACAACGAAAATAGTTTTTTGAATATATCTCAACAACTGTAATAGCTGAAGTCTCCAAACTTCGTACGGATGTTTATAGAGCTAATATGCATAATTGTGCTCTGTATGGGCGGAAAAAAAGAAATGGGCGTCGCATCTCCCATACAACGAAAATAGGTTTTTTTATATATCTCAATAACTGTAACAGTTGAACTCTCAAAACTTTGTAAAGATGTTAATAATGGTAATATGCATAATTCAGCTGTGTATGGGTTAAAGTCTCCAAATTTTGTGTAGGTGTTAACAATGTTAATGTTTGCAATTAAGCTGAGTTTGGGCGTGAAGATAATAATAGCCGTGGCACCTCCTTTACAAGAAAAAAATCTTTTACATATATATGTCAATAAATTTAACAGCTGAAATCTCCAAATTTAGTACGGATGTTTATAGTGCTAACATGCATAACTAAGATGAGTATAGGCAGGAAGTGAACTATGGGTGTGAAACCTCTAATAGCATGGAAATATTTATATATGTATCTCAATAACTGTAACAGCTAAGGTCTTTAAACTTTTTGGTGTGGCACCTCCCATACAATTGGAATTTTTTTTACATGTACTTCAATAATTCTTATACCTAGAGTCTCCAAATTGTCTATGTATGTTTATGTGTGCTAATATACATAATTTACGTGAGTATAGGGAAAGAGGAGATAATGGGTATGGCACCTTCCATACAACAAATATGCTTTCTTATATAAGCCTCAATAACTGTAAAAAAAAACTTCAAAAAACGTGTTCAAATTTTTTTTAAACCAGTTGAACGCAATTTAAATTATTAGTTTAAAAGTAACAGAAATAACCTAACAATACCAATAAAATGTTTATCCCTTTATTCCCCTTAGGATCAAAGTTATCAAGATTTTATATTCATATATGAGCCATTTCAAAATATGGTTTTTTATCCTGTCTCGCCTCTGCTGGTCTAATATTTCAAAAAAGTACTAAAAATGCATTCATAACTTTGAAACCTGTCGAGCGCATATTAAATAATAATTCTATCTTTTTTTAGTTCTTTTTTAAGTCTTGCCCTAAGCATTTAGGCTATGCAATGATGAATCTGTCTGTCAGTTAGCGAGTCATTAACGCAATTTTTTTTCTATTTATTGTTTTGGTAAGCACAACAAACATTTAAAAAAATAAAAACAAAATTATTTACAAGTGGCGGATAGGGCTACAAAATAATGAAGCCATTATAAACTGAACTGTTTGTGAAGTTTTTACTTGGTAATAGCTTCCCAGCTTTTCTATTCACGCTTTATCAGTAATTTTCAGTAATTATCAAAGAAACAAACAAACATGTTTATAACCCCTACAAGAAATTTGTGACCGAAACTAACACTAAAACATTTTCTTTCGGTCATTTGTGACCAATATTTCTATCACATCTGAAGGTGCGAGAGAGATGCAAGATCACACGTACACAAAGTTTCGGTAATTTTTTTCACATCGCCCTTAAGAAAATGATAGAAAATAATAACCGATTGACCGGTCATCTGTGTCGGTCATATGACCGGTCAAATGACCGTCACTGTTCTGGTAGGGAACGTTATTGACATGCTATTAAGGATAATGTTTCGTGATTTGTGTATGTTTAGGCAGTACGTGTTCGGAGATACTCGATGCTGGATGTATTTAATAAAATGGCAAAAACGAGGCTTGCCGCATGCACACATTCTTATTTGGTTAGTCGAAAAAGTTCGACCAGACCAGATAGATTATATTATAAGTGCCGAAATTCCTGCTCCCGATACAGATCTAGAACTACATAATGTTGTAATTACAAATATTATTCATGGACCGTGTGGCACCATCAACCCCCAATCTCCGTGCATGGTCGACGGCAAGTGTTCCAAACATTATCCACGAAAATTGACGGCGGAAACTATCACTGGCCATGACGGTTATCTACTGTATCGGCGTTTATCGCCCAATGACAACGGACAAACTATTACAAAGAAAGTGAAAAGAAACGATTTTGTGATTGACAACAGTTGGACTGTGCCATATTCGCCATTTCTTTCCAAATCATTTAAGACACATTGCAATGTTGAATATTCTAATTCAATGAAGTCGATCAAGTACATCTGCAAATATGTCACGAAAGACAGCGATGTGGCTGTTTTTAGCATCCAAACCTCCAATGGCAACGACAAAATTACGGGTTATCAAGTTGGGCGATATGTGAACTGAAATGAGGCAGCGTGGCGTATTTCTCATTTCCTATTCATCCCACTGTTGTACATTTAGCGGTGCATCTGGAGAATGTCCAACGAGTATATTTCACCGCGGCAAATATTGTTCAACGTGCTGAAATACCTCCAGCGGCAACATTGACAAGTTTCTTTGCTGTTTGTCAAAGCGATCCGTTTGCCCAAACTTTACTTTACTCGGGGATGCCACGGTATTACACTTGGAACGCTTCTTAAAAAAAATTTTAACGTCAAAAGAAAGGCACTATGGTTCCTGGCCACCAAATGTGCGTTTAAGTGATGCTCTTGGTTGCATTTATACAGTTCATCCGAAGAATGTTTTTATTGCGGCATTTCGTACTGTTTATGGTATAGTCTGCCCAACATTTTGTGCTGCGTGTCAAGAACTCAATTTGTTTGAAAACGATACTCATTGGGATACGACAAGCGCTGAGGCAATTATATCTGCATATCCAAGCCAGATACGAACATTACTTGATATTATCATTTTGACATGCTTCCCGTCAAATCCAAGTGACCTGTGGAACAAAGGACAATATGTCAAAAGACATTTTACATCAATATCGTGTCTGCTCGAGAAATCCAAATCTTGAAGTTAATGCGAATATGCATAACCGGGACTAGCTCTTGATTGAAGACATGCGTTACCTTGCGGCAGTTTGTTAGTCAGGTTAGGACTGCCAGCACCAGAACATGAATTGAATGAGCTACTAAATCGACAATTGAAGCGTGAACGTGAATACGATCGACGTGAGTTGAACCAATTAGTTCAAATTAAGGTTTTTGATGATGGAAGGCAATTGATGATGGAAACGGTGTTTTCTTTTCTTGGATGCCCCCGGTGGAACTGGAAAGACATTCGTCATGTCATTGATTTTAGCCACTGTTCATGCGAGATCCAACATTGCTGCAGCGGAAGCTTCATCTGGAATAGCGGCCACATTGTAAAAAGGATGCCGCACAGCTCACTCAGCGTTTAAATTGCCATTAAACCTTCAAAATATAGAGCAACCAATATGTAACATTGCGAAAAACTTCGTCATGTCCAAAGTTTTAGTACGTGTAAAATCATTATCTGCGCAGTGACCCAAGATGTTTTGGAGGTGCAATGATTTTACTGTCTGCCAGTCTAATATCGACGGCGGCTGATCAAAAAAATGCTTGCGTTAAATCCTCAAGTCTGTGGCGTTTTCCAAAGATACTGCAGATGACAGAAAACATGAAAGTTACATTGTTCAACGATATATTACCTCAAGATTTCTCCAACCAATTGTTGACTATCGGTAATGGCCGTATTCCTGTCGACGAATCAAACGGATTGATTTCGTTTCCTCAAAATTTTTGTAATTTTGTATCGTCAAAAGAAGAGTTGGAAAGTATTTTTCAACATAATTGCTAATGGGAAAAATATAGATGTTGATGATTTAAACTTTGTAAATAGTTCAGAATCAAATCGTTGGTACTCTGCATTCTTTTAAATCTTTTGATTGTGTAACAAACGAATATGAAGCCACAAACTATCCAACTGAAGTTCTTAACTCCTTGGATGTGCCTAGCTTACCCCCGCACAACTTACAACTGAAGGTTGGCTCGGTAGTTATCGTGCTTTGAAATTTAAACCAACCAAAACTTTGCAATGGAACGCATTTGGTAATCCGAAACTGATGGTCCGTGTTATACACGCAATTATACTAAGAGGAAAATTCAAAAGGGAAGAAGTTCTCATACCGATAATTCCGATGATACCAACCGATATGCCTTTTGAGTTCAAACGAATTGAATTTCCTATTCGTCTTGCATTCGCAATGACGATTAACAAATCACAAGGACAATCCTTGAGTATTTGTGGTCTTAATTTAGAAAATACATGCTTTTCTCATGGCCAAATATACGTTGCATGTTCACGTGTGGGCAAACCATCTGCTTTATTTGTACTTGCGCCTGATTAAAAAAAGAAAAATTTCGTATATCACAAGGTACTGCACTGAAGAGAATTACCCTAAACATAACCCATGCACGAAAATACATAGCTTTCTTAACAGCTTTTACCTGAAACGCCTTATTTTTGTAATCTTTTTGAATTTTTGTTTTCTATGTAAATATATTCCAATGAACTATTTGACTACATAAACGTTGAACTCTTTTTAAAAAGTCCATATATTCAATAATTGGTAGGTGGTACGAAGTTCACCGGGTCAGCTAGTATAATATATAAATGTTTGGTACTAAAAGCAGGAGTTACCGCAAGGTGGCATCGTTGTTGATCTGGTCCGTGGCTGTAATAGACGGTATTATACTATGAATGCATGGGGGTATGTGTCTTCGTAAACATAATTACTACAGGGCTGTTCATATACCACAGGGCGGTTTTATACTAAAGATCTTTGTTTTTGCTAAAGGTGCTGTCATATCAGTGCTGTTTTTATACTAAAAATCTTCTTTTTAGTGTGTTTTCAAATCCATTTAAAACTAATGATCTTTTCCATGTTTATAATGGACGATATTATACTGTGAATACATAGGGAAATGTATACATGTTTAATGTGAATGTAAGAGTTGTTTTTATACTAAAAATCTTCTTTTTAGTGTGTTTCCAAATCCATTTTAAACTAATGATCTTTTTATGCTTGTGGCGGAGCCAAATCACTTTTTGTTTTTTCCTACAAATCAATATGTATAAAATTGAAGGAGGTGTTTAGTAAATAATTGAATCTGTCTTTGTATTAAAATGTAAAGTAGATGCGCTTTTCATAAACTGCATGCCACTATACCCGTTTTTCTTTTTCTTTATTAAAAAGAAGAAACGTTACATTTTTAATGTGTAATTTGTATACATTTTTTATAAAAAAAAATGTATCAGGAAAATAGGCAAAAAAATTTTTCAAAATCTAAATTATTGTGTGAAATATATGTAAAGAAAACAAAGTGTGGGAAAAAATTATTTTCAAGATAGATAAGGTGTACAGCTAGTACATACATAGGCAGACAGATCGACATATAGGCAAAAATAAAAAATGCTTGAGTCAAAATCAACAGATGTAATTTTTCTGCTACTTTTGGTATGGACCATTACAAGTGAAAATTCTATTGTTTATTTAAGCGGCGCTTAGCACGCGTTTATTTTTAGAGCAATTGAAAATCAGTGAGAGGTTTATGATTTTTTAATGTGTCTGTAGGTATATGCTTCAGCAAGATGTAGATTACTTTGCGTGTATGCTGTATGATTTCATTTGTTTTAGATTTTATGAGTGTTGATATTTTATTTTTATAGTTAATATTTATGTGTCAGTGTATATCGATAAAGAAAAAGAAATTAATATTGGTTTATTGATTTTAATAGTTTTTCGTTTGGAAAATTCTTTTACGCTACTTTAAATAAAGTGTTTGGAATGTACTTGTTAGTTTAATGATATGCTGTATGATTTCATTTATTTTAGATTTTATGAGTGTTGATATTTTATTTTTTATAGTTAATATTTATGTGTTAGTGTATATCGATAAAGAAAAAGAAATTAATATTAGTTTATTGATTTTAATAGTTTTTCGTTTGGAAAATTCTTTTATGTAACTTTAAATAAAGTGTGGGAATATACTTGTTATATTAAAGGGATGGATGTAAATGTAAATATTTGTTCCTTTATTTTAATTTTCTAAAAAATTTTTTAATAAATTTAAAATACTTAAGCTACTAAGTCATTATTCTACAAGAAGTCGAGAGAGTTATTAAAGTTTCAAAGAAGTTTGTGATTTAATATAAATACAAATAAAAGGTTGTAAATTCATTATATTTTAAAACATTAAACACTATTCTTGTAAGACCAAACGGTTTTTAAAATTACCTAGAAGAAGATGTCCTCCAGTTCAACCATTTCAAAAAATGATGAAGTATTCAATTTGGATGAAGATACTAACTCCCTACTGAGTCCCTTACTCTTTCCAATGAGTGATATAGATGACGGAGACGTACGCTTCCAAAATGGTGTGGAGAATATTTTATTTAATTATATAACAAACACTAATTTCGGTCTAGAGGAGAGTGAAGAATTGGAAATTCCTAACAACGAGTTAGGATATTTAAATAATATTAATTATTTCGAAGACGAGGTGTTTGAATTTTTGTATGATGAGGCAGGAGACAAGGAGTTGGGAGAATTTAAAGACGATTTTTGGTGTGATTCCGAAGGGGATCAAATACTTTTAGATATAGATTTAAATGTTATTTAAATTATTTAAAAATTATACAAAATAATAAAATAAATAAATAAAACAAAAAGATTTATTAAAATTTATTTTCTGACGTTTATTTCTTTTTTCTTGTTTAATGGGTTTGTATTTTCTATTTATTTCTTTCCATTAAATGTTCTTTCTAGTAAGAGTTTATTTGAGTCTTAATTGTTTAAAATGAGTAATTTTTATTACCTTATTAATCTTAAAACAAATTGATTTAGAAAATTATCTATAAATTGATAATTTAATAACCTTTTTAAACATTAAATAAGAAAGATTTCAACGATGAACATCAATACGGACTTGATATCAACCTTTAACCAATTAAATTTAAAACAAATCCTAAGTCTTAAGGATATGAAAGATGGACAGGACTATTTCATTATACAAGCAAAACGTGTAAATACCAAATATGGAGATGTAATTGTTTTGGAATTGGACTCAAAAATGTTATATCTTCCTAAGAGATTTAACTCTCTCACTGATAAGGATATAGAAAACCTATCAACTGGTATTTATTCAATCTCCAAAATTGCTTCAAATGATGAAAAAGGAAATGATTCTTATAAATTAGAGATAAAGGTGGCTTATACTATAAGAGATTACTACAATGTAAACGAGTTTCAAACATTTAAATAAAACTTAAAGATTTATTAAAAACTATTTTCTGTGTTGTTGTTTTTTTTCTTTATTATTTTAAGGTAAATTATTATAATATTATATAAAAGGTTGAAAACTTATGATATATACAGTCTCAACCATAACATTCACCAAGAAAGATGGATGATATCAATGATTTTCTACAAAAATTTGAAAACTTGATTTTCGAAGAAGATTTAGAATTTATTAATGCATTCAAAAAGCAGTATTCCGATATAAATGTATTTAATAAACCTTGCCCCCACAAAAATTCCGATGGGGATGTAGTTGGACTCTGTGGATGTTACTTTTTCCATATGAGAAAGGAGAGAGTTTTCAAAATAATTGAAAAATATTAACAATTAATTCAGAGACTAAAAAATTATCATAAACTTGAGTAAAATTTATCAGAAAAATTTAAATGATGGAGAAAAAAAAAATAAAATAAAAAAAATAAAATAAAAATAAAATAAAATAAAAAAAGGACAAAAATTTTGTGGGATTAGATCGAGAAGAATGGCTACATCTAATGAGCTATAAGGATCATATAAGCAACGTTATAAACCAAGTTAAATTTGTGGGCTTTATAAATCTCTTTGAGAGGGAAGGTGAAAGGGAAACATTCTACAGCTTTCAATTTAAAAAAGGAGTTTGCTATTTTATGATCAAGCAAGGTAAATACGAAATTAAGATTGATCCGGACACTTGGCGATCATTACTTCGGGTTGGATCATTTCTCTCATCAATTTTATGTTGGAATAGCATATTAAGAAAACAAATTCTTCATTTCTACTATGAATATTATATACCATCTTGCTCTAAGTTAAATAAAACTGTTACACAAATCTGTGAACTGAATTGTCCATATGACAGAGATATTGAAATTGATTTAACACGACTATGTTATGAATTTTCTAAAAAGATGAATGATAAAATAAAAACTGATGTAAAAGTATATAGACTACTATCAAGAATTGATAATAAATAATAAAAAATTGAAACAAAAATATTTATGTTTTTGCTTTTATTTATTGCTTTCTCTATTTCTCATGTTATTTAAAAATTTTAGACATATGTAAATGACCACAGTTAAAGGTATTCATTCTTTGATATCTTTTATTGTTGTACTTAATATTTTTTTCCTAAATATCTTAAAACTTCTAAGGGTGGTTGAAGATTGCCAAAGCTATCAAAATATTCAATATATTTGTTATTTTTGTAATAGGCTACCCAATGTGTGCCCTTTCCGCTTATATTATCCAAGTTTATAATACCACATTCCTAAAACTAGGAATATAATTTTTTCCAAAAATTTTTAAATCGACGTCTGTTAGCGGTCTATTAAGTAGCTGATCTATAAGTTTTTTGATGTATTATCATAAAAAATTCCATATCCCTTTTTATGTGGTTTCAGGTATAAACCTATTGCCATTGCAATTGATTCCAATACTCTATTATGTCGTTTACTTTCTTCAAGTTGCTGTCTTCCATTTCTGGCGGTATTTACAGCTCTAGCAATTGATGATCCCCCAGAAGCTAATGCTCCAAGTGCAGTTAATATAGGAACTAGAGGAAGAAAGCCACCAATTTTGGAAACTTTGATTATTCTTGGAATTTTAATGCTACATTTTTTGCCACGAAAATAATTTTTAATAACTTTTCGTGCACTTTTTATAGCAGTTTCAATAGTTTCAGGTTTTTCCTTTTTTAAGAGAGCTGTTGCTATTTTAATCGCTTTCTTAAAAATGTTTTTCTTATAAACTCTCTTTGTAGATTTACTAGATTTTAAGCCTAAACCAAATTTGATTTTCGACTTCATAGCGTTAGAAACAATAAATGCGTTTAGTTTTTCTCCAAGTGTGCTATCTTTAGCTTTAACTCGTTCCCAAGCCTTTTCTGCTAGTTCTTTATCTGCTTGATGTCTTTTATTAATATCAATGTTTTGAGAATAAGCAATATCATGAACTTTACAAGCTGCATCCAAAGGGTTTATCCCCTTATCCCCTCTTACTAATCGCTTTTCAAGTTTTGTCCCAGGTCCACAGCATTGATACCCTGGTAGGTGTAGTTCAATTGGTAGTGAATTAATTAATTTATTTATCAGTCCTTTTCCGCGAACGTGTTGTTTTTTACTAAATGTTTTCTTTTTATATACAATCATTTATATAACCTGTTTTATAGTGAGTAAACATTACTTTAAGTAATTCTTTATATACCCACACCATATCAGTTGAAAGCATGCGTTTAATAAGGCAACATAAAGATATTACAGTAAGAAATATAGACTTGGTAAAAGATGTTTATGACATTAAACACAGTTGTTTATTACCAAATTCTATAAGAGCAATAATAGGAGGCCCATCACATTGTGGAAAAACAAATGTTATGCTTAGTTTAATTGAAAGCCCTAATGGATAAAAATTTAAAAATGTATATTTATTCTCAAAATCATTACATCAACCAAAATATCAATATCTAAGAAAATTAATTTCTTCTATAAAAGGTATGGGACTTTACACATTTTCAGAAAATGAGAATGTTATACCACTCCAAGAAGCAAAATCAAATTCAGTAATGATATTTGATGACGTTGCATGTGAAAAGCAGAGTAATATAAGATCATACTTCTGTATGGGAAGACATAATAATATTGATGCCTTCTACCTATGTCAAACGTATACACACATTCCAAAGCATTTGATACGTGATAATGCAAATATGATTATAGTATTTAAACAAGACGATTTAAACTTAAAGCATATATATAAAGATCATGTTGGAAGTGATATGAACCTTAATATATTTTCTAAAATATGTGAAGAATGCTGGAAGGAAAAATATGGATTTTAGTAATTAATAAGGATGATGAAATACATAATGGACGTTATAGAAAAGGTTTTCACATCTTCATTCAAGTTTAGTTGCATTCGTATAGCTACATTAATCAAACGTGTATCCCCTATAATATTTATAAGCCAACAATTTTTGCCATTTCTTTTGTTTATCTGTGTGAAAGCTGTTTAATATAGCTGTTTAGCTGTTTGATATACCTGTTTATCTGCTTGAAAGCTGTTTAATATAGCTGTTTAGCTGTTTGAGGTTATCATATTATATTCAATACTTTAAAATATCATCATGGAAGAAAACGTATTGAAGGAGTTGGTAAAATCAAGGAAAATTTTGAAAAAGAAGTTTGAAAGTATCAAACGTGAAGAAGCGGCAGCTTTTAATAAATTGGAAAATACATTTAAACCAATAACAGAACCTTTAAATAAACTAGTAAAATTATCTAATACAAACTCAAATAAGCCTTCAGTATTCAAACATGACAAAAGCAAAATGAAATATATAGAGGATAATATAAATATTTCAAAGAAAAATGTAGTTACAGAAGATTCATTATCAAAGCCTAGAGATATCGAAAAAGAGATAAGTGAACAAGATATAGAGGAAGATGATCATTCATTTTATTCGCAGTCTTCAGATTGGGAATATAATATATCAGACTCAAAAGACAGCAAAAAACTTGATAATGTTTTTAGACCTCATAAAAGTGAAAATGGTAATTGGAAGCTAGGAAACCTAAATTTTGAGATTAATGGTAAAAAGATTCAAATTTGGGAATAAGTTATGGGCGCTAACACTGGGTTTATATTCACTACTTTCCCATCAAAAACCAGAGCAGTATGACTCGTCTGAATTGGAAATATATAAAAGAATCTTGATTGATACAAATGCACATAGAAGAAATTATGATCCTAGTAATCAACTTAAAGGTAATAGAGGTTATAAATATAGAAAAATAATAAGCAAACTGTTTCCATCCTCTATGCATATTGGCAAGGGTTTAATGAATCTTAATGTTAACAAATCAAACTATATATACTGGGACGATCCTAATGAAATAGTAGATCGATTAAAACTTTTATTAGCATCACAACACGCCGGTAATAATAATCATACTAACGAAATTTCGTCAATTATTGAGGAATTAAGAGAAGCAAATATAATTGAGTAATATTAGCATATACTTGAAAAATAAACCATCAAGACTGAAAAGAAAATATGACCGTGGATAAGTTTGGTCATTATAGCAAACAAAAATTTTAGTAACGGAGCAAACAAGAAACATTTTTTAAAAAAAACATTTTGGTTTTACTCTAGATGGAGGTAACATAAGCGTTGAACATAAAGCAATTAAGAACTTGGCTACACCTATGGATGATAAAGATGCTGTAAATAAATTATTTGTATTGTCTCAGATTGAAAAATCAGAAGAAGAATTTACTAGAAATTTAAGAAAGGAAGTTGGTGAAATTCACGAAAAATAAAAAAATTAAATATTATTCTAAACCAGCATATATAAAACTTTAATCAAAATATTTATGAAATTAAAAAATTTTTATTTTCATGAGAAAATAGTCTAAAATATATACCACTAGATGATGGTAATGATCACAACCACTCATCTGAAAATAACATAAATTATAAATATTTAATAAACTAAGAATGCCCACAAAAAGAGATTTAGTTAATGAGCTTCATTCAAGAGCATGCAGAAATTTCTTAAGACGTAGAGTTATTACAAATGTCACGCACGAATTGACATCACTGGTTTTGCTCGTTGACTTGTACGAAGAAGGGAAAGAAGAACAAAAAAGTTAGTCAGTATAACAGCGTAGAAGCGGGCGGTTGAGAAAACGAAAATTGTTCAGATAGATTTTAAAATACGTTTAAAATAAAACCACTGAATAACAAATTTAACTTTAACATTTTTTTATTAAACGATTCAAACGGCTATCCGTGTGACAATTTCAGAAGTGGGATTGTAACCAAAAGAAACGATCATTTGAAAAAAAAACTAAAAGAGGCAGACGGAAAAATAATGCCCAACGTACGGAAAATGAAACTCGAGGCACTACGGAAAATGTGCAAAGGTGCCGGTTTACCAACGTCGGGTAATGTATTGACCTAATCGAACGTTTGGAAGAACATTTAAGTGAAGAAGTTTATGAAAGTTTCCACGAAGTGTCTTATAACAGCCTGTCAAGGAAAATTGATACGTTGCAAAAATCTATTCAGGAAATTCAATCAGCAAGGGATAAGTTCCAACCAGTCACAATGTCATCGCCAAGGCAGAATATAGGTCGGGGTGACGAAATTCAACAAACCTGTATGAGCATGTCAAGTACAACAACGCCTGTTTTGCAAAACACAACAAACATTTTCAACGATATACAGCGAGATTCACACACACTGGTGTCTACTGCAAATGTACACACATACTACGATAATCGTGCAGAAAATTTTGAGGCATTTGTACAACGGAATCAACTTGAAAAGGATCAAGGCGCCACAATTAACTTGAACTCTGCCAGCGTCAATGAGCAACAATGTGTGCAAGCAGCGACTGTGGTAAGTAATGTTACACATACGCAGATACCAAACGTAAATTTGAATTCAACTGAAAATATGTCTATGGAAAATAACCAACGCTCAACAAATCAACGAGTATTTTTAACAAATGGTGCTGACACTTGTTCTTTAGTGACAAATAATTATCAACAACCGATGATTGCAACAAGTGTATATCGAAACAGAAACAATGCTACGATGGCAAGCGATAGTGTTTTTGCAATGCAAAACGAAAACCGATTTTTAATGTATCAAAATAATGGCACAAACGAATATAATCAACATAATTTAGTGCAACAAAACGAAAATACACGTATTGATCAGCAAAGATATTTTAACGAAAATCATATTAACGGTGGTCAACGACACCACATTAATACGGAAAATCTCGGTGGGATTTTCGAAAACAACTCCACATACGGTGGACAACGGCAACATAATTGCAACTGGGACTACTTAAACCACTGTAGTTCTACATACGGTGGAAATTCACGATTTGTTAATACAACTACAACAAATAGGTTACCACGTCATGTGACTTTTATACCGGAACCTGAAATTATTGGTGACTTCACGAATAATATGCCTAATCATCAAAATATAAACAATTGCAATAGCTATCCAACAACTCAATCACAACCTTTTCAGCACTACGATTTACAGTTGAACAGTTATGCAAACGCAAGAGATGTGGTCTCTTTATTACCATCGTTTAACCCTTCTTCAGAGCAGTCGCTAGATGCAAAACAGTTTGTCCAACGAGTCGACATTTTGAAAAACGCTTACAACTGGAGTGATCACATCGTTATTTTTGCTGTTCAACAAAAGATGCAAGGCGCTGCAAAATATTGGGTTGAATCCCTGCAGGAAGTTTTCTCTTCATGGGGTAAGTTTGTAGGAAAATTTCTTAATGATTTTCCTCACGCGAGAAATGAAGCTGACGTACACGTAGGCATGTCACGAATGAAACGAGTCGAGCACGAATCTCCTCAGGACTATTTTTACAGGATGCTGGCCTACGGGAAAAGAGGTGGTCTTTCAGAACCTGCCATCGCTAGGCACATTATCAATGGTATTAACAATGATGATTTGAAGAGGAAGATATCAAACCAATACAATGCCTGTAATATTCTGTTGAATGATATAGTCACTTTTTGTTTGCACAACGATATGGTTAAATCATCGCAGGTACCAAGACTCAATAAGAATACGGTTAAGAGAAACCCTAACTTAACTACGGAAACGAACTTATCACCGAAGAAAGATAAAAAGAGTTTAAAATGTTTTAATTGTAATCAGACAGGCCATTTCTCTAAACAATGCCCTGAACCACAGCGTAAGGCGCGATGTGAAATTTGTAAACGTACTAATCATCAGACAAATAGCTGCCCTCAACGGTTTATTTACTAACTGTTTTGTAGATCCAGGTAGCAAACGCTCGCTGGTTCGAGAATCTTTTGCTAGGGATGTGGGCCACCCGGAAGGATGCTCGATGACACTCTATGGTTTTGCTGGTGGTGAATTTAGGTGTACCGAAAAGGTAAACGTAGAACTGTGCATTGATAACAACACGTTTAACATCGACATGGCAATGGTAAGTGACACACTCATTTCACAAAATGTACTTCTTGGCCGCGATCTAATATGCCAAGACGGGAAACGATTTGTTATTGAGGACGATGAGTGTTGGTTCGAAAACGCATTGTCAATATCAACAAGCGGCGATATTTCATCTAGCGAGAAGGAGAAATTAGAGAATATTATAGCACAGTATTCTGAATGTTTTGCAGAATCTGCCTCTGAGCTGGGTAGGTGCAACGCGGTCCAAATGGACATTAAACTTTCCAGAGGCGATCCTATCAACGTAAGGCCTTATCGTATACCCTTCGCCAGAAGACCGATTGTCAACAAATTGGTTCAAGAACTCCTTGACAACGACATAATACGTCCTTCAACGTCTCCATACGCATCAGGCATAGTTTTGGCCCAAAAGAAGAACGGCAAATATCGTCTCTGTGTGGATTTTCGCGCACTGAACCGCATTACCATGAAAACTCCCTTTCCGATGCCAAATTTAGATGACCAATTCGCACAATTGTCAGGTAACAAATATTTTACATCCTTAGATCTTAGGATGGGGTACCATCAAATTGAGGTGTCAGAGACCTCTCGACAATATACCGCATTCGTTACCACCGACGGTCATTATGAGTATAATAGGATGCCCTTCGGACTCGTCAATGCCCCAGCTGTTTTCCAACGCTTGATGAACCAAATAATTTCCCACATGAAACCGGGCGAGGCTCTAGCTTACCTTGACGATGTCATAATACCAAGTAGGACTGTAGAAGAAGGTCTCGAACGTTTAGAGAAATTTCTAAAGGTCGTTAAGGAGTACGGTCTCACATTACGATTTGAAAAATGTAAACTAATGTCCACGGAGATATCCCATCTCGGTCACATAGTAAATAGTGATGGTATTTCACCAGGCAACGAGAAGATAAACGCCATACGAAATTTTAAACCTCCTGAAAACGTAACTGAACTACGAAGATTCCTTGGTCTAACAGGGTTTTTTCGAAAATTTGTTAAGGATTATTCGATTATCTCCAAACCATTAACTAGTCTTCTTAAGAAAGACCAACATTTTCTTTGGGGAGAAACTCAGAAAAAGGTCTTTGAAAAACTAACGGAAATTTTATGTAACAAGCCAGTACTCGCCCTATACGATATTAACGCCTTCCATGAGGTACATACAGATGCCATTTCTGTAGGAATTGCAGGTATTCTATTACAGTCCGTAGATGAGAAAACTTGGAAACCAGTATTTTACTTCAGTAGACACTGCACCCCAACGGAAGCCAAGTATCATAGCTATGAATTGGAAATATTAGCTGTAGTCGAATCACTGGAACGTTTTAGAGTTTATGTCTTGGGTAAGCATTTTAAACTCATTACCGATTGTTCGGCCATAGCCAAGGCGAAGGTAACTAAAGAACTGGTTCCCAAGGGGGCACGGTGGTTTCTGAAAATAATGGATTTTGATTGCGAAATAATTCACCGACAGGGCTCACGAATGGCACATATTGATGCTTTGAGTCGCTCTCCAGTTTCACAACCCGAAGACTATGAACCTTCCGATCGTATTATGAGAGTCACCGTTGATCAGGACGACTGGTTGCTCACTATGCAGTTGCAGGACCCTGCTCTAAGGGAGATTATTGCTGTTTTGAAAGATGAAAAGTCTTCACCACAAGTAAACCAAATAAAGGCTGAATACAAAATCATAAATGGGCGTTTGTACCGAATTGATGATGATAAACCCCTTTTTGTGGTACCGAAATCAGTTAGATGGAGAATCGTAAAATTATGCCATGACGACATGGGACATTTCGGTCTTGAGAAGTCTATACAACGGATAAAACAACGTTTTTGGTTCCCTAAAACTCGAAAATACGTACGGGACTATATAGCGGCTTGCGTAGAATGCTGCTACAATAAAGCAAAAGGTGGTAAAACGGAAGGTTGTTTGCACGTAAGCAGCCCTGAACCAATACCTTTTCGGAAACTCCATATCGAACACTTGGGTCCATTTATCAAAAGTAAACGAGGCTATTGCTACGTATTGGCATTATCCGACGCATTCAGTAAATATTTGATTGTTAAACCCGTTAGAACAACCAAGACCCAACCCGTAATCAGCGTTTTGAACGAAATTACTGGTTATTTTGGCTTACCAAAGGTTACCATTAGTGATAGAGGAACCTCTTTTTCTTCAAAGATGTTTGAACAATACTGCCGACAGAATAATATACACCACATAAGTACCGCAGTGCGCACTCCCCGTGCAAACGGGCAAGTTGAACGTGCCAACAGGGTGATACTCAACTTCATACGAACTACAAAAACAAATGTGAAGGATTGGGATCTAACCCTCAGAGATCTTCAGTGGTCCGTGAATTCGCAGAGAAACAACACTTCCGGATTCACTCCCAACGAACTTGTTTTTGACTTTAAATTAATCGATGTAATTCAGAATAATCTAGTTGCCGCCATACACGATGACATGGTGGAAAGCGAAGATGCCGATATAGAGGAAAAACGGAACGTTGCTTTGAACAACATCGCCAACGAAAGAGATACAATTAAAAGATGATTACGAATGTTGTCTAATTGACATATATGAATAACCTACCAGCACACATACTTCATGAGTTTGCATTGGATGTTCCTCCAGGTTATAAATTAGACGTGATCCCCAATAATCTTATTTATTTGCCAGTAAACGTCAAGGAAATAGCACACATAACCATTTGGATTGTTGATCAAAAGGTCCTTTAATTAATTTTCAAGGTGAGGAAATAACATTAAGACTACATCCCTTTTAAAATATTATTTAGGATTTAATCCCGATTGTCTTGTATATTTATAGGGTTTGTTGTTGGTTAAGTTTGTCTATATGCATTTCATTGGTTCTTACACCAAATCATCAGTAGACTTCAACCCAAATTCTTAAAAAACTCATGAATATTTTTTGTCTTTATATAATAACCTCATTAAACAAAATGAGAATTACTATAAGCAACTAAAACGTTCAAGTTTTTTTTAAGAATCTAACAAACCAATATTCGCTATTCGCTTGTTTTGATTTTCTTTTTCCCCTTACATTTGAATAACCATTGGTTATTACTAAATGTATTATAAGGGCTACCGAAAACAAAACCTTGTTGTTTAACAA
Organism: Melanophora roralis; assembly: GCA_963583895.1. Lineage (NCBI taxonomy): Eukaryota > Metazoa > Arthropoda > Insecta > Diptera > Rhinophoridae > Melanophora > Melanophora roralis. The sequence goes on from OY757188.1 coordinate 54,734,563, forward strand.
CCCTTTTAAAATATTATTTAGGATTTAATCCCGATTGTCTTGTATATTTATAGGGTTTGTTGTTGGTTAAGTTTGTCTATATGCATTTCATTGGTTCTTACACCAAATCATCAGTAGACTTCAACCCAAATTCTTAAAAAACTCATGAATATTTTTTGTCTTTATATAATAACCTCATTAAACAAAATGAGAATTACTATAAGCAACTAAAACGTTCAAGTTTTTTTTAAGAATCTAACAAACCAATATTCGCTATTCGCTTGTTTTGATTTTCTTTTTCCCCTTACATTTGAATAACCATTGGTTATTACTAAATGTATTATAAGGGCTACCGAAAAACAAAACCTTGTTGTTTAACAACCCTTTTAAAATATTATTTAGGATTTAATCCCGATTGTCTTGTATATTTATAGGGTTTGTTGTTGGTTAAGTTTGTCTATATGCATTTCATTGGTTCTTACACCAAATCATCAGTAGACTTCAACCCAAATTCTTAAAAAACTCATGAATATTTTTTGTCTTTATATAATAACCTCATTAAACAAAATGAGAATTACTATAAGCAACTAAAACGTTCAAGTTTTTTTTAAGAATCTAACAAACCAATATTCGCTATTCGCTTGTTTTGACTTTCTTTTTCCCCTTACATTTGAATAACCATTGGTTATTACTAAATGTATTATAAGGGCTACCGAAAACAAAACCTTGTTGTTTAACAACCCTTTTAAAATATTATTTAGGATTTAATCCCGATTGTCTTGTATATTTATAGGGTTTGTTGTTGGTTAAGTTTGTCTATATGCATTTCATTGGTTCTTACACCAAATCATCAGTAGACTTCAACCCAAATTCTTAAAAAACTCATGAATATTTTTTGTCTTTATATAATAACCTCATTAAACAAAATGAGAATTACTATAAGCAACTAAAACGTTCAAGTTTTTTTTAAGAATCTAACAAACCAATATTCGCTATTCGCTTGTTTTGATTTTCTTTTTCCCCTTACATTTGAATAACCATTGGTTATTACTAAATGTATTATAAGGGCTACCGAAAACAAAACCTTGTTGTTTAACAACCCTTTTAAAATATTATTTAGGATTTAATCCCGATTGTCTTGTATATTTATAGGGTTTGTTGTTGGTTAAGTTTGTCTATATGCATTTCATTGGTTCTTACACCAAATCATCAGTAGACTTCAAAAAAAGAAAATCAAAACAAGCGAATAGCGAATATTGGTTTGTTAGATTCTTAAAAAAAACTTGAACGTTTTAGTTGCTTATAGTAATTCTCATTTTGTTTAATGAGGTTATTATATAAAGACAAAAAATATTCATGAGTTTTTTAAGAATTTGGGTTGAAGTCTACTGATGATTTGGTGTAAGAACCAATGAAATGCATATAGACAAACTTAACCAACAACAAACCCTATAAATATACAAGACAATCGGGATTAAATCCTAAATAATATTTTAAAAGGGTTGTTAAACAACAAGGTTTTGTTTTCGGTAGCCCTTATAATACATTTAGTAATAACCAATGGTTATTCAAATGTAAGGGGAAAAAGAAAATCAAAACAAGCGAATAGCGAATATTGGTTTGTTAGATTCTTAAAAAAAACTTGAACGTTTTAGTTGCTTATAGTAATTCTCATTTTGTTTAATGAGGTTATTATATAAAGACAAAAAATATTCATGAGTTTTTTAAGAATTTGGGTTGAAGTCTACTGATGATTTGGTGTAAGAACCAATGAAATGCATATAGACAAACTTAACCAACAACAAACCCTATAAATATACAAGACAATCGGGATTAAATCCTAAATAATATTTTAAAAGGGTTGTTAAACAACAAGGTTTTGTTTTTCGGTAGCCCTTATAATACATTTAGTAATAACCAATGGTTATTCAAATGTAAGGGGAAAAAGAAAATCAAAACAAGCGAATAGCGAATATTGGTTTGTTAGATTTTTAAAAAAAACTTGAACGTTTTAGTTGCTTATAGTAATTCTCATTTTGTTTAATGAGGTTATTATATAAAGACAAAAAATATTCATGAGTTTTTTAAGAATTTGGGTTGAAGTCTACTGATGATTTGGTGTAAGAACCAATGAAATGCATATAGACAAACTTAACCAACAACAAACCCTATAAATATACAAGACAATCGGGATTAAATCCTAAATAATATTTTAAAAGGGTTGTTAAACAACAAGGTTTTGTTTTCGGTAGCCCTTATAATACATTTAGTAATAACCAATGGTTATTCAAATGTAAGGGGAAAAAGAAAATCAAAACAAGCGAATAGCGAATATTGGTTTGTTAGATTCTTAAAAAAAACTTGAACGTTTTAGTTGCTTATAGTAATTCTCATTTTGTTTAATGAGGTTATTATATAAAGACAAAAAATATTCATGAGTTTTTTAAGAATTTGGGTTGAAGTCTACTGATGATTTGGTGTAAGAACCAATGAAATGCATATAGACAAACTTAACCAACAACAAACCCTATAAATATATTAAGACTACATCTAAGACCAAAAAGAATATGATAATTTACAATACAACAACAAAACAGAAGAAAATCAATCAAGACATTACAGCTAAATCTAGCAAAGTACTTAAACCCAAGTTAACTGAAAAGAATAAAGAATTTTTAAAATTACTCAATTTTAAAGCAAAAAACGATGTCTGACATACTTAATGTTTTGTAAAAACCATATTCAGATGAGAATGTAATTAAAAAAGATTATCATAGCTATTTACCCTATATTCAGTCATTTAGAAATAATGATGAAATTCGAATTACACTACAAAATCAAGACTTGTATGTTCTTCCCTCAGAAAGCTATTTATATATATATAGAAGGAAATATAAAAAGTAAATGGTGAAGCATCAATAAATGCTCGCCTAAGGAACAATTGTATAGCGTACCTTTTTAAAGAAATGCGTTATGAGATTAATGGTGTTGAAATTGATCGAACTCGATACCTGGTAACAGCAAGTACTTTAAAAATTATATATCTTTAAATGAGTTTGAAAGTAATATGATGAGAAATGCTGGCTGGTCTATATCTCAAGATGTATGATCATATACGACCGCTTGATGGAGTATACCCCATTAACTGGAATGGTTCATAAAGTTATATAATTTGTTTTTATTATAGTACTTACTTTTATCAACTTGTGAAATAAAAAATAGAACTCAATAAATTTTTTTCTTTGCTTTAAAATACAATTTTGTTTTTATTTAAATTTTCTTATTGTTAATTGTCTCAATATAATATATATATTACAACTTGTTTATATTTTTTTTTAAATTTATTGTAAATTATAATTTAATCATCGTCTTTTTCTTCTTCTAACTGAATATTATCACTTTCTTGTTCTAATATTACACTTATTAATCTATTTAATTCTTCTTCACCATTTCCAGTATCTAGCTGGTAATGGTGCCAGGCATAAGTATTTACACAATCATTCTTAACTTTACGTTTAGTATCATTAAAACTTAAGGCTACCTTATTTACTTCGTTAGTAAGTATATTATGTAACTTAGATGTAAATGTATACATGCATGCTGAAACTATTTCCTTATTAAATAAAACATTCTTATAAATATCTAAACTATAATTATTTACAATGCATTTTTTAACTCCTTTAGCTTTTTTAGTGCTTACATCACCTTCAACTGTATAGGAATAGACTTTAGGTGCTAAGCCAACAAATTCTGTTATGAATTTACCCTCACTTTCATCTTTTATCATACCCAGAACTTTTTTATTTAATAAAGGAAAATTAAACTGATTATTTTCTGGGTAGGATGATGTATCAAAGCGATCTTTTATATCTGGCCGAATATCATTATAAAAATCCTTAGTTCGAATAGAATATATGAAGGAGTCTGTGTCCATATAATTTAAACTAAGGTTTTCCTCATATTTTGGCTTCATATATGCATAATGAAAATCATACATTTTCCATTTCGATAATTCTAGAACACAGAAACCTAAATAAATCGGCTTGTTATAATAAGTGAGGGTTCTGTCCATTTGCACAGCCCATAATGTGTCAGTAAACTGAGCGATGCTATGAAAATTAGGTTTTGCAATTAATTCCCCAATACCTAGTTTGTTGCAGTTTAGTCGGTCCCAATTGCTTAGTAAACGTACATCTTTTCTTGTATCAACATTTTCCATGGTCTTGCCATATACTGCATTATTGTTTCAAACTGATTTTTTGCTTTAGTTCTATAAAAAGTGTTTAAATCAATATATGTCTTTAGCCATGGTTTCTGTTTAAATTGAAGAATTCGATGTACCTTATCAAGTATTAATCCATTATTTAAACATTGCTCTAATGTTTTGTAATGAATAATAAACCGACTTTTATTAGAAAGATCAGCAACTAATTTTTGATGTTTACTACCGCCAATTATCTTGTTCTCAGCACAAAACGGTAAATCATTATGCTGATCATGGAGACTAGAAGGATAAGACAAATCAACTTCAAAATATGTAGCCCACTTCTGAGCTGGATGGAATGTCTTGAGGATGTATAAATGTATCAGTCCAAGCAAAACCACCATATGGAAGTGATTCCGACATAGCCCAACCGTATAAGTTGTTAGCATCTAAATATAAAATATATTCAGATGGCTTTGCTCCATCGAAATTGCTTAAATATTTATGGTTTGCTTTACTGTATCTCTTACTACATTGAGTAAGACCACCTCGAATACCACGTTTTACAAAATTATGCATCTCCAAATCTGTGAGAAGCTCCAACTCAATTTTTGTATACTTTAACATGGCATCCCATGACAATCCAGGGATGGTATAGTAATGAGCTGCATCTAAGTTATAAATTTGCTTACAAACATTCCTAAAGTTTTCAAAAACATCAGTCAGTAACAGTACATCTGTCTTTAAATATAGTTCCATATAATCCCTTAGAGTATTACAATTGAAAGTCTTCCATATTTTTGGTGCTCGTAAATAATCTTCGTCCGAGCAATGACTGTCATTTAACTTACTATAAAATGATTCTATGGCAGGTAATTTACTTTCATCCAGTTTTTCAAAAGAGTTTATATACTCATAAGGAAAAACACCTTTTTGCCTCATAAGAATAAACTCTTCAGAGCGTGGAAAATATTTTTTAATTGCTTTCAAATTATCATCAGATAAGTTATTAGCCAGTGAATCTAAACTAGATGCCATAAATCTAAAGGAGTCAAAAACCTTAACTCTATTTTCTTTTGAGTTTTATGGCTCTTAATATTTTCAAGCTGCTTTTCAATCTCAGCTTGAGGAATATTTTGTTTTTCTTTTTTAGCCTTAACTCATCTAGTAAGGTTTGAATTTCATTATCACTATACACACGTATTGTATGTGATAATGAAATATACAACTCTTTATTTAGAGGAATAATTTTTGTTTCTCCTTCAACCTTTAAAAGGTCTTTTACAAATAAGTGACAATCGTAGGCAGAAAAGTTGTGAAAAAAATTGGTATAAAATTTGGAACTTTATAATTTAAGTTGCACGAATTGTGCGCTGGTCCCCTATATTTTCCGGACAAATGACAATGGTCCCGAACTGCTGGCTCGTCACCTAAAGTCTTACTACAATTATAGTAGTGAGTAGCTTCTCTAAAATTTAAATCTTCTAAGGGAGTTAAAGGTTGCATTGGTACAACAAATTCTAAATTTTTTTTTATATAAATCCCTACATTCTTTAATAAAACTTTCAACAAAATGTTGACCTACACTAACTGAACTACTACTAGTTGAAAATATCTTAAATCTATCTAAGCTATTATTAAAATTACACTTAATATTAAACGCGTACGCACACGGAACGTGTTTTTTTTAAAAATTTGTGTTGTTTAGATTGTTGAAACTACCAGCGTCTTGAAGTATGCATTCAAAGTCCGAATACACTGAGAAGGGAACATCCATCTGCCTTTCATTATGATTGTACATTAATATGGATTTTTCCCCCTCAGGCATTTTTGAAATACACTTTCCACACTCTAGTTCCTTGTGGGTTGCTAATCTCTCAGGAAGGTTTTTTTTTTTTTTTCATATATTTTATTATTGGATCTTCGCTTAAGCGAACTAACAATAAGTATTCAAATCTTAAGACTAAGTAATTAATATTAGCCCAGCCAGTGCCAGACTAAAATTTAAGTTCTCATAATAAAATAGTTATCTTCATAAGCGCAATAGTATCCCTCTTTTTCAGACGGGAGTGTCTACTATGTTGCAAGATACTTCGAGCAAGCGGATTTGGATGCGTTTCCAGCTTATTTAAATACTTGTCCACATATTTCAGGATTTCGCTTTTAACTAGTGGAACTTCTAGATCCTTATGGATGTTGCTGTTTTTCACATACCACGGAGCACCAGTTATCATTCTTAGGATTTTATTTTGACGGCGTTGTATTTTTTCGATGTTAGAGGCGGAAGAAGTGCCCCATAATTGTATACCGTAGCACCAAATTGGTTTTAAAATCGAGTTGTAGATTAGAAGCTTACAATCAAGACGTAGCACAGAGTTTCTACCAATTAGCCAGTGGATTTGAGCAGCTTTAAGTTTCATTTGCGTCAGCTTAGCATCTATATGAGGCTTCCATGTAAGGCGGCGATCTAGGTGAATACCAAGATATTTTGTCTTAGATCGTTGAGGCACATTATGGTTGTTGATAGTGATTGGTGGGCACGTTTCTTTGCGTAAAGTAAAAGTTACGTGGTACATTTTTGTTCATTTATCTTGATTCCCCATAACTTTGCCCATTTCTCGACTTGGGTTACGTGTTGTTGCAGCTGGTTCGAAGCCTCTTTAGGGTCTTTGTGAATACTAAGAAAAGCAGTGTCGTCAGCAAATGTCGACGTGTGTGTGAAACTATTGGTTGGCATATCTGCCGTGTAAAGCAAGTATAAAATTGGACCTAGTATACTTCCTTGAGGGACACCAGCCTCTATTGGTTGGGAACAACTTATTTGGTTTCCCTCTTTGATCATAAATTGTCGGCCTGTTATGTATTTTTCTAAAAGGTTGAAAATATTAGCTGGAAGGTTGAGCTTTAGTTTGTTTAGAAGGCCTTCATGCCATACTTGGTCGAAAGCTTGTGAGACATCGATAAAAAGCCCGGAGCAGTACTTCTTTTCCTCAAAGGCTTTTCTTATAACCTGTACCAACCTGTGAGTTTGTTCGATGGTACTATGTTGACTTCTAAAGCCGAATTGGTGATTTGGAATGCAGTTGTTGTCATTCAGGATCGGATTTAGCTTGTTTTTTAACAGTTTTTCGAACAATTTTGACATTGTGGGTAACAAACTTATGGGCCTATAAGATTCTTCCTTCGAGGGATCTTTGCCAGGCTTAGGAATCATCTTTACTAAGGCAACTTTCCATATAGGCGGAAAATGTTCAAGCCAAATTATCGCGTTAAAAATAAAAAGAATGATTCTTTTAGCAGTAAGAGGCAGCTCTATGAGCATTTTGTTGCTTATTTTGTCAACGCCAGGAGCTTTTTTACCGTTAAGGTTAGCGATAGCCTCTACAACATCTGCAAATCGGAAACGTATTTCTAAAGGACGTCTTGCAACAACAGGCGGTAATTCCCTCACGTCAGTGCATGTATTGGGAGTGAATACGTTTTTGAAGTGATTTGCGAACAGATCGCATTTTTCTTCATCATTTCTAGCCCAGGATCCTCTCAGATTGCGCAGTGGTGGTTTTGCGATAACAGGTCTTTTAAGACGTCTGGCTGATCGCCATAAGGAATAATTTGTCTGAGGAGTCGCGTCTAGACCTTCCAGGTACTCTTTCAGTGATGCCATTCTGTGAGCCTCCAATAAGCTTTTTAGTTGGGTTGTACATTCTTTCAGCTTCGTTTTTAGTTGGGGCGATCTATGTTTTTGCCATTCCCTGCGGGCTTTTCTTTTTTCAGATACGAGCTTTTCCACAAGTTCAGAGAAAATTTTGTTGTACCTAGCCTGGCGGTAGGTAGAAGACGCATGTTCAACGGCTTTTTTAATGTTTTCATTTAGGACGCTCAGACAATCATCTATGTCTCCGGGAGTTTTAGCGATTGGTTCTCCGCGCAGTGCGTACTAATATATTTTTAATATTTCAACCAATTAATTCTTTTAGATAAGAAAAACTCACTAGCTGCTATTTGGTGAGGACTGCAAATAGTGATTATTGTGGGTGAGTGGTCAGAAGATAAATCCAAGGAGGCTTGAGCCTCAATGAGCTCCAAGGATATACCTTTTGCTACGCCAAAATCAATTACGTCTGAAATTTTGTTGTGGTCTGTTGACCAGTAGGTTGGTTGTCCAGTTGAAATAACGAAAAGTCCCATTTCCGACACGGAGTCATACAAGACACGACCTCTGAGACTAATTAGGCGGAAGCCCCAGTATGTGTGCTTAGCGTTATAGTCTCCAGCAGCTATGAAGCGGGGACCTAATGATTTGTAGAAACTGTTGTACTGATCCTTCGTTATGGAGAATCTGGGTGGAAGGTGAGTGTGGAAAAAACACATGTTGCAAAACAGAATTGCACCATTGTGAAGTGAAAACTGCATTGATAGCAGTCTGAATTAATTAAAAAAAGAAGGAAAAAGTAAATAAATTAGAAAAGTTGTTTCACTATTTATAATTAATAAAAGATTTATTAAAAACACTTATTTACAAAAAGTTATCAAAATATATAAAACTTAGAATTTGTTTAATTAATTACCTTGAAATGCTTTTAATTAAAATGTAGTGGCGGCTTTTTCCATCCTTACTTTCAAGAAGGAGCAGATTAACATGAAACTGCTTCTCACTTCCTGTAATGTAGTAAGGTCCAATTACACTTTTTTGCTTCAGGTCATATCCAAATACATTTATACTGATGTCAGCATTATTTTTTTTTTAAATTTCCTTATCTGCTTAACACCAGTTGGAAAAGTCATTTCTGTGAAATCTAAAACTCTTCCACACTCTAAACCTATAGTGCTATTAGCAATATTAGCAATATTATAGGTTGAGGTTCTAAATGTTTTTGTGTTACTCCCATTATAAAATGCTGCTATGAGACACCACTTGAAGCAATATACATCATTGTTTCTCACGTTAATACATGCCCGCTTGTTGATAAGTTCCTTAGGTGTTGGCAAATATAGTGAGCCTTTAATTGGTGACGCTTTGTTTATATTAATGTCAAGCCAATTTATTTTAATTAATGTCCAGCCTGAATCCCTTTCCTGGAATTCGGACATCTTTGTTTTAATTAAGTCTAACTGTAGTTTTAAAGTACTATCCATATCATCTGCTCTAGATAATCGAACCATTTGCGTTACATGGAACATATCTTTTTCAGGTTTGTGTATTTGAGCAGGAAGTAGATATCGAGCTTTAAGCTCCAAATTAAACTTAATTAAAACATGTTCCTCCAAGCTCTTACTTAGTAGCTTTTTTATTATTTTAAAACCATCATCTAAAAAGCGATCGATGTTCAAATCGTTATTTTCTTTTAAGAACCGGTATGATGATAATCGATTCTTAAAAAAGCTTTTTATTTCGTGAAATTGACTATTTGTTTGTAAGCGATTTCTTTTATTATCTACATGTGTACCTGGACCGTACTTACGTTTGCTTGCGGTTGAAGTTGATGGTGCTGTATTTAATAATGCCATTTTTAATTAATTTCACTTTTCTTATATATTTATGTATATGAAATGTTCACAGTTAATGCTAATTTTTCTATATTTGAAATTAGTTTTAAGAAGTAAACTTGTAAATTCGTTTAAGTTATTTTTTGCAACACAATTAAACCGTTTGTATATATTCTATATTTTGTTTCTTTTTTTTTGCTTAATGTTTTTTTTCACTTTTGTATATATGAACAGAAGCAGTGAAGTAATAAAAAACTTCGATTTTTTATTATTGATATTTTTTTTAGGGTGTATATATAAATAGAAACGATTAAGTAATAAAAATTTATATTTTTTATTATTGATATTTATTTTTAAAGACTTCACAGTTTTATGGGATAAGAATTAATTTTTTGTAAGCATAAAGGCTTTTAAGTGGAGAAGTATCTACGTAACACTAACTTTAAAAGTTTTATTGCTCTAGTATTTATATAATTAATAAACGAACATCATGACCCATAAAAAAATTTTTTGTAAGAGGAATATTTGAAATTGTATTGTTTATAATTTTTTTTTCTAATCAACTTTGTTGTGTATGGTTAGGGTCAAGCTTTTGTATTCAAACAACTTAATTAAATCAACTGTTTCATACACATTCATACATATCAATGAAAAAACCACAACAGAAACCGTATCTGATTACTTAGCTATTTATAAATTTATTGGTTGTATACTATACTTGTTAACTGCAAAACTACGCTTAACAGCATACTTGACACGTGCTTAATCCTACTTTACGCATTCAAAATAATTGTGTTTTTCTTTATTTATACACATACACATATATATAAACATTTACTATAAACAGACATCACCAGTCATAAAATCTAAAATAAATGAAGTCATACAGCATAACCCAAAAATAATCTACATCTTGCTGAAGCATATACCTACAGGCACATTACAAAATCATAAAACTAGCATAGATTTTCAATTACTCTATAAATAAACGCGTGCTAAGCACCGCTTAAATAAACAATAGAATTTTCACTTGTAATGATCCATACCAAAAGTAGCAGAAAAAATTACATCTGTTAATTTTAACTCTTAAACATTTTTTATTTTTGCCTATATGTCGATCTGTCTGCCTATGTATGTACTAGCTGTACACCTTATCTATCTTGAAAATAATTTGTTTCCCACACTTGGATTTCCTTACATATATTTCACACAATAATTTTGATTTTTAAATTTTTTATTTTTTTTGCCTAGTTGTCAGATATATTTTTTTATAAAAATACATACAAATTACACACTAAAAATATAACGTTTCTCCTTTTTTATAAAGAAAAAGAAAAACGGGTAAAATGGTTATGCAGTGCATACATTTTACATTTTAATACAAAGACAAATTCTATTATTAACTAAACACCCCCTTACATTTTGTACCTATACATATTGATTTGTAGGAAAAAACAAAAAGTGATTTGGCTCCGCCACAAGCATTAAAAGATCATTAGTTTAAAATGGATTTGAAAACACACTAAAAAAGAAGATTTTTAGTATAAAAACAACTCTTACATTCACATTAAACATGTATACATTTCCCTATGTATTCACAGTATAATATTGTCCATTATAAACATGGAGCATATCTAAGCTTACACAATAGTTGTCAAACAAACAAGGATGCCACCTTGCGGTAACTCCTGCTTTTAGTATAAAACATTTATGTATTATATGAACAACCCTGTGCAAGTAGCTTAGGCAAGACAGAATGCCACATGTATTTATGGTATAATATTGTCTATTAGAGACATGTACCATATTTACATCAGATCAACAACGATGCCACCTTGCGGTAACTCCTGCTTTTAGTACAAAACATTTATGTATTATATGAACAACCCTGTGCAAGTAGCTTAGCCAAGACACAAACCATTCACAATAACCCTTAAACGTGCGGTGGTGATGTTAGCGGAGACACAAACCAGGCAGCGCAGTCAAGTTGGATTAGAACTCTCAGTTCCTATCTACAAAAAAGCATTTACTTAATTTAAGTTTGCTAAAGCTAATTGTTTTAAGTTAATCTTTCTTGGCATAAATACATTTCTTCAACTAAAATTAATGCCATGTCCAGCTTGAACATAATTCTATACTATAATATATCTAAGAACTAAGTGTTCTAAAATTAAAATAACATTTCTTTAGCTATAATTATCCAATCATTATGTCTAACTTTTTTGAATTAAGTAAATTGTTCCCAAGCGCAGTTTTTTCTTCTTTATTTTTGTGAAAATGTTTCTAAAAAAACAATTACTCCTAATACTTGTTTTGAGTATAAAGGAAAATTTTAACTATTTTTAAAGAAGGTGTTAACTAAATTTTTAACCGTTCATACAAAATTAAAACTACTTATTTTTAGGGAAAAAAATCTTTGCTTGTACGAAATTGTTTTTATATGTATAAAAATGTTTAATTTTTTTTAAATATATATGTACTTTATTTAAGTTAGGCCAATTAAGAAAAATAGTGCATTATATTTAAGTTTAAAAAAATATTCTGTGTACTATAAACAAGTAAACTTTTTTTATTTTAAGTTAAAATTATTATTTTTAAGATAATCTTAACTTAGATTAAGTAAAATTCATGAACTAAAATTAAGTTTATGCCTTACTTAAGTGTAGTTCAAATTTTTTTTTTAGTGCATCAATCTATGAGCACTCAGTAATTTTTAAGAAGCTTTATTGTAAAAAATAAAAAGTAATGTCCGGCTAGAATGGCAAAATTCCCCTATGTGCATCGGGGGTCTTCAGAAAGTTGATTTCAGCCATAACACGGACAGACGGACATCGCTAAATCGGCTTCGCTATCTATAAGGATCCAGAATATATATACTTTATGGGGTCCCAAAAGGATAATTAAGAAATTACAAACGGAATGACAAACTTATATATACCCTTATCACTTATGTGAAGGGTATAAAAAATAAAATTAAATACCTACAAATAAATAGAAAAAAAAAACAATATTTCAACATTTTTGAAAACTTTTTTACTTGCTGGTAAACCAAAGTGAAAAGGTAATTTTTGTTTCACGTTTTAAATATCTGGATTCTAAAGAGAATAATTTTAATTGTTAAATTTTAAAATTAAAAATTTTTATGTTATATTTGAAAGTATATAGAAGGTATAAGTTCATATGGCCTAAAAAAAAGGGTTGTTTTTAATTATTATAGTTTTTGTATTTCATATAACATTTTAAGAGGTTTGTATCAAATACTAAGGATTTTTGGGATTTTTAAGCAGAACAAATAGGCATCTAAACGGGCCTAAACTTTATTTTTTGAAAACCAGTTTTAATTTAAATTCTTGATTTCTATTTTTTTCTGCATAAATATATATTTAGCCTTATTACGGTTGGCATAGCCGTAGTCCTATAAGTAATAACTTTTATATTTATTTTTATATTTTTAATACAAAAAGCCATATACCAAAAATCAATAATACGAAACAGTAGTCTAACTTAGCGACAAGCTTTGTTCAAAATTGTACTACATTAAAAATTATATTGCATACATATTAAAGACCTGCAAAAATATAACACAAAGTATTACAAAAGCGGATATACCTTGTACATCCATGTACATACTTGTTCTTTTTGGTGTAAGTGTGTGAAAAAGTGTAACTGATATTGTATGGTTTTGCTATTGCGAACTCACTCTACTCTTATAAACAAATATTGTTGTTTATGGTTTTGCATTGGGTGTGTAATGTATTTGTTTTTTTTTGTGCTGACTAACAACAGTATCATGCATGTTTTCTTATTACTGTTGGTACAAATACACAAGATCGTTTATACAAAAGGTTGTGAATAAAACAAAAATTTGATTTTAAAGTTTATTGTAGCTATAGTGTTTAAAAATGTATAAAAAATTAAGATAAAATAATATAGTATATTTATTTTGTATTTTTTAATAATTTAAATTTTAATTTTAAATTTGACTTTAATATATATAGTTACGATGCAGTTTTAATTTTTTTTGCTAAATTTGTTTAATTTATTTAAATAAAATTTAAAAAATAGAAAAACTGGCTCATGTAGCCAGAATAAGAAAACACATCGAAAGTACTTATAGTTAAACATCATTATTTGTATGTATCTGTTTCAACGAAACATAGAAAAACAAATTTGTTATTCTTGCTCTCATTTTACCAAACCACACCATATTTATTAACAAAAACACGAAGCTACTTATCAATACACACTAAAAGCTGATAAACACATAAACTGGTGTTAAAAGATATAACTTTGCAGGTGTTTAATACATATCATTAGAAAATAGTTATATAGATAATATAGTAAAAACAATTAGGATTACGCTTTAAAACTATAACTTCCAAAAATTCTCTTCTGACAAATTATATTGCAATCCTTAAAGGATTGTGCTACAAACAAAGCTTGTTTAAACGACGAGTCATTTACTTATTCCGAAAAATATATAAAATATAAATTAATGAAAAACAAACACGATTAGTCTAATATATTATTGTTTGCCAATATGCCAATAAATAAATAAAAAAAAATTAAACAAGTGCCTTCAAAATGTAACTGGATTAAAATATTTAACATTGATGTTATAGAAATTACAAATTTTATTATCTAGATACATTAATAAGCGGACGTATACCACTTTCATTAACGAATAATATGTACGTGTTTTTACTATATGTTTTTTGTACCTGTTACATTTACATATCAACAATTACAAAATTAAAAAAAAACCTTAATAAACTATAACACATGCCTACATACCATAACTGCTTACAATTCTTTAGCACAGTCTAAAATAATGTATTCACGAAAACAATTTTTACAAAAATTACGTTCGTATCGCGATTTGAATTTTTGACTTCACGATCTTAAAATAGAAATCCCTTCACAACTTCAATTCAATTTATAAATAAATCTCGACTCGCGAGAGGAGAAAAAAACAAAGATCTTGAAATAAAAATTTCACTCGCAACTTTAATTTAAATCTCGCGATAACAATCCCAAAAACGAGAATTATAATAAAAATTACGCTCGCGAGCGGAATTTTTTCCTACCCTGCAAATAATTTAAGATTTGTTTTTTTAATAATTTTATTATTGAATCTTCGCTAATGAAAGCTAACAATAAGTATTGAAATCTTAAAACTAAGTAATTGATATTCGTCCAGTCAGTATCATACCAAAATTTAGATTCTCATAATAAAGTAAATCAATTTAAATAGTTTCATTTAAGTGCAATAGTATCCCTTCTTCTCAGACGAGTGAGTGCACTATGCTGCAAGATGTTCGAGCGAGCGGGTTTGGATGTGTTTCCAGCTTATTTACATACTTGTTTTAGTTCAGGATTTTTCATTTAGCTAGTGGTACTTGAAGATCCTTGTGTATGTTGCTGTTTTTAATATACCAAGGAGCACCAGTTATCATTCTTAGGATTTTGTTTTGACGGCGTTCAATTTTTTCTATGTTTAATGCAAAAGCAGTGCCCCATAATTGTATACCGTAGCACCAAATTGGTTTCAAAATCAACTTGTGGAGTATAAGTTTATAATCAAGACGAAGCACATAGTTTCTGCCGATTAGCCAATAGATTTGTGTAGCTTTAAGTTTCATTTGCGTCAACTTGACACCTATATGAGACTTCCATGTAAGGCGACGGTGCAAGTGAATACCAATGTATTTCGTCTCAAATCGTTGAGGCACCATATGGTTGTTAATAAGGATTGGGGAGCACATTTCTTTGCGTTAAGTAAAAGTTACGTGAGTACATTTTTGCTCATTAATTTTTATTCCCCATAGTTTTGCCCATTTCTCTTCTTGGATTACGTGCTATTGCAGTTGGCTCGAAGGCTCTTTAGGGTCTTTATGAATACTGAGAAAAGCGGTATCTTCAGCAAATGTAGACGTGTGCGTAAAGCTATTGGTTCGCATATCTGCATTGTAAAGTCACTACAAAACTGAACCTAGTATACTCCCTTGAGGTACACCAGTCCCTATTGGTTGGGAACAACTTATTTGGTTTCCCTCTTTGGTCATAAACTGTCGACCAGTTATGTACTTTTATAATAGGTTGAAAATATTGGCTGGAAGGTTTATCTTCAGGTCGTTTAACAAGCCTTCCTGAAAAGTTGAGAGATGTCAATAAAAAGCGCGGAGCAGTACTTCTCTTTCTCAAAGGTTTTTCTTATAGCCTGCCCCAGTCTTTGAGCGTGTTCGATTTTACTATGTTGACTTAAAAAAGCCAAGTTGGTGTTTTGGAATGCAGTTGTTTTCATTCAGGATCGGAGCCAGCTTGTTTTTAAGAAGCTTTTCGCACAGTTTGGAGAAAGTTGATATCATACTTATAGGCCTATAAGACTCCATTTTCCAAGGATCTTTACCAGGCTTACGAATTATCTTACTAAGGCAACTTTCCAAAAAGAATTAGTCTTTTTGCTGTAAAAGGTAGCTCTTAGAGCAATTTGCTGCCTATCTTATCAACGCCAGGAGCTTTTTTTTATTTATTTATTTATTTATTTATTTCTCGTTAGTTCCTATACAACAAGATTATATCTTATATTTAAAGTATAGGAATACAAATTATGCAATAACTTAATCTAATTACATAGAATTAACAATGAAAATAATCGAACAAATTTCACAATAAAAGATACATACAACAAAGTAACGCTTAAATATTAAGAGTTAAATTTAAGCAAAATGATTAAACAAAAAATTTTAAACAAAATGATTAAACAAAAAATTTTTAAAACTGTTTGTGTTGCTATTGATTTGTTGGTTTGATGGTAGTGAATTCCAAAGGCGAATACCATTGATATAAAACTGCCATTCAGACACAAGGTGCCTGTATTTAGGGCAGTGTTGCCACCGAAGAAATGTTAAATTACACATGGATCAACCCAAAATTACACATGAAATTACAAATTACACATGCACTTTTTTAAAAAACGCGTTTTTTGTTCTAAATTAAATAACCCAGCAAAAACTTGCTTTAAAATTAGTAAAAATCCAAAAAACACTTACTCAGTAGCATATTAACGCATTATTTAAAATGGTGATGACATTGGAGGCAAGTACTTACCATCTCGCTTACAAAGGAAGTTAAATAAGTACTTACTATGCTCGATTGCAAAGAGAGACTTAAATAAGCTATTACTTTATTGGCATTATAATAATCTTTTTCTGTTGCCCCCAGTTACTTATTGTTGCATATAAAGTGCTTTTCTGTGATTGTCAAACTGAAACTAATTGCCTTATTTTTGGATAAGAGCGAACTCATTATCTAAAAACTGCTTAATTATACAGATGGTATGTAATAGTAACTTAAAAGTAAGAATTTCGTAGTGACTAATTACTTTGAAATTTTTGTTGGGAACATATATGTACTTTTTTTGTTAAAAAAAACGATTTTTTTTTTTAAATTTTATACCGTTCACATAGTGATAAGGGTATATATGAGTTTGTGATTCCATTTCTAGTTTTTAAAATATATATTATAGACCCCGTTAATAGATAGATAAGTCGATAAAGCCATGTCTGTCTATATGTTTGTCTTTTGAAATCAAGTTTCCAGACGTAAAATAAAAAAGTCGCTCAGAAAATGATCAGAAATATACCTGATTTAATCGCTATTTAAAATCAGCATAATCAGTTTACCATTGACCGAAATGCAAGCAAAACTCTAAAATAACCCAATTTTTTAGGAGCCAATCCACATTCCTTTATATCTCAGTAAATACAGCCACTTTAGCCACAAGGCTTAGCACGGATACTTTGAAGATAGGGACCTAAATTAAGGGGAAAATTATTCATGTAGAGGCCCAAATTTTGGGAAGTATTTTAATCAATCACATCTATAAAAGTCAAATGTTCTACAACAAGTAATTTTACAATAATACCTACATTTTGGAAAACAAATTTTTTGGATTAGAGCTGGGAGAGGAGCAACCCCCATTCAAATTAACAGTTATTGTAAAATTTTTGATACGCTATATTTCGGAAACTATAACATCTATCGACTTCAAATGTTCCAGAATAAGTAATTGGACAATAATGCATACATTTCGGAAAAAGATGGAGGGACAGCACCAATACGAATGAAAAACTTTTATTAAACTTTTAATACGAAATAAGTTAAAAAATGTTAGCTTCAAACCTTCTACATGGTATTTCTATTATACATACAAACATTATTATTTTCTAAAGTTTTCTATTTTTAAAATTAGAATAGCTATCGACTTCAAACCCGGTACGAAGCATTTTTATTATAATATTGCCATTACGAAATAACTCGGTCAGATCAGATGGCTATAAAAAGATCAATGTAAAGGGTATATTAGATTCGACAAAGCCGAATATAGCGGTCTTACTTGTTTTTAAATACTAATATATATATATAAAAAAACAATAATTATCAAAAACGATAAAATTTTAAATTACACATGAATTACACATGCAACCAATTACACATGGGCTACACATGAAACGAAAAATTACACATGAAATGTGTAATTACACCTAAGGTGGCAACACTGATTTAGGGATAATGATGATTTTACCCCTAAGCGATCTGGCAAATCGTAGTTTGGCAAACGGATAGAAAGGTTTTTAAGTATGAATTATTTTATGAATTAGGAGAAGTACTCGAATTTTAAGAAAATTATCCATAGAAACTCCTAGAAGTTTCTTGGCATATGAAGAGGTGTGCTCAAATCTTCTTAGTCCATAGACATAACGTACGATATTATTAAAAAGGACGAAAATTTTACGCATACTAGCTATTTCGCATTTGGCAAAGATTTCGCAGCCATATGTTAAAACAGGAATCAAAAATGATTTTGCAAGCATTATGCGAATCCTAAGGGGGGTGAAAACCTTAGTTAACCACAAAGTTCTCAATTTGCAATATGTTTTACCCACAAGGGTGGTAATATGATCAGACCATGTAAGATAACTGTTAAATACTATACCTAGATTCCTGGCAGATGGAACTATGTTGATTTTAGTATTGTTAATTATGATGTCCTCACTGAAATCTAGCACAACACGCTTATTACGAATGACAAGACTTTTGGTTTTGGAAGGATTCAGACAAAGACCATTGGCAGTTGCCCAGAGGTAAATTCTATCCAAATCATAATTTAACTTTCCAATATTGTGACTTATCATTTCCATTGAGCTACTTAAGTAAAGCTGTACGTCATCTGCATAAATATGTAAATTACAATAGGATACTTGTCTAGGCATATCGTTAATATATAAGGAAAACAAGAGTGGTTCAAGAATTGACCCTTGTGGTACTCCAGGTATAGAAAGCTCACCATTAACAAGTACCGATTGTGAACGCCCACGCAGGCATGAAGAAACAAGCCTGACGCCAGAGGAAGAAAAGTTGAAAAAATTTATAAGTTTCCAAATTAGAGTGTCATGATCCACCGTATCAAAGGCCTTGGAGTGATCAAGAAGAACCAGAAATGTAATTTGTCCTTTATCAAGATCCTGACGTATATTTTCAGTTACATCAGCTAGTGTCGTAGTACAGCTGTGATTTACACGGAAGCCAGATTTTCTCACGAACAAAAGATTATTTTCTTCAATAAATTTACCTATCTGCAGGAATAGAATTTTTTGAAGAACTTTGGATAAGAAACATAAAATGGCAATTGGTCGAAACTCAGTGGTGGATTTTGGGACCGGAATTATTTTAGCATGCTTCCAATTGGAAGGAAATGTACTAGTAGTAATAATAGTATTAAAAAGATGCGTGATATAAGGTAGCAGTAACGGAAGAAGAATACCAACAAACTTAGGATGCATTTTATCACTTCCAACTGCATGAGATTTAATAGTTATGAAGGCAGAATACACGTCAAGTTGGCTAACACAAGTAAACCCAAAGCAGCCGCTGAAATTATTATCCGTGGGCCTAGTAGAACTATAAAAGCTCAAGTTAGCTGGTTGAATAGGCAAATCAGTAAAATTCTTATTTAATTCATCTGCGTTAACATGGTTAAGGTTAGGAGCACCTTTTTCCTTACCAACTCCGATTTCGCGGATTGTTTTCCAAGTTTTCCCAGAGTCAAGAGCGGATTCAAATCGTTTGGAATAGTAATCCCTTTTGGCATTACCTATTTTGATATTAACAGTTCTTCTGGCTACACGGTAATTCCGATGTAGCTCAGAAGTTCTAAAACGTTTCTACCTGGCATAAGCAATATCCCGTTGAGCGATAGACTGTGCAATTGCATTAGAGAACCATGGCTTGGACTTGTTAGGTAAGATACAAGTTTTAACGGGAACAGTACTATTAAAAAGATTGAATATATTTGCTTCCGAAAAATTTAATTGTTCGTCCACAGAAGGCATGTAATATAAACTATCCCAATTGATATTATAAAACTCATTAAACAAAGCATTGCAGTTAATACCTTTAAAATCTCTGTAACTGAATGAGGCCCTCTCTGATTGGGTAGTAAAAAAATAAGTAAGAAATATCAAATCATGCCTAGGGAAACAGGAAGCAGAAACTTGACTATAAAAGTTGACTTTAGACATATTACATACAAAGAATAGATCCAAAAGAGTAGTACTAGTGTTGGTGAAGTGGGTTGGGTTTGTTGAGTTGACAGGAAAGAGACCAATAGACGACATGTCATTTGTTAAATTCGAATCACTAATATTAGAGTTAAAGTCACCCGCAATTATTATGTCATTATAAGCTACTGAGATAGTTTCCAAAATTTGCAAAAACTTATCAAAAGGTACTTGCTTGTTAGGTCTATAGACACAACCAACTAGCATCTTCGCGGCAGGTGAGAAATCTTCAATAAACAAAAACTCAAATCTGTCCCCGTTGTCGGACTTAATAAGGAGCCTACATGAAATAGTGTTTTTGACGAAAATAGCAACATCCCCAGCTTTTCCAACACGATCCGCTCTAAAAACACTGTATCCGTGTAAACGTATAAAATTGTCGGCAGTATCCACGGCAAGCCAAGTTTCAGAAACACAAATGACATCAACATTTGAATTTTCGAAAACCAATCTTAATTCATCAATTTTATTGTTAATGCTCTGAGCATTAATATGAACAACATTTAAACCTTCTGCTCGCTTGACAAAAACTTTTACCATGTTAATGGTTGTGTCCTTGGAATTCCCACCTGCAATTAAACAATTGGTCATAACAGTAACGAAAAAATCAATAGCACGAAAGCAACACGATGACAGTTGAAATAAATGACGAACAATTTAAAAATACCGATAATTGAAATATTGGTTTGATCGAATTAAATATATAATGGTTAGGCAAATGGTAAGAACGTATAATATGTATGTAGTCTTAATAATAGAAATAAAAATTATCATAACTATAATATAATTTGGCTTATTGACGAAAAAACTGATTGAGATGTTCAAGGGCCTCGATTTTAGTTGGTTCATCCGACTCAGTTACCTTAATAAAAACAATACCCCTCAGAGTAAATGCAGTAGAAATCTGTTTTTGTTTTTTCAATTTGAGAGCATTTTTGAGGATGGCATAGTTAGATGGTGTAAGATTCTCGTTGATGAAAAACTGCACCTCACTGTCGTACCCAGCGTGGCGCATCCGAAGCAATGTCCGGGTTTTACGACGAAAAGAAGCCAAGGATTTAAGAAAATAATTCTTTTCGTATGGAGAATTAAGTCTTACGATAATTGGTGGATTACCGACATCTCGAATATTATTGAAATGTTTAACCCGAAATATTGCTTTTACTGGGGGCATAGAGATGTTAAGAAAATCGCATATATTCCCAAAAATATTATTAAGATTTTCACCATCATTATAAGGTAGACCAGTAATTCGTAAATCCGCAGCCACTACAGAATTCTCTTGTTTTAAGATTTTTTCATTTAGTATTTTCAACTCTTCTTCGAGCTGAACGACCTCAGAACTCATGGTTTCAACATTGTTGACTCTTTCCGCTAGCTCACTAATTTCATCTTTAATATCTGACATTATTTCATTTTTAAACACTTCAAACTTCTTATCAATTTCAGACATCATGCTGATTTTAAACTCGTTGAACATGGATTTGATTACCTCGGATTGTTCACGTATATACGCGTTTTGTTTGCCAAATTGGTTGTCTAGCCAGTTAAATAGTCTGCTACCCGAAATATTGGATTCAGGAAACACCAACTCCGAAAAACTTACATTATGGGAAGACCCAGAACTAAAATCAGCGCCACGAGCAGCTCTTTTTGAACACCTTTTAGTTGACATTACTAGGCAAAGGTTATTGCTGAACACTTTTTAAAGATCAAGATTTTAGGTTATAAGAGAATCACCAGTGTACCCCAAAAAAGTTTGATATAAAAGTAATTTAGTGTATATAATCAATGTTTCAAAGTAAATAAATATTTTCTTCGGTAGTTGTGACTATTGTAGTTTTTGAATCTAACTGACAAGTTGTTATTGATTGAGGTAGTTGTCAATGCTGCTAACGAAAGCTTAATACATAAGATCCAAAAACTTATGGTTGTTGTCTAAGATATAAATTTAAGAAGAGCTTTTAGAAAGTTTCATTTAAGTATGCCAATGTCACCGTGATGTTGCTAACGTTCTGAGAATGTATCACAATAATAATACATATGTAAATATGTAAGGTTATAAAAAGTATGTCATTTATTTTTATTATTGTTAATGCTTTCCATTAATCTTCTATTTAGCAGCTCAGAATTTATTTTAATAATTTGATATTAAATCACAGTGCACGCCAATTTATCAGTGTTTTTTCAAACAAAGCACTTTAAGTTATACTTAACAAAGCTTTTGTGTTTTTTTTTAAGTTCGTTTAACTATTTAATTTATGGAAAAATAGACACAGCACAAATTTAACAAAAAATACACGTCTGTTCACACCAGTGTTGCCAACTTAGCTTGTCATTAAGATTAGCGATAGCCTCTACAGCATCTGAAAATTGAAACGCATTTCTAGCCTAGGTTTTTGGTTTTGCGATTACGGGTCTTTTAAGACGTTGGTCCATAAAGAATAATTTGTTTGAGGAGTACCGTTTAGACCTTCCAAATATTCCTTAACTAATTCAATTCTGTGTACCTCCATCAAGTTTTTTAATCGATTTGTACACTCTTTCAGCTTACTTTTAAGTTGGGGCGATCTATGCTGTTGTCATTCTTTTCGGGCTCTCCTTTTTTCAGAAAAAAAGCTCTTCAACATCGGCAGAAAAGATTTTGTTGTAGTTGGACTGACGGTAGGTAGAAGAAGCATGTTTAACGGCTTCTTTAATATTTTCATTTAGGATATTCAGGCAATCATTGATTTCTTCAGGAGTTTTTAGTGTTCCAACTTTAAACCCTTCGCTGCACTAACTGCTATTTATCTCTTTCGGGTCACCTTTGAGTCAATAGCTTTTATAACTATCTGAATACCTTTAGCGTTCTTAAGTTGGTAAGTATAGACATTTTTCTTAAGTTTTTCGAGCTCCGAAACCGTAGTCTTCATTTACTTGAATTTTTGTTTCGTATATGTTACCACGTTTAATGTTAGAAACGTAAAAGTTGTTTGCCAATTAGACCGATTTAGAACTTGATGATATCATTAGGTGGATTAAAGGTATTTTTTTCGTAGCAAGGCCATCATTATCCTCTTGTAAAATGGCAAAACGATTTTGCAATGAGGTTAGCCTTTAATCATTTCTTGAAATTTTCGCAGGTTAAGATGCTTCTGCCGACTTAGAGCTTCTTCCCCTTTTAAGAACTGTTACGTAGCGGTGCACAGTGGCTGAAAATCGTTTTTCATTGCCCAAAATTGTGTAACTTTTGCATCGATCAAAATATTGAAGTATTTTTTTTAATGGATAAATATTTAGTTCAGCTTGACTCAGTTTTAATTACATTACAATTGATTGAGGATTTTTTAAGGACTCCTAGGTCAAAGTTGAACTTTTGATTTTTTTCTAATTTTTGGAGTGAAATATTGGTTTATTTTTTTTTTTATTTACATATTAAAAAATTTAATATTTGAAACTTAATAATAATCATAATTATATTTTGTGATAATGGAATTTTTTTAACGTTACACTCAAAAAAAATTTTACACTCAAAAAAAGTTTACACTAAAAAAAAATAGTAAAATTAACTGGAGACCACTTACTGCAGAAAAATGTATTATTTTTTGCTGTTAAATATGATCATTTTAAAAAACATTTTAAAAATAAAAACTGCAATAGATTTTAATAGCATTTGTAACAATGGTAGGTTGTATTTATTATTATTTTTTACTATTAATATGTTTTTCGTACTTAAATAACAATGAAAGGCAATTATAATTATTATTCATTTGACACAGTTATTGATTGCAAATATTCTATATTTTGTTCTGTGCTTTTTCTGTTCTTAAGAAGTATTTTTGGCTTCTTCTTGTAAATCCCGATGTTCCACTTTTTATTGATTTCGAATATTGGAGATAAACGGATATGACGTTGCCAATAATAGAGTAAATAGATCTTCATTTGTGGAATTTTGTGAAATTTTTCTAGTATTGTGCTCTCCATAAACTCCTTTATCCTTGTTTTTTTTCCTGAACCTCCTCTGATAGATCTCCAAGTGGCACCAAATGATTTTAATGATGTCTTCTCCATGATAAAGGGTTTTGTGAACTGTTGCGGACACATTTCTCCATGGGTAGTTGGTTGTATATATTTTTGCAGTTTCCTTACATTATCTCAAAATTGTTTAGAGTCAACTTTTTTATTGCACGCAAGTACTTCTAGGATTATTTTGAATCTAAAATAAGGTTTGAATCCACTCCTGTTTTTGCAGATGTTGTTTCTGGATCTGAAAGAATCTTCGTACGGTATTGCCATCATTTGTATTGCCTGACCTTTGTTTTGGTTGATCTATAATCAATCCAATTTGGCGATATTCATCTTGAACATGTTTCTTTTTTGAACTTTTTAACTTTTTGTTGGTTTCATTGTTTCCTATGGACCCTGAAGACCCGAAATCCAAATCATAACTGATTTTTAGTATATGTTCCATAAGTCGTATTCTTGCATGTAGTGGTGATAATCCAAATTCATATGCATCGGTATTATCTAATGATTTTGTCGGAACTTGGTTTAATTGGGTTGATGTTGCTTGGCATATAATGCAGCTGGATGCAGCCTTCGTGTTAGTCAAAACCTGACCTACTTTTCCATCTATCATTGTAAGGACTAATTGGTAGCTTACTTCAGTTTGCTGCCCATCTAACTGTAATTGTAATGGCTGTGGTGTTGCTATTTGGGCCTTGATATGACTAATTTCTTTGTTAATGGCATCAAGAGTTTTTTTTTTTAATTCAAATTTGATTGGTCTGCAGTATCTCGTAGAAGGTGGTGTCTCATTTTTCCAAATATCCATTGTTTGCGTTGTACTAGCCGAAGGCTCTGTATCTTCCAAAATCCTTTTAAATCGCAATGGTACAAATGTTACCATGAACATATCTGAGTCCGAAATATTTTCACATACAAGTTGTTTGTATTGTTTTTGTTCCGAGGAACTATCACATCCCCATTTGCAGAAAAGAATAAGCTTTGTGTTTCCATATTTCTTAAATGCATTTCCACATTAACGCATTGATTGTAGCAAGCGTTGGGCTGTTATATCAAGTAGAGATTGTAGTTGTACCTCTGCCGAAATTGGTGTGAATGCAATAGTGTTCCTTGCTGGCAAACAGTCCATTTTAGCAGCGGTTATGTGATGATATGCTGGATAGATATTTGAGTCTTTTTCAACCGCACGCAATCTGAGCATAATATATTGCTGTTTTGTTTATTTCAAATCC
This sequence comes from Melanophora roralis, assembly GCA_963583895.1. Classification (NCBI taxonomy): domain Eukaryota; kingdom Metazoa; phylum Arthropoda; class Insecta; order Diptera; family Rhinophoridae; genus Melanophora; species Melanophora roralis. The sequence goes on from OY757188.1 coordinate 54,760,095, forward strand.
AGAAATAAGGCTAATGCCTCCTTATTTGTGTACTGTTTTGCATCGTTTGGAGTTGGTATACTTTCAAGAATTCGTTTTGTTCTTACTGGACTAGCTTCAATAATTTTTTTAATGATATCCACTTTTGTTAATTGGTTCTGTGATCGTAATCTTCTTGTTTTTTATTTCTAAAATACTTTTCGGCCAGTTCTTTAAAACTGAAGCTCTCCATATTTTTCTGAATATTTTTATTTGTGTCTGTTATGTTTTATCACTTGCAAATATACGTCCGTACACGTAAAGGATTAACTTATTATTGAGTAATCCCTTATCGAATCCCTAGTTTTATAAATTTTTAGATGCATGTTATTTATACATTAATTTTCAATTTCATAGCAGGTGGTACTTAAATACAACAAAACTGCACTTGTTATCCAGACCTTAACATCAGGTAAAACTAATTAGTATCTCGCCAATATGGGGTTTTTTATCTTTAGTGGTTTAATGTCGCGATCATTATTATAAAGTTGTTTATGACTTTAGTTGAACCTTACAGTTGATAACAGGTATATTAGAAGGAGATCATATGTTTACTGTAGAACCTATTGTGATATTTTTATGACTTATTTTTTTGCTGATCAAAACAAAGCCATAAGACCCTTTCGCAGGTATTATATTTAACTATTTTAGTTTTACGTAGTCTAAAGTAAAGAAAAACATAAACATTTAGGTGAAAATTGAATACACAATTGTATACGAGTAATTATACATAGGTATGTTTAAATGATCGTTATTTGAGTTTTTTTAGAGTAATTTCATTAAAATTAAAAAAGTGTTCTACCCGCGGGTTGCACAGTGGTATTTTGGTGGCAAAAAAAGCCAATTTTCGACTTATACTTTTTAAAATCTAATGATGAGTGTTTCACTAAGAAAAATCAATAATTTTTTTTTATTAGAAGTTATATTTTGTCTTAAAAAAAGTTTAGTGAAGTTACTTAAGTATTGTAAACCGAAAACAGGTGAACATTTTTATGAAACTCAGTAGCTTATGCGTGAAAGATATTTTCATTGCTAATATGTTAATGCAGTTTTTATCAAAATACACAGCCTTCTTTTTAATTTAAAAGAAATAAATTTGAATTACATATGTAGTTTAGTAAATACAAGCAAGTTAAAATAGCTTTACACAATTCGGTGTTTGCAGTTTTCCTTGGCAAAAAAAAAGGGTTGGCTCCGTCTACCTCCGTCCTCTTACTGCAACATAATAAAGGGTGAGAGTCTATTCTTTAAATTTATCCAAAAAAATTCACTGACTTTCGCCGATCGTTGAACAAACTTGTAAATTTTCTAAAAAAAAGTCAAGAATCCTGCTGCTCAGGTTTTTTAATAAAATGTGTTGCATACATTAAGGCTTAAACTATTTTAATGATATTTTACTTATTAATCATGATAACAATTTGTTGAATTGGCATTCTAGTTGTTCCAAGAGAAAGAAACCAATTTAAAAGGAGTTCTATGATTGCAAAGGACGTAGTAAAAGGCACAAAGCTTCTGATTTAGAATCCCAGTTAACCCAACAACAGTTACTAATGGCAAGTGCAGTAACGAGAGCAAAAAATTAATCACAACCTTATAGTCCTTCGTCGACTGCGCTATCATTAATCTTAGATGCAGAGTTAACAAAACATCAGTAGGAGACAATAAAATATGTCTTGGAAAAAGGGGATATGATATATTACCACCTTATAGGTACAAAAAGAGAAAAAAAAATGTTATCTAAATGAAGTCCGAGTATCAGAAAATGAAGCATCTGTAAGCTTGGAAAGTTTGATGGATCACGCCATAAAGCGTCTTTTTGAAAGTTTTTTGTGCGAAAATGTTAATGATATGCACAACTTAAATTACACTCTTACGTAGAAGTGGGGTTGCGATGGATGTTCTGGCCATGCAGAGTACAATCAGTGTTTGTCAATTGATGCAAGCGACAGAAGTCTGCTATAAGCATCGATGATACCTTTAAGTTTAACGTCAGACACTGAAAAAGAATATTTGCGTAAAAAAATCATTATCAACAAGGTACTGTCGTCTAATTTTCGTTGAAATTACTAAAGAGACTAAAGAAAAAGTTTAAGCGGTTGTTGAGAACATGCTTTGGAGAAAACGAATGTTGTAATATGCGGCAAACAATTCAGTGTAAGACACAATTTAGTGTTCACGATGCTAGATGGCAAAACGGTTCAGTCCGTCACAAATCCTGCCTTAGCAGCATAAATAAATGATTTGGACACAATTTCAAAGAAAAGAGTTGATAATGAGGCTTGTAAATGGGGCACTTCATCATTACACGCTCAAATAAAATTAATGGAGTGTATACTCAATGTTATTTATAAGATGCCTTTTAAAAAGTGGCCTGCGATCGAAGCAAAAATCAATCAAAAAAGAATCGAATTTAGGCGGCATTTAGAGAACGAATGAACTTGCGAGTGGATGTTGTACAACAAGGACCTGGCTCTTAGAGCGGTGGCAATACCTCAAGGCGTTTCTTCCTCAACCCTGTACTTGTTGCTGATATAAAAGGTGTTAATGAAGAGCTCATAGATCGCTTCCTAATTGTTCTTCAGATAATAACATATGACCAGAAAATTGATACTGCGAACTATTTGTTAAAAAATATAACTGGTACTACATGCCTGTTACTGTCTATAAAATACTGATACATAGAAAGAAGATTATTGATGCAGCAGTACTTCCTATTGGTAGGATCTGCGAGGAAGCAGGAGAAGCTCGTAATAAAGATAATAGGAAGTATAGATTAATGTTTTCTAAAAATTGCAATATAATTTTAACAATTACTGATGTTTTGCTTTGTTTGCTTGCATCATCTGATCTGTACATAAGTAGTATAAGACGTCAACCTCACAAACATTTTTTTAGAGCTAGATGATGTAGCTTAAGAAATGTTAGTTAACGAATAAATACAATTTTTATTATTTTAGACTTATCTTGTTTATACTTACATATAAATGAATATTAGGGTTTTATAAAAATCGATTTGGTATAAAAATATGATTGTAAAAAATTTACCTAAATCGGCCGTCCCGTGCCAAAAAAAATCCCTAAAATTTTAAAAATGGATTACAAGGGGAAAATATTACCTGTTATTCATTTTATTAAACATTTTTATATTTTAAGTTAAGTTTGAATTAAGATAATAAAAAATTTGTAATATGCGGGAAAATATCTTTTCAATTAAGCTATAAAAACTAAAATCGGCTAAAAAACCGCAAAGTTATTTTGATTTCCCCAGACAACTTATGTGTTAGAGACCACCCGATTAATGCACTCGGGCCAACTTTTTTAAATTTATTGAAAGTATCTACAACAACATCCTTCTTTTAATTTCAAAATATTCGAATAAAAATTTTTTTGTCTGGGGTTTGGCTACTTGTTTTAATTAATTTAAAAACTTAGTCAAAAATTGATTCGGATTGCATGGGAGGTGGGCGGTGGGTGGTGGGCGTTGGGAGGGGCTGCTGTCATTAAAATTCTGCACACAGGTTTCGTTTTTATGCTTGTGAGGTGGGTGTTGCTGATGTAAATAAAACTCTGCACACATGTTTCGCTTGACGATGTATGGGATATGGGCGCTGGGTGGTGGGTGTGGTCAATTTGGACGAAATCCAATTTTTTTCTTAATTTAGTCAATCCAGTGCTCGATGCCAACTTGCACAAAAATGTAAGTCGTGGCGGGTGCAAAATTATATATAGGGTTAAAGAAGACACTTTTACCTTTCTTCGGGTGGTACACGTTTCTTGTTTCCTAGAAGTTCTATTCCACTCAAGTTTAAATTTCAGAAAAATATAGTAGTTTTATAAATATTTTATAATGCCCCTAATATTAAGCGCCAGAGAGGTAATCACGTAAAACAACTAAAGACTATAATCCTAACAACATAATAAAAAGGACCGCAGGCTATTATCGATGACAGCTTGCGAGTAAAACCCATTTATTTTTGACAAAAAACAAATAAACAAACACCTTTTTCTGAAATTGGAAAACAGTTGAGTTTTACAGCACGCCATGCCCACAATTATCAATAGTTTAACCTAATTTTTTAGCTACCTTAATATAGATATATTAGCTCCAAAAAGGCTTAAGAATTTAAAAATCGGTGACAAAAAAATTCGACTTTTGGCCAATGAAACACGATTTTCAGCCACTGTGCCGTGCAAGATTCGGCCAAGTTTGCCCCTTGTTCAGTACACTTATGTATTTAAGTTAGGAGCACTTGCACTTAAATTGTTTGTAATTGTTTTTGGCTTTGCATTTAAATAGTTTCTATTACATTTAGGATCACTAATGTTTTCATTGCTAACGCTTGTGGAGCTTAACACAATGTAAGAGTTTTGGCTATTAGGCTCACTGTCACTACGATTACTGTTACTCATTAACCGTTTGTTTTTATACCCTTCACATAGTAATAAGGGTATATATCAGTTTGTCATTCCGTTTGTAATTTCTTTATTATCCATTTGCGACCCCAAAAAGTATATATATTCTGGATCCTTATAGATAGGGAAGTTGATATAACCATGTCCGTCTGTCCGTCTGTCTGTCTGTCCGTCTGTTGAAATCAAGTGTCCGGAGTCAAATAAAAAGATACATACCAGTTAATGGTGTCAAACGATTAGAAATATTCCGCTAACAATCGCTATTTAAAACCAGCAAAATCGGTTCACTATTGACCGAGATATAAGCGAAAACCCAAAACAACACATTTTTTTAGGACAAAATCCGTGCATACATCGCTATATATCTCAGTAAGTATAGTCACTATTGCCACAAAACTTGGAACGGATACTCTTAAAGTAGGCACCTAAATAATGGAAAAATTTTTTTCATATGGGATCAGGGAAAGTGGTAGTTTTCCTACAATTGCACAAATTTGGTGAAATATTTTATGCGCTATATCTCGGAAACTATAACAGCTATCGACTTAAAATGTTCCACAAAAAGTAATTGTACAACAAGACCTACATTTAAAAAAAAAATTTTTGGGTGGAGGCAGAAAATGGGGTAGCTCCCATACAAATTTACAATTTTTATTAAATTTTCAAAACGCTACATCTCGGAAACGGTAATAGATATCAAAATTAAATATTCTACAAAAAGTAATTGGACAGCAAAACCTACGCTTTGAAGAAAAATTTTTTTTATGGGGGTGAATATGGGGTAGCTCCCATACAAATTCACAATTTTTATGAAATTTTCGATACGCTATACCTCGGAAACTGTAACAGATATCGAAATAAAATGGTTTACAAAAAGTAATTGGACAGCAAAACCTACGCTTTGAAGTTAAAATTTTTTTGGTGGGGGGTGAATATGGGGTAGCTCCCAAACAAATTCACAATTTTTGTAAAACTTTCGATACGCTATACCTCGGAAACTGTAATAGATATCGAAATCAAATATTCTACAAAAAGTAATTGGACAGCAAAACCTACGCTTTGAAGTAAAAATTTTTTTGGTGGGGGGTGAATATGGGGTAGCTCCCATACAAATTTACAATTTTTATTAAATTTTCAAAACGCTACATCTCGGAAACTGTAACAGATATCGAAATAAAATGTTCTACAAAAAGTAATTGGACAACAAAACCTACGCTTTGAAGAAAAATTTTTTTTGGGTGGGGGTGAATATGTGGTAGCTCCCATACAAATTCACAATTTGTATGAAATTTTCGATACGCTATACCTCGGAAACTGTAACAGATATCGAAATAAAATGTTCTACAAAAAGTAATTGGACAGCAAAACCTACGCTTTGAAGTTAAAATTTGTTTGGTGGGGGGTGAATATGGGGTAGCTCCCATACAAATTCACAATTTTTGTGAAATTTTCGATACGCTATACCTCGGAAACTGTAATAGATATCGAAATCAAATATTCTACAAAAAGTAATTGGACAACAAAACCTACGATTTGAAGAAAAATTTTTTTGGGTGGGGGGTGAATATGGGGTAGCTCCCATTTAAATTCACAATTTTTATGAAATTTTCGATACGCTATATCTCGGAAACTGTAATAGATATCGAAATCAAATATTCTACAAAAAGTAATTGGACAATAAAGCCTACGTTTTGAAGAAAAATTTTTTTGGGTGGGGGGTGAATATGGGGTAGCTCCCATACAAATTCACAATTTTTATGAAATTTTCGATACGCTATACCTGGGAAACTGTAACAGATATCGAAATAAAATGTTCTACAAAAAGTAATTGGACAGCAAAACCTACGCTTTGAAGTTAACATTTTTTTGGTGGGGGGTGAATATGGGGTAGCTCCCAAACGAATTCACAATTTTTGTAAAATTTTCGATACGCTATACCTCGGAAACTGTAATAGATATCGAAATCAAATATTCTACAAAAAATAATTGGACAGCAAAACCTACGCTTTGAAGTAAAAATTTTTTGGGTGGCAGGTGAACAAGGGGTAGCTCCTATAAAAATTCACAATTTTTATGAAATTTTCGATACGCTATATCTCGAAAACTATAACAGATATCGAAATCAAATGTTCTACAAAAAGTAATAATCTCATAATTCATACATTTTGGAAAAAAAGTTGGAGAGGAGCAGGGGGACTAAAACATCCCATAAAAATTAACAACTTTCATTAACCTTTTATTATAAATAATGTGAAAAACTTTTATTACTGTCGACCTCAAACGTTCCTCATCTATTTCTATTATCCATACGAACGTTAACATTTTGTAAAGTTTTCTATGGGCTTAAAACTCACACAAGGTATTTTTATTATATTATTTGCAGTACAAAATAGCTCGGCTGGGTATATTAAAAGGCCAATGTAAAGGGTATATAAGATTCGGCATAGCCGAATATAGCGCTCTTACTTGTTTTTTGTTTAGTTTGTTTTTATTTTCTCCTTTTACTTATATATTGTATGTATCATTAACTAAATACGAAAAGGCCCTAACTCATGTATTTCATAGTTTACAGGAGGAGGTAAAACTAAATAAAAAAAGATGCAATATTAATACAAAATTTTTTAAACGCAATTTTTAATTAAAACACTTTACTAATTTAGTGTTATATTAGTTTAATTACTTTCTTTTTAATTTTTTAATTAATATGAGTAAGGGCTTTTTGTTGTATTTTCTGAAAAAAATTAGTTAGGGGTTTTTTTTAACGAGAAAAGAAATTCATGTTTTAGACAAAGAAACAAGGAAATTAAAAAAAAAATATAGTCATAATACGTTAAAAAGTAATAAAATCTTTATAATATATTAGTTTTAATATGGTAAATTTTCATTAAAGTGATGGCAGTCTTTGGGCAGCAACTTTTTTAAATCTTGCAAGTGATCCCACTTCTGCTTGGAGATTTCTAATATTGAAGTATAAAGGGGGCCAGGTTCAATATGTTCATTACCAGACTTTGTGCTTTGGGGTAGAAGCTCGTATTCGCCACATTTGTATATCTGTTTTAAAAAACATAGTAGATATTTCTGTTCGCGTTGGCAATAGTTTGATTTTCAAGCCTTACCTTGTTATCTTGGGGGCCTTAAGCTAACACTTTTGTCTGATAATCCAGAATATTCTTCACCTTCATTCGTTTCATTTAATTAATGTTTCGTTTCCATTCCCATCGCTTCGAAATAATTCTTCTAACTCGTTTAGTAATTATCGTTTTTCTGCATCAGCATCTTTTACAAAACCCATAGTTTTTTAGCTTTTAATATTTTTTATTTTGCACATCTTTACTCTATTTAATTAAAACTTACTACCACACATAAATGCTCTGTGCACAATCAAATAAATAAATAAGTAAAATCGCTGGGCCGAATCTAATATACACTTCACATTAGTGTTTTAATATACCCAGCCATCTTTTCTAGCCGGATTATTTTGTACTGCAAATTATGTTATAAAAATATATTGTGTCAGGTTAAAAGTCTATAGAAATCCTAGTTTTCGAAATAGAAAACTTTACAAAATTTTAACGTTCGTATGAATAATATAAATTGATGTAGAAGGTTTGAGGTCGAGAGTTTTAAAAGTTTTCGACATTATTCGTATTAAAAGTTTAATTAAAGTTGTTAATTTTTATGAGATGTTCTAGTCCTCCTGCTCCTCTCCTTTTTTTTCAAAATAACCCGATTTTGCTGATTTTAAAAAGGCATTTGTGTACAGAATATTTCTAATAGTTTGACACCAATAGCTCATCCGTATCAATTTATTTGACTTGATTTCAAAAGACGGACATAGCTATATCGACTTCCCTATCTATAAGGATCTAGAATATATATACTTAATGTTGCAAATGGATAATAAAGATTTTACAAACGGAATGACAAACTAATATATACCCTTATCACTATGTGAAGGGTATAATAAAATAAACGCAGAACATCGCGCAAAGCAAACACTAAACAACAACAAATATTATAAAAATGGATGTTTAGCAGCTGTTTTTTCAGCAAAAATGATTCAGGACTTTTTTCTTTAGAAAATTTTTAGAGATAAGTTAGGGCTTTTTGTTTTTAGGCTGTAGTTTCGGCATTTTTATCCGAATTCATCTGATATCGATTTCGAAAAATTATAAGTTGGGGCCTTTTCGTATTAACAACAACATTTAACATTTGTGTAACAGTTTTAGGTATATGCAGTGTTGGGTTTGGGTCACCAGGCTGTGCGAATGGTGAAACGACTGCGATGTACTAACTTCCCTGACTTTTATTTTAAAGTTATTGCGATCGTTTTACTAAATTTTAGTTATAATTTTATTTAATTGTTTTCCTGCTTTTAATCCATATATGTATGTACTTTTAATTTTTGAAGCGTATTGCTAATTTTTTAACGGCTTAAATGTTTGAAATAAAACAAGTAAGAGCGCTATATTCGGCTATGCCGAATCTTATATACCCTTCACATTGGTATTTTAATATACCCAGCCGAGCTATTTTGTACTGCAAATAATATAATAAAAATACCTTGTGTGAGTTTTAAGCCCATAGAAAACTTTACAAAATGTTAACGTTCGTATGGATAAAAGAAATAGATAAGGAACGTTTGAGGTCGACAGTAATAAAAGTTTTTGACATTATTTATAATAAAAGGTTAATAAAAGTTGTTAATTTTTATGGGATGTTTTAGTCCCCCTGCTCCTCTCCAACTCTTTTTCCAAAATGTATGAATTATTAGATTATTACTTTTTGTAGAACATTCATATCTGTTATAGTTTCCGAGATATAGCGTATCGAAAATTTCATAAAAATTGTGAATTTGTATAGGAGCTACCCCTTGTTCACCTGCCACCCAAAAAATTTTTACTTCAAAGCGTAGGTTTTGTTATCCAATTACTTTTTGTAGAATTTTTGATTTCGGTATCCCTTACAGTTTCTGAGATATAGCGCATCGAAAATTTCAAAAAAATTGTTAATTTATATGGGAGCTACCCCATATTCTTCGCCCACCCAAAAAATTTTAACTTCAAAGCGTAGGTTTTGCTGTCCAATTACTTTTTGTAGAATATTTAATTTTGATATCTATTACCGTTTCCGAGATATAGCATATCGAAAATTTCATAAAAATTGTGAATTTGTATGGGAGCTACCCCATATTCCCCCACCCCCACCCAAAAAAATTTTTCTTCAAAGCGTAGGTTTTGTTGTCCAATTACTTTTTGTAGAATATTTGATTTCGATATCTATTACAGTTTCCGAGGTATAGCGAATCGAAAATTTTACAAAAATTGTGAATTTGTATGGGAGCTACCCCATATTCACCCCCCACCAAAAAAATTTTAACTTCAAAGCGTAGGTTTTGCTGTCCAATTAATTTTTGTAGAACATTTTATTTCGATATCTGTAACAGATTCCGAGGTATAGCGTATCGAAAATTTCATAAAAATTGTGAATTTGTATGGGAGCTACCCCATATTCACCGCCCACCCAAAAAATTTTAACTTCAAAGCGTAGGTTTTGCTGTCCAATTACTTTTTGTAGAATATTTAATTTTGATATCTATTACCGTTTCCGAGATATAGCATATCGAAAATTTCATAAAAATTGTGAATTTGTATGGGAGCTACCCCATATTCCCCCACCCCCACCCAAAAAAATTTTTCTTCAAAGCGTAGGTTTTGTTGTCCAATTACTTTTTGTAGAATATTTGATTTCGATATCTATTACAGTTTCCGAGGTATAGCGTATCGAAAATTTTACAAAAATTGTGAATTTGTATGGGAGCTACCCCATATTCCCCCACCCCCACCCAAAAAAATTTTTCTTCAAAGCGTAGGTTTTGTTGTCCAATTACTTTTTGTAGAACATTTTATTTCGATATCTGTAACAGATTCCGAGGTATAGCGTATCGAAAATTTCATAAAAATTGTGAATTTGTATGGGAGCTACCCCATATTCACCCCCCACTAAAAAAATTTTTACTGCAAAGCGTAGGTTTTCCTGTCCAATTACTTTTTGTAGAACATTTTATTTCGATATCTGTTACAGTTTCCGAGATGTAGCGTATCGAAAATTTTACAACAATTGTGAATTTGTATGGAAGCTACCCCATATTCACCCCCCACCAAAAAAATTTTTACTTCAAAGCGTAGGTTTTGTTGTCCAATTACTTTTCGTAGAACATTTTATTTCGATATCTGTTACAGTTTCCGAGATGTAGCGTTTTGAAAATTTAATAAAAATTGTAAATTTGTGTGGGAGCTACCCCATTTTCTGCCTCCACCCAAAACATTTTTTTTTTAAATGTAGGTCTTGTTGTACAATTATTTTTTGTGGAACATTTTAAGTCGATAGCTGTTATAGTTTCCGATATATAGCGCATAAAATATTACACCAAATTTGTGCAATTGTAGGAAAACTACCACTTTCCCTGATCCTATCTGAAAAAAAATTTTCCATTATTTAGGTGCCTTCTTTAAGAGTATCCGTTCCAAGTTGTGTGGCAATAGTGACTATACTTACTGAGATATATAGGGATATATGCACGGATTTTCTCCTAAAAAAATGGGTTGTTTTGGGTTTTTGCTTATATCTCGGTCAATAGTGAACCGATTTTGCTGATTTTAAATAACGATTGTTAGCGGGATATTTCTAATCGTTTGACACCATTAACTGGTCTGTATCTTTTTATTTGACTCCGGAAACTTTATTTCAACAGACGGACAAACAGACAGACGGACAGACGGACATGGCTATATCAACTTCCCTATCTATAAGGATCCAGAATATATGTATATATACTTTATGGGGTCGCAAATGGATAATAAAGAAATTACAAACGGAATGACAAACTGATATATACCCTTATCACTATGTGAAGGGTATAAAAAGAACATATAATAAATCAAAAACGTTTACCTTTAAAACAAAATATGCTTAAATCTATTAGTTGTAAAGCTAATTTTTTTAAATTTTTTGTTCCTGTATTTTTTGCTATACATTTTTTTTCTGAGAGTAAATTCTTCTTTTTTATTAATTAGTTTCAACTCAGTAACTAAACTTTACTGGAAAAGTAAATAAATGAACCTATTATTTGAATTTATAAATTAAACGTTTTGTTTTTTATATCAAGGAGATTCAATTTAAGTATACAAATATTAATTTTTATTTATTTCAGTTTAAAGAATACAAATGTTCCAATGTTTTTATAAGTAAAAAATAAAAGTTTCTTTCAGCATTAACGGAAAAATATTAATTTCTTCTAATAAAAATAAATTATATAGTGAACTTAAGCCAAAATAAAAAGCAAAAATTTGTATTTAAAACAATTAGTTCAACAAAAACAAAGATAAGTTAGTAAATTACTTAAATATTTTATTCATCAATTTTATATTTTTTTTTTAAATTAGAAAAAAATAATAATTCCACAATTGAAAACTTTTACATCTTACACACGCTTTTAAAAACGGTTTTATTACTTGTCATAGTATGTAAACGTACATGCGCTTATTGAACGTGTCGAAACCTAAAATAACAAACAACACTTTATCGATTTTTCAGATTGTTTTTGCACATAAATTTTGTTTCTATTAAAAATCAAATTGCTATTGAAAAAAAAAAACAGTAGTAGCTTAAAAAAAGTTTAATTAGATTTGAGAAGTAAATTTTTAACTCTCTTCTAAAAACATTATGCCAATAACAAGCATTTTAAGGAAAGCATCAAGCTTGATACTTCGCGAAGAAAAGTTAAGTGAAAAAGTCGATATAATGTACGAAGACAACGAAATATTGTTTTGTAAAAATAATGTTTGCATACATCCTCCGATTGCAGTACGACAAATGTGCGATATGCTGCATTATCCTGGATATTTGACGGTTACAACGAAAACGTTTGTTGACCAATATAATAGCGTCAAACGACCAACGCTGCTACTTACATGGATACCAAATTCATCATTGTGCAATTGTCCTTCTGGGAGTGAAAACGCCACATTGGATAATATTCAAGGTTCTCTGCAGCCATTGGCGTATAATAGTTCTGAAGTATCTGCCAGTAAAACTAAAAATTTTGGGATAGATGATAATTTTAAAAAGACAAATAGCAAAAAAAACAATACTGCAGTTCAAAATGATGACGAAACAGCTTCAGTTGATATGCAAGAACTTCGTAACGAGCTACAACCATTGTTAAGTGCCAAGAAAGCCTCTTTAGAAGATTTAGAAGCTCTAGTAAAAAAAGATCCTATTACATCTGTTAATATTACGATATCAAATCCGAAAATAGAGAATGATAATATATTACAAACATATAACTGCGTTGTTGTTACAGATCGGAAGCAATTGGAACTGAGCTCCGATGAATCTGTCTCAGACGACAACAGTCTTAATTGGATAACGCCTGAACTGTTGGCTTTTAAGCATAATCTTGCATTTCCAGATAGCACAGATACAACACCAATTATTCGTCGTAAAGGTCATATAAAATGTCGTCGTTTTTCTGTTGATTTAAGCCAGATGAGATCGTTGCGTTTATTTTTTAATGATATTAGTTGTACATCTGGGCAGTTGGTAATAGCATCTCGAGAATCACAATATAAAATACTACATTTTCATTACGGAGGATTAGATCATTTAGCGCAGGTAAAAATATAAATTTTTGTTAAAAAATTTTGCATACACACATAAGCACATATCATTTATGTTACGGACCGTTTCAGCTTGGTGAGGTTCGCCGACTAGCTATGGCGTTGTACAACTCGGTAGGTCCCAACCCTCTCACCAGTCATGCATCCGCTCATAAAAAAAATTGAAAAACAAACCAAATAATCCAACCTACAAATCCTACTTATTTAAATTTCACAGAAGCAAAAACATACATAATTTTGACTTTATAATCGTTGAATTATTTTTGTTTTCCTTGTGGTTTAAAGAATTTAACGAAGAATGGTCACCCTCGATGACACATATGCGACATCTTATCAAAAAGTTATTTTTTTGGTATAGTTACTCTGTATATTAAAGAGTTTCTGGTAAAACAATTCAGCAATTTTAAATTAATTTTCAGCCATTTTTGCCCTTGGTGTTTACATGATTCTTCTGGTTTCACTTCTACCATTACACTTTACAATTTTATACCCTTCACAAAATGATAAGGGTACATACATATAAGTTTCTCATTCAGTTTGTGTTTTCTTTAACATCCATTTGCAACTCTATAAAGTATATATATTCTGGATCCCTATAGATAAGAAAGGTGATTTAGCTATGTCCGTCTGTGTGTCTGCTAAAATAAAGTTTCCGGAGCCAATTTAAGTACTACGGACCAGGTATTGGTGTCAAACTATCAGAAATACCCTTGAGATGATCGCTATTTAACAGGGTACACTAATACAGGTAGTATTAAGACGAAATAAAACACTCGCCCTCTGCATTTCCTTTTTATGTTTGAGAAAGTAAATGTCAAAAAATTTTTTAATTTTAAACAAGATTAATAAATCAGGCAATCACTTAAAAACAACTTCAAGACGAATTCATAATCAGCTCGGTTCTTAACACTACCTGTATTAGTGTACACTGAAATTAAATAAATAAATCAGACAATCACTTTAGTAAAAAGACAAATTTATAATCAGCTGGGTTCTTAACACTGCCTGTATTAGTGTACTGCTAATTAAAATGAGCAAGATCTGTTCACCTAGGGACCTATATATATACGCAAATTACTACGATTGCCCAAGTTTTGTTGGGACAAAATCCATTAGAAAACGGAATGAATGATTTAGTTTTTTTTGCCAATTCAAATATTTATTTCATTGCTTTTTTACAACAACAATAACTAGTGCTACTGCAGTGCAACCAATTATATTTTTTGATGATTGGCTTTTATACACTCGCTTTGAAAAATCCCGTTACATGTCAAGCAAAGATAAAGATGACGCATTGAATAAATAAGAACCATTCAGTGTCTTTTTAAAACATTCGTTAAAGTGTTAAGAAATTTTAGAAAAATTAAATATCGATGTTTTTAGCAAAAGTAAAATTGGACACTTTTTTCGCTCATATAAAATGAGCAAAAAAATTATTACACAAATTTAGGTCTAATATCAATTTCTACTCTTTAATAAAATATAAATTTAATTTGTTCTAGTTCATCTAATTTCATTTATTTATTTCATCCTTATAATTTTTTTGTCATTACTTAAAATGTGGAATTTTTTTATTTAGTTTAAAAAATTACATATTGCTTTACTTTCTCATTACTAATAAAATACAAAGAATTTAGTGATATGTTTTAAACGTTTAGTTTTACTAAATCAGCAACGAAACCATTCACATATTCGTTGCTTTTGCTTTATATTCGTTGCTGTATCTGGACATTTACTGTCTTTTGAAGTATAAGCGGAAGGCAGGCAATACACTGCATCGTTTTCGTTGCTCTTACATTTTGGTATTATGCCGTGTCTTGCTTTTTTGAAATGATGTGAATTGACAACAGCGCACTCATTTTTTGCGAATGCATTCACTAGACTAAAATATGATATTCAAACCTTTATCTGAAATGCATACACGTGCCCCTATGTATGTACATATGTATGTATGTACATATATATGTATGTACATATATGTATAAATGTGTAATAAATATATGGAAAAAAGTTTTTGTCCTATTTACTTATAGGTCAATTATATTTGTTATTCCTTTTTCTTTTTTCCGATATTTCGTTTTTAATTTGGTTGTAAACATCAGCCGTTTAACCCACTGGTCTATGTGACGTGGTGAGTCGGCACGAAGTTTTTTGCATTTAAACTAAGTAAACCAAAGCTTTTTTTTTTTCCTTTCTTATTGCTTTACTAACGCCATCGTAGTTATTTATTGAGCGTAGCGCTTCGGTTGTTAGTTAATATATTTGGTTGCAAACATCTCTGTTACATGTAAGTTAAATAGGTGATGTTTACAACCAAAAGACACTGCTACCGTTTAAAGAGTACTGATGATGAAATTGCGTAGCTGCTTTCGAAAATGCATTCTACTCGGCTAGCATCGGTAGAAAAATTTGTTTTTTTCAAATTAAATGTTTCTTTCAACATTACGGGCAAGTATTAACTTCTTCTAATAATAAAAAGAAATTATGTATATAAACTTAAGCCAAGCTAAAAAGCAAAAAATTGTATTAAAAACAATTAGTTCAACAATAAATAAAAATTAATTATTTTAAATATTATAAACAAAAAACTCAAAGGAAACGGAAATAGAAATATTTACAAATTACTCAACTAAAAAAAATTAAAAAACATACGTATACTCGTAGTATAGCAACATTACATTATTGTGAAGAAATTAATTAAACTAATATTCAGATCTTTTTTACTAAAAGTCTGCAATTTTAAGCTACATTAGCTGTTTCTGTTTTATAATTAACCCGTAATTCAGATCATTATCCAGATTTCAGAAACACTTCAATTTTGAATATAGAGAACAACTATAAACGAAGGTATACATTAGAAATGTTACATATTATAAAACTTCCATATACACAACGGATTAATTATAAAACAGACACAGCTAATGTAGCTCAAAATAATAGACTTTTAGTAAATAAGATCTGAATATTAGTTTCTTCACAATAATGTAATGTTTTTATACTATATGTATGTTTTTCAATTTTTTTGTTAGTTAAGCAATTTGTATATATGTATATATATAAAAATATTTCTGTTTCCGTTACCTTTGTGTTCATTTACAGAAAATTATCAATAATTTTTGATAATTATTATTAGTAAGTGTTCACCAGCTAGAGAGCCAAAAAAGAGCGCAATATGTTTAGAAACAAAAATGTTTCTGATAATAGTTGTGTTCAATAACTTTTCAGTAATTGCTAGCAAGGAGAGACTAAAGAAAAATATTTACAAAATTGCTCTCAAAAATATTTAAAAGTAAATGAACACTTTTACAGTCAAAGCTTGCAAGCAAATGTATTTTGTTATTGTTAACTTATAGAAATTTAAAACTTAAATTTTTTTCAAAGCATAATGACAAAAAGACTGTTTGAATAATTTCTGATAGTAAAATTTTTACAAAAATACAAAATTTCATGACAAAATTTTGTGAAATGAATGAAAATATCGTATAAAGAACTACTTACAGATCACAATTCAAAAACTTTTTTCTAATAAGATAAAAATTACAGTTGGTGGAGCTGCTCAAAGTCGACAATTTTTTAGAAAGCAAAAAAAAAAAGGGGATCTTTAAAAAAAATGCACTTTAGAATTAAAGTGTCAGAAACATTGCCGTTTGATCACTTCTTTTTTGGTATATTTTTAAGGTATGTTTGCTTTTTATTAAAAGAAGTAGTAATATGTTTACCAGATGCCCTTCTTTTTCGTCCAGAGCTGTTTTTTAGACACCCTTTATGAAGGTAATTTTTACAAATAAAATAGAGCATATCCAAAAACGGTAAGAAATTGTCTTGCCCATATTTTCTGAACATATTTGCTGCATACTACTTTATATGATTTAACTAAGTTTAGCCGCCGCTAGTTGCCGCTGTAGGTGAAATAAGAAGAAAACTGTTACAACATCAAAGCGAAAACGAGAAAAATTTTTTTTTCTCATTTTTAAAGTGTGTAACAAAGATGTGTGCAAAATGTGAAAAGAAATAAAAAAAGGCTTTCCAAAATTGTTTTCATTGCAGCAATTTTAGTGTAAAATAAAGTTACTTGTTACATACTCGTATTTTTATTGCATCTCGTAAAATTTTTTTTTTATTTTTATTATTGAATCTTCGCTAATGCGAACTAACAATAAGTATTCAAATATTAAAACTTAGTAGTTAATATTAGTCTAGCCAGTACCAGACTTAAATTTAAGTTCTCATAATAGAATTAATAAGCTTCATATAAGCGCAATAGTATCCCTTCTTTTCAGACGAGTGTGTCCACTATGTTGCAAGATGTTTCGAGCGAGCAGATTTGGGCGGGTTTCCAGCTTATTTAAATACTTGTCCCAGTGTTGCCACCTTAGGTGTAATTACACATTTCATGTGTAATTTTTCGTTTCATGTGTAGCCCATGTGTAATTGGTTGCATGTGTAATTCATGTGTAATTTAAAATTTTATCGTTTTTGATAATTATTGTTTTTTTATATATATATATTAGTATTTAAAAACAAGTAAGACCGCTATATTCGGCTTTGTCGAATCTAATATACCCTTTACATTGATCTTTTTATAGCCATCTGATCTGACCGAGTTATTTCGTAATGGCAATATTATAATAAAAATGCTTCGTACCGGGTTTGAAGTCGATAGCTATTCTAATTTTAAAAATAGAAAACTTTAGAAAATAATTATGTTTGTATGTATAATAGAAATACCATGTAGAAGGTTTGAAGCTAACATTTTTTAACTTATTTCGTATTAAAAGTTTAATAAAAGTTTTTCATTCGTATTGGTGCTGTCCCTCCATCTTTTTCCGAAATGTATGCATTATTGTCCAATTACTTATTCTGGAACATTTGAAGTCGATAGATGTTATAGTTTCCGAAATATAGCGTATCAAAAATTTTACAATAACTGTTAATTTGAATGGGGGTTGCTCCTCTCCCAGCTCTAATCCAAAAAATTTGTTTTCCAAAATGTAGGTATTATTGTAAAATTACTTGTTGTAGAACATTTGACTTTTATAGATGTGATTGATTAAAATACTTCCCAAAATTTGGGCCTCTACATGAATAATTTTCCCCTTAATTTAGGTCCCTATCTTCAAAGTATCCGTGCTAAGCCTTGTGGCTAAAGTGGCTGTATTTACTGAGATATAAAGGAATGTGGATTGGCTCCTAAAAAATTGGGTTATTTTAGAGTTTTGCTTGCATTTCGGTCAATGGTAAACTGATTATGCTGATTTTAAATAGCGATTAAATCAGGTATATTTCTGATCATTTTCTGAGCGACTTTTTTATTTTACGTCTGGAAACTTGATTTCAAAAGACAAACATATAGACAGACATGGCTTTATCGACTTATCTATCTATTAACGGGGTCTAAAATATATATTTTAAAAACTAGAAATGGAATCACAAACTCATATATACCCTTATCACTATGTGAACGGTATAAAATTTAAAAAAAAAAATAGTTTTTTTTAACAAAAAAAGTACATATATGTTCCCAACAAAAATTTCAAGGTAATTAGTCACTACGAAATTCTTACTTTTAAGTTACTATTACATACCATCTGTATAATTAAGCAGTTTTTAGATAATGAGTTCGCTCTTATCCAAAAATAAGGCAATTAGTTTCAGTTTGACAATCACAGAAAAGCACTTTATATGCAACAATAAGTAACTGGGGGCAACATAAAAAGATTATTATAATGCCAATAAAGTAATAGCTTATTTAAGTCTCTCTTTGCAATCGAGCATAGTAAGTACTTATTTAACTTCCTTTGTAAGCGAGATGGTAAGTACTTGCCTCCAATGTCATCACCATTTTAAATAATGCGTTAATATGCTACTGAGTAAGTGTTTTTTGGATTTTTACTAATTTTAAAGCAAGTTTTTGCTGGGTTATTTAATTTAGAACAAAAAACGCGTTTTTTAAAAAAGTGCATGTGTAATTTGTAATTTCATGTGTAATTTTGGGTTGATCCATGTGTAATTTAACATTTCTTCGGTGGCAACACTGACTTGTCCACTTAGTTCAGGATTTCGCATTTAACTAGTGGAACTTGTAGATCCTTGTGTATGTTGCTGTTTTTAATAGCAGCACCAGTTATCATTCTTAGGATTTTGTTTTGACGGCGCACAGTGTCGTGACTTCATATAACAAGTGACCATAAATAGAAAACGTATTTGTAAATAGCTGAAATTAAGCACATATATTTAGGTTGGCAAAACGCGACAAAATTTTAAATTTGAAAAAATTCGGAGCAAGGATTTGTGCCCTTCCCGCATGTCCTGAAATAAAAGTCATAGAAGTAAGAAAAAATGCTAACTTTATGAAATTTTTCTTAAAGTAATTCGATGTGATATTTTGAATGATTTGATTCAATTCAGATAAAGCCCACGTTAGGCTAAAATAAATATTTTGTTTTAAATATTGAAGAAAAATAAAAGTTAAATTAATTTTTATAAATTAATTCCGAAGACACTTTTTTCAATTAGATGAATGGACGCCGTCACCTTCAATATACTATCCTTAAACTTATGTATATACATGTATATGTATCTATGTAGAATATATTCGAGATTTTAGGAACTGGGGGCCAATTACGGCATTCGATTCGAATCAAAATTTTGAAATTCTTATTAGAATTTCTATATTGAAAGCATTGACAACTTGGTAGATCGAGTGGAATTTAAATTCGAATCGAACGCCGTAATTTGCCCCCTGGTCTTACATTACGAAATGTGTATATATAACTAAGTTATTAACTAATATTTTTCATGATATTAAATTTGGAGTAAAATACTATAGTGAAACAATAAATTTAAATTTTGAAAAAAAAAATTTTTATTTCAAAAATTACTAAAAATAATCTATAGATTTATTATATCTTTACGATTCGCTTAAACTATACATATGTATTTCTTATTTCCCGTAAAACAGTAAATACTGCACTATGTATCATTGTCAAATTTGTTCTGAAATTAACCTTAATTTTGTTTCCTTCCGACTTATAACAATAAGCTGTCAGTTTTTTCGTTTCATAAATACTGTGTATTTATAATAAGTTCTCTTTTATCGGCCTGCAGAATCTTGTGGATGAATGTCTTTTGTTTTCCCATAAAACTTCTTCATTTTCTCAATCAAAAAATGTTATTGAAACAAATTATACAACAAATAAAAACTCATCTATTAGATTTGCGTGACTACTTTTTTGTTTGTATGTATATACTGTGACCTGAACTACCGTCAAACTTTTACCTACTCGAACTTTCTTCAAAGGCTACAGAAGGTCTACCACGAACATGGCTAGTACTAAGGTTCTACAAAGCAAAAGCGAAAAATAATAAAAACTATTAAAAGCACTCACAATACAGTAACTAATTAAAAAAAATACAAAAATCACTCAAATTTACTCCGTGTATTGGCAAATCGGTATTTAGCCAGTCACAGAACTTACACTCGAACTGGACCCTTTTTTGGTTGCAATCGGACCACATCCACTTTAATTTTGAATTTAAATTATATACTTTATGAACGTCTTTAGCTTTCAAAGATTTCCCTATTCGAGCTCTCACAATTCCTGATAATTTTTAACTACATCTTAGTTCTAACTCAATCCAAGAATTGAAAAAGTCTCGCGTTTCATTTAAGTCGACACTAAAAAAATTAAAATTATTTAAATTGCCGCACATAAGCGCATCTTAATTTTTATTTTTATAAATTAACATACTTTTTGTTATAAAATGAAAGAAAAAATATCCCGGTAATACTTGCAATTTTTTTTTTCTTCACTATTATATGTTTGCTTATTACAACAAGTTTTGTTTTGTCTTATTAAAATCATTCTTATAATCAGCGCACAGAGAGGTATTTTGCCATTCTAGCCGGACATTACTTTTTGTTTTTTACAATAAAGCTTCTTAAAAATTACTGAGTGCTCCTAGATTGGTGAAACTAGGCAGAAACATGTATTGTAGTCATAGGCACTTAAGAATTAAAAATAATGAAAATCGAACTAGGGGGAAAAAAGTTCCCCTTAGAAGAACTAATACCACCTCTAAATAATTAAAATTTTTTATTCAGTTTTCAATACTATTGTTAGGCAAATGAAACTTTAAAAGTAAGCGAAAGCCGTGAGCGGCGGCATAAAGTAAAGTTTGCAAAAATAATGTATATAATAAAAATAATGGATAACTTACGCCCGAATACTATAAAAGTAAAATTTTTAAGCTTTTATGGGTAGGGGCAGAAATACCCTAGAACCCCACCCCCCGAAACGGCCCTGTACAAAATTTTTTTTTTATATTTTGCTAATTTTTTACAAAAAAATTATTTTTAAGCTTGTTTGTCGCTTTTTTTTTGTAATTTAATGTACTAGATTTATCTGAAAATAAGTTATTTATATATAACAATAACTTAATTACCGAAGTAACAAGTAATTCAAAGTATAAAAGCAAAAACTAATTTAATTAAAAAAATATCTTTTTGCACTAAGAACAGGAGTGCTACTGTTCTTCTTCGTCTGTTTCTTCAAAGACCTCTTCTGAATTTTGAATCCTCTTCAAAATCAAGGACATGGGGAAGCATTAAAGAAACTGCTTCTTTCGTAAAGGGCAATGACTCCTTTTTCGAAGTTGGTCTTATGCTAGTCATCAGTGGGTCAGAACTAAGCAAAAGTCTATTAATAACATCTACGTTACCCTGAACTCTTGAAATCTTTCTTGCAAAATTCTGACTGTAAATCCGAAAATGTCTTCTGATAACAGCCCAATAGGCAATTGGTCCATGTATTAAAACCTGGTGCATTGTATTTAAAAAAAAATTTTTAAACTGTATAAACACTGTTTCACCGCTGAAATGTCGCTATCTCCTTGACATTTTGAAAGTTCACACAATTTTCTATCTAAAAATCGCAATTTCTCTTCAACAAATTTGTCTTTACATTCCCGTACTATTTGTAATAACTCTAATCTTGTATAAACTTTTTCCATTTTACTCTCGTAGTTTCAAAAGGTTTCTGAAAACAATTTCGTGCAATAACCACAATATATATACACTAAAAAAATGAGTACCTGAAGCACAGATTTGTTTCTCTTTAAAGAATAATTTTGTTTTAACAGTTTTCAAAGGTTTTAAAAACTACTACCTCGCACATTCCTTTTTATAAATGCAATGTCAGTGTAGAACCCAATTTAACCGGTTTATAATCAATTTTAATTTACCTGTAACAACTTAAATAAAATAACATTAAAAAAACAATTAATTATCAAAACTTTTTTGACCCACAAAAAAGTTTCTTACTCATATGTAAACATACAAGATGAGAAAAAAATGAAATTTTAAAAAATTCGCCAAAAAAAAATCGCGAAAAAACGCTCAACGTTTTCTTTTTTCGTCTAAAAGTAGAGATTTCAGGTTTTATTGTGATGAAAAAGATTTTTAGGATAATGACTGCATCACTTTTAAAAACTTTTTGACTTTATTTTTTTAATCAAAAAGTGAACAAAAAACATCTTTCTTTAACTTCAAAGGAATTTTTTTAAAATAATATTTAAAATAAAATAAGGTAGTTGCTTATATAATCTTTCGCAAAAAGAAAAAATCAATGTAAAACCTTTGCTTGTTTAGCTACAAAAAAATATGTTGCAAACCTCTCAAAACATTCAAAAGTTAATAAATTGCAGGAAAATTCACTTAACTTTCCTGACTTTGACAGTGCTTCAAAACGACAAATTGCAAGCAAAAGGTTTGAAAATTCACAATCCGATACAGAATTTTGTTATCCGTCGAGCTGCGCACTTAAATTTTAACATTTCTTAAATTTCCATTTTGGCTTAATGTCCGGCTAGATTGGCAAAATTCCCTTATGTGCAGCGTTGCCAGAAGCCTTAAAAAGAAAATCATAATTTTTCTTAAAAAATATCTGCTGACGATAATCACCTTGTTTGTGAGAGATAAAACATTTTTTGTTGTTTTACACAAATTTTTAAAGAGTCGAAACTTTGAATTTCTTTTACGAGAGGCTTTTTGTTATGTTGTTATCAGGGAAAGCAAAGCAATATGTTTATGGCATCGCACAAGATATATTGTTGTTATTTACCAGTCTTAGAAATTTTGCTTAGGGCAAAAATAGGAGCAAAGATTAATTAAAAAGCAAACACATTTAACGACAATAAAATTTGGAAATATTTTTAAAATCAACAAAAACATGGAGGAGAGGAGCGATGGCAGGTTTAGAAAACAAGAGAATGAAATATTTTATTTGTCTAGTTTTTTGGTAAAAAAATTACTGTTTTTTTAATTAAACACAAAAAGTGTTTTTTTTATAAAAAAATCAGTTTATAACAACCTTTTTTTGAATTTACTTCATAATTCTTATATTCTTGACCAGTTTTAGAGATTTTGAAAAATGTTGAAAAAGTTCTCGAAACTGTTTACGATGCTATTGTGTTTTTACGATATATTGTGTTTTTCAAAATAATTTTTTATGTAATTAAATATTGTTAATACATCACAACTGTCCACCTCAATTAGAGTAATAATAAATCATTTATTCTAAAGTTAATAGTTACCCAAAATACTAAAAAAGTAATTTTGTATTAGATATTTCAGTAGGCTTATCTATAATTTTTTCTGGCATATTAATACCCAAAGACAATGGTGTGTTTTATTGTATTCAGGACACAGGGTACATATGTAAAGCGTAAAGCAAAAAAAAAAAAAAGTTGACACAAACTTTTGCGGTTTTGAAAATTTACTGTTGATAAACGTTATATTGCTTTATTTGTAAGTTCTTTAAAAAAACTAGGTATAAAAATTTATCATTTTCTAAAATAATAAATCATCTTTTGAGGAAAAAAATCATTAAATCATATTTGTAACAAAAAAATTTTCAAAAATATAATAAAATCATCATTCTGGCAACACTGCTTATAATGATGCATACACTGTTATTGACATATGTAATTAAAAATACCATTTATAAACTTAAAACATAGTAAAACTAATCTAGTACAAATTATGTTTATTTGCTAACTAAATTCAAAAATTTAACCCTATGAAGTACATGCTAATTTTTATTCCTTTTTTTATACAAAATTGTAGTTATTTCAAACCTCAATTAGAAAAAAATTATTATTTTAATCTAATTTTTTTACGATTTTTAGTAAAAGTGTCTTTTATTAAATGCCATTAGCCCTTTTTTTAATTTTCATAGATGAATTTTTCTATTTATAGCCACGCTCACAACACTGTGCGGCGTTGAATTTTTTCTTTGTTGGATGCAGAAGCAGTGCCCCATAATAGTATACTGTAGCACCAAATTGGTTTCAAAATCGATTTGTAGAGTAGAAGTTTACAATCAAGGCGAAGCAAAGAGTTTTTGCTGATTAGCCAATGGATTGGTGTAGCTTTAAGTTTCATATGTGGTTCCCATGTAAGGCGACGGACCAAATGAATACAAAGGTATTTCGTCTCAAATCGTTGGGGCACCATATGGTCTTGAAAAAGGATTGGAGAGCACGTTTCTGTGCGTAAAGTAAGAGTTACGTAGGTACATTTTTGCTCATTAATTTTATTCCCCATAATTTTGCCCATTTCTCTACTTGGGTTACGTGTTGTTGCGGTACTGAGAAAAGCGGTATCATCAGCAAATGTAGACGTATGCGTAAAACTGTTAGTTGGCATATCTGCCGTGTAAAGAAAGTACCGAATTGGACCTAGTATCCTCCCTTGCAGCGTTACTGCTAAATATTTTCAAAAGGTATCAAAAAACGATATTTAAGCAAAAAAAGTGGCAACAAAAAGGGGATTTTTTTAAAAAAAAAGGAGCACCTCTTTAAAAATCAAAATAAGTAGACCAACACGTATTTTTTTAATGTATTTTGTTAAATATTTTTAAAATTCAGCAAAATTCTTTATTTGTTATTTAAAAGAATATACAAAAATTTACATGTACTAGTATGTGTATATAAGTATAAAAATTTTAGGCATATTATTAAGTTATGTTCGTTTTTTACAATAAATTATTTTTAAAGCGACTTCTATACTTTTGTATAAGTTTTTGGAACCCAAACTTCAATTCTAACAAACTTAAATACAAGAGCATGGATTCACAAGTTTTTACTTTAAGCCTGTTTGTTACTTTGTTTTTTATTAAGGCTTACTTAGAAAAAACACACTCAGCAAAAGCACTGCTGTGTGGCAATGTAAAAATATAGCATATGAATTTGTTTAAGTTTGGATATATGCATTCATCAAGTCTATTTTTTGTTGTCCCTATTTCACGCCAAAAATCTTCAGCATATTAAATATGTCTTCATAACTTTTGTCATTAACTTTACTTTCTAGTAATTTAAATTTATTTATAAATGCATCTGGGTCAGTTATAATATCATTAAACTCTGAAACTAATTCGAAATAGTTTATATCTTTATTAGACGCTATAAACAATGGGTCTAATAACTTTTATGTATTGAGCTTTTTGTTTTTTATATTAAATCCTGTAATCAACTCTACACAATTTTTAATAAAAACTAAGTATTTTAGTTTTGATGTCAATTATACCAATTTTAGAAAAATTTTCAGCACACAGTAGTTCGGTCTCGGCTTCATGACCTTTATATATA
Source organism: Melanophora roralis (assembly GCA_963583895.1). NCBI lineage: Eukaryota > Metazoa > Arthropoda > Insecta > Diptera > Rhinophoridae > Melanophora > Melanophora roralis. The sequence continues at coordinate 54,785,855 of OY757188.1, forward strand.
TTTGAGATTTCTTTACTGTGTAAAGCATTGTTAAAATCAATTGCTTGGAGCTCTGTTGTTTTTATGTATTCTTTTTTAAAAAGTTTTTGTATAGTTCTAATAAAATGTCTTTAGTTAAAGAAACAAGATATATTATTTGAGAGGACTCACTTTGAAAATTTTTGTTAAATTTTGTTACGAATTTTAAATATGTTTTGCTTACAGGTGGCAAAGCTTCTAGAATAACACGAATTTTTTCTAAATTAGAATCACATCTTTCTTCAACTTGTTCCCGGATAAAATAATGCTGCAGAACCGACCACTGCTCCAGAATTCTTGTTGCAGCAGATTTAAAAGATAGCCATCTAGTATCACTAAGCCTTAGTATTTTATGGTACATCAAAAATACCTTGCGGCTCCTTAAAATCGTGTTGTTTTCTTGCACTCTTAAAATGCAATTCTAAGTAACCGTTTGACGTCACTTGGAATACACGATAATGATGCGTTGTTCACTAAATTTATAGAATGGCACACACAGCCAATATGAAATAAATGCGGAATATTTTTCTTTCATATTGTTGCTACACCACTTTTTTCCCACCATTGTAGATACATTGTCTGTAGCAAGACCTATTAAATTTTTTAGTGGAATTTGATTTTCTTCTAGTAATAATAATATGGAATTACAAATTCCTTCTCCAGAACCATCGCTGGGCTGCACTAACCGAAAGAAACTACCAACGGAATTCCTTTGCAGCTATCAAACTGCCTAGCCACCAGCACCAAACATTTTTCCGTAGAAATGTCTGTAGTTTCGTAAATTATTAGGCTAAAACGTTGATTTTTAATTTTTTCGTCATTTTTATAAGTCCCTCTTTGCCGAGGAACTGATAAATCTCTTTTGATTTGGTACGGCTACGTAACACCTACCACAATTAATGTTTTTAATTTAGCTGAATTGATGTTTTATTCACGTTAGTATTTATATCAGTGCATGCTGCACAAACAACAAAAACAAGAGCGCTATATTTGGCTGGGCAATCACTAAAAACAAATAGTACATAAACTAAACATGCATGAGAAGCAAAAGATTCCATATGAAACTGCTTACGTATATATTAAAACAGTGTATTGCACATATATAAAGGCTGGGTGTTTTAAAAATATAAAAAGCAAAAAAAGTATCATTTTATTTTGTAAAAAGTATCAAAAAAGTGGCACGATTTACAAAAAGTATCACATTTGGGGGCATTTTGTGAAAGTGGCACAATAGTATCCAAGCACTTGAAAAAGTATCAAATTGCCACTTTAGTGGCCCTAACGGTAACGCTGCTCCCTTGAGGTACACCAGCCCCTTTTGGTTGGGAACAACTTATTTTGTTTCCCTCTTGGATTATAAATTGTCTGCAGGTTAAGTATTTCTCTAGCAGGCTGGAAATATTGATTGAGTTTTAGTTTTTTTAAGAGGCCTTCGTGTTATACTTTATCGAGAGCTTGAGAAACATTGATAAAAAGCGTAGAGCAGTACTTCTTTTCCTCTAAGGTTTTTCTTATAGCCTGCACCAGTCTGTGAATTTCTTCGATTGTACTAAGTTGACTTCTTAAGCCAAATTGGTGGCTTGGAATGCAGTTGTTTTCCTTCAGGATCGGAGTCAGCTTGTTTTAAAGCAGCTTTTCCAACAGTTTCGACAAAGTTGGTAACAAACTTATAGGCCTATAAGACTCCACTTTCGAAGGATCTTTACCAGGCTTAGGAATCATCTTTACTAAGGCAACTTCCCATATAGGCGGGGAATGTTCAAGCCGAATTATCGCGTTAAAAATCAAAAGAATTACGGCCGTATGCAAAAAAAAATTACTTTGGCTTTAAAGTATAAATTTGTTAATAAACACATTAAGGCTACGAAGCTTCTTCAAAAAATCGTAGGCAATAAAGTCCTTTCACTAAAGTGTGCATTAAGAAAAATTTAGGTTTTGATTCTGGCAACATCATCAATTATTTTGTCAGTTTATAGTTATTGATGTATTAAAGCGAATATTATTTTACCCATGTACCCACATTTATAAATAACTGTTTGTTTTTATGTTTACATAAGAATTTAAATTAATGGATATTTTAAATAAAATCTACTTTTGAAAACTCCAATATACATGAAATGAAAACTAATTTGTATAATTAAAAAAAGTGAGGAGCATACACATTTGTGTGTACGTACACACACACATACACGCGTAAGGAAAGACTTTAAATTTGGACTGTTATAACTTCTCTTGATGTGTAGATCCCCTATTAGGGGATTTGAAAAAAGTTCACAAGGCATATCGATACAAGGGGGCCGCAAGAAAAAAATTAAGAGAGTCGTTCTCTTACTCTTTGTTTTTTTATATGAAGTTTGACACTGAAATTAAAAAATAGTTTCAAGTTTAGTGTCAAACTTCATATAAAAAAAATATAGAGCAAGAGAACGACTTTTCATTTTTTTCTTGTGGCAACCTTGTATCGATATGCCTTGGATATGTCATGAAAGTTCTGATATAAAAGAGATACAAAAGAGCAAAAATTAGAAAATCGGTAACTTAGTATTTTCTTAACTATGTATACGCAATTTAAAAGGTATTAAGGCATAATAATATGCATACATATTTAAAATTTTAATAAGGCAAAATTTTTATAAAATCTACAGCAAAGCAGATATTTAATTTTAGAAAAATTTTTGATTTCGAAATGTGGATAAAAGAAAGAGCTTAAAACAAGATATACGTTAATAGATAAATTTTATACAATTAAACAAAAAACTTTCGGTTTTATGCAGTAATAGAAAAAAATTTATATTCTGGAATAAGATTGTACACATAATCATTTTAATCATCATATTATCATAATGCTTATTTGCATTTAGCACAATTGCTAATATATTAGCAATAGCAACAAGGATTTGTTTTGTTTGTACAAACATAGGTACTCGAATAACGAATTTTGTTTTGATTTTTTTAACATCACTAAAATTGTGTTTTTTAAGAAACAGAAAAAATTAATAAAAATGTAAAAAATTTTGTTTTTTAAAGAAAACTTTCTTGATTTTTGAATTTTGCTTTCTAATATGCTTTAAGTATGTTTGGCAAAAACACATCATTTTTATAACCTTTAAACTTTAAAATATTTATTCATTGTTTCACAAGACACAATAAACCAACAAAAACCAAAAAAGTCACTTTAACATAGGCTTAAAGTAGACACATACCTACTTTAAAACAAGTAAGAGCGCTATATTCGGCTATGCCGAATCTTATATACCCTTCACATTGGTCTTTTAATATATCCAGCCGAACTATTTTGTACTGCAAATAATATAATAAAAATACCTTGTGTGAGTTTTAAGCCCATAGAAAACTTTACAAAATGTTAACATTCGTATGGATAATAGAAATAGATGAGGAACGTTTGAGGTCGACAGTAATAAAAGTTTTTGACATTATTTATAATAAAGGGTAATTAAAAGTTGTTAATTTTTATGGGATGTTTTAGTCCCCCTGCTCCTCTCCAACTTGTTTTCCATAATGTATGAATTATTAGATTATTAATTTTTGTAGAACATTTGATTTCGATATCTGTTATAGTTTCCGAGATATAACGTATCGAAAATTTCATAAAAATTGTGAATTTGTATAGGAGCTACCCCTTGTTCACCTGTCACCCAAAAAATTTTTACTTCAAAGCGTAGGTTTTGTTGTCCAATTATTTTTTGTAGAATATTTGATTTCGATATCTGTTACAGTTTTCGAGGTATAGCGTATCGAAAATTTCATAAAAATTGTGAATTTGTATGAGAGCTACCCCATATTCACCCCCACCCAAAAAAATTTTTCTTCAAAGCGTAGGTTTTGCTGTCCAATTACTTTTTGTAGAATATTTAATTTTGATATCTATTACCGTTTCCGAGATATAGCGTATCGAAAGTTTCATAAAAATTGTGAATTTGTATGGCAGCTACTCCATATTCACCGCCCACCCAAAAAATTTTAACTTCGAAGCGTAGGTTTTGCTGTCCAATTACTTTTTGTAGAATATTGAATTTTGATATCTATTACAGTTTCCGAGATATAGCGTATCGAAAATTTCATAAAAATTGTGAATTTGTATGGGAGCTACCCCATATTCACCCCCCACCCAAAAAAAATTTTCTTCAAAGCGTAGGCTTTATTGTCCAATTACTTTTTGTAAAATATTTGATTTCGATATCTATTACAGTTTCCGAGATATAGCGTATCGAAAATTTCATAAAAATTGTGAATTTGTATGAGAGCTACCCCATATTCACCCCCACCCAAAAAATTTTTCTTCAAAGCGTAGGTTTTGCTGTCCAATTACTTTTTGTAGAATATTTAATTTTGATATCTATTACCGTTTCCGAGGTATAGCGTATCGAAAATTTTACAAAAATTGTGAATTTGTATGGGAGCTACCCCATATTCACCCCCCACCAAAAAAATTTTAGCTTCAAAGCGTAGGTTTTGCTTTATTTAAAATTTATTTCATAAAAATTTTTGATTTCGAAATGTGAATAAAAAAGAGCTTAAAACAAGATATACGTTAATAGATAAATTTTATACAAATAAACAAAAAACTTTCGGTTTTATGCAGTAATAGAAAAAAATTTATATTCTGGAATAAGATTGTACACATGATCATTTTAATCATCATATTATCATAATGCTTATTTGCATTTAGCACAATTGCTAATATATTAGCAATAACAACAAGGATTTGTTTTGTTTGTACAAACATAGGTACTCGAATAACGAATCTTGTTTTGATTTTTTTAACATCACTAAAATTGTGTTTTTAAAGAAACAGAAAAAATTAATAAAAATGTAAAAAATTTTGCTTATTAAAAAAACTTCCTTGATTTTTGAATTTTGCTTTCTAATATGCTTTAAATATGTTTGGCAAAAACACATCATTTTTATAACCTTTAAACTTTAAAATATTCATTCATTGTTTCACAAGACACAATAAACCAACAAAAACCAAAAAAGTCACTTTATCATAGGTTTAAAGTAGACACATACCTACTTTAAAAAAAGTAAGAGCGCTATATTCGGCTATGCCGGATCTTATATACCCTTCACATTGGTCTTTTAATATACCCAGCCGAGCTATTTTGTACTGCAAATAATATAATAAAAATACCTTGTGTGAGTTTTAAGCCCATAGAAAACTTTACAAAATGTTAACGTTCGTATGGATAATAGAAATAGATGAGGAACGTGTGGGGTCGACAGTAATAAAAGTTTTTGACATTATTTATAACAAAGGGGTAATTAAAAGTTGTTAATTTTTATGGGATGTTTTAGTCCCCCTGCTCCTCTCCAACTTGTTTTCCATAATGTATGAATTATTAGATTATTAATTTTTGTAGAACATTTGATTTCGATATCTGTTATAGTTTCCGAGATATAGCGTATCGAAAATTTCATAAAAATTGTGAATTTGTATAGGAGCTACCCCTTGTTCACCTGTCACCCAAAAAATTTTTACTTCAAAGCGTAGGTTTTGTTGTCCAATTATTTTTTGTAGAATATTTGATTTCGATATCTATTACAGTTTCCGAGGTAATGCGTATCGAAAATTTTACAAAAATTGTGAATTTGTATGGGAGCTACCCCATATTCACCCCCCACCAAAAAAATTTTAACTTCAAAGCGTAGGTTTTGCTGTCCAATTACTTCTTGTAGAACATTTTATTTCGATATCTGTTACAGTTTTCGAGGTATAGCGTATCGAAAATTTCATAAAAATTGTGAATTTGTATGAGAGCTACCCCATATTCACCCCCACCCAAAAAAATTTTTCTTCAAAGCGTAGGTTTTGCTGTCCAATTACTTTTTGTAGAATATTTAATATTGATATCTATTACAGTTTCCGAGATATAGCGTATCGAAAATTTCATAAAAATTGTGAATTTGTATGGGAGCTACCCCATATTCACCCCCCACCCAAAAAAAATTTTCTTCAAAGCGTAGGCTTTATTGTCCAATTACTTTTTGTAAAATATTTGATTTCGATATCTATTACAGTTTCCGAGATATAGCGTATCGAAAATTTCATAAAAATTGTGAATTTGTATGAGAGCTACCCCATATTCACCCCCACCCAAAAAAATTTTTCTTCAAAGCGTAGGTTTTGCTGTCCAATTACTTTTTGTAGAATATTTAATTTTGATATCTATTACCGTTTCCGAGGTATAGCGTATCGAAAATTTTACAAAAATTGTGAATTTGTATGGGAGCTACCCCATATTCACCCCCCACCAAAAAAATTTTAGCTTCAAAGCGTAGGTTTTGCTTTATTTAAAATTTATTTTATAAAAATTTTTGATTTCGAAATGTGAATAAAAAAGAGCTTAAAACAAGATATACGTTAATAGATAAATTTTATACAATTAAACAAAAAACTTTCGGTTTTATGCAGTAATAGAAAAAAATTTATATTCTGGAATAAGATTGTACACATGATCATTTTAATCATCATATTATCATAATGCTTATTTGCATTTAGCACAATTGCTTATATATTAGCAATAACAACAAGGATTTGTTTTGTTTGTACAAACATAGGTACTCGAATAACGAATCTTGTTTTGATTTTTTTAACATCACTAAAATTGTGTTTTTAAAGAAACAGAAAAAATTAATAAAAATGTAAAAAATTTTGTTTTTTAAAGAAAACTTCCTTGATTTTTGAATTTTGCTTTCTAATATGCTTTAAATATGTTTGGCAAAAACACACCATTTTTATAACCTTTAAACTTTAAAATATTCATTCATTGTTTCACAAGACACAATAAACCAACAAAAACCAAAAAAGTCACTTTATCATAGGTTTAAAGTAGACACATACCTACTTTAAAAAAAGTAAGAGCGCTATATTCGGCTATGCCGGATCTTATATACCCTTCACATTGGTCTTTTAATATACCCAGCCGAGCTATTTTGTACTGCAAATAATATAATAAAAATACCTTGTGTGAGTTTTAAGCCCATAGAAAACTTTACAAAATGTTAACGTTCGTATGGATAATAGAAATAGATGAGGAACGTTTGAGGTCGACAGTAATAAAAGTTTTTGACATTATTTATAATAAAAGGTTAATAAAAGATGTTAATTTTTATGGGATGTTTTAGTCCCCCTGCTCCTATCCAACTTTTTTTTCCAAAATGTATGAATTATTAGATTATTACTTTTTGTAGAACATTTAATTTCGATATCTGTTATAGTTTCCGAGATATAGCGTATCGAAAATTTCATAAAAATTGTGAATTTGTATAGGAGCTACCCCTTGTTCACCTGCCACCCAAAAAATTTTAACTTCAAAGCGTAGGTTTCGCTGCCCAATTATTTTTTGTTGTGTTTTGATGTGTAGATCCCCTATTAGGGGATTTGAAAAAAGTTCACAAGGCATATCGATACAAGGGGGCCGCAAGAAAAAAATTAAGAGAGTCGTTCTCTTACTCTTTGTTTTTTTATATGAAGTTTGACACTGAAATTAAAAAATAGTTTCAAGTTTAGTGTCAAACTTCATATAAAAAAAAATATAGAGCAAGAGAACGACTTTTGATTTTTTTCTTGTGGCAACCTTGTATCGATATGCCTTGGATATGTCATGAAAGTTCTGATATAAAAGAGATACAAAAGAGCAAAAATTAGAAAATCGGTAACTTAGTATTTTCTTAACTATGTATACGCAATTTAAAAGGTATTAAGGCATAATCATATGCATACATATTTAAAATATTAATAAGGCAAAATTTTTATAAAATCTACAGCAAAGCAGATATTTAATTTTAGAAAAATTTTTGATTTCGAAATGTGGATAAAAGAAAGAGCTTAAAACAAGATATACGTTAATAGATTAATTTTATACAATTAAACAAAAAACTTTCGGTTTTATGCAGTAATAGAAAAAAATTTATATTCTGGAATAAGATTGTACACATAATCATTTTAATCATCATATTATCATAATGCTTATTTGCATTTAGCACAATTGCTAATATATTAGCAATAACAACAAGGATTTGTTTTGTTTGTACAAACATAGGTACTCGAATAACGAATCTTGTTTTGATTTTTTTAACATCACTAAAATTGTGTTTTTTAAGAAACAGAAAAAATTAATAAAAATGTAAAAAATTTTGTTTTTTAAAGAAAACTTCCTTGATTTTTGAATTTTGCTTTCTAATATGCTTTAAGTATGTTTGGCAGAAACACATCATTTTTATAACATTTAAACTTTAAAATATTTATTCATTGTTTCACAAGACACAATAAACCAACAAAAACCAAAAAAGTCACTTTAACATAGGTTTAAAGTAGACACATACCTACTTTAAAGCAAGTAAGAGCGCTATATTCGGCTATGCCGAATCTTATATACCCTTCACATTGGTCTTTTAATATATCCAGCCGAACTATTTTGTACAGCAAATAATATAATAAAAATACCTTGTGTGAGTTTTAAGCCCATAGAAAACTTTACAAAATGTTAACGTTCGTATGGATAATAGAAATAGATGAGGAACGTTTGAGGTCGACAGTAATAAAAGTTTTTGACATTATTTATAATAAAGGGTAATTAAAAGTTGTTAATTTTTATGGGATGTTTTAGTCCCCCTGCTCCTCTCCAACTGGTTTTCCATAATGTATGAATTATTAGATTATTCATTTTTGTAGAACATTTGATTTCGATATCTGTTATAGTTTCCGAGATATAGCGTATCGAAAATTTCATAAAAATTGTGAATTTGTATAGGAGCTACCCCTTGTTCACCTGTCACCCAAAAAATTTTTACTTCAAAGCGTAGGTTTTGTTGTCCAATTATTTTTTGTAGAATATTTGATTTCGATATCTATTACAGTTTCCGAGGTAATGCGTATCGAAAATTTTACAAAAATTGTGAATTTGTATGGGAGCTACCCCATATTCACCCCCCACCAAAAAAATTTTAACTTCAAAGCGTAGGTTTTGCTGTCCAATTACTTCTTGTAGAACATTTTATTTCGATATCTGTTACAGTTTTCGAGGTATAGCGTATCGAAAATTTCATAAAAATTGTGAATTTGTATGAGAGCTACCCCATATTCACCCCCACCTAAAAAAATTTTTCTTCAAAGCGTAGGTTTTGCTGTCCAATTACTTTTTGTAGAATATTTAATTTTGATATCTATTACCGTTTCCGAGATATAGCGTATCGAAAATTTCATAAAAATTGTGAATTTGTATGGCAGCTACTCCATATTCACCGCCCACCCAAAAAATTTTAACTTCGAAGCGTAGGTTTTGCTGTCCAATTACTTTTTGTAGAATATTTAATTTTGATATCTATTACAGTTTCCGAGATATAGCGTATCGAAAATTTCATAAAAATTGTGAATTTGTATGGGAGCTACCCCATATTCACCCCCCACCCAAAAAAAATTTTCTTCAAAGCGTAGGCTTTATTGTCCAATTACTTTTTGTAAAATATTTGATTTCGATATCTATTACAGTTTCCGAGATATAGCGTATCGAAAATTTCATAAAAATTGTGAATTTGTATGGGAGCTACCCCATATTCACCCCCTAGCCACAAAAATTTTTCTTCAAAGCGTAGGTTTTGTTGTCCAATTACTTTTTGTAGAATATTTGATTTCGATATCTATTACAGTTTCCGAGGTAAAGCGTATCGAAAATTTTACAAAAATTGTGAATTTGTATGGGAGCTACCCCATATTCACCCCCCACCAAAAAAATTTTAGCTTCAAAGCGTAGGTTTTGCTTTATTTAAAATTTATTTTTTAAAAATTTTTGATTTCGAAATGTGAATAAAAAAGAGCTTAAAACAAGATATACGTTAATAGATAAATTTTATACAATTAAACAAAAAACTTTCCGTTTTATGCAGTAATAGAAAAAAATTTATATTCTGGAATAAGATTGTACACATGATCATTTTATTCATCATATTATCATAATGCTTATTTGCATTTAGCACAATTGCTAATATATTAGCAATAACAACAAGGATTTGTTTTGTTTGTACAAACATAGGTACTCGAATAACGAATCTTGTTTTGATTTTTTTAACATCACTTAAATTGTGTTTTTAAAGAAACAGAAAAAATTAATAAAAATGTAAAAAATTTTGTTTTTTAAAGAAAACTTCCTTAATTTTTGAATTTTGCTTTCTAATATGCTTTAAATATGTTTGGCAAAAACACATCATTTTTATAACCTTTAAACTTTAAAATATTAATTCATTGTTTCACAAGACACAATAAACCAACAAAAACCAAAAAAGTCACTTTATCATAGGTTTAAAGTAGACACATACCTACTTTAAAAAAAGTAAGAGCGCTATATTCGGCTATGCCGGATCTTATATACCCTTCACATTGGTCTTTTAATATACCCAGCCGAGCTATTTTGTACTGCAAATAATATAATAAAAATACCTTGTGTGAGTTTTAAGCCCATAGAAAACTTTACAAAATGTTAACGTTCGTATGGATAATAGAAATAGATGAGGAACGTTTGAGGTCGACAGTAATAAAAGTTTTTGACATTATTTATAATAAAAGGTTAATAAAAGTTGTTAATTTTTATGGGATGTTTTAGTCCCCCTGCTCCTATCCAACTTTTTTTTCCAAAATGTATGAATTATTAGATTATTACTTTTTGTAGAACATTTGATTTCGATATCTGTTATAGTTTCCGAGATAAAGCGTATCGAAAATTTCATAAAAATTGTGAATTTGTATAGGAGCTACCCCTTGTTCACCTGTCACCCAAAAAATTTTTACCTCAAAGCGTAGGTTTTGCTGTCCAATTATTTTTTGTAGAACATTTTATTTCGATATCTGTTACAATTTTACAAAAATTGTGAATTTGTATGGGAGCTACCCCATATTCACCCCCCACCAAAAAAATTTTAACTTCAAAGTGTAGGTTTTGCTGTTCAATTATTTTTTGTAGAACATTTTATTTCGATATCTGTTACAATTTTACAAAAATTGTGAATTTGTATTGGAGCTACCCCATATTCACCCCCCACCAAAAAAATTTTAACTTCAAAGCGTAGGTTTTGCTGTTCAATTATTTTTTGTAGAACATTTTATTTCGATATCTGTTACAATTTTACAAAAATTGTGAATTTGTATGGGAGCTACCCCATATTCACCCCCCCCCAAAAAAATTTTAACTTCAAAGCGTTGGTTTCGCTGCCCAATTATTTTTTGTAGAACATTTTATTTCGATATCTGCTACAGTTTCCGAGGTATAGCGTATCGAAAATTTCATAAAAATTGTGAATTTGTATGAGAGCTACCCCATATTCACCCCCCACCAAAAAAATTTTAGCTTCAAAGCGTAGGTTTTGCTGTTCAATTATTTTTTGTAGAACACTTTATTTCGATATCTGTTACAATTTTACGAAAATTGTGAATTTGTATGGGAGCTACCCCATATTCACCCCCCACCAAAAAAAATTTTAACTTCAAAGCGTAGGTTTCGCTGCCCAATTACTTTTTGTAGAACATTTTATTTCGATATCTGTTACAGTTTCCGAGGTATAGCGTATCGAAAATTTCATAAAAATTGTGAATTTGTATGAAAGCTACCCCATATTCACCCCCACCCAAAAAAATTTTTCTTCAATGCGTAGGTTTTGCTGTCCAATTACTTTTTGTAGAATATTTAATTTTTATATCTATTACCGTTTCCGAGATATAGCGTATCGAAAATTTCATAAAAATTGTGAATTTGTATGGGAGCTACCCCATATTCACCGCCCACCCAAAAAAATTTTTCTTCAAAGCTTAGGCTTTATTGTCCAATTACTTTTTGTAGAACATTTGATTTCGATATCTATTACAGTTTCCGAGGTATAGCGTATCGAAAATTTTACAAAAATTGTGAATTTGTATTGGAGCTACCCCATATTCACCCCCCACCAAAAAAATTTTAACTTCAAAGCGTAGGTTTTGCTTTATTTAAAATTTATTTTAGAAAAATTTTTGATTTCGAAATGTGGATAAAAAAGAGCTTAAAACAAGATAGTATACGTTAATAGATAAATTTTATACAATTAAACAAAAAACTTTCGGTTTTATGCAGTAATAGAAAAAAATGTATATTCTGGAATAAGATTGTACACATAATCATTTTGATCATCATATTATCATAATGCTTATTTGCATTTAGCACAATTGCTAATATATTGGCAATAACAACAAGGATTTGTTTTGTTTGTACAAACATAGGTACTCGAATAACAAATCTTGTTTTGATTTTTTTAACATCACTAAAATTGTTTTTTTAAAGAAACAGAAAAAATTAATAAAAATGTAAAAAATTTGGTTTTTTAAAGAAAACTTCCTTGATTTTTGAATTTTGCTTTCTAATATGCTTTAAATATGTTTGGCAGAAACACATCATTTTTATAACCTTTAAACTTTAAAATATTCATTCATTGTTTCACAAGACACAATAAACCAACAAAAATCAAAAAAGTCACTTTAACATAGGTTTAAAGTAGACACATACCTACTTTAAAAAAAGTAAGAGCGCTATATTCGGCTACGCCGAATCTTATATACCCTTTACATTGGTCTTTTAATATACCCAGCCGAACTATTTTGTACTGCAAATAATATAATAAAAATACCTTGTGTGAGTTTTAAGCCCATAGAAAACTTTACAAAATGTTAACGTTCGGATGGATAATAGAAATAGATGAGGAACGTTTGAGGTCGACAGTAATAAAAGTTTTTGACATTATTTATAATAAAGGGTTAATAAAAGTTGTTAATTTTTATGGGATGTTTTAGTCCCCCTGCTCCTCTCCAACTTGTTTTCCAAAATGTATGAATTATTAGATTATTAATTTTTGTAGAACATTTGATTTCGATATCTGTTATAGTTGCCGAGATATAGCGTATCGAAAATTTCATAAAAATTGTGAATTTGTATAGGAGCTACCCCTTGTTCACCTGTCACCAAAAAAATTTTTACTTCAAAGCGTAGGTTTTGTTGTCCAATTACTTTTTGTAGAATATTTGATTTCGATATCTATTACAGTTTCCGAGGTAATGCGTATCGAAAATTTTACAAAAATTGTGAATTTGTATGGGAGTCACCCCATATTCACCCCGCACCAAAAAAATTTTAACTTCAAAGCGTAGGTTTTGCTGTCCAATTACTTTTTGTAGAATATTTAATTTTGATATCTATTACCGTTTCCGAGATATAGTGTATCGAAAATTTCATAAAAATTGTGAATTTGTATGGGAGCTACCCCATATTCACCCCCCACCCAAAAAATTTTTTCTTTAAGGCGTAGGCTTTATTGTCCAATTACTTTTTGTAAAATATTTGATTTCGATATCTATTACAGTTTTCGAGATATAGCGTATCGAAAATTTCATAAAAATTGTGAATTTGTATGGGAGCTACCCCATATTCACCCCCCACCCACAAAAATTTTTCTTCATAGCGTAGGTTTTGTTGTCCAATTACTTTTTGTAGAATATTTAATTTCGATATCTATTAAAGTTTCCGAGGTATAGCGTATCGAAAATTTTACAAAAATTTTGAATTTGTATGGGAGCTACCCCATATTCACCCCCCACCAAAAAAATTTTAACTTCAAAGCGTAGGTTTTGCTTTATTTAAAATTTATTTTAGAAAAATTTTTGATTTCGAAATGTGGATAAAAAAGAGCTTAAAACAAGATATACGTTAATAGATAAATTTTATACAATTAAACAAAAAACTTTCGGTTTTATGCAGTAATAGAAAAAAATTTATATTCTGGAATAAGATTGTACACATGATCATTTTAATCATCATATTATCATAATGCTTATTTGCATTTAGCACAATTGCTAATATATTAGCAATAACAATAAGGATTTGTTTTGTTTGTACAAACATAGGTACTCGAATAACGAATCTTGTTTTGGTTTTTTTAACATCACTAAAATTGTGTTTTTAAAGAAACAGAAAAAATTAATAAAAATGTAAAAAATTTTGTTTTTTAAAGAAAACTTCCTTAATTTTTGAATTTTGCTTTCTAATATGCTTTAAATATGTTTGGCAGAAACACATCATTTTTATAACCTTTAAATTTTAAAATATTCATTCATTGTTTCACAAGACACAATAAACCAACAAAAACCAAAAAAGTCACTTTATCATAGGTTTAAAGTAGACAATTACCTACTTTTAAACAAGTGAGAGCGCTATATCCGGCTATGCCGGATCTTATGTACCCTTCACATTGGTCTTTTAATATACCCAGCCGAGCTATTTTGTACTGCAAATAATATAATAAAAATACCTTGTGTGAGTTTTAAGCCCATATGGATAATAAAATAGATGAGTAACGTTTGAGGTAGACAGTAATAAAAGTTTTTGACATTATTTATAATAAAACGTTGCTCTCTTAATCTCGTAGTGTACGGACGTGTTTACGCGAGTGTATATTTGTAATAGGTGATATTTGTAATAAGTTACAAAAAAAAAAAAATGTTAATATACATACCTACAAGACATAAGTGAGAATCGAAAATAAAAACAAACAAAACAAAAAAACCAAACGGTTAATGAGTAACAGTAATCGTAGTGACAGTGGGCCTAATAGCCGAAATGCTTACATTGTGTTAAGCTCAGAAAGCGTTAGCAATGAAAACATAAGAGACCCTGAATATAATAGAAACTATTTAAGTGCAAAACCGAAAACAAACACAAATAATTTAAGTGCAAGTGTGCCTAATTTGAATAAATGTACTGAACAAGGGACAAATTTAGCCCAATCTCTGTTTAAAAATTATAAAAAAAATACCGAGGTGCCATCTTCATCGCGGTCTTCTTTGTCAAGTTCTGGGGTCGCACCTACAGTTGCTAAAGGCGCTCCAGGCCAAATTTCTGCGTGTGCTCCTAAGATCCAGGTAGGGATGGACAGGTACGTAACAGTTCTTAAAAGGGGGAGAAGTCCAAAATCGGCAGAAACATCTCAACCTGCAAAAATGTTGAAAGACGATGAAAGGCCAACCTCATCGCAAAATCGTTTTGCCATTCTGCAAGAAGATAATGATGCCCCCGTTACTGAAAAAAAGTCCTTTAAGCCACCTCCGATTTATTTGAGGGAAAGGAATTCGAATGATCTTGTAAAGTTTTTAGTAGGTTTGATTGGAGAAAACAACTTTTACGTTACTAACATTAAACGAGGTAACATATACGAGACAAAAATTCAGGTGAATGATGAAAACGCTTACCGCACCACTATTTCGGAGCTCGAAAAACTTAAAAAAAATTTCTATACTTACCAGCTTAAGAACGCTAAGGGCCTCCAGGTAGTTATAAAAGGTATTGACTCTAATGTTGACCCGGAGGAAATTACAACCAATTTGTGCATGAAGGGCTTTAGAGTCAAATATGTATCAAACATAAGGAATAGGGAAAAATATCCTCAACCATTATTCCGGGTGGAGCTTGAGCCCAGTGACATTAAATTGAAAAAAAATGAAACACATCCGATATATGATCTTAGATATATTATGCACCGTAGAGTTATAGTGGAGGTGCCACATAAGCGATCTGGGCCCGTACAGTGCTTAAACTGCCAGGAATATGGCCACACCAAAGCATATTGTAAATTGCCTTCTGTTTGTGTTGTGTGTGGGGATCTGCACGATACGACAAACTGCGACAAGCCAAAAGAAGATCCTAGGGTGAAGAAATGCAGTAATTGCGGGGGAAACCACACCGCCAACTATAGAGGTTGCCCTGTTTTTGACTTGGTTAAACGCTCATCCAAGCCGAAGGTAGTTCCTGCCCCTCCCCAGCCGTTAAATATACCAACAACAAACATTCCCCAGTTAGCACAGCCAACTACTAGTCAAATTTCTTACGCCAGCGCACTAAAGTCAAACCAGTCCAATGCACAAAGGCCAAACCAACCAACCACACAACAACAAGTGCCAACAAGTGAACCAACTGGTCCCAATTTTAGCCGCCTGGAAGCCGTAATTGACAATATGGTCAAACAATTTACGCATATAATGGCGCAAATGGCTGGCATGATGCAGGAGATGCAGAAAATGCAGTCTGCTCTTCTGCAGGCCATGCTTAAAAGACCATGAACTGCCTCAGGGTTTGTTTCTGGAACGCAAACGGCATCCGCCAACACAAAAACGAGCTCGAATATTTTTTAATACACCATAAAATTGACGTCATGTGTATTTCCGAGACCCATATGACATCTAGGAGCACTATTAAAATAAGTGGATACAATTTTTATGATTCGAAGGATCCCAGAGATAGATCATGTGGTGGCTCGGCTATACTAATCAAATCAAGAATTAAACACCAATGGTTAGGTGGCATCTCCGAATGCTATATTCAAGCAACAAACGTTTGCATTGATGAATTTTTCGCTAACCTAGTTATTTCGTCAGTGTATTGTCCACCCAGGTTCTCCATAACGAAGGATCAGTACAACAGTTTTTACAAATCTTTAGGTCCCCGCTTCATAGCTGCTGGAGACTATAACGCTAAACACACCTACTGGGGTTCCCGCTTAATTAGTCCCAGAGGTCGTATCTTGTATGATTCCGTATCTGAAATGGGTCTTTGTGTTGTTTCTACCGGACAACCAACCTATTGGCCAACCGACCACAATAAAATTCCAGACGTAATAGATTTTGGCGTAGCAAAAGGTATATCCCCGGAGCTTATTGAGGCGCAAGCCTCTCTGGATTTATCTTCTGACCACTCACCCACAATTATCACTATTTGCAGTCCTAACCAAATCGCAACTAGTGATTTTTTCTTATCCAAAAGAGTAAATTGGTTGAAATATAAAAAATATATCAGCTCTCACTGCTTGGAACACATACCACTAAAAACTCCCCAAGAAATCGATGATTGCCTAAATATCCTAAATGAAAACATTAAAGAAGCCGTTGAACATGCTTCTTCAACATACCGTCAGGTCAAATACAACAAAATTTTTTCTGTCGATGTTGAGGAGCTTTTATCTGAAAAAAGGAGAGCGCGAAGAGAATGGCAACAGCATAGATCGCCCCAACTTAAAACGAAACTAAAAGAGTGTACAAATCGCTTAAAAAACTTGCTGGAGGTACACAGAATTGCATCAATTAAGAAGTATTTGGAAGGTCTAGACGCGACTCCTCAAACAAATAATTCTCTATGGCGATCAGCCAGTCGTCTCAAAAGACCCGTAATCGCAAAACCACCACTGCGCAATCTAAGAGGGTCCTGGGCTAAAAATGATGAAGAAAAATGCGATCTGCTCGCAAGCCATTTAGGAAACGTGTTCACTCCTAATATATGCACTGACGTGAGGGAATTACCGCCTGTTGTTTCTAGACGTCCTATAGAAATACGTTTCCGATGTTCAGATGTGGTAGAAGCTATAGCTAACCTTAATGATAAAAAAGCTCCTGGCGTTGATACAATAAGCAACAAAATGCTCATTGAGCTACCTTTTACAGCAAAAAGAATAATTCTTTTTATTTTTAATGCCATAATACGGCTTGAACATTTTCCACCAATATGGAAAGTTGCCTTAGTAAAGATGATTCCTAAGCCTGGTAAAGATCCTTCTAAGGTGGAGTCTTATAGGCCTATAAGTTTGTTACCAACTTTGTCAAAACTGTTTGAAAAGCTGCTTAAAAACAAGCTTACTCCGATCCTGAATGAAAACAACTGCATTCCAGATCACCAATTTGGCTTTAGAAGTCAACATAGCACAATAGAACAAACTCACAGACTGGTGCAGGTTATAAGAAAAACTTTCGAGGAAAAAAAGTACTGCTCCGCGCTTTTTATAGATGTCCCTCAAGCTTTCGATAAAGTATGGCACGAAGGCCTGTTAAACAAACTAAAGCTAAACTTTCCAGCTAATATTTTTAACCTACTAGAAAAGTACATAACAGGTCGACAGTTTAAAATCAAAGAGGGAAACCAAATAAGTTGTTACCAACCAATAGAGGCTGGTGTACCTCAAGGGAGTATCCTAGGTCCAATTTTGTACTTGCTTTACACGGCAGATATGCCAACAAACAGTTT
Organism: Melanophora roralis; assembly: GCA_963583895.1. NCBI lineage: Eukaryota > Metazoa > Arthropoda > Insecta > Diptera > Rhinophoridae > Melanophora > Melanophora roralis. The sequence continues at coordinate 54,803,968 of OY757188.1, forward strand.
TACGCACACGTCTACATTTGCTGACGATACCGCTTTTCTTAGTATTCACAAAGACCCTAAAGGGGCTTCGAACCAGCTGCAACAACACGTAACCCAAGTAGAGAAATGGGCAAAATTATGGGGAATAAAAATTAATGAGCAAAAATGTACCCATGTTACTTTTACTTTACGCAAAGAAACGTGCTCTCCAATCCTTATTAACAACCATATGGTGCCTCAACGATTTGAGACGAAATACCTTGGCATTCACCTGGACCGTCGCCTTACATGGAAGACGCATATAGATGCGAAGTTGACACAAATGAAACTTAAAGCTACACAACTTCATTGGCTAATTGGCAGAAACTCTGTGCTTCGTCTTGATTGTAAACTTCTACTCTACAAATCGATTTTGAAACCAATTTGGTGCTACGGTATAAAATTATGGGGCACTGCTTCCGCCTCTAACATAGAAAAAATTCAACGCCGTCAAAACAAAATCCTAAGAATGATAACTGGTGCTCCTTGGTATATTAAAAACAGCAACATCCATAAGGATCTACAAGTTCCACTAGTTAAATGCGAAATCCTGAACTATGTGGACAAGTATTTAAACAAGCTGGAAACGCAGCCAAATCCGCTCGCTCGAAACATCTTGCAACATAGTGGACACACTCGTCTGAAAAGAAGGGACACTATTGAACTTAGATGAAACTGTTTAAATTAATTTACTATGTTATGAGAACTTAAATTTTGGTCTGGTACTGACTGGACTAATATAAATTACTTAGTTTTAAGATTTGAATACTTATTGTTAGTTCGCAAAAGCGAAGATTCAATAATAAAAATATGAAAAAGAAAAAAAAAAATTTATAATAAAAGGTTAATAAAAGTTGTTAATTTTTATGAGATGTTTTAGTCCCCCTGCTCCTATCCAACTTTTTTTTTCCAAAATGTATGAATTATTAGATTATTACTTTTTGTAGAACATTTGATTTCGATATCTGTTATAGTTTCCAAGATATAGCGTATCGAAAATTTCATAAAAATTGTGAATTTGCATAGGAGCTACCCCTTGTTCACCTACCACCCAAAAAAATTTTTACTTCAAAGCGTAGGTTTTGAGGTCCAATTACTTTTTGTAGAATATTTGATTTCGATATCTATTACAGTTTCCGAGGTATACCGTATCGAAAATTTTACGAAAATTGTGAATTTGTATGAGAGCTACCCCATATTCACCCCCCACCAAAAAAATTTTAACTTCAAAGCGTAGGTTTTGCTGTCCAATTATTTTTTGTAGAACATTTTATTTCGATATCTGTTACAGTTTCCGAGGTATAGCGTATCGAAAATTTCATAAAAATTGTGAATTTGTATGGGAGCTACTCCATATTCACCCCCACCCAAAAAAATGTTTCTTTAAAGCGTAGGTTTTGCTGTCCAATTACTTTTTGTAGAATATTTAATTTTTATATCTATTACCGTTTCCGAGATATAGCGTATCGAAAATTTCATAAAAATTATGAATTTGTATGGGAGCTACCCCATATTCACCCCCCACTAAAAAAATTTTTACTTCAAAGCGTAGGTTTTGCTTTCCAATTACTTTTGTAGAACATTTTATTTCGATATCTGTTACAGTTTCCGAGATGTAGAGTATCGAAAATTTTACAAAAATTGTGAGTTTGTATGGAAGCTACCCCATATTCACTCCCCACCAAAAAAATTTTTACTTCAAAGCGTAGGTTTTGTTGTCCAATTTGTTTTTTGTAGAACATTTTATTTCGATATCTGTTACAGTTTCCGAGATGTAGCGTTTTGAAAATTTAACTAAAATTGTAAATTTGTATGGGAGCTACCCCATTTTCTGCCTCCACCCAAAATTTTTTTTTTTAAATGTAGGTCTTGTAGTACAATTACTTTTTGTGGAACATTTTAAGTCGATAGCTGTTATAGTTTCCGAGATATAGCGCATAAAATATTTCACCAAATTTGTGCAATTGTAGAAAAACTACCACTTTCCCTGATCCTATCTGAAAAAAAATTTTCCATTATTTAGATGCCTACTTTAAGAGTATCCGTTCCAAGTTTTGTGGCAATAGTGACTATACTTACTGAGATATATAGGGATATATGCACGGATTTTGTCCTAAAAAAAATGTGTTGTTTTCGGTTTTCGCTTATATCTCGGTCAATAGTGAACCGATTTTGCTGATTTTAAATAGCGATTGTAAGCGGGACATTTCTAATCGTTTGACACCATTAACTGGTCTGTATCTTTTTATTTGACTCCGGAAACTTGATTTCAACAGACGGACAGACAGACAGACGGACAGATGGACATGGCTATATCAACTTCCCTATCTATAAGGATCCAGAATATATATACTTTTTGGGGTTGCAAATGGATAATAAAGAAATTACAAACGGAATGACAAACTGATATATACCCTTATCACTATGTGAAGGGTATAAAAATTCAAGTTAACAAACGTACTTTCAGAAGAAATTTATTTTGGAATATACTTTAACGAATTTTGCTCGACAACGGCTTGTAAGGCTTTGTTAACTTTTTTAGCATACGGCCGTTATTCTTTTAGCTGCAAGGGTATCATTTTGTTGCTTATTTTATCAACGCCAGGAGCTTTTTTTTATCTGGACCAGCGATAGCCTTTACAACATCTGAATATTGGAAAGGTATTTCTATAGGACGTCTAGAAACAGCAGGCGCTACGTCAGTGCCTGGTTGGGGGTGAACACTTTTCTTAAATGGCTTGCGAGCAGATCGCATTTTGCTTCGTCATTTCTAGCCCAGGATCCTCTTAGATTACGCAGTCGTTAAATAATAAATAATATTTTACTCTGCCAATCAGGTGGGCATAACTATTGCAATTTTTTTATTTATTTAAATTTAAAAGCACTTGCTAAAAAGTTGGCAGGTAGTTTTACAGCTTTTTTATACTGAGTAAAATAAAAACTGCAGGTATATATATTATAGTTATTTTTTGTTGCTCAAACTAGGTAGTTTAAACCCTTTTGTTAATTTTTTGAGCATAAATTAAACCGCAATTGTTTAATGCAGCAATTTAAGTTTTTACCTTGTAAAAGTAGTGTACAGAAACAGAACTTATACAATTTTATTTTAAAGTGCGATAATGTCATTTACCAATTTGGAATTGTTTGAGTTTTTTAGAAATTCAGATAATGAAAATGCATTTAAGTTGGATATTGTGGAAACACCACAATATTTACTAGGATACCACGAAATGGATTTAATGCAAAATTCACTTCGTTTTCTTAACAATTTAAAAAAATGGCTTAACTCACTCCGTACGAAAACAGCATTTATGAAAAACAACCCAGACTGGCTAAATAGAGTTATTACTTTTGAAAACATCGAAGAACCACATACACCTTCTGACAGCAAAAGAGGAAGACCTGCAAAAACTATAAACGAGTGTTCTGAGTACACAATAAAACGTAAACATGAAAATGCCACAAAAGATATTTCTAAATCGCGTCTTTCAGAAGCATTATGTCCTAAGTTTGTAAAAGGTAAAAATAAATCAAAGCCCGACGTTACAAAAGCTGTGGTGCCTGCAAGCCCAGTTCAACTGCAGAGGATTAAAGGGAGTAGTCCTACTCCACCAAATGGTTTACCCACAAAGTATAATATAGTTAGAAGAAGCCTTAGCGTTGCTTATGGAATTCGGATTGTCAAAGGAAAATAGTTTACAAAGCTTTTTAAATAATCATAATGTGAATATTTTTCCTGGAAACAAAAAGGCTATATCTGCCAAAAAAAAGAAGCTATCTTATGTAAAAGTTACTGAAGTGTCGGAAAAAGTAAGGTTGCAAGACTTAATGGATCACACAGCCAAACGTCTTATTTAAAGTTTGCCTAAGGAGGAAGCAGTATCACTTTCAGAAAGGCTTACATTGATAAATAATTGGTGATGTGATAAATCATCCAGTCAAAATGCTTACAAGCAAGTAATATCGACAAATGACACAACTATTACAGATACAAATATGATTATTGCTTCTGTAGTTTCTTAACGACTGAGAAGTGAAATCGCTAAGCCTATTATCAGTTTTTTTTGGCCCTCCGAAATTTTTTTTAATATGCAACGAGTCTTCAGAAATAATCAAATAGATCAATATAAAAAAGCAAATGTCTGTTATTGATGTGAAGAATGGAATAATTGTTTCGATTGATTATGAATTTTCTCTTACAATGATTGATGGCAAAGTCTTAAATGTAATAACAGATACCTCGTCAACTTTAAAGTATGCAATTTGCAAAAAGTCACAGAAAGACTTTCAAAATTTTTATGATTTAAGTGATGAGCAAAACTTTAAATATGGTGACATGGTGGAGACAATTTTTAGATTCTGCATTCGGCGAATATGTGATGAGCCTAGTGTAAATTTAATTCATTCGTGGGTGCAGAGATTCTGGTTAAAAGCAGTTTACTTTAAAATCCGCGACTTTCAATACGAAAAAGAGCAGCCAATAGGAGCTGGTGTACTTTAAGAGAGTATATTAGGGCCAATTTTCTACATTTTTTACAGAGCAGATATGTCAACCAATAATTTTACACACACGTCAACATTTGCTGATGATACCGCTTTTTTCAGTATTCATAAAGACCCTAAAGAGGTTTCGAACCAACTGCAACAATACCTTACTTAAGTAGGGAAATGGGCGAATTTATGGGAAATAAAAATTAATGAATCTTCGCTTAAACGAACTAACAATAAGTATTCAAATCTTAAGACTAAGGAAATAATATTAGTCCAGCCAGTGCCAGACTAAAATTTAAGTTCTCATTTTAGAAATAGTTATCTTCATCTAAGCGCAATCTCTCCTTTTCAGGCGGCAGTGCTCATTATGTTGCAAGGTACTTAGAGCGAGCGGGGTTGGATGTGTTTCCAGCTTATTTAAATACTTGTCCACATATTTCAGGATTTCGCATTTAACAAGTGGAACATCTAGATTCTTATGGATTTTGCTGTTTGACATACCACGGAGCATCAGTTATCATTCTTGGGATTTTATTTTGATCGCGTTGAATTTTTTTTATGTTATAGGCGGAAGAAGTGCCCCATAGTTTTATACCGTAGCACCAAATTGATTTTTATTCAGCTTTGCATCTATATGAAGCTTCCATGTGAGGCGGCGATCCAGGTGAATACCAAGATATTGTGTCTCGGATCGTTGAGGCACCAAATGGTTGTTAATAGTGATTGGAGGGCACGTTTCTTTGCGTCAGGTAAAAGTTGCGTGAGCACATTTTTGTTCATTTATTTTTATTCACCATAACTTTGCCCATTTCTCAACTTTGCTTACGTGTTGTTGCAGCTGATTCGAACCCTGTTTAGGGTCTTTATGAGTACTAAGAAAAGCAGTGTCGTCAGCATATATCAACGTTTTTTTCCATATTTTTATTATTGAAGCTTCGCCTTTGGCAAACTAACAATAAGTATTCAAATCTTAAAACTATTTAATTTTTATTAGGCCAGCCAGTGCCAGACTAAAATTCAAGTTCTCATAATAAAATTAATTAATTCAGTAGTTTCATCTAAGTGGAATAGTATCCCTTCTTTTCAGACGAGTGTGTCCACTATGTTGCAAAATGTTTCGAGCGTGTGGATTTGGATGCGTTTCCAGCTTGCTTATATACTTGTCCACAAAATTAAGGATCTCGCAATTAACTATTGGAACTTGCCGATCTTTGAAGATGTTGTTGTTTTTAATGTACCAAGGAGCACCAGTTATCATTCTTAGGATTTTATTTTGACGGCGTTGATTTTTTTCAACGTTGGAGGCGGTAGAAGTGCCCCACAATTGTATCCCGTAGCGCCAAATTGGTTTTAAAATTGAGTTGTAAAAAGTTTACAATCAAGACGAGGCACAGAGTTTCTACCGATTAGCCAGTGGATTTGCGCCGTTTAAAATTTCATCTGTGTCAACTTCGCATCTATATGTGACTTCCATGTGAGACGGCGATCCAGGTGAATGCCAAGATATTTTGTCTCAATTCGTTGAGGCACCGTATGGTTGTTAATAAGAATTGGGGGGCACATTTCCTTGCGTAAAGTAAAAGTAACGTGGGTGCATTTTTGTTCATTTATTTTAATACCCCATAGCTTTGCCCATTTTTCTACTTGGGATACGTGATGTTAAAGTTGCTTTGAGGCCTCTTTAGGGTCTTTATAAATACAGAGAAAGGCGGTATCTTCAGCAAATGTCAACGTTTAAGTAAGATTGTTGGTGGGCATATCTGCTGTGTAAGCAAGTACAGAATTGGACCTAGTATACTCCCTTGAGGTACACCAGCCCCTATTGGTTGAGAAGAACTTATTTGGTTTTCCCTCTTTAATCATAAATTGTCGGCCGCTTATGTATTTTTCTAAAAGGTTAAAAATATTAGATGGAAGATTGAGCTTTAATTTGTTTAACAGGCCTTCATGGCATACTTTGTCGAACGGTTGAGACATCTAAAAAGAGCGCGGAGCAGTATTTCTTTTCCTCAAAGGCTTTTCTTATAACCTGTACCAATCTGTGGGTTTGTTCGATGGTACTGTGTTGATTTTTAAATCCAAATTGGTGATCTGGAATTCAGTTGTTTTCATTCAGGATCGGAGTCATCTTGTTTTTAAGGAATTTTTCAAACAATTTGGACATAGTTGGTAACAGACTTATAGGCCTGTAAGACTCCACCTTCAAAGGATCTTTTCCCGGCTTAGAAATCATCTTCACCAAGGCAACTTTCCATACTGGCGGAAAATGTTCGAGCCACAATATGGCGTTAAAAATAAAAAGAATTATTCTTTTTGCTGTGCAAGGCAGCTCTAAAAGCATTTTGTTGCTGATTTTATTAAATCCAGGAGCTTTTTAATCATTAAGGTTAGCAATAGCTTCTACCACATCTGAATATCGGAAATGTATTTCCATAGGACGCCTAGAAACAACAGGCGGTAATTCTTTCACGTCAGTGCATGTATTAAGAGTGGAGACGTTTCTTAAATGGCTTGCGAGCAGATCGCATTTTTTTTTCATCATTTCTAGCCCAGGATCCTTTTAGATTACGCAGTGGAGGTTTTGCGATTAAGGGTCTTTTGAGACGACTGGCTGATCACCATAGAGAATAATTTGTTTGAGGAGCCGCGTCTAGACCTTCCAAATAGACCTTAATTTATGCAATTCTGTGTACCTCTAGCAAATTTTTTTAAAGATTTGTATAGTTTTCGGAGAGACCACCCATCCATTGGTGTTTCATTCTTGATTTAATTAATATAGCTGAACCACCACATGACCTATCTTTGAGATCTTTCCAATCATAGAAAGTATAGCCACATATTTTGAAAGTTCTTCCAGATGTCATGAGTCTCGGAAATCAGCATGACATCAATTTTTTAGTGTTTTAAAAAGTATTCGAGCTCGTTTTTGTGTTGGCGGATGCCTTTGCGTTCTAGAAAAAACCCTGAGGCAGTTCATGGCCTTTTAAGTAACGCCTGCAAAAGAGTAGACTGCATTTTTTGCATTTTTTGCATCATGCCAGCCATTTGCGCCATTATCTGCGTGAACTGTTTAACTATATTTTCAATTATGGCTTCCAGACGGCTAAAATTGAGACCAGTTGGTTCATTTGTTGGCGCCTCATGTGGTGTTGTTGGCTAGTTAGGCTAACGAATGTTGGGCTGGTTGGACTTAAGTGCGTTAGCATAAGAAACTTGACTTGTTATTGGTTGTGTTAATGGAAGCATACTAGTAGTTGCTGTATTTAACTGCTGTGGAGGGGCAGAAACTATTTTAGTCTTAGATGAACGCCTTACTAAATCAAAACCTCTATAGTTGGCAGTGTGATGACCGCCACAATTGGTGCATTTCTTCACTCTGGGGTCATCTTTTGGTTTATCACACTTGGTCGTGGCATGCAGGTCCCCACACACAACATACACAGAAGGCAACTTACAATAAGCTTTGGTATGGCCGAATACTTGGCAGTTTAAGCACTGTACTGGCCCAGATCGTTTATGTGGGGCTTCAACAACAACTCTGCGATGCAAAATATATCTTAATTCATAAATAGGGTGTGTTTCACCTTTACTCAAATTTGCATCACTAGGCTTAAGCTCCATTTTTAATGATACAGTTTTAGCTTTAAAGCTTTTGCTGCACAAACTTGTTTCTATCTTTTCCGGGTCGACATTAGCGTCAATACCTTTTACAACCACATGGAGTCCTTTTGCGTTTTTAAGTTGGTAAGTGTAAAAGTTTTATTCAGTTTTTTAAATTCTGAAACGGCGGTGCGGTAAGCGTTTTCGTGATTTACCTGAATTTTTGTCTCGTAAATGTTACCACGCTTAATATTATTAACATTAAAATTATTTTCCACGATTAATCCAACTTAAAACCTAATAAGGTCGTTCGAGTTTCTTATCTCAAATAAATTGGAGAAGGTTAAAATGTCTTCTTCTCGGTGAAAGGGGTATCGTTTTCCTCTTCTTGTGGCGAAACGATTTTGAGATGATATTGGCTTTCCTTTATCTTTTGAAATTTTGGCTGGTTTGGTAACCTCTGCGGATTTCGGGCTTATACCCCTTTTAAGAACTGTAATATAGCGGTCCATCCCTACCTGAACCTTTTGGTACCTCGGTATTTTTTTATAATTTTTAAAAAGAGATTGGGCTAAAATTGTCCCTTATTCAGTACACTTATTTAAATAAGCGCACTTGCACTTCAATTGTTTTTAACTATTATAGGTTTTGCAATCAAATAGTTTTCATTATATTCAGGGTCTCTGATGTTTTCATTGCTAACGCTTGAGCTTAACACAATGTAAGCATTTCGGCTATTAGGCCCACTGTTACGACGATTACTGTTACTCATTAACCGTTCGCTTTTTTATTATTTAGTTTATTGTTTTTTTCTTTTCTCACTAATATGTGTATGCAAGTATGTATATTAATAAATTCGTTTGCCACTTATTACTAATATCACCTTTTACCAATATTACACCCGCGTAGACACGTTCGTACACTACGAGATTAAGAATGCAATAGCCATACAAATGAACAATTTTTATAAAATTTTTGATGCGTTTTATCTGGGAAACTATAACAGCTGTTGACTTTAAATGTTCTACAAAAAGTAATGATACAATAATTTTTACATTTTGAAAAAAATAGTTTGATAGTTATTAAATTTTTAATACGAATAATGTCGAAAACTGTTAAAACCCTCTGCCTTAAACCTTCTACTTGGTACTTGTACATAAAAACGTTAAATATTTTTATCAAAAACTGGGATTGCTATATACTTCAAACCCGTCACCAAACATTTTTATTTGATTATTTGCGGTACGAAAAAACTTGGCTAGAAAAGACTGCAAGATATATAAGAGCCCCACTGTGAAGGGTATATAGATTCGGCATAGCCGAATATAGCGCTCTTACTTGTTGATTTTGGTTTTGCACCTAAGCAGTTTCTATTTTGCTCAGGGTTTCTAATGTTTTCGTTGCTAACACTTGAGCAGCTTAACACGATCTAAGCATTTCGGATACTAGGCCCACTTTTACGACGATTATTATCACTCATCCCCCGTTAGTTTTTTTATATTTGGCTTTTTATTTTCTCTTCTCGCTGAAGTATTTTTATGTTTGTATCAGAGCTGCCAGGTTAGCTAGCAAAATTTTACGATTTTTATCGAAAAATTTACATTTTTACATAAAAAGTTACATTTATAAAAAGAAAAACTAAATCATAAAGACCTTGGTTTTTGGACAGAAAATTTTAATAAAATCAATTGAACTACATAGTTTTGAATAAGCTGCACAATTAAATTGGGACAATTTTTGTTAAGTCAAAAGTGATGTCATCTTTAATGTACTTAAAATATTTTATTTCAAAATGTTTGTTTGTAAAAAGCCAACTAATAAAAAAAATTAGAAGGGCTCTACTCAAAACTCCCTTCATTGTTTAAACATTTTCAAAAGAAGCTTATTATATTGGCTGCAAGAAAGGAGTGGGGACATACTGGCCATCGTGCTGCAATGTGTCGAAAAAGGGCTACCACTTTTTTACCTGTACAGCTATAATTGATCGCTTGTACGAGTACATCTAAAAAACTATTTTGCCGAGCAAATATCGAATAACAATTTTGGGCGGGTAAGTCAAAGTGCAGCTTTCGTTGATGTTTAGTGTGTTAATAAATTTAGAATGCCAGGAATTGAGGGCACTTATCTTAAAAACTTAGGTATAGAAATCGCACCTAAAGACTGGATTTGTATGTGTGTTTGGGATTTTTTCCCCAAATGGTTTTTAAAATTGCATCAACTGCAAGCCCTAATAATTGTATTCAAATAAGTATGTATTGAATAAATACCAGTAGATAGGTTTTCTATATCCTTATCAGTGAGAAAATTAAATCTCTTAGGAAGATATAACATTTTTGAGTCCAATTCCAAAACAATTACGTCTCCATATTTGGTATTTACATGTTTTGCTTGTATTATGAAATAGTCCTGTCCATCTTTCATATCCTAAAGACTTAGGATTTGTTTTAAATTTAATTGGTAAAAGGTTGATACCAAGCCCATATTGATGTTCATCGTTGAAATCTTTCTTATTTAATGCTTAAAAAGGATATAAAACGATCAATTTATAGACAACTTTCTAAATCAATTTGTTTTAAGATTAATCAAGTAATAAAAAATACTCATCTTTAACAATGAACACTCAAATAAACTCTTACTAGAAAGTAAATTTAAAAAAAAGAAAAAACCAAAATGCAAAACAAGAAATAATAAAAAATATATATTTTATACTCAGTCTGACTACCTTCAAGGTATTTGTGTACCTTTCTGTGACACAGATGCATATAAGAATACACATGCTTTCTAATTGAGTATATCAACAACAACAACAACAACAAAAACAACAACAACACCAATATAATAAAGCAATAACAATGTATAGAATTCATAAAAATATGTTCCATGTATTTCCTCCTAAAAATATTCTTAAAACAAGGAACTTAACTGTCAAATATATTGTAACATAATGAATTAAACTTGAATTAAAAAAGTTAAATATACTATGTTTAAAGTTGCAACTCTAATAACTCACAATTGTGACTTCCTTAGCCTGCAGTAAACAGAATGTAAAAACCCACATGCGCATGTGGTTCTGACGTCACGATAATTTTAGTCATTTCGGTTGCATTTCTTAAATAACATAACTAACTGCATGTCGTATAATTTTGCTAGTACACAAAATGCTATTTTGTCCCAAAACCGCAATGCGACACATGTAGCCTTAGCTAACACATTTGCAAATGTAATTCGTGATCTTAAACTCGTTGTGTGCGGACGTGTTACGCGAGTGTTAATAAGAGCGAATATTTGTAATAGGTGGCAAACAATTCTTATTATATATATATTATATACTAGCTGACCCGGTGAACTTCGTACCACCTACCAATTATTGAATATATGGACTTTTTAAAAAGAGTTCAACGTTTATGTAGTCAAATAGTTCATTGGAATATATTTACATAGAAAACAAAAATTCAAAAAGATTACAAAAATAAGGCGTTTCAGGTAAAAGCTGTTAAGAAAGCTATGTATTTTCGTGCATGGGTTATGTTTAGGGTAATTCTCTTCAGTGCAGTACCTTGTGATATACGAAATTTTTCTTTTTTTAATCAGGCGCAAGTACAAATAAAGCAGATGGTTTGCCCACACGTGAACATGCAACGTATATTTGGCCATGAGAAAAGCATGTATTTTCTAAATTAAGACCACAAATACTCAAGGATTGTCCTTGTGATTTGTTAATCGTCATTGCGAATGCAAGACGAATAGGAAATTCAATTCGTTTGAACTCAAAAGGCATATCGGTTGGTATCATCGGAATTATCGGTATGAGAACTTCTTCCTTTTTGAATTTTCCTCTTAGTATAATTGCGTGTATAACACGGACCATCAGTTTCGGATTACCAAATGCGTTCCATTGCAAAGTTTTGGTTGGTTTAAATTTCAAAGCACGATAACTACCGAGCCAACCTTCAGTTGTAAGTTGTGCGGGGGTAAGCTAGGCACATCCAAGGAGTTAAGAACTTCAGTTGGATAGTTTGTGGCTTCATATTCGTTTGTTACACAATCAAAAGATTTAAAAGAATGCAGAGTACCAACGATTTGATTCTGAACTATTTACAAAGTTTAAATCATCAACATCTATATTTTTCCCATTAGCAATTATGTTGAAAAATACTTTCCAACTCTTCTTTTGACGATACAAAATTACAAAAATTTTGAGGAAACGAAATCAATCCGTTTGATTCGTCGACAGGAATACGGCCATTACCGATAGTCAACAATTGGTTGGAGAAATCTTGAGGTAATATATCGTTGAGCAATGTAACTTTCATGTTTTCTGTCATCTGCAGTATCTTTGGAAAACGCCACAGACTTGAGGATTTAACGCAAGCATTTTTTTGATCAGCCGCCGTCGATATTAGACTGGCAGACAGTAAAATCATTGCACCTCCAAAACATCTTGGGTCACTGCGCAGATAATGATTTTACACGTACTAAAACTTTGGACATGACGAAGTTTTTCGCAATGTTACATATTGGTTGCTCTATATTTTGAAGGTTTAATGGCAATTTAAACGCTGAGTGAGCTGTGCGGCATCCTTTTTACAATGTGGCCGCTATTCCAGATGAAGCTTCCGCTGCAGCAATGTTGGATCTCGCATGAACAGTGGCTAAAATCAATGACATGACGAATGTCTTTCCAGTTCCACCGGGGGCATCCAAGAAAAGAAAACACCGTTTCCATCATCAATTGCCTTCCATCATCAAAAACCTTAATTTGAACTAATTGGTTCAACTCACGTCGATCGTATTCACGTTCACGCTTCAATTGTCGATTTAGTAGCTCATTCAATTTATGTTCTGGTGCTGGCAGTCCTAACCTGACTAACAAACTGCCGCAAGGTAACGCATGTCTTCAATCAAGAGCTAGTCCCGGTTATGCATATTCGCATTAACTTCAAGATTTGGATTTCTCGAGCAGACACGATATTGATGTAAAATGTCTTTTGACATATTGTCTTTTGTTCCACAGGTCACTTGGATTTGACGGGAAGCATGTCAAAATGATAATATCAAGTAATGTTCGTATCTGGCTTGGATATGCAGATATAATTGCCTCAGCGCTTGTCGTATCCCAATGAGTATCGTTTTCAAACAAATTGAGTTCTTGACACGCAGCACAAAATGTTGGGCAGACTATACCATAAACAGTACGAAATGCCGCAATAAAAACATTCTTCGGATGAACTGTATAAATGCAACCAAGAGCATCACTTAAACGCACATTTGGTGGCCAGGAACCATAGTGCCTTTCTTTTGACGTTAAAATTTTTTTTAAGAAGCGTTCCAAGTGTAATACCGTGGCATCCCCGAGTAAAGTAAAGTTTGGGCAAACGGATCGCTTTGACAAACAGCAAAGAAACTTGTCAATGTTGCCGCTGGAGGTATTTCAGCACGTTGAACAATATTTGCCGCGGTGAAATATACTCGTTGGACATTCTCCAGATGCACCGCTAAATGTACAACAGTGGGATGAATAGGAAATGAGAAATACGCCACGCTGCCTCATTTCAGTTCACATATCGCCCAACTTGATAACCCGTAATTTTGTCGTTGCCATTGGAGGTTTGGATGCTAAAAACAGCCACATCGCTGTCTTTCGTGACATATTTGCAGATGTACTTGATCGACTTCATTGAATTAGAATATTCAACATTGCAATGTGTCTTAAATGATTTGGAAAGAAATGGCGAATATGGCACAGTCCAACTGTTGTCAATCACAAAATCGTTTCTTTTCACTTTCTTTGTAATAGTTTGTCCGTTGTCATTGGGCGATAAACGCCGATACAGTAGATAACCGTCATGGCCAGTGATAGTTTCCGCCGTCAATTTTCGTGGATAATGTTTGGAACACTTGCCGTCGACCATGCACGGAGATTGGGGGTTGATGGTGCCACACGGTCCATGAATAATATTTGTAATTACAACATTATGTAGTTCTAGATCTGTATCGGGAGCAGGAATTTCGGCACTTATAATATAATCTATCTGGTCTGGTCGAACTTTTTCGACTAACCAAATAAGAATGTGTGCATGCGGCAAGCCTCGTTTTTGCCATTTTATTAAATACATCCAGCATCGAGTATCTCCGAACACGTATTGCCTAAACATACACAAATCACGAAACATTATCCTTAATAGCATGTCAATAACGTTCCCTACCAGAACAGTGACGGTCATTTGACCGGTCATATGACCGACACAGATGACCGGTCAATCGGTTATTATTTTCTATCATTTTCTTAAGGGCGATGTGAAAAAAATTACCGAAACTTTGTGTACGTGTGATCTTGCATCTCTCTCGCACCTTCAGATGTGATAGAAATATTGGTCACAAATGACCGAAAGAAAATGTTTTAGTGTTAGTTTCGGTCACAAATTTCTTGTAGGGGTTATAAACATGTTTGTTTGTTTCTTTGATAATTACTGAAAATTACTGATAAAGCGTGAATAGAAAAGCTGGGAAGCTATTACCAAGTAAAAACTTCACAAACAGTTCAGTTTATAATGGCTTCATTATTTTGTAGCCCTATCCGCCACTTGTAAATAATTTTGTTTTTATTTTTTTAAATGTTTGTTGTGCTTACCAAAACAATAAATAGAAAAAAAATTGCGTTAATGACTCGCTAACTGACAGACAGATTCATCATTGCATAGCCTAAATGCTTAGGGCAAGACTTAAAAAAGAACTAAAAAAAGATAGAATTATTATTTAATATGCGCTCGACAGGTTTCAAAGTTATGAATGCATTTTTAGTACTTTTTTGAAATATTAGACCAGCAGAGGCGAGACAGGATAAAAAACCATATTTTGAAACGGCTCATATATGAATATAAAATCTTGATAACTTTGATCCTAAGGGGAATAAAGGGATAAACATTTTATTGGTATTGTTAGGTTATTTCTGTTACTTTTAAACTAATAATTTAAATTGCGTTCAACTGGTTTAAAAAAAATTTGAACACGTTTTTTGAAGTTTTTTTTTACAGTTATTGAGGCTTATATAAGAAAGCATATTTGTTGTATGGAAGGTGCCATACCCATTATCTCCTCTTTCCCTATACTCACGTAAATTATGTATATTAGCACACATAAACATACATAGACAATTTGGAGACTCTAGGTATAAGAATTATTGAAGTACATGTAAAAAAAATTCCAATTGTATGGGAGGTGCCACACCAAAAAGTTTAAAGACCTTAGCTGTTACAGTTATTGAGATACATATATAAATATTTCCATGCTATTAGAGGTTTCACACCCATAGTTCACTTCCTGCCTATACTCATCTTAGTTATGCATGTTAGCACTATAAACATCCGTACTAAATTTGGAGATTTCAGCTGTTAAATTTATTGACATATATATGTAAAAGATTTTTTTCTTGTAAAGGAGGTGCCACGGCTATTATTATCTTCACGCCCAAACTCAGCTTAATTGCAAACATTAACATTGTTAACACCTACACAAAATTTGGAGACTTTAACCCATACACAGCTGAATTATGCATATTACCATTATTAACATCTTTACAAAGTTTTGAGAGTTCAACTGTTACAGTTATTGAGATATATAAAAAAACCTATTTTCGTTGTATGGGAGATGCGACGCCCATTTCTTTTTTTCCGCCCATACAGAGCACAATTATGCATATTAGCTCTATAAACATCCGTACGAAGTTTGGAGACTTCAGCTATTACAGTTGTTGAGATATATTCAAAAAACTATTTTCGTTGTATGGAAGGTGCCACGCCCATTTATTTCTTTCCACCTATACAAAGCTCAATTATGCATATTAGCAGTATAAACATCCGTACGGAGTATGGGGACTTCAGCTATTACAGTTGTTGAGATATATTCAAAAAACTATTTTTGTTGTATGGGAGGTGCTACGCCCATTTATTTCTTTCCGCCCATACAAAGCTCAGTTATGCATATTAGCACTATAAACATCCGTACGAAGTTTGGAGATTTCAGCTGTTACAGTTATTGAGATATATAAAAAAAACTATTTTCGTTGTATGGAAGGTGCCACGCCCATTTATTTATTCCCGCCTATACAAAGCTCAATTATGCATATTAGCACTCTAAACATCCGTAAGAAGTTTGGAGACTTCAGTTATTACAGTTATTAAGATATATGCAAAAAACTATTTTCGTTGTATGGGAGGTGCCACGCCTATTTATTTTTTCCCGCCCATACAAAGCTTAATTATGTATGTTAGCACTAAAAACATCTGTACGAAGTTTTGAGACTTCAGCTTGTACAGTTGTTGAGATATATATGTACAAAAAACTATTTTCGTTGTATAGAGGGTGCCACGCCCATTTATTTCTTCCCGCCCATACAAAGCTCAATTATGCATATTAGCACTATAAACATCCGTACGAAGTATGGAGACTTCAGCTATTACAGTTATTAAGATATATGCAAAAAACTATTTTCGTTGTAAGGGAGATGCCACGCCTATTTATTTTTTCCCGCCCATACAAAGCTTAATTATGCATGTTAGTACTATAAACATCCGTACGAAGTTTGGAGCCTTAAGCTATTACAGTTGTTGAGATATATACAAAAAACTATTTTCGTTGTATGGGAGGTGCCACGCCCATTTATTTCTTCCCGCCCGTACAAAGCTCAATTATGCATATTAGCACTATTAACATCTGTACGAAGTTTAAAGACTTCAGCTATTACAGTTATTAAGATATATACAAAAAACTATTTTCGTTGTATGGGAGGTGCCACGCCTATTTATTTTTTCCCGCCCATACAAAGGTTAATTATGCATGTTAGTACTATAAACATCCGTACGAAGTTTGGAGACTTCAGCTATGACAGTTATTGAGATATATACAAAAAACTATTTTCGTTGTATGGGAGGAGCCACGCCCATTTATTTCTTCCCGCCCATACAAAGCTCAATTATGCATATTAGCACTATAAACATCCGTACGAAGTTTGGAGACTTCAGCTATTACAGTTATTAAGATATATACAAAAAACTATTTTCGTTGTATGGGAGGTGCCACGCCTATTTATTTTTTCCTGCCCATACAAAGCTCAATTATGCATGTTAGTACTATAAACATCCGTACGAAGTTTGGAGACTTCAGCTATTATAGTTATTGAGAAATATACAAAAAACTGTTTTTGTTGTATGGGAGGTGCCACGCCCATTTATTTGTTTCCGCCCATAAACAACACAACTATGCACATCAGTATATAACTTACCTATACCAAGTTTGGAGACTTCAGCTATAATAGGTATTGAGGTATGTGAAAAAAACTGTTTAATTTGTATGGGAGGTGCCACGCCCAGTCGGAATTTCCAAAAAATAATAAGCCTAAAACGCATTCCCAGATATCGGGTATGTCTTTTTTTCAAGTTTCATTAAAATCGGTCCAGCCTTTCTCGAGTTATAAGCGGTGTCACTAACAAAAAAAAAATTGTTCTTTTATATATAAGATTATATTGTATACATAAGTAAAAAAAAAACCAAAACAAACTTAATAAAAAAAATCAAACGATAAATGACAGTGGGCCTAATGACAGAAATGCTTATATTGTGTTAAGCTCCACAAGCGTGAGCAATGAAAACATAAGAGACCCTGAATACAATAAAAACTATTTGAGTGAGAAACCAAAAATAAATACAAAAAATTTAAGTGCAAGTGCACCAAATTTATATAAGCGTTTTAAACAAGGGACAAATTTAGCCCAATCTCTTTTTAAAAATAATAAAAGAAATACCGAGGTACCATCCTCATCGCGGACTTCCTTTTTGAATTAAGAAATTGAACCTACAGTTGCTAAAGACGGTTACAGTCCATTTTCTTCACAAGCTCCAAGGATCCAGGTAGGAATGGACCGTTTTATAACAGTTCTTAAGAGGGGAAGAAGCCCCAAATCGGCAAAGGTTACCATCCCAACAAAAATTTTGAAAGATGAAGAAAAGCCGACCTCATCGCAAAACCGTTTTGCCATTTTGCAGGAGGAAAATGAGGCCCCATTACCCGAAAGGAAGTCATTTATGCCTCCCCCAATATATTTGAGAGAGAAAAACTCAATTGACCTCATAAAGTTTTTAGTTGAATTAATAGGCGAAAACAGTTTTTATGTTACGAACATAAATGAAACTAAAATTCAAGTGAATCACGAAAACGCTTACCGCACTACGGTTTCGAACTTGGAAAACATAAGAAAAACTTCTACGCCTACCAACTTAAGAATGCAAAAGGTCTCCAGGTTGTTATCAAAGGTATTGATTCCAATGTTGATCCAGAGGAGATTAAGGCCAGTTTGTGCAGCAAAGGCTTTAAAGCCAAGTTTGTATAAAATATTAGAAACAGGGAAAGGTATCCTCAACCATTATTCCGAGTGGAGCTTGAGCCTGGTGATGTAAATTAAAAAAAAATGAGAATCACCCTATATATGACCTAAAATATATTTTGCACCGTAGAGTTGTAGTTGAAGCGCCACATAAGCGATCTGGGCCCGTACAGTGCTTGAACTGCCAGGAATATGGTCACACCAAGGCTTATTGCAAGTTGCCTTATGTTTGTGTTATTTGTGGAGACCTGCATGCTACGACCAAGTGCGACAAACCAAAAAATGATCCTCGGGTGAAGAAATGCAGCAATTGCGGAAGAAACCACACGGCCAAATATAGAGGTTGTCCCGTTTTTGATTCAGTTAAGCACTTATCTAAGCCGAAAATAGTTCCTGCCCCTTTCCAGCCTTTAAATATACCAACTACAAACATGCCTCCATTAGCACAACCCACTACAAGTCAAGTTTCCTACGCCAACGCATTAAAGTCTAACCATCCCAATGCACTTAAGCCTGCCAAACCTACAACACAACAAGAGGTGCCAACGAATGAACCAACTGGGTCCAATTTTAGCCGCCTCGAAGCCGTAATTGACAATATAGTTAAAAAACTTACGCAGATCATGGCGCAAATGGCTGTCATGATGCAAAAAATACAAAAAATGCAGTCTGCACTTTTGCAGGTCATGCTTAAAAGGCCATGAACTGCTTTAGAGTTTGTTTCTGGAACGCTAACGACATCCGCCAACACAAAAACGAACTCGAACATTTTTTAATAAACCAAAAAATTGATGTTATGTTGATTTCTGAGACGCATATGACATCTAAAAGTAATTTAAAAATTAGAGGTTATTCTTTTTACGATTCAAAGGATCCCAGAGATAGATCATGTGGTAGCTCGGCTATAATAATCAAATCGAGAATCAAACGCCAATGGATGGGTGGTCTCTCCAAATGTTATATATAAGCAACAAACGTTTGCGTTGATGAATTTTTCCATAATCTCGTTATTTCGTCATTGTATTGTCCACCCAGGTTCTCCATAACAAAGGATCAGTTCAACAGTTTTTACAAATCTTTAGGTCCCCGCTTAATAGCTGCTGGAGACTATAACGCTAAGCATACGTACTGGGGCTCTCGCCTAATAAGTCCCAGGGGTCGTGTTTTGTGTGATTCCGTATCTGACAACCGACATATTGGCCAACTGATCACAACAAAATTCCAGACGTTATCGATTTTGGCGTAACAAAAGGTATATTCCCGGAACTTACCGAAGCTCAAGCCTCGTTAGATTTATCTTCTGACCACTCTCCCACTTTAATTGCTATTTTTAGTCCTCATCAAATACCAACTAGTGATATTTTTTCATTTAAAAGAGTTAATTGGTTAAAATACAAAAATTTTGTCAGCACTCACTGCTCGGAAAACCAACCGCTAAAAACTCCTGAAGACATCGATGATTGTCTGAGCAGCTTTAATGAGAACATAAAAGAAAGCCGTTGATCATGCTTCTTAGTATCGTCAGACAAAATACAACAAAATTTTTTCAGCCGATGTGCAACAGCTTTTATCTGAAAAAAGAAGAGCCCGAAGAGAATGGCAAAAGCACAGATCACCCCAACTTAAAGCCAAGTTGAAGGAATGTACAAACCAATTGAAAAATTTGTTAGAGGTTCGCCGATTGGCATCTCTTAAGGAACACCTCGAAGGTCTAGACTCGACTCCTCAGACAAATTATTCACTATGGCGATCAGCGAAATATCTTAAAAAACCCGTTATGGCGAAACCACCACTACTTAATCTGAGAGGATCATGAGCAAGAAAAGATGAAGAAAAATGTGATCTGCTTGCAAATCATTTAACAAATGTCTTCACTCCAAATCAGTGGTCTTCACAAAGAGAAACGCACTTAAAATGAGAGTATTATTGTCAGCGTTGCCATTATTTTTTTTATAAGAACTGCAAATTTGGAAAGAACAAATCTGCATTTTAAGTGAAAAAACAGAACATAACAAATTATATATAAAAAAAAATAAAAACATAGCACAACATATCGCGCTCATTCAGTAATGCAGTACTAACTGAAAAATGTAAAAATAAAAACCAAAATAATTCATTTTTATAAAAAAATTAAAGTATTGTTTTTACTATATTTGTTTTTGTGTATCAGTGTTTTGTAAGCTTATGTTTTTTTTTTTATTTCAAGGCAAAATATAAAATTATTAATATTTTGTTTTATTATAACGATATTTTTTAGCTAATTCTAAGCTGATGATATGTGAAGCCTTGATTTGGCTATCTGTATTGGTAGAGTTATTTGAGCATCTATTTTGGATAGAAAGATTTTTGAGTCGAAAATCTTCTTTTAGTTTTTTTTTAATTGATTTCGCTCATTTCCTGAAACATAATGAAACTCAATATGCATTGTATGCCGCTTAAGGTGCGATGCAAACATATTCTTTAGTAACTGGTTGCATAAAAGGCACTCAGCCTCTTTGAATATGTTTAAAGAAAACAAAAAAGATTTTCCCACTTAATATCCCACATAATTATTATAATATAATATAATATTTTTTTCTAAAATGCTGTAAAAAATGTATATGTATGTCCGTAGGATTTTACCTGAATTATGAAAAAGTTTTTAAATTACATAAATTTATGTAGCTTGCTATCAATTTCTTACTGTAATTATCAAAAAAATTTTAGCTCTACCTATATTGCACACATAAAGAGCTTCAAATTATTTTTGGATAATTACACACTAATTGGCAACGCTGCAGTGCAGAAAAAACATTTTTAGCTCTCTCTGAAAATAAAAACATGCGACATACACCTACTCTGTTTGAAAGCTAACAAGCTACTATTTGAAATTGTTTATTTTTCATATGTTTGTTGTTTTGATTATGATTACCGTTTGCATTGATGAAAACAAAGCGTATGGATTGTTTATTTATGAAAGATTGTGTAATGTTAATAATTTATTATGTTTTCTTAAGTTTACGATCGAAAAATAAAATAAAAATAGCTCGCCATGAATTATAAAAGCAATATCAGTTAACAAAATACGATATTTATTTTAAAATACAATTTAATCAGGATTAGTTATTCAGTTGCTGTTTGCAGATTTTAAGAATCATTTTGGTAGGAAAACAATTTATTTTGGAAAACCCTGGTTGTATTATTCACGAAGAGAGTAAGTAAAAACCCG
The DNA here is from genome assembly GCA_963583895.1 of Melanophora roralis. Lineage (NCBI taxonomy): Eukaryota > Metazoa > Arthropoda > Insecta > Diptera > Rhinophoridae > Melanophora > Melanophora roralis. Next base: position 54,825,664 of record OY757188.1, read on the forward strand.
AAAATCTTCGTTAGCTGGGTAATATGGGTGAAGACCACTGCTCCAAATACATGCACTGACATGAGTAAATTACCGCCTGTCGTTGCTAGATGTCCTATGGAAATACGTTTTCAGTTGTCAGATGTCGTAGAGGCTATCAATAATTTGAATACTAAAAAAGCTCCTGGCATTGATGAAATCAGCAACAAAATGCTCTTGGAACTGCCTTGCACAGCAAAAAGAGAAATTTTTTTTATTTTTAACGCCATATTACGGCTCGAACATTTTCCGCCAGTATGGAAAGTTGCCTTAGTAAAGATGATTCCTAAGCCGGGAAAAGATCCTTCGAAGGTGGAGTCTTACAGGCCTATAAGTCTGTTACCAACTATGTCCAAATTGTTTGAAAAATTGATTAAAAACAAGCTGACTACGATCCTGAATGAAAACAACTGCATTCCAGATCACCAATTTGGATTTAGAAATCAACATAGTACCATCAAACAAACCCACAGATTGGTACAGGTTATAAGAGAAGCCTTTGAGGAAAAGAAATACTGCCCCGCGCTCTTTATAGATGTCTCTCGAGCGTTGGACAAAGTATGGCATGAAGGCCTGTTAAACAAATTAAAGCTCAACCTGCGATCTAATATTTTCAACCTTTTAGAAACATAGATAACCGGCCGACAATTTATGATTAAAGAGGGAAATCAAATAAGTTCTTCTCAACCAATAGGGGCTGGTGTACCTCAAGGGAGTATACTAGGTCCAATTCTGTACTTGCTTTACACAGCAGATATGCCCACAAACAATCTTATTCATACGTCGACATTTGCTGATGATACCGCCTTTCTCAATATTCATAAAGACCCTAAAGAGGCCTCAGTACAACTTCAACATCACGTATCCCAAGTAGAAAAATGGGGTATTAAAATAAATGAACAAAAATGCACCCACGTTACTTTTACGTTACGCAAGGAAATGTGCCCCCAATTCTTATTAACAACCATATGGTGCCTCAACGAATTGAGACGAAATATCTTGACATTCACCTGGATCGCCGCCTCACATGGAAGTCACATATAGATGCGAAGTTGACACAGATGAAACTTAAAACGGCCCAAATCCACTGGCTAATCGGTAGAAACTTTGTGCTACGTCTTGATTATAAACTTTTACTTTACAACTCAATTTTGAAACCAAATTGGTGCTACGGGATGCAATTATGGGGTATTGCTTCCGCCTCCAACATTAAAAAAATTCAACGCTGTCAAAATAAAATCCTAAGAATGATAACTGATGCTCCTTGGTACATTAAAAACAGGAATATTCACAAAGATATGCAAGTTTCACTAGTTTAATGCGAAATTTTTAATTATGTGGACAAGCATTTAAGCAAGCTGGTAACACATCCACATCCGCTCGCTCGAAACATTTTGCAACATAGTGGACACACTCGTCTGAAAAGAAGGGATACTATTGCACTTAGATGAAACTACTGAATTAATTAATTTAATTAATTTTATTATGAGAACTTGAATTTTAGTCTGGTACTGGCTGGTCTAATAAAAATTAAATAGTTTTAAGATTTGAATACTTATTGTTAGTTCGCCAAAGGTGAAGATTCAATAATAGAAATATGAAAAAAAAAACATTTGCAAATGTAGCACATGTTATTGACTATATGTGTTGTACTAGTAGACAATATGCAGCAGATGTACGCACTTGGCATTAGTCCATGTCTTAATCCTACGTGCGCATATGTATTTCTAATACACGGCATACTACTAGTAATGATTAACAACGCTGTCAACTTTCTCAACTAGCAATGCTTTTAGTGCTTTATTTATTTAATCAGAAAAAGAAGCGATTTTTGTTGAGCTTTTATTTATTTTCAATAGCGACTTGTTTTTCTTGATGTAAAAAGAAATTTTGTTTTGTAATACATAAGATATCAGATATAACTCACTAGGAAAAAAACTATCTACATATAAAAAGGTATAACAGGCGCACCTTGTCTTTTTTTTAAATTTTTCAATATAAAAAATATTCCTTATTAAAAGAACTTTAAAAAAAACTGATAGAGAGAAATATTTGCGATGCACCAATAATAAAACATGTTTTTAAAAACAAAATTAGTACCAAACAATAAAAAAATTTACGTTAATTATTCTTCGAATTTGTATACACAATCAATATATAAAAACAAATCCGTCTAGAATAAAACTTTGAGTCAACATTTTTTTTTCAATGCAGAAACTATTACAAAAACAACAAAAATTAATGTTTTAAAATAAACAATCTAAACGCCTTTAAATGGAAAACATATGCGCACGCGGTATAAAAATGTTGTGTCAAATTTGTTTGCTGTTACATATTTTACGACGGCGTCATATGCTTGTTTAAATGTGCAATTATCCCAATTGGTATGAAGCATGTTAGTAAACGGCATGTAAAAATACACGTATTTGCATGTGATTTATAAGCTACATTCGGCTTACATGCAAATATGTATAACATGTGAGTATCCTAAAAAGTACAAAAACAAAGCATGTAGCCATTGTTGATTCGTGATGACGTCAAAATTACGTCAGCACATGTGGCTTTTAACATTCCGTGTACTGTAGGCTTTACACTTCTTCTTCAAAGCAGAAAAACTAACAAATAATTTTACCAAAATAAATTACTATCAATTCTTACACCATAGAAAAAAAATATCTTTTTTCTTTTTAAAACGCAGTTCTTATATTCATGAAACCGTCTACAACAACATACTTAACCTGTGCTTCAACATGCTTTGAAACTTTTGTCCAATACATACATACTATTTTCATTTATATATTTTATTTCATTTTATAAAATTACATCTCCTGATTTCCTTAGCCAAAACTAATATTTATTCTCACACTTGTAACAAAAGCATATAATACATACATACATATCTATATAAAATTTAAATAAATTCCACCGCTCATATAGTTTTCAAATAAGTATATGCCTGTAGCATACTCTAACTTCTAATCTAATCTTGCAGATCATCACACTTGTAAACATGAAACCCTCTACAACATCACACTTTAATTAAAAATTGTAAAAGATCATCACTAACCACCAGATGTTTGTAAACGTTCGGCCAAAAAATATTTGTATATCCCCCTTTTAAATGCTCCTCCTTTCCCTTTCACTATAGCTATTTATAATTTTGATTGTTGCAAGCCACTATACTTGTTAATTACAAAACTGCGTTTAATAGTATACTTGACAAGTGTTTACTCCTATTTTACGCATTTAAAATAATTGTGTTTTCCTTTATTTACACAAATATATATAAACATTTACTATAAACAAACATCATGACCTATATTATAAATCTTATTGCCTGTTCTGCTTTGTAATATACATACATATATACATACATACATATCACCAGTCATAAAATCTAAAATAAATGAAGTCATTTAGCATACCCCAAAAATAATCTTCACACACACACACACATTAGAATCATTGAAAGATCATATACTACCATAGATTTTTAATTACTCCATAAATAAACACGTACTAAGCACCGCCTTACTAAACAATAGAATTTTTATTAACTTCACTTAAAATTACAAATCATAGTTCATTGAACCCTATTTATCAAGAAACCCACAACTAAATCGTTGTAAAATAAATTTATTTTCTCAGCAACCGCTGCACAGTGGGGCCAAACGCAAAAAAATGGTAATAAATCTGTATCTTCGAAAGTATTTGTCCAATTATAAAATAATGTATGAAGCAGTCGTAGAGGAGGACCCAAGGTTTTAGAAAATAAAATTTTGGACTACCCTGTATATACATACGTTGACCTCCTCGGGCTTGCAAAACATTTCTATGCTCATAAATTTAAAATTGTTGTTCTTGACTTTATTTGGTTTTTTGCAAATGTCTGCAATTGTAGTTATGCTAAAAATATTTTTGTATTTTTAAAAAGTTTGTAAGCCTACACAAAAAAATTTATTTAAGTACCTTTATTCGTCTAGCCGCGAAAAATATTCAAAGTCAAAATTTTCAAGGTGATTCCAAAAATGGCATAATTTTGACAAAAATTGAGCTCAATTGATTAACTTTTTTTGCAAATATTTGTAAAAATAATTATTTCTTTCTAAACATTTTTGGAAAAGCAGGCTTTAAAATATATTATTAGTATATTTTTGAAAGGATTTAGACGTGCACCCTACGCCAGGCATTGGTCGAAAATATGGATTTTTTCAACGAAATTTTTTAATTTATTGGCCGAAAAAAAAAACGCAAGCCAGTTTTTGAATAATTGGTTCAAAATTAAAATAACTTATCTTTTGAGGTTTTAGTTTTAGTTAAGTTATTCACCGCCCGCTCAAAAATGGGGTCACGAGAGTAAATGTTATTAATATAAGCAAATTTTAAGATGCGTGTAATATAATAGCTCAGAAAATAACTTAAAGTTTACTTAATTCTTTTTGTTTTTTGTTTAAATAATAAATAACATAATATTATTATAAAGTTTTAAAATCCATTACGTTATCATAAATCAACAATATTTTATAAGGTTTCAAATATAAAAAATTTTCACAAAAAAAACTGTAAATATAATATTTTGGAATTTTTTTAATCTGACCCCTTATTTTTTTCTATAGCTAAAAATATGATATGTATGCAAATCTCCATTTGTTTACCTTTTCAATGATATATAATATTTGTATATTATTAGTTATTTAATACTATATTAACTGCTCTTAAAACAGCTATCTTGCGTCAAATTTGTTGAAAGTCCATTATTTTGTAGGGTGTGTATATACATTAGCTATGGCATAGTGATATATGAAAATTTTTGCAACGAGATTTTGAAGTGCTCCCGGCTTTTATTTTATTAGACTTGGAAAAAAATACATATGGCAAAAAATGGGGGAGTTTGGTTGTGGGTAAATGGCGCCTCATCGAGGTCAAAGTTCATCGTAAAAGCAAAAAAAAATCATAAAATGTCCAATAACTGCCGCGGAGTCGCTCCTAGAGTAGTAGAATGTAAGATTGACCCCCATTAAAATTTCCTCCCCAACATTTTTGTAAAACATACTTACACCCTATCTTCACTCCTTAGGGGGCTTGCCCTACAAAGGGTTAGTTTTTCATAAATTTTACCCCAAACGTCCTAACAAGTTTTGGAGCGCCTCTTGAGGATTCAAAGGTACGACAAACCCCCATTTATTTTTCCCCTTCAACATTATTGTAGAACATACTAACCTCCTATCTCTGCTCCTTAGGGTACATCCCCTTCAAAAAAGTTATAGAAATTTGCCTTCTCCTTCTTACTACTTTCAGGGCTACTATGGAGGACTCAAATGTATAATCGACTATTGATTTTTCTCACCTACCTACCCTATCTGCTCCTTTGTTCGTTAGGATACTTCCCTTCAAATAAGTTTTTTTTTGAAATTCTACTTCTTTCCTAACTACTTTTGGAGGAATGAACTGCAAATTCACGAAATACCGCAATGCAATGCTATACAGAAAAACACAATTATTTCTCTTAATAATACTTATGCATTGAATATATTTAAAAATGGTCTTAATGCATATATTAAGCCAACAATTTTTGCTTCTAAGCCAAAGGACTTGAATGAGGCTGTACAACTTGCAATAGAACTAGAAAAAGACTTTGCTAGTAATGAAAATCAAGTATTATATTTTTATAATGGAAACAATTCAAATAAGCGGAATAATAAAAACAATAACAAAAATAATAACTTTAGAAATAATAATTATAACAGAAACAATATTTCGAATCAGAATAATAGAAATTCGAATTATAACAATAACAGAAATAATAATAATCATAGTAATAATAATAATAATCATAGAAATTATAATAATAATCATAGAAATAATAATAGAAATTATAATAATAATACCTGGAATGATAATAACCATTACAACAATAGACAAAACAACAATAATAATGGTAGACGAAACCGGAATAACAATGGAAATAGCGTACATGTAGTTCAGGAAAACACCGAAGGCCCGGAGATGAACAATCGGAATTTAATCATTCATCCTTCGGGGCAGAATTGAATAAAATTTTTTCTATTTCTAAAAACACTACTAATTATATAGAATTAGACATAGGAACAAAAACTAGCTTAACATTTTTAATAGATACAGGGGCTGATATTTCATTATGTAAATTAGGAAAATTAAATGAAGACCTTTTTATTGATAAAACACAATCATGTTCATTTGCTGGTATAACAAACGAAAAGATAAGATCTATTGGAATCACAGAATTAAATTTTAAATTATATGATAACCAATCAAAACACAATTTCCACATAGTCGATGATGATTTTCCAATACCAACGGACGGAATCTTAGGAAGAGACTTTTTCACAACATTTTTATGCAAAATTGATTATGAAACATTCACGATTTCATTAACTTTACAAGAAACAGAAATTACAATTCCCATGAAATCTACAATAAATAGAGATTACTACATTAAAATAGAGAAACGATCTGAAATTATATGTCCAGTACAATTAAATCTAACGGAAGATAGTATTATTTTAAGTAAAGAATTAGAGTCAGGAATTTTTATAGGGAATACAATAGTTCCAGGATCAGGCATTCCTCATGTTAAATTTCTAAATACAACAGATGAAGATGTAATATTAAAAAATGTTAATTTTGAAATTGAACCATTAAATAAATACGTTTTTCTCACTAAATCCCAAAACAATAAAGACAGATTTAGCAAACTATTACAAACGTTGAAAATTGACAATACTGACAGTAAAGCGACGGATGAATTGATAAACATTTTTAAAGACTATCAAGACATATTTCACTTAGAAGGCGATGTTTTAACAGCAAATAACTTTTATACACAACATCTTAATTTAACCGATGAAACACCAGTTTACATCAAAAACTATAGACTTCCACAAACTCAAGTGGAGGAAATCGATCAACAAGTTCAAAAATTATTTGACGACGATATTATTGAACATTCAACCAGTCCTTACAACTCACCATTACTTGTTGTACCAAAGAAAAGCAATTGAGACAAAGAGAAATGGCGACTTGTAGTAGATTTTAGACAATTGAATAAGAAAATAGTTAACGATAAATTTCCACTTACAAGAATTGAAGATGTATTAGATAAATTGGGAAGAGCAAAATATTTTTCAACTCTGGATATGACAAGCTCGTTTCATCAGATTAATTTAGATAAAGAATCAAGAAAACCAACTGCATTTTCCACATCAAACGGTCCCTATCAATTTAAACGACTACCTTTTGGCCTTAAAATTTCATCAAATAGTTTCCAACGTATGCTAACAATAGCACTTTCAGGTCTCGATAGTAAAGCATTTTTATATGTGGACGACATCATAATTTTTAAAACATCACAATGACAATCTGAGACAGGTTTTTGAACGTTTATCAAAATACAATTTAAAATTGAACGCAAAAAAATGTGTATTTTTAAAATCGGAAGTTGTTTATTTAGGGCATCTAATAACAAAAGAAGGTATCAAAACAGACCCAGCAAAACACAAGGCAATACAAAATTATCCAATACCCAAAGATGCTAACGAGGTAAAACCATTTGTAGCTTTCTGTAATTACTATAGACGTTTTATAAAAAATTTCGCTACATTAACAAAATGTCTGAATGATCAAACAAAGAAAGGAAAAATATTTGAATGGGCAGATGAATGTCAACAAACTTTTAACATATTAAGACAAAAATTAATTAGTTCACCAATATTACAATATCCGGATTTTGAAAAACCTTTCATTCTAACAACAGATGCTTCAAATTATGCTTTAGGTGCAATCTTATCACAGGGAGAAATAGGAACAGATTTGCCAATAACCTATGCTAGCAGAACTTTGAATAAACACGAAATCAATAAACCTGTGATAGAAAAAGAATTACTTGCTATACATTGGGGCATTGAATACTTTAGACCATATTTATATGGTAGAAGATTTATAGTAGTAACTGACCACAGACCTCTTGTTTCACTTTTTACTCATAAAAACCCCTCTTCTAAGTTAACTAGAGTACGGATTGATTTATCAGATTGTGACTTTGAAATTGTATACAAAAACGGAAAAATTAATACAAATGCTGATGCTTTATCTAGAATTAAAATAGATTCTGATATACTAAAAAACATGATTCCAATAGAAGACGATTATTCCAAACCAACAAAAATTTTAGCAATTACGCGTGGAATGAACGTAAAGGGCAAAACAACTGAAAACAACACAGATGAGAAAAACATATCCCAACAACAAAAATATACAAACATATGGGAATGTACTTCACTACAGGATATTAAAAATGTGCACAAATTGAAATTTAAAATTATCAATAATGATAAATTAAATGGTACCATTGACTGTATAAATAATAGCTATCATATGAATATTAGTGATGATCTTGCAAAATACGTTTTGTTTCTAGAGAAGCTGATAATCTATATGCATAAGCAGAATATTAAAAATCTCGCATTAGCTAGCGACGATGAAATTTTCAAACTGATATCAGTAGAATATATGAAAAGAATTTATGATTGATAAAATCTAAAAAATGTAAAAACATTAACTTGAATATCATCTTGTATAGACCTTTGCAGTACATTAAAAATAAGAAATTACAAAACAAATTAATTGAAGAATTCCACAACTCACCATTATCAGGACACTTAGGCATTCGAAAGACTGTACTAAGACTCAAACAAAGATATGTTTGAAAAAATATGAGAATAATGGTACGGGATTACGTTGTAAATTGCGATAAATGTTTAAGAAATAAGCAAAAAAAAAATTTAGGGAGGAAATGAATATCACCGAAACCCCAAATACTAGTTTTGAAGTAATAGAAATAGATACAGTAGGACCATTAAGAATTTCTAATAACTATAGATATATACTAACAATTCAATGCGAATTAACAAAGTATGTTGTAGCATACCCTATGGAAACAAAAGAAGCAAAGAATATAGCTAAAACTCTAGTAGAACAGTTTATTTTAAAATATGGTTGCTTTAAAGTATTAAAATCAGATAGAGGCACTGAATTCAAAAATGAATTAATGAATGAAGTATGCAAACTATTAAATATAGACCAGAAATCCTCAGCACCATATCACCATCAGTCTATAGGAACACTAGAAAGAAATCACAGAGTATTAAATGAATATATGTTAAACTTTGTTGAGGATTTAGAATGGGACAAGTGGATACCTTATTATACATTTGCGTATAATACCACACCTCACGTAAATAGCAATTATTCTCCATACCAGTTGATTTTTGGCAAATTACCAACTCTGCCCACGGACGCATTATGCACTAACACTAAAGTTTATGATTTGGAAAATTATGCTAATGAACTTAGGACTAGGATTAAGAGAGCATTAGATAACGCAAAAAATTTGATAAATATAGCAAAAGAAAAATCTAAATTAAAATATGATAAGAATATTATAAAAAGTTTATTTGATGTAGGAGACTTAGTATTAGTAAAACTAGAAAGTAGAAAGAAAAATCAGAGTCCCTACATTGGTCCATATAGAATACTAGAAAGACAAAATTGTAATTCAATAATAGAAGTAAATGATAAAGAACGAATATTCCATAATAACTCATTAAAATTATACAAAAAAAAAATCATGAAATAAAGTAGATATAAGTATATATTCTTATTTATAATACTTACTAAAAATGCATTAACCATATACAAAAAAAAAATTTTTTTTTTAAAACTATTAATTTGTATTCAGATTTAAATTTATTCAAAATCTCATAAATTCTATCTTAAGGGTAAGGGTGTAGTGTACACTTATTTTTTCATTTCCACTAAAACATCACACAATATTTTTGTAAGCAAAATAACAGAAAATATTAATTGTAAACGACCATATCAATGACACATAAACATTATGACACATATGGTAAACAAATGCTTGCACTTCTTACGTATACCAAAATACCTACAGCGAAGTGAAACATGAGTATTTTCACTTGCTCCACTTATAGTTTAGTGCTTTAAGTAACTTGACCCTACTGAAGGGGTAACAATAGCAAATCAAATTTCTTTTTATTTTTTTTTAATACCTTAAATAGGAGAAATGCAATTTGTTTGAAAATAATGACTGTGCTGATTAGTCAGTCGATCAGTAAATGCATTTTTGTAACATGAACAAAAAGTTGAACACCATGTTACATTGGGCATTTTGGATGTATGAATGAAATGCAAGATGTGTCAGATAATTTTTAGATAATTTGTAAATTAGTATATAAGTTGGAAAATTTGTAAATAAAAGTCAGTCTCAGTTTAGACACAAGAATTCATTCTTCTTTTACTGAACTCAAATAAAGGGCATCATTTGCTCGTCTGCCGAGTTTTAAAGCCTTGCTCTACAAACCAAGGCTTTCTATTGCATTAGTCGCAATTCAATGCTAATGCAATAGTAATAGATTTGTAATTGTCTTGAATATTTAAAAACCATACCTACCAAACTTACTATAAAAGATATAGAAATTTGCCTTCTCCTTCTTACTACTTTCAGGGCTACTATGGAGGACTCAAATGTATAATCGACCATTGATTTTTCTTAATTACCTCCCCTACCTGCTCCTTTGTTAGTTAGGATACTTCCCTTCAAATAAGTTTTTTTTTAAATTTTACTTCTTGCCTAACTACTTTTGGAGGAGTCGAAAGTACATACCAAACCTCTTTCTCTGCTCTTTAGGGTCCTATACAAACCAAATTTTTATATCTTTAATTTTTTATTAAATTTAATTCAGTAAAAAGTTTTGAGGGTTTTATATTTATTACTTTAATTGATTAATTTATTTTTGCAATGAAGTGGATACTTTTTTCTATTTTCGGCAACTGTAAGCTGTAAGAAATATTTATACGTTCGTAGTTGGCTAAGGCAATATGTTTGAATGTCCATTGGGATGGAAAAATGTTGGCAGACTATCAAGGCGGTGAAAAAAAGGTTGAACGACTTCCAGTTTTCCTAACATATGATGGTAATGAGCAGCTCTTGGGTGTACCAAAGATAGTCAGGTAAAGGAAAAGGCAAAGGCAAACTTATTTCGAAGCCATTTACGGGCTTCTACTGGAATGGAAAATCGCTCACCGCATTCAAGCTATTTGTTTCGACACCACTTCAACGAACACTGGCAAATTCGAAGGTGCATCTTTATTGCTTGAACAATTACTGGAAAGAGATCTGCTCTATCTTCCATGCAGACATCACATTTACATATGAGTTGCAACTGAAGGAAGTGTTTGAAGCCAAACTTGGAGAAATGTCTGGACCTGGGGTGCCAATATTTTCGCGTTTTAAAGATCAGTGGGAAAATATTAAAGATAAAACATATAGTCCTGGTATAAAAGATGATGAAGTTGCAGCAAAAGTTCTAATTGATACCGAATCATTTTGTTTGGCTCAATTAAACGAACAACAACCCAGAGGCGACTACAAGGAATTTTTACAAATCATTTTGCTGTTCAGTGGTGTAAATATTCCCAACTATAGGTTTAGCCAACCAGGACCTACCAGTTATGCTCGATGGATGCGATGGATGGCCAAAGGCATATACTGTGTAAAAATGTTTTTATTCAGAAAATTTCTAGATTTAAGCGAAAATGAACTAACGGACTTCGCGATGTTACTATTTTCATTGTAACACTTTATATTTAAGATTGGTTCAGTGCTGCCAAAACTGTAGAAGCCCCTCACAATGACTTCAACTTTTTAAAAGAGATTATCCATTATGCTTCAATTGATGAGACAGTTTCACGTCAGCTGGTAAATAGATTCTGTGGACATCTCTGGTATCTTAGTGGTTAAGCTGCTGCTTTTGCATTATTTGATCAAAATGTACCCTTTGATACCGAGCAAAATATGGCGGATTCAATTCCTGCATTTGAGACAGATATAGAGAAATACGTCGAAGAACTGCCGTCGCGTGGAGGAATCTTACGATGAGGATAGCGTGGCAGAAGAAGGTTGAGTGAATGTTTCTCCAGTAAATTTTTGCGACTTGGAAAGTGTTAAAAGAATTTTATTGACACCAAAGGAAGTAAACTATGAGTTCCTGCAGAAAAGTTTGGATCATTATGTTACACCGGACACAGGAAAAATTTTCACTCTCCTCGGACTGTCAAAAGATTTTCTTGATAGTGATCCAGAAACTTGGGAAAAATAGAAACACTGCGAAAATTGCATGTTGTGAACGATTCTGCCGATAGAGGCGTAAAACTCATTGAAAACTACAACAACATTTTGTGCCGCAACGAGGAAGAACAAATATTTCTACTGCAAGTCGTTGCCGAAAATAGAAAAAAGTATCCACTTCATTGCAATAATAAATTAATCAATTAAAATAATAAATATAAAACTCTCAAAACTTGTTACTAAATTAAATTTAATAAAAAATTAAAGATATAAAATTTGGTTTGTACAGGACCCTAAAGAGCAGAGAAGGAGGTTTGGTATGTACTTTCGACTCCTCCAAAAGTAGTTAGGCAAGAAGTAAAATTTCAAAAAAAAACTTATTTGAAGGGAAGTATCCTAACGAACAAAAGAGCAGATAGGGTAGGTAGGTGAGAAAAATCAATAGTCGATTATACATTTGAGTCCTCCATAGTAGCCCTGAAAGTAGTAAGAAGGAGAAGGCAAATTTCTATAATTTTTTTTGAAGGGGAAGTATTCTAAGGAGCAAAGATAGGAGGTTAGTATGTTCTATTATAATGTTATAGGGGAAAAATAAATGGGGGTTTGTCGTACCTTTGAATCCTCAAGAGGCGCTCCAAAACTTGTTAGGACGATTGGGGTGAAATTTATGAAAAACTAACCCTTTGTAGGGCAAGCCCCCTAAGGAGTGAAGATAGGGTGTAAGTATGCTCTACAAAAATGTTAGGGAGGAAATTTTAATGGTGGTCAATCTTACATTCTACTACTCTAGGAGCGACTCCGCGGCAGTTATTGGACATTTTATGATTTTTTTTTCTTTTACGATGAACTTTGACCTCGATGAGGCGCCATTTACCCACAACCAAACTCCCCCATTTTTTGCCATATGTATTTTTTTTCAAGTCTAACAAAATAAAATCCGGGAGCACTTCAAAATCTCGTTGCAAACATTTTCATATATCACTATGCCATAGCTAATTTATATACACACCCTACAAAATAATGGACTTTCAACAAATTTGACGCAAGATAGCTGTTTTAAGGGCAGTTAATATAGTATTAAATAACTAATAATATACAAATATTATACATCATTGAAAAAGTAAACAGATGGAGATTTGCATACATATCATATTTTTTACCTATAGAAAAAAAAAAAAATAAGGGGTCAGATTAAAAAAATTCAAAAAAAAATTTTTTTTTGAAAATTATTTATATTTGAAAGTTTATAAAATATTGTTGATTTATGATATTGAATGGATTTTAAAACTTTATAATAATATTATGTTATTTATTATTTAAACAAAAAACAAAAAGAATTAAGTAAACTTTAAGTTATTTTCTGAGCTATTATATTACACGAATCTTAAAATTTGCCTTTATTAATAACATTTACCCTCGTGACCCCATTTTTAAGCGGGCGGGGAATATCTTAACTAAAACTGAAACCTCAAAAGATAAGTTTTTTTAATTTTGAACCAATTTTTCAAAAACTGGCTTGCGTTTTTATTTTTTTCGGCCAATAAATTTGAAATTTCATTGAAAAAATCCGTATTTTCGACCAATGCCTGGCGTAGGGTGCACTTCTAAATCCTTTCAAAAATATACTAATAATATGTTTTAAAGCCTGCTTTTCCAAAAATGTTTAGAAAGAAATAATTATTTTTACAAATATTTGCAAAAAAAGTTAATCAATTGAGCTCAATTTTTGTCAAAATTATGCCATTTTTTGAATCACCTTGAAAATTTTGACTTTGAATATTTTTCACGGCTAGACGAATAAAGATAATTAAATATATTTTTTTGTGTAGGCTTAACAAACTTTTTAAAAATACAAAAATATTTTTAAAAATATTTTTAGCATAACTACAATTGCAGACATTTGCAAAAAACCAAATAAAGTCAAGGTCAAAAACAACAATTTTAAATTTCAAACCCAAATATCTTTTAAACTGTAACAGGTAACTAGAAAGAGTGGGTATGTTTTCTTTCAGATTTTAATTTTCATCAAATAAATTCAAAAATCATTGAAATCGGTTGACATTTGCAAAAGTTATGAGCATAGAAATATTTTGCAAGCCCGAGGAGGTCAACTTTGGCACCCTGTAGCTCAACGTATGTATATACAGGGTAGTCAAAAATTTTATTTTCTAAAACCTTGGGTCCTCCTCTACGACTTCTTCATACCTTATTTTATAATTTGACAAATACTTTCGAAGATACAGATTTATTACCATTTTTTTGCGTTTGGCCCCACTGTGCGCTGTTTAATCTGCTATCTTCCTTTGTAATATACATACAACTAATCTTTCGTAAAGCAACTGTACTTGTTTGTTTACACAGCTGCATATTAAATCTAGGTATTTTTTATTACATACTCTTACTGCACTAGACTTAAAAAGCAATGAATTTAATGGGTTTTTTAACAGTTTTATTTCCGATGATTTATGGTTGTCAGCTGCATAAATATCGACTGCGCTCACTCTAATTTGCCCTCCTCCTTCATTAAATCTTTAAACATTAATCTATAGCATCATATTTCACAAACACATTTAATAAAATACTAACAACTCTAAAAGGAAGGTCACCTAATAGAAAATAAAACAAAGAAGCCATGCATAATTGAATGCAATTATTTTTTATTACATACTTTTTTATTGCACTGTACTTTAAAATCAATTAAAATTATTGTCACGCTTCAATTAATTTAATGGGGTTTTTGACAGTTTTATTACCCATGATTTATGGCATGCAGGTGCAGGAATACCGACTGCGCAGGGACTGCGCCGTCATGTTGGATTAGAAACGGGATTCCCTATCTACTAATGGTTAATAATTTGGTTGTATTTCACTATTATTATTAGAAATCACACACTTTTTTCTTCACTTTTTTCGCAAACAAAAAAAATGAAAAAACATAAATTTTTCCAATAAGGGTATTTTTTTAAAATGATGTAAAAAAAAACTGGAGAATCTTAAAATAAAAATATTTTCTTAAAATATTTTTAGGATCCTGGGGGGTTTATATCCGGGTCGAAGGACCAAAAATGTTTGCCTCGAAATATTTTAGGAAAATAAAAGCCGAGAAATGAAAAACGGGTATTAGTTTTTTGATATTAAAAATTTAATTTATTGGGTTTTTTTGTTACAATGGGGTTTGTACGTACCTTACAGTGCGGGGTTTTCGAAAGTAATAATAATAACAATTATAAAATAAAGAAAGAGCTTTTAAGTAGATACATACAAGAAATATACCAAACTTAACGAAGCTCTAAAAGGATGCACTATGCACGTAAACACATTCCGTCCGTCATTTCCCTGTGATGCTTTGAAAAACAAAGTTCAATATATTTTGCTAACTTAAATTTTCATTTAGAGATTTTTTATGTATATTATCAAAGAAATTTAAGTTTAAATATAAGTTGACGAAGTCAATCAGTTTCAAAGTTTCGTAATGGAAATTGATTTAAATAACTTATAATAAAGAAAAAGTATAGGTTTACTGGTCGACTGGGGACGAATTTAAATAAAATTTGCATAATTCGGTTAAAATTAAAAAAAAAAACTGATTTAAACATATAATGAAGTAAAAGCTTTAACTTTTTTTTTTTTTTCATATATTTTATTATTGAATCTTCGCTTAAGCGAACTAACAATAAGTATTCAAATCTTAAAACTAGGTAGTTAATACTAGTCCAGTCAGTACCAGACTAAAATTTAAGTTCTCACAACAAAATTAACTAATTTCAAAGGTTTCATCTAAGAGCAATTGTATCCCTTCTTTTTAGGCGGGTGTGCCCACTTTGTTCCAGGATGCTTCGAGCGAGCGGATTTGGATGTGATTCCAGCTTATTTAAATACTTGTCCACATATTTCATGATTTCGCATTTTACAAGTGGAACTTCTAGATCGTAGCACCAAATTGGTTTTAAAATCGAGTTGTAGAGTAGAAGCTTACAATCAAGACGTAGCACAGAAATTCTACCAATTAGCCAGTGGATTTGAGCAGCTTTAAGTTTCATTTGCGTCAGCTTAGCATCTATATGAGGCTTCCATGTAAGGCGGCGATCTAGGTGAATACCAAGATATTTTGTCTCAGATCGTTGAGGCACATTATGGTTGTTGATAGTGATTGGAGGGCACGTTTCTTTGCGTAAAGTAAAAGTTACGTGGGTACATTTTTGTTCATTTATCTTTATTCCCCATAACTTTGCCCATTTCTCAACTTGGGTTACGTGTTGTTGCAGCTGGTTCGAAGCCTCTTTAGGGTCTTTGTGAATACTAAGAAAAGCAGTGTCGTCAGCAAATGTCGACGTGTGTGTGAAACTATTGGTAAGCATATCTGCCGTGTAAAGCAAGTACAAAATTGGACCAAGTACACTTCCTTGAGGGACACCAGCCTCTATTGGTTGGGAACAACTTATTTGGTTTCCCTCTTTGATCATAAATTGTAGGTCTGTTATGTATTTTTCTAATAGGTTGAAAATATTAGCTGGAAGGTTGAGCTTTAGTTTGTTTAGAAGGCCTTCATGCCATACTTTGTCGAAAGCTTGTGAGACATCGATAAAAAGCCCGGAGCAGTACTTCTTTTTCTCAAAGGCTTTTCTTATAACCTGTACCAACCTGTGAGTTTGTTCGATGGTACTATGTTGACTTCTAAAGCCGAATTGGTGATTTGGAATGCAGTTGTTGTCATTCAGGATCGGATTTCGCTTGTTTTTTAACAGTTTTTCGAACAATTTTGACATTGTGGGTAACAAACTTATGGGCCTATAAAATTCTACCTTCGAGGGATCTTTGCCAGGCTTAGGAATCATCTTTACTAAGGCAACTTTCCATATAGGCGGAAAACGTTCAAGCCGAATTATCGCGTTAAAAATAAAAAGAATGACTCTTTTAGCAGTAAGAGGCAGCTCTATGAGCATTTTGTTGCTTATTTCGTCAACGCCAGGAGCTTTTTTACCATTAAGGTTAGCAATAGCCTCTACAACATCTGCAAATCGGAAACGTATTTCTAAAGGACGTCTAGCAACAACAGGCGGTAATTCCCTCACGTCATGGCATGTATTGGGAGTGAATACGTTTTTGAAGTGATTTGCGAACAGATCGCATTTTTCTTCATCATTTCTAGCCCAGGATGCTCTCAGATTGCGCAGTGGTGGCTTTGCGATAACAGGTCTTTTAAGACGTCTGGCTGATCGCCATAAGGAATAATTTGTCTGAGGAGTCGCGTCTAGACCTTCCAGGTACTCTTTCAGTGATGCCATTCTGTGAGCCTCCAACGAGCTTTTTAGTTGGGTTGTACATTCTTTCAGCTTAGTTTTAACTTGGGGCGATCTATGTTTTTGCCATTCCCTGCGGGCTCTTGTTTTTTCAGATACGAGCTTTTCCACAAGTTCAGAGAAAATTTTGTTGTACCTAGCCTGGCGGTAGGTAGAAGACGCATGTTCAACAGCTTTTTTAATGTTTTCATTTAGGACGCTCAAACAATCATCTATGTCTCCGGGAGTTTTTAGCGGTTGGTTCTCCGCGCAGTGGGTACAAATATATTTTTTATATTTCAACCAATTAATTCTTTTGGATAAGAAAAACTCACTAGCTGCTATTTGGTGAGGACTGCAAATAGTGATTATTGTGGGTGAGTGGTCAGAATATAAATCCAAGGAGGCTTGAGCCTCAATGGGCTCGGAGGATATACCTTTTGCTACGCCAAAATCAATTACGTCTGGAATTTTATTGTGGTCTGTTGGCCAGTAGGTTGGTTGTCCAGTTGAAATAACATAAGGTCCCATTTCAGACACGGCATCATACAAGACACGACCTCTGGGACTAATTAGTTGGGAGCCCCAGTACGTGTGCTTGGCGTTATAGTCTCCAGCAGCTATGAAGCTGGGACCTAAAGATTTGTAAAAACTGTTGTACTGATCCTTCGTTATGGAGAATCTCGGTGGACAATAAACTGACGAAATAAGTAGGTTATTGAAAAATTCATCAATGCAGACGTTTGTTGCTTGTATATAACATTCAGATAGGTCACCCAACCATTGGTGCTTAATTCTTGATTTGATTAAAATAGCAGAGCCACCACAGGATCCATCCCTGGGATCTTTTGAATCATAAAAATTGTATCCACTAATTTTGAAAGTGCTTCTAGATGTCATATGAGTTTCGGAAATCAACATGACATCGATTTTTTGGTGTGTTAAAAAGTATTCGAGCTCGTTTTTGTGTTGGCGGATGCCGTTTGCGTTCCAGAAACAAACCCTGAGGCAGTTCATGGTCTTTTAAGCATGGCCTGCAGAAGAGCAGACTGCATTTTCTGCATCTTCTGCATCATGCTAGCCATTTGCGCCATTATCTGCGTAAATTGTTTGACCATATTGTCAATTACGGCTTCCAGGCGGCTAAAATTGGGACCAGTTGGTTCACTTGTTGGCACTTGTTGTTGTGTGGTTGGTTGGTTTGGCCTTTGTGCATTGGACTGGTTTGACTTTAGTGCGTTGGCGTAAGAAATTTGACTTGTAGTTGGCTGTGCTAACTGGGGAATGTTTGTTGTTGGTATATTTAACGGCTGGGGAGGGGCAGGAACTACCTTCGGCTTAGATAAGCACATAACTAAATCAAAGACAGGACAACCTCTGTAGTTGGCAGTGTGGTTTCCACCGCAATTGCTGCACTTCTTCACCCTAGGGTCATCTTTTGGTTTGTCGCACTTGATTGTAACATGCAGATCCCCACATACAACACAAACAGAAGGCAACTTACAGTAAGTTTTTGTGTGGCCATATTCCTGACAATTGAAGCACTGTACAGGTCCAGATCGCTTATGCGGGACTTCCACTGTAACTCTACGGTGCATAATATATCTTAAACCATAAATGGGGTGAGTTTCGTTTTTCTTTAATTTGGCATCACCAGGCTCAAGTTCAACTCGAAACAATGGTTGAGGGTATTTTTCCCTGTTTCTAATATTTGTCACAGTCCTTACCTTAAATCCTTCGCTGCAAAAACTGGTCTTTATCTTCTCCGGGTCAACATTTGAGTCAATTCCTTTTATGACTACCTGGAGGCCTTTTGCATTTTTTAGCTGGTAAGTGTAAAAGTTCTTTTTTAACTTCTCAAATTCCGACACCGTGGCGCGGTAAGCGTTCTCGTGATTTACTTGAATTTTGGTCTCATATATGTTACCACGTTTTATGTTCGACATATAAAAGTTCTTTTCGCCTATTAATGCAACTAAAAATTTAATGAGGTCGTTCGAGTTTTTTTCTCTTAAATAAATTGGAGGAGGCTTATAATTTTTTTTCGTAACGGGGCCATCATTATCATCTGTTTGCAGAATGGCAAAGCGATTTTGCGATGTGGTTGGCCTTTCATCGTCTTTTAGAATTTTTGCAGGTTGACTTACTTCTGCCGACTTCGGACTTCTCCCCATTTTAAGAACTGTTACGTACCTGTCCATCCCTACCCGGATCTTAGGAGCACACGCAGAAATTGGGCCTGGAGCGCCTTTAGCAGTTGTAGGTGCGACACCAGAACTTGACAAAGAAGACCGCGATAAAGATAACACCTCGGTATTTTTTTTATAATTTTTAAACAGAGATTGGGCTAAATTGGTTACTTTGCAAAAAACTTCTACGTCGAAATTAGCCCGTAATCTCAGAATAAACCATATGCATTTTATTGGTTGTTACATCAAATCATCAGTAAACTTTCCAGTTAATTCTTAGAAATATTTCTGACTATTATCTGCTTGAAAATCTAAATTTGAAAATCTAAATTAACTTATTGAGACTTTTAAAAACAAACAAAAAATATTCATAAAACCAACAAACCGTTTTTACTCATGTTTTGTTTTCGAGCTTTTATTTCCCCTGTACAACTGGAAAATACAATGGTTGACACAAGGGCAATAGAAATAATACATAATAATTCATTTTTACTTTATTTCTGTCAATTTACAGGTTTTTCATCAATGGCATTGTTTTCTTCATAACATTTCGCCCATGGCCGGCAAAGAAAATCTTAATTTACCATACCGACAATTTATGGTTTGTAGACCAGAAGTTAAAAAATCAGAGTTGCACCCTGACGAGGGCAACGTTCAGAAAATTACCACTAATTTTTTTTATGGAATCCTCCTTAATGAAAAAGGACAAATTGACGATGATCTTATGTTACGAAAATGTGTATTTTTTGGAGGTCTTGAGAAGAGCCTCCGTAAGACAGTTTGGCCATTCTTGTTAAAATGTTATTCGTTTTCATCTAATTTTGAAGATCGTGCTGTTTTAATGGACATCAGACGTCAAGAGTACGAGGAAATAACCAGAACGCGGTTATACTCAATGTCTCCCGAAGAACAGATCCATTTCTGGAAGACTGTACAGTCTGTTGTTGAAAAAGACGTCACGCGTACTGACCGATCAAACCCGTTTTTCTGTGGAAAAGATAATTCTAATACTGAAATAATGAAAACTATTTTATTAAATTATGCAATCTATAATACGGGAATATCGTACTCGCAAGGTATGAGTGATTTATTAGCTCCCATTTTGTGTGAGATACAAAATGAATCGGAAGCTTTTTGGTGTTTCGTTGGACTTATGCAAAAAGCGTTCTTTGTTTGCACTCCAACCGATAACGATATTGATAGAAATTTAAACTTTTTACGGGAATTAATACGTATTATGTTGCCTCGTTTTTATAGGCATCTTAAGCAGCAAAACGACTCATTAGAACTACTATTTTGTCATCGATGGCTTTTACTCTGCTTCAAGCGCGAGTTTACAGACTCTATTGTTATTCGAATGTGGGAAGCATGCTGGTCAAACTATTTAACAGACTACTTCCATCTATTTCTCTGTTTAGCTATTATTGCGGTATATGCCGATGATGTCATCGCCCAAAATCTTAGAGCTGACGAGATGCTGTTACATTTTAGTTCTCTTGCCATGTATATGGACGGTCAACTTATTCTAAGAAAGGCACGCGGGCTGTTACATCATTATCGACAACTTCCTAAAATACCCTGTACATTAACAGGGCTATGTAAGCGTTGCGGTCCCGGTATGTGGGACTCTGAACATAGACCAGCCTTAGAATGTGTGGGACATAGTGAAGAGGAAAAATGTTCGTTAGCTATAGATTAAATTATATTTTGATTGCTAATAATCACACTTATTAAAAGCTCCATATATTACACGTACATAAATACATACATACATACATACATATGAATGTAGGTAGTGCTGTAAGCACATAGCCCACAGAAGGCTGCTGACTACGTTCTCTTGAAGTTAAAATACTACATGCATTTACATGTAAGCAATTATTTTGACGGCGTCACATACACGGCAATATGACCACTGTTGTAGCTGTGGTCAGATTAAACTTATTTCTATTGAAGTAGACGGCAAATGAGAAAACTGAGAGAAACTGAGAGTGTTAAACAGTGCTGTCAACCAGGTTTCTATTTTACTCAGCCCTAGCGACAAAATCATTAAAAAGATTTAAATTAACTTACATTTAACAAAAAAAGGATAAAAGTAAAGAATTTTTATTTAAAATGATGCATTATATTGTATTAACGGCTTTTTGTTTTCTGTTTTAAATTTCGATTTGCTGAATATTTATTGTACTGCAGTATCATAAAATAAGAAAATAAAAATTTATCACCACACCAGCATAGATTTTAATCTCAGAAACTCTTGACTAATAACACTTTCTATAAACGACTAAAGCATTTTATATATACACCATATAAAACTTGTGTTGATTAACCTTTTAAATCAAGACAACTACACATTTTCCAGTTCAATGGTATTAGATATATTTTGCAAGGGTAAAGTTGACAAACTTAATATTGTACGTTCTGAAAATTTTAGAGTGAATTTAAAATTGTATCATTATGGGAATTATCACTACTGGTGGTATGTGCAGTCGTTGTCTTCAATAAAATTAAGTAGCTAACCACATGACTACGATTGCAGTCAACTGCATTTGTAGCACCACAAATTAATTAAATTTTGTTTATGTCTATTATATGTATTATCTTTGATTACTTTGAAACAAATTTATTTAACACTAAATTTCCACAGCAAAACCTTTGCTTACCGATTACGTGAGCCCCTTTATTGGGTATGCAGAAACACTAGTTACTTTTAGACCGAATAAATAGTTTATTTCTTTTCACTTTGTTTCAAAATTCACAACCCACACTTACAAAAGTGTTTACAAAAATCAATCAAATAAAGTTAAATACAAATGTAAGATTTTTTTCAAGCAAAAATGATGTACAAAGTCTATTTTAAATACCTATTTTTTACATATACCTACACAGAGCGAAAAAACTCGTTCAAAAATCAAAATTTTATTCTTGAATTTATCCAAAATGGTACATAGAATTTTTAGTATGATCCTAACTTAGGGCTTCTTAAATCAAATCTAGCCGGACTACTTCAAAAATATCAATCACATAAAAATTGTCGTTTTATATATGTACATTAGGGTGGTTTTAAAAAATCAATGTCCGATTTTTTTTTTGGGGCACCCCCTTTAAATGTTTAATTTTGTTAGATTTTAAGATTGCCAAAGTTTGAGCACAATTAAAAGATGTTAACACGTGCCACTGGGGCCTCAAAGTGTTGAAAATATCAATTTTTTGCAGTCTGGCGAATTCGGCGACCTATATCTCTGGAACGGCTAAAGCTATTTACCCCTGTCATACATCAAATTAAAGGCCATACTGTTTTTAACCTTTTATACTTTCACAATAAATACGCAACTAGTACCGAAACCGAAAAAATATACCTAATGTCTCTAAAAACGTGACAAGGTACCCCTGAGAGCGAGGATGCGTCACTTGTATTATTATTGCTTATTATGGACAAATACTTGTACTTTGTAATCGCATTTCATTTAAATATATTTGCTAATTTGCTAAATTTGTTATTTTTTTATGTCAGGTATGTTTCCTTTTTTTACTCATACTGTATCACTGGTGACCCCAAGTAGGTAAAACCAAACTAGTTTAAAAATGTATTGGGTTATCCTTCCATCTATTGTAACATTTTAAGTAGAAGTCTAGAATTAAAAATCTATTATTAAAAAAAAAGGATATCTAGGTGGCTCTTGTTTTTATGATTTTGTTTCTTGGTCAGTTGAAAAGTATTCACTAAACAGTAAAAGTCGTATTTCGTTCTACGTTCGTGTGATCGAGTTTAAAAAAAAACCTAACTAAATATAACCTAGAAAAGACATTTTTATTAGGTCAGTACCTCCTAACACGTACTCGTTGTTTTAGTTAGTGTTAGCTGTATCCAGATAGCTCCGAAACCACATTAGGTCAGTCCCTTGAATATATATAAATAGAAATAAAATGAAAAAAACATTTATTGTACCTGATTTTTTAAATACATATTTGTTTTCATTCCATTAATTGATACTATAGGTACTAGGTACTAGAGGTACCTAATCACGTTTTTATGGATATTGGCTCTATTTTATCGGTTTCAGTACTAGTTACGCATTAACTATGTAAAAATAAAATATTTAAAACAGTATGGCCTTTAATTTGATGTATGACAAGGGCAAATAACTTTACCCGTTCCAGAGATATGGGTCGATAAAGTCGCCAAACTGCCAAAAAATCAAGATTTTTAAATTTTTGAGGCCCCAGTGGCACGTGTTTACATCTTTCAATCATGCACAAACTTTGGCAATTCGAAAACCTGACAGAACTAAACATTTTAGGAGGGTGCCCACAAAAAAATTCTGAAATTTTTTTTTACCATATAAGATAAAACCACTCTAATGTACATATATTTTAAAATTGAAAAACAAAGCTTCTCGTTGGCCTAGATGATAGCGCACTTGTGTTGCAGTTCGGTTAGTCCCTGTAGTGCGATTCAGCAACTTATTTTAACGATATTCGCATCGTTAAAATAAGATAACAATATATATAACGATTTTCCGGTTCAGTAAAGGTTTTTAACGATTTCGATATAATTGTGATAATGATATTAACAATCGTTAAAGTCAGCTGTTGTTGTTGGTTTATCGGCAGTTATTTTTTGGTTGTTAATTTTATCGACAAAAATTAATTTTGTAATTTAAAAGAGTTCGTCATCTTAATCTCGTAGTGTGCGGACGTGTACGCAAGTGTTAAAAAGAGCGAATATACATATTTGTAATAGGTGGCAAAAATTTTTTATTAATATACATACATATAAGTATACAAAAGTGAAAAAGTAAAAAAACAAAACAAAAAAGAAAAAAAACTAAATAAAAAAGCAAACGGTACATGAGTTACAGCAATCGTCGTGACAGTGGGCCAAATAGCAGAAATGCTTACATTGTGTTAAGCTCCACAAGCGTGAGCAACGAAAACATTAGAGACCCTGAATACAATAAAAATTATTTAAGTGAGAAATCAAAAATAAATACAAACAATTTAAGTTTAAGTGCACCCAATTTAAATAAGTGCTTTGAACAAGGGTCAAACTTAGCCCAATCCCTTTTTAAAAATTATAAAAAAAGTACCGAAGTACCATCCTAACCGCGGCCATTTTTATCAAATTCTGGAATTGAAGATACAGTAGCTAAAGGCGGTCCCAGCCCAATCTCTTCACAAGTTCCAAAGGTCCAGGTAGGAATGGACCGTTATATAACAGTTCTTTAAAGGGGCAGAAGCCCCAAATCGGCAGAGGTTACCAACCCAGCAAAAATGTCGAAGGATGAAGAAAAACCAACCTCATCGCAAAATCGGTTTGCAATACTGCAAGAGGAAAACGATGCCCCGCTAACTGAGAGGAAGACATTTAAGCCTCCCCCAATTTATTTGAGAGAGAAAAATTCAAACGACCTTATAAAGTTTTTAGTTGGATTAATCGGCGAAGACAACTTTTATGTGTCGAACATAAAACGTGGTAGTATTTATGAAACTAAAATTCAAGTGTATCACGAAAATGCTTATCGCACCACGGTTTCGGAGCTTGAATAACATAACAAAAACTTCTACACCTATCAACTTAAGAACGCAAAAGGCCTCCAAGTTGTTATTAAGGGCATTGATTCGAATGTGGACCCGGAAGAAATTAAGGCTAGTTTGTGCAGCAAAGGCTTCAAAGCCAAATCTGTGTCAAACATTAAAAACAGAGAAAGGTATCCCCAACCATTATTCCGAGTTGAGCTTGAGCCCGGTGATATAAAACTGAAAAAAAACGAAACTCACCCTATCTATGACCTTAAATATATTTTGCATCGTAGAGTCGTTGTTGAAGTGCCACATAAGCGATCTGGGCCCGTACAGTGCTTGAATTGCCAAGAGTATGGTCACACCAGAACTTATTGCAAGTTGCCTGCTGTTTGTGTTGTGTGTGGAGACCTGCATACTACGACCAAGTGCGACAAACCGAGAGATGATCCTCGGGTGAAGAAATGCAGCAATTGTGGTGGAAATCACACTGCTAACTATAGAGGTTGTCCTGTCTTTGATTTAGTTAAGCGCTCATCTAAGCCGAAGGTAGTTCCTGCCCCTCCCCAGCCGTTAGATAGCCCAAACAACAAACATTCCCCAGTTAGCACAGCCAACTACAAGTCAGATTTCTTACGCCAACGCACTAAAGTCAAACCAGTCCAATGCACAAAGGCCAAACCAACCAACCAACCACACAACAACAAGTGCCAACAAGTGAACCAACTGGTCCCAATTTTAGCCGCCTGGAAGCCGTAATTGACAATATGGTCAAACAATTTACGCAGATAATGGCGCAAATGGCTAGCATGATGCAGAAGATGCAGAAAATGCAGTCTGCTCTTCTGCAGGCCATGCTTAAAAGACCATGAACTGCCTCAGGGTTTGTTTCTGGAACGCAAACGGCATCCGCCAACACAAAAACGAGCTCGAATACTTTTTAACACACCAAAAAATCGATGTCATGTTGATTTCCGAAACTCATATGACATCTAGAAGCACTTTTAAAATTAGTGGATACAATTTTTATGATTCAAAAGATCCCAGGGATGGATCCTGTGGTGGCTCTGCTATTTTAATTAAATCAAGAATTAAGCACCAATGGTTGGGTGACCTATGTGAATGTTATATACAAGCAACAAACGTCTGCATTGATGACTTTTTCAATAACCTACTTATTTCGTCAGTTTATTGTCCACCGAGATTCTCCATAACGAAGGATCAGTACAACAGTTTTTACAAATCTTTAGGTCCCCGCTTCATAGCTGCTGGAGACTATAACGCCAAGCACTCTTACTGGGGCTCCCGCCTAATTAGTCCCAGAGGTCGCGTCTTGTATGATTCCATGTCTGAAATGGGACTTAACGTTATTTCAACTGGACAACCAACCTACTGGCCAACGGACCACAATAAAATTCCAGACGTAATAGACTTTGGCGTAGCAAAAGGCATATCACCGGAGCTTATTGAGGCCCAAGCCTCCTTGGATTTATCTTCTGACCACTCACCCACAATAATCACTATTTGCAGTCCTCATCAAATAGCAACTAGTGATTTTTTCTCATCTAAAAGGATAAATTGGTTGAAATATAAAAAATACATTAGCACCCACTGCTCTGAAAACCAACCACTAAAAACACCCGGAGACATCGATGATTGTCTGAGCGTCCTAAATGAAAACATTCAAAAAGCCGTTGAACATGCGTCTTCTACCTACCGTCAGGCTAGGTACAACAAAATTTTTTCTGACGATGTGGAAAAGCTGGTATCTGAAAAAACAAGAGCCCGCAGGGAATGGCAAAAACATAGATCGCCCCAACTTAAAACTAAGCTGAAAGAATGTACAACCCAACTAAAAAGCTTGTTGGAGGCTCACAGAATGGCATCACCACTGGAAGGTCTAGACGCGACTCCTCAGACAAATTATTCCTTATGGCGATCAGCCAGACGTCTTAAAAGACCTTAAAAGACCTGCACTGACGTGAGGGATTTACCGCCTGTTGTTGCTAGACGTCCTTTAGAAATACGTTTCCGATTTGCAGATGTTGTAGATGCTATCGCTAACCTAAATGGTAAAAAAGCTCCTGGCGTTGATAAAATAAGCAACAAAATGCTCATAGAGCTGCCTCTTACTGCTAAAAGAATCATTCTTTTTATTTTTAACGCAATAATTCGGCTTGAACATTTTCCGCCTATATGGAAAGTTGCCTTAGTAAAGATGATTCCTAAGCCTGGCAAAGATCCTTCGAAAGTAGAGTCTTATAGGTCTATTAGTTTGTTACCCACAATGTCAAAGTTGTTCGAAAAATTGCTCAAAAATAAGCTGAATCCGATCTTGAAGGACAATAACTGTATTCCAAATTACCAGTTTGGTTTTAGAAGTCAACATAGTACCGTCGAACAAACTCACAGGTTGGTACAGGTTATAAGAAAAGCCTTTGAGGAAAAGAAGTACTGCTCAGCACTATTTATCGATGTCTCGCAAGCTTTCGACAAAGTATGGCATGAAGGCCTGTTAAGCAAACTAAAGTTCAACCTTCCTGTAAAAATTTTTAACCTATTAGATAAATACATAACCGGTCGACAATTCATGATCAAAGAGGGAAACCAAATAAGTTCTTCTCGACCAATAGGGGCTGGTGTACCTCAAGGGAGTATACTAGGTCCAATTCTGTATTTGCTTTACACAGCAGATATGCCAACCAATGGTTTTACACACACGTCGACAGTTGCTGATGATACTGCTTTCCTTAGTATTCATAAAGACCCTAAAGAGGCTTCGAACCAACTGCAGCAACACGTAACCCAAGTTGAGAAATGGGCAAAGTTATGGGGAATAAAAATAAATGAACAAAAATGTACCCACGTAACTTTTACTTTACGTAAAGAAATGTGCTCCCCAATCACTATTAACAACCACATGGTGCCTCAAAGAACTGATACAAAATATCTTGGTATTCACCTAGACCGCCGCCTCACATGGAAGCCTCACATTGATGCGAAGCTGACTCAAATAAAACTTAAAGCTGCTCAAATCCACTGGCTTATTGGTAGAAACTCTGTGCTACGTCTGGATTGTAAACTTCTACTTTACAACTCGATTTTAAAACCAATTTGGTGCTACGGTATACAATTATGGGGTACTGCTTCCGCCTCTAACATCGAAAAAATACAACGTCGTCAAAACAAAATTCTGAGAATGATAACTGGTGCTCCTTGGTATATTAAAAACAGCAACATACACAAGGATCTAGAAGTTCCACTAGTAAAAAGCGAAATCATAAACTATGTGGACAAGTATTTAAATAAGCTGGAAACACATCCAAATCCGCTCACTCGAAGCATCCTGCAACATAGTGGGCACACCCGCCTAAAAAGAAGGGATACTATGGCTCTTAGATGAAATTTTTGATATTAGCCATTTTATTGTGAGAACTTAAATTTTAGTCTGGTACTGACTGGACTAGTATTAATTACTTAGTTTTAAGATTTGAATACTTATTATTAGTTCGCTTAAGCGAAGATTCAATAATAAAATATATGCTAAAAAAAAAAAAAAAAAAAAAAAAAAAAAAAAATTTAAAGTGGCTTACTGCTGGCAGAACAAAATAGTGATCTTACAATTGTTCGGGGTGCTCTTCGAGATTTAGACAATCCCTTTCACCTCCCAGCAGTAGAGTTTTAAAAACTTTACCGACTTACTCCTGACTTGGCTGAAAACTTAATATTTAAGCTTGATTGCCAATTAAGAGGTTCAAGAAACAAGTAATTCAATTTATATTTAATATTTTATTTCAATTAAATATTCTATAATATTGGTAGGTTCTTGCTGCTTTACGTTTCTTTGCAACTGGATGGTACCAACGGATGGTAGGAGAGCAGTGGGCAATATTGATGAGCCAGTCGTCTATAAGTCGAATCCTTCATCGTTTAACTGATGCCATCAATAACACCATGTTTTACGAACATGTTGATTTTCCAATGACCCGAGTGAAACGTGAAGCTGCAAAAGTCATTTTTGCTTCAGAAACTCCACCCTTTGTAGGGGGAACTATTGGAACAATCGATTGCACTCATGTCTCGATATAAGTCACGAAGAGCCTCCGTTAACCATCATGGGTACTATTCAATAAATATGCAAATGGTAGACAAAAAATTACAAAGTGTAATCGATAATAAACTAATTTTGCTTCACTTGTATTTTGTAGTTTTGCTTCAGTTGCATTCTTAATCTCGTAGTGTACGGACGTGTCTACGCGAGTGTAATATTAGTAATAGGTTATATTAGTAATAAGTGGCAAACAAATTTATTAATATACATATATACACATAATAGTGAGAAAAAAAAACAACAAACTAATAAATAATAAAAAAAGCGAACTGTTAATGAGTAAGAGTAATCGCAGTGACACACAGTGGGGCCAAACGCAAAAAAAAAATGGTAATAAATCTGTATCTTCGAAATTATTTGTCCAATTATAAAATAAAGTATAAAGCAGTCGTAGAGGAGGACCCAAGGTTTTAGAAAATAAAATTTTGGACTACCCTGTATATACATACGTTGAGCTACAGGGTGCCAAAGTTAACCTCCTCGGGCTTGCAAAGCATTTCTATGCTCATAACTTTTGCAAATATCAACCGGTTTTAATAATTTTTAGATTTATTTGATGAAAATTAAAATCTGAAAAGAAAACATACTCACTCTTTCTTGTTACCTGTTACAGTTTAAAAGATATTTGGGTTTTAAATTTAAAATTGTTGTTTTTGACCTGACTTTATTTGGTTTTTTGCAAATGTCTGCAATTGTAGTTATGCCAAAAATATTTTTAAAAATATTTTTGTATATTTAAAAAATTTGTTAAGCCTACACAAAAAAATTTATTTAATTATCTTTATTCGTCTAGCCGTGAAAAATATTCAAAGTCAAAATTTTCATGGTGATTCAAAAAATGGCATAATTTTGACAAAAATTGAGCACAATTTTTTTTTTTTTCTCATATTTTTATTATTGAATCTTCGCTAATGCGAACTAACAATAAGTATTCAAAACTTAAAACTATGAAATTTATATTAGTCCAGTCAGTACCAGACCAAAATTTAAGTTCTCATAACAAAGTAAATTAATTTAAACAGTTTCATCTAAGTTCAATAGTGTCCCTTCTTTTCAGACGAGTGTGCCCACTATGTTGCAAGATGTTTCGAGCGAGCGGATTTGGATGCGTTTCCAGCTTGTTTAAATACTTATCCACATAGTTCAGGATTTCGCATTTAACTAGTGGAACTTGTAGATCCTTATGGATGTTGCTGTTTTTAATGTACCAAGGAGCACCAGTTATCATTCTTAGGATTTTCTTTTGACGACGTTGTATTTTTTCTATGTTAGAGGCGGAAGCAGTGCCCCATAACTGTATACCGTAGCAACAAATTGGTTTCAAAATCGATTTGTAGAGTAGAAGTTTACAATCGAGACGAAGCAGAGAGTTTCTGCCAATTAGCCAATGAAGTTGTGTAGCTATAAGTTTCATTTGCGTCAACTTCGCATCTATATGCGTCTTCCATGTAAGGCGACGGTCCAGGTGAATGCCAAGGTATTTCGCCTCAAATCGTTGAGGCACCATATGGTTGTTAATAAGGATTGAAGTGCACGTTTCTTTGCGTAAAGTAAACGTTACGTGGGTACATTTTTGCTCATTAATTTTTATTCCCCATAATTTTGCCCATTTCTCTACTTGGGTTACGTGTTGTTGCAATTGGCACGAAGCCTCTTTAGGGTCTTTATGAATACTGAGAAAAGCGGTATCGTCAGCAAATGTAGACGTGTGCGTAAAACTGTTTGTTGGCATATCTGCCGTGTAAAGCAAGTACAAAATTGGACCTAGGATACTCCCTTGAGGTACACCAGCCCCTATTGGTTGGTAACAACTTATTTGGTTTCCCTCTCTGATTTTAAATTGTCGACCGGTTATGTACTTTTCTAGTAGGTTGAAAATATTAGCTGGAAGGTTTAGCTTTAGTTTGTTTAAGAGGCCTTCGTGCCATACTTTATCAAAAGCTTGAGAGACATCTATAAAAAGCGCGGAGCAATACTTTTTTTCCTCGAAAGTTTTTCTTATAACCTGCACCAGTCTGTGAGTTTGTTCTATTGTGCTATGTTGACTTCTAAAGCCAAATTGGTGATCTGGAATGCAGTTGTTTTCATTCAGGATCGGAGTAAGCTTGTTTTTAAGCAGCTTTTCAAACAGTTTTGACAAAGTTGGTAACAAACTTATAGGCCTATAAGACTCCACCTTTGAAGGATCTTTACCAGGCTTAGGAATCATCTTTACTAAGGCAACTTTCCATACTGGTGGAAAATGTTCAAGCCGTATTATGGCATTAAAAATAAAAAGAATTATTCTTTTTGCTGTAAAAGGTAGCTCAATGAGCATTTTGTTGCTTATTGTATCAACGCCAGGAGCTTTTTTATCATTAAGGTTAGCTATAGCTTCTACCACATCTGAACATCGGAAACGTATTTCTATAGGACGTCTAGAAACAACAGGCGGTAATTCCCTCACGTCAGTGCATATATTAGGAGTGAACACGTTTCTTAAATGGCTTGCGAGCAGATCGCATTTTTCTTCATCATTTTTAGCCCAGGACCCTCTTAGATTGCGCAGTGGTGGTTTTGCGATTACGGGTCTTTTGAGACGACTGGCTGATCGCCATAGAGAATTATTTGTTTGAGGAGTCGCGTCTAGACCTTCCAAATACTTCTTAATTGATGCAATTCTGTGTACCTCCAGCAAGTTTTTTAAGCGATTTGTACATTCTTTTAGCTTCGTTTTAAGTTGGGGCGATCTATGCTGTTGCCATTCTCTTCGTGCTCTCCTTTTTTCAGATAAAAGCTCTTCAACATCGACAGAAAAAATTTTGTATTTGACCTGACGGTTTGTTGAAGAAGCATGTTCAACGGCTGCTTTAATGTTTTCATTTAGGATACTCAGGCAATCATCGATTTCTTGGGGAGTTTTTAGTGGTATGTGTTCCGAGCAGTGAGAGCTGATATATTTTTTATATTTCAACCAATTTACTCTTTTAGATAAGAAAAAGTCACTAGTTGCTATTTGGTGAGGACTGAAAAAAGTGATAATTGTGGGAGAGTGGTCAGAAGATAAATCCAGAGAGGCTTGCGCCTCAATGAGCTCCGGGGATATACCTTTTGCTACGCCAAAATCTATTACGTCTGGAATTTTATTGTGGTCGGTTGGCCAATAGGTTGGTTGTCCGGTAGAAATAACACAAAGACCCATTTCAGATACGGAATCATACAAGATACGTCCTCTGGGACTAATTAAGCGGGAGCCCCAGTAGGTGTGTTTAGCGTTATAGTCTCCAGCAGCTATGAAGCGGGGACCTAAAGATTTGTAAAAACTGTTGTACTGATCCTTCGTTATGGAAAATCTGGGTGGAGAATAAACCGACGAAATAACTAGGTTAGGGAAAAATTCATCAATGCTGACGTTTGTTGCTTGAATATAGCATTCGGAGATGCCACCTAACCATTGGTGTTTAATTCTTGATTTGATTAGTATAGCCGAGCCTCCACATGATCTGTCCCTGGGATCCTTTGAATCGTAAAATGAATAGCCACTTATTTTAAAAGCACTTCTAGATGTCAAATGAGTCTCCGAAATCAACATTACATCAATGTTTTGGTGTGTTAAAAAATATTCGAGTTCGTTTTTGTGTTGGCGGATGCCGTTTGCGTTCCAGAAACAAACCCTCAGGCAGTTCATGGCCTTTTAAGCATAGCCTGCAAAAGAGCAGACTGCATTTTTTGCATTTCTTGCATCATGTTGGCCATTTGCGCCATAATCTGCGTAAATTAATTGACCATATTGTCAATTACGGCTTCTAGGCGGCTAAAATTTGAACCAGTTGGTTCGTTTGTTGGCACGTCTTGATGTGTTGTTGGTTGGTCAGGCTTGCGTGGTTGGGGCTGGTTAGACTTTAATGCGTTGGCATAGGAAACTTCACTTGTAGTTGTCTGTGCTAATGGGGGCATATTTGTAGTAGGCATATTTAATGGCTGGGAAGGGGCAGGAGCTATTTTTGGCTTGGATGAGCGTTTAACTAAGTCAAAAACAGGGCAACCTCTATAGTTGGCGGTGTGGTTTCCACCGCAGTTACTGCATTTCTTCGCGCTAGGATCTTGTTTTGGCTTGTCACAGTTGGTCGTATCGTGCAGATCCCCGCACACAACACAAACAGAAGGCAATTTACAATATGCTTTGGTGTGGCCATATTCCTGGCAGTTTAAGCACTGTACGGGCCCAGATCGCTTATGTGGCACCTCCACTATAACTCTACGGTGCATAATATATCTTAGATCATATATTAGATGCGTTTCATTTTTTTTCAATTTAATGTCACTGGGTCAAGCTCCACCCGGATTAATGGTTGAGGGTGTTTTTCCCTGTTCCTTATGTTTGATACATATTTGACTCTAAAGCCCTTCATACACAAATTGGTTTTAATTTCCTCCGGGTCAACATTAGAGTCAATACCTTTTATAACTACCTGGAGGCCCTTAGCGTTCTTAAGCTGGTAAGAATAGAAATTTTTCTTAAGTTTTTCGAGCTCCGAAATAGTGGTGCGGTAAGCGTTTTCGTCATTCACCTGAATTTTTGTCTCGTGTATGTTACCACGTTTAATGTTAGTAACGTAAAAGTTCTTTTCCCCAATTAAACCTACTAAAAAC
The DNA here is from genome assembly GCA_963583895.1 of Melanophora roralis. NCBI lineage: Eukaryota > Metazoa > Arthropoda > Insecta > Diptera > Rhinophoridae > Melanophora > Melanophora roralis. The sequence continues at coordinate 54,859,603 of OY757188.1, forward strand.
TCTACAAGATCATTCGAATTCCTTTCCCTCAAATAAATCGGAGGTGGCTTAAAGGACTTTTTTTCAGAAACAGGGGCATCGTTATCTTCTTGCAGAATGGCAATACGATTTTGCGATGAGGTTGGCCTTTCATCGTCTTTCAACATTTTTGCAGGTTGAGATGTCTTTGCTGATTTCGGACTTCTCCCCCTTTTAAGAACTGTTACGTACCTGTCCATCCCTACCTGGATCTTAGGAGCACACGCAGAAATCGGGCCCGGAGTGCCTTAAGCAGCTGTTGGTGCGACACCAGAACTTGATAAAGAAGACCGCGATGAAGATGGCACCTCGGTATTTTTTTTATAATTTTTAAACAGAGATTGGGCTAAATTTGTCCCTTGTTCAGTACATTTATTCACATTAGGCACACTTGCACTTAAATTATTTGTATTTGTGTTCGGTTTTGCACTTAAATAGTTTCTATTATATTCAGGGTCTCTAATGTTTTCATTGCTAACGCTTGCTGAGCTTAACACAATGTAAGCATTTCGGCTATTAGGCCCAATGTCACGACGATTACTGTTACTCATTAACCGTTTGGTTTTTTTTGTTTTGTTTAGTTTGTTTTTATTTTCGATTCTCACTTATGTCTTGTAGGTATGTATATTAACAATTTTTTTTCTGTAACTTATTACAAATATCACCTATTACAAATATACACTCGCGTAGACACGTCCGTACACTACGAGATTAAGAGAGCAACTTGAGCACAATTGATTAACTTTTTTTGCAAATATTTGTAAAAATAATTATTTCTTTCTTAACGTTTTTGGAAAAAACAGGCTTCAAAATATATTAGTAGTATATTTTTGAAAGGATTTAAACGTGCACCCTACGCCAGGCATTGGTCGAAAATGTGGATTTTTTCAACGAAATTTCAAATTTATTGGCCGAGAAAAAAAAAACGCAAGCTATTTTTAAAAAAATTGGTTCAAAATTAAAATAACTTATCTTTTGAGGTTTCAGTTTTAATTAAGTTATTCACCGCCCGCTCAAAAATGGGGTCACGAGGGTAAATGTTATTAATATAGGCAAATTTTAAGATGCGTGTAATATAATAGCTTAAAAAAAAACTTAAAAGTTACTTAATTCTTTTTGTTTTTTGTTTAAATAATAAATAACATAAATAAATAATAAAATTACAACTGATTGGCATATAAAACCAGTTTCATCAGGGCGACTCATAAACATCAACTCAACACAACCCATAGGACAAAAAATAAACACCGCACGCAATTTAATAAAAAAAGTGTTGAAAATAAGTGACGAGCAATACATTTCAGCTAATGTACGCAAAATTAAAGATATACTTTTAAAAAATGACTTCACGACTCGTATAGTGAATAACTTAATCAAAAAAGCTCAACACGGGGATGATAATAAGGAAAACAAAAACTCATTTGGCAACACTAAATTTTATAGCCTTCCCTACATACCAAAACTAACGGAAAACAAACAAATCAGCACAATAATGGATGATAAAGAAATAAAGTTAGCGTACAGACCAAATCGAACAATAAACTCTTTATTTACAAACACAAAAAGAAAAATAGACAAAAACGAACAAAGTAACATTGTATACCAGATTAGCTGTTTGGGCAACACAACTGAAAGCTGTGGTAAACTATACATAGGAACAACAAAGAGGAGTTTGACTACCAGAACAAATGAACATGAAGCAGATATTAGGAAACAGAAACACACGACAGCACTGGCACAACATTGCATCGACAACAAACACACAGCTGATCTAATGAATGTTAAGATTTTGGATAAAGAGAGACGAACAAATTAAAGATATACACTTGAGAGCCTGAGAATTCAACAAAAAGGGAACAGTGCAAAAAACAAAAAAGATGACAAAGACAACACAAATGCAAACTACGAATAATTCTATGTTAGTACTTCGTGGCAAATGTGCAATGTACAATGTTTTTAAATTCAAATTAAATATTATAGTTGTTTTTTGTTTTTTTTTTTTGTGAATAAATGTTAATGTTGTGTAATATAAGATTAAAAGTGAGTAATGTAAATTAATTTATTTGCATATATAAAATTCAAATTAAAAAATGTATGTATGTACTTATATGTTATTGTTTTAACATAATTTTGTATCAAAAATTTACTTTTATATTTTATCAGGCTAATTGGTTCAAATTTTATTGTGATAAGATTTTTGTTGAAGAAATAATTTGAAAAAGTTTAGTTTCCCGACAGTAGCCGAGTGGAATGCATTTTCAGAGCCCGCTACAACTCCTCATCAGCACTCTTTGTTCGGTACTGAGCATTGGTAGTAAATATCTTCTATTTAACCCAAGTGTTAATTGAAATTTAAATACGGAAATACTAATTTGTATTTTACAAATACTCTCATTAACAATTGTTAGTGAATTTTATTGTGGTCGGTTGGCCAATAGGTTGGTTGTCCGGTAGAAATAACACAAAGACCCATTTCAGATACGGAATCATACAAGATACGTCCTCTGGAACTAATTAAGCGGGAGCCCCAGTAGGTGTGTTTAGCGTTATAGTCTCCAGCAGCTATGAAGCAGGGACCTAAAGATTTGTAAAAACTGTTGTACTGATCCTTCGTTATGGAAAATCTGGGTGGAGAATAAACCGACGAAATAACTAGGTTAGGGAAAAATTCATCAATGCAGACGTTTGTTGCTTGAATATAGCATTCGGAGATGCCACCTAACCATTGGTGTTTAATTCTTGATTTGATTAGTATAGCCGAGCCTCCACATGATCTGTCCCTGGGATCCTTTGAATCGTAAAATGAATAGCCACTTATTTTAAAAGCACTTCTAGATGTCAAATGAGTCTCCGAAATCAACATTACATCAATGTTTTGGTGTGTTAAAAAATATTCGAGTTCGTTTTTGTGTTGGTGGATGCCGTTTGCGTTCCAGAAACAAACCCTCAGGCAGTTCATGGCCTTTTAAGCATAGCCTGCAAAAGAGCAGACTGCATTTTTTGCATTTCTTGCATCATGTTGGCCATTTGCGCCATAATCTGCGTAAATTGTTTGACCATATTGTCAATTACGGCTTCTAGGCGGCTAAAATTTGAACCAGTTGGTTCGTTTTTTGGCACGTCTTGATGTGTTGTTGGCTGGTCAGGCTTGCGTGGTTGGGGCTGGTTAGACTTTAATGCGTTGGCATAGGAAACTTCACTTGTAGTTGTCTGTGCTAATGGGGGCATATTTGTAGTAGGCATATTTAATGGCTGGGGAGGGGCAGGAGCTATTTTTGGCTTGGATGAGCGTTTAACTAAGTCAAAAACAGGGCAACCTCTATAGTTGGCGGTGTGGTTTCCACCGCAGTTACTGCATTTCTTCGCCCTAGGATCTTGTTTTGGCTTGTCACAGTTGGTCGTATCGTGCAGATCCCCGCACACAACACAAACAGAAGGCAATTTACAATATGCTTTGGTGTGGCCATATTCCTGGCAGTTTAAGCACTGTACGGGCCCAGATCGCTTATGTGGCACCTCCACTATAACTCTACGGTGCATAATATATCTTAGATCATATATTAGATGCGTTTCATTTTTTTTTCAATTTAATGTCACTGGGTCAAGCTCCACCCGGAATAATGGTTGAGGATGTTTTTCCCTGTTCCTTATGTTTGATACATATTTGACTCTAAAGCCCTTCATACACAAATTGGTTTTAATTTCCTCCGGGTCAACATTAGAGTCAATACCTTTTATAACTACCTGGAGGCCCTTAGCGTTCTTAAGCTGGTAAGAATAGAAATTTTTCTTAAGTTTTTCGAGCTCCGAAATAGTGGTGCGGTAAGCGTTTTCGTCATTCACCTGAATTTTTGTCTCGTATATGTTACCACGTTTAATGTTAGTAACGTAAAAGTTATTTCCCCCAATTAAACCTACTAAAAACTCTACAAGATCATTCGAATTCGTTTCCCTCAAATAAATCGGAGGTGGATTAAAGGACTTTTTTTCAGAAACAGGGGCATCGTTATCTTCTTGCAGAATGGCAAAACGATTTTGCGATGAGGTTGGCCTTTCATCGTCTTTCAACATTTTTGCAGGTTGAGATGTCTCTGCTGATTTCGGACTTCTCCCCCTTTTAAGAACTGTTACGTACCTGTCCATCCCTACCTGGATCTTAGGAGCACACGCAGAAATCGGGCCCGGAGTGCCTTAAGCAGCTGTTGGTGCGACACCAGAACTTGATAAAGAAGACCGCGATGAAGATGGCACCTCGGTATTTTTTTTATAATTTTTAAACAGAGATTGGGCTAAATTTGTCCCTTGTTCAGTACATTTATTCAAATTAGGCACACTTGCACTTAAATTATTTGTATTTGTGTTCGGTTTTGCACTTAAATAGTTTCTATTATCTTCAGGGTCTCTAATGTTTTCATTGCTTACGCTTGCTGAGCTTAACACAATGTAAGAATTTCGGCTATTAGGCCCACTGTCACGACGATTACTGTTACTCATTAACCGTTTGGTTTTTTTTTGTTTTGTTTAGTTTGTTTTTATTTTCGATTCTCACTTATGTCTTGTAGGTATGTATATTAACAATTTTTTTTCTGTAACTTATTACAAATATCACCTATTACAAATATACACTCGCGTAGACACGTCCGTACACTACGAGATTAAGAGAGCAACTTGAGCACAATTGATTAACTTTTTTTGCAAATATTTGTAAAAATAATTATTTCTTTCTTAACGTTTTTGGAAAAAACAGGCTTCAAAATATATTAGTAGTATATTTTTGAAAGGATTTAAACGTGCACCCTACGCCAGGCATTGGTCGAAAATGTGGATTTTTTCAACGAAATTTCAAATTTATTGGCCGAGAAAAAAAAACGCAAGCTATTTTTAAAAAAATTGGTTCAAAATTAAAATAACTTATCTTTTGAGGTTTCAGTTTTAATTAAGTTATTCACCGCCCGCTCAAAAATGGGGTCACGAGGGTAAATGTTATTAATATAGGCAAATTTTAAGATGCGTGTAATATAATAGCTTAAAAAAAAACTTAAAAGTTACTTAATTCTTTTTGTTTTTTGTTTAAATAATAAATAACATAAATAAATAATAAAATTACAACTGATTGGCATATAAAACCAGTTTCATCAGGGCGACTCATAAACATCAACTCAACACAACCCATAGGACAAAAAATAAACACCGCACGCAATTTAATAAAAAAAGTGTTGAAAATAAGTGACGAGCAATTCATTTCAGCTAATGTACGCAAAATTAAAGATATACTTTTAAAAAATGACTTCACGACTCGTATAGTGAATAACTTAATCAAAAAAGCTCAACACGGGGATGATAATAAGGAAAACAAAAACTCATCTGGCAACACTAAATTTTATAGCCTTCCCTACATACCAAAACTAACGGAAAACAAACAAATCAGGACAATAATGGATGATAAAGAAATAAAGTTAGCGTACAGACCAAATCGAACAATAAACTCTTTATTTACAAACACAAAAAGAAAAATAGACAAAAACGAACAAAGTAACATTGTATACCAGATTAGCTGTTTGGGCAACACAACTGAAAGCTGTGGTAAACTATACATAGGAACAACAAAGAGGAGTTTGACTACCAGAACAAATGAACATGAAGCAGATATTAGGAAACAGAAACACACGACAGCACTGGCACAACATTGCATCGACAACAAACACACAGCTGATCTAATGAATGTTAAGATTTTGGATAAAGAGAGACGAACAAATTAAAGATATACACTTGAGAGCCTGAGAACTCAACAAAAAGGAAACAGTGCAAGAAACAAAAAAGATGACAAAGACAACACAAATGCAAACTATGCAATAATTCTATGTTAGTACTTCGTGGCAAATGTGCAATGTACAATGTTTTTAAATTCAAATTAAATATTATAGTTGTTTTTTGTTTTTTTTTTTGTGAATAAATGTTAATGTTGTGTAATATAAGATTAAAAGTGAGTAATGTAAATTAATTTATTTGCATATATAAAATTCAAATTAAAAAATGTATGTATGTACTTATATGTTATTGTTTTACATAATTTTGTATCAAAAATTTACTTTTATATTTTATCAGGCTAATTGGTTCAAATTTTATTGTGATAAGATTTTTGTTGAAGAAATAATTTGAAAAAGTTTAGTTTCCCGACAGTAGCCGAGTGGAATGCATTTTCAGAGCCCGCTACAACTCCTCATCAGCACTCTTTGTTCGGTACTGAGCATTGGTAGTAAATATCTTCTATTTAACCCAAGTGTTAATTGAAATTTAAATACGGAAATACTAATTTGTATTTTACACATACTCTCATTAACAATTGTTAGTGAATTTTATTGTGGTCGGTTGGCCAATAGGTTGGTTGTCCGGTAGAAATAACACAAAGACCCATTTCAGATACGGAATCATACAAGATACGTCCTCTGGGACTAATTAAGCGGGAGCCCCAGTAGGTGTGCTTAGCGTTATAGTCTCCAGCAGCTATGAAGCGGGGACCTAAAGATTTGTAAAAACTGTTGTACTGATCCTTCGTTATGGAAAATCTGGGTGGAGAACAAACCGACGAAATAACTAGGTTAGGGAAAAATTCATCAATGCAGACGTTTGTTGCTTGAATATAGCATTCGGAGATGCCACCTAACCATTGGTGTTTAATTCTTGATTTAATTAGTATAGCCGAGCCTCCACATGATCTGTCCCTGGGATCCTTTGAATCGTAAAATGAATAGCCACTTATTTTAAAAGCACTTCTAGATGTCAAATGAGTCTCCGAAATCAACATTACATCAATGTTTTGATGTGTTAAAAAATATTCGAGTTCGTTTTTGTGTTGGCGGATGCCGTTTGCGTTCCAGAAACAAACCCTCAGGCAGTTCATGGCCTTTTAAGCATAGCCTGCAAAAGAGCAGACTGCATTTTTTGCATTTCTTGCATCATGTTGGCCATTTGCGCCATAATCTGCGTAAATTGTTTGACCATATTGTCAATTACGGCTTCTAGGCGGCTAAAATTTGAACCAGTTGGTTCGTTTGTTGGCACGTCTTGATGTGTTGTTGGCTGGTCAGGCTTGCGTGGTTGGGGCTGGTTAGACTTTAATGCGTTGGCATAGGAAACTTCACTTGTAGTTGTCTGTGCTAATGGGGGCATATTTGTAGTAGGCATATTTAATGGCTGGGGAGGGGCAGGAGCTATTTTTGGCTTGGATGAGCGTTTAACTAAGTCAAAAACAGGGCAACCTCTATAGTTGGGGGTGTGGTTTCCACCGCAGTTACTGCATTTCTTCGCCCTAGGATCTTGTTTTGGCTTGTCACAGTTGGTCGTATCGTGCAGATCCCCGCACACAACACAAACAGAAGGCAATTTACAATATGCTTTGGTGTGGCCATATTCCTGGCAGTTAAGCACTGTACGGGCCCAGATCGCTTATGTGGCACCTCCACTATAACTCTACGGTGCATAATATATCTTAGATCATATATTAGATGCGTTTCATTTTTTTTTTCAATTTAATGTCACTGGGTCAAGCTCCACCCGGAATAATGGTTGAGGGTGTTTTTCCCTGTTCCTTATGTTTGATACATATTTGACTCTAAAGCCCTTCATACACAAATTGGTTTTAATTTCCTCCGGGTCAACATTAGAGTCAATACCTTTTATAACTACCTGGAGGCCCTTAGCGTTCTTAAGCTGGTAAGAATAGAAATTTTTCTTAAGTTTTTCGAGCTCCGAAATAGTGGTGCGGTAAGCGTTTTCGTCATTCACCTGAATTTTTGTCTCGTATATGTTACCACGTTTAATGTTAGTAACGTAAAAGTTCTTTTCCCCAATTAAACTTACTAAAAACTCTACAAGATCATTCGAATTCCTTTCCCTCAAATAAATCGGAGGTGGCTTAAAGGACTTTTTTTCAGAAACAGGGGCATCGTTATCTTCTTGCAGAATGGCAAAACGATTTTGCGATGAGGTTGGCCTTTCATCGTCTTTCAACATTTTTGCAGGTTGAGATGTCTCTGCTGATTTCGGACTTCTCCCCCTTTTAAGAACTGTTACGTACCTGTCCATCCCTACCTGGATCTTAGGAGCACACGCAGAAATCGGGCCCGGAGTGCCTTAAGCAGCTGTTGGTGCGACACCAGAACTTGATAAAGAAGACCGCGATGAAGATGGCACCTCGGTATTTTTTTTATAATTTTTAAACAGAGATTGGGCTAAATTTGTCCCTTGTTCAGTACATTTATTCAAATTAGGCACACTTGCACTTAAATTATTTGTATTTGTGTTCGGTTGTGCACTTAAATAGTTTCTATTATATTCAGGGTCTCTAATGTTTTCATTGCTAACGCTTGCTGAGCTTAACACAATGTAAGCATTTCGGCTATTAGGCCCACTGTCACGACGATTACTTTTACTCATTAACCGTTTGGTTTTTTTTGTTTTGTTTAGTTTGTTTTTATTTTCGATTCTCACTTATGTCTTGTAGGTATGTATATTAACAATTTTTTTTCTGTAACTTATTACAAATATCACCTATTACAAATATACACTCGCGTAGACACGTCCGTACACTACGAGATTAAGAGAGCAACTTGAGCACAATTGATTAACTTTTTTTGCAAATATTTGTAAAAATAATTATTTCTTTCTTAACGTTTTTGGAAAAAACAGGCTTCAAAATATATTAGTAGTATATTTTTGAAAGGATTTAAACGTGCACCCTATGCCAGGCATTGGTCGAAAATGTGGATTTTTTCAACGAAATTTCAAATTTATTGGCCGAGAAAAAAAAACGCAAGCTATTTTTAAAAAAATTGGTTCAAAATTAAAATAACTTATCTTTTGAGGTTTCAGTTTTAATTAAGTTATTCACCGCCCGCTCAAAAATGGGGTCACGAGGGTAAATGTTATTAATATAGGCAAATTTTAAGATGCGTGTAATATAATAGCTTAAAAAAAAACTTAAAAGTTACTTAATTCTTTTTGTTTTTTGTTTAAATAATAAATAACATAAATAAATAATAAAATTACAACTGATTGGCATATAAAACCAGTTTCATCAGGGCGACTCATAAACATCAACTCAACACAACCCATAGGACAAAAAATAAACACCGCACGCAATTTAATAGAAAAAGTGTTGAAAATAAGTGACGAGCAATACATTTCAGCTAATGTACGCAAAATTAAAGATATACTTTTAAAAAATGACTTCACGACTCGTATAGTGAATAACTTAATCAAAAAAGCTCAACACGGGGATGATAATAAGGAAAACAAAAACTCATCTGGCAACACTAAATTTTATAGCCTTCCCTACACACCAAAACTAACGGAAAACAAACAAATCAGGACAATAATGGATGATAAAGAAATAAAGTTAGCGTACAGACCAAATCGAACAATAAACTCTTTATTTACAAACACAAAAAGAAAAATAGACAAAAACGAACAAAGTAACATTGTATACCAGATTAGCTGTTTGGGCAACACAACTGAAAGCTGTGGTAAACTATACATAGGAACAACAAAGAGGAGTTTGACTACCAGAACAAATGAACATGAAGCAGATATTAGGAAACAGAAACACACGACAGCACTGGCACAACATTGCATCGACAACAAACACACAGCTGATCTAATGAATGTTAAGATTTTGGATAAAGAGAGACGAACAAATTAAAGATATACACTTGAGAGCCTGAGAATTCAACAAAAAGGGAACAGTGAAAAAAACAAAAAAGATGACAAAGACAACACAAATGCAAACTATGCAATAATTCTCTGTTAGTACTTCGTGGCAAATGTGCAATGTACAATGTTTTTAAATTCAAATTAAATATTATAGTTGTTTTTTGTTTTTTTTTTGTGAATAAATGTTAATGTTGTGTAATATAAGATTAAAAGTGAGTAATGTAAATTAATTTATTTGCATATATAAAATTCAAATTAAAAAATGTATGTATGTACTTATATGTTATTGTTTTAACATAATTTTGTATCAAAAATTTACTTTTATATTTTATCAGGCTAATTGGTTCAAATTTTATTGTGATAAGATTTTTGTTGAAGAAATAATTTGAAAAAGTTTAGTTTCCCGACAGTAGCCGAGTGGAATGCATTTTCAGAGCCCGCTACAACTCCTCATCAGCACTCTTTGTTCGGTACTGAGCATTGGTAGTAAATATCTTCTATTTAACCCAAGTGTTAATTGAAATTTAAATACGGAAATACTAATTTGTATTTTACACATACTCTCATTAACAATTGTTAGTTCTTGGGTTAAAACAAAAATCAACAAAAATCTTATCACAATAAAATAAGTCAGTTGCTCTCTTAATCTCGTAGTGTACGGACGTGTCGACGCGAGTGTATATTTGTAATAGGTGATATTTGTAATAAGTTACAAAAAAAATTGTTAATATACATACCTACAAGACATAAGTGAGAATCGAAAATAAAAACAAACTAAACAAAACAAAAAAACCAAACGGTTAATGAGTAACAGTAATCGTAGTGACAGTGGGCCTAAAAGCCGAAATGCTTACATTGTGCTAAGCTCAGAAAGCGTTAGCAATGAAAACATTAGAGACCCTGAATATAATAGAAACTATTTAAGTGCAAAACCGAAAACAAATACAAATAATTTAAGTGCAAGTGTGCCTAATTTGAATAAATGTACTGAACAAGGGACAAATTTTGCCCAATCTCTGTTTAAAAATTATAAAAAAAATACCGAGGTGCCATCTTCATCGCGGTCTTCTTTGTCAAGTTCTGGTGTCGCACCTACAGCTGCTAAAGGCGCACCAGGCCCAATTTCTGCGTGTGCTCCTAAGATCCAGGTAGGGATGGACAGGTACGTAACATTTCTTAAAAGGGGGAGAAGTCCAAAATCGGCAGAAACATCACAACCTGCAAAAATGTTGAAAGACGATGAAAGGCCAACCTTATCGCAAAATCGTTTTGCCATTCTACAAGAAGATAACGATGCCCCCGTTACTGAAAAAAAGTCCTTTAAGCCACCTCCGATTTATTTGAGGGAAAGGAATTCGAATGATCTTGTAAAGTTTTTAGTAGGTTTGATTGGAGAAAACAACTTTTACGTTACTAACATTAAACGCGGTAACATATACGAGACAAAAATTCAGGTGAATGACGAAAACGCTTACCGCACCACTATTTCGGAGCTCGAAAAACTTAAGAGAAATTTCTATACTTACCAACTTAAGAACGCTAAGGGCCTCCAGGTAGTTATAAAAGGTATTGACTTTAATGTTGACCCGGAGGTAATTAAAACCAATTTGTGCATGAAGGGCTTTAGAGTTAAATATGTATCAAACATAAGGAACAAGGAAAAATACCCTCAACCATTATTCCGGGTGGAGCTTGAGCCCAGTGACATTAAATTGAAAAAAAATGAAACACATCCGATATATGATCTAAGATATATTATGCACCGTAGAGTTATAGTGGAGGTGCCACATAAGCGATCTGGGCACGTACAGGGCTTAAACTGCCAGGAATATGGCCACACCAAAGCATATTGTAAATTGCCTTCTGTTTGTGTTGTGTGTGGGGATCTGCACGATACGACCAACTGCGACAAGCCAAAAAAAGATCCTAGGGTGAAGAAATGCACTAATTGCGGGGGAAACCACACTGCCAACTATAGAGGTTGCCCTGTTTTTGACTTGGTTAAACGCTCATCCAAGCCGAAGGTAGTTCCTGCCCCTCCCCAGCCGTGAAATATACCAACAACAAACGTTCCCCAGTTAGCACAGCCAACTACTAGTCAAATTTCTTACGCCAACGCACTAAAGTCAAACCAGTCCAATGCACAAAGGCCAATCCAACCAACCACACAACAACAAGTGCCAACAAGTGAACCAACTGGTCCCAACTTTACCCGCCTGGAAGCCGTAATTGACAATATGGTCAAACAATTTACGCAGATAATGGCGCAAATGGCTGGCATGATGCAGGAGATGCAGAAAATGCAGTCTGCTCTTCTGCAGTCCATGCTTAAAAGACCATGAACTGCCTCAGGGTTTGTTTCTGGAACGCGTCTACATTTGCTGACGATACCGCTTTTCTTAGTGTTCACAAAGACCCTAAAGAGGCTTCGAACCAGCTGCAACAACACGTAACCCAAGTTGAAAAATGGGCAAAATTATGGGGAATAAAAATTAATGAGCAAAAATGTACCCACGTAACGTTTACTTTACGCAAAGAAACGTGCACTTCAATCCTTATTAACAACCATATGGTGCCTCAACGATTTGAGGCGAAATACCTTGGCATTCACCTGGACCGTCGCCTTACATGGAAGACGCATATAGATGCGAAGTTGACGCAAATGAAACTTATAGCTACACAACTTCATTGGCTAATTGGCAGAAACTCTCTGCTTCGTCTTGATTGTAAACTTCTACTCTACAAATCGATTTTGAAACCAATTTGTTGCTACGGTATACAGTTATGGGGCACTGCTTCCGCCTCTAACATAGAAAAAATTCAACGCCGTCAAAACAAAATCCTAAGAATGATAACTGGTGCTCCTTGGTATATTAAAAACAGCAACATCCATAAGGATCTACAAGTTCCACTAGTTAAATGCGAAATCCTGAACTATGTGGACAAGTATTTAAACAAGCTGGAAACGCATCCAAATCCGCTCGCTCGAAACATCTTGCAGCATAGTGGACACACTCGTCTGAAAAGAAGGGACACTATTGAACTTAGATGAAACTGTTTAAATTAATTTACTTTGTTATGAGAACTTAAATTTTGGTCTGGTACTGACTGGACTAACATAAATTACTTAGTTTTAAGATTTGAAAACTTATTGTTAGTTCGCAAAAGCGAAGATTCAATAATAAAAATATGAAAAAAAAAATTTTTGATCAAACGCGTAGAGCTAAATACATGAAATTTATAACACGTGTTAAACTTTACATGTTTGTTTAAATGCACATGAATTTTTAAACTTTGGGCCCGTAAAGGGATAAAAAGGGAAAAATCTGTAACCTACTATCTCTTGATGTACATATATAAGATAGAAACAAAATTTAAAAAGTTTAGCGTTTTCCTTAAAAAATAAACAGACAGGTATCTGGAGTTTTTTTTTAATTTTGGTCCGAAAGGCCGAAAAAAGGGGTTAAAATTATATTTTGGTACTTTTTGGTACTTTTTGTTACTTTTAAAGCAATAAAGATAGAAAAATTTTTCAAATTGCGTTCGATAGGTCTAACAAAAATATGATTATGTTTTTCGTACTTTGTTTTTTAGTTATGGGCCCAAAGGGGGAAAAAAGGGTTAAAAATATATTTTGATATTTTTAATGCGTTTTTTGTAACTTTTAAACCAATAAAGATAGAAACATTATTCAAATTAAGTGTAACAGGCCTTAAAAAAATATGAGTACGTTTTTTGATACTTTTTTAATTTTATAGACCCTAAGGGGAAGAAAGAGTTAAAATTATGTTTTAGTACTTTTTGTAACTTTAAAATCAATTATGATAATAATAATTTCAATTCGTCTTCGAGACCGAATTTTGGAAATTAGTTCGCACGTAAACGGCTTTTAAAGTTAAAATTTTGAAGGTACAAAAGTGGGCGGTGCCACGCCCATAAAAGTTGAATTTTTATGCTGGTACTTTTATTGCACTGATTTTTTAAATTTGGCACACATATAGAAGGCCTCTAATTCTGAAATTCTAAAGGACAAAAATGGAGGATTGCAGCGCCCACAAAAATTTAAGTTTTCATGCGGGTTGTTCTATTGTTGCGATTTTTATGAAGCTCAAAAATATACCGATAATGTTTATTTTCGGTAAAAAAAATGGGTGGCATAAAGATAGCAAACCTGCAAAATTATGTGAAGATAAGGCCATATTTGAGCCAGTTATAGCCCAAAACGCTTAATTCGGGAGGACATTTGTATGGGAGCTCTGTCGAAAAATTAACTGATCATCACCACAAGCAACATGCTTTTTTTCTATGGCAAAAAACTTATCTGTTCCAAATTTCATCGAAATATCTGCAAAAATGCGGTCTCTACTTTGTTCACAAGAATACATTAACTTCCAGCCGGACGGATGGACTGACATGTTTTAATTGACTCAGGAAGTGATTCTGTATCGATCGGTATAATTGGAGGTGGGTCTCAGACCTTTTTCTTTGGTGAAGTACAAATATTGCCACAAAAGCATAATAAAATTTGGATATAACAATATAAGAGAAACTTGAACTTCTTTTGAAAAATATTTGAACTGTGATTCCTGTATCTTTCTATTATATAAAGAAGGGGTGTATGTATGTATGTATGTATGTATGTATGTATGTATGTATGTATGTATGTATGTATGTATGTATGTATGTATGTATGTATGTATGTATGTATGTATGTATGTATGTATGTATGTATGTATGTATTTATGTATGTATGTACATATGTACGTATGTATGTATGTTTGTAATTTATAGCTGTCCACACCAGTGGATCGATTTTTTTGTAATTTTTACAGCGAGTTACTTCAAGTCTGGAAGAAACAATTGGCAACTTTTTTTTAGAAATCTTTGCTGCCACGCCCACACTACGCCAATTTGTGTGGGAAGGTCTGGTTATGAATTGCCTAAATACATACGAATTTTTAGAAATTGGGCCCGTAAAGGGATAAAAAGGGGACAAAAAAGGAAAAACCTGTAGCCTACCATCTTTTGATGTATATAAGATAGAAACAAAATTTAAAAAGTTTTACGTTTTCCTTAAGAAATAAACAGACAGGTATCTGGAGTTTTTTTTTCATTTTGGTCCGAAATGGGATAAAATGGTTAAAATTACCTTTTGGTACTTTTTGGTATATGTTGTTACTTTTAAACCAATAAAGATATAAACATTTTTCAAATTGCGTTCGATAGGTCTTAAAAAATATTATTACGTTTTTCGTACTTTTTTAATTTTGGGCCCAAAAATATATTTTGATTTTTTTTATGCGTTTTTTGTTACTTTTCAACCAATAAAGATAGAAACATAATTCAAATTGGTTGCGACAGGCCTAAAAAATATAAGTACGTTTTTGGGTCTTTTTTGAATAATTGGACTCTTAGGGGGAAAAAAGGTTAAAATTATGCTTTAGTACTTTTCGTAACTTTAAAACCAATGAAGGTAGAAACATAATTTAAATTGCATTCGTCAGGATACCAAAAAATGTTAATATGTTAATAAGGGGCTAAGATTATGTATAGAAGTTTATAAATAATTTTTGCTTATTAAAGCTTTCTGAATATCTCCAAAACAGTAAGCCTGGTAAATTTCCAATTTTTATGTGCTAAGTAAATAGTAGGGCTGACTTATTATTTATTGCAACTTATGTGGGACAACCAATAAATTAAAAAATATATAAATTCTTTTGTTTACATATTTTAATAATTTTACTATGATTGGTGGGCTTAGCTAGTATTATTATAAAGTTTTAAAATCCATTACGTTATCATAAATCAACAAAAATTTTCAAAAAAAAAACTAAATATAATATTTTGGAATTTTTTCAATCTGACCCCTTATTTTTTTTCTATAGGTAAAAAATATGATATGTATGCAAATCTCCATCTGTTTACTTTTTCAATGATATATAATATTTGTATATTATTAGTTATTTAATACTATATTAACTGCCCTTAAAACAGCTATCTTGCGTCAAATTTGTTGAAAGTCCATTATTTTGTAGGGTGTGTATATACATTAGCTATTGCATAATGATGTATGAAAATTTTTGCAACGAAATTTGAAGTGCTTCCGGCTTTTATTTTGTTAGACTTGGAAAAAAATACATATTGCAAAAACTGGGGGAGTTTGGTTGTGGGTAAATGGCGCCTCATCGAGGTTAAAGTTCATCGTAAAAGAAAAAAAAATCATAAAATGTCCAATAACTGCCGCGGAGTCGCTCCTAGAGTAGTAGAATGTAAGATTGACCCCCATTAAAATTTCCTCCCCAACATTTTTGTAAAACATACTTACACCCTATCTTCACTCCTTAGGGGGCTTGCCCTACAAAGGGTTAGTTTTTCATAAATTTTACCCCAAACGTCCTAACAAGTTTTGGAGCGCCTCTTGAGGATTCAAAGGTACGACAAACCCCCATTTATTTTTCCCCTTCAACATTATTGTAGAACATACTAACCTCCTATCTCTGCTCCTTAGGGTACATCCCCTTCAAAAAAGTTATAGAAATTTGCCTTCTCCTTCTTACTACTTTCAGGGCTACTATGGAGGACTCAAATGTATAATCGACTATTGATTTTTCTCACCTACCTACCCTATCTGCTCCTTTGTTCGTTAGGATACTTCCCTTCAAATAAGTTTTTTTTTAAATTTGCCTTCTTGCCTAACTGCTTTTGGAGGAGTCAAAAGTATATACCAAACCTCTTTCTCTGCTCTTTAGGGTCCTATACAAACAAACTTTTATATCTTTAATTTTTTATTAAATTTAATTCAGTAACAAGTTTTGAGAGTTTTATATTTATTATTTTAATTGATTAATTTATTTTTGCAATGAAGTGGATACTTTTTTCTATTTTCGGCAACTGTAAGCTGTAAGAAATATTTAAACGTTCGTAGTTGGCTAAGGCAATTTGTTTGAATGTCCATTGGGATGGAAAAATGTTGGCAGACTATCAAGGCGGTATAAAAAAGGTTGAACGACTTCCAGTTTTCCTAACATATGATGGTTATGAGCAGCTCTTGTTACTATTTTCATTGTAACACTTTATATTAAAGCTTGGTTCAGTGCTGCCAAAACTATAGAAGCCCCTTACAATGACTTCAGCTTTTTAAAAGAGATTATCCATTATGCTTCAATTGATGAGACAGTTTCACGTCAGCTGGTGAAGAGATTCTGTGGACATCTCTGGTATCTTAGTGGCGAAGCTGTTGCTTTTGCATTATTTGATCAAAATGTACCCTTTGATACCAAGCGAAAAATGGCGGATTCAATTCGTGCATTTGAGACAGATATAGAGAAATACGCCGAAGAACTGCCGGACAGTCGCATGGAGGAATCTTACGATGAGGATAGCGTGGCAGAAGAGGGTAGAGTAAATGTTTCTCCAGTAAATTTTTGCGACTTGGAAAGTGTTAAAAGAATTTTATTGACACCAAAGGAAGTAAACTATGAGTTCCTGCAGAAAAAGTTTGGATCATTATGTTACACCGGACACAGGAAAAATTTTCACTCTCCTCGGACTGTCAAAAGATTTTCTTGGTAGTGATCCAGAAACTTGGGGAAAATATGAAAATTACCAACAAGCACTAGAAACACTGCGAAAATTGCATGTTGTGAACGATTCTGCCGAAAGAGGTGTATAACTCATTGAAAACTACAACAACATTTTGTGCCGCAACGAGGAAGAAAAAATATTTCTACTGCAAGTCGTTGCCGAAAATAGAAAAAAGTATCCACTTCATTGCAAAAAAAAATTAATCAATTAAAATAATAAATATAAAACTCTCAAAACTTGTTACTGAATTAAATTTAATAAAAAATTAAAGATATAAAAGTTTGTTTGTATAGGACCCTAAAGAGCAGAGAAAGAGGTTTGGTATATACTTTTGACTCCTCCAAAAGCAGTTAGGCAAGAAGGCAAATTTTAAAAAAAACTTATTTGAAGGGAAGTATCCTAACGAACAAAGGAGCAGATAGGGTAGGTAGGTGAGAAAAATCAATAGTCGATTATACATTTGAGTCCTCCATAGTAGCCCTGAAAGTAGTAAGAAGGAGAAGGCAAATTTCTATAACTTTTTTTGAAGGGGAAGTACCCTAAGGGGCAGAGATAGGAGGTTAGTATGTTCTACAATAATGTCGAAGGGGAAAAATCAATGGGGGTTTGTCGTAACTTTGAATCATCAAGAGGCGCTCCAAAACTTGTTAGGACGGTTGGGGTAAAATTTATGAAAAACTAACCCTTTGTAGGGCAAGCCCCCTAATGAGTGAAGATAGGGTGTAAGTATGTTCTACAAAAATGTTTGGGAGGAAATTTTAAGGGGGGTCAATCTTACATTCTACTACTCTAGGAGCGACTCCCCGGCAGTTATTGGACATTTTATGATTTTTTTGCTTTTACGATGAACTTTAACCTCGATGAGGCGCCATTTACCCACAACCAAACTCCCCCAGTTTTTGCAATATGTATTTTTTTCCAAGTCTAACAAAATAAAAGCCGGAAGCACTTCAAATTTCGTTGCAAAAATTTTCATACATCATTATGCAATAGCTAATGTATATACACACCCTACAAAATAATGGACTTTCAACAAATTTGACGCAAGATAGCTGTTTTAAGGGCAGTTAATATAGTATTAAATAACTAATAATATACAAGTATTATATATCATTGAAAAGGTAAACAGATGGAGATTTGCTTACTAATTATTTTTTTACCTATAGAAAAAAAAATAAGGGACCAGATTAAAAGAATTCCAAAATATTATATTTACAGTTTTTTTTTTGTGAAAATTTTTTATATTGGAAAGTTTATAAAATATTGTTGATTTGTGATAACGTAATGGATTTTAAAACTTTATAATTATATAATGTTATTTATTATTTTAACAAAAAACAATACGAATTAAGTAAACTTTAAGTTATTTTCTGAGCTATTATATTACACGCATCTTAAAATTTGCCTATATTAATAACATTTACCCTAGTGACCCCATTTTTGAGTGTGCGGTGAATAACTTAATTAAAACTAAAAACTCAAAAGATAAGTTATTTTAATTTTGGGCCAATTTTTCAAAAACTGGCTTGCGTTTTTTTTCTCGGCCAATAAATTTGAAATTTCGTTGAAAAAATCCATATTTTCGACCAATGCCTGGCGTAGGGTGCACGTCTAAATCCTTTCAAAAATATACTACTAATATATTTTAAAGCCTGCTTTTTCCAAAAACGTTAAGAAAGAAATAATTATTTTTACAATAATGCAAAAAAAGTTAATCAATTGTGCTAAATTTTTGTCAAAATTATGCCATTTTTGGAATCACCTTGAAAATTTTGACTTTGAATATTTTTAACGGCTAGACAAATAAAGATAATTAAATAAATTTTTTGTGTAGGCTTAAAAAACTTTTTAAAAATACAAAAATATTTTTAGCATAACTACAATTGCAAACATTTGCGAAAAACCAAATAAAGTCAAGGTCAAAAACAACAATTTTAAATTTCGAACCCAAATATCTTTTAAACTGTAACATGTAATAAGAAAGAGTGAGTATGTTTTCTTTTCAGATTTTATTTTTCATCAAATAAATCCAAAAATCGTTGAAATCGGTTGATATTTGCAAAAGTTATAAGCATAGAAATGTTTTGTAAGCCCGAGGAGGTCAACTTTGGCACCCTGTAGCTCAACGTATGTATATACAGGGTAGCCCAAAATTTTATTTTATAAGACCTTGGGTCCTCCTCTACTACTGCTTAATACATTATTTTATAGTTGGAAAAATACTTTCGAAGATAAGTGCTTTGAACAAGGGACAAATTGAGCCCAATCTCTTTTTAAAAATTATAAAAAAAATACCGAAGTACCATCCTCCCCGCGGTCTTCCTTATCATTTTCTGGAACTGAACTTACCCTTGCTAAAGGCAGTCCCAGTGCACTTTCATCAGAAGTTCCAAAGGTTCAGGTACGGATAGACCGCTACATAAGAGTTCTTAAAAGGGGTAGGAGCCCGAGATGAAGAAAAGCCAATCTCATCGTAAAATCGTTTTGCAATTCTAGAAGAGGAGAACGATATCCCTGTCACCGAGAAGACATTTAAACCTCTTGTAATTTTTTTGAGAGAAAGAAACTCTAACGACCTTATTAGGTTTTTAGTCGGATTAATCGGTGAAAACAACTTCTATGTGTTTAATATTAAGCGTGGTAACATTTACGAGACAAAAATTCAGGTATATAACGAAAACGCTTACCGCACCGTCGTTTCAGAATTTGAAAATCTGAATAAAAACTTCTACACTTACCAACTAAAAAACGCTAAAGGCCTCCAGGTTGTTATAAAAGGTATTGACGCTAATGTCGACCCGGAAGAGATAAAGACGAGTTTGTACAGCAAAGGATTTATAGCTAAAACTGTATCAAACATTAAAAACAGAGAAAGGTGTCCAACCACATTATTCCGGGTAGAGCTTGAGCCTAGTGATGTAAAATTGAGGAAAGGTGAAACTCACCCAATTTATGAATTAAGATATATTTTGCATCGCAGAGTTGTTGTTGAAGCCCCACATAAAAGATCTGGGCCAGTACAGTGCTTGAACTGCCAGGAATACGACCATACCAAAGCCTATTGTAAGTTGTCTTCTGTTTATGTTGTGTGTGGAGACCTGCATGCCACGACCAAGTGCGATAAACCATTAAAGTCTAACCAGCCTAATGCATGTAAGTCTACCCAGCCTACAACACAACAAGAAGTGACAACAAGCGAACCAACCGGAGCCAGTTTTAGGCGCCTGGAAACCGTAATTGACAATATCAAACAATTTACGCAGATTATGGCGCAAATAGCCGGTATGGTGCAAGAAATGCAAAAAATGCAGTCTGCACTTCTGCAGGCCATGCTTAAAAAGCCATGAACTACCTCAGGATTTGTTTCTGGAACGCAAACGGCATCCGCCAACACAAAAATGAGCTCGAATACTTTTTAAGACACCAAAAAATCGATGTCATGTTAATTTCCGAAACTCATATGACATCTAGAAGCACTTTCAAAATAAGTGACTATACTTTTTATGATTCAAAAGATCCCAGAGATAGGTCATGTGGTGGTTCAGCTATATTAATTAAATCAAGAATTAAACACCAATGGATGGGTGGTCTCTCCGAAAGTTTTATACAAGCAACAAACGTCTGCATTGATGAATTTTACCATAATCTCGTTATTTCGTCAGTTTATTGCCCACCCAGATTCTCCATAACGAAGAATCAGTACAACAGTTTTTACAAATCTTTAGGTCCTCACTTTATAGCTGCTGGAGACCATAACGCTAAACACACATACTGGGGCTCCTGCCTAATAAGTCCCAGAGGTCGTGTCTTGTATGATTCTGTATCGGAAATGAGACTTCACGTTATTTCAACTGGGCAACCAACATATTAGCCAACTGCCCACAATAAAATACCAGACGTAATAGATTTTGGCGTAGCAAAAGGTATATCCCCAGAGTTTATTGAGGCTCAAGCCTCCTTGGATTTATCTTCTGATCACTCACCCACAATTTTCACTATTTTCAGTCCTCACCAAATTGCAACTAGTGATATTTTTTTGTCAAAAAGAATAAACTGGTTAAAATACAAAAAATTTATCAGCACGCACTGTTCGGAACACCAATCTTTAAAAACTTCCGAAGAAATCGATGAGTGCCTAGGTAGCCTCAATGAAAATATTAAAAAAGCCGTTGAAAATGCTTCTTCTACCTACCGTCAGGCCAGATACATCAAAATTTATTCAACCGATGTTGAAAAGCTCTTATCTGAAAAAAGGCGAGCCCGAAGAGAATGGCAAAAGTATAGATCGCCCCTGCTTAAAAATAAGTTGAAGGAATGTACAAACCGATTAAAAAACTTGCTAGAAGTACATGAAATGTCATCAATTAGGGAATACCTGGAAGGTCTAAACGCGACTCCTCAAACATACTATTCTCTATGGCGAACAGCCAGACGTCTTAAAAGACCCGTAATCCCAAGACCACCACTGCGTAACCTGAGAGGATCCTGGGCTAAAAATGACTAAGAAAAATGCGATCTGTTCGCAAGCAATTTAAGAAACGTTTTCACTCCCAATTCATGCACTGACGTGAGAGAATTACCGCCTGTTGTTGCTAGACGTCCTATAGAAATACGTTTCCGATTTTCAGATGTTATAGAGGCTATCGCTAACCTAAATAAAAAAAAGCTCCTGGCGTTAATAAGATAAGCAACAAAATGCTTTTAGAGCTACTTTTTACAGGTAAAAGAATTATTCTTCTTGTTTTTAATGCCATATTTCGGCTTGAACACTTTCCGCCAAAATGGAAAGTTGCCTTAGTAAAGATGATTCCCAAGCCTGGTAAAGATCCTTCGAAGGTGGAGTCTAATAGGCCTATAAGTTTGTTACCAACTTTGGCGAAACCATTAGAAAAGCAAGCTGAGTCCGATCCTGAATGACAACAACTGCATCCCAGATCACCAATTTGGTTTTAGAAGTCAACATAGCAAAATCGAACAAACTCACAGACTAGTGCAGGTTATAAGAAAAGCCTTTGAGGAAAAGAAGTACTGCTCCGCGCTTTTTATCGATGTCTCTCAAGCATTCGATAAAGTATGGCACGAAGGCCTGTTAATCAAACTCTATCTACCAGCTAATATTTTAAGCCAGCTAGAAAAATACTTAACCGGCAGACAATTTATGATCAAAGAGGGAAACCAAGTAAGTTGTTCCCAACCAATAGGGGCTGGTGTACCTCAAGAGAGTATACTAGGTCCAATTTTGTACTTTCTTTACACAGCAGATATGCCAACCAACTGTTTTACGCACACGTCCACATTTGCTGATGATACCGCTTTTCTCAGTATTCATAAAGAGGCTTCGAGTCAACTGCAACAACACGTAAGCCAAGTTGAGAAATGGGCAAGGTTATGGGAAATAAAAATAAATGAGCAAATATGTACTCAATAACTTTTACCTTACGCAAAGAAACGTGCCCTCCAATCACTATTAACAACCATTTGGTGCCTCAACGATCCGACACAAAATATCTTAGTATTCACCTGGATCGCCGCCTCACATGGAAGCCTCATATTGATGCAAATCTGACGCAAATGAAACTTAAAGCTGCACAAATCCACTGGCTAATGGGTAGAAACTCTGTGCTTCATCTGGGTTGTAAACTTCTACTATACAACTCAATTTTAAAATCAGTTTGGTGCTACGGTATACAATTATGGGGCACTACTTCCGCCTGTAACATAGAAAAAATACAACGCCGTCAAAATAAAATCCTAAGAATGATAACTGGTGCTCCGTGGTATGTCAAAAACAGCAATATCCATAGGGATCTAGAAGTTCCACTTGTTAAATGCGAAATCCTGAAATATGTGGACAAGTATTTAAATAAGCTGGAAACACATCCAAACCCGCTCGCTTAAAGTATCTTGCAACATAGTGGACACTCCCGTCTGAAAAGGAGGGATACTATTGCGCTCAGATGAAGATAACTATTTATATTATGAGAACTTAAATTTTAGTCTGGCACTGGCTGGACTAATATTATTTCCTTAGTCTTAAGATTTGAAAACTTATTGTTTGTTCGCTTAAGCGAAGATTCAATAATAAAAAAATATGCAAAAAAAAAAATTAAATGTTAATGCCTCAGGTTCATGGCACGACTGATACATTTTTTATGCAGCGAAGCTTAAAAAAAAGGAAACTACAACATGCTTTTAATTAGTAAGTTTATTTTTTTTAATTTAAATTTATTTTACAAAAGTTGTGATAATTTCTATTAAAAATTATTTAACAAAAAATCTACAGGAGATTCGTGGTACCCGTGGTTAATGACCCTCTACCAAATCAACCAGAGGGGACTCACAAATTTCATTATAATGAGGCGTTGTGCAGGGCTCGCAACCCAATTGAACGACCTTTTGGTGTGCTCAAAGGAACTTGGAGATCTCTTTCGCTGCAAATAATGATTCTATATGACCCCGAATTTGCTGGAAAAGTTGTAAACGCATGTGCGGTGTAACATAACATTAATTTAGCCACACAAAGTTACCCAACCAAAAATAAGCTTCCACAATCTGAGCCAACTGATCATTTTGTTCAAGATAGAATGATAGCAAACTTTTTTATATAAACATTAAAATTTTATACATATTTATTTTTAAATATTTGGAAAAAGTTTAGTTTCCCGACACTAGTGGAGTGGAACGCATTTTCAGGGCCCGCTACAACTTCTCATCAGCACTCTTTGTTCGGTACTAAGCATTTCTTCAATGAAAATCTTATCGCAATAAACTTGAACCAATTAGCCTGATAAACTATAAAAGAAATTTTAGAAATAAAAATTGTTCAAAAATACGCTAAAATTAAATATGTATTAAATAACACTAGGCATGGTGTAAAAATATACGTCCGCAAAGTAAATAAAACATGTTCAACAACTTGCTGGCGACTGATCGTCAGCAAATTAAAAATTTGTTAACATAACAAAAGTGAGACAAAACTAATGCATGCAAAAGCATGCTGCCTTCACACTCATCTAAATAGAGATGAATAAGGAAAAAATTAAAGTGGTGAGATGAAGAATATATGAAAGAAAAGGTGTTGCCATGATATGAGAAATGAATGGCAGGCCGTAAATTTCGTTCTAACCCAAGAATTAACCATTGTTAACGAGAGTATGTGTAAAATACAAATAGTATTTACGTATTCAAATTTCAATTAAAACTTGGGTTAAATAGAAGATATTTACCAACGCTCGGTACCGAACAAAGAGTGCTGATGAAGAGTTGTAGCGGGCTCTGAAAATGCATTCCACTGGGCTAGTGTCGGGAAACTAAACTTTTTCCAAATATTTCTTCTATTAAAATCTTATCACAATAAACTTGAAACAATTAGCCTGATAAACTATAAAGGAAATTTTAAATTAAAATTTTAGCTGAAAGAATTTCTTTTTTTTTGTATCAATAAAAAAATCCAAGTAAAGAAACTTTGCTTGTTAAAACCAATAAAAAACACATCTTATTAAACATAAAAATAAAACACAATAGGCATATGTAGGTTTTTTAATACAAAAATTCAGTATTTTATTTTCAAATGTATTATCGTAAAAAAACCGGATAACAAATTGCAAACATAAGAATAAAAAACAACCTTTTTGCTAAACATAAATCATTTACATTAATAAAAATAGGTAAAAATTGTGCAAAAAGCAGCAACGATTTAAAACATAAGATACATAACAGAATTAAAATGAAATTTAAAAAAAAGTCATATGTACAAAGGTATAAAGTATATAACAAAAGTTTTACTACAAATGTGAATGTATATACATATAAAATTAAAAATAAGCAAAGGTGTTAAAAAAAACTTATAAATACAAAAAAATAAAAATAATTGTTCAAGATGAAAAATAAAAAAGCATTTCTAATAAACAAAAAAAACTTAAAAATGGACTATTAAATAGTAATGGCAATATATATAAACTAACGCCCATTATCATACATAGTAGGTTTATTTGACAACTATGCAAAAGACATCTGTCAAAAAGCCTCTAATAAACCAATTATAAATGTTATGAGTATGGGCACAAGTTTTTTGTAAGAGCATGTTAAACTAATATTTACATTGCAAATGGTATAAAGCGACTACAAAAACAAAGTTCTTTCAATCTGTTAATTGTATTAAATAAATTGTTGAGGGCATCATCGCTTGTTTTTAACACTTCTCTCACAGTTTTTATAGCTTTCGCCATCATTTTGTTTGCCTCTGCATAAGCTGCACTGCTTTTGGATAGCATCTGGTAAAACAAGACAAAATAAATAATAACACAATTAAATTTTTTTTTATAAATACATACACAATTAACTTTAAGGCATTTGCTTGTGTGGTGGCAATTTCTAGGAATTGCATCCTTGTTTCTTCATCTTCACTCTTTGTTGTGTGTTTCTTACAGTTGTGGGAGTATAAAAGCGCAACTCACCTGATCTGTTGGGTACACTCGATGATGGCAAGTCCGATGATATGGACACATCTTCATCTTCAAAACGTAGCTGTAGATCCTAATCGTAAACAAACTTTAAAATATCGCACCTAATAAAAATTCAGTTCACTATAGCTTACCTTATCCATTATAATATTTTCAGCAACTCCCTCGTGCCCCTCAACGTAGCTATTGCCAATAAGAGCAACAACACACCTTTCCAGCTCCGTAATAGGTCCCTGTCAAGTTGGTTTGCTGCCGGTTAAGGCCTGCTGCCTTTTTCGGTCTCGGACTCCAATACTTGTACGGTTTTTAAGCTCTCCATACCTGTGTAAAAGCAAAATATTTATTAACTCATTTGTTTTATCTAAGGAATCTAACTTACTGCTTGCCATTGTTCTTTCGTTTTTACTGTTCCTTCAAGATTGTTCAAAACTTCCGACAGTTCCACCTACTTTTTCTCACATTCAGACTTTTCGTGAAGTTTTTGAAACTTGCCTCCAGCTAGTCCCAGACACTCCAATGAAAAATCTACCATTTTGCTTGATTGCTCGAAGAAGTCTAAAACACTAGAAAAATATGTTTAAAAACCCCCTACATATATATGTAAGTACATATTAACAATATAACTAACTCATTTTTTATTTATCTTGTGCAAAATTGACTATTTTACTAAAAATTAAAAAAGTACCACTTTTTTGTCACAAATAATTTGTTTTTTGTGGTTCCTTTTTGTGCTTTTAATTATTTTGACATCTGTTTTTGCAGAGCTGCCACTTTTTTGAAGTTTTAGTGAATACAAAATTTAACTTGTCGGTTATCGTTATAATGTATTTAGTGAATCACCCAATTGATAGTGCAAACAACGACCTTAGTCGTTAAATATATCTATTGTCAGATCGCTAAAACTTATTGAAACGCACTACAGGCTTAAATCCCAGCTTCAGCAAGCTTAGAAAAAAATTTGTCCAAATAAAATATAATAAATACAGGGTGTCCGCCGCCAAGGTACTTTGTTTTGTCATTATTTTGGTACATACAAAAAATTCTATAGGTTGTATTTCCTAAAAAAATGCTATAAATTCAACTAAGAGAAAGGGTAGAATGGCAGTAACTATGTTCCTAAGGTAATATGCCTTAAATTTTATGTGGTTCCCGTATGCGAAAAATCAACTAAAAATTTAGTCAAAGTTACTTTCAAACTTTATTAAACTAACAACGATAGCAAAGTACATTTCCCTTATAACTTTAGCAAAATTCACCTTTTTTAAATTAGCTTATCCCCAAACAAAATTAAACATTTTTAATTTTGATAAACAATTTTTTGTTGAAAATTGAAAAAGTATAAACTTGCACATATTAAACATTTGCTTTTTTTATGCAGGTATGTTCAAGAGGTTAACTGGTTTCGAAAGTTGAATTAAACTTCAATGGTTTAATGCAATTTTTTGTGTAGTTTTGGGTACCGTCGAAACAAAATTTATTTATGGAACATACCTGAGAAGAAAGCCATGACCGAATTCTAAAGAAAATCTCGAATACCCTATTTGCGGAAGCAGAGGAACAAGGTATGCATTTTCAGGTTTTAAACTTGCCCTAAGAAAATGACTGCATTACTTCTTAAACTGGCTACAAGGAACAGTTCTGTTGATAAGAAAATTGTTTTTTTGAAGCAACAAATGTGTTTAATTACTTAGTTTTTAAATCATCTCTCTAAATTGCTTCTGCATTTCTCTAAAAAAATTTCTACGTATCTTAATTTTAAACATTTGTAAACAATAACTTCAAAGACGATACCTAATTCGCTCAGTAACACTAGCTTGCGTTTTTTGAATTATGCGATTTGAAATCATCTATGTGACTTATTTAGTAAAACTTAGTTTTTTTTGTTCATACAAAAAGAAATTAACTAACGAAGCTTAGTCAATAGAGTCCCTATTATTTTTTTTGTGTGTTAACAATTGCAGTTAGTTAGTGAAAAAAATACTTTCAGACACCTCCCATTTATTTAAGAGAAAAAAACTCTAATGATCTCGTAAGTTTTTAGTCGGGCTGATTGGAGAAAATAATTTTTATGTATCAAATGTTAAACGTGGTTACATATTTGAGACGAAAATGCAAGTTATTCACGCTTACCGCACTACGGTTTCGGAGCTCGAAAAATGCAGCAAAAACTTCTATACCTACCAACTTAAAAATGTATTGATTCGAATTTTGATCCCGAAGAGATTAAAACCAGTTTGTGGGGCGAAGGTTTTAAGGTAAGAACCATGGCGCAATAATTTATCAGGTGGTGTTGATTTTACAACAACAAAATTTGGTGAATAAAATTTTCTTTTTTGTTGTAGTTTTCGTTGGCTCTGTTGTCAAAAAAAGGTATGTAAATGTAAACAACTTTGACTACCCAACCTCGATTTATGCATGAAAAAAGTAGATCAGCTTTGCTCGTAACACCACCTGGTACAATAATTTCACCATGGTAAGAACTGTATCAAATATTAAAAACAGAGAGAAGTGCCCTCAACCGTTGCTCCGAGTGGAGCTTGAGCCAGGTGATGTAAAATTAAAGAAAAATGAAACCTACCCAATTTATGATCTAAAATATATTTTGCACCGTAGAGTATTAGTTGAAGTCCCACATAAGTGATCTGAACCAGTACAGTGCTTGAACTGTCAAGAATATGGCCACACTAAAACTTATTGTAAATTCCCTCTGTTTGTGTCGTGTGTGGGGATATGTATGAAACGACCAAGTGCAATAAGCCTAAGGATGATCCTAGAGTAAAGAAATGCAGCAATTGCGGTGGAAACCATACTGCCAACTATAGGGGTTGCCCTGTTTTCGACATGGTAAAACGTGCGTCTAGCAAAAAAAAACAGTTTTTCCTCCTTTACAGCCAGATAATATTTCTATTACAAATATAACCCCTTGCCCACAAAAAACTGCAAGTCAAGTTTCATACGCCAATGCACTTAAGTCTAACCCAGCAAACAAAACCAAAATAGGTGCCGACGAACGAGCAAACTGAACCCAGTGTTAGTCGCCTAGAAGGCGTTATTGAGAATATGGTTAAGCAATTTATGGCGCAAATAACTAGCATGATGCAAGATATGCAAAAAATGCAGTCTGCATTACTGCAGGCTTTGCTAAAAAGGCCATGAACTGTCTCAGGATTTGTTTTTGGAACGCGAACGGCATCCGCCAACACCAAAGCGAAATCACATATGTTTTAGTACACCAAAATATTGACACCATGTTGATTTCTGAGACTCATATGACATCTAAAGGCACTTTTAAAATAAGTGACAATACTTTCTATGACTCGAAGGATCCCATGGATAGATCATGTGGTGGCTCAGCTATATTGATTAAATCTAGAATTAAACACCATTTTATGGGTGGCCTCTCCAAACCTTATATTCAAGCAACAAATATTAGTATCGAGGAAATTTTCCAGAACCTTGCGATTTCGTCCGTTTATTGTCCGTCTAGATTTTCAGTAACAAAATATCAGAATAAACATTTTTTTGAATCCCTAGGTCCCCGCTTCATAGCTGCCGGCGACTACAACGCTAAGCATATGTATTGGGGATCCCGCCTATTTAGCCCTAGAGGTCGCGTTTTGTATAATTCCGTGTCAGAAATGGAGCTGAATGTAATTTCATCTGGACAGCCAACTTACTGGCCAAAAGACCAAAATAAAAGTCCGGATGTCATTGACTTCGGCGTAACAAAAGGTTTAGCCATTAAGCTTTTTGAGGCTAAAGCTTCGTTGGATCCACCTTCAGACCACTCTCCCGCAATAGTCACCATTTGCAGTCCTAAACAAAAAGCTACTAGCGACTTGTGCACCCACTGCTCGCTAAACATACCGTGGAAGATTCCGGAAGATATTGATGACTGTCTAAGTAGCTTTAATAAACATATTGAACAAGCAGCTGAACATTTCCTCTACTTTCTGCAAGACTAGATACAACAAAATGTTTTTAGCGGATGTGGGACAACTTTTGTCTGAGAAAAGAAGAGCCCGTAGAGAATGGCAAAAGCATAGATCGCCCCAACATAAAGCAAAACTGAGGGAATGCTCAAACCATCTCAGGAATTTGTTGGAGTCATATAGAAGACCATACTTAGAGCATACTTAGAAAGTCTAGATACCACTCCTCAGACAAATTATTTATTATGGCCACCACTGCGTAATCTGCAAGATTACTGGGCAAGAAATGACGAAAAAAATGTGACTTTTTGCAAATCATTTAAAGAACGTGTTCACTCCAAATACGTGTACTAGTATGAGAAAATTACCGCTTGTTGTCGCTAGGCAGCCTACACAAATGCGATTCCAATTCTTAGAAGTCGTAGAGGCTAATAATAATTTAGATGCAAAAAAGCTCCTGGATTTCATAAAATTAGTAACAAAATGGTTTTAGAGCTACCTAGCACAGAAAAAGAATACTACTTTTTTGTTTTTAACGCCATATTACGGTTTGAGCACTTCCCGCCAATGTGGAATATTGCTTTAGTAAAGATAATTCCTAAACCTGGAAAAAAGCCTTCCAAGGTTGAATCTTATAGACCTATAAGTTTATTGCCAACCATGTCGAAATTGTTTGAGAAATTGTTAAAAGACAAGTTGTCTCCGATCTTATATGATAACGACTGCATTCCCAATCACCAATTCGGCTTTAGACGACAACACAGTACCATTGAACAGACTCACAAGTTGGTTCGAGGTATAAGAAAAGCGTTTGAGGAAAAAAATATTGTTCTGGGCTGTTTATAGATGTTTCGCCAGCATTTGATAAAGTCTGGCATGAAGGTCTTTTGACAAAACTAAAGCTGAACTTGTCTTTGAATCTCTGTAACCTTTTGGAAAAATATATAACAGACAGACAGTTTATGATCAAACAAGGGGACCACTTCAGTAGTCCTCAACCAATTGGGGCTGGCGTTCCCCAAGGTAGCATTCTAGGACCAATTCTGTACCTGCTTTACACAGCAGACATGCCGACCGATAGCAAAATACAAACGTCGACATTTGCTGATGATACTGCCTTTCTCAGTACTCATGAAAATTCTACAGTGGCCTCAAAACAACTACAGCACCATATTATCGAAGTAGAAAAATGGGCAAAGTTATGGGGAGTAAAAATTAATGCACAAAAATGTACTCACGTAACCTTTACTTTACGCAAAGAAACGTGCTCTTCTATCTTTATTAATAATCAGATGGTGCCTTAACACCTAGATCGTCGTCTCACATAGAAGTCACACATAGATGCTAAGTTAATACAAATAAAATTGAAAACAGTCCAAATTCATTGGCTGATTGGTAAAAACTCTGTACTTCGTCTCGACTGTAAACTTCAGCTCTACAACTCAAATTTTAAGCCAATTTGGTGCGACGGGATACAACTATGGGGTACTGCCTCCGCCTCCAACATAAAGAAAATTCAACGTCGTCAAAATAAAATCCTAAGAATGATAACTGATGCACCTTGGTACATTAAAAACAGCAACATCCACAAGGATCTACATGTTCCACTAGTTAAGTGCGAAGTCCTAAACTATGTGGATAAGTATTTAAATAAGCTGGAAACACATCCAAATCCGCTCGCTTGAAACATCTTACAACATGGCGGGCACACTCACTTGAAAAAGAAGGACCCTTAGATGAAAATATCCGAAGTGAATATTTTTATTTGAGAGCATTAATTTTAGTCTGGCACTGCCTGGAGAAATTTTAAACATTTATTTATAAGATTTGAGTACTTATTGTTAGTTCACAGAAGTGAAAATTCAATAGTAAAATAAATATGAAAATAAAATAAAAACAATTGTAGCGTGATTAACACTGTAGGGCATTACTTAATACTTGTATACCGACGCAACCAACATAATAGAGACAATTGGCAAATTCAATTGCACATAAGCAAGCGTCAAATGATCATACGCCAAGCTAATTTAATGTTTATGAAATATGACCCTCCGCGACCAATATAGAATATACTCACGCCACATTTCTTTTAAATTAAATTCCGACTACTGTTTTTAGTAAATATCTTTAAGGAGAAAAATATTTAATTGTGCATTCTCAGCATTTATCCATAGAATTAAGGGGAAATTCAGCTTGTTGAATTAAACCAAGAGGAGGATAACTTGTGCGTCTAAAAAGGGAAAAGCTAATATCTTAAGAATAATTTATTGCCAACCACCACCAACCTAGAAGAAAGCAGCCAAACTATGAGGGGAATTCCCCCCCCCCCCCCCCCCCCCCCCCAAAAACTTTATATTTGATAGATGAAATAAAAATATTGGTTGCCATGAAACAAACGTTTCATATATTTTATTTAACAATATACAATATTCAAAGACGCTGTTGCTTTTCGAAAAATATAATTTTAGGCAGCCATTTCCAAGTTTGCCTTTATATCAAAAACAATTCGAAAGGAAATAAATTTAAGTTTCCATAATCCTTTTAAGAAATTATACCTAAAAATATTTATGACGCTAAATATTATTCGAATATTTTTAACAAAACCACTGATTTTTCAGGAAAAAGCCGAAATTCTTTAGCTCTTAGGTATTTTATCGTTAAGCAAAAGCTAGTACAAAAAATTTATCGGCGCATTTGAAGAGGCTTTAAATGATATTGTCGATGACGTCGAAGTGTAAATTAATGTGAACACATTATCATCAGTAGTTTCAAGAGCTTTGAAAAACATTTTTCTTGTTTTGGAAAATTGTGTTGGAATTGAAACTGACGGGTGTCCTTTGATGTTGGTAGAAAGTGGAGTAGTAAAAAGTGCAAGAAACCGCAAGAAATGGAAAACAAACGACTTGCTATTCCCATAAACTTAACAACTCGATATCGAAATTCAACAAGTTACCAATTATACAAAAAGCTTGTTAAAGAAACCAAAAAATGTTTGAAGAGAAAAAAAATATTTGTGTTGATATGGGAATTTTAGTTGAAAATATAACCGCAAAATATACAACCGCATCAAGGGCTACATACCCATAACTAAATCTGTATTACACGACTTAAAAACATTCCATTTGTAATTTCTTTATTTTTCATTTGCGACTCCATAAAATATTTATATTCTGGATCCTTATAGATAGGGAAGTCGATATAGCCATGTCCGTCTTTCCGTCTGTCACTCTGTACAGCTGTTGAAATCCAGTTTCCGGAGTCAATTTAAGCACTACGTACCAGGTATTGGTGTCAAACTATCTGAAATATTCCTCAGATGATTGCTATTTAAAATGAACAAGATCAAGTCGCCACGGACCTAGATATAAGTTTTCGAACACACACACAAACCCCATATAAAATAGGTATCAAATAAAAATTGGCAACGCTATTAAACATGAATGGGTATTAACATATACGAAAAAAGTTTCTAATATGCTTGCACGTAGGTATGTATTGCCATATGGATGTATGTATGTACATATGTATGTATGTATATATGTATGTATGTATGTATGTATGTATGTATGTATGTATGTATGTATGTATGTATGTATGTATGTATGTATGTATGTATTTATGTATGTATGTATGTATGCAAGTCTGTATGTATGTATTCAAATTAAAACTCTGCGAGTTAAATAATTTAAAAAAATTATTTTTTAACTGTTGGCAGCGAGCCAACAATGTTCTTTATTCAAAGTTAAACGTAAAAAAGCACAGAAATTCTTAATTCTATTGCATTTATTGCTAGCCAGTTGATGATCACTTCATTATGGGAAATTGCTTTGTTACTGTTTTTACACAGCTTTAAAATTTCGTTGTTTAGCATGTGCAATAGTTTAGTTGTAAAATAGGAAGCGTCGTATTACAGCAGACGCGACGTCAGCTTGGGAACATATTTTAGTTGTAAACATGTATTTTTGGTTTGTTTCGTGTTAACTCCTCCCTTCTTAAATACAATCGTCCCGATTGTTTAAAATGCATGTAAATTGTAAATGCTTGTCTGCTTTTTTTCTGATGTTGATTTTGTTTCCATCTGTTTTCCATCATTGACCTTATGTCTGGATCTTTTCTTAATTAATATCCATGTGAGGAGTGCAATAGCGGAAATTATATCGTTATTATCGTAAGCACATTATTTTTTGTTTCCAGCATGTCCAATCTCATTACATTTCCAGTATTTAACTTTTGTATTCTCTCTAGTGACAGCACTTCTTCAGTTTTGACACCGATTGCCTTTGGTTGTAAGGCAGCTGGAAGGGGTTTGCTGGCACTGATTACTCTTGAGAAGTAGTCTTCACCGTTTATATTTATTGTAACATTTAAATACTTCACCAAATACGTCCCGTTTAATTTTATCTCTTCGCCGTTTGCTATTATTATTCCGTTAAATTGGTTGAGTAGCAATATATTGCTTCCAACTTCCTCAATGGTACACTCTAAACCACTTTTGTTGAAAATTACGTCAATAATAGTGGGCAACACTTTACAGACTATTTTCGACCTAAAATTAGACATGTAATTTTTTTCAACTTTTTGTTGAATTTTAAACAAAATATGTTTAAACTTTTTACACATATTCACCCCTATTATGAACAGCAACCTTCAATTGGTTGAAAAGTGTAAAAATTTGTCAACTAAGGTTGAAATAGTTATTACAAAAAGCAGTTGATAAATTTGTGAATGATTAAGTAGGTATTTTTAATTGTGAATATGTATTTCAAGGAAAAAAATAACAGCTGTCAAAAATAAGATGCAGTAAATTCTTTTAAATATTAGTATAAAATTTAATTTCCAAAATGAGTTCAATAGAATTATTTTTTGATTCAGACGATGACCAATATGAGCTTCGGTGTGAATTAGGAAGAATAAGACGACGTATAAGGGATGCTTCCAATCCTCTAGAATTGGATAATGATACGTATGTAAGAGTAGGTTTCAGAACAAAATCAAATACTTCAGCTTGAAATTTTGCAGATTTACAAAAATATTTCGGCTTTCGAAAGAAGCGTTTTTAAGCGTTTATGAAAAGGTGGACGAAAAAGTTACGGTAATGAAAAACGTGAGAGGAGTTAGCACAATGATAAAGTTGGCAGTTGTGCTGCGCTTTCTAGCGCAAGGAAGCTACCAATCTGGAGTAGGAAACGACTTCCACTTAGGCGTGGCACAACCGACTGTCTCCCGCATTTTTCAAGAGCTGTTACCAATAATGGAAAGCTCTTTATGCCCAAAATATATAAATTGCGCCTACACTGAGGAAGAAGAGAATCAAAGCCGCTTATACTTTTATCGGAAAAGTGGCATTCCCAATGTCATTGGCTGCATAGATGGAACACACATCAAAATCATCAAGCCAAACAAAGAAGTTAGGCATTGGTTTTATAACAGAAAAGGCTTTTATAGTCTCAATGCTCTAGTGGTAATTAAAACAAATTCCGTTCTTTGCAATTTTATTTAAGATCCTTCTAAATTTATTGCAGTTTTGTGACCATCAAATGCGAATCCGCTATATTAATGCGAAAAATCCAGGATCTTCCCACGACTCGCACATCTGGAACACTTCATCTTTAAAATCATTTTTGGAGAGTGATAAAATACAGCGGAGAAAGGATTACCTTATTTTAGGTAAGATAATCTCTGTGTTGCTAATTGTAAAAATTTTGACTTTTTTTATTTAACAGGCGACGGTGGATATGCTTTGTCTTCTTTGCTTCTTACTCCATATAGGGATGCCGAAGAAGGATCAGTAAGAAGTCGGTTTAATACCAAACATGCCCAAGCCCGTAACATTGTGGAGCGAACAATTGGTCTTTTAAAGAGCCGCTTTCGTTGTACACTTGGTGCAAGAGAATTGCACTATGCGCCAGAAACTGCTACACGAATTGTGAATGTTTGTGCGGCACTCCACAATATTTGCATTAACTACAGGGTGTGCAATCTGGAGGTAAACGCCGATATGGAAGAAGACTTAAGGGGATATGTAGATTCTACACCCGTACTAGAGCATTCAGAAACGGGTCGTCTTCTGAGAGATTCAATCGCTAGTAGTCTATAAATAAACATACATATGTATATACGTTTTTGAATAGTTATAAAATTTTTCTTTATTTGTACTTCATTTGTAATAAAAAAAAAATAAAATAAAAAACTAAAACAAACAAAATATTTCACAGTTTCTTATAAGCTACTGAAAAAATAAAAAAATATTAGGAAAATATCTAAAAAGTTACGAACTATATATGCATGTATCATTACAAGATATCACAAATTTTTTATGTATAGGAACTCACAGCAGTCGTTTTTTTATAAGAATATTTTAGTAAATTAAGGCAGCATGTCTTACTTACTAAATAAATCAAAGTTAACGATGTCATAAAAGTATTAATTATTACATTTGGTTATACATTTCCCTCTTCAACTCCAACAATTGTTTTTTTATTTCTAATTTGGCATGTCTTGCTTCCGCTTTGGCGGTCATTTCTTTTTTAAACAATTTTACTTTTTCTTTTTTTACTTTAAGCATTTCCTTTTGAACTTCATATTTCTTTCTTGCATAATATTCTATATTTTTTAGTTGTTTCGTTACACTCTCATAATACTGTTGTTGGCCCTCCGTTTGCTTCTTTAGTAAATCTAAGCGCTCATTTAATGACACTCTTTGCTGGCGTTTTGCGGTGGACGGAATGTGCAGCTGATGGCTTGTTTCAGGAACATTATCTCGTTCAGAAAGAAGCTGATTGCCACCCGGCGTGCCAAATTCGTTACCTGGCGCATCAGTACAAGCGGTCATATTTAGCAATGCTGTCACTGCTTCCTCCGTTTCGTTTAAAGTATTTAAGTTGCAGGGGCCACCGCCTGTTGCACATATTTCTCTTCTGTTTTCTGAGTTTTTTTTCTTTGTTTTACATTTCAGATCCTTCCAAACACGCTGCCACGCTTTGGTATCTCTCGCAGGTGGACCTAAACTATTTAACTCTGCCGTATACTCATCCCATTTTTTTTCACTAACTGCTTTTGAGCAGAGTCCCTTTGCGATATCCGGGTTTGCTTCCATCAAGCTTACAAGCCTGGCAATTTGCTTTTTGTTGCTCATAATACGCGCCCTGTGCATGAAATCAATTATTTTGTTTATTTTTTACGTTATTTATTTATATATTTATATTTATTTCTACTTACATTTGCAGTAAATATTTTTCTTCTACTATTTTGAAGTTGCAAAAAAGAGAACTGAATTTTCGTTAATAGCTATTCACAATAGTGATTTTATAGTTGCTAGTTGAAAAAATAGGGTTGCTACCTGTTTTCAACCGCTGGCATTTCGTAATACTGATTTATCAACTTTGTTGTAAAAATTTCTCTTATCAACCGCTCGTTGCTGTTCATAATAGGGGTGATTGTGTCTAATTTTTTCTTTTCCTTTGACTTAATTTTCAACCCTTTTTTAAATAAAAATCCACATAATAAAAAGCTTATTTTATTTATTTTAATAAAAAAAAAACAAAAAAAATTACTTCAATTCTTTTATTATTCTTACAAAATTCACTTATAATATTAACTTTTTTTTTTTAATTTAAGTAATAAATGTTACCGACTACACACATATAACAAACTATGTACTATTATTAATTATAATATGCTTACACACTAGATATTAATTTTTTTAATTCTGTAGAAAATCAGAACACGTGATTTATTAAATCGTATACACTTTTATGCTTCTTCTTTCTCAACTGTTTATTCCATACATTTTAATAGTGTTTTTAGACAGATATGCTTAATATTAAACATTTTGATGTTTATAGACACATGTTGCTAGCTTTTAAGCATATATTGTTGAAAAATAAACACTTTTTGCAGAAAAATATTACTTTTGTTTAAAATTACATATATTAAGCCTTTTTATTTCTAATAATATAAAAATCGACCCAATTTTAGGCAACAAGACTTTTTTCAACAATAAATTAGGTCATATATGATCGTAAATTTATGCAAATGTTTTAGAGTGTAGGTACATGCTCGTTGTTAATCTGGGTGCAATTTCCGGCTATGTTTTTGAACAAACTAGTTATACAATAATCTTCTCTTAATTCTACTACATCATTATTATTACATATATGTAGTTTGATCGTTATAATGTTTACAATTGGTTTTCATAGCAAATAAAATTTTATTACAGTTTAAAATTCTTTCAAACTCGATCTCATCAATCATATTCCCAGCCTTCACTGATTTTGCCAAATATGTGGTACAAATTTCTTTTTGCGTTATTGGTATACTCAAGATATATAAAATTTTCTTGTTATTAGTTACAATTTTTACATTTCCGAATGTTAGCATATCATCTATACTGAATAGTGGTATATTGTACAATTTTAGGATATTATTAATAGTTTCAGTTTTTGACAAAATAAATGAATTGACGATATTTACCTTAGCCCATTGTATTGCATACTCAATATTCTCTAATTCCTTCTCCAATAGAATTAATTTATGCTCTAATCTACTTGCAAATTGATTATTCCAATCTTCCTTGTTTACCTTTAGTATTTCGTTAGTAATGTTAGAAATTTCCTGTATTCTACCGTTAGTAAGCTTATTTATAATCATTTGTCTGTTATTGTTTTCCAAAATATTTTAACATTCTTTGTGTCAAAATTTCAAGGTCATGTCGATCCGGAGTTCCGGCAATCCATTTCCATGCACTACCCAGAAAATCAAAAGATCTCTTTTTCCTGTAAGAAGTCAATCGTTTCAGTAGCTCCTTTATGTCGAGAACTTGTTGAGTTAGGAACGGACGGAGGGGGTGATTATAAGTAATATTATTGCCTAGAGCTTGTTCAAAGTTATCTACCAAACTTCGGTACTGTTCGAGGTCGATTGAATGTATAATTTTAAATAAACCGTTTTAACGCAAAGCCGTCTTGTATAGTTATTAGTCTGGCGTTAGAGTAATCTAGAATATTGAAGTCCGCTAATACGGTCCCTAGGAAAAATCTAAAAGAAAAAGAAATAAATGCTTAGGACAAGTCTAATTTCTTATGTGGCTCTTATGGATTACACGTCCGCTCTCAGTCAGTATAGTTGTATTACGGTTTTCCCTAACTATTTCTTCCTTAAAACGTTTGCTTAATTTTGTCCCTAACCTTTTGTTACATTTGACGTAAGCGAGTTGCCCTGGTAAGTATTCTTTTATAGCTTGTCTATTTTTATTGTGGTGCATTAGATCTTTCTCCTATTTTTGCTTGAGTCTTTTAATGTTGGTTTGCCTAGTTATCTCAGCATCTTGGGGAGAAAAATCAACTGTTCTTCCAAAATATAAGTCAACGAGTTTTCGGTTGGTTGTTGAGTGAATAGAGTGGTTATACTCGTTAACTGCCCTTTCCAGTAATTCATCAAAATTCCTAGATAAACCATCGCTTTTAAGGCATCTCATGATTTCAGCCAATGTAGAGTGGAAACGTTCCATCATCTTTCAACATAAACAAAATAGATGCCGAATTCAACAAGGGCTCGTTGTCCATCACAATGGTTTTTGGTATACCATATGAAAATACTATTTCTCTTAGCGGTTTCCTTATATCCTCCACAGATCTTCCATTCAACATTTTTACTTTTGCATATTTCGAAAACTTATCGATGGAAGTCAGTATGAGCTTACGATCTGTTGAGAATATGTCGATATGAACTGTATGACCGGGCTAAGTAGGTACTGTGGTCGGTTTTAATTCTGGTACATTCGGATGTCTTTCATATTTGTTTTCCTTACAAGTTGAGCACAATTTAATTATTCTCTTTATTTTTCCCGACATTCCTGTAAAATAATATTTTTTATTATTTGTTTTTTGTTCTCAATTTTAATTGCGATGTGCTCTACTGTGCTTCTCGAGAATAGTGTTTTCTTGGTCGTTGTCTGATGTTACATCTTGAACAGTCAACTGTGTAAATCTACATCTGTAATTGGAAAAATGAGTTGAATATATGTTTTGAATTCTTCCCATTATATTCTCGGTTGTTTTTATTCCATTGATTACCGACGGGTTTAGGTACCTTTTTAAAATACTAATAAGTTTTACTTCGTCGTACTCATGCTCGACAATAAGATGGCGATGCGTTCCCGGGAATACGATTTTAAACTGGCATGAAGGTGCGTCACCGACATCGATAAATATCTGGTTTTTAAAAACGTTAATTGGAACCTCCACACTAGGTATCAAATTTTCTGGAGAACTGTTTGCACTATGTTGAGTATTGTTAGACGAATCATCTCTATTATGAAGAATGTTTAGTTCTGGCAAATTTCTAGATAACGCTTTAGCTACAACGTTACTTCGCCCTGGTTTGTATCTTAACTCGTAATTATATTCTTCCAGAATACACTTCCACCTTTTCATTTTAGAGTTATGGTTATGGTTACTAAGAGCATAGGTAAGGGGTTGATGGTCAGTGTAAATAACAATTTTTCTTGACCCGTACAGGTAATTTCTCAGAGAGGTGAGTGCCCATATTATAGCTAACATTTCCCTTTCATTTGTAGTGTAATTCTATTTAGTAGCGTTTAGTGTTCTGAAAATAAATGTTATCGGTTTATTGTCCTGGCTCAGTACAGCTCCAATCGCAAAATTAGAGGCGTCCGTAGTTAAATGGAAGTCCTTATTAAAGTCAGGGTAAGCTAATATGACTTCTTGTGACACTAATGCATTTTTAATGACTCAAATGCCCTTTTTACAGGCTCGTCGAGGCTTATTTTTATATTACTCGATGAAGATCTTGATACTCGTCCGTCCTCTCCTCTTAAAAGCCTCGTTAATGATTTAGCCAAGTCAGCATAGCCCTTTACAAATCTTCTATAATATCCAGATAGCCCAAGGAATGATCGGAGTTCCTTCAAGGTTCTGGGATACTGTAACTTTAAGATAGATTCGACCTTCTTAAGATTTGTTTTTATACCATCCTTCGACACGATAAAGCCCAAGAATTCTACTTCGGTTTTAAAAAACTCGCATTTGTCGAGCTGGACTTTTATATTTGCCATTTTCAAAGTTGTAAAGATTTTTTCCAGATTCTCCAGATGTAAGTCTTCATCCTTGCTAAATATAATAATATCATCGACGTAAACGTGGCATATTTTTCCAATGTGGTCCCGCAGTATATCGTCCAAAGCTCTTTGAAATATTGCAGGCGCGTTCTTCAACCCGAAGGGCAACCCGAAGGGCAACCTGGCAAATTCATATTTACCATTGTTTTCGGAAAAAGCAGTTTTTTTCATATCCTCATCTTTCAATGGAATCTGGTGGAATCCACTCTTCAAGTCCAGCACTGTGAAGTACTGGTTTCCTCCCAGATTAGCCAATACCTAGTTTATTTCCGGTATTGGGTATCTATCAGCCACTGTCACTGCATTTAACTTCCTAAAGTCTACTACCAATCTATGTTTTTGATTTCCTGACTGATCTTGCTTTTTAGGTACTACCCATATAGGGGAGTTATATGGAGATCGTGAAGGCCTTATAATACCATCACGCAAGAGGTGATCAATCTCCTCTTCAACTACATCTTTTAATGTTATAGGATAAGGATAACTCTTAGAATAAACTGGATTATCAGTCTCCGTATGAATACTGCCTTTAACCACCGTAGAGGAAGTCAACTTTTCATCAGGATCCGCGAAGAGGCATTCATGTTTTTTTACGATTCCACCCACCGAGGTTTTCTGCTTGTCAGGCAGGTGTTGAATTCTTGCCTCGAGGTTATTTACATCTTGCGAAACGTATTGCTTAATGGGAATTTTCTTATCTTTTTTTTTTGTAAAGTAGTTTTCATTTGTATAGATAACAGCAGAAAGTTCTTTAAGACTGTCATTACCTAGGATTCCGTCGAATCCTTTCAATCCGGGCAATATGATTGGAGTCTCTTTTATTTCAAAAAGGTCTATAAATATATGGTAAGTGATTTTGATATTTCCTGCTACTGATTTTGTATAGAAAATGTTTTCGTTTGGTCTGGAATTTTTTACGAGGTTTGCCTTAATATAATGTTTGTTACTGCCGGTATCTAAAAGAAAATTAAGTATTTGTCCATTCTTCGCAGTAGCCTGAAAGTATGGCAGCGAAGAACAGTTTAATCTAAAAAATTTACAGCTAATTCAATATCGGTTGGACCCTGATCTGTACTGTCATAATCGTTTTTAATTTCTTCTGAAATGCGTTGTTGGTAGTACTCGTCGTACCCACAAGCACCCATCATTTCATTTTCATCTAAACAGCCTTCATTATAGTATTGCTCAGGGGTATAATTTTGTTCTAAGGTGCAATACTCTTCAGGGGTTCCCAAATGAAAATTTCTTTGCTGCTTATTCATAGGCGCTTGGACTGAAAATTTAGCTGGTCTTGTAAAAGCCATATTGTGGTTAGGCTTAGTTTGCATTGAGCGATCTACCTCCATTGGTTCCTGAACACCTGCTCCTGAATTCTGATTAAACCGCTGAGATTAATTCGGAAATCCATTGTTCAATCTTACATTAAATTGAGGTCTACGAGATATATTATTTCGGTATTTTTGTTGACGAGTATTAAAGTTGGGATTGCATAAAGGAGCATTTAGTGTAGAGTTCATCCCAGGATTATGCTGGGGTGGTAGTGAAGATCTAAAAGGAGGTCTACCACCAGTATGGGCAAGCTCTGGATAAAATCTACGAGCATTAGTCAAACCTGTCATTCCGATTCTGCCCTTTGGTATGTTTGTCCTTGG
This sequence comes from Melanophora roralis, assembly GCA_963583895.1. Lineage (NCBI taxonomy): Eukaryota > Metazoa > Arthropoda > Insecta > Diptera > Rhinophoridae > Melanophora > Melanophora roralis. Next base: position 54,902,099 of record OY757188.1, read on the forward strand.
GATATGTCCGTGAGCGTAGTTCCAACGAAATGTCATATTGTCCAGTTTTAAGCAAATGTGCAATGCCTGCGGCAAAGAAGTTGGTTCCCTAACACTCAATAGTCGAGGAAGATCCCCATTGAGACCCTTATGAAAGTGTCTAAGGCTTTGTCCCTATAAGTACTAGTCATCGCACACAAGCCGGCCTCATCCAAGTCGAGGCAGGAAACCTTATCTAGTATCAACGAAAGGTGTTGATAAATTGCCTGATAAAATTCCGCAATGGTCTTACTACCCTGACGGAGTACCGTCATTGGGTATTCGAGCGTTCCGATAGAACGCTTCTTAACGCAAGTTTTTCTTTTATTTGGCTACAGTGAGCTAATCTAATTTTTCATCAATATTTTATTTAATACAATAATTAGTAAAGATACACTTATAACTATTCTTACATTAATGCTGCTGTCGTCTGCATTCCTTCTGTTGTAAAGATTATGTTGAATGTTGTTCTACTGCTGATGTACATTAGGTGTATTTTTAATGTTTAGAATTTATTTGTTCTTCTGTTAAAGTTCACTTTGTTTTCTTCACAAAATTTATGATATTTAGTTTTTCTTGTTTTTGTTTCTATTCTGTGAATGTTTTCACAGATTTAAATCCTTTTTGTTCACAAAAATTTTTTTGGTTTTTCACACTTGTATGCCCATTTTTATTTAGCTTGGTAAATTCATTAATTGTCACCAAATTCGTTAATTTGATTTGATTTCCTTAATTTAATTCTCACTTTATTCTACTAAATTTGTTCGTTTTTTTTTTGGTTTAGCTTGTTATTTTGCGTTTGTGTTATATATTTTTTTAAATCTTTCTTTTATTTTATTTAGCACGTTTTTGCACTTATATTATCTTTAAATAATTTCTTATGTCTGTTAGCTTTGCGTTTATGTTATTTGTTTTATATATTTATTTTATTTTATTTTATTTAGCGTGTTTTTGCACTTATTTTATCTATAACTAATTTGTTATGCTTTTCTTCGTATATTCATTTATTTTTAGTAAAATCCTTATTACACTTGTTACAATAAGCTAAAACTTATTGGCATGACGGGCTTTGACCTTACGTTCAAACCCGTTTATCCTTACGGATTACTAAGGGGCCGCGTCAAGGCTTGATTTTTTTCCGTTATCACTTTTACCGGAGCTCTGAAGATGTGGAAAAGCTGATATCTGAAAAAAGAAGAGCCCGCAGGGAATGGCAAAAACATAGATCGCCCCAACTTAAAACTAAGCTGAAAGAATGTACAACCCAACTAAAAAGCTTGTTGGAGGCTCACAGAATGGCATCACTGAAAGAGTACCTGGAAGGTCTAGACGCGACTCCTCAGACAAATTATTCCTTATGGCGATCAGCCAGACGTCTTAAAAGACCTGTTATCGCAAAACCAACACTGCGCAATCTGAGAGGATCCTGGGCTAGAAATGATGAAGAAAAATGCGATCTGTTCGCAAATCACTTCAAAAACGTATTCACTCCCAATACATGCACTGACGTGAGGGAATTACCGCCTGTTGTTGCTAGACGTCCTTTAGAAATACGTTTCCGATTTGCAGATGTTGTAGAGGCTATCGCTAACCTTAATGGTAAAAAAGCTCCTGGCGTTGACAAAATAAGCAACAAAATGCTCATAGAGCTGCCTCTTACTGCTAAAAGAATCATTTTTTTTATTTTTAACGCGATAATTCTGCTTGAACATTTTCCGCCTATATGGAAAGTTGCCTTAGTAAAGATGATTCCTAAGCCTGGCAAAGATCCCTCGAAGGTAGAATCTTATAGGCCCATAAGTTTGTTACCCACAATGTCAAAATTGTTTGAAAAACTGTTAAAAAAACAAGCTAAATCCGATCCTGAATGACAACAACTGCATTCCAAATCACCAATTCGGCTTTAGAAGTCAACATAGTACCATCGAACAAACTCACAGGTTGGTGCAGGTTATAAGAAAAGCCTTTGAGGAAAAGAAGTACTGCTCCGGGCTTTTTATCGATGTCTCACAAGCTTTCGACAAAGTATGGCATTAAGGCCTTCTAAACAAACTAAAGCTCAACCTTCCAGCTAATATTTTCAACCTTTTAGAAAAATATATAACAGGCCGACAATTTATGATTAAAGAGGGAAACCAAATAAGTTGTTCCCAACCAATAGAGGCTGGTGTCCCTCAAGGAAGTATACTAGGTCCAATTTTGTACTTGCTTTACACGCAGATATGCCAACCAATAGTTTCACACACACGTCGACATTTGCTGACGACACTGCTTATCTTAGTATTCACAAAGACCCTAAAGAGGCTTCGAACCAGCTGCAACAACATTTAACCCAAGTTGAGAAATGGGCAAAGTTATGGGGAATAAAGATAAATGAACAAAAATGTACCCACGTAACTTTTACTTTACGCAAAGAAACGTGCCCTCCAATCACTATCAACAACCATAATGTGCCTCAACAATCTGAGACAAAATATCTTTGTATTCACCTAGATCGCCGCCTTACATGGAAGCCTCATATAGATGCTAAGCTGACGCAAATGAAACTTAAAGCTGCTCAAATCCACTGGCTAATTGGTAGAAACTCTGTGCTACGTCTTGATTGTAAGCTTCTACTCTACAACTCGATTTTAAAACCAATTTGGTGCTACGGTATACAATTATGGGGTACTGCCTCCGCCTCTAACATCGAAAAAATCCAACGCCGTCAAAACAAAATTCTAAGAATGATAACTGGTGATCCTTGGTATATCAAAAACAGCAACATCCGCAAGGATCTAGAAGTTCCACTTGTAAAATGCGAAATCATGAAATATGTGGACAAGTATTTAAATAAGCTGGAATCACATCCAAATCCGCTCGCTCGAAGCATCCTGCAACATAGTGGGCACACCCGCCTAAAAAGAAGGGATACAATTGCTCTTAGATAAAACCTTTGAAATTATTTAATTTTATTGTGAGAACTTAAATTTTAGTCTGGTTCTGGTTTCAGATACGGAATCATACAAGATACGACCTCTGGGACTAATTAAGCGGGAGCCCCAGTAGGTGTGTTTACGTTATAGTCTCCAGCAGCTATTAAGTGAGAATCTAAAGATTTATAAAAACTGTTGTACTGATCCTTCGTTATGGAAAATCTGGGTGGAGAATAAACCGAAGAAACAACTAGGTTAGGGAAAAATCCATCAATGCAGACGTTTCTTGCTTGGATATAGCATTCGGTGATGCCACCCAATCATTGGTGTTTAATTCTAGATTTGATTAGTATAGCCGAGCCTCCACATGATCTATCCCTGGGATCCTTTGAATCGTAAAATGAATAGCCACTTATATTAAAAGCGCTTCTAGATTTCATATGAGTCTCCAAAATCAACATTATATCAACGTTTTGGTGTGTTAAAATATATTCGAGTTCGTTTTTTTGTTGGCGGATGCCATTTGCGTTCCAGAAACAAACCCTCAGGCAGTTTATGGCCTTTTAAGCATAGCCTGTAAAGGGGCAGACTGCATTTTTTGCATCATGCCAGCCATTTGTGCCATGATCTGCGTAAATTGCTTAACCATATTGTCAGTTACGGCTTCTAGGCGGCTAAAATTTGAACCAGTTGGTTCGTTTGTTGGCACCTCTTGATGTGTTGTTGGCTGGGCAGGCTTGCGGAAGAAACTACACTTGTAGTTGTCTGTGCTAATGGGGGCATATTTGTAGTAGGTATATTTAATGGCTGAAGAGGGGGAGGAGTTACTTTTGGCTTGGATGAGCGTTTAACTAAGTCAAAAACAGGGCAACCTTTATAGTTGGCAGTGCGGTTTTCACCGCAATTACTGCATTTCTTCACCCTAGGATCTTCTTTTGGCTTGTCGCAGTTGGACGTACCGGGAAGATCCCCACACACATATTCCTGGCAGTTCAAGCACTGTACGGGCCCAGATCGCTTATGTGGCACCTTCACTATAACTCTACGGTGCATAATATATCTTAGATCATATATGGGATGTATTTCATTTTTTTTCAATTTAATATCACTAGGCTCAAGCTCCACCCGGAATAATGGGTGAGGGTATTTTTCCCTGTTCCTTATATTTGATACATATTTGACTCTAAAGCCCTTCATGCAGAAATTGGTTTTAATTTCCTCCGGGTCAACATAAGAGTCAATACCGTTTATAACTACCTGGAGGCCTTTAGCGTTCTTAAGTTGGTAAGTATAGAAATTTCTCTTAAGTTTTTCGAACTCCGAAATAGTGGTGCGGTAAGCGTTTTCGTCATTCACCTGAATTTTTGTCTCGTATATGTTACCACGTTTAATGTTAGTAACGTAAAAGTTGTTTTCCCCAATCAAACCCACTAAAAACTTTACAAGATCATTTGAATTCTTCTCCCTCAAATAAATTGGAGGTGGCTTAAAGGACTTTTTTTCAATAACGGGGGCATCATTATCTTCTTGCAGAACAGCAAAACGTTTTTGCGATGAGGTTGGCCTTTCATCGTCTTTCAACATTTTTGCAGGTTAAGATGTTTCTTCGGATGTTGATTTCGGACTTCTCCCCCTTTTAAGAACTGTTACGTACCTGGGCATCCCTACATGGATCTTAAGAGCACACGCAGACATTAGGCCAGGGCGCCTTTAGCACCTGTAGCTGCGACACCAGAACTTGATAGAGAAGACCGCGATGAAGACGGCACCTCGGTATTTTTTTTTTTAAATTTTTAAACAAAAATTGGGCTAAATTCGTCCCTTGTTTAGTACACTTATTCAAATTAGGAACACTTGCACTTAAATTATTTGTATTTGCTTTCGGTTTTGCACTTAAATAGTTTCTATTATATTCAGGGTCTCTAATGTTTTCATTGCTAACCCTTGTTGAGCTTAACACAATGTGAGCATTTCGGCTATTAGGCCCACTGTCACGGCGATTACTGTTACTCATTTGGTTTGGTTTTTTTTGTTTAATTTGTTTTTTATTTTTCGATTCTCACTTATGTCTTGTATGTATATTAACAATTTTTTTTTGTTACTTATTACAAATACCACCTATTACAAATATTACACTCGCGTAGACACGTCCGTACACTAGGAGATTAAGAGAGCAACTGCCTGAACACAAGCTTGACCACAAAACATTTTTGTGGCATAATTCTGCCGACGTTGTTGCTTATGTTCGAAAATTAATAATGCACATATACCCAAACGTAAAGGAAAGAATTCATTATTATTGTGTACTAAGAGGACTGTCAAAATATTATTAAACTCTAAAAATTCACTAGCAAATGATATACTTTAAACAAATAACCATTTTGCCATTTAGCAAATCATTATCTGATGTATTAGTCAGTATATTCAGTAACTTTTAACGATTCGACGACGGTTAAGTGATTCACTAATGACTTTTTAACGATAGTGAAGAAGTTGATTTTTGTATGTATTTTATTTTAAAACAGGTAAGAGTGGTTTATTCGGCTTTGCCGAATATTAGACACCCTTCACATTGGACTTTCGAAGCCCCAAAACCTTTTTATTTTTATCCGTTTTTTTATTTATGAAATATTTCTAATTTTTAAATAGGGGTTGGTGTCATATTTTAACCCTATTAGGGTTACTAGGGCTACTGCAGGGGGGTTTAACCTATTTTTCTTCAAATTTTGTATGGGCTTTTACTCTAATTTTTTTAAAATTTTGTATGTCAACCATCCACTTGGGTATTGGTGATAGGGGGTAAGTAGGCTCTAGGAATATGTTTGGATGGGAAAATAATGGTGGTCTGTGATACATTTAATTCCTCTAGAGGCGACTCCGGAGAAGTTAGGTTGTTTCCTCATTCTTTGTCAATTTTGTATATCAACCCCCTTAGGGCGTGGAGTTAAGGCTTAAATATATTCTAAAAATTAGTTTGGGAGGAAAAACTAATGGAAGTATCTGATTCATTTTGTTCCTCTAGGGGCGACTCCGGAGAAGTTGTAGCGATTTTACCCTATTTTTTTTAAATTATGTATGGTTACCCTCTTAAGGCGTGGAGAAAGAGAGCAAGTATACCCTTGCAATACCTTTGAGAGGAAAAACTAATGTGGTTCAGTGATACATTTTATTCCTCCAAGTAGATTCACTGGCGTGTAAAGGAAGTGCAGAGATTTCAGGTTCGCAAAGATTGCGAAATCCCTTAAGTCCTGCAAAGGAGAAGTGCGGTTGCCAAATTCGGTCTTGGTAGTGTAAGGTTCTGGCTACCGAAACCTGACAAGACCAAAGAGGCTGCAAGTGGTGCAAATAAATGTGCATCACAGTGAAGCAGCCTCAGCCGAACTGGCAACCTACGTCATCAGACACCAGGCCGACGTGGCTCTGATCCAGGAATAATGGATTGAAAGAAACAAAAATGTTCTCGGACTCAGGGCAAAAGGATACACTTTGTTTGTCACGCCTGCGATTGACAAGGTAAGAACGTGTATTTTGGTAAAGAATGAGCTTAACTTTCAAATTTCTCCTTCCTTTAGCTCTGGTGACGTAACCGTCGTTTCAGGAGAGGCCAAGGGCGAGCCAACGTTAACACTGGCCTCAGTTTATGTGCCATATGAGGCTGCGGATCCACCGGGCGTGGAAGTGCAAGGGTTGGTCGGGCAAGCAAGAAGGCGAAAGTGGAATCTGGTGGTCGGCTGCGGTGAAAATGCACATCACACTTAATGGGGAAGCAGGGACATTAACAAGAGATGTGAGTCAGTGTATACGGCAGCGATCTTTATATCTGTAATAGGGGTGACATGCCGACATTCCGGAATAGGGAGGCAGTTATAGATTTCGCGCTCACCAATGTAGGCTGAGATTTTGTAGGGGAGGGGAGGGTGTCGAATGACTATTTCTTCTCGGACCATAGCAGAATCACGTTTAGTTTGAACTCGAAGGGCTCCCTATAGGAATCCGAAAAGGACGGACTGGGAGAACTTCAGGGAGGGCTTTTCGTTGAGGATAAGCGATAATGAACTTTGTGAGGTTTCACACAGGGACTTTGAGAGAGTGGTGAACTTAATCACTGTTTCGGTGAGGGAGAGCTTTGAACGGGCATGCCCTGAGGTTTTTCTGGGCAAGAGGGAACAGCCAGACTGGTGGACCAGGGAGCTCAGGGAACAGCGGACCATGGTAAGAAGTCTGTTCAACAGGGCAAAGCTCACGGGGTACGATACGGATTGGGAAAGGTACATTGTAGCCTTGAATAAGTACAATGGTGATCTCAGGAGGGCGAAAAGGGATTCATGGGCGAAGTACTGTGAGTCCATTGACTCCGTGTACGAGATGTCAAGATTCAGGAGAATACTATCCAAGGGTTCTAGTGGACTTGGGTACGTTCAGAGGACGGATAGCTCGTGGACGGAGTCTAGCTCGGAGACCCTTGAATTGTTGATGAGTACCCACTTCCCAGGGTCCAGGGAACCGGCTGCAGAGGAGCTATCCGGGGGCGTGGTTGTACATCCCTTTGGGATAGCGGAAATGACAGGGGTGGCGGAGGACCTTGTAATGCTTGATAGGGTAAAATGGGCGGTGGATACCTTCCAGCCCTACAAGTCACCGGGACTGGACTGTATTAATCCGTGTATGCTACAGAATCTTTCGACTCAGGGATTGCTACTCCTAACGAGGGCGTTTGCTACTAGCATCAAACTCTGATACATACCCTTGAGGTGGAGAGAGGTAAGTGTGATTTTTATACCCAAGGCTGGAAAAGCCAGCCCCTCGAAGCCAGGTCGGTTTGACTCAAAGGGAATCAAAGTAGGGGCTTATGCAGACGACATCGTGGTTTTAGTGACGGGAAATTTCGTGTCCACTACGAGCGAAGTAATGCAGAGTGCATTATCCGACTTGTCTGTTTGGGCCAGGGACAAGGGACTGGGAGTTAACCCTTGGAAGACAGAGCTAGTTCTCTTAGCCAGGAAGTAAAAGGTGGCGGAGTTTGAGCTGCCAGAGCTTGACGGGGTTAATCTGGAACTAGCGGATAGGGCCAGCTATCTGGGTATCGATGGCAGGTTATCTTGGGGGGCGAACACAGAGGAGAAGGTAAGGAAGGCTCTCAATGCCTATTAAGCCTGTAGGAACACCATAGGTAGAAACTGGGGTTTGCAACCGGCTATGGTAAATTGGATTTACACATCCGTTGTAAGACCTGTTCTTACGTACGGTTGCCTTGGAAAAAGGTCCAGAGATGTGCGGTACTAGGCATTACAGGGGCCAGGAAAAGTACACCACAGGCAGCGCTGGATATATTCTACATCTTTCCATCGGTGATTTTGTTGCTGGAATGGCGGCCAGGAGCTTGTTTAGACTCAGTGAGTCAGGTATGCGTGGAGAGGTCCCTTTCGGTGGGCTGGGGAGGATCATAGGTTTCATTAAGGGGGTTGGGTGGCTAGGCAGATAGGTGATTCAGGGCTTTTGACTATTGACTTTCTTATACATCTTGCGGACGGTACTCTTGCTTTCTTTATTCTTTTCCTTACCTATAAAATGCTTGACTTACTTTATTTTTCTTCTCGACTTTTCTGAAGGGATTCACAATGGGCCTGATGGCCTTCGAGTGGAGGTGGCGAGTTCGACTTGCCACTACCCTTCGTAACCTAATCTAACCTAGCCCACTTAGGTGATGGTGATAGGGAGTAAGTATAATCTAGGAATATGTTTGGGAGGGAAAATTAATGGGGGATGTGGTACATTTTATTCTCCTATGAGCGACTCCGTGGAAGTTATAGGAGTTTTACTCTTTTTATTAAATTTTGTATGGCAACCCTCTTAAGGCATGGAGATAGTAGGTCAGTATATTCTAGAAATATGTTTGGGCGGGGAAACTAATAGGGGTCGTTCGTACTCTCTATTTCTCTAAGGCCGACTCTAGGGAAGTAGTGGGCAATTTCATATCATTTTGTTAAATTTTGTATGGCAACCCCATTAGGTGACGAAGTGAGGGCGTAAGTGTAATCTAGAAATATGTTTGGGAGGGAACACTAATGGGGGTCTTTGGTACATTTTATTCCTCTAGGGGCGACTCTGGAGAAGTCGAAGGGTTTTTACCCTGATTTATCAAAATTTGGTATGGCAATTAAAAGGAAAATACGACAAATCTCCTTTTATTTTAAAAAGATATTTTTTAAATTCAATTTTTACAAAAACGTATTTCAATATTCCCTTTTTCTTTCTCCGACTTTTAAAACAAAAGCTTTCCCTTTTTTATTTTTCAAAGTTTTTTTATTTTCTTACACAATGGAATAAAAAATGGAGGGTAGTCTTGGTTTTTAGTTTATATCTCGGTCAGTTCTCGGACGATTTTGCTGAATTTCAATACCGATATTTTATCGCAGATATTACTGACAGTTTGATACCACTTACAGATCTATGCGACAACGGGGGCTTCAGAAAGTTGATTTCAACCATTACACGGACAGACAGATATGGCTAAATCGGCTTCCCAATCTATAAGAATCCAGAATTAATATACTTGATGAGGTTGCAAATGGATTATAAGGAAACTACAAACTTATATATGCAAACTTTAATGTACCCTTATCACCTATGTGAAGGGTATAAAAATTGGTTGTATAATAAATTTTATAAAACCGAAAACTATAATAATAGTAAAAATAACATACTAACAGATTACTTATATACAAAATAACCCTTTTTCGATAAAATTAACAGCACAAAAACTATTGTTAAATTAACTAATATCATCCATAAAAAGTTTTTCTGTTTACTAAACAATTAAAGCTGACTTCAACAATAGCTGAATCGTAAAATCGTTACATTTATAGTTTATTTATTTTAAGGATGCGAATATCATTAAAATAAATTACTAAATCGTACCTCAGGTTTGTTTGCGGGTTGCAAGTCGTTTTTATTTAAAGGATTTGTAACCTGAAAACATTTGTTTTGTTTATCAGTTTTTGCATTATTAGCAATTTTCTGCATTGAAATAATATAAAAAAAAATTTGGCGTCTCTTTTTAAGCCGACATATATAAACTGTTTTTTCTTCGGCGGCTTTACAAATTGTTGTCAGCTGCTATGGCGCACAGTGGTATTGCTTCATACATTTTTGTGCAAAAAATAGAAGGAGTGGTCTTAAACTACTGAAAGTTGGCATCGAGCATTGTATTGACTAAATTAAGAAAAAAAATAGAATTATGTCCAGATTTCCCACGCCCACCGCTCACCGGCCGTCTCCCATACATCAACAAGGAAACCAAACTAACTTTGCAGTTTTTTAGCCGGTTAAAGTTTTTATAGCCTTATTGAAAATATATTTTACTGCATGTAACAATTTTTTTATCATCTTAATTCAAACTTAATTTAAAATATAAAAATTTTTAATAAAATGAATAAAAGGTAATATTTTTCCTTTGTAATCGATTTTTAAAATTTCAGTGTAAATTTTTTGCAATCATATTTTTATACCAAATCGATTCTTATAAAACCACCCCAATATTCATATATAAGTATTAACAAAATGAGTCTAAAATAATAAAATATTTTATTTATTCGTCAACTAATATTTCTTTAACTACATCATTTAGTTCTAAAAAATGTTTGTGAGGTTGACGTCTTGTACTACTTATGTACGGATCAGATGATACAAGCAAACAAAGTAAAACATCAGTATTTGTTGAAGTTCTATTGCACTTTCTAGAAAAGATAATTCTATACTTCCTGTTATCTTTATTGCGAGCTTCTCCTGCTTCCTCGGAGACCATACCAATAGGAAGTACTGCTGCATCAATAATCTCCTTTCTATGTATCAGTATTTTATAGACAGTAACAGGCATGTTGCACCAGTTATATTTTTTAACAAACAGTTCACAGTATCAATTTTCTTGTCACATGTTATTATCCGAAGTGCGAAATTCCTTGAAATCCTGGAAAAGAAAGGTGGGGTTGCCAAATTCGGTCTTGGTAGTGTTAGGTTCTGGCTACCGAAACCTGACAAGACCAAAGAGGCTGCAAGTGATGCAAATAAACCTGCACCACAGTGAAGCAGCCTCAGCCGAACTGACAACCTACCTCATCAGACACCAGACCGACGTGGCTTTGATCCAGGAATAATGGATTGGAAGAAACAAAAATGTTTTCGGACTCAGGGCAAAAGGATACACTTTGTTTGTCACGCCTCCGGTGAAGAATGAACTTAATTTTAAAATTTCTCCTTCCTTTAGCTCTGGTGACGTAACCGTCGTTTTAGGAGAGGCCAAGGGCGAGCCAACGTTAGCACTGGCCTCGGTGTTCGTGCCATATGAGGCTGCGGATCCACCGGGCGTGGAAGTGCAAGGGTTGGTCGGGAAAGCAAGAGGACGAAAGTGGAATCTGGTGCTCGGCTGCGATGAAAATGCACATCACACTCAATGGGGAAGCAGGGACATTAACAAGAGAGGTGAGTCAGTGTATAATTTCATAACGGCAACTATCTTTATATATGTAATAGGGGTGACATGCTGACATTCAGGAATAGGGATAGGGAGGCAGTTATATATCTCGCGCTCACCAATGTAGGCAGGGATTTTGTAGGGGAGTGGAGGGTGTCGAATGACTATTCCTTCTCGGACCATAGCAGAATCACATTTAGTTTAAACTCGAAGGGCCCCAGAAAGGCTCCCTATAGGAATCCGAAAAGGACGGACTGGGAGAACTTCAGGGAGGGCTTTTCGTTGAGGATAGGCGAACCTTATGAGGTTTCGCACAGGGAGTTTGAGAGAGTGATGAACTTAATCACTGTTTCGATGAGGGAGAGCTTTGAACGGGCATGCCCTTAGGTCTTTCCGGGCAAGAGGGAACAGCCAGACTGGTGAACCAGGGAGCAACGGACCATGGTGAGAAGGCTGTTCAACAGGGCAAAGCTCACGGGGAACGATACGGATTGGGAAAGGTAGAGTGTATCCTTGAATAAGTACAAGGGTGATCTCAGGAGGGCGAAAAGAGATTCATGGGCGAAGTACTGCGAGTCCATTGACTCCGTGTACGAGATGTCAAGATTCAGGAGAATACTATCCAAGGGTTCTAGTGGACTTGGGTACGTTCAGAGGACGGATAGCTCGTGGACGGAGTCTAGCTCGGAGACCCTTGAATTGTTGATGAGTACCCACTTCCCAGGGTCCAGGGAACCGGCTGCAGAGGAGCTATCCGGGGGCGTGGTTGTATATCCCTTTGGGATAGCGGACATGACAGGGGTGGCGGAGGACCTTGTAATGCTTGAAAGGGTAAAATTGGCGATGGATACCTTCCAGCCCTACAAGTCACCGGGACTGGACTGTATTAATCCGTGTATGCTACAGAATCTTTCGACTCAGGGATTGCTACTCCTAACGAGGGCGTTTGCTACTAGCATCAAACTTGGCTACATACCCTTGAGGTGGAGAGAGGTAAGGGTGATTTTTATACCTGTTCATATATTCACAATTATTTTTTTATTATTTTAACGTTTTATTGTATTAAATATTTCTCATCACATTGTATTTTGCTCACTTACGTTACCTTTAATTATTTAGTTCTTGTTTGTTTGCTAGAGTTCTTTGCACCCTTCTGCTGAACAACCAGAAGTGATCATTGCATGCAATGACCCACATAACGACATAAATGCCTGGTCAGCAAGATACAATGTTCTTAGAGTTTATTAACTTTATTTTTTCTTTTAGAGTTTATTAACTTTATTAAGTCAACATTTTTTAGGTAAGTTGATACTTATTTCAAGGTTGAAATTACTCAGCATTTTAAATTGTTCTTTGTTTTTAACTTTAATAATTAATTAATAGTATATAAGCCACAAAATTTAAATAAAAAAGGCAGAAGGTTTTTAAGAAGCAAACTAAAACGTGTTATTACTTTCTCCTCGCCATCAGTAACCAAGTTCCAAGTGCTTGAGTTACTAAATCTAATTGTCCTGGTGTTACTGCCTGAACAATTCCCCAAACGCTACTCGGCTAATCGCCTTGTAGAATAGGTTAAAACAATATTAGGTTAAACAAACTAGTTTAACCGAATTCAGTATCGGCTGAATTAAACATTGGTGACCCCGACGTGATTGTTTTTCTTCTGTTTGACAACTAGCCCTGCAGAAGTTGTAACTAAGTCCAAGTACTTGTGTTATACATTGAAACCCTCGTCCTGGTGACACTAACTGGACAAGATCATACATACATCATCAATTAAAATTCACTACACTCTGTGAACAACAGAATGACCACCCCGATGGATCAACTCGCCACAGCCCAGCACTCGACAGGAGAAGTCATCCAAAATCTCATCAGGAACTTCAAAAAGGATTCTAATTCAAGGAAAACCTGGCATTACTATGAAGAACGACTCAGACGACTGGATGCAGCATGGGCGGAGTTTGAAATCGTCGACCACAAAATACGATACCTCGAGCAGCCTCCACTAGACCACGAGTATTTCACGGAAGGTTACTACGATAAAATATCGGATCTTACCACCAGCTATCGGGAAATATTTGAAGCAGCTATGATGAAGGCTCCGAAGGCGTCAACAACGGACACTGATCAACAGATGACCATCAGTGCTCCTTTATCATCAGCTAGATCAGCGACGTCTAACGGCGGCGCATCTACAACCTCTAATTCATTAGTGAAAAGACAAAACGTCATGATGGCATCCCTTAAACGGCTACTCAACACGGACCCATCAGCAACAAACATGCAGCTTAAAGAAAATTTATGGGCAAAAATTCAAGATTTGCATTTCACAATTTGGGAGGCCAGCGATGATCCCCTACAAGAAGAATATGACATGAATTCCTATGAAGATATGGAGAAAATGGTCATTGAAAATTTCAAGCTATCTTCACACACTCCAGAGCAAGGTTTGGAACCTATGCAATACAACGTTTTGCCACTGCCAAAAGTCACAATCCCAAAATTCAATGGGGATTATTTGAAGTGGAGGGCCTTTTACGACTTGTTTACACAACTAGTAGACAACCAACATATTCCTGCGGCACAAAAGATGTGGTACCTGAAATCAAACTTGGGGGGCGAAGCTGAAAGGTTAATAATCCATCTTTCAGCTACTGCCGAAAACTACAGAACCGCCTGGAATCTATTGCAAGACCGATATAATAATCAACGGGTGATTGTAACAACGCTACTTCAACAGCTTTTAGATCCACCGAATGCTGGCCCGTCAGCTGCTGCTATCAAAACTTTGCATGACACGACACAAGAATGTCTACATGCACTTAACAATATCGGGATCGATACAACCTCGTGGGATCCCATGCTGTTTCACATACTGGTAAAAAAATTGGATCGTGGCACTCTTGTCCTGTATGAGAGGACCATCAGTAATCCAAAGGAATTACAACAAATCAAAGACCTTTTAAACTTTCTTGAAATCCGCTTCCAGTCCTTGGAAGCTATAACCCAGAAAGAAAAGTCATCAAAGGCATACGTCTCTGCTACAGCAGCAAAACAAGCAGAGGTCACGTGCCCACTATGCAAAAACGGCTCTCACCCACTGTATCGGTGTCAGAAGTTTCAACAACTATCAACACTCAACCGCCTGAGTTTCGTTCGGAACCAGAACCTTTGCGTCAATTGCTTAAAAACAGGGCACACAGCAAAAAATTGCAAATCCGGACTATGCTCAACTTGTAAGAAAAGGCACAACTCGCTACTTCATCTGGAGAACAACACTCAATCACCAAAACAAGGATCACCTAGTGGAAGGACATCATCAGCCGTGACTACTCCACCTGAAATAATTAAACGCAACATCAGTGAAGAGCCAACCAGTTCTCCAGAAGCATCGTCACTGGCGGCAGCAAACAGTCAACTATCCAACTCATACGTTCTTCTCAGCACAGCTCTAGTAAAAATCAAAACTGATACAATGGAGATGGAATGTCGCGCCTTACTTGACTCTGGGTCACAAGTAAATTTGATCACCGAACGCTTGGTAAAACGACTTAACATCGCTAAGCAGACGGCATCAGTAAACATCAACGGAATTGGTGATTCCAACACGAAAACACAACATCGAGTCAATGTTGCCTTGCAGTCTCGAATTAATGGATTTTCAACGCGCCTGGAGGCATTCGTCTTGCCTCGAATCATCGCACCACAACCATCACAATTTATCGACAATAATAATTGGCCGCTACCAAAAAACCTGATGTTAGCGGACCCAGCATTTAATCGAGCCAATAAAATCGATATATTGCTAGGTGCAGAGCATTACCACCAACTGCTCGCAATTGGACAAATAAAACTATCCCCACAACTTCCGACTTTGCAGAACACAGTTTTTGGTTGGATTGTAGCTGGAAAAATAAATAGCGAACATTCACCAAATGCATCTTGTGGAATATGCACTGAAGATGAAGGACTTGAAGCTTCCATTGCTCGACTCTGGGAACTAGATGAAGTCAAAACTAATAAAAGGCCACTGTCAATAGCCGACAGACAATGCGAAGAACACTTTGCCCAAAACACAACTAGAAACCATCAAAACCGTTTCGTAGTCAGGATACCATTTCGTGACAGCCCCAACACCCTAGGCGATTCACACACAATCGCTCTTAACCGATTTCTTACTCTTGAACGTCGTCTTCAAAAGAATCCGGAATTAAAGACTAAATACACTGAGTTCATGGACGAGTATGAAGCGATGGGACACATGACAAAATGGGAATCAAAATCCATAAACTCTCCAAACTACTACATTCCACATCATTGCGTATTGCGGCCCGAAAGTTCAACCACCAAGCTCAGGGTAGTATTTGATGCATCGGCTAAAACCTCATCAGGATACTCCTAAAATGATCTGATGTTCACGGGACCAACATTACAAAGCGAACTTTTTTCCATACTCCTAAGGTTTCGAATGCCAAGATTTGTGTTTACCACTGACGTTGAAAAGATGTATAGACAGATATTGGTCGCCCCTGAAGATCGTCCATTCCAATTCATCATTTGGAGAAAGGATCCAACAAGGCCCATTTCCTACTACCAACTCAACACCGTCACATACGGCACAAGAGCTGCTCCATATTTAGCAACATAATGTCTAGAACAACTGGCTGAAGAAAACAGCATACATTATCCCCTTGCTTCCCAATTTATTAAAGAAAATTTCTACGTGGACGATGGTTTGGGCGGTTCAAACAGCTTAGCCACAGCACTACAATTGCAAGAGCAACTCGGGCACATTATGAAAAAAGGCGGCTTCACTTTACGTAAATGGTGTGCAAATCACCCACAGTTACTCCAGAATCTCCAACAGAGCGACTTGGAGGTAAACTTAGATTTTGAAAGCACAGAAGCCGACACCATCAAAACGTTGGGACTTGTTTGGCTGCCGAAATCCGACAAACTGGGTATTAAGGTAAACCCTGGCAACATCAAGAGGATCACCAAGCGAACAGTAACGTCAGACCTTGCAAGGTTATTCGACCCTTTGGGGATTCTATCTCCCATCATAGTAACGGCGAAAATGTTTATCCAAGAATTGTGGGAGTTAAAATTATATTGGGATCAATCCTTGCCAGAATCACTGCACACTAAATGGATCACATTTCGCACAGATTTGAACGTATTAAAAACCCTTCAAAAATCAAGACACATCTTCAAAGGAAAAATTCCAGAATCCCAACAATTGCACATTTTTGCCGACGCATCCGAAAAGGCTTTTGGAGCTGCGGCTTACATTCGATCAGTTTTCAAAGATGGCACCATTATGGTCCACTTACTCTGTGCTTAATCCCGCATAGCTCCACTCAAACGGCAAACAACACCACGATTGGAACTATGTGCAGCTACACTAGGAGCTCAACTAGCCACCAGAATCAGGTCTGATCTACGAATTACAAGCCCAGCATGGCTCTGGACTGACTTTGAAATTGTGCTCTCATGGATAAATTCCTCGTCAGCATCATTTAACACATTCGTAGCAAATCGGATTTCAGCAATCCAAGAGGAAACCAAGGCAGAACAATGGCGTCGTGTTAACTCCAAGTGCAACCCAGCAGATCTGTTATCTCGTGGAATATCTCCAACAGTCCTTAAGGATTGCACTCTGTGGTTTTGTGGTCCAACATTTCTTCATGGCGTGACAAAAGTGTGGCCACCAAGGTTCAACTTAAGTTCTAACAGTCCACCAAACCTCGAAAGAAAGGCAAGACTGCTTGAGTCACGAGCAATGACCACAACGGAATCTGACTTCGTTTACAAAATTAACCATAAAAATTCATTCCACCGTCTTCAACGGATTGTTGGATATATTCTGCGCTTCATTACCCACACCAGATGCAAAAAGCAGATGAGACAAACATCAAAGTTGATAACAACAATAGAACTCAGTCGAGCACTGGTCTCAATCGTGGCACAAATACAAGCCTCAGAATTCAAACAAGAAATTCAACAACTTACCAAATACAAGGAGTTAAGAGGAACCAGCAACCTAAGCAATCTGTCACCGTTCTTAGACACAGATGGTCTAATCCGTGTTGGAGGTCGACTAGAAGCTTCACCGCTTCAATTTGACTCCAAACACCAGCTCTTGATTCCATATAACGACCCGATTGCAAGGCTAATCTTTGAAATGATCCACAACGACAACAAACATTGTGGTGCGCAAACACTCCTGGGGTTAGTCAGACAAAGATTTTGGCCAATAAAAGGCAAAATTATGGCAAGAGCCACAGTGCGTCGATGCACGACATGCAGCAGAGCCAAGCCTGAGCTATTCCACCAAATAATGGGCAACCTGCCATCAACACGTGTCACACCAGCGCGTGCCTTCATTAATACTGGAGTCGATTACAGTGGCCCAATCACCATTCATTATAAACTTCGGGGAAAACGGCCACACAAGGCCTACATAGCTGTCTTTTGCTGCTTTGCTACAAAAGCAGTTCACTTGGAGCTGGTGAGCGACCTCACGACTGAGGCATTTATAGGTGCACTCAAACGGTTCATATCCCGGCGTGGACATTGTCAAATTATATTGCGACAATGCAACAAACTTCGTCGGCGCGAAAAACAAATTGCCTGAACTTTCCACAATAATACATTCTTCAGAAGCACAAGCAACTATTATGAATGCTTGCAGCAACAAGGGTATCAAATTTAATTTTATTCCACCAAGAGCACCACACTCAATCAGGGAAATATCTTCTTGTAAGAACATTGGGGAATGCATCCTTAACTTACGAAGAGCTAGAAACATTGGTCGTCGAGGTCGAAGCAATATTAAATTCCAGACCAATTTCACCAATGTCAAATGATCCTAATGACATAGGTGCGCTGACTCCAGGCCATTTTTTGATTGGCGAACCTCTAACGGCGCAAGTTGATGCTAACGCAACATCGGAAAGGACAAATTTAGCTACTCGTTGGAAATTAGTATCGGCCCTCAAACACAATTTCTGGGGAAGGTGGTCCCGAGACTACCTCAACGAATTGCAATACCGCAACAAGTGGAAGGAACAATCAAGAAATCTACAACCCGGAACTATAGTCATCCTCAAGGAAGATAACAGCCCAGTGATGAAATGGCCCTTAGGCCATAGGTAGAAACTGGGGTTTGCAACCGGCTATGGTAAATTGGATTTACACATCCGTTGTAAGACCTGTTCTTACGTACGGTTGCCTTGGACAAAGGTCCAGAGATTTGCGGTACCAGGCATTACAGGGGCCAGGAAAAGTACACCACAGGCAGCGCTGGATATTATTCTACATCTTTCCATCGGTGATTTTGTTGCTCAAATGGCGGCCAGGAGCTTGTTTAGACTCAGTGAGTCAGGTATGCGTGGGGAATGTTCGGATGGACATGCCGGCATTTTGAGAAGGGTCGGGGATGGTCGACTCCTGTGGCAATCAGGTGTGACGGACTACATGGTAGCGAAACTTGACTTTGGGATTCTGCATCAGGTAGTGTTTCCGTATAGGAAGACATGGAAGGGATCAGAGAAGCTGTATGAGGGGTGTGAAGTCTTTACTGACGGATCTAAGATGGAGGAAGGCGCCGGCGCTGGTGTCTATATAATGGACACTGGGGAAGGAAGGTCCTATAGACCTCCGGACGAGTGCAGCATTTTCCAGGCTGAAATGGAGGCGGTGATGAAGGCCGCGGAATTGATAGGGGAGAATGTGGATGGCAGAGGGAACGTGACAATTTACGCTGATAGTCAGGGCGCGCTTAAGGCTTTAGATGGGCATAATGTCAGGCTTATACCCGTAAGCGACTGCAGACGTGCTCTTCGGGCGATCATGGGGACACGCAGGGTCAGGCTCTGCTGGGTTCCGGGTCATTATGACGTTTTCGGCAACGAGATTGCCGATGAACTGGCAAGGAAGGGATCGGCCCGGGATATGGAACTCAGTTGTGAGCCGGTTAGGCCGCCACTGAGTTTCTGTTATGGACTGATAGGGACTTGAATAATGGACAAGGTGGGCCAAACCTGGAGGGACAGGGCTGATTGTAGGATCTCTAGACTTCTATGGCCCAGGCTGGACATGATGGGCACTGACATGTTGCTTTATTTGGACTCTCACAGGGCACTGCGATGTGAGATATAGGACGAACAAATGGGACAGGAACTCTCCAGATTTCTGCAGGGTATGAGGAGACGAGGAGGAGATAGAGACGGTAGAACACCTTATCTGCCACTGTCCTGGGCTGCAGATTCGCCGACAGAGGTGGTTTGGAGTACGCTTCTTGGCTGGACTTGGTGAGGTCCCTTTCAGTGGGCTGGGGAGCATCATAGGTTTCATTAAGGGGGTTGGATGGCTAGGCAGATAGGTGATTCAGGGCTTTTGACTATTGACTTTCTTATACATCTTGCTTTCTTTATTCTTATCCTTACCTATAAAATGCTTGACCTACTTTATTTTTCTTCTCGACTTTTCTGAAGGAATTCACAATGGGCCTAATGGCCTCCGAGTGGAGGTGGCGAGTTCGACTCGCCACTACCCTTCGTAACCTAATCTAACCTAGCCCACTTAGGTGATGGATATAGGGAGTAAGTATAATCTAGGAATATGTTTGGGAGGGAAAACTAATGGGGAAAACTAAAGGCATGGAGATAGTGGGTCAGTATATTCTAGGAATATGTTTGGGAGGAGAATCTAATAAGTTGTTCGTACTCTTTATTTCTCTAAGGCCGACTCTAGGGAAGTAGTGGGCAATTTCATATCATTTTGTTAAATTTTGTAATGGGGTTGATTAGGTGACGAAGTGAGGGCGTAAGTGTAATCTAGAAATATGTTTGGAAAGGAAAACTAATGGGGGTCTTTGGTACAATTTATTCCTCTAGGGGCGACTCCGGAGAAGTCGAAGGGTTTTACCCTTTTTTTATCAAATTTTGTATGGCTATTAAAAGAAAAATACGACAAATCTCCTTTTATTTTAAAAAAAGATATATTTTAAATTCAATTTTTACAAAAACGTTTTTCAATATTCCCTTTTTCTTTCTCCGACTTTTAAAACAAAAGCTTCTCCTTTTTTATTTTTCAAAGTTTTTTTATTTTGTAACAGTCGGCCTTTCCTGTACATCCGGAGTGACCTTACTACGATTGCAGTAGTTTTCGTCATCATCGCTGGAGACATCTTCGTCATCATTTTCATCAAAACTACACCATGGTTTTAATTTATCGGAAGCATAGACGCCTGTATAATGTCGTCTCGTTCGCGTAGTTTCAGGTAGATCCGTGATAACATAACGATCGCTATCTAAGACTTGGCTAACTAAATAAGGGCTTTTATACTTTGCCTCTAATTTACGTGAGTCCCCGGTACTTGGTGCTTCGGCTTCAACCAGCACAAGATCATTTATTTTATATTTCACTGGCAGGCAGTGCTGCTTATCGTAGCGTAACTTAGCCATTTGTTTGGCTCGATTCTCCCGTTGAGCTGCTATCTCTCGGAGGTTATTCAGATCAGAGTCATCAATATCCTGGTCATCATTAAGAATTAACGTTATTTTGTTTTTCAAAATATCCCTGGGTGTGAACCCATACACCAACTCATGTGGAGTTTGTTGCGTAGTTTTATTTTTCATTGTGTTGATTGTCCATTGAATGTTGCGTAAACTTTCATCCCAGTTTTTATCATTATCCACTGTCGTCCTTAGCATTGAAAGCAACGTTCTATTCGTACGCTCAGCGTGTCTATTTGTTTCGGAGTTCCGAACAGCATATTGAATATACTTTATGTGATAATCCTTTCAGTACCGATTAAAATCCTCAGAAGTGAACGCAGCACCTCTATCGGTTACTATACGTATGGGTACACCTACGCAACTAGAGATATCGTCCAAAATTTTTAAGACATGCTTCGTTGCTGTACTTTTAACGGCTTTTACAAAAGTATATTTGATAAATGCGTCAACCACAACCAGAATGTGTTCGTTACCACGTTTAGTTTTTGGAAATGGTCCTACATGATCTAGATGTAACGTTTGGAATGGTATCGGCTGCACATCGTCGTAATAATACACGCCATCTTGTTTTCCCCTAGATTTCTTGTTATATGCACAATCATACAAGTCTAGATATAAGATTTTACAAAATTTCTCATCCTTGGAAACCACATATGCTCTTGAATTCTTTGTAAAGTCTTCTCAAGAGCCAAATGGTCAGCGTTATTGTGGTTATTATGTACAATACGCCAGCGTAAGAAATTTGGTACTACCCAAAGTTTCTTACCATCTACATTTCGATAAATTCTCCCATGGCTCATTTCGTACTCTTTGACGGCTATAGGATCATTTTCGTGGATCTTCTTAGGAGTGTGCTTGATTGTCTCATCCTGCAATTGAATACTTAAAAGGTAATCATCCTCCGAGATATTTGCTTTAAACACCAATAGTGATGCCCTATCTACTTCGTGCGGTTCCAGCTCTATGTTCCATATATATTTGGAAATCTTAAAATCGTAGCCACCATCTGGCTATTCGTGGAATTAATTCTCGTTTCTGCATTGCTGTTCGAAGTGCGTTGCAATCAGTTACAACTTTGATTTTTTTACCGTATACGTAATATCTCATACGTTCTAGAGTCTCGACTACTGCTAAAGTTTCCAGCTCATAGCTGTGATATTTCCGCATTTGAACCATATAATTCAAATGTATTCGTATTAGTATTTGCGTTCGTTCCCGTGCGTCTGTAAGCTTTTGCCTTCCAGTAATCTCATGCACAAACGTTCAACTAATAGCTCGTTTGTCAGATGAACAACTGATTCGTGAAACTGTAGACGCTCATTACTTAAAAATAACGTTCTAAATCCCACTTCTGAACTAAAAGGAAAATATGACAAATCTCCTTTTATTATAAAACGATATATTTTAAATTCAAGTTTTACAAAAACGTATTTCAATATTCCCCTTTTCTTTCTCCGACTTTTAAAACAAAAGCTTCCCCTTTTCTATTTTTCAAGGTTTTTTTTATTTTCTAACACAATGGAATAAAAAATGGAGGATAGTCGTGGTTTTTGGCTTATATCTCGGTCAGTTCTCGGACAATTTTGCTGAATTTCAATACCGATATTTTATCGCAGATATTACTGACAGTTTGATACCACTTAAAGATCTATGCGACATCGGGGGCTTCAGAAAGTTGATTTCAACCATTACACGGACAGACAGATATGGCTAAATGGGCTTCCCAATCTATAAGAATCCAGAATTAATATACTTGATGAGGTTGCAAATGGATTATAAGGAAACTACAGACTTTTATATGCAAACTTTAATATACCCTTATCATCTATGTAAAGGGTATAAAAATTGGTTGTATAATAAATTTTATAAAAACGAAAACTATAATAATAGTAAAAATAATATACTAACAGATTACTTATATACAAAATAACCCTTTTTCGATAAAATTAACAGCACAAAAACTATTGTTAAATTAACAAATATCACGATTGTAAACATCCATAAAAAGTTTTTCTGTTTACTAAACAATTAAAGCTGACTTTAACAATAGCTGAATCGTTACATTTATAGTTTATTTATTTTAAGGATGCGAATATCATTAAAATAAATTACTGAATCGTACCCCAGGTTTATTTCGGGTTGCAAATCGTTTTTATTTAAAGGATTTGTAACCTGAAAACATTTGTGTTGTTTATCAGTTTTTGTATTATTAGCAATTTTCTGCATTGAAGTACAATAAAAAAAAATTCGGCGTCTATTTTCAAGCCGATATATATAAACCGTTTTTTCTTCGACGGCTTTACAAATTGCTGTCAGCTGCCATGGCGCAGGGGTATTGCTTCATACATTTTTGTGCAAAAAATAGAAGGAGTGGTACTAAACTATTGAAAGTTGGCATCGAGCATTGTATTGACTAAATTAAAAAACAAAATAGAATTTCGTCCAAATTGCCCATGCCCACCGCCCTCCAGCCGTCTCCCATACATCAACAAGCGAAACCTGTGTGCAGAGTTTTATTTACAACAGCAACACGCACCTCCCATGCATAAAAGACGAAACCTCTGTGTAGAGTTTCAGTGACATCAACCACTCCCAACGCCCACCACCCACCGCCCACCTCCCCTGCAATCCGAATCAAATTTTGACTAATTTTTTTAATTAATTAAAACTAGTAGCCAAACCACAGAAAAAAATTTTTATTCGAGTATTTTGAAATTAAAAGATTACAAGAACGATGTTGTTGTAGATAATTTCAATAAATTTAAAAAATTGGGCCCGAGTACATTGATCGGGTGGTATACAACACAATAGTTGTCTGGGGAAACCAAAATAACTTTGCAGTTTTTTGAGCGATTTAAGTTTTTATAGCCTTATTAAAAAGATATTTTACTGCATGTAACAATTTTTTTATCATCTTAAATTAAACTTAATTTAATGTATAAAAATTTTTAATGTAATGTATAAAAGGTAATATTTTCCCTTTGTAAACTATTTTTAAAATGTCAGGGATTTTTTGGCACGGGAAGGCAAAGTCCGATTTAGGTAAATTTTCTACAATCATATTTTTATACCAAATCGATTTTTATAAAACCACCCTAATATTCATATATAAGTATAATGATTATTCAATATAATGTGAACGTAAAGTTGGAATTCAACATCAGTAATAAACAGAAATTAACATAATTCCTAATTAGCTAAAACTTTCGTTATTTTACCTGCAAACAAAGAAACGACATTTAAAGTTTATAATTCAATGTCAATTTCTCTTGTTTTGCTATATGCAATAATTTAGAAATTAATTTTACTTGATTTTATGTATCAATTATTTTAAAACTTTTACTTTTCCTTCAAATATACGAAAAACATATGCTTTTTATAACAGAAGTTTAAATAAATGAATTCTTATCGTAAAGTCAGGAGCTTGAATAAAGGAATTCAATTCCTTTACATCTCCCCCCTTTAAGAAAAACTAAATTCTCCTTTTTTCCTTTTTATTTCAGTCTTCTTCAAAATTTGTAACAGGAATTAATTTTGCGAGGTGAAATAAATTAAATTCAGAATCGTTTAGCCCAGTTCTTATTTTATAGATCGAATTTGAAATTTTCTCTAGTATTTGGTATGGCCCAATACGTAATTCATCCATCTTCTTTCTGTTTAATCTATTACCACTTTCTACATATACCATATCTCCTACCCTTAAATCAACATGTTTTCTTTTTGTATCATATTTCTGTTTATTGTAGCTATGTGATCTTATGGTATTTTGTAAAGCATTTTCTCTGTCCTTAATCCAGTTTTCATGTGTAAATGTTTGTTTCAATTTTTTAGGTAAAAGTGAACCACCCGCACCTTCCAAAAGATATTTTGGCGTGTATCCTGTAATTGTATGTTCAGTTTTATTATATGCTTCCACACATTCCTGTGCTATCGTTGTCCAAGCCCGCTTTTTCTTGCTCTCATTTATCCTGCATCTTATTTTATTAATAAGAGTTTGGTTTAGCTGTTCATTTAGACCATTTGAAAATAGTGTATCCACGGCAGTGAAAATTATGGGTATAGATTTCTGTGTTAAGTAATTTTTGAACTCTTTTGAATTTATTCCTGGGTATTGATCGGATAAAACTTTTCCAATGTTGTTATCCGTTACTTTTTCCACAAGTTTAATGAAATCACTTGCGGTCTGTGTTTTTGATGTGTGGATATATGCATATCTCTTGAAATGGTCAACCAGAAGATGTAAATATTTTTTTGTGGATCTCGAACCTCCAAAACCACCAATAGTGTCTATTGGATCTATTTCAAATGGATTTTTAGCCGGACCTAAGTGTGATAGAAGGCCAATTTTGTCTCTCCCTCTCGACTTATTCTTAATGCATATTTCACAGTTTCTGCAGACTTTTCCTATATTCTGAGTCAAATTTTCTGCTGAGTAAAATTTACTTATTTTGTTTTGCATTTGTTTTATTCCGATATGACAATAGTGTGTATGAACTTTTTTTATAAATTCTATGCTAAACTCTTCGGACAGAATGATTTTCTCCTTTTTCCGTACTTTTTTATAATATATATTTTCTTTAAGTATGAATTTATCCTTTTTCTCTTCCAGCCTTTTATTTGCATTCTGGTCTTTTAAAATTTCACTTAGACTGATAAAATTTACTACTCTAAGCTGTTCATCTTCATTGTCGTGTGGTTCCAATACCGGGTTGCTACTTAAACAGTCTGCTTCTAGGTTTTGTTTCCCTGGGGAATACTTTATATCAAAATCATACTGAGACAGGTAATGCGTTAGATCTCCCAACTCTCCATCAGTTCTAGACCTGATGTTCATTCTTTATAGCGGCTTATGATCACAAAAGACTGTAAATTTAGCTCCTAAAAGTCTATATTGCCAGTATTTAATAGCTTCCTTTATCGCTAAGCATTCCAAATAAATAGCTTTCTTCTTTTTTTGATAAGAATTTAGTTTTTTTGAAAAATAAGCCACAGGTTTGATATCTCCATTTTCTTGTTGTTGCTTTAAAATTGCACCGACGCCTTTAATACTTGCATCTGTGTAAACATATATTGGTAAGTTTTTATCGAAAATTGATAGAACAGGTTTTGAACAAGGTAATAGTTTTACCGATTCGAACGATTCATTACATTCTTTGGACCAAACAAATTTTTCTCCTTTTCTTAATAAGTTGTGAAGTGGATCCAAGAGTAATGAACTATTTTCTACGTATTTATTGTAAAAATTAATTTTACCTAAAAATTGACGAACCTGTTTTTGAGTGTTTGGAATCGGAAATTCGTTTATCAAAATCAAATTATCTTTTAATGGGCTTATTGTGTTATTCTCTATAATATGACCCAAATATTTTACAGAATTTGCCGCGAACTTACATTTTGATAACTTCAGCCTAAAACCTTCTGCTAATATTGCATTTAATAACTTCTGCAAGTGGTTTATATGATCTTCAAAAGTATCTGAAAACACTAATATGTCATCAATATAATTAACTGCGAAAGTTGTTAGTTTGTGCTTCCTTATTATATTGCTCAAAATTCGTTGAAAAATAGCGGGAGACGTGTTTAACCCGAAAGGGAGGCATGTCCATTAAAAATGACCTTCTTGGGTTACAAACCCAGTCTTTTTTCTATCTTGAATTCTTAATGGAATTGCCCAAAAAGCTGAGTTTATATCAAGTGTTGAAAAAAATTTACAATTCCTGGTTCTATCTACCAGATCTTTAATGAGGGGAAATGGCTGTGACTGAGGATTTACAATCTTATTCAATTCTCTGAAATCTATGCAAAGTCTCGTTTTCTTACCATCCTCTCTCTTATAGGCCAAAGTTACTGGGGCCGCAAATGGACTGTAAGACTCCTCAATTAGGCCTTTCTCAAGTAGTTTTGAGACTTGTTCTTCTATTTCATTTCTGTCCTCTATAGAGCATCTATATGGTCTCTTACTGCAGTATTTATTCACTTTAAGATCAAAACAAGCTTCATAATGTCTCACTGTACCTGTATCAAATCGATCTCTTGCAAAAATGGTTTTATAATTGTCAATAAGTTCGCATATCATTGACTGATACTCTTTACTTAAGTGGTTTATATAAATCTCAAAATTTTCCACCTTTATGTGTTCATTAAAATTCACTCTGTCAACATCCAGTGTTTTGCATTCATTTTCATTTCGTTGATCATTTTTAGTTGTAGCTGTTGTATTTTTTTCATATTCACAACAATGTTTTCTATAAGTTTCAATAGTTTTCTGCGTTATCTTTAAATTTTCATCTTGATGCAATCTAAATGTTTTTCTCATGTTCAGTCCAATCAAAATATCGTACTTAAAATTGTTCCCATCTATGACAAATAAGTCTACTTCTTCCTCTATATTGAATATTTTTATTTTTAATCTAACTGTTCCTTTTGTTTTTTTCTCACCATTAATTGTCTGAAGGTTTGTACTATGCGCATTTATTTCTTTATTTTTAAATTTTAAAAGTTTTGAACTAATCAAAGAGACATTAATCATATATCCCAGTCGTCTCTATTGTGTCTTGCAGCAATAGTTTGACTTTTATTCATGGTGTTATATCTAGTTTTTTGGGTTTATATCTTTAAGTTCAGCCTCTATCTCGGAGTTATGAACATACTTTATTTCATTCTTTTTTTCTGCTTGACTCTTTTCATTTACTTTGAACCAACATACTTGTTCAGAATGATAGCGAATCTTTTTCCCGATTCTTTCACATATTTTTCATGGGGCTTTTTCTTGGGACTTTTCTTTAGAATCTATGTACATACTTTTTTTCTTTTCAGGGTTTTTTCTTCTTATCAAATGTTCTAGGCTTCTTAATTCATTAAAAAGATCTTTAGTTTCTTCTAAGTCCTCTCTGTTTATTCTATCTGTTTGATAGAATTTTTTTCTTTTTTTAGCACTGTAGTTTTCGACAATTCTGTATGGTATGCCATATCTTGATATTGCTCCGGCAAAATAACTGTTGAAATTGAGGTTAGAGCCAGAAAACTTAATTTCCCGTCGCTCGCTGATTTAAGTACAAACTCAAATTTTAACTTTTCCATCTTACCAATAAACAAAAATGTCGTTTTATAATGATTATTCAATATAATGTGAACGTAAAGTTGGAATTCAACATCAATAAAAAACAGAAATTGTGTTTCTCTGCAAACAAAGTTTGATATTTTATTAGTAACAATATTAACATAATTCTTAATTAGCTAAAATTTTCGTTATTTTACCTGCAAACAAAGAAACGACATTTAAAGTTTATAATTCAATGTCAATTCCTCTTGTTTTGCTATATGCAGTAATTTAGAAATTAATTTTACTTGATTTTATGTATCAATTATTTTAAAACTTTTACTTTTCCTTCAAATATACGAAAAACATATGCTTTTTATAACAGAAGTTTAAATAAATGAATTCTTATCGTAAAGTCAGAAACTTGAATAAAGGAATTCAATTCCTTTACATAAGTATCTACAAAATGAGTCTAAAATAATAAAATATTTTATTTATTCGTCAACTAACATTTCTTTAACTACATCATTTAGTTCTAAAAAATGTTTGTGAGGTTGACGTATTGTACTACTTATGTACGGATCAGATGATTCAAGCAAACAAAGTAAAACATCAGTATTTGTTGAAGTTCTATTGCACTTTCTAGAAAAGATAATTCTATACTTCCTGTTATCTTTATTGCGAGCTTCTCCTGCTTCCTCGGAGACCATACCAATAGGAAGTACTGCTGCATCAATAATCTCCTTTCTATGTATCAGTATTTTATAGAAAGTAACAGGCATGCTGTACCAGTTATATTTTTTAACAAAGAGTTCACAGTATCAATTTTCTTGTCGCATGTTATTATCCGAAGTGCGAAATTCCTTGAAATCCTGGAAAAGAGAGGTGGGGTTGCCAAATTCGGTCTTGGTAGTGTAAGGTTCCGGCTACCGAAACCTGACAAGACTAAAGAGGCTGCAAGTGGTGCAAATAAACCTGCACCACAGTGAAGCAGCCTCAGCCCAACTGACAACCTACCTCATCAGACACCAGACCGACGTGGCTCTGATCCAGGAATAATGGATTGGAAGAAACAAAAATGTTCTCGGACTCAGGGCAAAAGGATACACTTTGTTTGTCACGCCTCCGGTTGACAAGGTAAGAACGTGTATTTTGGTGAAGAATGAACTTAATTTTAAAATTTCTCCTTCCTTTAGCTCTGGTGACGTAACCGTCGTTTTAGGAGAGGCCAAGGGCGAGCCAACGTTAGCACTGGCCTCGGTGTTCGTGCCATATGAGGCTGCGGATCCACCGGGCGTGGAAGTGCAAGGGTTGGTCGGGAAAGCAAGAGGACGAAAGTCGAATCTGGTGCTCGGCTGCGATGAAAATGCACATCACACTCAATGGGGAAGCAGAGACATTAACAAGAGAGGTGAGTCAGTGTATAATTTCATAACGGCAACTATCTTTATATATGTAATAGGGGTGACATGCTGACATTCAGGAATAGGGATTGGGAGGCAGTTATAGATCTCGCGCTTACCAATGTAGGCAGGGATTTTGTAGAGGAGTGGAGGGTGTCGAATGACTATTCCTTCTCGGACCATAGCAGAATCACCTTTAGTTTAAACTCGAAGGGCCCCAGAAAGGCTCCCTATAGGAATCCGAAAAGGACGGACTGGGAGAACTTCAGGGAGGGCTTTTCGTTGAGGATAGGCGATAATAAACTTTGTGAGGTTTCGCACAGGGAGTTTGAAAGAGTGGTGAACTTAATCACTGTTTCGATGAGGGAGAGCTTTGAACGGGCATGCCCTGAGGTCTTTCCGGGCAAGAGGGAACAGCCAGACTGGTGGACCAGGGAGCTCAGGTAGCAACGGACCATGGTGAGAAGGCTGTTCAACAGGGCAAAGCTCACGGGGAACGATACGGATTGGGAAAGGTAGAGTGTATCCTTGAATAAGTAGAAGGGTGATCTCAGGAGGGCGAAAAGGGATTCATGGGCGAAGTACTGTGAGTCCATTGACTCCGTGTACGAGATGTCAAGATTCAGGAGAATACTATCCAAGGGTTCTAGCGGACTTGATACTACCCAAAGTTTCTTACCATCTACATTTCGATAAAGTCTCCCATGGCTCATTTCGTACTCTTTGACGGCTATAGGATCATTTTCGTGGATCTTCTTAGGAGTGCGCTTAATTGTCTCATCCTGCAATTGAATACTGAAAAGGTAATCATCCTCCGAGATATTTGCTTTAAACACCAATAGTGATTCCCTATCTACTTCGTGCGGTTCCTCAACAGAATTACGGCTTAAAGCATCTACGTGACTTATAAGCG
Source organism: Melanophora roralis (assembly GCA_963583895.1). Classification (NCBI taxonomy): domain Eukaryota; kingdom Metazoa; phylum Arthropoda; class Insecta; order Diptera; family Rhinophoridae; genus Melanophora; species Melanophora roralis. Next base: position 54,932,384 of record OY757188.1, read on the forward strand.
TTCCAGCTCTATGTTCCATATATATTTGGGAATTTGAAATTCGTAGCCACCATCTGGCTATTCGTGGAATTAATTCTCGTTTCTCTATTGCTGTTCGAAGTGCGTTGCAATCCGTTACAGCTTTGATTTTTTTACCGTATACGTAATATCCCATACGTTCTAGAGTCTCGACTACTGCTTAAGTTTCCAGCTCATAGCTGTGATATTTCCGCATTTGAACCATATAATTCAAATGTATTCGTATTAGTATTTGCGTTCGTTCCCGTGCTTCTGTAAGCTTTTGCCTTCCAGTAATCTCATGCACAAACGTTCAACTAAAAGCTCGTTGAACAACTGATTCGTGAAACTGTAGACGCTCATTACTTAAAAATAACGTTCTAAGTCCCACTTCTAAACTAAAAGGAAAATATGACAAATCTCCTTTTATTATAAAAAGATATATTTTAAATTCAATTTTTACAAAAACGTATTTCAATATTTCCCTTTTCTTTCTCCGACTTTTAAAACAAAAGCTTCCCCTTTTTTATTTTTCAAAGTTTTTTTATTTTCTAACACAATGGAATAAAATATGGAGGATAGTCTTGGTTTTTGGCTTATATCTCGGTCAGTTCTCGGACAATTTTGCTGAATTTCAATACCGATATTTTATCGCAGATATTACTGACAGTTTGATACCACTTACAGATCTATGCGACATCGGGGGCTTCAGAAAGTTGATTTCAACCATTACACGGACAGACAGATATGGCTAAATCGGCTTCCCAATCTATAAGAATCCAGAATTAATATACTTGATGAGGTTGCAAATGGATTATAAGGAAACTACAAACTTATATATGCAAACTTTAATATAACCTTATCACCTATGTGAAGGGTATAAAAATTGGTTGTATAATAAATTTTATAAAAACGAAAACTATAATAATAATAAAAATAATATACTAACAGATTATTTATATACAAAATAACCCTTTTTCGATAAAATTAACAGCACAAAAACTACTGTTAAATTAACAAATATCACGATTGTAAACATCCATAAAAAGTTTTTCTGTTAACTAAACAATTAAAGCTGACTTTAACAATAACTGAATCGTTACATTTATAGTTTATTTATTTTAAGGATGCGAATATCATTAAAATAAATTACTGAATCGTACCCCAGGTTTATTTTCGGGTTGCAAATCGTTTTTATTTAAAGGATTTTTAACCTGAAAACATTTGTGTTGTTTATCAGTTTTTGTATTATTAGCAATTTTCTGCATTGAAGTAAAATAAAAAAAAATTCGGCGTCTATTTTCAAGCCGACATATATAAACCGTTTTTTCTTCGACGGCTTTACAAATTGCTGTCAGCTGCCATGGCGCAGTGGTATTGCTTCATACATTTTTGTGCAAAAAATAGAAGGAGTGGTCCTAAACTATTGAAAGTTGGCATCGAGCATTGTATTGACTAAATTAAAAAAAAAATAGAATTTCGTCTAAATTGCCCACGCCCACCGCCCTCCGGCCGTCTCCCATACATCAACAAGCGAAACCTGTGTGCAGAGTTTTATTTACATCAGCAACACGCACCTCCCATACATAAAAGACGAAACCTCTGTGTAGAGTTTCAGTGCCATCAACCACTCCCAACGCCCACCACCCACCGCCCACCTCCCATGCAATCCGAATCAATTTTTGACTAATTTTTTTAATTAATTAAAACTAGTAGCCAAACCACAGAAAAAAATTTTTATTCGAGTATTTTGAAATTAAAAAATTACAAGAATGATGTTGTTGAAGATAATTTTAATAAATTTAAAAAATTGGGCCCGAGTGCATTGATCGGGTGGTATACAACACAATAGTTGTCTGGGGAAACCAAAATGACTTTGCAGTTTTTTGGGCGATTTAAGTTTTTATAGCCTTATTGAAAAGATATTTTACTGCATGTAACAATTTTTTTATCATCTTAATTTAAACTTAATTTAATATATAAAAATGTTTAAAAAAATGTATAAAAGGTACTATTTTCCCTTTGTAATCTATTTTAAATATTTCAGGGATTTTTTTGGCACGGGAAGGCAAAGTCCGATTTAGGTAAATTTTTTACAATCATATTTTTATACCAAATCAATTTTTATAAAACCACCCTAATATTCATATATAAGTATCAACAAAATGAGTCTAAAATAATAAAATATTTTATTTATTTGTCAACTAGCCTTTTTTTAACTACATCATTTAGTTCTAAAAAATGTTTGTGAGGTTGACGTCTTGTACTACTTATACGGATCAGATGATGCAAGCAAACAAAGTAAAACATCAGTATTTGTTGAAGTTCTATTGCACTTTCTAAGAAAGATTAATCTATACTTTCTATTATCTTAATTGCGAGCTTATCCTGCTTCCTCGGAGACCATACCAATAGGAAGTACTGCTGCATCAATAATCTCCTTTCTATGTATCAGTATTTTATAGACAGTAACAGGCATGTAGTACCAGTTATATTTTTTAACAAAAAGTTCACAGTATCAATTTTCTGGCCACATGGCATTATCTGAAGAACAATTAAGAAGCGATCTGTAAGTTTTTTATTAACACCTTTTATATCAGCAACAAGTACAGGGTTGAGTAAAAAACGCCTTGAGGTATTGCCATCGTTCGAAGAGCCAGGTCCTTGTTGTACAACATCCACTCTTTGAAAGGCATATTATAAGCTACATGGCATATACACCCATTAATTTTATTTGAGCGTGTAATGATGAAATGCCCAATTTACAAGCCTCATTATTAATTATATTCATTGAAATTGTGTCCAAATCGTTCATTTCTGCTACTGAAGCAGGATTTGTAACGCACTGAACCATTTTGCCATCTAGCATCGTAAACACTAAATTGTGTCTTACACTGAATTGTTTGCCGCATATTACAAAATTCGTTTTCTCAAAAGCAGCAGTATCGGACTTTATGTTCTCAACAACCGCTAAAACTTTTTCTTTAGTCTCTTTAGTGAATTCAACCATGTTGTATGGACTTTTATTACGCAAATATTCTTTTTCAGTGTTTTATGTTAAACTTAAAAGTATCATCGATGCTAATAGCATACTCCTGTCGCTTGCATCAGTTGGCAAACACTGATTGTACTCTGCATGGCCAGAAGATCCATCGCAACCCCACTTCGACGTAAGAGTGTAATTTTAGTTGTGCATATCATTAACTTTTTCGCGCAAAAAACTTTCAAAAAGACGCTTTATGGTGTGATCATTCAAACTTTGAAAGCTTACATATGCTTTATTTTCTGATAATCGGACTTCATTGGGATAACATTTTTTTTGCTCTTTTAGTACCTATAAGGTGGTAATATATCATATCTCCCCTTTTCCAAAACATATTTTATTGTCTCCTACGATTGACGAAGGAATATTTGGTTGTGATTAATTTTTTTCTTTCGTTACTGCACTTGCCATTAGTAACTATTTGTTGGGTTGTTGGGATGCTAAACCAGAAGCTATGTGCCTTTTACAACGTCCTTTGCAACCAACGAATTCCTTAACAGGCCTTCCTCTCTCTTTGAATAACAAGGTTGATCATCAGCAAGCGATACTTCAAATATATCTAAAAAAATGTTTCGGTTAATACATCAACATTATTACCGCAGTTAATAAGTTCCATACACAATTCGCTATATGATACAGAAACTGAACTCATTTTAATATGTTATTTTGTTAGACAGTTTTAAAATATTTTTGCTTTTATTATTTATTTAAAAGGGGTTATTAGCCATAAAATGCGCAAAAATGTCGATTTTTAAAAATTCCTATTATAATTTATAAGTGTAATATTATTGAAATAGTTTAAGCTTTAATGTATGCAACACATTTTATTAAAAAACCTGAGCAGCATCATTCTTGACTTTTTTTAGAAAATTTACAAGTTTGTTCAACGATCGGCGAAAGTCGGTGAATTTTTTTGGGTAAATTCAAAGAATAGACTCTCACCCTTTATTTTGTTGCAGTAAGAGGACGGAGGTAGACGGAGCCAACTTCTTTTTTTTCCAAGGAAAACTGCAAACACCGAATTTTATAAAGCTATTTTAATTTGCTCTCAGTTGCTCTCTTAATCTCGTAGTGTACGGACGTGTCTACGCGAGTGTATATTTGTAATAGGTGATATTTGTAATAAGTTACAAAAAAAAATATTTGTTAATATACATACCTACAAGACATAAGTGAGAATCGAAAATAAAAACAAACTAAACAAAACAAAAAAACCAAACGGTTAATGAGTAACAGTAATCGTTGTGACAGTGGGCCTAATAGCCGAAATGCTTACATTGTGTTAAGCTCAGCAAGCGTTAGCAACGAAAACATTAGAGACCCTGAATATAATAGAAACTATTTAAGTGCAAAACCGAAAACAAATACAAATAATTTAAGTGCAAGTGTGCCTAACTTAAATAAATGTACTGAACAAGGGACAAATTTAGCCCAATCTCTGTTTAAAAATTATAAAAAAAATACCGAGGTGCCATCTTCATCGCGGTCTTCTTTATCAAGTTCTGGTGTCGCACCAACAGCTGCTAAAGGCGCTACGGGCCAAATTTCTGCGTGTGCTCCTAAGATCCAGGTAGGGATGGACAGGTACGTAACAGTTCTTAAAAGGGGAAGGAGCCCTAAATCGGCAGAAGCATCTCAACCTGCAAAAATTTTAAAAGACGATGAGAGGACAACCTCATCGCAAAATCGTTTTGCAATTTTGCAAGAGGATAATGAGGCCCCTGTTAGTGAAAAAAAGTCCTTTAAGCCACCTCCCATTTATTTGAGGGAAAAAAACTCAAATGATCTCGTCAAGTTTTTAGTCGGTTTGATTGGGGAAAATAACTTTTATGTTTCAAACGTTAAACGCGGTAACATATTTGAGACAAAAATTCAAGTGAACCATGAAAACGCCTACCGCGCTACGGTTTCGGAGCTCGAAAAACTCAGCAAAAACTTCTATACCTACCAACTGAAGACCGCAAAAGGCCTTCAGGTAGTTATTAAAGGCATTGATTCTAACGTTGACCCAGAAGAGATCAAGACCAGTTTGCTAAACAAAGGGTTTATGGTTAGGACGGTATCGAATATGAGAAACAGGGAAAAACACCCCCAACCATTATTCCGAGTGGAGCTTGAGCCTGGTGATATCAAATTGAAAAAAAGTGAAACTCACCCCATCTACGATTTAAAATATATTATGCACCGACGAGTCACTGTGGAAGTGCCACATAAGCGATCTGGGCCCGTACAGTGCTTAAACTGCCAGGAATATGGCCACACTAAAACTTATTGTAAGTTGCCTACTGTTTGTGTTGTGTGTGGGGATCTGCACGATACGACCAAGTGCGACAAGCCAAAAGATGATCCTAGGATAAAAAAATGCAGCAACTGCGGGGGAAACCACACTGCCAACTATAGAGGTTGTCCTGTTTTTAATTTAGTTAAGCGATCAACTAAGCCGAAAATAGTTCCTGCCCCTCCCCAGCCTTTAAATATACCAACTACAAATATGCCTCCATTGGCACAACCAACTACAAATCAAGTTTCTTACGCCGCCGCATTAAAGTCTAACCAGCCTAATTCACGTAAGTCTACCCAGCCTACAACACAACAAGAAGTGCCAACTAGCGAACCAACCGGGTCTAATTTTAGCCGCCTGGAAGCCGTAATTGACAATATGGTCACACAATTTACGCAGATTATGGCGCAAATGGCCAACATGATGCAAGAAATGCAAAAAATGCAGTCTGCTTTTCTGCAGGCTGTGCTTAAAAGACCATGAACTGCCTCAGGGTTTGTTTCTGGAACGCAAACGGCATCCGCCAACACAAAAACGAGCTCGAATATTTCTTGATGAACCAAAAAATCGATGTTATGTGTATTTCTGAGACTCATATGACATCTAGAAGCACTTTTAAAATTAGTGGTTATTCTTTTTACGATTCAAAGGATCCTAGGGATAGATCATGTGGTGGCTCTGCTATTCTAATCAAATCAAGAATTAAACACCAATGGTTGGGTGGCCTCTCGGAATGTTATATCCAAGCTACGAACGTCTGCATTGATGAATTTTTCCATAACCTTGTTATTTCATCAGTTTACTGTCCACCCAGATTTTCCATAACGAAGGATCAGTACAACAGTTTCTACAAATCATTAGGTTCCCGCTTCATAGCTGCTGGAGACTATAACGCTAAGCACACATACTGGGGCTCCCGCCTAATTAGTCCCAGAGGTCGTGTCTTGTATGACTCAGTGTCGGAAATAGGACTTTTCGTTATTTCAACTGGACAACCAACCTATTGGCCAACGGACAATAATAAAATTCCAGACGTAATAGATTTTGGCGTGGCAAAAGGTATATCACCGGACCTTATTGAGGCTGAAGCCTCCTTGGATTTGTCTTCTGACCACTCACCCACAATTATCACTATTTGCAGTCCTCACCAAATAGCAACTAGTGATTTTTTCTTATCAAAAAGAGTAAGTTGGTTAAAATATAAAAAATATATCAGCTCTCACTGCTCGGAACACATACCACTAAAAACTCCCCAAGAAATCGATGATTGCCTAAATATCCTAAATGAAAACATTAAAAAAGCCGTTGAACATGCTTCTTCAACATACCGTCAGGTCAAATACAACAAAATTTTTTCTGTCGATGTTGAGGAGCTTTTATCTGAAAAAAGGAGAGCGCGAAGAGAATGGCAACAGCATAGATCGCCCCAACTTAAAACGAAGCTAAAAGAGTGTACAAATCGCTTAAAAAACTTGCTGGAGGTACACAAAATTGCATCAATTAAGAAGTATTTGGAAGGTCTAGACGCAACCCCTCAAACAAATTATTCTCTATGGCGATCAGCCAGTCGTCTCAAAAGACCCGTAATCGCAAAACCACCACTGCGCAATCTAAGAGGATCCTGGGCTAGAAATGATGAAGAAAAATGCGATCTGCTCGCAAGCCATTTAAGAAACGTGTTCACTCCTAATACATGCACTGACGTGAGGGAATTACCGCCTGTTGTTTCTAGACATCCTATAGAAATACGTTTCCGATATTCAGATGTGGTAGAAGCTATTTCTAACCTTAATGATAAAAAAGCTCCTGGCGTTGATCAAATAAGCAACAAAATGCTCATTGAGCTACCTTTTACAGCAAAAAGAATAATTCTTTTTATTTTTAATGCCATAATACGGCTTGAACATTTTCCACCAATATGGAAAGTTGCCTTAGTTAAGATGATTCCTAAGCCTGGTAAAGATCCTTCTAAGGTGGAGTCTTATAGGCCTATAAGTTTGTTACCAACTTTGTCAAAACTGTTTGAAAAGCTGCTTAAAAACAAGCTTACTCCGATCCTGAATGAAAACAACTGCATTCCAGATCACCAATTTGGCTTTAGAAGTCAACATAGCACAATAGAACAAACTCACAGACTGGTGCAGGTTATAAGAAAAACTTTCGAGGAAAAAAAGTACTGCTCCGCGCTTTTTATAGATGTCTCTCAAGCTTTCGATAAAGTATGGCACGAAGGCCTGTTAAACAAACTAAAGCTAAACCTTCCAGATAATATTTTCAACCTACTAGAAAAGTACATAACCGGTCGACAGTTTAAAATCAAAGAGGGAAACCAAATAAGTTCTTCTCAAACAATAGGGGCTGGTGTACCTCAAGGGAGTATACTAGGTCCAGTTCTGTACTTGCTTTACACAGCAGATATGCCAACCAATAGTTTTACACACACGTCGACATTTGCTGATGATACTGCTTTCCTTAGTATTCATAAAGACCCTAAAGAGGCTTCAAACCAATTGCAGCAACACGTAACCCAAGTTGAAAAATGGGCAAAGTTATGGGGAATAAAAATAAATGAACAAAAATGTACCCACGTAACTTTTACTTTACGCAAAGAAACGTGCTCTCCAATTCTTATTAACAACCATATGGTGCCTCAACGAACCGAGACAAAATATCTTGGTATTCACCTAGACCGCCGCCTGACATGGAAGCCTCATATAGATGCGAAGTTGACGCAAATGAAACTTAAAGCTACACAAATTCATTGGCTAATCGGCAGAAACTCTGTGCTTCGTCTTGATTGTAAACTTCTACTCTACAAATCGATTTTGAAACCAATTTGGTGCTACGGTATACAATTATGGGGCACTGCTTCCGCATCCAACATAGAAAAAATTCAACGCAGGCAAAACAAAATCCTAAGAATGATAACTGGTGCTCCTTGGTATGTTAAAAACAGCAACATCCACAAGGATCTACAAGTTCCACTAGTTAAATGCGAAATCCTGAACTATGTGGACAAGTATTTAAATAAGCTGGAAGCTCACCCAAATCCGCTCGCCCGAAACATCCTGCAACATAGTGGGCACACCCGCCTGAAAAGGAGGGATACTATTGCGCTTATATGAAGCTTGATAATTAATATGAGAACTTAAATTTTAGTCTGGCACTGGCTGGACTTATATTAACTACCTAGTTTTAAGATTTGAACACTTATTGTTAGTTCGCCACAGGCGAAGATTCAATAATAAATATATGAAAAAAAAAAAAAAAAAAAAAATTTAATTTGCTTGTATTTACTAAACTACATATGTAATTCCAATATATATTTTTTTTAATTAAAAAGAAGGCTGTATATTTCAATAAAAATGGCATTAACATATTAGCAATTTTATTTTCTTTATCAGGCTCAAGTTCAATACTATACTAAATTCTCATTTATTTGCAAATGAAGAAATTAATATTTTTAGTTTTAACTACATTTTTATTAGCGTTAGTTGTTAAGAAAGGAAATTTTTATTGAAAAAAACAAGATTTTTACCGATACTAGCCGAGTAGAATGCATTTTCGAAAAACAGCTACGATTTTCATCATCAGTACTCTTTGTTCGGTTGTTAGTTATTAAGTTGGTTGTAAACATGTAAGTTAGTAATAAGAAATGGAAAAAAGAAAAAGCTTTGGTTTAGTTGGTTTAAGTGGAAAAAACTTCGTGCCGACTCACCTCGCCACATGGATCAGTGGGTTAAATGGCTGATGTTTACAACCAACTTAATAACTAACAACCGAACAAAGAGTACTGATGATGAAAATCGTAGCTGTTTTTCGAAAATGCATTCTACTCGGCTAGTATCGGTAAAAATCTTGTTTTTTTCAATAAAAATTTCCTTTCTTAACAACTAACGCTAATAAAAATGTAGTTAAAACTAAAAATATTAATTTCTTCATTTGCAAATAAATGAGAATTTAGTATAGTATTGAACTTGAGCCTGATAAAGAAAATAAAATTGTCTTAAAACAAATAGTTCAACTAATAAAATAAAACAAAAACTCATATTAGCAATCTTTCACGCATAAGCTACTGAGTTTCATGAACATTTTCACCTGTTTTCCTTTTACAATATTTGAGTGACTTCACTAATCTTTTTTTAAGACAAAATACAACTTTTAATTAAAAAAAATATTGATTTTTCTTAGTGAAACACTTTTCTATAAAACAGCATCATTAAATTTTTAAAAAGTATAAGTCAAAAATTGGCTTTTTTGCCACTAAAATACCACTGTGTGGCGCAGGTCTCTGCGGGAAACACGCCATCTTTATTGTACGTCTTGACTTATAGTCTACACGAGGCAGAGGTTCGGAAATTTTTATGTTCACAATTGTCAAAATCGGTTGATAACATCAAAAATGACAGTGTGGACCGCAAATTTTAGTGTTAGAAAATAAGCTTGAAAATAAGTTTCTCAAATTACGTTGTTGTTGTTTTAAAAATGTGTGTAAACAAGAAAACATTAAGAAAAGAAGAAAATTTTTTCGTTTGTGTCCCTGCTCGTTTACCCCACTCTGAACACAAGCTTGAACACAAACCTTTTATGTTACGTCATTCTGTCGACGTTATTACTAATGTTCAGAAATAAAAAATGCGCGTCTAGCCCCAGCGCACAGCGTCGTGACTTCATATAACGAGTTCCCATAAATAGAAAAAAAGCTATTGTTAAGAGCTGAAATTTAGCACATATATTTAGGTTGGCAAAACGTAACAAAATTTAAAATTTGAAAAAAATCGGAGCAAGGATTCGTGCCCTTCCTGCATATCCTGAAATAAAAGTCATAAAAGTAAGAAAAAATGCTAACTTTATGAAATTTTTCTTATAGTAATTGGATGTGATATTTTCAATGATTTGACCAAATTCGATTCAATTTAGATAAAGCCCACGTAAGGCTAAAATAAATATTTTGTTTTAAATGTTGAAAAAAATTAAAAGGTTAATTAATTTTTATAAATTAATTCCGAAGACAAGACACTTATATTTTTTCAATTAGATGAATGGACGCCGTCGCCTTCAATATACTATCCTTAAACTTATACATATATGTATATGTATCTATTTATAATATATTCAAGATTTTAGGAACTGGGGGCAAATTGCGGCATTCGATTAGAATCGAAATCTTAAAATTCTTATTAGGATTCCTATGTTAAAAGCATTGACAACTCGATCGATCGAGCGGAATTTAAATGCGAATAGAATGCCGTGATTTTTCCCCTGGTCTTACATTACGAAATATGTAAATATAACTAAGTTATTAGGTCATATTTTTCATGATATTAAATTTAGAATAAAATAATAAAATACTATAGTGAAACAATAAATTAAAACTTTGTAAAAAAAAATTTATCTCATAAATATCTGAAAATAATCAAGATTCATTATAACTTTACGATTCGCTAAAGCTATACGTATTTTCACTATTCAGTGATAACGTTTTAAAAGATAGCAGAACTCTTATTTGCCTTAAAAACAGTAAATACAGCACTATCTATCATTGCATATTTTGTTTTGAAATGAACCTTAATTTTGTTTTCTTCCGCGTCATAACAATAAGCTGTCAGTTTCTGTACTTTCGTTTCAATACTTTTCTGTGTATTTAAAATAGCTTCTCCATTTTTTTTTCAAATATAAATTTTATCGGCCTGCAGAATCCTGTGGATGTTGTCTTTTGTCTTCCCATAGAATTTCCTCATTTTCCCAATCTAAAAATGTTATTGTAATAAATGATACAACAAACAAAAAATCATCTATTAGATTTGCGTCACTACTTTTTGGTTTGTATATACTGTGACCTGAACTACTGTCACACTTTTACCTACTCGAACTTTCTTCAATCGCTACAGAAGGTCTAAAACGAACATGGCTATTACTAGGGTTCTACAAAGCAAAAACTATTAAAAGCACTCACGACACAGTAACTAATTTAAAAAAATACAAACATCACTCAAATTTACTCCGTGTATTGGCAAATCGGTATTTAGCCAGTCACAGAACTTACACTCGAACCGGTCCCTTTTTCGGTTGCAATCGGACCACATCCGCTTTAATTTTAAATTTAAATTATATATTTTTTGAACTTCTTTCGCTTTCAAAAATTTCTCTATTCGAGCTCCCACAATTCCTGATTATTTATCAACTACATCTTTGGTTTTACTCAATCCAAAAAAAGAAAAAGTCTTACGTTTACATTAAATTCGACACTAAAAAATTACAATTATTTAAATTGGCGCACATAAGCGCAGCTAAATTTTTATTTTTATAAATTAACATTCTTTTTGTTATAAAATTAAAGAAAATATATGGGAATACTTGAAAATTTTTTTTCTTCACTATTATATGTTTGCTTATTACAACAAGTTTTGTTTTGTTTTATTAATATCATTCTTATAATGATGCATACACTGTTATCGACATATACTTAAAACTTTATATACTTAAAACTTAGTATAACAACTAATCTAGTACAAATCATGTTTATTTGCCAACTAAATTCAATTATTTAAACCTATGTAGTACATGTTCATATTTATTCCTTTTTTATACAAAATTGCAGTTTTTTCAAAACACAATTTGGAAGAGTCATATCTTACAAAAAAATAATTATTTTAATGTAATTTTTTTTACGCTTATTAGTAAAAGTGTCTTTTATTAAATGCCATTAGCCATTTTTATACCCTTCACATTAGTGATAAGGGTATATATAAGTTTGTCATTCCGTTTGAAATATCTTTATTATCCATTTGGGACCCAATAAAGTATATATATTCTGGATCCTTATAGATAGGGAAGCCAATTAAGAGATGTCCGTCTGTCCGTGTTATGGTTCCCCTTTCTAAAGCCACCCGATGTCGCATAGACCCGTAAGTAGTATCAAACTATCAGAAATAGTCGTGAGAAAATCGGTATTGAAATTCAGCAAAATCGCCCGATAAACGACCGAGATATAAGCAAAAAGCCAAGACTACCTCCTTATGTATGTAATAATAAAAAAAAACAACAAAAAAAAAAGAAAAAAACAGAATCAGTCATGTTGATATTACTGAACCACACCCAAAACGAAAATTTTATTTGTAGTAGTATTTATAAATATCACAGGGTTGCCATACAAACCTAATTTAAAAATTTTTTTAATCGCTCCTATGGCTTCCAGGGTTCTCCTCCAAAGATAAAATGTACCACCGACCCGTATTATTTTATCCATCCAAACATTTTTGTGGAACATACTTACCCTCTATCTCCAGCCCCTAACATGGTTGCCATACAAAATTTTAAAAAATAAGGTAAAAACCGCTACAACTTTCCCGGAGTCGCCCCTAGAGGGATAAAATTTATCATAGACCCCCATTAGTTTTTTCTCCCAAACGTATTCGTAGAGTATACTTACCCCCTATCTTCACGCCCTAAGAGGGTTGCCATACAAAATGATGTAAAAATGCCCACAACTTCTTTAGAGTCGGCCTTCGAGCAATAAAGTGTACATTCGACTCACATTAGTTTCTTCTCCCAAACATATTCCTAGAACATACTAACCCCCTATCACCACGCCCTAAGGGGGTTGCCATACAAAATTTACGAAAATGGTATGAAAATGCCCACAACTTCTTCAGAGTTGGCCTTAGAGCAATAAAGTGTACCACCGGCCCACATTAGTTTCTTCTCCCAAACATATTCCTAGAACATACTTACCCCCTATCTCCACGACGTAAAGGGGTTGCCATACAAAATTTACAAAAATTATATGAAAATGCCCACAACTTCTTTAGAGTTGCCCTTAGAGCAATAAAGTGTACGACCCACCCCCAATAGTTTCTTCTCCCAAACATATTTCTAGAACATACTTACCCTCTATATCCACGCCCTAAGGGGGTTGCCATACAAAATTTACAAAAATGATATTAAAATGCCCGCAACTTCTTCAGAGCCAGCCTTAGAGCAATAAAGTGTACGACCGACCCCTATTAGTTTCTTCTCCTAAACATATTCCTAGAACATACCTACCTCCTATCTCCACGCCCTAAGGGGGTTGCCACACAAAATTTACAAAAATGATATAAAAATGCCCACAACTTCTTCAGAGTTGGCCTAAGAGCAATAAAGTGTACGACCGAAACCCCCATTAGTTTCTTCTCCCAAACATATTACTAGAACACACTTACCCCCTATCTCCACGTCCTAAGTGGGTTGCCGTACAAAATTTACAAAAATGATATGCAAATGCCCACAACTTCTTCAGTCAGCCTAAGAGCAATAAAGTGTACGACTGACTCCCATTAGTTTCCCCTCCCACACATATTCCTAGAATATACTTATCCCCTATCTCCACCCTCTAAAGGGGTTGCTACACAAAATTTGAAAAAATTAGGATAAAAACCCCTACAACTTCCCCATAGTCACCCGTGGAGCGATAAAAAATGACGCCGACCCCTATTTAAAAAATATGAAATATTTCATGAGTAAAAAAATGGATAAAAATAAAAAAAGTTTGGAATTTCGAAACGCCAGTGTGAAGGGTATATAAGATTCGGCACAGCCGCATATAGCGCTTTTACTTGTTTTAATATTCATAATTGAATTCTTCTATTTATGGCCACGCTCACACCACTGTGCAGCGTGAGGAGACAGATTCTTGCCTAAACAAACGTCAAATTCATTATATTACAAGTAAGAGCACTATACTCGGCTCTGTGGAATCTTATATAATCTCACATTAATCTTTAAAGTACCCAGCCATATGATCTAACCGATTGATTACGTACTTCAAATATTATAATAAAACTGATTTGTGCATATCTTCTTTCTATTTTTTCTTCGCATCATGAAGTGATCTTGCAATCAAATTACGTTTTTGTATGACTAGCACTATTTATATGTATATTCATACTCTTTGATATATGTAGTACTAATAATAAATAAAAGAAATCATAAAAAGTGCATACATACATACATATGCTTGTTGATTCCAGCATTCGCCAATTTATATGTAGTATGTTTGTATGTATGTACATTTAAACATATAAATATACATACATACAATACATGCGTACATACATACAATAAATACGTACATACATACATACACACATTTGACAATGCATACCTACGTCCAAGCATATTAGAAACTTTTCTCGTATTTGGTGATGTCGAACCATAATGCATGTTTAACAGCATTGCCAGTTTTCATTTGATGCCTATTTCGTATGGAGTTTGTATGTTTGTTAAAAAAAAACTGAAGCAATCGCAGTATTTTGCCTATATCTTGGTCCGTGGTGAACCGATCTTGTTCATTCTAAATAGCGATCATTTCAGGAATATTTTTGATAGTTTGAAACCAAAACCTGGTCCGTAGTACTTAAATTGACCCCGGAAACTTGATTTCAACAGACGTACAGAGTGACAGACGGACGTGGCTATGAATTTGTCTCGTCAAGACGAACAATTATTTAATGTCAATGACAATCTTAAAAGATAATAAGTTGCAAACTTATACTTTAAATTATGATACTATGGTACTGAATCAATTTCAAAAATTATATTTTAAACTGCTTTCAGCAGCGAGGTTTTTTTTATCATTAATGGGTAAAGTATTTTTGGCGTTGTAATAAAAATTGTTGTCGTTGTAAATAAAATTTTGGGATTGTGCGATTATTTTTTTTAACTTTTTGATTCTTTTATTGTTATATTTTCGAAAAAATTTTGATTCTTCCCCCCCACTGTGCAGGGCGGAACAAAAGTTGCTAATACAGTGAGTGGGGCAAGTTTTCATATGGTTGGGACTTTGAGTTGGTGATAAAACTGAATTCAGCATTTCCAGGTAGAAACAAAAAATTCAAGCACTTACCTTAAACCGTGGGTCTAAAAATTAATAAAACACGTTTTTTTATTTGTTACATACATACATATGTATGTATGTACATAGCTAGTTTAAATAAAAGTTTATTTGGGTTCACATATACATATTTAGTCACAAAATTTAATTCTAATTATAAATAAGGAAAGTAGTTTATATGATTATAACGGGTAATATTTCCGCAAATTGTTAAGATTTAAGTCGCTTTTAACTTTTTCGTCTATTATGATTTCATCCTTATTTACGGAATTTCGTAATATTAAAAAATTAGACTTCCCTGTCAATACCAATTGTTTTTTATTAAGTAAAAGTAATAACATTAAAAGAGGCAGGTGAATTAAAGAAAAGCGGAAAAGTTTGCGAGATGTACCACTATCAGATTTCTGATAAAATTTGTAAGCTGTAAAAAGATAAGAAGTATTTGATAGATTTTTGTTTATTAGATCTTTATATGTGTTTGCGGTTAAAATTTAAATAACTAATTTTATATACATAGATATTTTAAGAACACAAATATGTATGCCTATATTCAAAATAGTCATACTAGGTGTATTGAGGGATTATTGGACAAATGCCTATTGGATAATTGTTAGATAAGCCATTTACAAACCTATTTTAAATATGAACATGAGAATCATTTTTTTTTTGATTCTTGTAATGCAAAAGTTATTGGAAGTGACCAAAAATTTAAAACCAAAACAAGTGTTTATTTATTTACTTAAACCTTGAAGGAACGCATGAAAAATGCTCCTACTTCTCATATCAAATCTTTCATCATTGTATTTTGAATATATTTTACGTGGATGTCAAACTGCGTCACTTTTTATATTTTAAACAAATTAACAAAAGTTAAAGTTAAATTTGGTAACAAATGTGTACTAATTCGATCATTTAAACCCAAATAACTTAAAAATTTGTAATACATATAAATGTTGTTACCATTATTTTAAATTGATGGCAGAGGCTGACAAGTTACAAAAGGCTATTAACCGCCATTGTTTTTTTTAGGTTATTTATCCATAGAATCCTAACGATGTTTAATTTTACGTCTTATCCTTTGTTTGCTCAAATTAAATAAATGCACAATTTGTAACATTTTTTTTTTTTATATTTTTATTATTGAATCTTCGCCTTTGGCGAACTAACAATAAGTATTAAAATCTTAAAACCATTTAATTTTTATTAGACCAGCCAGTGCCAGACTAAAATTCAAGTTCTCATAATAAAATTAATTAATTCAGTAGTTTTATCTAAGTGCAATAGTATCCCTTCTTCTCAGACGAGTGTGTCCAGCTTGTATAAATACTTGTCCACATAATTAAAAATTTCGCATTTAACTAGTGGAACTTGCAGATCTTTGTGGATGTTGCTGTTTTTAATATACCAAGGAGCACCAGTTATCATTCTTAGGATTTTGTTTTGACGGCGTTGGATTTTTTCGATGTTAGAAGCGGAAGCAGTGGCCCATAATTGTATACCATAGCACCAAATTGGTTTTAAAATCGAGTTGTAGAGTAGAAGTTTACAATCAAGACGTAGCACAGAGGTCTACCGATTAGCCAGTGAATTTGAGCCGATTTAAGTTTCCTCTGTGTTAACTTCGCATCTTTATGTGACTTTCATGTGAGGCGGCGATCCAGGTGAATGCCAAGATATTTCGTCTCAATTCGTTGAGGCACCGTATGGTTGTTAATAAGAATTGGGGGGGCACGTTTTCTTGCGTAACGTAAAAGTAACATGGGTGCATTTTTGTTCATTTATTTTTATTCCCCACAACTTTGCCCATTTTTCTACTTGGGATACGTGATGTTGAAGTTGTTTTGAGGCTTCTTTAGGGTCTTTATGAATACTGAGAAAGGCGGTATCATCAGCAAATGTCGACATATGAGTAAAATTGTCTGTGGGCATATCTGCTGTGTAAAGCAAGTACAGATTTGGACCTAGTATACTCCCTTGAGGTACACCAGCCCCTATTGGTTGAGAAGAACTTATTTGGTATCCCTCTTTAATCATAAATTGTCGGCTGGTTATGTATTTTTCTAAAAGGTTGAAAATATTAGATGGAAGGCTGAGCTTTAATTTGTTTAACATGTCTTCATGCCATAATTTGTCGAACGCTTGAGAGACATCTATGAAGAGCGCGGAGCAGTATTTCTTTTCCTCAAAGGCTTTTCTTATAACCTGTACCAATCTGTGGGTTTGTTCGATGGTACTATGTTGATTTCTTAATCCAAATTGGTGATCTGGAATGCAGTTGTTTTCATTCAGGATCGGAGTCAGCTTGTTTTCAAGCAATTTCTCAAACAATTTGAACATAGTTGGTAACAGACTTATAGGCCTGTAAGACTCCACCTTCGAAGGATGTTTTCCTGGGTTAGGAATCATCTTTACCAAGGCAACTTTTGATACTGGCGGGATATCTTCGAGCCGTAATATAGCGTTAAAAGTAAAAAGACCTATTCTTTTTGCTGTGCAAGGCAGCTCCAAAAGCATTTTGTTGCTGATTTCATCAATGCCAGGAGCTTTTTTAGCATTCAAATTATTGATAGCCTCTACGACATCTGACAACCGAAAACGTATTTCCATGGGACATCTGGCAACAACAGGCGGTAATTTACTCATGTCAGTGCATGTATTTGGAGTGAAGACATTTGTTAAATGACTTGCGAACAGATCACATTTTTCTTCATCACTTCTTGCCCAGGATCCTCTTAGATTACGTAGTGGTGGTTTCACGATAATAGGCCTTTTAAGATATTTCGCTGATCGCCATAGTGAATAATTCGTCTGAGGAGTCGAGTCTAGACCTTCGAGGTGTTCCTTAAGAGATGCCAATCGGTGAACCTCTAGCAGATTTTTCAATTGGTTTGTACATTCCTTCAACTTGGCTTTATGTTGGGGTGATCTGTGCTTTTGCTATTTTCTTCGGCTCTTCTTTTTTCAGATACAAGCTGTTGCACGTCGGCTGAAAAAATGTTGTTGTATTTTTTCTGACGATAGTAAGAAGAAGCATGATCCACGGCTTTTTTTATGTTCTCATTAAGGCTGCTCAGACAATCATCGATGTCTTCGGGAGTTTTTAGCGGTTGGTTTTCCGAGCAGTTGGTGCTGGCAAATTTTTTGTATTTAAACCAATTAACTCTTTTAATTAAAAAAAATATAACCAGTTGGAATTTGGTGAGGGCTAAAAATAGTGATTATAGTGGGAGAGTGGTCTGAAGATAAGCCCAACGAGGCTTGAGCTTCGGTAAGTTCCGGGGATATACCTTTTGTTACGTCAAAATCGATAACGTCTGGAATTTTATTGTTATCAGTTGGCCAATATGTCGGTTGTCCAGATGAAAGAACGTTAAGTCCCATTTCAGATACGGAATCAAACAAAACACGACCCCTGGGACTTATAAGGCGAGAGCCCCCGTACGTATGCTTAGCGTTATAGTCTCCAGCAGCTATGAAGCGGGGACCTAAAGATTTGTAAAAACAGTTGAACTGATCCTTTGTTATAGAGAACCTGGGTGTACAATACACTGACGAAATAACGAGATTATGGAAAATTTCATCAACGCAAACGTTTGTTGCTTGTATATAACATTTGGAGAGCACCCATCCATTGGTGTTTGATTCTCGATTTGATTATTATAACCGAGCATGATCTATCTCTGGGATCCTTTGAATCGTAAAAAGAATAGCCTCTAATTTTGAAATTACTTCTAGATGTCATATGCTTCTCAGAAATCAACATGACATAAATTTTTTGGTTTATTAAAAAATATTCGAGTTCGTTTTGTGTTGGCCGTTAGCGTTCCAGAAACAAACCCTGAGGCAGTTTATGATCTTTTAAGCATGACCTGCAGAAGAGCAGACTGCATTTCTTGCATCATGCCAGCCATTTGCGCCATGATCTGCGTAAATTGTTTAACCATATTTTCAATTACGGCTTTGAGGCGGCTAAAATTAGGACCCGGTTGGTTCATTTGTTGGCACATCTTGTTGTGTTGTAGGCTGGGTAGGCTTACGTGCATTGGGCTGGTTAGACTTAAATGCGTTGGCGTAGGAAACTTGACTTGTAGTTGGTTGTGCTAATGGAGGCATGTTTGTAGTTGGTATATTTAAAGGCTGGGGAGAACAGGAACCACTTTCGGCTTATATAAGCGCTTAACTGAATCAAAAACCGGACAACCTCTATAGTTGGCCGTGTGGTTTCCTCCGCAATTGCTGCATTTCTTTACCCGAGGATCATCCTTTGACTTTTCGCACTTGGTCGTAGCAGGTCACCACACACGACACAAACAGAAGGCAACTTGCAATAAGCCTTGGTATGACCATATTCCTGGCAGTTTAAGCACTGTACGGGCCCAGATCGCTTATGTGGCGCTTCAATTACAAGCTCCACTCGGAATATTGGTTGGGGATACCTTTCTTTGTTTCTAGTGTTTAATACAAACTTGGCTTTAAAGCCTTTGCTGCACAAACTGGCCTTAATCTCCTCTGGGTCAACGTTTGAATCAATACCTTTGATAACAACCTGGAGACCTTTTGCGTTCTTAAGTTGGTAGGTGTAAGGGTTTTCGTGATTGACTTAAATTTTAGTTTTATAAATGCTACCACGCTTTATGTTCGAAACATAAAAGTTGTTTTCGCCTATTAATTCAACTAAAAACTTTATAAGGTCATTTGAGTTTTTCTCTCTCAAATATATTGGGGGAGGCTCAAATGACTTCCTTTCGGGTAATGGGGCATCATTTTCCTCCTGAAAAATGGCAAAACGGTTTTGCGATGAGGTCGGCTTTTCTTCATCTTTTAAAATTTTTGCTGGGTTGGTAACCTCTGCCGATTTGGGGCTTCTTCCTATCTTAAGAACTGTCCATTCCTTCCTGGACCTTTGGAGCTTGTGAAGAAAATGGACTGTGACCGTCTTTAGCAACTATAGGTTCAATTTCCAAATTCAATAAGGAAGACCGCGATGAGGATGGTACCTCGGTATTTTTTTATAATTTTTAAAAAGAAATTGGGCTAAATTTGTCCCTTGTTCA
This sequence comes from Melanophora roralis, assembly GCA_963583895.1. Lineage (NCBI taxonomy): Eukaryota > Metazoa > Arthropoda > Insecta > Diptera > Rhinophoridae > Melanophora > Melanophora roralis. The sequence continues at coordinate 54,952,633 of OY757188.1, forward strand.
AAACACTTATTTAAATTTGGTGCACTTGCACTTAAATTGTTTGTATTTGTTTTTGGTTTCTCATTCAAATAGTTTTTATTGTATTCAGGGTGTCTAATGTTTTCATTGCTCACGCTTGTGGAGCTTAACACAACATAAGCATTTCTGCTATTAGGCCCACTGTGATGACGATTACTATAACTTATTTACCGTTTACTTTTTTATTAAGTTCGTTTTGGTTTTTTTCACTAATGTGTACAATATGTATGTATATAATAAAAATTGTTTGCCACCTATTACAAATATTCGGTCTTATTAACACTCGCGTAACACGTCCGCACACAACGAGTTTAAGATCACGAACATCAACATCAAATCCTTTTTTTATTTATTTTAATTAATTTCTTTTAGAAAATATAAGTAGTTTTTATATACTATAAAATTGGTTTATTTTTATAAAATTTTAATAGACAAATCATGTGCAACCGCTTGTATTTAAAAATCAGATTTTTCAGGAGAACCACTAGTGGATATGGATTTTTTAACTTTTTTATAATTTTTTTTATAAAAATTTTAGACAAATATCCTTTAAAAATTAGATCCTAGATAAGGTTAAAAACAACCGAGTTATAAGAACATTAAAAGTGTGTGCAGATAAAACAACTTATGTCAACACACGGGGCTCTCTGTAAACAAAATGTTAACAATGCAGATTTAGATTGTTTTTGTTAAAAAAATTTCCATAATAATTTGAAGTTTTTGTTACAAATCAACTGGGTGTTTAACCCGTACCTACAATAAACAAATAATATTTGTTTCATATGTCTTAAAAGATATATATATGTATATGTATATATAGATCTTGAAGCGTGAAAGATGAAAAAAAAACATTTTTATTTTAATATTTTTAATCTAATAGCATGTTTACCGATGTCGAAAGAATACTTTCGTTCGCATTCTAAGCGAAAGAAAACTGATTTCGGTTTACCTAAGTATACTTTAAGCGAACGTTCACTCGAGAGACAAGTCGAACGAAAACGAAAGCATTTTCATACAAAATTGGGTTTACCTAAGTCGAACGCAAGCAAAATATGCGAACGTAAATGTCAAAATCAGTCACTTGTTATTTTGCTTTCGAGTGCCATTAAAGTATGTAGTTTTTGATGTAAATTAAACTCCACTTTGTATTAAAATGCTAAAAAATATAAGTTAAATATGTTCTCAAGGGTTATTAGTGAAAACATTATATTGTTTAAAGCAAAAATTAAATAACATTTGATTAAAAAAAAAAATCTACAAAAATTTTGTAAGTTTTAATTATGAAATGTTTTCAGTGATGGCAATTATGCCGAGTTTTTAACTAATTTAAGATCACTTGTAGGAGTTTATAAACAAAAATAACTAATTACCATTAAATTAACCAAAAAATAACTGATAATATCTCTTTTAATGTATTTTTGTTTTCTGATTATCTGGTGTGAGTGTTGCGTGCGGGCTAAATACATATTCACGAAGTACCGTTAGAAACACACGATTGTAAACTAATATTGAGCATTCAAATATGATCTAAAGATAATCTGCAAAATAATTTTGATAATGTTTACATTGTATTTTCATTTTATTGTTTTTACTAAATATATTATTTTCCACCTTCTCAAAATACACCAAAAATCAATGAACTTCTTACTATGGGTTTTTACAGACTTTTACGCGTATAAAACTACATTTGATATATAGTTTATAAATAAATTCCTCATATATTTATATTTTATAAATGCAATAAAACCATAAAAAATTATAGGCTAAATGAATGGCAAATTCTTTCAATAAGTCGTCATAGCTATGTGTATATTTTGTAAACAAATATGTTACAAAAACATGATCAAAATTCTAGTTATAGATACATAAAAAATTAAAAAAAAATATATTTCTTTGGTTATAATAAGATAACGATTCAAAAGATATTGGTTTTCTTAAAAATATTTTCTTAAAAATGTGAAAAATTAACTTGTATTGTTATGGAATGAATAACCTTTAGTAAGAAATGCGGGATTCTTCTTTGTTGATTCTTATGATACTTTAGAAAAGGGTCCCCTTAATAATAATTTTTTCTAACAAGTAAAAATTTTTTTAAGCAATTAAGTGCTGACTGCGTCATTTTTGTAGCTAAGCCATGGTTTAAATATCCCAAAAACCTAAGACTTGTTAATATTATCAAATGTTAATTTTAACATGAAAAAAGGTAAACATTATTGAAAAGGTTTTTTTTCCTTGTCTCTTAGTGCTTTATAATTTAGTAAAGTTAGCATCACTGCATTATGTATTAAAATTTACTTATTATGAAAGTAAGTGCATACCGTTAGGAGACAAAAAAATTTGCTACGTAAACTGACATTATTACAAAACTTATATCAAAAAAATATATATATATTTTGATCCACACTTTAAAGGAAAAAAACAAATTTTTAAATTAAAAAAGGGATTTGAAGTGTTGATTTTAATGAAAATTTCGCTTAACAAACCTATTGCAAATTAAAAAACTGTTTATGCATATGCCCCAAAGTATGTAAGCATTTTATTATTTTTATTTTTCTCTGATGAGAACAAACCTGTCATCCAAGGCGAACGAAAGTTGTCGAAATAGGTAAACCCAAATTTATGCGAAAGTGGGTGACTAGCTTTCTTTCGTATAGGTTTTCGTTCGACATCGGTAAACAGGCTATAAATTTTTAATTAAAAATTTCATTTTTTGTACTTACCGTAGCACTGTGGGTTGAAGTGATTCGAAAGTGACGCTAAATTGAATTTTTAAAATTAAGTTTTTGTATTAATATTTGGTATCGGATAAAACTAGATAAAATTCTACATCACTATGTAAATTTTCAAGCATGTATCTTGTCAGCTGACTCTGTAGTGACGTGTCAAAGTTAAAAATTTCTTGCAATTTTTTTAAAAAGCGAAAAAAGTAAAATTTTGCATTAAACGAGTCCGTAATTTCCAAATTTAACGTTAGCAAAGTATTATTTTAAGAACGGAGCTTTTAACTTCAGGTATTTAAGTGTATAAAAATGATGTAGTGTTTTTAAAAATATATGTCAAAATATTTTTGACGATTTTTTTTAAAAAAGGTCTAAAGTTGGCCTATTTTTGATGTTTCGTGAACCATGACTTCTAAGATAATTTAGGTTGGATTTTAAATCATATATTTTCTAAAAGTATGGAATCTTAGCTTGATAATACAAAAAAAAAGTTTTGTTGCTCCATTTTTTGCTATTAACATTTTTCTGCTTAAAGTCGTGTTTTTTCAAAGTCATGTATTTAACAAAACTAACATGTATTTTGTTTTGCTTTTAGTCATTCGTTTAATGTTTACTATTGTTGTTATTGTTGTCGAAGGATTTTAATTTCAATAGTGATAGGTGAAGATGACTGAAACTTCATCTTCATTCACGAGAGTGTTAAAATGGTTTTGTGTGACTCCTATATCACCTATTTAACTTACATGTAACAGAGTAAATAGGTGATGTAAGTTAAATAGGATATGTTTACAACAAAAAAGACACTACTACCGTTCAATGAGTACTGATGATGAAATTGCGAAGCTGCTTTTGAAAATGCATTCTACTCGGCTAGTATCGGTAGAAAAACCTGCTTTTTTCAAATAAAAGTTTCTTTCAACATTAACGGAAAATACTATTTTCTTCTAATAAAAAGAAAAAATATGAACTTAAGCCAAATTAAAAAAGAAGCAAACATTTGAAAAAAAAAATTTAAAAAATTTAAATTACGGCTCCCATGAATTAATCGCCACTTTCGGTGTCATCGAAACCACTGTGCGTAGATGAGATTCGAACCAGGGACTTTCCGCACTCAAGCATTAGCGCGCATCCTCTAGACCAACGAGACACTTTGTTTTTAAATGTAAAATAACATATTAAATACAACAAGTCTTGTTTTGCTTGATTTGTTGAAGTAATCCGAAGACTTGATTTATAATAATAACGTGCTTTTAATAAGTCATTATAAATTATTTAACAAATAGAAAAAAAGTAGCAATTAAGGCTACAAAATAATGAATTAAGGAAGTCATTACAAAAAGATTTGTAAGTGAAGTTTTTGCTGGGACGTTTGAGGCTATTTTTTTTTGTAAATTCCGACTGGGGATAAATTGAAAAGTTTTTTTCACATACTTCAATACCTATTATAGCTGAAGTCTTCAAATTTGACAGAGGTAAATTATTTTTTGATGTGCATACTTAAGCTGTGTATGGGCGCAAAAAAATAAATGGGCGTGGCACCTCCCATACAACAAAAATGTTTTTTTCATTTATCTCAATTACTGTAACAGTTGAAGTATCCAAACTTGGTACGGATGTTTATAGTGCTAATATGCATAATTGAGCTTTGTATGGGCGAAAGTAATAAATAGGCGTGGCACCTCTTATACAAAGAAAATAGTTTTTTGTATATATGCCAATAACTGTAATAGCTGAAGTCTTTAAACTTTGTACAGATGTTTATAGTGCTAATATGCATAACTGAGCTTTTTATGGGCGAAAGTAAGAAATGGGCGTGGCACCTCCCATACAACGCGAATAGTTTTTTTGTATATATCTCAATAACTGTAATAGCTGAAGTCTCCAAACTTTGTACGGATGTACATAGTGCTTATATGCATAATTGTTCTCTGTATGGGCGAAAGAAATAAATGGGCGTGGCACCTCCCATACAACTAAAATAGTTTTTTGTATATATCTCAATAACTGTTTTATCTGAAGTATCCAAACTTCGTAGAGATGTTTAAAATGCTAATATGCTAATTGAGCTTTGTATAGGCGAAAGTAATAAATGGGCGTGGCACCTCCCATACAACGAAAATAGTTTTTTGTATATATCCCAATAACCGTAATAGCTGAAGTCTCCATACTTTGTACGGATGTTAATAGTGCTAGTATGCATAATTGAGCTTTGTGTGGGCGAGAAGAAATAAACTGGCGTGGCACCTCCCATACAACGAAAATAGTTTTTTGTATATATCCCAATAACTGTAATAGCTGAAGTCTCTAAACTTCGTACGGATGTTAATAGTGCTAATATGCATAATTAAGCTTTGTGTGGGCGGGAAAAAATATATGGGCATCGCATCTCCCATACAACAAAAATAGTTTTTTTATATATCTCAATGACTGTAACAGTTGAACTCTCAAAACTTTGTAAAAATGTTTATAATGGTAATATGCATAATTCAGCTGTGTATGGGTTTAAGTATGAAAATTTTGCGTAGGTGTTTACAATGTTGATGTTTACAATTAAGCTGAGTTTGGGCGTGAAGATAAAAATAGGCGTGGCACCTCATTTACAATAAAATCTTTAACATATATATGTCAATAAATTTAATTTTTTTTTATATTTTTATTATTGAATCTTCGCCTTGGGCGAACTAACAATAAAAATTCAAATCTTAAAACTATTTAATTTTTATTACACCAGCCAGTCCCAGACTAAAATTCAAGTTCTCATAATAAAATTAATTAATTAAGTAGTTTCATCATTGCAAGTATCGAGCGAGCGGATTTGAATGAATTTCCAGCTTGTTTAAATACTTGTCCACATAATTAAAAATTTCGCATTTAACTAGTGGAACTTGCAGATCTTTGTGGATGTTGCTGTTTTTAACATACCAAGGAGCACCAGTTATCATCCTTAGGATTTTATTTTGACGACGTTGTACTTTTTCTATGTTGGAGGCGGAAGCAGTGCCCCATAATTGTATACCGTAGCACCAAATTGGTTTTAAAATCGAGTTGTAGAGTAGAAGTTTACAATCCAGACGTAGCACAGACCTTCTATCCATTAGCCAGTGGATTTGAGCAGCTTTAAGTTTCATTTGAGTCAGCTTCGAGTCTATATGAGGCTTCCATGTGAGGCGGCGATCCCGGTGAATGCCAAGATATTTCGTCTCAATTCGTTAAGGCACTGTATGGTTGTTAATAAGAATTGGGGGGCACGTTTCCTTGCGTAACGTAAAAATAACGTGGGTGCATTTTTGCTTATTTATTTTAATACCCCATAACTTTGCCCATTTTTAAACTTGGGATACGTGATGTTGAAGTTGTTTTGTGGCCCCTTTAGGGTCTTTATGAATACTGAGAAAGGCGGTATCATCAGCAAATGTCGACGTATGAGTAAGATTGTTTGTGGGCATATCTGCTGTGTAAAGCAAGTACAGAATTGGACCTAGTATACTCCCTTGAGGTACACCAGCCCCTATTTGTTGAGAAGAACTTATTTGGTTTCCCTCTTTAATCATAAATCGTCGGCCGGTTATGTATTTTTCTAATAGGTTAAAAATATTAGATGGAAGGTTGAGCTTTAATTTGTTTAACATCATGCCATCCTTTGTCGCTTGAGAGACATCTATGAAGAGCGCGGAGCAGTATTTCTTTTCCTCAAAGGCTTTTCTTATAAGCAGTTGTTTTTATTCAGGATCGGAGTCAGCTTGTTTTTAAGCAATTTCTCAAACAATTTGGACATAGTTGGTAACAGACTTATAGGCCTGTAAGACTCCACCTTCGAAGGATATTTACCCGGCTTAGGAATCATCTTTACCAAGGCAACTTTCGATACTGGCGGGAAATGTTCGAGCCGTAATATGGCGTTAAAAATAAAAAGAACTATTCTTTTTGCTGTGCAAGGCAGTTCTAAAAGCATTGTGTTGCTGATTTCATCAAAGCCAGGAGCTTTTTAGCATTTAAATTATTGATAGCCTCTACGACATCTAACAACTGAAAACGTTTTTCCATAGGACATCTAGCAACAACAGGCGGTAATTTACTCATGTCAGTGCATGTATTTGGAGTGAAGACATTTGTTAAACGACTTGCGAGCAGATCACATTTTTCTTCATCACTTCTTGCCCAGGATCCTCTCAGATTACGTAGTGGTGGTTTCGCGATAACGGGTCTTTTAAGATATTTCGCTGATCGCCATAGTGAATAATTTGTCTGAGGAATCGAGTCTAGACCTTCGAGGTGTTCCTTAAGAGATGCCAATCGGTGAACCTCTAACAAATTTTTCAATTGGTTTGTACATTCCTTCAACTTGGCTTTAAGTTGGGGTGATCTGTGCTTTTGCCATTCTCTTCGAGCTCTTCTTTTTTCAGATAAAAGCTGTTGCACGTCGGCTGAAAAAATTTTGTTGTATTTTGTCTGACGATAGTAAGAAGAAACATGATCAACGGCTTTTTTTATGTTCTCATTAAGGCTGCTCAGACAATCATCGATGTCTTCGAGTGTTTTTAGCGGTTGGTTTTCCGAGCAGTGGGTGCTGACAAATTTTTTGTATTTTAACCAAGTTACCCTTTAAAAGAAAAAATATCACTAGTTGGTATATGATGAGGACTAAAAATAGTGATTATAGTGGGAGAGTGGTCTGAAGATAAATCCAACGAGTCTTGAGCTTCGGTAAGTTCCGGGGATATACCTTTTGTTTCGCCAAAATCGATAACGTCTGGAATTTTATTGTGATCAGTTGGCCAATATGTCGGTTGTCCAGATGAAATAACGTTAAGTCCCATTTCAGATACGGAATCAAACAAAACACGACCCCTGGGACTTATAAGGCGAGAGCCCCAGTACGTATGCTTAGCGTTATAGTCTCCAGCAGCTATGAAGCGGGGACCTAAAGATTTGTAAAAACTGTTGAACTGATCCTTTGTTATGGAGAACCTGGGTGGACAATACACTGACGGAATAACTAAGCCATGAAAAAATTCATCAACGCAAACGTTTGTTGCTTGTATATAACATCCATTGATGTTTGATTCTCGATTTAATTATTATAGCCGAGCCACCACATGATCTATCTCTGGGATCCTTCGAGTCGTAAAAAGAATAGCCTCTAATTCTGAAATTACTTCTAGATGTCATATGCGTCTCAGAAATCAATATGACATCAATTTTTTGGTTTATTAAAAAATATTCGAGTTCGTTTTTGTGTTGGCGAATGCCGTTAGCGTTCCAGAAACAGGTCATGGTCTTTTAAGCATGGCCTGCAGAAGAGCAGACTGCATTTTCGCTTCGAGGCGGCTAAAACTGGACCCGGTTGGTTCATTTGTTGGCATCTCTTGTTGTGTTGTAGGCTGGGTAGGCTTACGTGTAATGGGCTGGTTAGACTTTAATGCGTTGGCATAGGAAACTTGACTTGTAGTTGGTTGTGCTAATGAAGGCATGTTTGTAGTTGGTATATTTAAAGGCTGGGGAGGGGCAGGAACCACTTTCGGCTTAGATAAGCGTTTAACTGAATCTAAAATCAATAAATTTAACAGCTGAAATCTCCAAATTTTTTATGGGTATTTATTATGCTAATATGCATAACTGAGCTGTGTATAGGCAAAAAGTGAATTATGGGTGTGGGACCTCTAATAGCATGGAAATATTTATACATATGTGTATTTCAATAACTGTGACGGCTAAGGTCTCCAAACTTTTTGGTGTGGCACCTCAAGGGAATTTTTTTTACATGTACTTCAATAACTCTTATAGCTAGAGTCTCAGAATTCTCTACGGATTTTTATGTTTGCTAATATACATAATTGAGGTGAGTATAGGAGAAAAGGGGATAATGGGCATGGCACCTCCCATACAACGAAAATACTTTCTTATATAACTCTCAATATCTGTAAAAAACTTCAGTAAATGTGTTAATATTTTTCTTAAACCAGTTGAACGAAATTTAAATTATTAGTGTTATTAATTTAAAAGTAACAGAAATAACCTAAAAATTACCAATAAAATGCTTTTACCTTTTTACCCCTTAGGATCAAAATTATTAAAATTTTATATTCATATTTTTTCGAGACCTGTCAAACGCAATTTCAAAATATAATTTGAGCCCTTCTTATCTTTTTCGGTTCCGAAGGTACAAAATGGATATAAGCAGTTTGTAACGACTCTATTTTATGCCGGGGTATACTCAGCCTTGTACTGAGTCCGATACAAGAAAAAATTGTTTACACACCAGTTCAATCTTGAAATATTTTTTATTGCTCTATGTAAATAGTTCTGAAAATTACAATATATCTTAATGTAAAAGTAATACAGCTGCTTAACGTTTCCTCGGGTGAAACTCCTTCCCCCGTGATCTAAACCGGTTGCTTCCGCTGATCGGGTTCCACTAGGCCCTTCTCCTTTTAGTGGCTGTATACAAGGTAGGCGTTGCCCTTTGCTGGGGTACGTCTACGGTTGGGAAAATGCTACGGGATGCGGGGGTTTTCTAGGGGCGAGTTAATGTTGGTTATGGTACTCTAGAATACTAGGAATAACTAACACAGGATACTCTGTGACATAGGATTACTAAGTAAGTTTTAGGCCACGTCCCTATTGTTAACGTCCACTTTGTGATAGGAATTTAAAACTACCGATAAGATCCACTTCGTGTTAGAGAACCACTGGTGGAACCTTATTTCATAAAAACTACTGATAAGATCCACTTCGTGTTAGAAAACCACTGATGAAGTCTTATCCTATGGAACTACTGATAAGGTCCACTTCGTGTTAAGGGACCACTGATGGAGCCTTATGAAACTACTGATAAGATCCACTTCGTGGTAGGAAACCGCTGATGGAGTCTTATCCTACGAAACTACTGATAAGGTCCACTTCATGTTAAGGAACCACTGATGAAGCCTTATTTTATGTAAAACTACTGATAAGATCCACTTCGTGTTAGAGAACCACTGAATGAGTCTTATGAAACTACTGATAAGATCCACTTCGTGTTAGGGAACCGCTGATGGAGTCTTATCCTACGGAACTACTGCCAAGATCCACTTCGTGTTAGAGAACCACTGATGGAGCCTTATGGAAACTACTGATAAGATCAACTTCGTGTTAGGGATCCACTGATGGAGTCTTATCCTACGGAACTACTGATAAGGTCCACTTCATGTTAAGGAACCACTGATGGAGCCTTATTTTATGTAAAACTACTGATAAGATCCACTTCGTGTTAGAGAACCACTGATGAAGTCTTATCCTGTGGAACTACTGATAAGCTTTACTTCGTGTTAGAGAACCACTGAATGAGTCTTATGAAACTACTGATAAGATCCACTTCGTGTTAGAAAACCACTGATGGAGCCTTTGGTTAATAATCTATTTGTTACTGTCCACTTCGTGATGGAGAACCATTAATGGATGTTAATATTTGTTACCTGTTATTTGCGTTGACCTCATTGCTCGTTGCCCAGAAATCCAAGAATGAATTTATTATGATTAATGCAAGCCTTTTGTTTGTTTAATATGTTGCTTGTAGGTTCGTTCCTACTTTTGTTGTAGTAAGTGTGAAATTCTTTAACTATGTATTATTGTTTTGTAGGATTGTTAATACTGATTGTACCCCGTTATGTACAGTGAGTGACATTATTGTTCGCTTACAGTGGGTGCAGAAAATATGTATTCAGTACTTACTTTGCAGGGTGTGATAAAGTTTACCCTTTTTAAACTTACCGTCACAGTTTCCCCTCTCTTCGGAAATGAAACGTGATAACACAAAATTTACTACGGACATCACTCAACATAGAAAGGTTTAAGTTCCCCTAAGTGGACGGTTCTTTTCTTGTTAAGATCGTCGAAAATCTGTACAATAGCGGGTGAGATAAATTGCTGGACGCGGTATGGCCCATCGTAGCGTGGTGCAAGGTTTGCCGCGAAACCTTCGCCTGCTTTGGACAAATGATACTGTTTTACTAGTACTTGATCTCCTTCCTTTGGTTTCCAATCGCGTCTTCGTAAGTTGTAGTACCTCTTTTGGTCATGTGCCGATATTTCTAGGTTTCGTCGCACTAGGTGGAAAACTTCCTGTAACATGTTAACTCGATCATTCGGCTCTAGTTCGGTGTCGCTACCACCTGGCGTTACTTCATCGTAAAGCATATTTGGTAGTCTTGGCTCACGACCTTGAATTATAAAACTGGGGCTGTAGCCTGTTACCTCCGAGGTGCTCGTGTTTATGGCCAGCATGATTTCTGGCAGACAATCGTCCCATGTCCGTAGGTTGTTTCCTGCGTATTGGCTGTTTATTGTTTTATTGGTCCGGTTTGCGCGCTCCGTTGGGTTTTCCTGAGGGGTATATGGTGCCGAATGCCAAGATCCGACAAGACCTTTTTAAATGCTCGACTTGTAAACTGGGTTCCATTGTCGGTGATCAAACATTTTGGGGTTCCAAACCGGCAAATAAGTCGCTCTCGGAGACCCTTTTGAACTGTGTCGCTGGTAGCCTTTCTCGCGGGAACCAACTCCACCCATTTCGAGAACTTGTCAAAGAAAATAAGTAGCATGGTGTTGCTGTGTTTTGACCGTGGCAGAGGTCCTACGAAATCCGCCATACTATTGCTATTGGCTCTTCTGGAATCTGAATCAACATCATTCCGGCCGGTTTTTGCTGTCTCGCCTTGTAGCGTTGACACGACTCGCAACTCCTGACATATTTTGCTACATCTCTGAATAGCCCTGGCCAGAAATAGCGTTTGCAAGCCCTGGCGATGGTTTTCCGGATTACCAGGTGACCTGCGCTTGCTTCGTCGTGGTTCTCCTGCAACACTTGCGTTCGTTTGGGCTTAGGGACGCATAGTTTCCAGGTTATATTTCCTTCAATTTCTTCTCGGTTAGGGATATGTATGTAGAGGTTTCCATTTTCTATCGTGTAATCGGGGTATTTGCCTGGGTCTTCACGTACTTCTTTGAATTTCCGGTCCAGCCATGCACATTCGTGTTTTTTTAAGGGCTCTATTGCCGTACATAGAGTGTTCAGGAGATTTCGTGATAAGGCGTCGCCTACCACATTATTCTTTCCCCGTCTGTACTCCACATCGAACGTATACTGCTGTAGTTCAAGAGACCACCTAGCAATACTGCCGGTTAGATTTTCGATGCTATTTAGCCATTTTGACGAAAGATGGTCCGTAATTACCTTAAATTTATATCCTTCTAGGTACTGTCTCATTTTCCGAATACCCCTTACAATCGCCAGACATTATTTCTCTGTTGCTGAATAGTTGCTTTCGGCCTTATTTAGCTTATTTAGCGTATGCAATCACTCTCTCTTGGTCATCAATGTTCTGGGTCAAAACTGCGCCTAGGCCAACATTGGTTGCATCTGTCTGCAGCACGAAAGTTTTCTGGAAATCTGGGCAGGCTGGAACGGGTGCCGTTGTTAATCGTTGCTTTAGAGTCTTGAATGCCAATTCTGCAGCAATTTTGTCTGGATCTGTGTGTATCCCTTCTTCCCCAATAACATGGCCTAGATACTTAATGCTTTGTTTGAAAAATTCACACTTTTCTTTGTTTATATTTAGATTTGCTGCCTGCAGTCTTTGGAAAACTTTCTTTAGGTTGTTCAAATGCTTCTGCAGGTTTCTGCCGGTGACGATAATGTCGTCCAGATATGCGAAAGTAAAGGGTTCCATTTCTGGGCCAATCACCTGGTCGAGTGCCCGTTGGAACGTGGTTGGTGCCGAGTGAAGGCCAAATGGCATCACTTTCCATTGAAAGAGACCCCGTCCTGGTATGGTAAACGCGGTATAGGTTTTACATTCGTTTTCCATCGGAATTTGCCAATACCCGTTCTTTAGGTCGATGGTGCTAAAATATTTGGCCTCCCTCAATCTTTCCAGAATTGAGTTTATTCTTGGCAACGGGTAAGCATCCGCTGCTGATCGGTTGTTCAACTAACGAAAGTCGCAGCATAGTCTCTACTTGCCATTTTTCTTTGGTGCCAACACGATTGGGGAACTATACGGGCTGTGCGAGTGTTTGATGCACCCTGCGTTTATCAATTCATCCACAAGTTCGCTAATAATTGCTTGTTTAGCGGGGTTAGTCGGCATGTATCTTTGTTTAAACGGGGTTTTATCTCTCATGACGATTCTGTGCTTAGTAATGTGAGATGGCCCCTTCATTTTGTCGAAGACACTCAGCTCTTGGTCTAAAAATGCCTGAACACATTGTCCTGTAATGCGTTGACAGTCGATAATTCCTGTAAGCCGACTTCCCGTTGGTGCCGACAGCTCGTTGCTACCAAAGGTGAATTCTTCCTCCCCGCAGGTTAACCTGGCGTTTATTTTAGAAAAGAAGTCAATTCCGAGAATAACATCATCCACAACGTTTGCCAAAATTAAAAAACACATCTGAATCTTCTTAGCCCCACAGGTGATTTCCACTTCGACTCCTTCGTGTATACCAGCTATAGACCCATCGGCAAAGACGATAAATGTGTTACTTTAAAACCAGCGGGCCGCTTGGCCTAACCTTTCTGCCTGGTGAGAACTAATAAAACTCCTTGATGCCACGGTATCCACCAGTGCCTTCGTTGTGAGATTATTTATCTTAATGGTCACAAAGACATGACCTTCGTGGACATACATCGATCTCAGGTTAAGCGGTGTAGGGGATGTTGTTACTGTGTTGACCTCGTTGGACTTTACTGACGAGGCCCCTGGAAGATTTCCGCCGGCTTGCGGCAGCAGTCCACAGTTCTCACTTCTGCCCGACCACAGTCCCAGCAAAATAATTGTTGCACATTTTTGCAGCCTCTGTAACCATGGCCTTCCTAGCCGCACCGGCGACATGCTAATCTGGGGTTAATCTGGGTTATGTTAGCCGTTGTGTTGGGGGGAGGTCTTTCTCGCATATTTCGCTGTTCTCTCTTCTTTGCCTCTGCCGTGTGTGATGTGAAGTATTCTCTTTCCTGTTCCGTTTGTACATCCTCTACATGTGGAGTTGTTAGTCTCCCATTGGACGCGTCCCCAGGTGGCGGATAGGGGGACCTCTGATAAGCTATCGATACTTTTGCGTGCGAAAATCGAACAGCTATATCAGGGGTTGAGCTAGTTGAGGAATATCGTGATACTATTCATGCAATGGGTCCCCTTATTCCCCGACAAAGCCAGGATCTTGCTATGTAACAGAAGAAACAGGAGAATACAATGTGAGTGGAGTGGAGCAAAGTGTGCACACTCAACACACATTTTAGGTCTCTGGGCAATGTCAGGATTCTGGATACATCTGACATATGATCCAGCACTCTTGACATTGCAAGGGAAGGGTGGAGCGTGGGCAGGGTAATGCATAGTGTGCCATACTCTGCTTACACTCTATTCTTAGGTAGTACCGGGGTTTCTGGATACATCTAACAGACGGTCCAGCACTCCTGGTGATGCCTCCATCCTTCATACATAATTCAATCCTGCGAACCAAAACTAACCCACTTGTAAGGTTAAGGTTATGGACGCAGCGCCGAGAACCTGAATGGCTAGTTAGTGGTTAAAGAAGACTAGTTCCAAGTTGTTGTCACCTCCGATGCCATAGAAAAGGTCGGTTGCAATCTTAGTGGCTCAGCCCGCGTACGCCGTCACTGCGCGGATGGTCCTCCCTTTACGTGCATACTCGTGGGATTCATATGCCTAACAATTTAAAACAAAAACAAACACAAAAACAAAAAAACTTCGCGGATGGTCAATGTGGTGAACCCAAATAGGCTACCTGCATCACATCTACTGATCATTCTTCGGATGACAGTAGACCCACAAGCAGTGATGTGCCTCTGCCCGTCGTGGCAAGCACCTCCAAAGCTGCCCAACCCCCTGCCGTTTCGGCAACCACAGCAGGTGATGTGTGTGCCCCCACAACACCTGCAACATCTACATTGTCTGACACAGTAGCGCAAAATATTTCAGATGCGACTGAAGAAAGCCGCAGACAGCAACAACGCAAAGAAGCCGCATCTAAGCGAGCCGCTACGCGTATTATTGTACGACACGGTGATAAACCGGTTGATTCCCTGACGGTCGACCAGAGATTCTCGCTAGATTGGGCTAAGGCCTTTATTGCTGAGGTAGGATGCGAACCTGATCCAGGTTTTTCTGCCGCGCCCAAACGGCAACGATCAGGTGAGGACACCTCTAACGCATCCACCAACCAACCGGATGCGATGAGACCTAAATCCTCTCGTGTTGTTAACAGGCCTTACAGCGAGGTCGCTAAGAATCCGCTTGTAATGGCTGTTATCGACAGGAGCAAAACTGATGGAGCTATCTCCCAAGAAAATTGGGGGATAATCCGTCAGAAAATGATGGGGGTGTTCTGGAGTATCCTTATGTAAAATCCCGGACCATCCCCTCAAATCAACGACGCTGGCTGGTTTCAAGGCCACGTAAAACTTATGGCATGCACCAACGAACGGTCGGCCAATCTGCTGAAACTAGCCATAGCAGCCCTCGGAGAAGTGTGGCCAGGCGCGCGGTTGGACGTGGTCACGGTCGACGATATCCCTCGTCGTCCGAGATCCGTAGCGACCACTCCCGCTGAACTACATGACCCCGAGGAAATTCTTGGCTTCATAAGGATCGGTAACCCTAACCTCCCCACTCACGACTGGAAGGTAGTCAAGATCTCCGATGCTAATGGAGCTACAAGAAAGGTGGTTGTCGTTATAAATAAGGAATCGTGTGCGCCGCTTCGGCAGAGGAAGGGTGTGATATTCTACGGCTTTGAGAGTCTCAGACTTAATATCTACCGAAGCGACGACAAACTCGACCCCCTTGCTGCTAGTGTTAGCAAATTGACCGAGCGTGGTGTAAAAGACGCTGGTAGTGATGATCCCGCTCAGCCAGTCTCCCAGGAGGATAATCAGTCAGACTCAGGTCTGATTGGTGATCTTCTTGGTCGCCTAGATGTAGTGGAGGACGAGGACGCTCTTTTGGATTCCGATTCAGAGAGCGGAAACGTAACAGTCATCTACGACCCAGACAATGGCGAAGGTGACGCAAATTAATGTTCACCACTCCAAAGCAGCATCTGCTGCACTTTTTCTTCGTGCCGTAGAGCGGGGCGAAGGCATCATACTAGTCCAGGAACCCTGGATCTCCGGGGGCACAATTTGTGGACTCAGTGTCAGAGGCTATAAACTTTTGTATGCGAACGTACATGGTAAGATTAGATCCTGTATAATGGCCAAAAGGCAACTTAATATCTTCATACTTTCTGATTACAGCGATGAAGATACTGTAACCGCAGCTTGGGAGACTAATGGTAAAACATGGTGGATCCTCTCAAGCTACATGGCGCACGACCACAAGGACTCACCACCAAAACAATCTTGTCCGTAAAGCGGTTGGCGCAGCGAAAGCAAATCGCATTCCTGTCATCATTGGAGCCGATGCAAATGCCCATCACCAAATCTGGGGCAGCACGAACACCAATATTAGAGGTGAGTATTTGATAAACTTCATACTAGAGACTGACTTGACAGTTGTGAACAAAGGTTCAGAACCTACTTTTGTTGTTGCGAACAGACAGGAGGTTTTGGACATAACATTGGTCAGCGCGGAAAGTGCTGACCTTATTAGGGACTGGAGGGTGTCGGATGACTGTTCCTTTTTAGACCACAGGTACCTTGAATTCTCTATTTTGGGAAATCGGGACAGAGCGACTCCCTACGTGAATAGGTGGCAGATGCAGAATGCCTATCTGCGGGACATGCTACCCCCGGCACCGACTATCGCCACAGTTGGTGACATAGAGGAAGCTGTACTAACGCTATCGAGCTCCTTAAGGGAGGCTACGACAATTGGATAATCATATGCTGCTTTGGGCGATCAACAGCTTTAAACCATTTAAGTCACCTGGACCGGATGGACTGATTCCAGCGGACCTGCAGCGTAACGTTGAGCTAGTTACTCCATGGCTTCTCAATATTTACGAGGCTTGTCTCTCCTGGTCATATATCCCCACACAGTGGACGGAGTCAAATGTTGTCTTCATACCTAAGTGAGGTAAGACATCGCACACAAGAGCAAGGACTACAGACCGATAAGTCTCACGTCTTTCTTGCTTAAGACACTGGATAGGCTGATCGACGTGCACCTTAGGGCGACAATCCACCCCAGCCTCCTATCGGGGTCCCAACACGCCTATACCAAGGGCAGGTCGGTGGAAACGGCTCTCCACTCGCTAGTTGGTTATATTGAAAGGTCTCTTGAATTTAGAAACTATACACTTGTGTCGTTCCTGGATATAGAGGGCGCTTTTAACAACGTCAACCCACCAAGTGTCATCCGGGCCATGCGCGAGACAGGGGTTGATGACTCTCTGGTTGCATTCATTTCCAACCTGTTGGAACGTAGCATCATAAGGTCTACAATTGGTCAGGCTGAGGTTACCAGATCGGCTAATAGTGGAACCCGTCAAGGAGGTGTCCTATCACCATTACTGTGGAACATGACACTGAACTTGTTGCTCAGGAATATGGACTTAATGGGACTAAGAACTATCGCATACGCGGATGACGTGGCAGTTGCGATATCTGGAATCCATCTAATACCATCTCTGACGGAACGGAACTGGCTCTAAGGACATTAAGTGAGTGGAGCGGAGAGAACGGTTTATCTATCAACCCTTCAAAAACGGAGCTCGTACTGTTCTCGAACAAGTACAAGATTCCTTCATTTAAACTCCCGACGCTGAACGGGGTAAGACTGACTTTGTCGGATAGTGCGAAATATCTAGGAGTCATTCTGGACAGCAAGCTGTCCTGGAAGCCGAACGTAGAGGCGAGAGCGGCGAAGACACAGACTGCGATGTATGTGGATAGGCTGATCGACGTGCACCTTAGGGCGACAATCCACCCCAGCCTCCTATCGGGGTCCCAACACGCCTATACCAAGGGCAGGTCGGTGGAAACGGCTCTCCACTCGCTAGTTGGTTATATTGAAAGGTCTCTTGAATTTAGAAACTATACACTTGTGTCGTTCCTGGATATAGAGGGCGCTTTTAACAACGTCAACCCACCAAGTGTCCTCCGGGCCTTGCGCGAGACAGGGGTTGATGACTCTCTGGTTGCATTCATTTCCAACCTGTTGGAACGTAGCATCATAAGGTCTACAATTGGTCAGACTGTGGTTACGAGATCGGCTAATAGTGGAACCCCTCAAGGAGGTTTCCTATCACCATTGCTGTGGAACATGACACTGAACTTTTTGCTCAGGAATATGGACTCAATGGGACTAAGAACTATCGCATACGCGGATGACGTGGCAGTTGCGATATCTGGAATCCATCTAAATACCATCTCTGACGGAACGGAACTGGCTCTAAGGACATTAAGTGAGTGGAGCGGAGAGAACGGTTTATCTATCAACCCTTCAAAAACGGAGCTCGTACTGTTCTCGAACAATTACAAGATTCCTTCATTTAAACTCCCGACGCTGAACGGGGTAAGACTGACTTTGTCGGATAGTGCGAAATATCTAGGAGTCATTCTGGACAGCAAGCTGTCCTGGAAGCCGAACGTAGAGGCGAGAGCGGCGAAGACACAGACTGCGATGTATGTGTGCAAACGCGCCATTGGCAGAACCTGGGGACTCAGTCCCCGTAATGTAAGCTGGCTCTACAGGGCGGTAATAGAGCCGGTTCTATTTTATGGAGCCATGGTCTGGTGGAAGGCTATGGACTCTGTCACGAATCGTCGTCTTATTGAGAGAGCGATGCGCAATGCGGCGATCCTGATAACAGGCGCAATGAGGACGACTCCGACTAGGTCGCTTTTTACCCTCTTTAACTGACTCCCAGCGGATCTTCTAGCGAGGAAGCTGGCGCTGAACACCGCGATAAGGCTGCATGCTGTGGGAGGATGGAAGCACAGGACAAGCGGCCACGCGAGTATTATCGGGACGGTCAATATTGTTCCCGATCTGATTGACTACTGCACACCGGAACCTTTTATACGCAGGAAATTCTCCTTCGTTGTTTCAGAGGGAGGGGCGGATGAATTGATCTCCTCGGGACCCATCGATCTGGAGGTGTACACGGATGGGTCAAAGGGGAAAACTGGTGTAGGTGGAGGTATATACATTGTTCAGGCAGCAGTCCGCATTTTATTTAGACTTCCGGATGAATTCAGTGTTATGCAGGCTGAATTGTCGGCGATATGCAAGGCGGCTAACTGGTTGCGGTATTACAGGATATTTGGCATGACAGCCGTGCTGCCATCAGGTCCATTACTGATGTATATTCAACATCACAACTGGTCCGTTAATGCCGGGCATCCTTAAACTGGACGGCGATGCATTCCGAAATCACCTTGGCGTGGGTGAGGGGACACGAGACCAATACGGGTAACTGTGCTGCTGCTGCACTTGCCAGAATTGGTGCCAGATTGGATGATCGGGCAATTGACCACTTATGTGGCATCCCCCTCTCTTCTTGCAAAGTCCGCGTGGATGAATATTCTCAGGGAATTGCAGGGACTAGATGGTCTGCCGAACCCAGGTGCGGAACTACTCGGATAACCTGACCAAAGATGAATCCGGGCCGTTCGAGGTCCCTCCTTGATTTGGATAGGAGAAGGATAAGGGACACCGTGGCCGCAATCACCGGCCACTGCCGATGTGGCACCCATGCTGAAAGATTGGGATTGCTTTGGAATGATTTCTGTAGAAGTTGTCAAGACGAAGAGGAGACCAAAAGCGTAAAGCACCTCTTATGCTTTTTCCGGCACTGGAGGAGATTCGGATCAGGCACTTCGGTATCGGTAGACTAGGCCATTCAGTCGGACGTGGCCAACATTGGCATAAACAACCTGGCGTCCTTTATTAGGGATAGCGGTTGGATTGGGGACAGCGGCCAGTATGGGACGACTACCGCTGACCACACATGATAACTTTCCTTCCTTTCCTTCTAACTCTCTATCTCTATTGATCTAATCTAATTTATCTTTTTCTTCTTCTCTTCTCTTCCCCAGGTATCACAAAGGGACCGAGGAAACGGACCCAAGTGGGCTGCACAACTATTGCTTCAACATTTCCGCAGCCGCCTGTTCAACCTAACCTAACCTTGTACATCCTCAAAATCTTCTGCTAATTTCATCAAATCAGGTAGATTCTGGAAATCTCTTCGCTTAATGTACATCCGGTAACTAGGGTTTGTGTAGCAGTATATACTCCCAAACCATTGCTCCGTGGTATACCCAGCTTGCCTCATTAGATCTTGCAGTTCTACCATAAAAGTTTTAAACGTCTCCCCTGGTCTCTGCTTTCTGGCTCAGATTGAATCCTCCAGTTTGTTTAGGAACCCTGATGGTAAGAAGAATCCCAAAAAGTCCTGCTTGTAGCCCCTCTACGTCGGCCACTTCTGGTTGTTGTTTCGGCACCAGGAAAGAGCAAAGTCTTTTAGTAATTCAGGCATCGTCCGTGGGAGTAGGTCCAGACGTATTTGGTACACTTCCGCTAATTCCTCGATTCGTTATAACCATGCTACCGGGTCTGTACCACCGTCAAACTTACAGGGTCATTTTCTTACTTGTTCAACTGCAGCGAGATACTCTGTCCGCTCATCTAAAGGTGCCGTGGATACAGACGTCGGGCCCCGCTCCTTACTGTTGTGTTCCGGACTAGGTATACCTGAAATCTCGGCATTTGTTACATATATCTGAGGCTCTGGGGTGGTTGGTCCGGTCTGGTTGCCCCTGGGGCCTGTTCCTGTCCTATCGGCGATAAGCCTCTGCCATGTTTTTGTTCCAGCATTTCAAGGTGTATCAGTACTTCTTTTTGATGAGCCTCGCTTCTTATAAATTCCACGAGCCGCCTCCGCAACTCTTCTACGGTGCCACTTGTCTCCAGCCCAAAATCTTGCATGTAGGATACCAGTTCCTCCTTCTTTAGACTATAGACCCAGTTAATTTTAACCATTCTTGCGAAAGTTCTGTCTTTGTCGAGTGTGTTTATATTTTCCTGCTAAAGTCTCGCTCGGGCGCCACTTGTAACGACTCTATTTTATGCCGGGGTATACTCAGCCTTGTCCTGAGTCCGATATAAGAAAAAATTGTTAACACACCAGTTCAATCTTGAAATATTCTTTATTTCTCTGTGTAAATAGTTCTGAAAACTACAATATATCTTAATGTAAAAGTAATACAGCTGCTTAACGTCTCCTCGGGTGAAACTCCTTCCCCCGTGATCTAAGCCGGTTGCTTCCGCTGATCGGGTTCCACTAGGCCCTTCTCCTTTTGGTGGCTGTATACAAGGTAGGAGTTGCCCTTTGCTGGGGTACGTCTTCGGTTGGGAAAATGCTACGGTATGCGGGGGTTTTCTAGGGGCGAGTTAATGTTGGTTATGGTACTCTAGAACACTAGGAATAACTAACACAGGATACTCTGTGACATAGGATTACTAAGTAAGTTTTAGGCCACGGCCCTACTGTTAACGTCCACTTTGTGATTGGACTTTAAAACTACCGATAAGGTCCACTTCGCGTTAGAGAACCACTGGTGGAACCTTATTTCATGAAAACTACTGATAAGATCCATTTCGTGTTAGCGAACCACTGATGGAGTCTTATCCTACGGAACTACCAATAATGTCCACTTCGTGTTAGGGAACCACTGATGGAGCCTTATTTTATGTAAAACTACTGATAAGATTTACTTCGTGTTAGAAAACCACTGATGGAGCCTTTGGTTAATAATCTACTTGTTACTGTCCACTTCGTGATAGAGAACCACTAATGGATGTTAATATTTGTTACCTGTTATTTGCGTTGACCTCGTTGCTCGTTAGCCAGAAATCCAAGAATGAATTTATTATGATTAATGCAAACCTTTTTATACTAAATTTCAACACATGGATATACCAACAACATACATATAAGCTATGTTTGTTTGTTTAATATGTTGCTGGTAGGTTCGTTACTACTTTTGTTGTAGTTAGTGTGAAATTCTTTAACTATGTATTATTGTTATTGTAGAAATGTTAATACTGATTGTACCCCGTTATGTACAGTGAGTGACATAATTGTTCGCTTACAGTGGGTGCAGAAAATATGTATCCAGTGCTTATTTTGCAGGGTGGGATAAAGTTTAACCTTTTTAAACTTGCCGTCACAAGTTTCAAAATATGGTTTTTTTACCCTGTCTCGCCTCTAATGGTCTAATATTTCAAAAAGATACGAAAAATGCATTCACTTTAAAATCTGTCGAGCGAAATCTGAATTATAATTCTGTTTTTTCTAGTTTAGAAGTTACAAAATTAACCAATTCATATTTCAAGTCTTTCCCTAAGCATTTCGGCTATGCAGTGATGAATCTGTCTGTGAGTTAGCCAGTCATTAACGCAATTTTTTTCTATATATTGTTTTGGTTAGCACATTAAAAAAAAAAAAATTTTTTTTACAAGTGGCGGATAGGGCTACAAAATAATAAAGCTATTATAAACTGAACTATTTGTGAAGTTTTTGCTTGGTAATAGCTTCTCATCATGAAAGATGCGATAGGCTACAGCTTTTCTATTCACGCTTTATCAGTAATTATCAAAGAAACAAACAAAACATGTTTATAACGTTATTGACATGCTATTAAGGATAATATTTTGTGAATTGTGCATCATGCATTTTTTTGTTTTGGCTTTACAGCAATTTAAATACTTTATTACTTTTACCTGTTTAGGTTTTACCTATATGTAGATTGTCGCAAACCTTTTTGCAGCTATCACACCTACATGTTTTAATGTTCTTATTGCCTACCTGTTGCCGCAAGCCTATCCCATATACATTTTTTTAAATGCACTTAAGGCCTCTATTATGCAAAAGGTAAGAATGAGACTGAGGGATTAATAACAACATACAACAACATGTACAGCAATATCTATAAGAAAAATAGATACAAAAAGGACAGTTACGCACTTTAACGTAGAAGGTCAGAAAAATTCTAAGCAAAATAAAAAGAAAATTTTAAAAATGTTTTTAGAGATAAACATAACAAATTTTATGAGTGAAAACTGAAATGTTTTTTTTTCAATTTTCTTTTTGAAAGAAGATACCTTTTCATTATTATTTTTAACCAATTAGGTAACTCTTGCGTGATGCAAAATTACAAATAAAAATATTGGTTATTCTGAGATCACTGGCCAATTTGCTGTTCCTGTTTATTTAAATAGTGAAACATAAAATATATCCCACTTTTTTATTTATTTTTGAATAAACTGCCGAAAAATATGGTAAATGTACAGGTACACAAAGTGCACTCAAAAAGTGTTTTGACGAATAACTACACAAAACAAATATTTTGCGGAGTTAAGTCAAAATGTAGCTAACGATAATGTTTTGTATGAAAATAATTTTTAAATACCAGAAACCGAGTACAGTTATCTTAAAATGCAGACATAGAAAGTTCACTTAAAAAAGGAGTTTGTATGGGCTTTTGAATAATATAAGAAAATTTATTTTTCGGCCCTAAATATGTTTTATCTAAAAACATATTTTAAACTAGAATCAAGAAAATATATATACATAATTAAAAATTTTCGTTTTTTTATTCTGGCTAAAGTTCATTATTTAATTGTTTTTCTTTTTTATTTATATTGAACTTAAGTCAGAATAAGAAAACAAAAATTTGTCTCAAAACAATAAGATCAACAAAAAATAAACATTCAATACTTTTAAACAATTTTACGCAACTAAATGATATATAATTAAGTCCCAAAATCTCTTTAGCACTATCTCCAACACAAACGTAAGTTATTTCAATATAGAGAATGTGATTTTTACAATTTCTTCTGGCATTACATTAATTTTCAAACTCAAAAACATTTTGGATATTCGTCGTTGAAAAATTTGATATATGGGCATTTCCATGAATATGTCAACCACGGCTGGAAAAATAAAAGTCATCGCAACTTTTTTTTAAATATACCAAAGAGCAATAAAACACTTAAATTTTATTATGTAAAAGTATTTATAGCTAATTATAATTTTAAAAGAGCAAAAATAGCAGATTAAACTGGCAATCTCTTTGATCAATTTCCAGAAATTGAAATTAACTATTTTGTCTTAACTAGTGGCTAAATTAAGGTAATTGTAATATTCCAATTATACTTTAAAAATAATGTTACAACATCAGTAGCCAAGTTCCATTATGAAATTAAAAATTTAGAGTTCGAATAGCGGTATTTTTTATAGATTGCTTTGAATGATATTCTAATGTCACGTACGTAATGCAAAAACGTTATTTGTCGTCATCATTTGAATTCGACCGGTCGCAAGTATTTAAAAATAAAAGTTCAAAGCAAGATAAATCTCGCAAACAATTATTGATCGATTTTTTTTTTAAATTTGATGCAATAAAAATTTTATAGTCTTTCAAAGTTTGTAGCATACGATATTGTAAGTAACACAATTCAATTTAATACTTTCAAATTCCTTTATAATTATAAATATTTTATTAAGATGGGTAAAAATAGCTATGAGACTACAAAGAAATGGAGGGAGGACTTGAAGAAAAACGAAGAACAAATAAAGAAATACCGAAAAAAGGAGGCTGAAAGACAGCATATCTATCGAAAAAAGTTCGCAGCTGCAGCCAAAAAAGACAAACAAAATAATTAACGACGAATTAACACACAATAAGTTTGATGTTTACTATTTTATTACAAAAACTTGAAATAAGCGATTAATATGAAGATATATCGTCTATATACATATTTTCTGATTAGAGTAGCGCTCAATTTAAAAACAAATTCATTTTAAAAAGTATTCCCTCTTTTGTGAACAAATTTAGCTGCCAACATTTAGAATGGAACTTCTTTGCCACATCACATGGTAAAGGTGCAGTTGATGGAGTAGGTGGTACTGTTAAAAGAAAGGTCTGGCAAATTGTAAAAGCAAATAAATTAATCTTGCCAGATGCTTTCTCCTTTTATGAATGTGCTCATAAATATGTGGAAGGAGGTAATTTGTTTTATGTTGCTACTGAAGAGATTGAAGGGTTTTCTGCTCATCTCCATGAAAAATGGCAAAATGTCCAGCCCATCCCAAAAATAAGAAAACTTCATTCGTTTACTTATCATGATAGTCAGTATATAAATGTGTCTCGAACTGCGTATTCAGTAAGAGAAAAAAATGAAATTTAATAATTAAGTGCCAGCGCCCAAGTACATAGTGTATAGTAAGAAATGAAAATAACCTTTTATTGTTTTTATTGCTATTATCACCGAATAAACATTTTTTAATTCATTTTAAATGTGTTATGTATACATATATTAAAAAAACCTATTTTTTTTCAGACAAATACTATAAGAGAAAAATCTGTCACATACGGTATGTCACGAACGATATTAAGATTTGTTCGTAACAAAATCATCTAAAAATCTTTTTGTATTTAAAAATTATGGATTATCAAGGAAAAATATTTGGCTTGGTGAAAGAACTTAAAGAAAGGAAAAAAACTTTTACAATTCGCAGATTTTCGTATATATGTGCATGCACCTCGACATCACTTCCGTTTTTTGTCACGTACGATATGCGCCTTTTTCGCCCGATATTTTGGCCGGCAAGGTTTTCAAAGTCATGATTTTTTTTAAGATTATAGTACCCTCTAAATGTAACATATTGACGAAACAATTTTTCAGTTATCACTCTTTTTGCAAAATCTACACTACTTTGTAGGCGTACAAATGTCACGTACGATGACATGGAAATGCCCATATACAACCGATTCATCTGTCAATGTAGAAAAAATTTTGTGTATTTGAATGAAATGGCTATGCAATTTAATAAAAAACGTAAATCTTACTAAATTAAATTATGTATATATATGTAATATACAATATTTATAATAATAAAAGCAAAAATAAAAATAGTTTTTTTTTTTTTTTTACAGTTTTATACTTATTCACCCTGTCATTGCTTTGGTGCTTTTTAAAGTAGTTGTTTATAAAATAAACCAATAATAAACTTTTTTAAATACATTAATACATGCATTTATATTTTAATTTGGCCTTTTGCATTTTTTTTGTGTTTAAGAAAGTGAATATCAAAAAAATTTTTAATTGCAAGCAAAATTATTAAATCTGGCTATTACTTTCACAAAATTTTAAGACGAATTTATAATCAGCTGGGTTCTTAACACTACCTGTATTTTTGTATTCTGATATACTTCTTAAACTAAATTTTCGTACAAAATCAGTATTTCTAATCAATTTTTAATTTAAAAAATTTTCAAAAGATTTGCCCCAAAGTCAATTTTAATTTGTTTATGAATATGGCCCAATATTTTTTTTAGCATTGTTATTTAACATGTGCTATTCCTATTTACAGCTTTTGTTGTTTTTGGTTTCCAATTACAGTTGTTTTTCATGACAATTTAAAAAAAATCAAGCCTGAAGTAGCAACAGCAAAAAATAAACATTTGCTGATTTTGGCACAGCAAAGGCAAAATAAATTGAAACTTATTCCTTACAGCAACATTCAATTAATGAGAATAAACAAATGGTTTACTCTGACAATTTTTTAAGCAAGCAAAAAAAACCTGTTCTCTTTTACCTAATAATGAAAACTATACAAGTTGCCTTCTATTCCCATCTAATATATCCTATGTAACCTAGGATACTAACCATCAAAAATTATTGACCTATGATTGTCTTTTATGGGTTGTCGTGTAAACTTTTATCGTGTATATAAATAAATATTATACATTTTTTCAAAATTCTTAAAAACAAGAGCAAAGAGAAGCAGCCCGTAAAACGGGTCGGCTAGCAAAGAGAAATCGTCAATTTGATTAACAACGACACTATATTGGTTTCTGGAATGCAAACGGTACCGCCAACACAAAAACATCTATGTTATGTTGATTTCTGAGACTCATATGACATCTAGAAGCACTTTTAAAATAAGTGACTTTTCTTTTTACGATTCAAAGGATCCCAGGGATAGGTAATGTGGTGGCTCAGCTATACTAATTAAGTCAAGAATCAAACATCAATGGATGGGTGGTGTCTCTAAATGTTATATACAAGCAACAAACGTCGGCATTGATGAATTTTTCCATAACCTTGTTTTTTCGTCGGTTTTTTTACCACCCAGATTCTCCATAACTAAGGATCAGTACAACAGTTTCTACAAATCTTTAGGTCCCCGTTTTATAGCTGCTGGAGACTATTACGCTAAGCACACGTAAGGAGCTTCCGCCTAATTAGTCCTAGAGGTCGTCTCTTGTATGATTCCGTGTCTGAAATGGGACTTTTCGTTATTTCTACTGGACAACCAACCTATTGGCCAACAGATCACAATAAAATTCCAGACGTAATCGATTTTGGCGTAGCAAAAGGTATATCCCGGGAGCTTATTAAGGCCCAAGCTTCCTAAGATAACCACTATTTGCAGTCCTCACCAAATAGCAAGTGATTTTTTTCTTATATAAGAAAGTAAATTGGTTGAAGTATAATATATCAATATATCAGCACCCACTGCTCAGAAAACCAACCACTAAAACACCCGGAGACGTCGATGATTGTCTAAAGAGCCTTAATGAAGTATTGATTTAAATCAAGCAGCTGTTTTATATGATTGCACAATCGATTACAGCTCGAATACTTACATTGGCATTGGTCGTTGTTTGTGAGCATTGTGGTGCATTGAAGTTTGTTGGAGAAACGCCTGGATTGTGTTGCCTTAATGGAAGAGTAAAACTGCCGTTATTCACTCCACCACCTGAGCCACTGGATTTATTGCTTCGTGGCGAAACACAAAAATCACGGCATTTTCTAGCAAACACCCAAAGGTATAATGGCTACTTTCAAATGACGTGACTTGGGGCAGATATTATCGTAACACAGGGGTTTAATCCAACATTTAAGGTGATTTATGTTGAAGATAGTAAATGTTTGTTTTTCGCAGAAAGTTGGATCTAAGCTATACAAATTTGCTTAAGTGCACTCTTTTTAGTCTATATATTTTTTTTAATTTATTAAACATGTAAATTTAACAATACTATAAACAACTAATACTGGCCATGCTTTTGCCTAACAGATTCAAATATATTTTAAGGGTAGTATGGAGCAACAACTTGATCGGCGTCAAGACACGCTGTAAAAAGAGCAATTCTTTATGATTTGCAGCAATTCTTTATGAACACCATGTCTTAGTCAGGCTGTTCAAAACTGCGTTACAGCGCATGCCGAATGATGACTACAAAGTCGTAATAAGGGCGGATAAACAACCAGCACATGAACGCTTATTTACCGCTCCAATAATAGATGAAGTGGCAATTCTTATGGTAGGGGAATATTTGGAAACACGCGATATTGTCCTTACACGACTACCTTTCATATAGCACGTTGCAGTACCCTCTGATGTTTTTGCAAGGAGACGGTGGATATCACTTCAATATTAAGTTGATAAATCCATTAAATAGTAGGCATTATTACATTGATATTCTTAGTTTAGTATTGGTTTAAAAAAGGAAATCAAAACAGTCGACTTAGAGGTTACGGCCTAATTGTTACAAGATAGGCAACCACAAATCATTAAAAAACGTTTTTTAAATACATTGTTCTGGTTTTTTAAAATTTTATTTTACTGTTTTTATTTTAGGAGAGGCAACTACCAAGATAGTTACCTCAATGAATTTTTACGCACATCACTTGATGATTTGTCAAAATGCTGGCAATTACTTGCTGCGATTTCGTCGATTGTTTCAGCAATATTACGTCGACATGTACGTCAAAGTTTAAAGGTAACACCTAACTTTTATTGGGTTGAATCAAGCAAAACTGCGGAGGAGTATATTCATTTACGCGATGCAATAATTACCGAAGGACATACAGCTAATGTTGGTCGATTGACTATTCTACTGGCTTCGTTCATAGATAGCCCGATAGCGTTTTTGTGATTGACAACAGTTGGAATGTGCTATATTCGCCACTTCTTTCCAAATTATTTAAGATACATTGCAATGTTGAATATTGTAATTCAGTGAAGTCGATCAAGCACATCTGCAAATATGTCACGAAAGGCAGCGACATGGCTGTTTTTAGCATCCAAACCTCCAATGGCAACGATGAAATTACGCGTTATCGAGTTGGGCGATATGTGAACTACAATGAGACGGTTTGGCGTAAATTCTCATTCCCTATTCACAACGTCATCCCCCTGTTGTACATTTAGCGGTGCATCTGGAGAATGGCCAACGAGTATATTTCACTGCGGCAAATATTGTTTAACGTGCTGAAATACCTCCAGCGACAACATTGACAAGTTTCTTTGCTGTTTGTAAAAGCAATCCGTTTGCACAAAACGAAGATGCCACGGTATTACACTTGGCACGCTTCTTAAAAAAAATTTCAACGTAGAAAGAAAGGCACTATTGTTCCTGGGCATCCGGATGTGCGTTCAAGTTATGCTCTTGGTCGCATTTATACAGTTCATCCGAAGAATGATGAATGCTTTTATTTCCGGTTGTTGCTGGTGAATGAACGTGTTCCAACATCATTTGCAGCATTACGTACTGTTAATGGTATAGTCTGCCCAACATTTTGTGCTGCATGTCAAGAATTCAATTTGCTTGAAAACGATACTCATTGGGATACGTTAATCGCTGAGGCATTTATTTCTGCATATCCAAGTCAAATACGAACATTATTTGCTATTATCATTTCGACATGCTTCCCGTCAAATCCAAGTGACCTATGGAACAAATATAAGGACAATATGTCAGAAGACATTTTACATTATTATCGTGACAGCTCGAGAAATCCAAATCTTGAAGTCGATGCGGAGATGCATAACCGGGCCTTGCTCTTAGCTAAAGACATGTGTTACCTTATTTGCGGCAGTTCGTTAGTCAGGTTAGGACCGCCAGCATCTGAACATGAAAGGCATGAGCTACCAAATCGAGAATTGAAGCGTGAACGTGAATACGATCGACATGAGTTAAACCAATTAGTTCAAACAAATGTTTCTATCTTAAGCCCCCAACAGAAGAAAGTCTATGATATAATATTGAAGGCAATTGATGATGGAAATGGCGGTTTTTTTTTCTTGCATACCGCCGGTGGAACTGGGGAGACATTCCTCATGTCATTGATTTTAGCCACTGTTCGTGCGAGATCCAACATTGCTGTAGCGGTAACTTCATCTGGAATAGCGGCCACATTGTTAGAAAGACGCCGCATAGCTCACTCAGCGTTAAAATTGCCATTAAACCTTTAAAATATAGAGCAACTGACATGTAGCATTGAGAAAAACTCCGCCATGTCCAAAGTTTTAGTAGCGTATAAAATAATTATCTGGGACGAATGCACAATGGCACACAAACACGTAATAGAAGCTCTTGAAATAACACTAAAAGATCTACACGGTGACCATGATGTTTTGTAGGTGAAGATTTTACTGTCTGGTGATTTCCGCCAAACACTGCCAGTCATTCCAAGATCGACGGCTACTGATCAAATAAATGCTTGCGTAAAATCCTCAAGTCTGTGGCGTTTTGCAAAGATACTGCAGTTGACAGAAAACATGAGAGTTACATTGCTCAATGATTTATCAGCTCAAGATTTCTCCAACCAATGTTGACTATCGGTAATGGTCGTATTTCTGTCGTTTCCTCAAAATTTTTGTAATTTTGTATCGTCAAAAGAAGAGCTTACCCAGAAAGTATTCCCCAGCCTAATTGATAACGGGAAAAATTATGACTACTTGAGTGAACGGGCAATTTTAGCAGCTAAAAATGTAGATGTGAATGATTTAAACTATATAGTTCAGAATCAAATCGTTGGTACCCTGCATTCTTTAAATCTATTGATTGTGTAACAAACGAAGATTAAGCTACCAACTATCCAACTGAAGTTTTAAGCTCCTTGGATGTGCCTGGCTTACCAGCGCACAATTTACAACTGAAGGTTGGCTCGGTAGTTATCATGCTTCGAAATTTAAACCAACCAAAACTTTGCAGTGGAACGCGTTTGGTAATAACAAAGCTGATCGTCAATATTATTCACGCAATTATACTTAGAGGAAAATTCAAAGGTGAAGAAGTTCTCATTCCGAGAATTCCGATGATACCAACCGATATGCTTTTGAGTTTAAGTGAATTCAATTTCGTATTCGTTTTGCATTCGCAATGACTATTAACAAACTACAAGGAGAATCCTTGAGTATTTCTGGTCTTTATTTAGAAAATTCATGTTTTTCTTATGGCCAACTATACTTTACATGTTCACGTGTGGGCAAACCTTCTGCTTTATTTGTACCTGCACCTGATAACAAAAAGAAAAATGTCGTATATCACAAGGTACTGCACTGAAGGGAATTAACCTAAACATAACCCGTGCACGAAAATACTCAGCTTCCTTAACAGCTTTTACCTGAAACGCCTCATTTTTTGTAATCTTTTTGAATTTTTGTTTTCTTTATAAATATATTCCAATGAACTATTTGACTAAATAAAATTTGTACTCTTTTAAAGAAATCCATATATTCAATAACTGTTAGGTGGTATAAAGTACAACGGGTCAGCTAGTAAAATATATAAGACCAACATTGAAAACAGCAACGAAAATTTAAACAAAAAATTTTACAGTATACCGTACATACCTGGCCTAACTGACAAAACTCGAATCAAAAAAATAACAACACAAGAAAACATCCATTTTGCCTATAAGACAAACGCAAAAACAAAGATCCAATATACAAACAACAACAAAACAACATTGTGTATGAAATTTAATGTAGCGGGAATAAAACTGTGATCTTATTTATATAGGAACAACCAAAAGAACATTAAATACGAGAATAAATGAACTTAAATCAGACATATCGAAAGGTAAAGAATTAACAGCACTGGCACAACATGACTAAAGACAGGTCACACAGCTGATTTTGAAGAAGTTAAAATAATCGACAAAGAGAACACAGAGAGAAAAAGGTACATCCAAAAAAGCTTACACATACAACGTAAAATAAAACAGATGATGAACTTGAAAGAGGACACTGACAACATTAATAATTGCTATAGAGCTGCCATACAATAGTTCGTTTTTGTTTGTGTTTAAATGTACTAAACGTTAAATAATTTTGTTTTAATATTTGTTTTTTAATTTGTTAAGCTAATGTGATAAATTAATTACTGTTTTGTAAGTTTTTGTATATATGTGCACATGGTTTATGTTTTTAATTAATTGTTTTCAATAAAATAGACAAAGCCCTGAAGAAGTCGACAAGAACTTCACAAACAGTTCAGTTTATAATGGCTTCATTATTTTGCAGCCCTATCCGCCACTTGTAAATAACTTTTTTAATGTTTGTTGTGCTTACAAAAACATTGAAAAAAAAAATAGAAAAAATTGCGTTAATGACTCACTAACTGATAGACAGATTCATCATTGCATATCCGAAATGCCTAGGGCAAGATTTCAAATATGTATTGGTTAATTTAGTAGCTTCTGAACTAAAAAAAAGAATTATAATTTAATTTTTGCTCGACAGGTTTCAAAGTTATGAATGCATTTTTCGTACTTTTTTTGAAACATTAGACCATTAGAGGCAAAACAGGGTAAAAAACCATATTTTGAAACTGCTTATATACACTTTGTACCTTCGGAGCCCAAAAAAAAAATAAAAAAGGGCTCAATATATATTTTGCGTTCGACAGGTCTCGAAAAATATGCATATAAAAATCTGATAATTCTGATCATAAGGGGTAAAAAGGTATAAACATTTTATTGGTAATTTTTAGGTTATTTCTGTTACTTTTAAACTAATAATACTAATAATTTAAATTGCGTTCAACTGGTTTAAGAAAAATATGAACACGTTTATTGAAGTTTTTTACAGTTATTGAGAGTTATATAAGAAAGTATTTTCGTTGTATGGGAGGTGCCATGCCCATTATTCCCTTTTCTACTATACTCACCTCAATTATGTATATTAGCAAACATAAACATCCATAGACAATTTTGAGACTCTAGCTAATTTTTAGGTTATTTCTGTTACTTTTAAACTAATAATACTAATAATTTAAATTGCGTTCAACTGGTTTAAGAAAAATATGAACACGTTTACTGAAGTTTTTTACAGTTATTGAGAGTTATATAAGAAAGGATTTTCGTTGTATGGGATGTGCCATGCCCATTATTCCCTTTTCTCCTATACTCACCTCAATTATGTATATTAGCAAACATAAAAATCCATAGACAATTCTGAGACTCTAGCTATAAGAGTTATTGCAGTACATGTAAAAAAATTCCCTTGTATGGGAGGTGCCACACCAAAAAGTTTGGAGACCTTAGCTGTCACAGTTATTGAGATACACATATGTATAAATATTTCCATGCTATTAGAGGTTCCACACCCATAATTCACTTCTTGCCTATAC
This sequence comes from Melanophora roralis, assembly GCA_963583895.1. Lineage (NCBI taxonomy): Eukaryota > Metazoa > Arthropoda > Insecta > Diptera > Rhinophoridae > Melanophora > Melanophora roralis. The sequence goes on from OY757188.1 coordinate 54,985,807, forward strand.
ACAGCTCAGTTATGCATGTTAGCATAATAAATACCCATATGAAATTTGGAGATTTCAGCTGTCAAATTTATTGACAGATATATGTAAAAGATTTTTTCTTGTAAAGGAGGTGCCACGCCTATTATTATCTTCACGCCAAAACTCAGCTTAATTGTTAACATCAACATTGTAAACACCTGAATTTTGCATATTACCATTATAAACATCTTTACAAAGTTTTGAGAGTTGAACTGTTAAAGTTATTGAGATATATAAAAAAACTATTTTCGTTGTATGGGAGATGCGACGCCCATTTATTTTTTCCCGCCCATACAGAGCACAATCATGCATTTTAGCACTATGAACATCCGTACAAAGTTTGGAGGTTTCAGCTATTACAGTCATTGAGATATATACAAAAAACTATTTTCGTTGTATGGGAGGTGCCACGCCAATTTTTTTCTACTCGTCCATACAAAACTAATGGGACTAATTTTGTAGGCGCCAATAAAAAATTAGATGCGGATTTAAAGGCTGCAATTTGAAATAATACAACACTTATTCTAATTTTCGCTGAACAAAAGATAGAGTGGCATTTTATTCCCCCGGCAGCCCCTCACTTTGGAGGGATTTTGGAATCTGGAGTAAAATCAATAAAGTACCATCTAAAAAGAATAGTAGGTGAAACTAAATTAACATTTGAAGAGATGAGTACGCTGTTGACACAGATAGAAGCTGTATTGAATTCCAGGCCATTGACGGAAGTAGATGCTGATGGTATTGACTCCGTAAATGTACTATCGCCAGGTAATTTTCTAATCGGAAGGCCAATAATTGAGCAAGCGGAGCATGTTGATGACTCAACCTTGACATCATTGAACAGATGGAAGCTTATCCAGCGACTGAAAAGAGATTTTTGGAATCACTGGAAAAAAGAGTACCTTGTAACACTCCAGCAGCGAAAGAACTGGCAGCATTCGTCAAAAAATTTGAGAGAAGAAGCAGTAGTTCTGGTTAAAGATAAAAACACTCATCCATCAAAGTGGCCCCTTGGCAGAGCTATAGAGGATCACAAAGAAAAGGACGAGAAGGTACGAGTAGTAAGTTTAAAATATCAAAACAATATCTTAAAAAGGCCAGTTCACAAGATAATTCAACTACCGGGCTCAGAAGAATTAAATGAAGAAGAAAACAACAAAGTTAGTAGTTTTCATGTCAAAAAAAACAGTCCAGGTATACAAAATTGTGCAATATTGTTGGACTGTGGACGATAATGTGGCTCCTTGCGGTGTCAGCAATAAATGCTGCTTCACTTATGTAGGTCTAACGTACGTGCTACAGTAAAAGAAATATCGTTAGATACCGCAATATATCTTGACAATGTTGAAATTATGAACATTAGGAATTCCAGATGGACCTTGATTATTTATTATGATTAAAACCTTTATTTCGAAGAAATACGACGAATAAAAAAGTTAAAAGGAAAACTTGAGAATGAATGCTCCAGACTTGAGTTATACAAAGAGACTTGTGAAATGATAGTATGGTCAGTCAGCCGAAGATACAAGTTATTAGAGCAGAATAATAATATTTTAATCACAACTGAAAGACATAAAAGGTCGCCATTTGAATTTGATGGTTAAATTTACCATATGTTGTTTGGAATGATAAATGCTGAAGATAAAAAGCCATGTAAGAGAATATGAGAAACATATTTACAAATCAAGGGGATCTTCAGACACCGACAATGCAGCAAACCTCGATCATAAATTCTACAGTTAATGTGCTGAAAAAGACTACTGAAGAAGTAAATAATAACTTCAGCAAAATGTACTGGCAGTTAATATTTTATTATGATGAGATGCAAGTCGAACGTTTAATAATCTTATTTCAGGTAATGACTACTTAACTGCATTTAATGATAGATGAATGTCATGAAGTTCAAATGTATATTGTATACGGATGCTCTGCAGTATACGAAGGAGTTACTCTACCATCATCTCAACAGTTTACAACAAAGAAGACATTATCGATTTAAATGTTATCATGGGGCCTTAAATATGAGCAGGTAAATACCAAATAAGTTAAACCTTTTGATGTAGCAGTTATTAACAATTTATGTTAAGTATTAATGCTACAGACACAAAAAACCGTATATAAAATTGATTTTACCCCTCCTGTGCCGCAAAATGCCCGGCAGAATGTTCAAATATGAATATGGCAGCGCAACTAGATGCAAATATTTGTTTAGGAAGTTTAGTTAGTTATTTAAGAAGTTTAAGTAGTGCTAGTGCTAAGAAAAATTGAATTAGGTTGTTAACACATGTGTTATCTTAACTATTGAAGATAAGGTTGTAAGGGTGATAAATACTAATCAACAAGTAGTTAAATATTTTGTATTCTTATCTTATTACCCTTATTTAGTTTTATTTTTAAAACTTGGGTGTTCCTTTGTCTGCAGGAATGCTCGCTTAAATTTAGTATATAGGTGGAAAATATTTGAAAATAAAGGCAATATCTAAAAAATATTCAACCGTGGAAAATAGAGTTTTTAGTTATTTTCTTCACACAGAAATAGCAAATGATTTGCTAGAAGTGGTAATATTTTTCTTTTGAAAAGTGACAATAATAACAATATAAAACTATTACAAAATAACTACAAATTTTATATGCTAGATTAAAATATACGGTTTTTTCACATTTATTGTTATGTTCAAACTTTAAAAAAAGAGGACAGGCAGAGAAAAATTACGGACTTTTCCGGACACCAAAAATATTTTTTCTCTTTAAACAGTTTTAAATTAATTTTATTATTAATCAAATCTCACATGCATAAATACAATGCATTACTGTATTTTTGTTGCATGCACATTCTTAAATATTTATAAACTTAAAAAATAAATAAAACAAAAAATTCACATTCTGGTTTTTATAACCTTTATTTATCAGAAGTCCGTTTTTACATTTCAAAGGTCAGTATTGTATTAAGAAAATAACTGTAAAATTTCTGCCAACTGATTTAATAAATAAATTATTTTAACTTGTTTCGTTCTGCATTTGCGTTATGAGATGAAATGCATTAAGCAGGCAATTAGAAAAATTTTTATATTAAGCTCTAAAAATTATTAAAGCTTATAGCTTTGTCTCCTTAATATATATTTTATAAATTAAAAACTCAAAATAAATTTTAAAACTCTATTTATAACTGAAAATTCGACTCTGAGCAGAGGAAACATCAAGTCATTTATAAAAAATAACATACTAATAAAAAATGTAATACAAAATTTTTGAAAAATTAAGTTCTTTTTTTTAAAAAAAGCAACTAGATAATATGTTCTTAATACTTTAAAAAAATTCCTTTTATTTTTATCCGTTGCATTTTGCGAAAAAAGAAAATAAATGTTGGTTGAAAAATGTAGGACTGTCCCGGATGGTGATTTTTTTCGAGGATGGATGCTCAAAACAGAGGACAGTGAACGGGAAAGAGAGCACGAAAAACAACCCTACTTATGCATATTATGGTTGTCGCTTAAATTTCTAATGTTTTAGTTATTGTAAAACCCACAGTACCCAAATTTTTAAAAAGCGCACATGCGCAAATAAGCTTATACAATTCGTGTACAAAAGGTTCAAGGACAGCAAAACAACTGATAAGAGCATAACTAGAAAAATTTACCGCTGAAATGACACACTTGTTTTATCTGCATTTAAAAAAATTAACATACATAGGTATTCTAGAAATGTTTTAAATTTTAAATAACAAGAAGTTTCGCTTGTACTTGTTTAAAAAATTAAAATCCTATGTAGCATTAACACTTGTTTACAAAGAAGTTTTCAGTATCAAAACAACATATGTACTTTAAAAAAACATGCGACTGATTTTTATTTAATTGAGAACTAATTTGAGCTTTTTTATTTTTTATTTGTACTAAACTTACACAATGAAATTTTCCATTTCACTTCTTCCATTAAATTTAATTCTAGAGAAGGGGCTCTTCTTCATCTTTTTGTCTACCAACAAAAATTTCATGAAAGCAATTTCATAAAAAATTTCATCGGGTAAGTCTGGTATTAGCCTAATTGTACTTAACTGATAGTTATACCAAACTTTGACAATTTTATTTGAATAGAGAAAATGAAAAAAATTGTAACTTCCTTTTATCAGCACCCACGATATTGTAAGTAAAGCCTTGTAATATCAGGCAAGCGATATGTACTGTAGTGCATGCGGTATAAACATGCATACACAAACATACATACATAAAAATTAAAAGAACGAACCAAAATACGTTAGGAAAAGTTTACTTACCTAAATACAAAAAATATGTGTTAAGAGGTAAAGTTTCTAGTATAAACCAATAGTTGGTTACGTCTATTAGAGGAGCAATGCACGAAAGCACTCCTATAAGAAGTGTATATCTTAACGCTGTTCGTCTACATAGCCCAGGATGTGTAACAGCCATCATTTGATATCCTGCTCGCGAATAATCCGGCCTTAGGTTCCATGATAAAGCATTAAAATGTGGAAACTGCCAGGCATATAAGAATCCAGCTAATATCCAAGCTCCCAAATCAAGACTCCCACAGCAACCTGCCCAGCCAATTAATGGAGGAATAGCACCAACAACTGATCCCACCCATGTGTTAAGTATTGATATTCTTTTCATTGGAGTGTATATTGACGTATAAAGAAAAAGATTACCAAGGCCTAAGGTCGCTGTTAAACTATTTACACCGAAATACAGCATACATAGCCCAGATGTTGCTGTAACTACAGCAAACCCAGCTGCATGTAATGGTGTTAGTTTTCCTGTCACAAGCACACGGTTTTTCGTTCTTGACATTTGCGAGTCAAATGGTACTTCATGATATTGATTTATAGCATTTGCAGCTGCCGAAACTAGACCAGTACCCATTGAACAGAGAAAAAATGATGTTGGTTCAAAAGGCGCTGGAGCCATTGCGTATCCTCCCATCGCTGTTATTACAACAAGTGCTAAAAATAAAAAAATAGGTGGTAGGTCAATAAACCTAATGAAAAAAATAAGCTGGCGCTAAAAATATATATATATATATATATATATATATATATGTCACGGGCATAGTTCAAAGACATTTTTTCAATGCAAGGCATACTTTAAGGACAGTTGCATACTTTCGGGACAGTCCCAAACTAATCGCATGTCACACGCATAGTTTGGGGACATTATAGTTTGGGGACATTTTTTTTGTAGTTTGAGATTTTGTTTTAATTTATATTCTCTACTTTATTTAAGCCTTCTATAAGCATTGTTTTAACTATATATACTCTTTAAGCTCATAAAATTTCTATTTAAATATTTCATCTTCCATTTGGATATTGCCACATTTTATGTCAAAATTGTTTGATTTGACGGCGTTGTAAAAAGTTTAACAATTGACTTTGATGTTTTTGATTTTAAAACGTACACATGGTACAATTATAGTCAATGGCGCAACTGAACATGTGTTGGTACTGATTTTTATCATTTTATATATACATATGTACATATTTAGAAAAGTTAAGAATGTCAACTTTTTAGTTAGTTTAGTCCGATAGGATCGATTTAAGCTAATATCACTTTATTATATAGAAAGTTTATAGGCCCATTACTCGCAAAATTTTTTTCATTTAATATTTGCTTCTTATTTTTTTATTTTTTACCCCTCTATGCAATTTTAAGCTTTTTTATTATACTAAGATTGACTTAAGCTGAAATCGGGCTTTTTGTAGGAGCTTTCTAGGTCTATATCTCGAAATCTATGCTACAATGAGAGTTTTTCCACTAAATATTTTCTTTTTATTTTACAAGTTTCTCTGAATCTATGAAGATTTTTAGTTAGTTAGATATGGTGGGATTGGTGCAAACTTAAAATCAATTATTTTATAAACAAAATTAAAAGGTCTTTCCGAGATTTTTTTATTCAATATTTTTTTCAATTTTCTATTAGTCTTGTAGCTGTTTAAATAGTTAAGTTTGGTAGGATTAATTAAACATAAAATCGCTCATTTTAAAGAAATTTAATAGATCTATAACTCGAAAGCTGTGTCTTTCTGAAAGTTTCTTCATTTAATATTTTCCTTATTATTTTGAATTTTTCTATCAATCTATGCAACTGTTTAGTTAGTTAAGTTTGGTAAAATTATTTTAAGCTTAAAACGCTTATTTAATAGAAGTTTAATAGGTCCATTATTCGAAATCTATGTCTTTCCGAGAGTTTTTAATAAAATATTCTTTTTCAGTTTGCATTTTTCTATCAGTCTGTGTAACTTTTAAGTAAGTTTAGTTCGGTAAGATTAATTTAATTAGAAAATAGCATATTTTATAAAGTATAATTGGTCAATAACTCAAAAGCTATGCTTTTTCGAGAGCTTTTTCATTTAATATATTTTTCTTACTTTTTATTTGTTTTCGTTAATGCAACTCTATTTTTTCATTTAGCCCAGCTCAATATAAATTTTCCTTGTAATTTTGTGAAAGTGAATGTCAGGTTTATTAATTTTGTTTGAAATTGAAAGTTTTTTTAACACTCACTTTTTCAAACACAAAAAGGAAATGCAGATGGCGAATTTTTTAAAATTCGCCATTAGTGTACCCTGATTTATTCTTAGAAAACACAAAATAACATAATACAAAAAAAAATTTATATAAATTTATGTATGAAAACGGTTTTTTTTAGATGATTGAATGATAAATAAAAAATACATCACAAATATTTTTTTTCGTAATAACGTCCATGTTTTTATTAAAATTTATAATATTAATGTCAACCGTTTTGTGACTTGTCAAGCATAAACAACTTAAATTGTTTATATGCTTATGTAAACTGTATAGTTTATAAAAGTAGTTTATTAACATAAACTAGTTTTAAAATTACAAGTGTAAATGCACTATAAGAATAAAATATAAAGCACCTACAAAGTTTTTGTTTTTGGTATTTAAATTCATACAACATAGTCTGCTAGTTTTAAACAAATTTTGGCATACCATGCAAGCATGGTATATTCAAATACAAGGTGGCCCAGTTAGCAGAGCTAAATTTGGTTAGTTCTTGTTAGTTTAATATGTCCCACATATATATTTAGCTTCTGATGTTGTACCAACATGAATGTTTTTTTTTTTTTCATTGCATTGGTTGTATCTCAAATGCGGCCACCTTTTTAAATCTACCTTGCACTCATGGCTTGCAATAAACCATGGTACAATTACCCTTTTAGGTATAATCGCGACGGAAACAACTAAAACGACCATAATACCAAATTTATGAAGTTGTAAAAGCAACGTCGTTAACGCTGCGGCCAGACGTTCAAGTTTTCGTTTTCAAGTTGATTACACATATTGGTTGTCAAATTCATTCGAATCGATGTTCGTGACGTAGGCTGCACGCAACTTAATAATCAACTTGATCATCACTTTCATTTCTTAAGATGGCGTCATCAAGAAATAAATGAAAAATGCTCCCTTTGATGCAGAAACGAAACACAAATTTGTTTTAAATATAACATTTGTTATTTTATTACATTTTGTATATATTTGCGACTGAGTTTTGGCACAACGCCACACAAACTATTTGCATTAATTTATATATGTTAATATACGAAACATACACGAAAATGAAGTTAAAATTATTTGCGATAAAATATTCGTGTAAGCAAACTTGTGAAAAAACAAAAATTTAAAAAAAAATAGTATAATTATCTCTTAACTTGCCCATCAAGTTCGAAAAGTTTAAGTGTGTTGGTAAAAATTGGTCAGTATATTGCAACTTGAAAGGCAAAAATTGAACGTCTGGCTGCTTAGTAATGGAACTCGTGAGCAAACTCGGTCAAATAATAGTTATCTTTTAAATCGAGTATATCTTGTAAGGTAATTGTACACATGGTAATTGCATCATGGTAATTGTACCATGGTAATTCTACCATGGTACTTGTACCGTTGTAATTGTACCATGCAATAAACGACGCTTTGATATAACGGTTCATAATTTCCATTAAAGTTAAAAGTTAATGTGTTTTTGTGATATAATAAATATCTTTCTGATAAAAAAAATAAATAATTCAATTTGAGCTTAAAAGGTCTCGAAAAGTTTTAGGAGCCTTTTATGTACCTTTTGTGACTTTTAAACCAATTAAAATAAAAGACATCACTCAAATTGTGCTCGACAGGTTAAAAAGGCATATTTTTTTGTTTAAATTTTTTACCCTAAAGCTACATATATTTACATCACCTAAGTTATCATCTGAGTTGAGTGTCAAAAAAATAAGTTTAAATTTAATGAGTGTCAAAAAAGCATTTAATACGGTAACTTTTACAATCTTACATATAAAACTCAGATGTTAAATAATAAAACACGCTCTATTTTCAACTGAGATTAGACAGAAAAAACAAACATGTTATTACAGTGTACAATTGAGTCTTAGTTGTAAAACTCAGATAATAATTTAGTTAGTGCAAATATACATAGCTTAAGGGACAGAGAAAAATAAAATTTTATTTTGATACATTTAACGTACATGTAGCTTCCAAACCAACAAAATGAAAATTAAGTCTGACAGGTTTTTGATAATTGTGAAAATTTTTTGGTTTCGTTTTTTGAATTTTTGGCCCTGAAGGCGTATAAATGGGGTAAACATTTTATTTTGGTACTTGTTTGCACTTTTTAAGTAGATATATGTATGTACATAAAGGAAAAAGTCAACTAAGTATGCAAAAAGTATATCTTACATTTATGGTACTTTTTATACCCTTCACATAGTGATAATTTCTTTATTATTCATTTGCCACCCCATAAAGTATATATATTCTGGATCCTTATATATAGGGAAGCCGATTTAGCGATTTCCGTCTGTCCGTCCGTTGAAATCAAGTTTCCGGAGCCAAATAGAACGATACACACCAGATAATGGTGTCAAACTATTAGAAATATCCTGGAGACAATCGCTATTTAAAATCAGCAAAATCGGTTCACTTTTGACCGAGATATAAGCGAAAACCCAGAGTAACCCATTTTTTTAGGACAAAATCCGTGCATACATCCCTATATATCTCAGTAAGTATTGCCACAAAACTTGGCACGGATACTCCTAAAGAAGGGACCTAAATAATGGAGAAAGTTTTTTCAGATAGGACCAGGGGAAGGGGTATTTTTCCTACAATTGCACAAATTTGGTGAAATATTTTATGCGCTATATCTCGTAAACTATAACAGATATCGACTTAAAATGTTCAACAAAAAGTAATTGTATGCAAAGACCTACACTTTAAAGAAAAAAATTTTTGAGTGGGGGCAAAAAAAGGGGTAGCTCCCATACAAATCGACAATTATTATAAAATATTCGATACGCTATATCTCGGAAACTATAAAAGATATCGAAATGAAATGTTCTACAAAAAGTAATTGGGCAAGAATGCCTACGCTTTAAAGAAAAATTTTTTTGAGTGGGGGCAAAAAAGGGGTAGCTCCCATACAAATCAACAATTATTATAAAATATTCGATACGCTATATCTCGGAAACTATAACAGATATCGAAATGAAATGTTCTACAAAAAGTAATTGGGCAAGAAGGCCTACGCTTTAAAGAAAAATTTTTTTGAGTGGGGGCAAAAAAAGGGGTAGCTCCCATACAAATTAACAATTTTTTTGAAATATTCGATACGCTATATCTCGGAAACTATAACAGATATCGAAATGAAATGTTCTACAAAAAGTAATTGGGCAAGAAGGCCTACGCTTTAAAGAAAAATTTTTTGGAGTGGGGACAAAAAAAGGGGTAGCTCCCATACAAATTAACAATTTTTATGAAATATTCGATATGCTATATCTCGGAAACTGTAACAGATATCGAAATGAAATGTACTACAAAACGTAATTGGGCAATAAGGCCTACGCTATAAAGAAAAATTTTTTTGAGTGGGACAAAAAAAAGGGGTAGCTCCCATACAAATTAACAATTTTTATGAAATATTCGATATGCTATATCTCGGAAACTATAACAGATATCGAAATCAAATGTTCTACAAAAAGTAATTGGGCAATAAGGCCTACGCTATAAAGAAAATTTTTTTTGAGTGGGGGCAAAAAAAGGGGTAGCTCCAATACAAATTAACAATTTTTATAAAATATTCGATACGCTATATCTCGGAAACTATAACAGATATCGAAATGAAATGTTCTACAAAAAGTAATTAGGCAAGAAGGCCTACGCTTTAAAGAAAAAAATTTTTTAGTGGGGGCAAGAAAAGGGGTAGCTCCCATACAAATCGACAATTATTATAAAATATTCGATACGCTATATCTCGGAAACTATAAAAGATATCGAAATGAAATGTTCTACAAAAAGTAATTGGGCAAGAATGCCTACGCTTTAAAGAAAAAATTTTTTGAGTGGGGGCAAAAAAGGGGTAGCTCCCATACAAATTAACAATTTTTATGAAATATTCGATACGCTATATCTCGGAAACTATAACAGATATCGAAATGAAATGTTCTACAAAAAGTAATTAGGCAAGAAGGCCTACGCTTTAAAGAAAAAATTTTTTAGTGGGGCAAAAAAAGGGGTAGCTCCTATACAAATTAACAACTATTATAGAATATTCGATACGCTATATCTCGGAAACTATAAAAGATATCGAAATGAAATGTTCTACAAAAGGTAATTAGGCAAGAATGCCTTCGCTTTAAAGAAAAATTTTTTTGAGTGGGGGCAAAAGAAGGGGTAGCTCTTATACAAATCAACAATTATTATAAAATATTCGATACGCTTTATCTCGGAAACTATAAAAGATATCGAAATGAAATGATCCACAAAAAGTAATTGGGCAAGAAGGCCTACGCTTTAAAGAAAAAAATTTTTGAGTGGGGGCAAAAAAGGGGTAGCTCCCATACAAATTAACAATTTTTATGAAATATTCGATACGCTATATCTCGGAAACTATAACAGATATCGAAATGAAATGTTCTACAAAAAGTAATTGGGCAAGAAGGCCTACGCTTTAAAGAAAAAATTTTTTGAGTGGGGGCAAAAAAGGGGTAGCTCCCATACAAATCAACAATTATTATAAAATATTCGATACGCTATATCTCGGAAACTATAACAGATATCGAAATGAAATGTTCTACAAAAAGTAATTGGGCAAGAAGGCCTACGCTTTAAAGAAAAAATTTTTTGAGTGGGGGCAAAAAAGGGGTAGCTCCCATACAAATCAACAATTATTAAAAAATATTCGATACGCTATATCTCGGAAACTATAACAGATATCGAAATCAAATGTTCTAGAAAAAGTAATTGGGCAATAAGGCCTACGCTTTAAAGAAAAATTTTTTTGAGTGGGGGCAAAAAAAGGGGTAGCTCCCATACAAATCAACAATTATTATAAAATATTCGATACGCTATATCTCGGAAACTATAACAGATATCGAAATCAAATGTTCTAGAAAAAGTAATTGGGCAATAAGGCCTACGCTTTAAAAAAAAATTTTTTTGAGTGGGGGCAAAAAAAGGGGTAGCTCCAATACAAATCAACAATTATTATAAAATATTCTATACGCTATATCTCAGAAACTTTAACAGATATCGAAATGAAATGTTCCACAAAAAGTAATTGGACAACAAGGTCTACAATTAAAAAAAAATTTTTTGAGTGGGGGCAAAAAAAGGGGTAGCTCCCATACAAATTAACGATTTTTATGAAATATTCGATACGCTATATCTCAGAAACTATAACAGATATCGAAATCAAATGTTCTATAAAAAGTAATTGGGCAATAAGGGCTACGCTTTAAAGAAAAAAATTTTTGGGTGGGGGCAAAAAAAGGGGTAGCTCGTATACAAATTAACGATTTTTATGAAATATTCCATACGCTATATCTCGGAAACTATAACAGATATCAAAATGAAATGTTCCACAAAAAGTAATTGGACAACAAGGTCTACAATTAAAAAAAAATTTTTTGAGTGGGGGCAAAAAAAGGGGTAGCTCCCATACAAATTAACGATTTTTATGAAATATTCGATACGCTATATCTCAGAAACTATAACAGATATCGAAATCAAATGTTCTACAAAAAGTAATTGGGCAAGAAGGCCTACGCTTTAAAAAAAAATTTTTTTGAGTGGGGGCAAAAAAAGGGGTAGCTCCCATACAAATCAACAATTATTATAAAATATTCGATACGCTATATCTCGGAAACTATAACAGATATCGAAATAAAATGTTCCACAAAAAGTAATTGGACAACAAGGTCTACAATTAAAAAAAAATTTTTTGAGTGGGGGCAAAAAAAGGGGTAGCTCCCATACAAATTAACGATTTTTATGAAATATTCGATACGCTATATCTCAGAAACTATAACAGATATCGAAATCAAATGTTCTATAAAAAGTAATTGGGCAATAAGGGCTACGCTTTAAAGAAAAAAATTTTTGGGTGGGGGCAAAAAAAAGGGGTAGCCCGTATACAAATTAACGATTTTTTTGAAATATTCGATACGCTATATTTCGGAAACTATAAAAGATATCGAAATGAAATGTTCTACAAAAGGTAATTGGGCAAGAATGCCTACTCTTTAAAGAAAATTTTTTTTGAGTGGGGGCAAAAGAAGGGGTAGCTCTTATACAAATCAACAATTATTATAAAATATTCGATACGCTTTATCTCGGAAACTATAAAAGATATCGAAATGAAATGATCCACAAAAAGTAATTGGGCAGGAAGGCCTACGCTATAAAGAAAATTTTTTTTGAGTGGGGGCAAAAGAAGGGGTAGCTCTTATACAAATCAACAATTATTATAAAATATTCGATACGCTTTATCTCGGAAACTATAAAAGATATCGAAATGAAATGATCCACAAAAAGTAATTGGGCAAGAAGGCCTACGCTTTAAAGAAAAATTTTTTTGAGTGGGGGCAAAAAAGGGGTAGCTCCCATACAAATCAACAATTATTATAAAATATTCGATACGCTATATCTCGAAAACTATAACAGATATCGAAATCAAATGTTCTACAAAAAGTAATTGGGCAATAAGGCCTACGCTTTTAAGAAAAACTTTTTTGAGTGGGGGCAAAAAAAGGGGTAGCTTCCATACAAATCAACAATTATTATAAAATATTCGATACGCTATATCTCAGAAACTATAACAGATATCGAAATCAAATGTTGTCCCTTAGGGTTCAAAAATTCAAAAAAGTATCAAAATCATATTAATATGTATATTGCCTAACGTTTTATGTTTTTATTTGTTGGTTTAAAATTTACAAAAAGCACCAAATTAAAGGTTTCACCCATCTTTAAACTCTTCAGTTCCAAAAAGGTACATACATATGTAAGTTAAATTTCTACAAACAACGTTATTTAAATACATAAATATTAAATAAAATTTTTCATTTTATCAGCAAAAGACTAGAAGAAATAGTTAACAGGATATACACTACCGGAGTACGCTTTTGAAAAACTGATATTTTGGAAAAAGGAAAGGTGAGTATAGTTCAAATTTGCTAACGAGTGCTTTTTGTAGAACTAGTATAAATAACATAGCCTTTCTCTAGTTTTTGTTAATTGACAAAAATTCATTGACATTAGTGATAATAGATTAAGTAACTCACAATTCTTTACTTTTTATACCCTTCACATAGTGATAAGGGTATATATCAGTTTTTCATTCCGTTTGTAATTTCTTTTTTATCCGCTTGCGACCCCACTAAGCATATACTGGATCCTTATAGATAGGAAAGTTGATATAGCCATGTCCGTGTGTTGAAATCAAGTTTCCGGAGTCGAAATAAAAATATACGGACCAGCTTATGTTGTCAAACCATTAGAAATATCCTGGAGACAATCGCTATTTAAAATCGGCATAATCGGTTTGCTAGAGATATTAGCGAAAACCCAAAACAACCCATTTTTTTCAGGACAAAATCTGGGCATATATTCCTATACATCTCAGTTAATATAGTCACTATTGCCACAAAACTTGGCACGGATACTTTTAAAGTAGCGACCTAAATAATGGAAAAGTTTTTTTAGATAGGATGCGCTACATCTCGGAAACTATAACAGCTATCGACTTCAAATGTTCTACAAAAAGTAATTGTGAAATAAGACTTTCACTATAAAGAAAAAAGTTTTTGGGTGGGGGCAGAACAAAGGGTAGCTCCCATACAAATTAACAATTCTTATGAAATTTTCGATACGCTATATCTCGGAATCTATAACAGATATCGAAATCAAATGTTTTACAAAAGTAATTGGATATCAAGACTAACGCTTTAAAAAAATGTTTTGGGTGGGGGCAGAACAAAGGGTAGCACCCATACAAATTAACAATTTTTATGAAATTTTCAATACGCTATATCTCGAAAAATATTACAGATATCAAAATCAAATGTTCTACAAAAAGAAATTGGACGTCCAAGCTTACGCTTCAAAGAAAAAATGTTGGGGTTGGGGCAGAAAAAGGGGTACCTCCCATACAAATAAACACTTTTTATGAACTTTTCTATACGCTATATCTCGAAACCTATAACAGATATCGAAATCAAATGTTCTACAAAAAGTAATGATCAAATAATTCATTCATTTTTGTTTAAAATATTTTGAGAGGAGCAGGGGGACTATAACATCTCATAAAAAATTAACAATTTTAATTAAACTTTTAAAACGAGTAGATAATGTTGAAAAACTTTTAAAACTCTCGACCGGAAACACTATGCGACATCGAGAGGCTTCAAAAAGTTGACACAGATAGACGGACATAGCTAAATCAGCTTCCCTATCTATAAGGATCCAAAATATATACTTTATGGGGTCGCAAATGGATAATAAATAAATTACAAACGAAATGAAAAATTCATGTATACTCTTATCACTTATATATGAGAAGGGTATAAAAATCAGTTTTTTTTCATTGTTTTATGCTGTTTTTCACTTTATATCATGCTTAATATAAGAAAAATTATTTAATATAATTATAATAATTTAAATTAATCATAGGCTATTGCTTTAGTTCCTCAAAAAAGTTTATTTGTGTTTTTTTATGTTTTTGTCTTGTTTCCATTTGCATACTGAATTTTACCATGTTCCCATATATTTTAAAAGTTTTTAATAAAAAAACGACTCAATTACGACCGATTTCAAGCTTTCATTTCGTGTGGAATAACATCAGCTGTAGTTATTTCACACACAAATAGAAATGTTGATTGAATATTGCCAGATACATTTTACGTGTTTTTCACAAAATGAACAGAGAGCCACTTTTGCAACAATGTTTCGTTTGACAGATTTCGCACAAAATGACGAACACAATACACAGCTTAAAGATGATTTAAGCTATAAACTATTTTTGCGACACAAGCAGAGACCTCTTAATTTTAAAATTTTTTTTTGATAATTTTTTTTTTGTATATTTTTAGATGTTTTCACTAATAAAGTTTCACAACGAAAAGTTTTCAATTGTAAACTCTAAGAACGTGGAAGAAACTACTAAGAAGACGTGCGTTGTAAAATGCAATGATGGGAAATATGAAGCGTTTCTAGTGGCCACAAATGGTAAGAAAATTGTTTGTTTTTATTGTAAAGTAGGTATTTTAAATATTTGATAAATATTAAAAAGTATATGGCCGTAACGTAGCACAATTTTTATGAGATAGCTTCAAGCATCACTTATGGAAATGTTACGAAACATGAAATAAAATGAAGTAGAATGTTTCATGAAATCTTCATTAAAATGAAATAAATACGGGGAACGTTTTACTTACGGCTATCTTTTTTTAATTTTTTTCTTAATTTGTAATAAGTCATTTTATTATATTTCATTTAGATGATAAGTCGTACCTTTTCAATCTTAAGAAAAAAAAAGAACTCAACATTTTAAAAGTACCAAAAAAAACTATTAAAAAGGAAATTCACCCTCAGCCGTCCAGTAGTTCTCATTCGTCTTATTTAACTGATTTAAAAAAAAGGCCTCAAGCTCAAAACAAAGTCCCCTTAGCCACACTGCAACCAACAAATAGTAATTTTGATTTTGCGCACAACAGTACCAGTGTATCTGAAATTACTTCACAACTAAAAACCTTACCAGATTTAATTGCTGAAAAGCACAACAGCACCAGTGTATCTGAAATTACTTCACAACTAGAAACCTTAGCAGACTCAAATGCTGAAAACAGCACCAGCGTATCTGAAATTACTCCACAATTAGAAACCTTACAAGATTTAAATGCTGAAAAGCATAACAGCACCAGTGTATCTAAAATTACTTCACAACTAGAAACCTTACCAGACCTTTATACTGAAAAGCACAACAGCACTTGGGTATCTGAAATTACTTCACAACTAGAAACCTTACAAGATTTAAGCTCATTGAATGAAACTTTACAAGATTTAAATTCTGTAAAGTACAACAGCACTAGTGTATCTGAAATTACTTTCCAACTAGAAACCTTAGCAGACTCAAATGCTGAAAACAGCACCAGCGTATCTGAAATTACTTCACAACTAGAAACCTTACAAGATTTAAATGCTGTAAAGCATAACAGCACCAGTGTATCTGAAATTACTTCACAACTAGAAACCTTACCAGACCTTTATACTGAAAAGCACAACAGCAACAGTGTATCTGAAATTACTTCACAACTAGAAACCTTAGCAGACTCAAATGCTGAAAACAGCACCAGCGTATCTGAAATTACTCCACAATTAGAAACCTTACAAGATTTAAATGCTGAAAAGCATAACAGCACCAGTGTATCTGAAATTACTTCACAACTAGAAACCTTACCAGACCTTTATACTGAAAAGCACAACAGCACCAGCGTATCTGAAATTACTCCACAATTAGAAACCTTACAAGATTTAAATGCTGAAAAGCATAACAGCACCAGTGTATCTGAAATTACTTCACAACTAGAAACCTTACCAGACCTTTATACTGAAAAGCACAACAGCACCAGGGTATCTGAAATTACTTCACAACTAGAAACCTTACAAGATTTAAGCTCATCGAATGAAATTTTACAAGATTTAAATTCTGTAAAGTACAACAGCACCAGTGTATCTGAAATTACTTCACAACTAGAAACCTTACCTGATTTATATGCTGAAAAGCACCATAGCACTAGTGTATCTGAAATTACTTCACAACTAGAAACCTTACAAGATTTAAATGCTGTAAAGCATAACAGCACCAGTGTATCTGAAATTACTTCACAACTAGAAACCTTACCAGACCTTTATACTGAAAAGCACAACAGCAACAGTGTATCTGAAATTACTTCACAACTAGAAACCTTAGCAGACTCAAATGCTGAAAACAGCACCAGCGTATCTGAAATTACTTCACAACTAGAAACCTTACAAGATTTAAATGCTGAAAAGCATAACAGCACCAGTGTATCTGAAATTACTTCACAACTAGAAACCTTACCAGACCTTTATACTGAAAAGCACAACAGCACCAGCGTATCTGAAATTACTCCACAATTAGAAACCTTACAAGATTTAAATGCTGAAAAGCATAACAGCACCAGTGTATCTGAAATTACTTCGCAACTAGAAACCTTACCAGACCTTTATACTGAAAATCACAACAGCAACAGTGTATCTGAAATTGAAGAGGCTTCCGTGGATAGGTTAGCTAACTTCATGGGGCACAACAAGGATATTCATAAGAATATTTACCGCATGTCGGTCCCAGTTGCTGAAATTACTTGCGTTTCTAAACTTTTTATGGCGGCTGTGGGTGACGATGAAGACGTGGAAGAAGAAAATGATTGCGCTGACGAAAATCCTGATCCAAATGTAATATCTTTAAACGAAAGTGTTGATACTTCTTGCTCGTCTAACAAAAAACGTAGAAGCAGTAAGTAAACCCATTGAAATAAAGAAGGAAGTGCGACATTCGAAATGTTTAAAAAGTTTATATGTAAATTTTAGTCTAAACAGAATGGCCTAGTTATACTCTTCACATAATGGTAAGCAGAGTTGGGCAAAATACATGCTTTGCTGTATTTGAAATACAAAATACTTCTTCCGCTTGTATTTCAAATACCAAATACTTTCAAGTCGAGTATTTCAAATACAAAATACAGTATTTTAGTATCTTTTATTTGAAATACAAAATACATTTATAACCATTAATCATGACCACAAGATTTTTAAAAGTTTAATCAGATAAGCAGCGTCTTGTTGAAGAATATATAAATCCTGCTAAAAAAAAACAATCTTTCTACAGGTCCTGATGAAAACAGACTGGTGTTAAATTTTATGAAAACAGTTATCTGCAAGGCACATTCAACAAGGTAAACCCTTTTTGTGTTCGAATGGTAGAATGTCAGAAAAATTTAATACAAAACTAAATTTTTATAACATAAAAATGTCAATTTGATTTTAATCAGCTGGGACCTTAATATTACCTGGTTAAATGTGTCTTGGTTCTCTGTATGTGCCTTGTATGTGAAAAACAAATTTAATTAAAAGTAAAGTAATATCAAGGCGAATCCCAAAATCGCCCTTTGCATTTCTTTTGTGTAGCCTTCACATAGTGATAAGCAAGGCACATTCAACCAGGTTATATTAAGAACCCAGCTGATTAAAATCAATTTGACATTTATACGAAATTAAAATAAATTTTATATTGAATTTTTAATTTTTCTGACATTCTACCGTTCAAACACAAAAAAAGAAAATGCAGAGGGCGAATTTTTTGAATTCGCCTTGAGTTTACCTTTTTGAATGTGCCTTGGTGATAAGGGTATATATCAGTTTGTCATTCCGTTTAAAATTTTTTTATTTCCCATTTGCGACCCCATAAAGTATATATATTCTGGATCCTTTTAGATAGGGAAGTTGATATAGCCATGTCCGTCTGTCAGTCTGTTAAAATCAAGTTTCCGGAGTCAAATAAAGTGATACGGACCAGTTATTAGTGTCAAACTTTTGTAAATATCCTGGAGACCATCGCTATTTAAAATTAGCAAAATCGGTTGACTATTGACCGAGATAAAAACGAAAAATCAAAATAACCCATTTTTTAGGACCAAATCCGTGCATACGTCCCTATATGTATATCTCAGTGAATATAGTCATTCTTGCCACAAAACTTGGCACGGATACTCTGAAAATACGGACCTCAAAAGGAAAAAGTTTTTTTCAGATAGGATCAAGGGAAGTGGTTTTTTGTCTGCAATTGCACAAATTTTGTCAAATTTTTTATGCGCTTAATCTTAAAAATTATAACAGCTATCGACCTACACTTTGGAGAAAAAATTTTTTGAGTGGGGGCAGGAGAAAGTCTAGCTCCCATACAAATAAACAATTTTTATGAAATTTTCGATACGCTATATTTTGGAAACTATGACAGCTAGCGACTTCTACTGTTCTACAAAAAGTAATTCGATGATAAGACCTACATTTTGGAAAAAAAGTTTGAAGAGGAGCAGGGGGACTAGAAGATCCCATAAAAATTAACAACTTTTATTAACCTTTTAATACGAATAATGTCGAAAACTTTTGTAACTGTCGACCTCAAATCTTCTTCATCTATTTCTATTATCCATACGAACGTTAAAATTTTGTAAAGTTTTCTATGGACTTTAAAACTGGCACAAGGTATTTTTATTGTATTATTTGCAGTACAAAAAACTCGGCTGGGTATATTAAAAGAGCAATGTGAAGGGTATATAAGATTCATCAGAGGCAAATATAGCGATCTTACTTGATGTGTTTAAAAGTGTGAATTTCAAAAAAAAATTTTAATTTTATACAAAATTTTATTTTTTTGACATTCATATTTATAAATATCCGCTTACATTCTGAAAATGAATTTGGAGAGGAGCAGGGGGACTGGAACTCCCTATATAACTTTAACAACTTCTTTGACCCGACGTCGGGGAACTACCCCTTGTCCTGTCCAAAATGTAGGTCTTATTGACCAAATTTGTAAGGGAGCTAACCCTGCCCCTACCCCAAATTATTTTTTCAAAATGTAGGTCGTATTGTTCAATTACTTTTTGCGACACATTTGAAGTCGATAGCTTTTATAGTTTCCGAGATATAGCGTTTCGAAAATTTCACTAAAATTGTTAATTTGTATGGGAGCTACCACTTGTTCACCCCCCACCCAAAAAATTTTTTCTTGAAAGCGTAGGTTTTCATTTCCAATTACTTTTTGTAGAACATTTGATTTCGATATTTGTTACAATTTCCGAGATATAGGGTTTGAAAATTTCATAAAAACTTTTAATGT
This sequence comes from Melanophora roralis, assembly GCA_963583895.1. NCBI lineage: Eukaryota > Metazoa > Arthropoda > Insecta > Diptera > Rhinophoridae > Melanophora > Melanophora roralis. The sequence continues at coordinate 55,006,051 of OY757188.1, forward strand.
GTATAGGAGCTCTACCTTATTCACCCCCCACCCAAAAAATTTTTTCTTGAAAGCGTTGGTTTTGTTGTCCAATTACATTTTGTTGAATATTTGATTTCAATATCTGTTATAGTTTCCGAGATAAAGCGTATCGAATATTTTATAACAATTGTCGATTTGTATGGGAGCTACCCCTTATTTTTGCCCCCACTCAAAAAAATTTTTCCTCAAAGCGTAGGCCTTCTTGCCCAATTACTTTTTGTAGAACATTTCATTTCGATATCTGTTATAGTTTCCGAGATATATCGTATCGAATATTTTATAATAATTGTCGATTTGTATGGGAGCTGCCCCTTTTTTTTGCCCCCACTCAAAAAAATTTTTCCTCAAAGCGTAGGCCTTCTTGCCCAATTACTTTTTGTAGAACATTTCATTTCGATATCTGTTATAGTTTCCGAGATATAGCGTATCGAATATTTTACAATGATTGTCGATTTGTATGGGAGCTACCCCTTTTTTTGCCCCCACTCAAAAAAATTTTTTTTCAAGCGTAGGCCTTCTTGCCCAATTACTTTTTGTAGAACATTTCATTTCGATATCTGTTATAGTTTCCGAGATATGGCGTATCGAATATTTTACAATAATTGTCGATTTCTATGGGAGCTACCCCTTTTTTTGCCCCCACTCAAAAAAATTTTTCCTCAAAGCGTAGGCCTTCTTGCCCAATTACTTTTTGTAGAACATTTCATTTCGATATCTGTTACAGTTTCCAAGATATATCGTATCGAATATTTTATAATAATTGTCGATTTGTATGGGAGCTACCCCTTTTTTTTGCCCCCACTCAAAAAAATTTTTCCTCAAAGCGTAGGCCTTCTTGCCCAATTACTTTTTGTAGAACATTTCATTTCGATATCTGTTATAGTTTCCGAGATATAGCGTATCGAATATATTACAATGATTGTCGGTTTGTATGGGAGCAACCCGTTTTTTTGCCCCCACTCAAAAAAATTTTTTTCAAGCGTAGGCCTTCTTGCCCAATTACTTTTTGTGGAACATTTCATTTCGATATCTGTTATAGTTTCCGAGATATGGCGTATCGAATATTTTACAATAATTGTCGATTTCTATCGGAGCTACCCCTTTTTTCGCCCCCACTCAAAAAAATTTTTCCTCAAAGCGTAGGCCTTCTTGCCCAATTACTTTTTGTAGAACATTTCATTTCGATATCTGTTATAGTTTCCGAGATATAGCGTATCGAATATTTTACAATAATTGTCGATTTGTATGGGAGCTACCCCTTTTTTTGCCCCCACTCAAAAAAATATTTCTTTAAAGTGTAGGTCTTTGCGTAGAACATTTTAAGTCAATAGCTGTTATAGCTAACGAGATATAGCGCATAAAATATTTCACCAAATTTGTGCAATTGTAGGAAAACTACCACTTCCCCTGATCCATTATTTAGGTGCCTACTTTAGGAGTATCTGTGCCAAGTTTTGTGGCAAGAATGACTTTACTTACTGAGATGTATAGGGAAATATGCACGAATTTTGTCCTAAAAAAATGGGTTATTTTGGGTTTTCGCTTATATCTGGGTCAATAGTGAACCGATTTTTCTGATTTTAAATAGCAATTGTCTGCAGGATATTTCTAACAGTTTGACACCAATAACTGCTTCGTATCTTTTTATTTGACTCCGAAAACTTGATTCCAACAGACGGACATGGCTATATCAACTTCCCCATCTATAATAAATTACAAACGGAATGGCACACTGATAAATACCCTTATCACTATGTGAAGGGTATAAAAACAGATAGAGTTTTGTAAATTGAGAACCGTAGGTTTTTGCTATGCAAAAGGTTCTGATACTATAAACATCTTAAGAAAATAACAAAATTATTTAAAATTTGTTAAGGTTTTTCTAAATTTTAGTTGGGCTTATAGTATGTATTCTTAAAACTATAGTTTGTGATGAGGTGTTTTTTTTAAGTTAACATACATACATATTTACATTCCTTTTTTTCAATATTAAAAAAGTTAAAAAAAATTGTAAAGTTAAGAAGGCAGAGTCCTGATGATATAATACCTTTTTTTTATTTAGCATCTCCATTTGGAAAAACCAAACGTTCTAGGTGGAACAACGAAGAAAAAGAGGCGATATTTTCGACATTCGGAGATCTAAAAGCGATAACAAAGCCTCCATCCTTACAGCAGTGCTTTGATGCCATTCGTCAAAACTCTGTTTTAAATAAACGGACCCCGCAACAAGTAAAGTCGTGGATCGACAATCAGCGCAGGTACAATTAAGTAAGTTGTTAAAAAAATTAAAGTAATAAGCTTCACCTAATTTGATTTCTTTCATTTCAGAAAAATGTTTAGAAATGTTTTAAAGTTTATGGCAACACTATCATTTTCCACATTAACGGTTCATATTTCAAACTGATGTAATACCCAGTTTCGTCTAAGTTTGTGCTCTAGGCTATGGATGTTCTCATATAACTACTATTTATTTACTTCCTTAAACAAATTTAAATGTATGTTTTTTTACAAAATAAAAAGCAATTAGTTGTTGTTTTTTTAAAAAAGTTTCTAGCGTTTTTGCTTATTATATAAAATATTCAAAAAGATTATTGAAATTTCTAACTTAAAAAGGTAGTCCTCGGAAATATTTTCACAAATTTGGTTGAGGTATGCTGACTATTTGGTGGGTGAAAGAACTAATGAAATTGAAATACACATACTTAAACCAACATACTTATATACTAATGAATGTGTTTTATTTTTGAGTAAGATAAATTCTAAATAAAAGTTTTAACGGTCGTAAGCAGTGTTGCAAGAATTAGTTTAGTTGGGTCAGATTTATTTGAGCTTAAAGTTTTTTCATATATAGAAACCTTATGAGTCCATAGCTTAAAAGATATGCAAGGCATTTTTCGTTTTAATTTTCCAATTTTCTATTATCCTATGCAACTCTTAAATTAGTTCAAATGAGTTAGATTGATGCATTTCAAAATTTTGCGAGAGTATTTTCGTTTAATATTTTTTTTTTTAATTATCAATTTTCCTCCATTCTATGCAACTTCTTAATTAGTAAATTTTAGTTAGATTGATGCAATTTCAAAATCGCTGTTTATATAAAAAATTTTATGGGTCCATAACTGGAAAGCTATGACCTTGCGAGAATTTTTTCGTTTAATATTTTCTTAATTATCAATTTTCTATTATCCTATGCAACTTTTTAATTAGTTTAGTTGAGTTAGGTTGATGCAACCTTAAAATCGCTGTTATATATAAAAATTTTATGGGTCCATAACTCGAAAGCTATGATCTTGCTAGAACTATTTTCGTTTAATATTTTCTCCATTTTTCTTAATTATCAATTTTCTATTATCCTATGCAACTTCTTTATTAGTTTAGTTGAGTTGGGTTGATGCAACCTTAAAATCGCTGTTTTATATAAAAATTTATAGGTCCATAACTCGAAAGCTATGATCTTGCTAGAACTATTTTCGTTTAATATTTTCTTCATTTTTCTTAATTATCAATTTTCTATTATCCTATGCAACTTCTTTATTAGTTTAGTTGAGTTAGGTTGATGCAACCTTAAAATCGCTGTTTTATATAAAAATTTAATGGGTCCATAACTCGAAAGCTATGATCTTGCTAGAACTATTTTCGTTTAATATTTTCTTCATTTCTCTTAATTATCAATTTTCTATTATCCTATGCAACTTTTTAATTTGTTTAGTTGAGTTAGGTTGATGCAACCTTAAAATCGCTGTTTTATATAAAAATTTTATGGGTCCATAACTCGAAAGCTATGATCTTGCTAGAACTATTTTCGTTTAATATTTTCTTCATTTTTCTTAATTATCAATTTTCTATTATCCTATGCAACTTTTTAATTAGTTTAGTTGAGTTGAGTTAGGTTGATGCAACCTTAAAATCGCTGTTATATATAAAAATTTTATGGGTCCATAACTCGAAAGCTATGATCTTGCTAGAACTATTTTCGTTTAATATTTTCTTCATTTTTCTTAATTATCAATTTTCTATTATCCTATGCAACTTTTTAATTAGTTTAGTTGAGTTAGGTTGATGCAACCTTAAAATCGCTGTTTTATATAAAAATTTTATGGGTCCATAACTCGAAAGCTATGATCTTGCTAGAACTATTTTCGTTTAATATTTTCTCCATTTTTCTTAATTATCAATTTTCTATTATCCTATGCAACTTCTTTATTAGTTTAGTTGAGTTAGGTTGATGCAACCTTAAAATCGCTGTTTTATATAAAAATTTAATGGGTCCATAACTCGAAAGCTATGATCTTGCTAGAACTATTTTCGTTTAATATTTTCTTCATTTCTCTTAATTATCAATTTTCTATTATCCTATGCAACTTCTTTATTAGTTTAGTTGAGTTAGGTTGATGCAACCTTAAAATCGCTGTTTTATATAAAAATTTTATGGGTCCATAACTCGAAAGCTATGATCTTGCCAGAACTATTTTCGTTTAATATTTTCTCCATTTTTCTTAATTATCAATTTTCTATTATTCTATGAAACTTTTTAATTAGTTTAGTTGAGTTAGGTTGATGCAACCTTAAAATCGCTGTTTTATATAAAAATTTAATGGGTCCATAACTCGAAAGCTATGATCTTGCTAGAACTATTTTCGTTTAATATTTTCTTCATTTTTCTTAATTATCAATTTTCTATTATCCTATGCAACTTCTTTATTAGTTTAGTTGAGTTAGGTTGATGCAACCTTAAAATCGCTGTTTTATATAAAAATTTAATGGGTCCATAACTCGAAAGCTATGATCTTGCTAGAACTATTTTCGTTTAATATTTTCTTCATTTTTCTTAATTATCAATTTTCTATTATCCTATGCAACTTTTTAATTAGTTTAGTTGAGTTGGGTTGATGCAACCTTAAAATCGCTGTTTTATATAAAAATTTATAGGTCCATAACTCGAAAGCTATGATCTTGCTAGAACTATTTTCGTTTAATATTTTCTTCATTTTTCTTAATTATCAATTTTCTATTATCCTATGCAACTTCTTTATTAGTTTAGTTGAGTTAGGTTGATGCAACCTTAAAATCGCTGTTTTATATAAAAATTTAATGGGTCCATAACTCGAAAGCTATGATCTTGCTAGAACTATTTTCGTTTAATATTTTCTTCATTTCTCTTAATTATCAATTTTCTATTATCCTATGCAACTTTTTAATTTGTTTAGTTGAGTTAGGTTGATGCAACCTTAAAATCGCTGTTTTATATAAAAATTTTATGGGTCCATAACTCGAAAGCTATGATCTTGCTAGAACTATTTTCGTTTAATATTTTCTTCATTTTTCTTAATTATCAATTTTCTATTATCCTATGCAACTTTTTAATTAGTTTAGTTGAGTTGAGTTAGGTTGATGCAACCTTAAAATCGCTGTTATATATAAAAATTTTATGGGTCCATAACTCGAAAGCTATGATCTTGCTAGAACTATTTTCGTTTAATATTTTCTTCATTTTTCTTAATTATCAATTTTCTATTATCCTATGCAACTTTTTAATTAGTTTAGTTGAGTTAGGTTGATGCAACCTTAAAATCGCTGTTTTATATAAAAATTTTATGGGTCCATAACTCGAAAGCTATGATCTTGCTAGAACTATTTTCGTTTAATATTTTCTCCATTTTTCTTAATTATCAATTTTCTATTATCCTATGCAACTTCTTTATTAGTTTAGTTGAGTTAGGTTGATGCAACCTTAAAATCGCTGTTTTATATAAAAATTTAATGGGTCCATAACTCGAAAGCTATGATCTTGCTAGAACTATTTTCGTTTAATATTTTCTTCATTTCTCTTAATTATCAATTTTCTATTATCCTATGCAACTTCTTTATTAGTTTAGTTGAGTTAGGTTGATGCAACCTTAAAATCGCTGTTTTATATAAAAATTTTATGGGTCCATAACTCGAAAGCTATGATCTTGCCAGAACTATTTTCGTTTAATATTTTCTCCATTTTTCTTAATTATCAATTTTCTATTATTCTATGAAACTTTTTAATTAGTTTAGTTGAGTTAGGTTGATGCAACCTTAAAATCGCTGTTTTATATAAAAATTTAATGGGTCCATAACTCGAAAGCTATGATCTTGCTAGAACTATTTTCGTTTAATATTTTCTTCATTTTTCTTAATTATCAATTTTCTATTATCCTATGCAACTTCTTTATTAGTTTAGTTGAGTTAGGTTGATGCAACCTTAAAATCGCTGTTTTATATAAAAATTTAATGGGTCCATAACTCGAAAGCTATGATCTTGCTAGAACTATTTTCGTTTAATATTTTCTTCATTTTTCTTAATTATCAATTTTCTATTATCCTATGCAACTTTTTAATTAGTTTAGTTGAGTTAGGTTGATGCAACCTTAAAATCGCTGTTTTATATAAAAATTTAATGGGTCCATAACTCGAAAGCTATGATCTTGCTAGAACTATTTTCGTTTAATATTTTCTTCATTTTTCTTAATTATCAATTTTCTATTATCCTCTGAAACTTTTTAATTAGTTTAGTTGAGTTAGGTTGATGCAACCTTAAAATCGCTGTTTTATATAAAAATTTTATGGGTCCATAACTCGAAAGCTATGATCTTGCTAGAACTATTTTCGTTTAATATTTTCTCCATTTTTCTTAATTATCAATTTTCTATTATTCTATGAAACTTTTTAATTTGTTTAGTTGAGTTAGGTTGATGCAACCTTAAAATCGCTGTTTTATATAAAAATTTTATGGGTCCATAACTCGAAAGCTATGATCTTGCTAGAACTATTTTCGTTTAATATTTTCTCCATTTTTCTTAATTATCAATTTTCTATTATCCTATGCAACTTCTTTATTAGTTTAGTTGAGTTAGGTTGATGCAACCTTAAAATCGCTGTTTTATATAAAAATTTTATGGGTCCATAACTCGAAAGCTATGATCTTGCTAGAACTATTTTCGTTTAATATTTTCTTCATTTTTCTTAATTATCAATTTTCTATTATCCTATGCAACTTCTTTATTAGTTTAGTTGAGTTAGGTTGATGCAACCTTAAAATCGCTGTTTTATATAAAAATTTTATGGGTCCATAACTCGAAAGCTATGATCTTGCTAGAACTATTTTCGTTTAATATTTTCTTCATTTTTCTTAATTATCAATTTTCTATTATCCTATGCAACTTTTTAATTAGTTTAGTTGAGTTAGGTTGATGCAACCTTAAAATCGCTGTTTTATATAAAAATTTAATGGGTCCATAACTCGAAAGCTATGATCTTGCTAGAACTATTTTCGTTTAATATTTTCTTCATTTCTCTTAATTATCAATTTTCTATTATCCTATGCAACTTCTTTATTAGTTTAGTTGAATTAGGTTGATAAAACCTTAAAATCGCTGTTTTATATAAAAATTTTATGGGTCCATAACTCGAAAGCTATGATCTTGCTAGAACTATTTTCGTTTAATATTTTCTTCATTTTTCTTAATTATCAATTTTCTATTATCCTATGCAACTTCTTTATTAGTTTAGTTGAGTTAGGTTGATGCAACCTTAAAATCGCTGTTTTATATAAAAATTTTATGGGTCCATAACTCGAAAGCTATGATCTTGCTAGAACTATTTTCGTTTAATATTTTTTTCATTTTTCTTAATTATCAATTTTCTATTATCCTATGCAACTTTTTAATTAGTTTAGTTGAGTTAGGTTGATGCAACCTTAAAATCGCTGTTTTATATAAAAATTTTATGGGTCCATAACTCGAAAGCTATGATCTTGCTAGAACTATTTTCGTTTAATATTTTCTCCATTTTTCTTAATTATCAATTTTCTATTATCCTATGAAACTTCTTTATTAGTTTAGTTGAGCTAGGTTGATGCAACCTTAAAATCGCTGTTTTATATAAAAATTTAATGGGTCCATAACTCGAAAGCTATGATCTTGCTAGAACTATTTTCGTTTAATATTTTCTTCATTTTTCTTAATTATCAATTTTCTATTATCCTATGCAACTTCTTTATTAGTTTAGTTGAGTTAGGTTGATGCAACCTTAAAATCGCTGTTTTATATAAAAATTTTATGGGTCCATAACTCGAAAGCTATGATCTTGCTAGAACTATTTTCGTTTAATATTTTCTTCATTTTTCTTAATTATCAATTTTCTATTATCCTATGCAACTTCTTTATTAGTTTAGTTGAGTTAGGTTGATGCAACCTTAAAATCGCTGTTTTATATAAAAATTTTATGGGTCCATAACTCGAAAGCTATGATCTTGCTAGAACTATTTTCGTTTAATATTTTCTTCATTTTTCTTAATTATCAATTTTCTATTATCCTATGCAACTTCTTTATTAGTTTAGTTGAGTTAGGTTGATGCAACCTTAAAATCGCTGTTTTATATAAAAATTTTATGGGTCCATAACTCGAAAGCTATGATCTTGCTAGAACTATTTTCGTTTAATATTTTCTTCATTTATCTTAATTATCAATTTTCTATTATCCTATGCAACTTCTTTATTAGTTTAGTTGAGTTAGGTTGATGCAACCTTAAAATCGCTGTTTTATATAAAAATTTTATGGGTCCATAACTCGAAAGCTATGATCTTGCTAGAACTATTTTCGTTTAATATTTTCTTCATTTTTCTTAATTATCAATTTTCTATTATCCTATGCAACTTCTTTATTAGTTTAGTTGAGTTAGGTTGATGCAACCTTAAAATCGCTGTTTTATATAAAAATTTTATGGGTCCATAACTCGAAAGCTATGATCTTGCTAGAACTATTTTCGTTTAATATTTTCTTCATTTATCTTAATTATCAATTTTCTATTATCCTATGCAACTTCTTTATTAGTTTAGTTGAGTTAGGTTGATGCAACCTTAAAATCGCTGTTTTATATAAAAATTTTATGGGTCCATAACTCGAAAGCTATGATCTTGCTAGAACTATTTTCGTTTAATATTTTCTTCATTTTTCTTAATTATCAATTTTCTATTATCCTATGCAACTTCTTTATTAGTTTAGTTGAGTTAGGTTGATGCAACCTTAAAATCGCTGTTTTATATAAAAATTTTATGGGTCCATAACTCGAAAGCTATGATCTTGCTAGAACTATTTTCGTTTAATATTTTCTTCATTTATCTTAATTATCAATTTTCTATTATCCTATGCAACTTCTTTATTAGTTTAGTTGAGTTAGGTTGATGCAACCTTAAAATCGCTGTTTTATATAAAAATTTTATGGGTCCATAACTCGAAAGCTATGATCTTGCTAGAACTATTTTCGTTTAATATTTTCTTCATTTTTCTTAATTATCAATTTTCTATTATCCTATGCAACTTCTTTATTAGTTTAGTTGAGTTAGGTTGATGCAACCTTAAAATCGCTGTTTTATATAAAAATTTTATGGGTCCATAACTCGAAAGCTATGATCTTGCTAGAACTATTTTCGTTTAATATTTTCTTCATTTATCTTAATTATCAATTTTCTATTATCCTATGCAACTTCTTTATTAGTTTAGTTGAGTTAGGTTGATGCAACCTTAAAATCGCTGTTTTATATAAAAATTTTATGGGTCCATAACTCGAAAGCTATGATCTTGCTAGAACTATTTTCGTTTAATATTTTCTTCATTTTTCTTAATTATCAATTTTCTATTATCCTATGCAACTTCTTTATTAGTTTAGTTGAGTTAGGTTGATGCAACCTTAAAATCGCTGTTTTATATAAAAATTTTATGGGTCCATAACTCGAAAGCTATGATCTTGCTAGAACTATTTTCGTTTAATATTTTCTTCATTTTTCTTAATTATCAATTTTCTATTATCCTATGAAACTTTTTAATTAGTTTGGTTGAGTTAGGATGATGCAACCTTAAAATCGCTGTTTTATATAAAAATTTTATGGGTCCATAACTCGAAAGCTATGATCTTGCTAGAACTATTTTCGTTTAATATTTTCTTCATTTATCTTAATTATCAATTTTCTATTATCCTATGCAACTTCTTTATTAGTTTAGTTGAGTTAGGTTGATGCAACCTTAAAATCGCTGTTTTATATAAAAATTTTATGGGTCCATAACTCGAAAGCTATGATCTTGCTAGAACTATTTTCGTTTAATATTTTCTTCATTTTTCTTAATTATCAATTTTCTATTATCCTATGCAACTTCTTTATTAGTTTAGTTGAGTTAGGTTGATGCAACCTTAAAATCGCTGTTTTATATAAAAATTTTATGGGTCCATAACTCGAAAGCTATGATCTTGCTAGAACTATTTTCGTTTAATATTTTCTTCATTTTTCTTAATTATCAATTTTCTATTATCCTATGCAACTTTTTAATTAGTTTAGTTGAGTTGAGTTAGGTTGATGCAACCTTAAAATCGCTGTTATATATAAAAATTTTATGGGTCCATAACTCGAAAGCTATGATCTTGCTAGAACTATTTTCGTTTAATATTTTCTTCATTTTTCTTAATTATCAATTTTCTATTATCCTATGCAACTTTTTAATTAGTTTAGTTGAGTTAGGTTGATGCAACCTTAAAATCGCTGTTTTATATAAAAATTTTATGGGTCCATAACTCGAAAGCTATGATCTTGCTAGAACTATTTTCGTTTAATATTTTCTCCATTTTTCTTAATTATCAATTTTCTATTATCCTATGCAACTTCTTTATTAGTTTAGTTGAGTTAGGTTGATGCAACCTTAAAATCGCTGTTTTATATAAAAATTTAATGGGTCCATAACTCGAAAGCTATGATCTTGCTAGAACTATTTTCGTTTAATATTTTCTTCATTTCTCTTAATTATCAATTTTCTATTATCCTATGCAACTTCTTTATTAGTTTAGTTGAGTTAGGTTGATGCAACCTTAAAATCGCTGTTTTATATAAAAATTTTATGGGTCCATAACTCGAAAGCTATGATCTTGCCAGAACTATTTTCGTTTAATATTTTCTCCATTTTTCTTAATTATCAATTTTCTATTATTCTATGAAACTTTTTAATTAGTTTAGTTGAGTTAGGTTGATGCAACCTTAAAATCGCTGTTTTATATAAAAATTTAATGGGTCCATAACTCGAAAGCTATGATCTTGCTAGAACTATTTTCGTTTAATATTTTCTTCATTTTTCTTAATTATCAATTTTCTATTATCCTATGCAACTTCTTTATTAGTTTAGTTGAGTTAGGTTGATGCAACCTTAAAATCGCTGTTTTATATAAAAATTTAATGGGTCCATAACTCGAAAGCTATGATCTTGCTAGAACTATTTTCGTTTAATATTTTCTTCATTTTTCTTAATTATCAATTTTCTATTATCCTATGCAACTTCTTTATTAGTTTAGTTGAGTTAGGTTGATGCAACCTTAAAATCGCTGTTTTATATAAAAATTTTATGGGTCCATAACTCGAAAGCTATGATCTTGCTAGAACTATTTTCGTTTAATATTTTCTTCATTTATCTTAATTATCAATTTTCTATTATCCTATGCAACTTCTTTATTAGTTTAGTTGAGTTAGGTTGATGCAACCTTAAAATCGCTGTTTTATATAAAAATTTTATGGGTCCATAACTCGAAAGCTATGATCTTGCTAGAACTATTTTCGTTTAATATTTTCTTCATTTTTCTTAATTATCAATTTTCTATTATCCTATGCAACTTCTTTATTAGTTTAGTTGAGTTAGGTTGATGCAACCTTAAAATCGCTGTTTTATATAAAAATTTTATGGGTCCATAACTCGAAAGCTATGATCTTGCTAGAACTATTTTCGTTTAATATTTTCTTCATTTATCTTAATTATCAATTTTCTATTATCCTATGCAACTTCTTTATTAGTTTAGTTGAGTTAGGTTGATGCAACCTTAAAATCGCTGTTTTATATAAAAATTTTATGGGTCCATAACTCGAAAGCTATGATCTTGCTAGAACTATTTTCGTTTAATATTTTCTTCATTTATCTTAATTATCAATTTTCTATTATCCTATGCAACTTCTTTATTAGTTTAGTTGAGTTAGGTTGATGCAACCTTAAAATCGCTGTTTTATATAAAAATTTTATGGGTCCATAACTCGAAAGCTATGATCTTGCTAGAACTATTTTCGTTTAATATTTTCTTCATTTTTCTTAATTATCAATTTTCTATTATCCTATGCAACTTCTTTATTAGTTTAGTTGAGTTAGGTTGATGCAACCTTAAAATCGCTGTTTTATATAAAAATTTTATGGGTCCATAACTCGAAAGCTATGATCTTGCTAGAACTATTTTCGTTTAATATTTTCTTCATTTATCTTAATTATCAATTTTCTATTATCCTATGCAACTTCTTTATTAGTTTAGTTGAGTTAGGTTGATGCAACCTTAAAATCGCTGTTTTATATAAAAATTTTATGGGTCCATAACTCGAAAGCTATGATCTTGCTAGAACTATTTTCGTTTAATATTTTCTTCATTTATCTTAATTATCAATTTTCTATTATCCTATGCAACTTCTTTATTAGTTTAGTTGAGTTAGGTTGATGCAACCTTAAAATCGCTGTTTTATATAAAAATTTTATGGGTCCATAACTCGAAAGCTATGATCTTGCTAGAACTATTTTCGTTTAATATTTTCTTCATTTTTCTTAATTATCAATTTTCTATTATCCTATGCAACTTCTTTATTAGTTTAGTTGAGTTAGGTTGATGCAACCTTAAAATCGCTGTTTTATATAAAAATTTTATGGGTCCATAACTCGAAAGCTATGATCTTGCTAGAACTATTTTCGTTTAATATTTTCTTCATTTATCTTAATTATCAATTTTCTATTATCCTATGCAACTTCTTTATTAGTTTAGTTGAGTTAGGTTGATGCAACCTTAAAATCGCTGTTTTATATAAAAATTTTATGGGTCCATAACTCGAAAGCTATGATCTTGCTAGAACTATTTTCGTTTAATATTTTCTTCATTTATCTTAATTATCAATTTTCTATTATCCTATGCAACTTCTTTATTAGTTTAGTTGAGTTAGGTTGATGCAACCTTAAAATCGCTGTTTTATATAAAAATTTTATGGGTCCATAACTCGAAAGCTATGATCTTGCTAGAACTATTTTCGTTTAATATTTTCTTCATTTTTCTTAATTATCAATTTTCTATTATCCTATGCAACTTCTTTATTAGTTTAGTTGAGTTAGGTTGATGCAACCTTAAAATCGCTGTTTTATATAAAAATTTTATGGGTCCATAACTCGAAAGCTATGATCTTGCTAGAACTATTTTCGTTTAATATTTTCTTCATTTATCTTAATTATCAATTTTCTATTATCCTATGCAACTTCTTTATTAGTTTAGTTGAGTTAGGTTGATGCAACCTTAAAATCGCTGTTTTATATAAAAATTTTATGGGTCCATAACTCGAAAGCTATGATCTTGCTAGAACTATTTTCGTTTAATATTTTCTTCATTTATCTTAATTATCAATTTTCTATTATCCTATGCAACTTCTTTATTAGTTTAGTTGAGTTAGGTTGATGCAACCTTAAAATCGCTGTTTTATATAAAAATTTTATGGGTCCATAACTCGAAAGCTATGATCTTGCTAGAACTATTTTCGTTTAATATTTTCTTCATTTATCTTAATTATCAATTTTCTATTATCCTATGCAACTTCTTTATTAGTTTAGTTGAGTTAGGTTGATGCAACCTTAAAATCGCTGTTTTATATAAAAATTTTATGGGTCCATAACTCGAAAGCTATGATCTTGCTAGAACTATTTTCGTTTAATATTTTCTTCATTTATCTTAATTATCAATTTTCTATTATCCTATGCAACTTCTTTATTAGTTTAGTTGAGTTAGGTTGATGCAACCTTAAAATCGCTGTTTTATATAAAAATTTTATGGGTCCATAACTCGAAAGCTATGATCTTGCTAGAACTATTTTCGTTTAATATTTTCTTCATTTTTCTTAATTATCAATTTTCTATTATCCTATGCAACTTCTTTATTAGTTTAGTTGAGTTAGGTTGATGCAACCTTAAAATCGCTGTTTTATATAAAAATTTTATGGGTCCATAACTCGAAAGCTATGATCTTGCTAGAACTATTTTCGTTTAATATTTTCTTCATTTATCTTAATTATCAATTTTCTATTATCCTATGCAACTTCTTTATTAGTTTAGTTGAGTTAGGTTGATGCAACCTTAAAATCGCTGTTTTATATAAAAATTTTATGGGTCCATAACTCGAAAGCTATGATCTTGCTAGAACTATTTTCGTTTAATATTTTCTTCATTTATCTTAATTATCAATTTTCTATTATCCTATGCAACTTCTTTATTAGTTTAGTTGAGTTAGGTTGATGCAACCTTAAAATCGCTGTTTTATATAAAAATTTTATGGGTCCATAACTCGAAAGCTATGATCTTGCTAGAACTATTTTCGTTTAATATTTTCTTCATTTTTCTTAATTATCAATTTTCTATTATCCTATGCAACTTCTTTATTAGTTTAGTTGAGTTAGGTTGATGCAACCTTAAAATCGCTGTTTTATATAAAAATTTTATGGGTCCATAACTCGAAAGCTATGATCTTGCTAGAACTATTTTCGTTTAATATTTTCTTCATTTATCTTAATTATCAATTTTCTATTATCCTATGCAACTTCTTTATTAGTTTAGTTGAGTTAGGTTGATGCAACCTTAAAATCGCTGTTTTATATAAAAATTTTATGGGTCCATAACTCGAAAGCTATGATCTTGCTAGAACTATTTTCGTTTAATATTTTCTTCATTTATCTTAATTATCAATTTTCTATTATCCTATGCAACTTCTTTATTAGTTTAGTTGAGTTAGGTTGATGCAACCTTAAAATCGCTGTTTTATATAAAAATTTTATGGGTCCATAACTCGAAAGCTATGATCTTGCTAGAACTATTTTCGTTTAATATTTTCTTCATTTTTCTTAATTATCAATTTTCTATTATCCTATGCAACTTCTTTATTAGTTTAGTTGAGTTAGGTTGATGCAACCTTAAAATCGCTGTTTTATATAAAAATTTTATGGGTCCATAACTCGAAAGCTATGATCTTGCTAGAACTATTTTCGTTTAATATTTTCTTCATTTATCTTAATTATCAATTTTCTATTATCCTATGCAACTTCTTTATTAGTTTAGTTGAGTTAGGTTGATGCAACCTTAAAATCGCTGTTTTATATAAAAATTTTATGGGTCCATAACTCGAAAGCTATGATCTTGCTAGAACTATTTTCGTTTAATATTTTCTTCATTTATCTTAATTATCAATTTTCTATTATCCTATGCAACTTCTTTATTAGTTTAGTTGAGTTAGGTTGATGCAACCTTAAAATCGCTGTTTTATATAAAAATTTTATGGGTCCATAACTCGAAAGCTATGATCTTGCTAGAACTATTTTCGTTTAATATTTTCTTCATTTTTCTTAATTATCAATTTTCTATTATCCTATGCAACTTCTTTATTAGTTTAGTTGAGTTAGGTTGATGCAACCTTAAAATCGCTGTTTTATATAAAAATTTTATGGGTCCATAACTCGAAAGCTATGATCTTGCTAGAACTATTTTCGTTTAATATTTTCTTCATTTATCTTAATTATCAATTTTCTATTATCCTATGCAACTTCTTTATTAGTTTAGTTGAGTTAGGTTGATGCAACCTTAAAATCGCTGTTTTATATAAAAATTTTATGGGTCCATAACTCGAAAGCTATGATCTTGCTAGAACTATTTTCGTTTAATATTTTCTTCATTTTTCTTAATTATCAATTTTCTATTATCCTATGCAACTTCTTTATTAGTTTAGTTGAGTTAGGTTGATGCAACCTTAAAATCGCTGTTTTATATAAAAATTTTATGGGTCCATAACTCGAAAGCTATGATCTTGCTAGAACTATTTTCGTTTAATATTTTCTTCATTTATCTTAATTATCAATTTTCTATTATCCTATGCAACTTCTTTATTAGTTTAGTTGAGTTAGGTTGATGCAACCTTAAAATCGCTGTTTTATATAAAAATTTTATGGGTCCATAACTCGAAAGCTATGATCTTGCTAGAACTATTTTCGTTTAATATTTTCTTCATTTTTCTTAATTATCAATTTTCTATTATCCTATGCAACTTCTTTATTAGTTTAGTTGAGTTAGGTTGATGCAACCTTAAAATCGCTGTTTTATATAAAAATTTTATGGGTCCATAACTCGAAAGCTATGATCTTGCTAGAACTATTTTCGTTTAATATTTTCTTCATTTTTCTTAATTATCAATTTTCTATTATCCTATGAAACTTTTTAATTAGTTTGGTTGAGTTAGGTTGATGCAACCTTAAAATCGCTGTTTTATATAAAAATTTTATGGGTCCATAACTCGAAAGCTATGATCTTGCTAGAATTATTTTCGTTTAATATTTTCTCCATTTTTCTTAATTATCAATTTTCTATTATCCTATGAAACTTTTTAATTAGTTTAGTTGAGTTAGGTTGATGCAACCTTAAAATCGCTGTTTTATATAAAAATATAATGGGTCCATAACTCGAAAGCTATGATCTTGCTTGAACTATTTTCGTTTAATATTTTCTTCATTTATCTTAATTATCAATTTTCTATTATCCTATGCAACTTCTTTATTAGTTTAGTTGAGTTAGGTTGATGCAACCTTAAAATCGCTGTTTTATATAAAAATTTTATGGGTCCATAACTCGAAAGCTATGATCTTGCTAGAACTATTTTCGTTTAATATTTTCTTCATTTATCTTAATTATCAATTTTCTATTATCCTATGCAACTTCTTTATTAGTTTAGTTGAGTTAGGTTGATGCAACCTTAAAATCGCTGTTTTATATAAAAATTTTATGGGTCCATAACTCGAAAGCTATGATCTTGCTAGAACTATTTTCGTTTAATATTTTCTTCATTTTTCTTAATTATCAATTTTCTATTATCCTATGCAACTTCTTTATTAGTTTAGTTGAGTTAGGTTGATGCAACCTTAAAATCGCTGTTTTATATAAAAATTTTATGGGTCCATAACTCGAAAGCTATGATCTTGCTAGAACTATTTTCGTTTAATATTTTCTTCATTTTTCTTAATTATCAATTTTCTATTATCCTATGAAACTTTTTAATTAGTTTGGTTGAGTTAGGTTGATGCAACCTTAAAATCGCTGTTTTATATAAAAATTTTATGGGTCCATAACTCGAAAGCTATGATCTTGCTAGAATTATTTTCGTTTAATA
Organism: Melanophora roralis; assembly: GCA_963583895.1. Taxonomy (NCBI): domain Eukaryota; kingdom Metazoa; phylum Arthropoda; class Insecta; order Diptera; family Rhinophoridae; genus Melanophora; species Melanophora roralis. The sequence continues at coordinate 55,023,344 of OY757188.1, forward strand.
TTTTCTCCATTTTTCTTAATTATCAATTTTCTATTATCCTATGAAACTTTTTAATTAGTTTAGTTGAGTTAGGTTGATGCAACCTTAAAATCGCTGTTTTATATAAAAATATAATGGGTCCATAACTCGAAAGCTATGATCTTGCTTGAACTATTTTCGTTTAATATTTTCTTCATTTTTCTTAATTATCAATTTTCTATTATCCTATGAAACTTCTTTATTAGTTTAGTTGAGCTAGGTTGATGCAACCCTAAAATCGCTGTTTTATATAAAAATTTTATGGGTCCATAACTCGAAAGCTATGATCTTGCTAGAACTATTTTCGTTTAATATTTTCTCCATTTTTCTTAATTATCAATTTTCTATTATTCTATGAAACTTTTTAATTTGTTTAGTTGAGTTAGGTTGATGCAACCTTAAAATCGCTGTTTTATATAAAAATTTTATGGGTCCATAACTCGAAAGCAATGATCTTGCGATAAATTTTTTGCTTAATAGCTTTTTCTTCATTATTATTTTTCTCTCTTCCTATGCAACTTTTTAAGTTGAGTAAGATTGATCGCAATTTAAAAATTGCTGTTTCATATCAAAATTTTATGGGTCCATAACTCGAAAGCTATTGTCTTGCGAGAATTTTTTTGTTTAATATTTTCTTCTTGTTTTCTTAATTTTCATTTTCTATCATCCTATGCAACTTTTTATTTAGTTTAGTTGAGTTAGATTGATGCAAGGACGATAGCGTCTAACCCCTAGTCTTTGGGAGCGACACCTGAACATTTTTGGATACCTCTTATGGCCTACTAATAAAGAAAATATGTCACATTTGAAAAATTTTATTGTAAAAACTTTTACCATTTTCTATGGTATTTTTGATAACAAACATATATTGCCCTACCTTAAGGTAATTGTACCAATTACCCTAAGGTAATTGTACCATGGCACCATATTAAAATACTCAAAACAGGTTAACAATACAAGATAGTGCTAATAACACATCACCAACGCCCATATGAAAATTTGGCATTAAAGTTGCTAGGAAAACGTTTAATATTATGAAATTCAAATATAAATACCATTAGAGAAACAAATTGTATGCAGCTTTAGAGCTTAATTTATTAAATTATCTTTTTATTTTTTTATTTAGCTGTTTTAGCAAGGCAAACTTAATAATTAAAAGCTGATCCTGTGCTACTACCTTTTAAATGCTATTTTCTCTAGTACAAAAGCTAAAGTTCAATGGCTACTTAAAAAAACATGACGGCGGCGTTAAGTTTTTATATAAAAATGTAAAAGATCTGGCAATAATTTTTTTCATAAATGTAGGGAGTTCTTTGAGGACATGGCCTCAAAGAATACGCAATATATATGAGTGTCCTCAAAGGACACGGAACATACTTAAAGCGTTATTTTTCTAAAAATAATAAACTTTAAGTAAAAAAAAAAAAATACGGGTATAATATTTTTTTATTTTTTATCAGAATTTATCAAAAAAAGTTAAAAATTTTTGTGTCCCCAAACGACACGCGTGACATATATATATATATATATATATATATATATATATATACATATATTTTGTTATTGTAAAGCCCACATAAAAAAAGATGCTGATATGCTCTTTTAAAAATTTAAATTTCGAAATTTTTCATGACTTTGGTCTAGTTTATTTGAATTGTCGGATCAAATTCATATGCGATGTTTTTGATTTTTTTTTTTTGTAAGATACACAAATAAAACATGGCAAAATATTTAGCCAATTTATTATTACACAATTTTTAATTTGACAATTGGAAAAGTTTAAACTTTCGGCTATTTTTGTCAGAAAAGGAACCTTCATTCTTTTTTCTTAAAAAAACTTTCTTAACGAATTCATAACAACTTTATATTTTTCCAAATGTTACTTTAAAATGCGTTTTTTTTAAATAAATAACTCCTTATTAGTTCTAATATAGTTAAATTGGGTCCTACGAAATTCGACCTAGTTTCCAAAAAAAATTTCAAGGCTAGGATTAAAAATTAAAATCCGATACCGGAAGCTCCGCGATATATCAAAGTATTTGTTAAAGATTTCAGCCCTAGGCCAACTGTAGCCGTTATAGAAATTATGGGATACTTTTATTTAATTTTTTTTTTTTCAGATTTATTTTTATTATTAAATGCAGGTACGCACAAAACCAATTTTAACCAATTTTGAGGAAATTTAGGTTAACAGACGCATCACACTTTTCCTTATAAAAAAAAGCCAATTTTTTCTGAAATTTTAAGGCCGTGAATTAAAAACAGTTTTTAAAGCCCAAATTTTTACTTTCAAATCAGTAAGGTATTTTATTAGTTTTAACTCAATTGTGGGCGGTATGGTAAAGATACTAAATATATGTCAGTTTTGGGATTTTTGTTAGGTTTTTTTTTTCTTAATTTTGTCATTTTTTCTCATTTGGTTTTTTATTGTAATTAAAATACGAGTAATTGGTCGTGTAAGTAACAACACATTTAACTTAAGAACGGCTGGACTGATTTTAATTAAACTTGAAAAAAAGACGTACCCGATATCTCGGAAGACGCTACAGGCTAATTTTTGGGAAACTTTGATTAAACGAGGCACCTTCCATACAAATTGAACAGTTTTTTCCTATACCTCAATAACTATTATAGCTGGTCTCCAAACTTCGTATAAGTCAATTAATTATTGAGATGCATAATGAAGCTGTGCATGGGCGGGAAGATATTAATGGGTGTGGCACCTACCATACAACGAATTTAGTTTCTTAATACTGTAGTAGCTAGTCTCCAAGCTTTTTGTGGGTGTTAATAATGCTAATGTGCATAACTGAGGTGTTTTTTGCGGAAATGAATTAATGGGCGTGGCACCTCCCATACAAAGAAAATCGTTTTTTAATACATGTATCTCAATAGATGTATTAGCTGAAGTATCCAAACTTTGTGTGGGTGTGTAGAATGTTAATGTGCAAAATAGAGCTGTGTACAGGCATGAAGTGAATAATGGGCGTGGCTTCTCTCTTACAAGTTTGTTATGCAAATCTCTATAACTGTAGTAGCTGATGTTTCAAAACTTTTTGTGGGAGTTAAAGTGCATAGTTAAGCTAGTTAAGCGTTGCACCTCCCAGACAACAAAAATAGTTTTTTGTTTATATCTCAATACCTGTAACAGCTAACGTTTCAAAATTGTATATGGGTGTTTACAAATTCGATATGCATAATTGAGCTTATTATGAGCAACAAGAGAATAATGTGCATGGCATATATATTTTATTAACTTTCACAGCTGGCTCTAAATTTTTTGTTTTTGCATATTAACAACATATACATACATACATACATACATTTATAATACATACTTTTTTGAAATAAATAAAAAAGTTTTAGTGAAAATTTAGAAGAAAATTATGTTTTTAGAAACGTATCACAAGATTTTAAGTCATATTTTAGTATTTGATGGGGAAAAATAACAAAAGTCAAAATTTCACCAAAACAGCACACTTATAGAATTTTATGGAACAAGTTAGAAATTTTTGATTTAGTGTTTTGTATGGCCATCATAACTATATATTATATTGTAAAGATTCTTCTTATAGAAAAAATCAACTTATTAAAACCGTATCTGCTGGAAAATTTTGTAATTTTCTCCGAAATTCTATTTTTTTACTGAATTGCAATATATTGATCCTTATGACAAAGCTCGAACGTTGACTTTTTGCCCTCTTAGAACGAAAATTTGTTTGCAACTTGTTAAGTTCTTAAAATGGGAAGAAGTCTAAAGTCGGCAAAATCATCTCAACCTGTAAAAATTTTAAAAGACGATGAAAACCCAACCTCATCGCAAAACCGTTTTGCCATCTGCAAGAGGACAATGATGCCGTTACTAAAAAAAAGAACTTTAAGCCACCTCTCATTTATAGGAGGGAAAAAAACTCTAATGATCTCGTTAAGTCTTTAGTCGGTTTGATTGGAAAAACCACTTTTGTGTATCAAACGTTAAACGTGGTAACAGATTTAGGACGAACATGCAAGTGTCACCCTGTGAATAAATACAACTGTGAGCATGCTTGACATTTATCTTTTCATGATATTCGTCATTTGAAAAATTAACTGATTAGCAAAAGAAGTGTGCAAGAAGACATATCGTGAAAATAAGAAGACGGTCGGCAGCGATATACTTACGTTCCTTTTAGATTACACTAGGTCACAAATAACAAACTTTTGTCTGTTATTTGTTTCTAGCATACTTTTTCTCATGGATTTGGACCTACTGAACACGAAAATGAATTTTAAAAATTTTTCTGTCGATTGGTTTGCGAGATACAAATTTTTTAATTTTTTTTTTTTAATTTTTGGAGGTACACTTACTATTTTGAGCATATCTTTAGTCTTCTTTGACCTATTTTATCCTACTACTACTCAAATTAAAGACAATTGAGCCGTCTACAACTTATTCTCAGAAAATTTTCAAATCGGGTTAGTAGTTTTGATGTTGGCGGCTTAAAAAGGTTAAAAAACTGGGTTTTTTTAGTAAAAATGTGGCTGAAAAATTCATATAAAAATTCATATAAAATATAAAACGCGATGTTAACAGCGATTTTAATTTTTTTACGTATAGCTGACACTTTTCCAAAGAAAATAAGCCCTTACTTAACAAAATCTGATGACAAATGGCCGACTTATTATTTTTTTGGTAAACGACCGAAATTCCGCTATTTTACGATTTTTTGATTTTCATTATTTGCACAGCTTACCTACCCAACGCAAACGAATAAATACATTTGAACTTAATTTAAAATAAACAAATTAGTCTTCGTATATTATTTTTTAATTTATTTACAGCACTACATGCTCATACATATTTAAACATAAGGAGACACGGTTATCAATTGCATTTCAAAACTGTCTGTGAAAGTGTAAAGAAGTTAATATTTAGAAAACGCAAGGAAGACAATGAGTAAAAGACTACGTGTGTTCGAGTGTTTGAACGATCCAGACAATTTCTGCAATGTTTGTGGCCAGTTTATAAAAAAAAATCACGCACACAAGTTTACTCCAGCAGTACAATTGCACTATTTGAATTATTTTGGTATTTCACCAAATATCACAGAACCATGGACACCTAAGTCGCTGTGTGATCTTTGCTATATAATCTTAACCAACTGGGCAGCTGGCGGAAGGTAAGAATTTTTATTTAAACACATTATACATAGCGAATATAGTAATTTATTTTAATTTTAGCCGCCATATGAAATTCGATACACCAATGATGTGGAAAAAGCCGCTATGCCATTCCACAGACTGTTATTTTTGCCTCACCACAAACAGTGGGGTAGGAAGATTTTTTAAATGGAACTACGCTCAAGTGGGATCGTTTGCGCTTCCAGTACCACATTCGCATGATGTGCCATATCCAGTGTGCCCTGGTGCATCTCTTCAAAAAGCAGAATCGTCAGAAGAAGAGTCCGAGTCAAATGCAAGCGAATTTGAGCCGGGTGCAAAGCGAAAATTACTGTCACAGGCCGAACTAAACGATTGGGTGCGCGATTTTGGTCTCACTAAGGAGAAAGCCGAACTTTTTGCGTCTCGGATGATACAGTGTGGATTTGTGGCTTCAGAAGTGAAAGTAACAGCGTACAGAAACCGTCACAAGGAGTATGCAAAATTTTATACAAAGAAAGACCAAATATGTTTTTGCAGCGACATTTCAGGCTTGTTCCAAGAGCTTCACCAAATTCACAACCCCAACGAATGGAGGTTGTTTATTGACAGCAACAAAGAGAGCTTGAAGGCAGTTCTCTTACATAATGGGAATGAAAAGCCATCTGTTCCTATTGCTCATGCGGTTCATTCAAAGGAGAACTATGAAACTATGGACATTTTGCTGAAATGCATAGAGTATAGGAAATACAATTGGAAAATATGCGCCGACCTTAAAGTTGTGGCCATTCTGTGTGGACTCCAAGGAGGCTATACGCGACATTGCTGTTTTCTGTGCCTTTGGAATAGCCGCGCTGATGATCAGCATTATATAAAAAAAAAATGGCCGGTACGAACGAAACCTGTAGTTGGAGAAGCGAATGTTCAGCGCAAACCACTAATAGAGAACCGTGAAAATATAATACTTCCGCCGCTGCACATAAAATTGGGTTTGATTAAAAATTTTACCAAAAAATTAGACAAAGAAGGTGAAGCTTTTGCCTATTTACGGTCAATTTTCCCTTACCTTTCGCTGGCAAAAATTAAAGAAGGAGTCTTCGCAGGACCCGAGATAAAAAAAATTTTGAAAGATGAAAAATTCCCAAAGCTGTTATCACCCATCGAAGCCGCATCATGGAATTCCTTCAGGCTTGTTGTGGAAAACTTTTTAGGAAACAACAAAAGCCCGAATTATAAGGACATAGTTGAGGATCTGGTAAAGAACTATGAAGCCATGGGAGTGCACATGTCACTTAAAATACACTTTCTGCATTCTCATTTGGATTTTTTCCCTGAGAATTTAGGAGACGTGAGCGACGAACACGGCGAGCGCTTTCATCAGGAATTGAAGGCTATGGAACGACGCTATCAGGGCATCTATGACACGGCTATGATGGGTGACTATATTTGGACCCTAATACGTGAGACCGATTGCAGCGAATACAAAAAACAAAGAAGAAGTCAGCAGTTTTTCCACATGGCATAAAATGTACACTTATATCTTTGTTTTTACTCAAATAAATTAAAAAATAATATACGAAGACTAATTTGTTTATTTTAAATTAAGTTCAAATGTATTTATTCGTTTGCGTTGGGTAGGTAAGCTGTGCAAATAATGAAAATCAAAAAATCGTAAAATAGCGGAATTTCGGTCGTTTACCAAAAAAATAATAAGTCGGCCATTTGTCATCAGATTTTGTTAAGTAAGGGCTTATTTTCTTTGGAAAAGTGTCAGCTATACGTAAAAAAATTAAAATCGCTGTTAACATCGCGTTTTATATTTTATATGAATTTTTATATGAATTTTTCAGCCACATTTTTACTAAAAAAACCCAGTTTTTTAACCTTTTTAAGCCGCCAACATCAAAACTACTAACCCGATTTGAAAATTTTCTGAGAATAAGTTGTAGACGGCTCAATTGTCTTTAATTTGAGTAGTAGTAGGATAAAATAGGTCAAAGAAGACTAAAGATATGCTCAAAATAGTAAGTGTACCTCCAAAAATTAAAAAAAAAAAATTAAAAAATTTGTATCTCGCAAACCAATCGACAGAAAAATTTTTAAAATTCATTTTCGTGTTCAGTAGGTCCAAATCCATGAGAAAAAGTATGCTAGAAACAAATAACAAAATGGCTGTTGCCTAGTGTTATTTAATTATTGTTCGTGTTTAAAAATACTTTAATGAATTCTAAATAAATATTCCTGACATTATTACAAATATTCGTTTATAAATTATATTTGTTCGACTATTGATGTCCACACATATCAACAACCTGAAATGCTGCCAACGTTATCGCAGCACGTGAATTTCAGTTCTCCTAGTCAACATCCGTCGTCTCAACCAGTATCCTTCAATCATAGCGTATATCAACCGTCAGCTAGTATTTCGTATGTAGAACCACGATTTCACGAACAACAAAGTAGTGTGTTTACAGCAGCTCCACAAATATCACAACAAGCCCCATGCTATGTAACGAATGTTTATCCACAAATACAGTCGTCGTGCAGAACCACAGGACCGTACCCATCGTCAGCACCAAACGTTTATTAACAACTCTTCCGTCCGAGCAATAACGTCCATAGGAGCCCTTATGGTGATGTAAGGGAAATGATTGCTATTATACCCGATTTTGACCCGTCGAACAGTGCTGTGTCCCATAGACAAAAATACAATAAAAAAAATGTTTTATATTGTAGATAAAAATATATAGGTCGACAGATAACAAAAATTTTTAAATAAATTTTAAGGAATTTTTTCGATTTAGTTCTTTTTGGTGGCGCTAGGGGGCTAAACAAATACCCGCGTCTTACATGCTTCAGGAAAACCGTTGTAAAAATATAATTTTTTGGAGTATGAGATTGAAATTTTTTTCTGTAGTAAATAACTATATTTGTGATTTCTTTTTTTAAAAGTATTTCTTATTGCTTTGAAAAATGCTTGTTATTCACTTAAGCTCTAAAAATTTTTTAACTTTGATGGAAAATTAAAAAAAAAGAAAAATATGGTCTATGGGTTTTTTTCTGTTTTCAAAAACTCATACTGTTTTCTAATAATTACAAGAAAAAAAATTTTTAAAATTTAACCACAACTTTAAAAAAAATTATTTTAAAAAATGGCTATTTTCGTGGTTTTTCTTAAATTTCGACAGTTTTCTAAGGTTTAAAAGAAAACAAACTACAAATACTGTAAAATATAAATTTAAATTAATACTGTTTAATAAAAAAACAGCAAAAATAGTAAAGTTTTTGCGTTTCTATGTATTTTACGCTATAAAATGACACTAAAACCCCAAATTATCAAGGTTTTTTATTGTTTTAAAAAAATTATTGTTAAAATTTTTTTTTTGAACTAGGAAATTCAGTTCAACCAACTGTGAAAAAATTTTTATTATATTATTTTCCTATACATAGTTTTTGTTGGTTTAAAAAATGCTTATTATTCACTTATGCTCCAAAAATTTTTTAACTTTGATGGAAAATTAAAAAAAAAGAAAAATATGGTCTATGGGTTTTTTTCTGTTTTCAAAAATTCATACTGTTTTCTAATAACTACAGGAAAAAAAAATTTAAAAAATTAACCACAACTTTAAAAAAAATTATTTTTAAAAATGGCTATTTTGGTGATTATTTCTCAAATTTTGACAGTTTTCTGGAATTAAAAACAAAAAAAAACTTACAATATAATAACATATAAAACCAAATTGATACCATTAGATTATATTAATTAACGAGATAAATTAAAAAAAATAAGTATAAAATTGTATTTGCCTCTTTTTGACGCTCAAGATGCTGCTAAATTAACAGATTGACGTTGGTGTTTCATTGTTTCAAGAATGTTTTCAAAATGTGACTTTTTGTAGTTTACCTCCCACCACTGGTGCAAACTTTTTTCCCAAAAATATAGATAAGTAAGTATAAAAAATCGCTAAAATTTAGCTAAGTTTCTTAAGTATTTAAAATGTGAGCTATGAATTGCCAAAAAATTTGTTTTTTCCAGTTCGGTTGTGACTACTTATAACAAAAACTTGATAAAAAATATGACAAAAATTTAGTGTCTTTCGTAAATCTTATAAAACTTTGCATCACAACAAACTAATAAAGCAATTGAAAATCGTTAGATTTGACTCCCACCTACAAATATTATTTAACGTTATTTTTTTATTTAAATTGGAGATGGGTACGTTAAAAAAATTTTTTTTTTGCAACATCCTTTGTTTGTAGTAAGCAAAACTGTTTGGTGGAGTGTTCGCAAATATTGCACATAGACATTTCAGTTAAAGAAAAAATTAAAATTTTGTAATAAAATGTTCAATAAATTTATATGCTTGATAATTACTTACTTTTACAAATGAGTAAAAGTGAAGGCGCGTGGTTCAATTAATTAACGTGCACATCTCTAATCAAAGTGTAAACAAAGATTTTAATTAATCACAATTGGTCAAAACCAATAAATTAAAGTGATGGCTTTTATTTTATGTAACTCAGATAGAGTTGACTGATGGATAAAAGCAACTTCTGAAGATAAGGAACCAGAGGTACATAAATATGTTGGAAGAAAAATATGCGAGTCATATTTTGGCAAAAATAAGTTATTACAAAGTGTTTATTTTTTCTACAACAAAATGATAAATTTTTGGAAAGAAAGCAGGGGCAACTTAATGCATTTAAAAAAGAAACATTCTTCGTGGGTAAACCATACTTTTTTTGATGCTGATTTTTTTTTTTTTTTTTTTTTTTTTTCATATATTTTATTATTGAATCTTCGCTTAAGCGAACTAACAATAAGTATTCAAATCTTAAGACTAAGTAATTAATATTAGCCCAGCCAGTGCCAGACTAAAATTTAAGTTCTGATGCTGATGATGTAAGTTTTATAATTTTTAATTGCTATTCTAAAATGAAGATATTATTAAATATATTTAATTTAAATTCTTAGCAACCAAGCACGAGTAAAATTGTTTATGAAAATTCGCTGCTTTCAACTCCAGAATGTGATACAACAGTGGCTTTACATGCAACAGAAACTTCATGTAGAAAACGTGGTAGACCGACAAAAGATTTTGGTAGCACTACAGTCAAAACTAGACACCGAAGAGTGGCAAAGTTAGTATTAGAATGTTCCCTTGAGGAAGAAGAATTTGCAGTGGAAAATTTAAAACGGGAATATCATTCTGTTTTGCAAATCCCAATGTCGAATTTAAATGCTTACCAGCAACAAAACCTTTGGCGCTATATATGAATGTAGATTTGACCGAATGAAAATATAGTGTGCTACGTAATACAATAAATGAAATACACCCAAATTGTTTTCCATCTCTGTATGCGTTACAAACTGAAAAAAAAAATTATTCCGTCTATTGTGGTATCTGAAAATAAATTTCAGGGTGCTTGTCTGAAGAAGCACTGGAAGCCAACCACAAAATCGTGAAAAAAGCAAGACTGTCCCGTACGAGGAAAACGTCACGAAAATACACTCGAAAAGATTTAATGACTTAATAAATACTATCTTCATAAAAGTTTTTGACTTCAAAAAGGAATCCAAAGACCAAAAAAAATTATTATTTGCCGAAATTGATAAATATATACTTAGGAGAAAATGTTAATGAGCCAGTTCAAGACGACGAGACAAATGTTTCATTGAGCGGCAATATTTTTTGCGAAGAGTCCAATACTGAAGATGATTTTTTGTAAATTAAAATTTATATAAATTATTAAATACATAAAAATTATTATTAAAAAATGCACTTATACGTATTTTAAATTTAATTTAAAAAGATTGTAATTTTGTACTTTCACGTTGTCGTCAAAATCATATTGTAGAGGATTTTTAGCCAATTTGTTTTTTATATTCTATTTTTATAAGTAAATTTTAATGTAATTTGGCACTAACATTTGTTTAACACATAATAATAACCATACCACCCAATTTAATGAGAATCGGATAACTTTTGTAACAGTCTTGGCATTTTTGCGAAAAAGGATATATGACAGGACCTAGAGTCCTTGCGCCAATCTCAATAAAAATTATCCCACAAGTTACTAGCACGGGATGTAAATGATTTACGGACTATTGTAACTTTCTGTGCAGTTATGTAGTCATAATTGAAAATTTCGTCCTTTCTATATATGGGCAGTAGGCGTGTCCTTTGCCCTATTTTTTAAAAAAATTGAATTTTTCTTAATTTAAGTATTTTATACTAGTGTACCAAATTTCAAAGCTCTGGGACCACTCCTTTTATTTTTGTCCCATCACTAAATGGGATCAAAGCACTGTGCGTCGTCTGAACAATCGCTGAGCTCGTCACAATTCGTCAAGCGAGTCAACGTTTTAAGACAAGCTTATGGCTGGAGTGACTATAACTTAATATTTGCGGTACAACAAAAGATGCAAGGGGCCGCAAAGTATTGGGTTGACTCCTTACAAATTGTTTTCAATACCTGGCAAGAGTTTGTGGGAAAATTTTTGAGGGATTTTCCACACGTAGACAACGTAGCCGATGTCCATATAAAGATGTGTCAAACCAAGAGACGTCCAGGTGAGTCGCCAAACGAATACTATTTTAAAATGTATGCCCTAGGAAAAAAAAGGTGGTCTGCCCGAGTCAGCTATAGCTAGGCACATCATAAACAGTATAAACGACCCAGACTTGAAAAATAAAATATCCAATGATTACGATTTGTGTAATCAGCTGCTAAGAGACATAAATAGCTATTGTAACTTCAACGAAGTAATGAACACCGCCACAGGAGTTCAAAGACAGTCTAAAATAACGACGGTGACAGACAAGTGCGTAAACAATGCAAAGAGTACGAAGAAACCTAACGATAATAAGGTAAAATGTTACAACTGCGCGCAGATGGGACATTTTTCAATAGATTGTCCGGAGCCGTCTAGAAAACCCTGCGTACGACCCACACAACGGATAAATGCCCCAACAAACCAACTGAAAAGGCATCGGTCAACCAAATTGATTGTATAGCAAAGCCTGTTGCAAACCAAAACAAAGGTGACATAGTGAAAATGGTAGAAGTCAACGGACACGAAACGCGGTCATTTGTGGACCCTGGTAGTAACAGGTCCTTAATTCGTTCAACGTACGCTGCTATTGTCGGTCAAGTAGAAAATGCGAATATTTTCTTAAAAGGTTTTGGTGGTGGCCGTTACAATCGTACTGGCAAAGTTCACGTCGTTTTGCTGATTGATAACAATACAGTCGAAGTTGATCTACTAGTTGTAGACGATACGTTGTTAACTGAAAATATACTACTTGGTAGGGATATTTAATGCGGAGAAGGTAAACGTTTGGTTATCGAACAGGACGACTGTCGACTTGAGAAATTTAATGAAATTCAAACCAATGATGAACTTTTACCATCCGAGAGGGAGAGTTTAAAGGTTTTACTTTTGAAGCACCGAAAATGTTTTGCCGATAATACGTCCGATCTTGGTAAATGTAGGGTCGCTAGAATGGAGATTCAGCTCACGTCTGACAAACTTATTCAGTCTAAGCCTTATCGAGTTCCATTCGCCAAACGTTCAATTTTGACTGACATTACCAACGACCTTTTGAAACACGAAATTACCCGAGTGTCCGATTTGTCGTATGCCTCACCGGTTGTTTTGGTAGGCAAGAGTAATGGTGAACATCGCATGTGTGTCGACTACCGACAATTGAATTCAATAACGTCTAAAATACCGTATCCAATGCCTATTATGGATGAGCAATTCGCGCAGCTGGCAAATAACAAGTATTTCACGAAACTCGACCTTCGGATGGGGTATCATCAAATAGAAGTGGACGAAAATTCAAAAAAATACACGGCATTTGTTACTCACGATGGACACTTTGAATATAACCGAATGCCGTTTGGGCTCGTTAATGCCCCCGCAGTCTTTCAGTCGGTCATGAATAAACTCGTCGCCAAAATGAAACCTGGTGAAATTCTTGTCTATTTGGACGATGTCGTGATTCCGAGTCAAACGGTTGAAGAAGGTCTATCAAGGCTAGAGAGATTTCTGAATATACTTACCGAAAGTGGCCTGAATTTGCGATATGACAAATGCGGTTTTTTGGCCACGAAGATATCTTATCTTGGGCACGTAATCGATGAAAGTGGTATACGACCAGGTGACAAGAAAATTAGCGCTATTAGAAATTAAAAACCGCCTACAAATATAACGGAGGTACGAAGATTCCTTGGTCGGACAGGGTTTTTCAGAAAATTCGTGCAAAGCCGATTACAACGTTGCTGCGTAAAACCAATAAAATTTTCGTTTGGGGCGGAGAGCAACAAAAAGCGTTTGAGAAACTCGTCGAAGCGCTCACGGCTCAACCAGTTCTTGCCCTTTACGACCGAAACGCTTTTCATGAAGTAAATACTGATGCCATTAGTCTTGGTTTAGCAGGTATTTTGTTACAATCCGTTGATGGTAAGGATTGGAAACCCGTTTTCTATTACAGTCGGCACTGTACCGACGCCGAAAGCCGATACCACAGCTATGAGCTTGAAGCTCTTGCCGTCGTCGAGGTGCTTGATCGTTTCAAGATGTGCCTGTTGGGGAAACATTTCCGGCTAGTTACTGATTGTTCAGCCGTCGCCCAGATAAAAGCTCATAAGGAGTTAAAATCAAAAATGGCTCGATGGTGGATGCGGCTTCAGGAATTCGATTTTACTCTAATTCATCGTGAAGGCAGCCGAATGGCGCACGTCGATGCTTTAAGCCGTGCCCCCGATAATCCGCCGAATGAAATGGAACCAGCAGGATTTATGATGAAGGTCACCGCAGAAGTCGATGATTGGGTATAAACGATGCAGCTAAAAGATGAAAAACTACTTAAGACAATGGGCGTTCTCAAGGGAAAATTGCAGTCCGATCAAGAAAAGCAAATCAAAACCGAGTATTGCTTGCGTAATCACCGACTTTACCACAACGAAGAAACTGGCCCGAAATTAGTTATTCCTAAGGACATCCGGTGGCGAATAGTAAAATATTCTCATGACGACATGGGTCATTTCGGACTCGACAAAACGATCTAACGAATTAAACAGAAGTTTTGGTTCCCCAAAATGCGCAAATACATCAAGGATTATATTGCCAGTTGTATCAAGTGTTGCTACAACAAAAATCGTACTGGTAAGTCCGAAGCACGTTTACACTTTAGTGACATCCAGCCAATTCCGTTCCATACCGTCCATATTGACCATCTGGGTCCTTTTACGAAAAGCAAAAGAGGACACTGCTACGTTTTAGCAATCTCAGACTCGTTTAGCAAATATCTTATCGTAAAAGCCGTCCGAAACACGAAGACTGCCCCTGCATTAAATGCACTGAATGAGATGACCTTGCATTTCGGCCTGCCCAAAAATATTGTTAGCGATCGAGGCACCGCCTTCACAGCTAAATCCTTTGAAGACTTTTGTGATCACCACTCTATCAGGCACATTAAAACTGCTGTACGTACGCCAAGTGCGAATGGGCAAGTCGAACGTGCCAACCAAACCATCTTATCACCGTACGACAACTGAAGATCCGAAGGACTGGGACCTCACGTTGCGCGAACTCCAATGGGCTGTCAACTCCCAAAAGAATTCTACGTCCGGTTTTACTCCCAACGAACTCGTGTTTGATTTTCGATTACGTGACATATCTAGCAACCATCTGATAGCCACTGTCCATGATGATGTGGTTGAAAATGTACTTCCCATGGCAGATAAACGAAACCTGGCTGTGGAGAACATACGAAAGGAAAGGGTCAAGTGGGAGAAACGATTCAATTTAAAACATGCAGCCTCAAGGCAATACGCCGAAAGTGATATAGTCGTTATCGAAAATGAAGCCCCCGCAACAGGTGACTCACGAAAGCTTGAACCCAAATTCCGTGGTCCATATGCAATTGCCAAAGTTTTGGGTAATGATCGCTACCTAATTGAAGACATCCCTGGAATTCAAATATCGAATCGAAAGTTCTCGTCCGTTTACTCAGCCAACAAGATCAAACCGTGGTGCAGCAGTTGTCCAACCCTTGATGAAACATCCGATGGAATCGAGGACGATTCGGAGTCAGAATAGGCCGAGCTGTCACCCTGTGAATAAATACAACTGTGAGCATGCTTGACATTTATTTTTACATGATATTCGTCATTTGAAAAATTAACTGATTAGCAAAAGAAGTGTGCAAGAAGACATATCGTGAAAATAAGAAGACGGTCGGCAGCGATATACTTACGTTCCTTTTATATTATTTAATTATTGTTCGTGTTTAAAAATACTTTAATGAATTCTAAATAAACATTCCTGACATTATTACAAAAAATCGTTTATTAATAATATTTGTTCGACTATTGATGTCCACGTTAGTGACACAAGTAAATCACGAAAACGCTTACCGCACTACGGTTTTGGAGCTCTTATTTTCTTATTATGACTAGTTTATTCCGCAAAGGGTTTAAAGTTAGAACGGTATCCAATATAACAAACAGGTGATATCATATAAAAGAAAAATTAAACTCACCCTATCTATGAATAAACAAATAAAATGCACCGAATATAAATTTGACCTATTAACGGGCTTTCTGGAAACTGTAGGGGGGATTTATTTCAATTTCCCAAACTTTTTATGAGAGCTCCCTAACGCGATGGAGACAGAGGGTATGTTCTAGGAATATGTTTGAAAAAAGAAACTAATAGGGGTTGGTGGTACACTTTATTTCTCTAAGGCCGAATCTGGGGAAGTTATGGGGGGTATTCCATCATTTTTGTTAATTTTGTATGGCAGCTCCCTCAGGAAACACAACTAGGTGAAAGGAGGTATGTTTTAGGAATATGTTTGGGCGGGAAAACTAATGGGGATTTATAATACATTTTATTCCTCTAAGTTGTAGGGGTTTTTAATAATTTTTTTTTTCATATTTAGTATGGCAATCCTTTTTAGGGGCTAGAGCTAGAGGGAACAATGTTTTACAAAAACTTTTAAGAGAAAAAATTAATTGTGGACGGTCTCAAATTTTACCTTTGTAGGAGCACCCTAGAAGCTGTGGAAGCGATTAATTTTTTTTAATTAAGCATTGTGGCAACCCTGTTAGGGGGCGAAGATAGGGTGTAAGTATGTGCCCCAAACATGTTTGTGAGGAAAAATTAATAAGAGTCGGTCTTCCATTACACCTGTGTAGAGCCAACTCCGGGTAAGTTTTAGAGGTTTTTAGGTACAAATTTGAGAGAAATAAACAGAGGTGTCAGTTATCGAAAACTCCACTTATTATACCATTCACGCAAGAGATAAGGGTATATATCAGTTTGTCATTCAGTTTGCAATTTCTTTATTATATTTGCGACTCCATGAAGTACATTTATTCTGGATCCTTATAGATAGGGAAGTCGATATAGCCATGTGTGTCATTCTGTCCGTCTATTAAAATTAAGTTTCCGGAGTCAATTTAAGTATTACGGACCAGGTATTTATTTTACATATTTATTTATTTTTCTTATTATGTCTAGCACAACAAAATTAAAATCTTATAAGCTACAGTGCTAATGAACAAAGCATAAGGTTTAAATAATTATACAATAATTTAATGAAGAAAAAAATTAAAAAACTAATAACATTTAAAAATAAGTACATTGGTTTAAACAAAAATTAAATGCATGTACATTTATATAAAATCAATATAAAAAAGTTAGAGTATAAAATATTTAAATGATAAGAAATATAAGAAAAACTTAAACAACTCCTTTGTAAAGATGTCAGCGTTTTGAATATTATTTGGTAAGTTATCTAGACTTATAGCGTATATAAAAAATTGAGATAGAAGACTTTTATGTTTCTGTTGAATAAGTTTTCTGCCAAGATTTGATCTTTCAAATAAAATTCGGCCATAAATATAGGCAGGCTCTTTTAAGGTAATAATTTTGTGTAAGAACTTACATTTTAAAAGATCAACAAGTTTTATTTCAAAGATTTGGTAGGAAAATGACGAAATATGATCACGTCACACTGTGGACCATTCTACGAGAAGGCGGCCAAAACTCATTTTTTTATGGTCACAGATTGAAAAATGTTTAAGTTCATTCGAATGTATATACTAGTGTACCTCGTCAGCCAAAAAATTAAAACTATATTTCACATATATTACAGAGAACAGGGTGATTCAAAATGGACATTCTCAGCATTTTGCTTAAACGGGAAATTTCTTAGTAAGATTTTGATTTTTAAACTTCTATAACTTTTAAAAGATTTTTAAAAGAAATAAATTTTGTATAATTTTATAATTTGTTAGCTATGAGTACAAGAAAAATGTATTGTTTATGATGTTTAGAAATAATTTCTTTCTTTTTTTTAAGGTCGAAATTTTCCTAAATTCCAATCTTTATACCCTTCACATAGTGATAATGGTATGTATCAGTTTGTCATTCCGTTTGTAATTTCTTTATTATCCATTCGCGACCCCATAAAGTATGTAAGTACATATATTCTTAATCCATATATCTCAGTGAATATAGTCGCTATTGCCACAAAACTTGGAACGGATACTCGGATACGAAAGTAGGAAACTAAATAATCGACAAATTTTTTTAAGATAGGATGAGGGGAAGTGGTATTTTTCCTACAATTGCACAAATTTGGTGAAATATTTCATGCGCTATATCTTGGAAACTATAACAGCTATCGACCTCAAATCTTCTACAAAAAGTAATTGTACGCTTTAAAGAAAAAATTTTGTGGGGGCAGGAAAAGGGGTAGCTCCCATACAATTTAACAGTTTTTATGAAATTTTCCATACGCTATATCTCGGAAACTATAACAGATATCGAAATAAAATGTAACACAAAAAGTAATTGGACATTAAGACTTACGCTCTAAAGAAAAAAACTTTTGGGTGGAGGCACAAGAAGGGGTAGCTCCCATACAAATTAACAATTTTTATGAAATTTTCAATACACTATATCTCGGAAACTATAACAGATATCGAAATAAAATGTTATACAAAAAGTAATTGGACATTAAGGGCCTAATTACGTAAAACGCAACGCATAATAACGCAAACAATTGTATGGAAAAAATTAAAATTTAAAAACTTTTCCAAACATTTTGTTTTTGTTTAAGGACGTTGCGTTTTAGGAAATAAGGGGGTAAGGTTTACGCTTTAAAGAAAAAATTTTTGGGTGGGGGCACAAGAAGGGGTAGCTCCCATACAAATTAACAGTTTTTATGAAATTTTCGATACGCTATATCTCGAAACCTATAACAGATATCGAAATAAAATGTTATACAAAAAGTAGTTCGACATTAAGACTTACGCTCTAAAGAAACAAATTTTTGGGTAGCGGCACAAAAAGGGGTAGCTCTCATACAAACGACCAATTTTTATGAAATTTTCGATACGCTACATCTGGCGAACTATAACAGCTATCGACTTCAAATATTCTACAAAAAGTAATAATCAAATAATTCATATATTTTGGAAAAAAATTTGGAGAGAAGCAGAGGGACCAGAACATCACATAAAAATTAACAACTTTAATATGAATAATGTCGAAAACTTTTATAACTGTCGACCTCAAACGTTCCTCATCTATTTCTATTATCCATACGAACGTTAAAATTTTGTAAAGTTTTCTATGGACTTTAAAAACCGCTGGGTAAATTAAAAGAACAATGTGAAGGGTATATAAGATTCGACACAGCCGAATATAGCGATCTTACTTGTTAATATAGCAAAACTTCTAGAGAACATAAGAGAACAAAAATAATTTAGCACTATTAAGTAGACAAAACTCTCCTTTATACCCCTATACCCCATTGTATACCCGGGACGATCCGACCGTGAGCACCATATGAATTTTTGTGACACAAGGTGAAATATTTTTGCAAAGTTTCAGTAAAAGAGCTAAACAATTTTTTTTTGTAATGTGTTTTTTTTAATTATATTTGTTTTTTTATTTTTATGACTGCACACAATAACAAACAGATCTCAACTAATTATGGTAAACACAATTGATATATATGTAACAAGCGTTCTTACAGGTAGAAGTAGAAAATCAAAAAGTGTACCGCAATTAGCCAAAAATTATAGACTTCTTAGTTAGCAAAATACGTTTGTGAGCATGTAACTTACAAGTTATTAAAACAATATACAAAATCATAAACGACCTGCAAATATTTGTGTTTTTCTATGATAGTGTCATCAAATATGGTATCAATTATCTTGTGCGTGAAATGTTTTGTAAACCAATAACAATTGATATTGAAATTCCTGAAAAAACAATGTGTGAATATCTATTGTTTGTGTTGTGATTTTCTCACCCTTCGTATGTGCGCATTTTATAGTGGTGCTTCCTGCCTACAGCGTTACCGTTTTGCGACTAAAGTGGCATTTTGACCCTTTTTTCTCAAAAACCACCTTCTTTTGCAACTTTTTTTTAAATGTCCTTTTTGTGTCCCTTTTTAAAAATTTTCAACGGTAACGCTACCTGTCTAGCTGTATTTTTTTGTTGAGTAAGAGTATTTAAAGTAATGTCTTTTTAATTGCTATTCATTACAATTTGAAAAATGGCTAAGTACAATTTTAGATATCTCGCTGATATTTTTTTTCAACAAAACGAGCTGCGCGATGTGGAGTTGCATATACTATGCAATCAATTTTTCAAAATATGCAATACTATTGAAATTGAACTAAACACACAAAAAATTCAAAATTTTGCAAAGGTATTGAAAAAACGGTAGGTTGAATGCTTTTGTAACAAGAAATGAATGTCAAAGGAACTTGTTTTCGAAATTTTTTCTACAAATGCCAATGAATGTGGAAAGCAGGGTCGACCAGCAAAACCAGTTGACGAATGTTGTGAAAAAACTCGAAGACGCAAACTTTAGAATATCAATGAAGAAATTTCTCCAGTAATTATCAAAGACTCATTTTTGCATCAAATGCAACCAACACAAAATAAAAAAACAAAAATTGAGATAATTGTAACATTAATAGAAGCAAGTCCAAGGCGCACAAAGAGAATTTTGAAAAATATTCCTACACCAAATGAAGACAAGAAATTTAATCCAGAAGAAGCGTTAGCGCTATTTTTGGATTTAAAGTTAACTTAAAACCAGTAAAAGAAATTGCGGAAACAAACCAGTGAAAAGAATTCTGGGATTTTTGCAGAGTATAGAGATTTAGTCGCTGTCAAAAAGGAATGTTTACCTCGTAAAACTGATATAACTGTCACTTCAACTTCAGCAGAAATAAAATTGCAAGATCTTTTTGAACACACTGCCGAGCGGTTGTTAAATACGCTTGATGCTCAATGTTTGAAAAAACTTGGAAATGACAGCAATACTTCAAAATCTAAATGGGGAAGTGATGGGTCATCTGGCCAGAGGCAATACAAGCAATGTAATGCCGAAAATTCATCAGACGCTAATTTATTTATGGTATCTTTCGTTCCATTGCGCTTAACAAAAAGTAATACTGGCTTAGAGCCGTCAACTAGTAGAGCAACAAAAATTGATGTGTGGAAAATGAAATACCCTCGCCAACAGAGTATTTATTTTATTTATTTATTTATAGTTAATACAATACAATAAGAAAATGTCTCGTATTCAAGTATTGGGTAGTAATTTGGCAAATTTATAAGCAAAATATATTTTAATTCAATAAAAGACTAACCGAAACAAATTTTCAATTAAATATTTAGACAAAGGTATAGAGTAAAAATGTAGAAACAATAGATGATATTGAAACTTAACAAAAAACATCAAGTAATAGATTTATATGTATGTCCTTAAGTATCTTAACTAGTATAAAAGTTATTGGAAGTGCTTAAAAATCGATAATTTGACATGGCTTGAATTGCTTATAATTTGTATTTGAGAGGAAAGTTGGCTCCAAACTCTAATAGAATTATTAAAACAGTGTTTCTCAGGGGTCGTTTTAGTAAATTTTAAACTATTTATTTTTTTACCTCTATTTGACTTTGAGAATTCTATTCTTTGGTACAGATAGTTCGGTTGTTCCGTATATATAATTTTATGTAAAAAATAAGTGCTTGGCATTTTAATAAATTATCAAAACATACATAAAAAATTTAATATGAAAGTTGGAAAATACTTTACTTTATTTCACATATATTACAGAGAACAGGGTGATTCAAAATGGACATTCTCAGCATTTTGCTAACATGGGAAATTTCTTAGTAAGATTTTGATTTTTAAACTTCTAGACCTTTTTGGTTTTAAAAGTTTTTTCTACAAAAAGTAATTGTACACTTTAGAGAAAAAATGTTGTGGGTGGGGGCAGGAAAAGGGGTAGCTCCCATACAAATTAACAATTTTTATGAAATTTTCGATACGCTATATCTCGGAAACTATAACAGATATCGAAATAAAATGCGATAGTAAGAAAGTAACTGGACATTAAGACTTACGCTCTAAGGAAAAAAATTTTAGGGTTGGGGCACAAGAAGAGGTAGCTCCCATACAAATTAACAGTTTTTATAAAATTTTCGATACGCTTCATCTGGGAAAGTAGAACAGCTATCGACTTCGAATAATTTACAAAAAGTAATTGGACAACATGACCTACGCTTTGCAGAGAAAATTTTTTGGGTGTGGGGTAAAAAAAGGGGAAGCTCTCATACAAACTAGCAATTTTTACGAAATTTTCGATACGCTATATCTCGGAAACTATAACAGCTATCGACTTCAAATGTTCTACAAAAAGTAACTGGACTACAGAACCTACGCTTTGCAGAGAAAACTTTTTGGGTGTGGGGTAAAAAAGGGGTAGCTCTCATACAAACGAGCAATTTTTATGAAATTTTCGATACGCTACATCTGGCAAGCTATAACAGCTATCGACTTCGGATATTCTACAAAAAGTAATAATCATATAATTCATACATTTTGGAAAAAAAGTTGGAGAGGAGCAGGGGGACCAGAACATCCCATAAAAATTAACAACTTTTATTAGCCTTTTAATATGAATAATGTCGAAAACTTTTATAACTATCGACCTCAAACGTTCCTCATCTATTTCCATTATCCATACGAATGTTAAAATTTTGTAAAGTTGTTTATGGGCTTTAAAAATCGCTGGGTAAATTAAAAGGCCAATGTGAAGGGTATATAAGATTCGGCACAGCCGAATATTGCGCTCTTACTTGTTAATATAGCAAAACTTCTACAAAACATAAGAGAACAAAAATAAATTAGCACTATTTAGTAAAAAAAACTCCCCTTTATACCCCATTGTATACCCGGGACGATCCGACCGTGAGCACCATACCAATTTTTGTGACACAAGGTCAAATATTTTTTGCAAAGTTTGAGTAAAAGAGCTAAACAATTTTTTTTTGTAATGTGTTTTTTTAATTATATTTGTTCTTTTTTTTATGACTGCACACAATAACAAACAGATCTCAACTAATTATGATAAACACAATTGATATACATATATGTATGTAACAAGCGTTCTTACAGGTAAAAGTAGAAAATCAAAAAGTATACCCCAATTAGCAAAAAATTATAAACTTCTTAGTAAGCAAAATACGTTTGTGAGCATGTAACTTACAAGTTATTAAAACAATAAACAAAATCATAAACGACCTGCAAATATTTGTGTTTTTCTATGATAATGTCATCAAATATGGTATGAATTATCTTGTGCGTGAAATGTTTTGTAAACCAATAAAAATAGATATTAAAATTCCTGAAAAAACAATGTGTGAATGTCTATTGTTTGTGTTGTGTTTTTCCCACCCTTCGTATGTGCGCATATGATAGTGGTGCTACCTGCCTACAGCGTTACCGTTTTGCGACTAAAGTGGCATTTTGACCCTTTTTTCTCAGAAATCTCCCTCTTTTGCAACTTTTTTTTTAAATGCACTTTTTGTGTCCCTTTTTAAAAATTTTCAACGGTAACGCTACCTGTCTAGCTGTATTTTCTTGTTGAGTACAATTTGAAAAATGGCTAAGTACAATTATAGAGATCTCGATGATATTTTTTTTAACAAAACGAGGTGCGCGATGTGAAGTTGCATATACTAAGCAATCAATTTTTTAAAATATGCAATACTATTGAAATTGAGCTACACACACAAAAAATGCAAAATTTTGCAAAGGTATTGAAAAAACGGTAGGTTAAATGCTTTTATAACAAGAAAAGAATGTCAAAGGAACTTGCTTTCGAAAATTTTCTACAAATGTCAATGAATGTGGAAAACAGGGTCGACCGGAAAAACTAGTTGACGAATGTTGTGAAAAAACTCGAAGACGCAAACTTCAGAATATCAATGAAGAAATTTCTCCAGCAATTATCAAAGACTCATTTTTGCATCAAATGCAAAATAAAAATAACAAAAATTGAGATAATTGAAACAGTAATAGAAGCAAGTCCAAGACGCACAAAGAGAATTTTGAAAAATATTTCTGCACCAAAAGAAGGCAAGAAATTTAATCCAGAAGAAGCGTAAGCGCTATTTTTGGATTTAAAGTTAACTAAAAACCCGTATAAGAAATTGCAGAAACAAACCAATGAAAAGAATTCTGGGATTTTTACAGAGTATAGAGATTTAGTCGCTGTTAAAAAGGAATGTTTACCTCGTAAAACTGCTATAACTGTCACTTCACCTTCAGCAGAAATAAAATTGCAAGATCTTTTGAACACACTGCCGAGCGGTTGTTAAATACGCTTGATGCTCCATGTTTGAGAAAACTTGGAAATGACAGCAATACTTTAAAATCTAAATGGGGAAAAGTTGGGTCATCTGGCCAGAGGCAATACAAGCAATGTAATGCCGAAAATTCATCAGATGCTAAATTATTTATGGTATTTTTCTTTCCATTGCGCTTAACAAAAAGTTATACTGGCTTAGAGCCGTCAACTAGTAGAGCAACAAAAATTGATGTGTGGAAAATGAAATACCCTCGCCAACAAAGTATTTATTTTATTTATTTATTTATAGTTAATACAATACAATAAGAAAATGTCTTGTATTCAAGTATTGGGTAGTAATTTGGCAAATTTATAAGCAAAATATATTTTAATTCAATAAAAGACTAACCGAAACAAATTTTCAGTTAAATATTTAGACAAAGGTATAGAGTAAAAATATAGAAACAATAGATAATATTGAAACTTAACAAAAAACATCAAGTAATAAATTTATATGTATGTCCTTAAGTATCTGAACTAGTAGAAAATTATTCGAAGTGCTTAAAAATCGCTAATTTGAAATGGCTTGCATTGCTTATAATTTGTATTTGAGAGGAAAGTTGGCTCCAAAGTCTAATAGAATTTATAAAAAAGTGTTTCTCAGGATTCGCTTTAGTAAATTTTATACTATTTATTTTTTTAACCTCTATTTGAGAATTCTATTCTTTGATACAGATAGTTCGGTTGTTCCGTATATATAATTTTATGTAAAAAAATAAGTGCTCGGCATTTTAATAAATTATAAAAACATACATAAAAAATTTTTGCTTTTTAGTTTGGCTTAAGTTCTTATAATTTCTTTTTATTAGAAGAAATTATTATATTACGTTAATGTTGAAAGAAACTTTAATTTTGAAAAAAGGAGATTTTTCTACCGATACTAGCCGAGTATAATGCATTTTCGAAAGCAGCTACGCAATTTCATCATCAGTACTCTTTGAACGGTAGTAGTGTATTTGGTTGAAAACATCACCTATTTAACTTACACGTAACAGAGAAAGGGATACGGCATGACTGTTTTCTTTCGTTTTTACTTTGTAAGTTAGGACGAAGTTTACTGTTCATATACACTATGCTTTTTTCCATTAAAAGTGTCTTCGGCAACACTTGACTAACGATCGAGCATCATCCATCTCTCAGATGGAATGAAACGCTTTTTATTCTTGTATATTATATACAAGGGGGTTAATCATTTTTAATTTCTTTTTTTGTCAACGACAAATGGACAGAAATTATTAAAGATCATTTTGCACCGTGCCATGTGTGAGTTATATGCTAATTTTTATTTATTGTTGAACTAACTGTTTTAATACAATTTTTTGCTTTTTAGTTTGGCTTAAGTTCATATAAATTCTTTTTATAAGAAGAAATTATTATTTTCCGTTAATGTTTAAAGAAACTTTAATTTTGAAAAAAAACAGATTTTTCTACCGATTGCATTTTCGAAAGCAGCTACCCAATTTCATCATCAGTACTCTTTGAACGGTAGTAGTGTATTTGGTTGCGGTAGTAGTGTATTTGGAGCAACGGTTGGAGAGAATATACTGCAAAACAAACCCCAGTTACCGGATGTACATCAAGCGAAGAGATTTCCAGAATCTACCTGATTTGATGAAATTAGCAGAAGATTTTGAGGATGTACAAGCAGAACAGAAAACGGAATATCCCACATCACACACGGCAGAGGCAAAGAAGAGGGACCAGCGAAATATGCGAGAAAGACCTCCCCCAACACAGCGGCTAACCCAACCCAGATTAGCATGTCGCCGGTGGGGCCAGGAAGGCCATGGTTACAGAGGATGCAAAAATGTGCAACAATTATTTTGCTGGGACTGTGGTCGGGCAGAAGTGAGAACTGTGGACTGCTGCCGCAAGCCGGCAGAAATCTTCCAGGGGTCTCGTCAGTAAAATCCGACGAGGTCAACGCAGTAACAACATTCCCTACACCGCTTAACCTGAGATCGATGTATGTCCACGAAGGTCATGTGTTTGTGACCATCAAGATAAATAATCTCACAACGAAGGCACTGGTGGATACCGTGGCATCAAGGAGTTTTATTAGTTCTCACCAGGCAGAAAGGTTAGGCCAAGCGGCCCGCCGGTTTCAAAGTAACACAATTATCGTCTTTGCCGATAGGTCTATAGCTGGTATACACGAAGGAGTCGAAGTGGAAATCACCTGTGGGGCTAAGAAGATTCAGATGTGGTTTTTAATTTTGGCAAACGTTGTGGATGATGTTATTCTCGGAATTGACTTCTTTTTTAAAATAAACGCCAGGTTAACCTGCGGGGAGGAAGAATTCACATTTGGTAGCAACGAGCTGTCGGCACCAACGGGAAGTCGGCTTACAGGAATTATCGACTGTCAACGCATTACAGGACAATGTGTTCAGGCATTTTTAGACAAAGAGCTGAGTGTCTTCGACAAAATGAAGGGGCCATCTCACATTACTAAGCACCGAATCGTCATGAGAGATAAAACCCCGTTTAAACAAAGATACATGCCGACTAACCCCGCTAAACAAGCAATTATTAGCGAACTAGTGGATGAATTGATAAACGCAGGGTGCATCAAACACTCGCACAGCCCGTATAGTTCCCCAATCGTGTTGACACCAAAGAAAAATGGCAAGTGGAGACTATGCTGCGACTTTCGCCAGTTGAACAACCGATCAGTAGCGGATGCTTACCCGTTGCCAAGAATAAACTCAATTCTGGAAAGATTGAGGGAGGCCAAATATTTTAGCACCATCGACCTAAAGAACGGATATTGGCAAATTCCGATGGAAAACGAATGTAAAGCCTACACCTCGTTTACCGTACCAGGCCGGGGTCTCTTTCAATGGAAAGTGATGCCATTTGGCCTTCACTCGGCACCAGCCACGTTCCAGCGGGCACTCGACCAGGTGATTGGCCCAGAAATGGAACCCTTTACTTCAGCAACAGAGAAAGAATGTCTGGCGATTATGTGGGGTATTCGGAAAATGAGACAGTACCTAGAAAGGTATAAATTTAAGGTAATTACGGACCATCTTTCGTTTAAATGGATAAATAGCATCGAAAAACCAACAGGCAGGATTGCTAGGTGGTCTCTTGAGCTACAGCAGTATACGTTCGATGTGGAATACAGACGGGGAAAGAACAATGTGGTAGCCGACGCTTTATCTCGAAATCCCCTGAACACTCTATGTACAATGAAAGAAGTACGTGAAGACCCAGGCAAATCGGACCATTAAAACTATGATCAGCCAATACGCAGGAAACAACCAACGGACATGGGACGATTTTCAGCCAGAAATCATGCTGGCCATAAATACGAGCACCTCGGAGGTAACAGGCTACAGCCCCAGTTTTATAATTCAAGGTCGTGAGCCAAGACTACCAAATATGCTTTACGATGAAGTCACGCCAGGCAGTGGCGACACCGAACTAGAGCCGAATGATCGAGCAAACATGTTACAGGAAGTTTTCCACCTAGTTCGACGCAACCTAGAAATATCGGCACAGGACCAAAAGAGGTACTACAACTTACGAAGACGCGATTGGAAACAAAAGAAAGGAGATCAAGTACTAGTAAAACAGCATCATTTGTCCAAAGCAGGCGAAGGTTTCGCGGCAAAACTTGCACCACGCTACAATGGGCCATACCGCGTCCAGCAATTTATCTCACCTGCTATTGTGCAGATTGCTGACGATCGTAACAAGAAAATAACCGCCCACTATGGGGAACTTAAACCTTTCTATGTTGAGTGATGTCCGTATTAAATTTTTGTTGTCACGTTTCATTTAGAAAAAAAAACCTCATACTAATTTAGAACATCTGCCTACAGCAAACATTGATACATACAACGTCAAATTTGAGGAGAGCAGACGCAAGCTACGCGCGCGATATGTCGCCATAGAAGGAAGCCGGAAGAAGGCTGTCTTCATTTCCACGCCGGATCGGAAACGCCGGGCAAATTCGAGGTCACCCAAACCCAACAAGCGAAAACCAACGGCCGCCACTGCTAGAAGTCCCACCCCGGATTACACCAAGATCCTGGAGCACGATCTAGCATTGTCCAGCAGCGACTCGGAAGACGAGCTGACCCTACCACCCGAAACACCCAGAGAAGTCATGTACCACATTGACCTGACGGAACCGAGCGAAGACGAGGAGCTGTTCCCGCCAAGCTGCTCGCAACCGGTGTCCACCCTAACCCCGGAAGAGCTGACCCAGCAGTTAGACGAAGCTATGGGAACCTGGTATAACGACGACATCCTGTCGCTCCTCACCATCACCCTTGACGAGGTGGCGACCTGGAGCCAGTACCCGCAGAACAACCAAGGGTCACGGAGGTGATGATAAGTTACGTGCGGGATGGGCTACTCTTTGAGGGACAAATTAAAAACCTCACCGGAGACACCCTACCCCCGAGCTTGGGACTTTTGTAGCGCAGTTGGTACAGAACCCAGAACGGTCAGCTCGCCTTAATTTCCTAAAGGAATTTGCAAATAAAAAATACCGGATAAGGGTCTCCAAATTTGGCAAGGCCAGTATTCGACGTTGGAAGCAGAAAACCTGAAAAAAAATATATATAAATAATTGAAATAAAAATACTGGTATATTAATGGTAATAAGCCGAGGTTTTCATTTCCGAAGAGAGGGGAAAGTGTGACGACAAGTTTAAATAGGGTAAACTTGATCACACCCTGCAAAGTAAGTACCGGGTACACATTTTCTGCACCCACTGTAAGCGAACAATTATGTCACTCACTGTACATAACGGGGTACAATCAGTATTAACATGCCTACAATAACAACAATACATAGTTAAAGAACTTCACACTAACTACAACAAAAGTAGTAACGAACCTACTAGCAACATATAAAACAAATAAACATAGCGGATATGTTGTTGGTATGTCCATATGTTGAAATTTAGTATAAAGAGGCTTGCATTAATCATAATAGATTCATTCTTGGATTTCTGGGTAACGAGTAGCGAGGTCAACGCAAATAACAGGTAACAAATATTAACATCCATTAGTGGTTCTCTATCACGAAGTGGACAGTAACAAATAGATTACTAACCAAAGGCTCCATCAGTGGTTCTCTAACACGAAGTGGATCTTATCAGTAGTTTTCATGAAATAAGGTTCCACCAGTGGTTCTCTTAAACGAAGTGGACCTTATCGATAGTTTCAAAGTCCAATCGCAAAGTGGACGTCAACAGTAGGGTCGTGGCAAAAAACTTACTTAGTAATCCTATGTCACAGAGTATCCTGTGTTAGTTATTCCTAGTATTCTAGAGTACCATAACCAACATTTACTCGCCTCCCTAGAAAAAACTCCCACATCCCGTAGCATTTTCCCAACCGTAGACGTATCCCAGCAAAGGGCAACCCCTACCTTGTATACAGCCGCCACAAGGGGAAGAGCCTAGTGGAACCCGTTCAGCGATAGCAACCGGTTTAGATTACGGGGAAAGGAGTTTCACCCGAGGAGACGTTAAGCAGTTGTATTACTTTTACATTATGATATATTGTAATTTTCTGAACTATTTACACAGAGAAATAAAGAATATTTCAAGATTGAACTGGTGTAAACAATTTTTTCTTGTATCGGACCCAGGACAAGGCTGAGTATACCCCGGCATAAAATAGAGTCGTTACAACATTTTTTTAGATATATTTGAAGTATCACTTGCTGATGATCAACCTAGTTGTTCAAAGGGAAAGGAAAGAACTTTTAAGGAATTCGATGATTGCAAAGGACGTAGTAAAAGGCACAAAGCTTCTGATTTAGCATCCAAGTTAACCCAACAACAGTTGCTAATGGCAAGTGCAGTAACGAGAGCAAAAAATTAATCACAACCATATAGTCCTTCGTCAACTGCGCTAGCGTTAATGTTGGATGCAGAGGTAACAAAACATCTTGAAAATGTAAACGATTAAGTTTATTTCTTTCAGAATGACATTGTTCAGTTGTATAATGAGTGTGTCCCTGAAAGAACTAAACTTAAAAGCTCGATGCAGCCGCAATGGTTTAACTCGGCCATTAAAAACTTAATTTATGTTCGGGATTTAGCTTACAGTAGATGGAAAAGATTCAAAACTCCGAAATTATACACTATCTTTAAGTCTGCCAGGAAAGATGTGGTTAAAACTATTAATGCTGCAAAGTCCTCTTACTACAAACGGAAATTTTCATTGGCTATCAATAGTAAGGATAAGTGGAAGAAAATTCCTAAAATAGGTATTGGGAAAAGTGGAAACTCTACTACTAGCTGTAATGTAGACGTTAACAAGCTGAACAATTTATTCGTTAATATTCAAGTTGAAAGGCAAACTGTGAACGAATATTTCGAACTAAATACTGTGCCAATTGAAAACTCTTTTTCTTTTAGGTGTGTAAGTTATGCAGACGTTTGTATTGCAAAGCTCGTTAAGTGTTAAGTCGAATGCCGAGGGTTTAGATGGCATAAATCCAAGATTTTTAAAGCTTGTTATTCCTAAACTTCTGCCGTTTATAACATTTATATTTGATACCATTTTAACAAAGTCAGTTTTTCCAGATGCGTGGAAAGATGCCAAGATTATTCCTGTCCTCAAGAATAATAAGGATTTTAGACCGATTTCGATACTTTCTTTTCTCTCTAAAGCTATGGAGAAGATAATGAAGTCACAAATTTGTGAATATCTAGCTGAAAATAATTTATTAACCGTTTTTCAGTCGGGTTTCAGACAGGGAAGAAGCTGTACCACCGTTCTTATTGATGTAGTGGAGGAAATAAGGTCTAAGCTGGATAATAACATGGTATCTTTTTTGGTGTTGTTAGATCACAGTAAAGCTTTTGACACTGTTGAATACCCTATTCTACTTCCGAAGCTGCAAAAGTTTTTAAATTTTTCCTCTGCAGCTATTAAATTAGTGTCATCGTATATTTTAAATCGAAAGCAGTCTGTCTTTTTAAATGGGTAAACATCCAATTTCTTAAAGGTTGACAGAGGAGTTTCCCAAGGTTCTATTTTGGGACAACTATTGTTTTCGTTGTATGTGAATGATCTTCCAGTGGTTTTAGATCACTGCAAAATTCAAATGTATGCTGATGACGTACAGTTGTGTTTAAGTACAAAAATTGAAGAAGTTTGATCTTGTATTGACTCTATTAACAATGATCTTAAAAAAGTGCAACACTGGGCGTCTACAAATGGTTTGTGTATTAATCCTAAAAAATCTAAATGCATTTTTATCTCAAGGAATAATCAAAAAAGACTTGACAGTAATGATTCATTATTTATTAACAACATGAAAATTGCTTATGTCTCCTCTTCATTAAATCTTGGAATCACTTTCAATTCGGAACTTTCACGGTCGAACCATATAAACATTACGGCAGGTAAGGTCCACGGGATGCTACGAAGTTTATGGGCAGTTATAGATTCTACTCCCTTCAATATTAGATTACTATTGGCTGAAACTTATTTAATTTCAGTTTTATTTTATGGATGTGAAATATTTGCAAATTGTAGCTCGGCTGACTTTCATAGACTTGAAGTAGCATATAATAATATTGCCAGATATGTATTTAACCGTATTAGATATGATAGTATTTCTTCGTACTTTTTACGACTGTTTTCATAACATGAAAATATGTTAAAGTACAAAAGCCTTCTTATGATGCACAAGATAATATGTATATTTTAATGAGCCTGAGTATCTTTACAGTAGAATTACATTTGCTAGATTTCCACTCGGAAAAAACTTGATTTCACAAAAGTTTAATTATCTAATTTTTTCAAGGCAATTTTTTAACTATACTATTAGTCTTTGGAATAAATTACCATCAAGTATTCAAACACTAAGCAACACGTTTTCGTTTAAAAAGGAGCTTTCACACTATGTTAAAAATCAATAATACAACTTTTTATAGTCACTTACATATTCATTTCTTTTATATATTATTATATGTATTGTTTGTTAATTATTTAATTATATATACTTTTTTGTTATTTATTTAATGTATAACTAATTTTAACTTAAAATGTAATGCATAATTGCCCAATTACTTACTATCACTGTAATTTATAAGATGTATTTCTTGTTGTGATAGTTATAAAAACAAAAATAAAAAATAATAAAATAAAAAAAAAATTTATCTAAATGAAGTCCGAGTATCAGAAAATGAAGCATCTGTAAGCTTGCAAAGTTTGATGGATCACACCATAAAGCGTCTTTTTGAAAGTCTTTTGCGCGAAAATGTTAATGATATGCACAACTTAAATTACACTTTTACGTCGAAGTGGGGTTGCGGTGGATCTTCTGGCCATGCAGAGTACAATCAGTGTTTGCCAACTGATGCAAGCGACAGGAGTCTGCTATAAGCATCGATGATACCTTTAAGTTTAAAATCAAACACTGAAAAAGAATATTTGCGTAAAAAAAGTCCATCATCAACATGGTACTGTCGCTCAATTTTCGTTGAAATTACTAAAGAGACTAAAGATAAAGTTTAAGCGGTTGTTGAGAACATGAAGTCCGATACTGCTGCTTTGGAGAAAACGAATGTTGTAATATGCGGCAAACAATTCAGTGTAAGACACAGTTAAGTGTTCACGAGGCTAGATAGCAAAACGGTTCAGTCCGTTACAATTCCTGCTTCAACAGCAGAAAAGAACGATTTAGACATAATTTCAAAGAATAGAATGGATAATTAGGCTTGTAAATTGGGCATTTCATCACTATACGCTCAAACAAAATTAATGGAGTGTATACTCCATGTAGCTTATAAGATGACTTTCAAAAAGTGGTATGCGATCGAAGCAAAAATCAATCAAACAATAATCGAATTCAGGCGGCATTTAAAGAACGAATAATCTTGCAAGTGGATGTTGTAAAACAATGACCTGGCTGTAATAGCGATGGCAATACCTCAAGGGGTTTCTTCCTCAACCCTGTACTTGTTGCTGATATAAAAGGTGTTAATGAAGAATTCATAGATCGCTTCCTAATTGTTCTTCAGATAATAACACATAACCAGAAAATTGATACTGTTATTTTTTTGTTAAAAAATATAACTGGTACTACATGCCTGTTACTGTCTATTAAATACTGATACATAGAAAGGAGATTATTGATGCAGCAGTACTTCCTATTGGTATGGTCTCCGAGAAAGCAGGAGAAGCTCGTAATAAAGATAATAGGAAGTATAGATTAATGTTTTCTAGAAAGTGCAATAGAACTTCAACAAATACTGATGTTTTGGTTTGTTTGCTTGCATCATCTGATCCGTACATAAGTTTTATAAAACGTCAACCTTACAAACATTTTTTAGAACTGGATGATGTAGTTTAAGAAATGTTAGTTGACGAATAAATAAAATATTTATTATTTTAGACTTATTTTGTTTATACTTATACATGAATATTAGGGTGGTTTTATAAAAATCGATTTGGTAAAAAATTTACCCTAATCAGACTTTGCCTTCTTGTGCCAAAAAAAATCCCAAAAATTTTAAAAATGGATTACAAGGGGAAAATATTACCTTTTATTCATTTTATTAAGCATTTTTTTATTTTAAGTTAAGTTTGAATTAAGATGATAAAAAAATTGTAATATGCAGGAAAATATCTTTTCAATTAAGCTATAAAAACTAAAATCGGCTTATATACTGCAAAGTTATTTTGGTTTCCCCCGACAACTAATGTGTTGTAGACCACCCGATTAATGCACTCGGGCCCAATTTCTTAAACTTATTGAAATTATCTACAACAACATCGTTCTTATAAACTTTTAATTTTAAAATATTCGAATTAAATTTTTTTTGTCTGGGATTTGGCTACTCGTTTTAATTAATTTAAAAACTTAATCAAAAATTAATTCGGATTGTATGGGAGGTGGGCGGTGGGTGGTGGACGTTGGGAGGGGCTGATGTCATTGAAACTCTGCACACAGGTTTCGTTTTTTATGCATGGGAGGTGGGTGTTTCTGATGTAAATAAAACTCTGCACACAGGCTTTGCTTGACGATGTGTGGGATATGGGTGGTGGGCGTGGTCAATTTGGACGAAATTCTATTTTTTTCTTGATTTAGTCAATACAATGCTCGATGCCAACTTTCAATAGTTTAGGACCACTCCTTCTATTTTTTGCACAAAAATGTATGAAGCAATACCTCTGTGCACCGTAGCGGCACACCAATTTGTTAACAAACGTGTTTACAACAGTTTTAGCCTCTTGGTTTGGTATAGCATATACCTCTGGCCAGTTGCTAAAGTAGTCGATTACCTCTAAGACGTAACGTTTTCCCGCCTCACTGATAGGAAAAGGTTCTGGTATATCCAGTTATTCGCTCAAGGGGAGCACCTGAATTATACTGCTGCAGTGGTCCCCTACTTCTACTTACTGGGCCTTTGGCTGCAATACATCGTCCACAGTTGCTTTCCAATCAGCAACAGATTTTTGACATCCAACCCAATAGAAACGGTGTTTAATCTTCTCTACGGTTTTTGTTACGCCAAGGTGACCACCGCTAGAACCATCATGAAACTCCTTAACTACCTCTTCGATTTTAGAGGAAGGCAGCACAATTAAATTCGTTTTCGATTTACCATCAGTACTTTTCCAATGGCGATAAAGGCATCCGTTAATTAACTGCAGACTATTCCGCAGCGCCCAGTACGATTTCATCAGGGGACTTTCCGCTGATATTTGGTTACGGGTTGGCCTTTTGTCTTCCTCCTTTCCGACATAATTTTCACCAGTACGGGATCGTCCCTTTGCGCCGCTGACCAGTCGTCACTTGTCTCTATGCGCGTAAGTCGAACCTCAACGACGCCTTCTTTTTATTCAACTTTTAAACAATATTTGCATTCCGATCTGCAAGGTCTTCGGGTCCACATTTCCATGCTTAGTACCTTTTCGATGCTCGATGCCGAAATCGTAGCTCTGGAGACGTTCAATCCAACGGGCTAGCTACCCTTCTAGTTGTTTAAATTGTAGCAAACACCTGAGTGAGGACAGGTCGCTTTTTATCTTGAAGTGTTGTCCATACAGGTACTTGTGGTAATGTTTCACACACTATACCACTGCCAGAAGCTCTCGCCGTGTAACACAATAATTTCTTTCAGGCTTTGAGAGTGTTCGACTGTAGTAGCCTATGACCTTTTCTGTACCGTTAACAACTTGTGAAAGAACACCACCTATCTCGTAGCCACTCGCATCACTATCCAGCACAAATTTTTTTTCCAGCTATTGAATAGGACAGGACTCGTGCTACGCATAATAACTCCTTGAGCTTCTTAAATGCTTGTTCTTGTGCGTCAGCCCACATAAACGGTCCTGACTTCTGGGTAAGTTCATGTAGACTGGCAGCGACACTGGCAAAATTTGGCACGAACCTCCTAAAGTAGGTACAAAGACCAAGAAAACTGCGTAACTCATGCAGATTGTTTGGGCGAGGCCAGTCCTTTACAGCTTGAATTTTATCTTCGTCGGTTGATATACCATTTTCTGCAACGCGATGGCAGAAGTATTTAACCTCCTTTTGGAACAATGCAAAAAAATATGGTAGCTTATTAATTTTAATCCCTCATTTAACCAACAAAAAATTTGGATCCGCTAGATTAATAATAAAAAAAATATACGCAACTAAAGAAACTGCATAAACTGGAAACTGATGAAGAGTTTAAGGTGTCATTATCTCTTCCTATTTTTATACCCTCCCTACCTTGCTGCACCGAATATATTTATACAGCTCACCATTCTGCTTCCTGATTACCTTCCTTAACCTTTCATGATAAAATAAACCTTACGTATTCAATTTAATTACCAAATTTATTTAAACAATATAGATAAACCTACGATATGTATTAATCGAAAACATTAAGATGCAAATGTAAATAACTATGTGTTGTAACCAAAAAAAATATAATTTAAAAAAAAAAAATAAATAACTAAATGTGCATAAGTTCTTGTATAAGATTACACTGTGTGTAATTTTTTAAGTCATGGAAAAATAACCATATACGGACATCACTACGTGAAAGAAGACCAAAAAAGAAGAGACCCGTATCTCCCAGTTTTGCCCAAAGTCATGCACTTTTTTTGTTATGGGCCCCCAAAGATTTGGGGCCTTGGTACCATTTTTACAAAAAGTGATAATTTTCTCAGGCTCATATCTTGCAAACCGTTCAAAATTATGAACATAAAAAATTGAAAAAAACAATAATTTTAAATCAAAATCGCAAAAAACTTTAAAAAATTCAAATTTTTTTTACCTTTTTCCCCCTGTTCAGGTCCAAAGGTAGCAAACCGTTCAAAATTCAAGGAAACAGTTAACTACAAAAATTTACCTAACATCCCAATAAACAACTTTTTAGAACATATAAACTTCCTAGGAATGATTCTTAACACCGTTTAGGTAGCGCTTAGGTAGCCGCAAAAGTTAAAAATTTCCCCAAAATGTATGTACATACATGTAGTTATGAAGCTATCTCTTCCTTACATTTATTCAAATTGCCTTAATTACATATATTGTATCTGTCTTTCGTGTAATAGAGAACTCTAGTGCATATAAATATGTGTATATACATGTGAGATAGCCGCGAAAAGTCTTGGAACTTAAGCAGGTAGGCAAACATTAAAATTGCTGGAATCCCTAAACAACAAAATACATCATACACAAATCGCAATAATGATCGTTAACGGCCTTTAATTAAATTATGTACATACTTTTTTTATTGCTTTGTTATTTCTTTTTAATAATTATTGTTTATACCAACAATAAAAAACCTACATATGTACCTACTACCAATTTTTTTAATAAGTGAGGACAATTCAAAATAAAATAGCAATTGGATAAATTTAAAAAGAAGAAATTATTACACCCAAACTTATCAAGAAATCAACTACAAAAATTTACCTAAGATTTCAGTAAACAGCTCACGCGATCACGCACCGATCGCACACGCATTAACGAACGCAGATCACAATATAAAAGCGACGCGACTCTCACATCGAGGCATTACACAGCGCGACGTCAACGAGATCTCAGCGGTGAAAGTTATAGAGAAAGTTCTACAGCATAATTCGCACACAACATTGGAAACTGACAATTTCAATATGCAGTGTAAAAAGATTTATTTCTTTTGCTACATTTGCGGTCATCAAATCAGAAAAAAAAATTCTACAAGATTTCAAAAGGAAAACAATCTTTTAACAGGTGAATTTAAAAGAGCATATAAGTCATTTTTCGACGAAATAGATTTGATCAGTGAAAATTACACACCTAACGCAGTGTGTCGCCAATGTTATAAAAATCTCATAGCATGGTTGAATGGAGGCAAACATAGTATGAAATATTGTAAGCCGGTAAACTGGATTAATCGCCCATTTTTTTGTAATAGACAGCACAGTATCTCAATGTTGAAGAAAATAAAAACAAATGAAATTCAAAAATTTTCGTAAAATTTTGAACTTTTGCGGCTACCTAAGCGCTACCTAAACGGTGTTAAGAATCATTCCTAGGAAGTTTATATGTTCTAAAAAGTTGTTTACTGAGATGTAAGGTAAATTTTTGTAGTTGACTGTTTCCTTAAATTTTGAACGGTTTGCTACCTATGGACCTGAAAAGGGGGAAAAAGGTAAAAAAAAATGAATTTTTTAAAGTTTTTTGCGATTTTGGTTTAAAATTATTTTTTTTTAATTTTTTATGTTCATTACTTTTGTTTCTTTTAAAAAGGGCTACAACTTTGCCTCAAACAGTAAATTAAAATTCCGAACGGTTTGCAAGATATGAGCCTGAGAAAACTATCACTTTTTGCAAAAATGGCAAAAAGGCCCCAAATCCCCCCATAACAAAAAAAGTGCATGACTTTGGGCAAAACTGGGAGACACGGGTCTTTTCTTTTTTGGTCTTCTTTCACGTAGTGATGTCCGAATATGGTTATTTTTTTTCGTGTTGCACTGTGATATAATATGGAGCTAGAATGCGAGTACATTAAAATTAAAGATGATAAAATATACGCTTGCTCTTTGACACATAGGTCAAAAATGACTTTTTTGACTATAAGTGATGGAATTGAAGAGTCACTTGAAACTCATTTTTCATATATATATATAAAAAATGTCCGAGTTTCAAGAAAGAGACAGTGGTTGGTCCTTAATTAAAATAAAGCTCCTTAATATCAACATCAATAAGGCTGCATTTATAAGAGGATCCAGGTATATATCACTGCCACAATGGATTATAAAAAAGCAGGCATGTGTAAACATTCGAAACCAGGATGAATTCTGTTTTAAGTGGAGTGTAATAACTTCATTTACCCCACATCCAGAGGATATCAATATTGCTGACGATAAAATTATAGTAAATAATCAACTGCCAATAACCAATAGCTTAACTTGCAATTAATATTTAATTATTTGAGGGTGTAAGTGTGCCGTGGTAGTGCCTTTTAATTTTGGTTCAAAAGAACAATAAAGTATTTAAACACAATTTACAAATGTATCACTGTTACCATTAAATTAGGCAATTACACAATAATACAAACATTTAGTTAACTAAAAAAAAATAACACCAAAAAATTTAAAAGCTTAGCTTTACGTTGGAATTTGTAGTGAATAGTTGGGTAGGGGGGGGGGGGGGGGAACGCAAGGAGTAACAAAACTCAATGTCACAAAATCAAAATTGATAAATATGGAACCCAGTTGGTTGGTTTTTCTCCTTCATATTGATGAGTAATAGTATGTTTATAAATTTTAACAACGTTGGCCTTAGTTTTAGTCTCCGCCAAAAGCTTAAAGTTAATCTTGAATAGCTTAGCCTCGCTAAGAGGATTAAGACTATGCTGCGACAATTCTAAAGCAGCTGTTTTGTCAATTATATGATCTTATTAGGAAAAAGAAACAATTTACATAAAATTCTAACCATCTATTCAAGCGAATTTCTCTTCTTATTTCCCCTTCTTTGTTATAGATTAAATTTTTTATTATTTTATTATTTCAAACTAAATTTTTCAAACGTTTCACAGCTAATCAAATTTTCTTTTTTTTTCCTTGAAAACAAAAAAAAAATTTCTAAAAATAATATAAATTAAATTCCTGGCTGACCACAATTAAATTTTTCCATTTTTTTTATATTCCTTCTCTATTAACGCTTTGAAAAACATTTGATTTCACGCCGCACAGTGTCTAGCGTGTCATCTATCCTTGGTAGCGAGTAACTGCCCTTCTTGGTTACGTCATTAAGTTTTCTAAATTTGACGCAGAACCTGGTGCAGCCATCTTTCTTTTTAACCAAAGGTAAGCTCCAAGGGCTTGAAGAGGGTTCTATTACTCCATTTTGCTCCATTTCTCTGCAAAGTTCTTTTACTTCATTGCGTTTCGCTAGAGGAATACTTCTGAGAGTTTGTTTTATTGGCCTTGCATCTCCGGTATTTATCTAATGTTTCACAAGTGATGTTCTTCCTTGCTGTTGGCCTTTCAAGGCAAAGATGGTGGCGTGTTTTCTAAGCAGTTTTTTTGCTTTATTTTTATCGGAAGAGGATAACCCTTTTACCCATTTTTCAATGCACTCTAATAGCATCTTCTGCTCTTTGTTTGACATACTGACAGGACCCGATTCCATTGCCTCAGCTGTAGCACACTGGCCTACTTCGCAATTCGGTTTGACGACTTTTTTCGCATGTGGAAAGGTTGAGCATTCTTACAGCAACTCTTCCGTTGTTACTGGTTCTCACGAGGGCTTTTGCTGTTATTAAGTTATTTGTTTTATCTGTTTGTTCTACCACTCACAACCGGTTGTCGACACAATCTCCCTCTATACGCGCCCATACTGCACTTTCTAAATGTGATGGTATTTTTTATACTTTATAGCGAATAGCTATACTTAACTTTAGAAGTTTCCTGAACTTTTTGGAAATTAATTTTAGAAGTTTCCTAAACCTCTTGGAAACTCATTATAGAAGCTTCCTGAACTTCCTATAATTTCATTACTATTTTTTCCATCATAGCATCAAGCATTGTGCCTAAATCGATATTGTTTGTTGTTGTACAGGTAAAAAGCACCAGTTTTTCCTTTTCGTCAAACTCATAAGCATCAATGTCGATATTATGCCGCTTAAATTCTTCAATCAGCCTCTTTTGCAATTTTGCCTTATTATATAATGTATGCAACAAATAAATCATTTCTAAAAAAGATTGCTAGATTTTGTGAATGCTGCTTCTAGCTGCAGCACGTTTTAATGCTTCTAAGCACCCTTTGAGTGCTCAGGTAGAATATTGAGAACACTAGTCCATTTGTTTAAACTATAAAGTCTGCCCTTTATTAATATGAATTACTAGCTTATATACTAATTATGCTAGACAATTCATACAATTTCTGTCTTACTATAATCTTACATTCTATCTTATCTAGCTCATAGCATGACAGACTTGAATAATTCATGTACTTCCTATTGGTCAAATTCCATAGTTCAATTTCACTCAATAAAATTTGAATTAAGTTACTTTTGTGTTGTTCAAAATAATGTATGTCTGTCATATGTTTTAAAGTGCTTTGACCCTACTTTCAATTGCAATTGCACATTGCACATATTTGCAGTTTTGTGTGGTCTAAGTTGTTTCAAGTTTCCTTACTTTCAAGTGTGTCATACTAAAGGAGTGTTGTATTGCGTTAAATTTTATTTTTAATAATTATTTTTCAAGCTAAGTGGGTCAGTATGTAGTGTGTGTCATTCTATTCCACAGTGTGACAAAACAAATGCACTACACCATCGCCCTTAAGATTGAATTTATGTTTAAAAATAAGTAAATTGAATCTAAGAAACATTTAAT
Organism: Melanophora roralis; assembly: GCA_963583895.1. Taxonomy (NCBI): domain Eukaryota; kingdom Metazoa; phylum Arthropoda; class Insecta; order Diptera; family Rhinophoridae; genus Melanophora; species Melanophora roralis. The sequence continues at coordinate 55,064,060 of OY757188.1, forward strand.
TTGTAATTTGATAGATATAATAAAGAATTATTCAATTTTAAAATAGTTTTGTTTTTCTCTTATAATCTAATTAATTAATTTAAATAACTGTATTTTGTTGCTTTTATTTTTGTTTTGGTATTCTTCTAAGGTTACAGTTTTAATAATTTGAATGAAAAAAAAAATTTTTTTTTTTTTTGTTTTCAAATTATGTATTTTTGTTTACAATTATGTTTGAATTATTGTTTTATTAGTTGGTAATTTTAGAATTGTATAATTTAAGTATATTATTATGATAACATTTTTCAAAAGAATCTACTTTTACTAGTGAATTTACTCTTAATCTTTTTATTATTTTATAAGGGATTGGTTTTTTTTCTAGATTCTAGCTTTACTAATACTAAATCTCCTACTATTCATATTTTTATCATATTTTAATTTGGATTTTTGTTTAATTATTTCTATTAGTTTTTTAGCGTTTTCTAAAGATTTTCTTAATCTTCAGTGGCGTAATTTTCAATGTTATAGAATATACTTGTGGTTTGTATTTTTTCTGTCGGTAATGCTGCTAATTTGCCGTAAATTAATTCGTAAGGTGAATAATTAGTGTTGATGTGTGGAGTTGTGTTATATGCAAATGTGTAGTATGGTATCCATTTGTCCCATTCGTAATTATCTACAAAGCTCAACATATACTCGTTAAGTACTCGATGATTGCGTTCTATAGAGCCTATGGATTGGTGGTGATAGGGTGCTGAAAATTTTTGATCTATGTTAAGTAAATTGCAAATTTCTTTTAACAATTCATTGTTAAATTCGGTGCCTCTATCAGATTTTAAGATTTTAAAACATCCGTACTTTAAGATGAATTGTTTAATTAATGTTTTGGCAATATTTTTAGCATCTTTTGTTTCAATAGGGTGTGCTATTACGTATTTCGTTAATTCGCATTGCATGGTTAATATATATCTGTAGCCATTTGACATTCTTAAAGGTCCTACGGTGTCTATCCCTATTGTCTCGAAACTGGTTTTAGGTGTATCAGTTATAATCATTTCCTCTTTAATATATTTTGTTTGTTTATTTCTTAAACGTTTATCGCATTTTTTAATATAATCTCTAACCATTTTTCTTATATTTTTCCATACATAGCGTTGTATTAATTTAAGAACTGTTTTTCTAATACCAAAGTGTCCCGATATCTGTGAATTGTGGAATTCTTTTACAATATTCTCTTGTGATATTTTATCTTTAATATGTTGCAAAGGTCTATATAGCATGATGGTTAACTAGAAATTTCTATATTTATTTGATTTTAATATTTTTTGGTATACCTTGTTATAAATTTTATTCAAATATTCAGTTGATATGAGCTCAAAGATTTTATCTTCGCATGATAAAGCGAGATTCTTTATATTCTGCTTGTGCATATAAATAATTAACTTCTCTAGAGACAAAACGTATTTTGCTAGATCTTCATTAACATTCATTACAAAGCTATTATTTTTAAATTCTATGGTACCGTCCTTAGGTCCATCTCTTGTAATTTCCATATCGGGCTTAATAATATTAAATTTCAATTCGCGAATATTCTTTACATCTTGTAACGATGTACATTCCCACGTGTGATTTTTATGGTGCGCTTGTGATATGTTACTCTCATTATCTATTTGTACATTTTCAGAAACTTCCTTTGCTATCGTTCCACGTGACGTTACCAAGATTGTCGATGGTTTACTATTATCCTCTTCTAAAGGAATCATATTTTTTAACATATCAGAATCTAGTTTTATTCTTGATAAAGCGACCGCGTTAGTATTTGTTTTTCCTTTTTTATAAATAATTTCGAAATCATAGTCTGATAAATCTATTCTTATACGAGTCAATTTTGATGAAGGATTTTTTTGAGAAAAAAGTAAAATAAGTGGTCTATGATCTGTTACTACAATAAATTTTCTCCCAAATAAATAAGGCCTAAAGAACTGTATTCCCCAATGTATGGCAAGAAGTTCTTTTTCAATTACGGGTTTATTTAAATCATGTTTTCCTCATGTTTTGCTTGCATAAGAAATCGGTCAATCCTCTCATATTATTCCTATTCATATTTTGCCTATTTCTGTTATGCGCAAAATAAAGTACCTGATCCTTATTAGAAATTTATTTTTCTAACTCTATAGCTAACTGAACTGCTTTATTCAGTACTTTTGGTCTAGAAGCAAATATCGTTGGTTTAAGTTCTTCATTTAGACCATTTTTAAAGATGTTCAAGGCATAATTTTCATTTATCAGCTTAATGGTGTCTGATTGAGTCGTATTTCAATTTGGTATTTCTCTAATTTGTAGTTCAGTAAGTTCTGCTATTAAAATCAATAGTTGTTTATGATAAGCATGTATATTCATACCTTTTTGAGAAAAATTACTTAGTGTGGATTGTACCTGAGCTATTGTTTTTGTATTTTTGTATCTATTTGTAAGGATGATTTTTAAATTAGTGAATGTTGTCGGTGTTGATGTACATAACGCAGTTCTTACTACTGTAGTTAATTTCACGTTGTACACAAAATTTAGCAACATTGCCTTCTGGTCTTCTGCCAAACTATTATTGATCAATTCGATTATTGTTAGGAATGAATTAAGATCTTTGCAATTCCCTGTGAATTGTGGGATCACCTTTAAAGCAATTTCTAAGTTAAATTGTTGAGTTGTCATCTTTGTTGAGTCATTTGATTGGTCATCTGCTATTATTTTGTTTTCTAATGCTTCTTCTAAAAGTGTTTTGGCAGCGTTATAATATTTCTGAAAAGTGCTTTTACTTCTTACTATTTTTTCTGTATCAACTAATTTCCTTTCTATTAAATCTGAAAATTCTCTTTTTAGTAATTCTATTTCTTCCAATTTCAGTTTATTAATGGATACTAAATATCCTCTAGCACCTGCTTTTTTGTAATTGCTTTTAATTCTAATCTACTAATGATAGATTCCGTAGAACAATATGTATCTTATATACTCATGCATTTATTTTTTTTTTTTTTGTTCTTTTTTAGACTTGTACAACTAATTTCTTCTGGACGTAGTCCTTAAAATATTTGTTAATTCTATAAATTAAATATATTGTAACTAATATACAAAATAGAATAAATGTATCAATTCTAATGGAACTGCTTTGTTCCATGTCTTGGCTGTTGCTGTTGATACCACCGTTGATGTTCTCGTTAATGGTTATTGCTTCTTGTTCTCTGGACTGTGTTTTGCCCATCGTTCCACTTGGCGGAGTTTCTTATATAGTTTTCGCTTCTCCTCGCCAGAAACTGTGCCCATTAAGCGTCGGATGTCCCTTTTTTCGATTTTTAAACACAGCTTTTTTCCCCCTCTTTTGGTTTTCTTTGGAGTGTTTATTTCTTGTGGTGCTGGTTTTGACGATGTTCTTATTTTATACTCCTCTGTTGTTATTGGTTTAGGGCCGCAATTTAACGGTGTTGGAGTGTATTCGGGTAGCCTTCTGTGCCTTCTTCCGGTATGTACTGTTCCAAACAGTATTTAGAAAAAATTTCATCTATCTCCTCTTGTGATGGAGATGTTTCGAACGACATCAAAATTAAGAAAAAGTTAAAGTATTTTAAGGTATATAAAAAAATTGGTAGAGTTCTAAATGTTTATCAGACTTCAAAATTGGCAGGATCGTGATCTGCAGGATCGCCATATAATGTATGCAGCAAATACGTGTTATCATTTCTAATAAGGACTGCTAGATTTTTTCAATGCTGCTTCTAGCTGCAGCACGTTTTAATTCTTCTAAGCACCCTTTGAGTGCTCGGGTAGAATATTGAGAACACTAGTCCATTTGTTTAAACTATAAAGTCTGCCCTTTATTGATATGAATTACTAGCTTATATACTAATTATGCTAGACAATTCATACATTTTCTGTCTTACTCTAATCTTACATTCTATCTTATCTAACTCATAGCATGACTGACTTGAATAATTCATGTACTTCCTATTGGTCAAATTCCATAGTTCAATTTCACTCAATAAAATTTGAATTGAGTTACTTTTGTGTTGTTCAAAATAATGTATGTCTGTCATATGTTTTAAAGTGCTTTGACCCTACTTCCAATTACAATTGCACATTGCACATATTTGTAGTTTTGTGTGGTCTAAGTTGTTTCAGGTTTCCTTGCTTTCAAGTGTGTCATACTGAAGGAGTGTTGTATTGCGTTAAATTTTATTTTTAATAATTATTTTTCAAGCTAAGTGGGTCAGTATGTAGTGTGTGTCATTCTATTCCACAGAGTGACAAAACAAATACACTACAATTACCTGCTGTCGGTAATGTTCATTTGCTCAACTCTCTCTTGAGCTGCTCAACTTTTTCGAATTGCATGTCTGCTTATTTAAATGCAATCCCACTTCTGACACCAATTGTTACGTTTATACCTTTTATAAACGTTGGTTTATTTCCTTTAAATAAACCGGGCGTTCTTTTTATTGCAAAAATAATAAAAACACTTGAAATTTTATTGCAACAGTACGCAAACTTTATTTACTTAAACACACTGTCGTTTATTTCTTTACAGTCCTCTTTATAACAGTTAATGTTATTTAACGGTTAAACTGATACTCATTATGGCATTCGTGTTGTTCGACTATTTATAGTGGATGGTGGTAGTCTGTAATGTTCCATAAAGTTCCAAAACACACTAGTACATTCTCGAAACTACTAGATGGCAATTACATTTAAATTGATTCGTTATACTAGTTAGCCACCATTTCGAAAGAATTCTAAGCGCAGACAACAACCGCCAATAAACCCCGACAACTTAAAAAATTATCATGTTTAATACCCAGTCAAATATCAACTCCGTAACAATATATATTTCTCATATAGTTTTAGCTTACAATGTACAACACAGCATTACATTTCCAAAGCCTAAGTTATTTTTTGGGTGTTAGGTACTTTTGCAGAAATATTGATTTCCTCCTCAACAGCTTTGTTAACCCGATTTTTTTAGACTTCTTATTAGTGCTTTTTTTAATTTTGATGCTTAAAATTTCCGATTCAGGGGGCAAATTATGGCATTCGATTCGAGTCGAAATTTAAAAATTCTTATTAGACATTGACAACTCGATCGATCGAGTAGAATTTCGATTCGAATGCCGTAATTTTCTCCCAGTGTTTTTTTAAATTTTTGTGCATTTTATTTTGTTCAGTGACACCTAATACTGAATTGAAAACTGAAAATTTGTTTATATTAAGTACAATTTTCGTAAGGGTGACTTTAAACACTTAAAAAAATTTTAAAATTATAAGTTAGGAATATCATAAATAATAATAATAGGTTGTCAGCTTAATATTGCTTCGAGTCAGCAGCCGTTAAAAAACAGTTATTAGTGGATTAAATATGTTATATTCAGCCTTATTAAGAGTGTCGTTGGCGTATTTCGAAAGTTATCGTAGTCGTTGGCGTTTTTGATATTTTTCGGTACCATGTAAAATTAACGAAAACGACATTTTTGTAATAGAACAAAAAACACAATTTTAGTATATTTTGTGCAACCCTGTTGTATAAACTGTCAAAAAATCAACTGCTGGCGGTGATAAAAATAACAATAAAAATACAAATTATTAAAAATACAAATTATTTTTTATTTAAAATGTTAAGTGTTGCCACATTTTCTTCATCTGAGGATGAAGAAGAGTATACTTCTTCTGAGTATAATACTATGCGTAGGGAGTTACGGCAAATGCCAAACTCCAAGTAAACAATTTCACCTAATGTATTTGAATTAAATTTAGTCTATTTTAAGTTTTGTTAGATACTTTAAACTCAATAAGGATACTTTTAAGTATGTCCTTGGCAAAATTGCTTCTAAATTAGAATAGCCAATACGGTTAACATGTTTGCCACATATTTTCCAGCTGAAGGAAAAGGGTGCTGATATTAACTCAACACCAACTTAAGCTAATCTTCTGTTAGCAAAGTGTTTTATGAATTCATTGAGTTGACCTACAATTTCACTCTACTCTTCTTTAACATTTACTTTTTTAATTTCACTTGTATTTGTGTTTATCCTTTTGCTAAACTTGATTCTCTTTTTTATTTTTGGTTTTATTTTTAAAAAAAAAAATTAAATAAAAAACAAAAAAAATTTGCTTTAATTATATTTTTGAGTATAGCAACTACTTTATTTTAATGATTTTTTTAATCATTTTTAATAGATATTTTTAACTGTCGTTAACTTATACCTTAACGACGATTTTTTAAGTATTTGACATTTTTTGACGACACTCTTGGTACCGAAAATTGTAATAGAATCGTTAGGAAATGTTGATTTCTATCGATTTTCGACAAACATGTTACCATTCAAACAAAAAGAATAATAATGATAATAAGGCTGATTATTTCTAATTACAATTTGAATATAATTAAAAACGATTATATTTCTTCATATCTTGTATAATTTCTAAAACTTAAAGCATTTAATTATTATAAAATTGGATTGTTGCGAGATTTCAAAATGTAAACAAGGCTTCATATTGATCAGGCGTTTTGAAATAAGTTAAAATACACTAGAATATTAAACGTAATTTTGTATATGCAAAACCTTTTCAGTTTGCAATTAGCCCCTGATGAAGAAAATGTGTTCATAGATACTAATTTTCATATTAATAGCCTCATAATTTAAAATTCAAGATGTGCATTTTTAGAAATTGTGATTACATTGGCAACTGTGAAGTAAAATTGACTAGTATATTTGAATAAATATAATTTTTTTTAATTATGGTTATTGAAAAAATTCTTAACAACATTTTTGTTTTGCTGAATCGATAATTTTTATTAAAAAAGGAAGCAAAACAAAGGCTCAATAAAATAATTTTTTTTTGTTAGTGACACCGCTTATAACTCAAGAACGGCTGGTCCGATTTTAATGAAACTTGAAAAAAAGACATACCCGATGGGAATGCGTTTTAGGCTTATTTATTTTTTGAAATTCGGACTGGGCGTGGCACCTCCCATACAAATTGAACAGTTTTTTTCACATACCTCAATACCTATTATAGCTGAAGTCTCCAAATTTGGTATGGGTAAGTTATTTACTGATGTGCATAATTGAGTTGTTTATGGGCGGAAAAAAATTAATGGGCGTGGCACCTCCCATACAACGAAAATAGTTTTTTGTATATATCTCAATAACTGTATTAGCTGAAGTCTCCAAACTTCGTACGGATGTTTATTGTGCTAATATGCATAATTTAGCTTTATATGGGCGGGAAGAAATAAATAGGCGTGGCACCTCCCATACAACGAAAATAGTTTTTGTATATATCTCAATCACTGTAATAGCTGAAGTCTCCAAACTTTGTAAGGATGTTTATAGTGCTAATATGCTAATTATGCTCATACATAATTATGGTAAGTATACTTAGGAGAAAAGGGAATAATGGGCATGTCATTTCCCATACAACAAAAATACTTTCTTATATAAGTCTCAATTACTGTAAAAACTTCAGAAAACGTGTTCGCATTTTTCTACAAGCAGTGGAACGCAATTTAAATTATTATTTTTAAAGAAACAGAAATAACCTAAAAATTTCCAATAAAATGTTAATCCCTTTTTACCCCTTAGGACCAAGTTATCAAAATTTTATATTCATATTTTTCGAGACCTGTCAAACGCAAATTCAAAATATAACTTGAGCCCTCTTTATCTTTTTCGGTTCCGAATGTACAAAATGGATATAAGCAGCTATAAAATACTGCTTACCCTGTCTCGCCTCTAATGGTCTAATATTTCAAAAAAGTACGAAAAATGCATTCATAACTTTGAAACCTGTCGAGCGTAAATTAAGTTATAATTCTATCTTATTTTAGTTCAGAATCTACAAAATTAACCAATACATATTTCAAATCTTTTCCTAAGCATTTAGGATATGCAATGATGAATCTGTCTGTCAGTTAGCGAGTCATTAACGCAATTTTTTACTATATATTGTTTTGGTAAGCAAAATAAAGATTTAAAAAAATAAAAAAAAATATTTACAAGTGGCGGATAGGGCTACAAATTAATAAAGCCATTATAAACTGAACAGTTTGTGAAGGTTTTCTTAGTAATAGCCTCCGATCATGAAAGATGCGATAGGCTCAGCTATTCTGTTCACGCTTTATCAGCAATTTTTAGTAATTATCAAAGAAACAAACAAAACATGTTTATAACGTTATTGACATGCTATTAAGGATAATATTTTGTGAATTGTGTGTGTTTAGGCAAATAAATTCGTTTGCTAATTATATATATTGTTAGGCAATACGTGTTCGGAGATACTCAATGCTGGATTAATTCAATAGAGCGGCAAAAACGAGGCTTGCCGCATGAACACATTCTTATTTGGTTACTCGAGAAGTTCGACCAGACCAAATAGATGATACTAAGAGTGCCGAGATCCCTGATCCCAAAACAGTTCAAGAACTACATGATGCTGTAATTGCAAATATGATTCATAGTCGACGGCAAGTATTCCAAGCATTATCCATGAAAAATTGACAGCGAAAACTATCACTGGCAATGACGGTTATCCACTGTATCGGCGTTGATCGCCCAATGACAACGATCAAACTACTACAAGGAAAGTAAAAGGAAACAATTTCGTGATTGACAACAATTGGACTGTGCCATATTCGCCACTTCTTTCTAAATTATTTAAGACACATTGCAATGTTGAATATTCTAATTCAGTGAAGTCGATCAAGTACATCTGCAAATATGTCACGAAAGGCAGTGATATGGCTGTTTTTAGCATCCAAACCTCCAATGGCAACGATGAAATTACGCGTTATTAAGTTGGGCGATATGTGAATTGCAATCAGGCGGTTTGGCGTGTATTCTAATCCCCTATTCACGAATGTCATCCCACTGTTGCACATTTAGCAGTGCAACTCGAGAATGGCCAACGAGTATATTTTACTGCGATATATGTTGTTCAACGTCCTGAAATACCTCCAGCGACAACATTGACAAGTTTCTTTGCTGTTTGTCAAAGCGATCCGTTTGCACAAACATTACTTTACTCGGAGATGCCACGGTATCACACTTGAAATGCTTCTTCAAAAAAATTTTAGCGTCGAAAGAAAGGCACTATGGTTCCTGGGCATCTGGATATGCATTCAAGTGATGCTCTTGGTGGCATTTATACAGTTCATCTGAAGAATGATGAATGTTTTTATTTGCGGTGGTTGCTGGTGATTGTTCGTGGTCCAACATCATTTGCAGCATTTCGTACTGTTAATGGTATAGTCTGCCCAACATTTTGTGCTGCATGTCAAGAACTCAATTTGCTTGAAAACGATACTCATTGAGATACGACAATCGCTGAGGCATATACGAACATTATTTTCTATTGTCATTATTTGCTATTGACATGCTTCCCGCCAAGTCCAAGTGACCTGTGGAACAAATACAAAGACAATGTGTCAGAAGACATTTTACATCAATATCGTGTCAGCTCGAGAAATCCAAATATTAAAGTCAAAGCAAAGATGCAAAACCTTATTTACCTTATTATGAGAACTTAAATTTTGGTCTGGTACTGACTGGACTAATATCAATTACATAATTTTAAGATTTGAATACATATTGTTAGTTTGCATTAGCAAAGATTCAATAATAATAATATGGAGAAAAAAAAGATGCATAACCGGGCCTTGCTCTTAATTAAAGACATGTGTTACCTTATTTGCGGCAGTTTGTTAGTCAGGCTAGGACTGCCAGCACCAGAACATGAAATGAATGAGCTTCTTAATCGAGAATTGAAGCGTGAAGTGAATACGATCGACATAAGTTGAACCAATTAGTTCAAGCTTATGTTTTCCTCTTAAACCTCCAACAGAAGGAAGTCTATGATATAATATTGAAGGCAATTGATGCCCCCGGTGGAACTGGGAAGACATTCGTCATGTCATTGATTTTAGCCACTGTTCGTGCGAGATCTAACATTGCTGTAGTGGTAGCTTCAACTGGAATAGCGGCCACATTGTAAGAAGGATGCCGCACAGCTCACTTAGCGTTAAAATTGCCATTAAACCTTCAAAATATAGAGCAACCGACATATAACATTGCGAAAAAATCCGCCATGTCCAAAGTTTTAGTGGCGTGTAAAATCATTATCTGGGACAAATGCACAATGGCACACAAACGCGCAATAGAAGTTCTTAAAAGAACACTAAGAGATCTGCGCAGTGGCTCAAGACGTTTTAGAGGTGCCATGATTTTACTGTCTGGTGATTTCCGCCAAACACTGCCAGTCATGCCAAGATCGACGGCTGCTGATCGAATAAGTGCTTGCGTTAAGTCCTCGATTCTGTGGCGTTTTGCAAAGATACTGCAGTTGACAGAAAACATGAGAGTTATATTGCTCAACGATTTATCAGCTCAAGATTTCTCAAACCAACTGTTGATTATCGGTAATGGCCGTATTCCTGTCGACGAATTAAACGAATTGATTTCGTTTCCTCAAAATTTTTGTAATTTTGTATCGTCAAGAGAACAGCTCATCCAGAAAGTATTCCCCAACATAATTGCTAATGGGAAAAATTATGACTGGTTGAGTGAACGGGCAATTATAGCAGCTAAAAATATAGATGTTGATGATTTAAACTAGGTATATAGTTCAGAATCAAAATGTTGGTACTCTGCGTTTTTTTAAATCTATTGGTTGTGTAACAAACGAAGATGAAGCCACCAACTATCCAACTGAAGTTTTAAACTCCTTGGATGTGCCTGGCTTACCAGCGCACAACTTACAACTGAAGGTTGGCTCGGTAGTTATCGTACTTCGAAATTTAAACCAACTAAAAATTTCCAATGAAACGCGTTTGGTAATAAGAAAACTGATGGTCCATGTTATTCTCGCAATTATACTTAGAGGAATATTAAAAGGTGAAGAAGTTCTCAATTCGAGAATTCCGATTATAACAACTAATATGCTTTTTGAGTTTAAGCGAATTCAATTTCCTATTCGTCTTGCATTCTCAATGACTATTAACAAATCACAAGGACAATCCTTAAGTATTAGTGGTCTTAATTAAGAAAATACATGTTTTTCTCATAGCAAAATATACGTTGCATGTTCAAGTGTTGGCAAACCATCTGCTTTATTCGTACTTGCACCTGATAACAAAAGAAAAAATGTCGTATATCACAATGTACTGCACTGAAGGAAATTAACCTAAACCTAACCTTAACAGCTTTTACCTGAAACGCCATATTATTGAAAACTTTTTGAATTTTTGTTTTCTTTATAAATATATTCCAATGAATTATTTGACTAAATACACTTTGTACTCTTTTAACAAAATCCATATATTCAATAACTCTTAGGTGGTACGAAGTTCACCGGGTCAGCTAGTTTTTTATAAAATTTAATTAAAGGTTATGATTTTAATGATAAAATTAAAAAACTACGTAATTTTCTCGATTTTTTAAGTAAAAAGTACGCGAACGGAAAATTTTTACACAAAGTTTACCTACTCAAAACAGCTGATAGGTTAAAAGATATTGCAATTACTTGATTACTCATCATTAAGTCATCGCAAAACCGTTTTGCCATCTTGCAGGAGGAAAACGACTTTTAAACCTCCCCCAATTTATTTGAGGGAGAAAAACACCAACGACCTTGTTAAGCTTTTAGTAGGATTGATCGGTGAAAACAACTTTTTTGTGTCGAACATAAAACGTGGTAACATCTATGAAACTAAAATTCAAGTTCATCACGAAAACGATTACCGTACCACTGTTTCGGAAAAAACAGAAGAAAAACTTTTACACCTACCAACTAAAGACCGCAAAAGGCCTCCAGATTGTGATTAAGGGTATTGATTCAAATGTGGACCCGGAAGAAATTAAGGCCAGTTTGTGCAGCAAAGGCTTCAAAGCCAAATCTGTGTCAAACATTAGAAACAGAGAAAGGCATCCCCAACCATTATTTCGAGTGGAGCTTGAGCCTGGTGATGCAAAATTGAACAAAAATGAAACTCACCCTATCTATGACCTAAAATAGATTTTGCATCGTAGAGTTGTAGTTGAAGCGCCACATAAGCGATTTGGGCCCGTGCAGTACTTAAATTGTCAAGAATATGGTCACACCAAGACTCACTGCAAATTGCCTTCCGTTTGTGTGGTGTGTGGAGACCTGCATGCTACGACAAAGTGCGACAAACCAAAAGAGGATCCTAGTGTGAAGAAATGCAGCAACTGCGGTGGAAATCATACTGCCAACTATAGAGGCTGCCCTGTTTTTGATATAGTAAGGCGCTCATTTAAGCCAAAAGTAGTTCCTGCCCCTTCCCAGCAGCACAGCCAACTACGAGTCAACTTTCTTATGACAACGCATTAAAGTCTAACCATCCCAAAGCAAGTAAGCCCAACCAGCAAACAACACAACAAGAGGTGCCAACAAATGAACCTACGGGTCCCAATTTTAGCCGCCTGGAAGCCGTAATAGACAATTTGGTAAAAAAATTTACGCAAATCATGGCGCAAATGGCTGGTATGATGCAAGAAATGCAAAAACTGCAGTCTGCTCTTCTGCAGGCTATGCTTAAAAGGCCATGAACTGCCTCAGGGTTTGTTTCTGGAACGCAAACGGCATCCGCCAACACAAAAACGAGCTCGAATATTTTTTAACTCACCAAAAAATGTATGTCATGTTGATTTATGAAACTCATATGACATCTAGAAGCACTTTTAAATTAAGTGGCTATACTTTTTACGACTCAAAAGATCCCAGAGATAGGTCATGTGTTGGCTCAGCGATATTAAATATATCAACAATCAAACACCAGTGGATAAGTGGTCTCTCCGAAAGTAATATACAAGCAACAAACGTCTGCATTGAGGAATTTTACCATAATCTTGTTATTTCGTCAGTTTATTGTCCACCCAGATTCTCCATAACGAAGGATCAGTACAACAGTTTTTACAAATCATTCGGTCCTCGCTTTATAGTTGCTGGAGACTATAACGCTAAGCACACGTACTAGGGCTCCCGCCTAATTAGTCCGAAAGGTCGTGTCTTGTATGATTCCGTGTCTGAAATGGGACTTTTCGTTATTTCAATTGGGAAATCAACCTATTGGCCAAAAGACCACAATAAAATACCAGACGTAATAGATTTTGGCGTAGCAAAAGGTATATCCCCGGAGCTTATTGAGGCCCAAGCCTCCTTGGATCTATCTTCTGACCACTCACCAACAATAATCACTATTTGTAGTCCTCATCGAATAGCTACTAGTGATCTTTTCTTAGCAAAGAAAGTATATTGGTTGAAATATAAAAAATATATCAGCACCCACTGCTCGGAAAACCAGCCACTAAAAACACCCGAAGACATCGACGATTGTCTGAACAGCCTTAATGAAAACATTATAAAAACCGTGGAACTTGCTTCTTCTACTTATCGTCAGGCCAAGTACAACCAATTTTTTTCTGCAGATGTTAAAAAGCTTTAATCTGAAAAAAGGAGAACCCGGAGAGAATGGCAAAGGCATAGATCGCCTCAACTTAAAAATAAACTGAAAAAATGCACAAACCAATTAAAAAACTTGTTGGAGGTGCACAGAATGACATCACTGAATAAATATTTAGAAAACCTAGACGCGACTTCCCAGAAAAATTATTCTCTATGACGTCTAAAAAGACCCGTTATCGCAAAACCTCCACTGCGTAATCTGTGAGGATCCTGTGCTATTAATCACAAAGAAAAATGCGATCTGTTTGCAAGTCACTTAAGGAACGTGTTCACTCCCAACACGTGCACTGATGTGAGGGAATTACCGCCTGTTGTTGCTAGACGTCCTATGGAAATACGTTTCCGTTTTTCAGATATCTTAGAGGCTATCGTTAACCTAAATGATAAAAATGTGTTAATAAAATAAGCAACAAAATGCTTTTAGAGCTACCTTTTACCGCTAAAAGAATTATTCTTTTTATTTTTAATGCCATAATTCGGCTTGAACATTTTCCACCAATATGGAAAGTCGCCTTAGTAAAGATGATTTCTAAGCCTGGTAAAGATCCTTCGAAGGTGGAGTCTTATAGGCCTATAAGTTTGTTACCAACTTTGTCAAAATTGTTCGAGAAGCTCTTTAAAAACAAGCTGAGTCCGATCATGAATGGAAATAACTGCATTCCAAACCACCAATTTGGCTTTAGAAGTCAACTTAGTACAATCGAACAAACTCACAGTCTGGTGCAGGTTATAAGAAAAACCTTTGAGGAAAAGAAGTACTGCTCCGCGCTTTTTATAGATGTCTCTGAAGCTTTCGATAAAGTATAGCACGAAGGCCTGTTAAACAAACTAAAGCTAAACCTTCCAGCTAATATTTTTAATCTTCTAGAAAAGTACATAACCGGTCGACAAATGATCAAAGAGGGAAGCCAAATAATTTGTTCCCAAACAATAGGGGCTGGTGTACCTCAAGGGAGTATACTAGGTCCAATTCTGTACTTGCTTTACACGGCAGATATGCCAACCAACTGTTTTACGCACACTCAGTATTCATAAAAACCCTAAAGAGGCTTCGAGTCAACTGCAACAACACGTAACACAAGTAGAAAAATGGGCAAATTTATGGGGATAAAAAATTAATGAGCAAAAATGTACCCACGTAACGTTTACTTTACGCAAAGAAACATGCTCCCGAATCCGTATTAGCAACCATATAGTGCCCCAACGATTTGAAACGAAATGTCTTGGCATTCACCTGGATCGTCGCCTTACATGGAAGACACATATATATGTGAATTTGACGCAAATGAAACTTAAAGCTACACAAACTAATTGGCTAATCAACAGAAACTCTGTGCTTCGTCTTGATTATAAACTGTTACTCCACAAATCTACGGTATACAATTATGGGGCACAGCTTCCGCATCCAACATAGAAAAAATTCAACGCCGTTAAAAATAAATCCTAAGAATGATAACTGGTGCTCCTTGGTATGTTAAAAACAGTAACATTCACAAGGATCTACAAGTTCCACTAGTTAAATGCGAAATCCTGAACTATGTGGACAAGTATTTAAGTAAGCTGGAAACTCATCCAAATCCGCTCGCCCGAAACATCCTGTAACATAGTGGGCACACCCGTCTGAAAAGAAGGGGTACTATTACACTTACATGAAGCTTATTAAAGGTGCCTTCAGACTATAATACTGGGTAAAAACACTTGTCAAAAAATACAAATAAAATGAGAAAATGTAGTAGTGTGAACACATTATGTTATGAAATGTCAAAAAATACCTAAAGAAATTTGACAGTAGTATGGCTCTCTTCATTTTTAGAAATTTTTCTAAACCATTAGATTTTGCATGTATCAGTGTTGCATATTTACAGCAGCCATAAAGAAAATCAGGCATGGAAAGTTTATATAAAGTTTGGTATTGTAAAAAAATTTTTAATAATATATTTATGAAATTTATAGTTATTTATTAGGAAATAAAATATTTTTAACTGAAATTAAATTAAAAAGTTGTTAAAGTAATTTTTTTTTCATTAAAAGTGTTGTAAAATTATTACTTTTGATATGTATATTTAAATATTTTTTAAAAAATCGATAGGTGTGAAAAAATGGAGTCTTTTAGCAAAATAAACTCACTTTGTATAAAAAAAACAAATTTTTTTGATTGAATTTATTATATACAAGCGTTTTATTAATTAACCCGCAAAAGCAAATCAAGAAAATTTTTAAAACATTGTTTATTTGTTTTAATCAGTTATAAAGTCTTAACAAATATTAATAGTGTTCTAAAAGATAAATTGACTTCTGACTCAGCCACGGCCCCAAGACTATATGGTTTACCAAAAATCCACAAACTTGACATGCCCCTAAGACCAATATCATCATCGACGGAAGTCCCATGCTACAATCTTTCGAAACACATTGGATGTGTTTTACAAAATATCATACTAGAGGAATATAATATTAAAAATTCACTAGAACTAAAGAACCTGTTGAAAAATATAACCTTAGATGACGACGAAATTCTCATTTCATTGGACGTGGTGTCTCTGTTCACCAATATACCCATCCATTTGGCAGTCAATAATATAATGAAAAAGTGGAACACTCTTCACAAACACACCAATATTCCTAGAACACAGTTCCTTAAAATTCTTCAATTCTGCCTCAATGATAACAATTATTTTGTATATGAGAATAAATACTATCAACAAAAGTATGGTATGCCAATGGGAAACCCGCTTTCTCCAACTATAGCAGATATAGTATAAGACACACTATTAGAAACTGTAGTTGAGGACTTAAAAAACAAGAATGTGAACATTAAATTAATCAAAAAGTACGTGGACGATTTATTTGCAATAATTAAGAAAGATGACGAACAAATTATTATGGTCACATTTAATAATTACCATAATAGGTTAAAATTTACTTTGGAAAAGGAAGTAAATTATTCCATACCATATCTAGACATGCGGATTTTAAGAAAGGGAAACAAAGTTATAACTGATTGGTACACAAAACCAGTTTCATCAGGGCGACTTATAAACTTCAACTCAACACAACCCATAGGACAAAAAATAAACACCGCACGCAATTTAATAGAAAAAGTGTTGAAAATAAGTGACGAGCAATACATTTCAGCTAATGTACGCAAAATTAAAGATATACTTTTAAAAAATGACTTCCCGACTCGTATAGTGAATAACTTAATCGAAAAGCTCAACACGGGGATGATAATAAAGAAAATAAAAACTCACTTGGCAACACTAAATTTTATAGCCTTCCCTACATACCAAAACTAACGGAAAACAAACAAATCAGGACAATAATGGATGATAAAGAAATAAAGTTAGCGTACAGACCAAATCAAACAATAAACTCTTTATTTACAAACACAAAAACAAAAATAGACAAAAACGAACAAAGTAACATTGTATACCAGATCAGCTGTTTAGATTTTGGATAAAGAGAGACGAACAAATAAAAGATATACACTTGAGAGCCTGAGAATTCAACAAAAAGGGAACAGTGCAATAAACAAAAAAGATGACAAAGACAACACAAATGCAAACTATGCAATAATTCTATGTTAGTACTTCGTGACAAATGTGCAATGTATAATGTTTTTAAATTTAAATATTATAGCTGTTTTTTGTTTTTTTTTTGTGAATAAATGTTAATGTTGTGTAATATAAGATTAAAAGTGAGTAATATTAATTAATTTATTTGCAAATATAAAATTAAATTTATAAAAATGTATGTATGTACTTATATGTTATTGTTTTAACACAATTTTGTATTTTTGTTTTATTTTGGTGTTACCAGATTTAATAAACACTATCCCTGAAGAAGTTGGGAAATTCCAACGAAACGTCGGGTAAAATATTAAATAAAGAGTCTTTTTATTTAAAACTTACGACCTTAGAAGCCCAATAGAAAATTTGAGAAATATTATTAGAAAAAAAAGGTCAATATATAAAAATTTGGAACAGATCCCGATTTTGTTCAGACATATGAGAGTAAAGAAATTACTCTCCAACCTTACCAAAGTTGCTCAATATAGTTGGAATGCAAAAAAACTATAATTGAAAATTTTTAAATGCTCACATGCTGCTTAGTTAAAAAGTAAAATTTTATTTAGACGATTACACCCCATAGAATTTTTAAAACATAGCATATACATCATATATAAAATGTATCTAAATGTTCTAAATCGCATTTTATATTAAAGAAATCTACAGATTTTTATAAAAAAATGCACTTACAACAAAAATTTTGTTGAAACCCTTGTCCAGGAAAGGAAATTTATCTCAAACGTTCTCTTTGCTGTGGAAAATTTGTTACCTGAAACGCTTTTGGGTAGGTTTGGAAATAATTCGAGGTAACTTTCCCTTTTTCTAATTTTAATATTTTTTAGCCAAATTCGCTTCAAGAAGTAAAACTAATTAATTTTTATTTATTACTTAGACAAATTTATTTATTTTCCATTAGTAAGTTTTTAAAACATACCGTTTATAATGCTAGAAATTTCCATATTTCCATAAAAATATTTAATAATCACATATTTCTATTCCTTATCCGATTCTTTATCATCATCATCAATTATTATCATCATCATTTTCACTATAATTAGTATAGGTATCATTATCATCATTATTATTATCTTTTTCACCATCGAGATTTGATTCAAATATTAAGAATTGAACTGCTTCCATAGGCAAGCTATGGGTTTTTTCTCTTTCAGTTTTCTCATATTTGATATTACTGGATCTGAAATAACTAATAGTCTTTTAAATATACATATATTCAATTCATTTTACTCTATAACATTTTCGCGAAAAAGCTCCCTAAAATTTTTTAAATCTTTGTTTCAAGCTTCTTGTGTTTCTTCTGTCAACTGTCCAATTGGTAGTAGAGCGTGGTTTATAATTTCTGAACCATGGAATAAAAATTTTAACTCCTCTTGAATACGTGGTTTATTTTTTGCAACAACTTATGTTTCGATGTCCGATCTAGCTTCCATTTATTTTTTGGAAGCTTATATGCCAAATGGATCAGGGATTCAAAAAATCTGATCCATCCATGCAGAATCGACAAACTGAACTCCAAGTTTTCTGTTTTTACTTCCAAATAAATTATTTTGTCATTATTAATAAATTCTTTAGAAGTAGCACCACACAAAAAGCATTTTTGTGTACAAGTAGTTTTTGTGAGAGCATTACATATTTTTTTATCTACCGTGGATAGGACCAAATTATCATTGACTTTCAAGCGTTTTTCTTCATAAGATATAACAGACTCTTTAAGGTTTTTTATATCCTGATCCACTTTATCTTTTCGTTATTAGCAACAATCGTGGTTTCTTTTATAAATTCCACTTTCAATGGCCTACAATATTGTTTTTGTTGCGATTATAATTGTTTTCCCTTTCTTCTTTAAATATTCTTTTATCTACTCTAATTAAATAAGTAAATACAGGCTCTCATGAAAACAAAAACAATAACACTAATGTTTTTACTGATTTTTTTAAAAAGGTAATTTTTTAAATGTATGTAGGTGCAACATTATATTTAAATTTTATTTTAAAATGTGCAAAAACGTGCAGAAAAATTTTTCATAAATATTTTCAAAAGCGTTTATATTTTTAGAAAAAAAATTATTTTTTCTTAATTTGGCTTAATTCACAACTATTTATCGACATATTTCCCGAAATCCACTAATTTAAAGGCTAACGCGCGAAAATTAATTAAAAACATTATCACAAATTACACACAAAAATAAAAAGCCCAAATTAGTCTTGACAACCTGAGGTTGAAGGTTCCATTAATATATTTTTAAGTATCACTTTAGAAAACGCTCAAAACATATTTTTAAGACACTAAAAGTTAACATTTATATTGCATGCGAGGAAAACTTCAAAAAATATAAAGTTTAAAATTGTATAGTAACATAAAGGTAGTGATAAAAAATTTTCGCACTAGTGATGCAAAATGTTGTGTACTTTTACCGACTTCAAAAATTTTTTTGTTTCTCTTAAATTTAATTTTGCAACTAATTCCCATTTTTGGTATCAAAAACCCCACCGTGCGATGTGGGAAAACTTTTATCTAAAAAAAGGAGAGTCCGAAGAGAATGGCAAAAGCATAGATCGCCCCAACTTAAAACTAAGCTGAAAAAATGTGCTAACCAATTAAAAAGCTTGCTGGAGGTTCACAGAATGGCTTCACTTAAAGAGTACCTCGAAGGTCTAGACGCGACTCACAGTGCTTTGATCCCATATAGTGATGGGACAAAAATAGGAGTGGTCCTAGAGCTTTGAAATTCGGTACAGTAGTATAAAATACTTAAATTAAGAAAAATTCAATTTTTTGAAAAAATCGGGCAAAGGACACGCCTACTGCCCATATATATAAAGGACGAATTTTTTAATTTTGACTACATAACTGCACAGAAAGAAACAATAGTCCGTAGATTATTTACATCCCGTGCTAGTAACTTGTGTGATAATTTTTATTGGGATTGACGCAAGGACTCTAGGTCCTGCCATATATCCTTTTTTGCAAAAATGCTAAGACTGTTACAAAAGTTAGCCGATTCTCATTAAATTGGGTGGTATGGTTATTATTATGTGTCAAACAAATGTTAGTGCCAAATTACATTAAAATTGATTTATAAAAATAGAAAATAAAAATTAAATTGGCTAAAAATCTTCTACATTATGATTTTGACGACAACGTGAAAGTACAAAATGACAATCTTTCTAAATTAAATTTAATTTAAAATACGTATAAGTGCGTTTTTTAATAATATTTTTTTTTTTTTTAATAAATTATATATGTATATTTTATTTTACAATAAATCTTCTTCAGTATTAGAATCTTCCCAAAAAATATTGCCGCTCAATGAAACATTTGTCTCGTCGTCTTCAACTGGCTCATTAGCATTTTCTCTTAAGTATATACATATATATCAATTTCTGCAAATAATGGATTTTTTTTGGTCTTTGGATTCCTTTTTGAAGTCAAAAACGGATCTAAAGATAGTATTAAATAGTATTAAATTTTTATGAGTGTATTTTCGTGACGTTTTCCTCGTATGGGACAGTATTGCTTTTCTCACGATTTTGTGGTTGGCTTCCAATGCTTCTTCAGACAAGCACCCTGAAATTCATTTTCAGATACCACAATAGACGGAATAAATTTTTTTTCTTAGTTTGTAATGCATACAGAGACGGAAAACAATTTGGGTGTATTTCATTTATTGTATTACGTAGCGCACTATTTTTTCTTTCGGTCAAATCTAAATTCATATATAGCGCCAAAGCTTTTGTTGCTGGATTCGACATTAGGCTTTGCAAAACAGAATGAGATTCCTATTTATTTTTTAGCGTATTTTTTGAACAATTTTTATTTCTAAAATTTCCTTTATAATTTATCAGGCTAATTGGTTCAAGTTTATTGTGATAAGATTTTCATTGAAGAATTATTTAGAAAAAGTTTAGTTTCCCGACACTAGCCGAGTGGAATGCATTTTCAGAGCCCGCTACAACTCCTCATCAGCACTCTTTGTTCGGTACTGAGCATTGGTAGTAAATATCTTCTATTTAACCCAAGTTTTAATTGAAATTTGAATACGGAAATACTAATTTGTATTTTACACATACTCCCATTAGCAATTGTTACTTCTTGGGTTAGAACGAAATTTACGGCCTGCCATTTTTTTATATCATGGCAACACCTTTTCTTTTATTTATTCTTCATCTCACCACTTTAATTTTGCCTTATTCATCTCTATTTAGATGAGTATGAAGGCAGCATGCTTTTGCATGCATTAGTTTTGTCTCGCTTTCTGTTATATTTTTTTAAATTTTAATTTTGCTGACGATCAGTCGTCAGCGAGTTGTTGAACATGTTTCATTAACTTTGCGGACGTATTTTTTACACCATGCCTAGTGTTATTTAATACATATTTATTTTTTAGCGTATTTTTTGAACAATTTTTATTTCTAAAATTTCCTTTATAATTTATCAGGCTAATTGGTTCAAGTTTATTGTGATAAGATTTTCATTGAAGAATTATTTAGAAAAAGTTTAGTTTCCCGACACTAGCCGAGTGGAATGCATTTTCAGAGCCCGCTACAACTCCTCATCAGCACTCTTTGTTCGGTACTGAGCATTGGTAGTAAATATCTTCTATTTAACCCAAGTTTTAATTGAAATTTGAATACGGAAATACTAATTTGTATTTTACACATACTCCCATTAGCAATTGTTACTTCTTGGGTTAGAACGAAATTTACGGCCTGCCATTTTTTTATATCATGGCAACACCTTTTCTTTTATTTATTCTTCATCTCACCACTTTAATTTTGCCTTATTCATCTCTATTTAGATGAGTATGAAGGCAGCATGCTTTTGCATGCATTAGTTTTGTCTCGCTTTTTGTTATATTTTTTTAAATTTTAATTTTGCTGACGATCAGTCGTCAGCGAGTTGTTGAACATGTTACCAAGAAGTAACAATTGCTAATGGGAGTATGTGTAAAATACAAATTACTATTTCCGTATTCAAATTTCAATTAAAACTTGGGTTAAATAGAAGATATTTACTACCAATGCTCAGTACCGAACAAAGAGTGCTGATGAGGAGTTGTAGCGGGCTCTGAAAATGCATTCCACTCGGCTAGTGTCGGGAAACTAAACTTTTTCTAAATAATTCTTCAATGAAAATCTTATCACAATAAACTTGAACCAATTAGCCTGATAAATTATAAAGGAAATTTTAGGAATAAAAATTGTTCAAAAAATACGCTAAAAAATAAATATGTATTAAATAACACTAGGCATGGTGTAAAAAATACGTCCGCAAAGTTAATGAAACATGTTCAACAACTCGCTGACGACTGATCGTCAGCAAAATTAAAATTTAAAAAAATATAACAAAAAGCGAGACAAAACTAATGCATGCAAAAGCATGCTGCCTTCATACTCATCTAAATAGAGATGAATAAGGCAAAATTAAAGTGGTGAGATGAAGAATAAATAAAAGAAAAGGTGTTGCCATGATATAAAAAAATGGCAGGCCGTAAATTTCGTTCTAACCCAAGAAGTAACAATTGCTAATGGGAGTATGTGTAAAATACAAATTAGTATTTCCGTATTCAAATTTCAATTAAAACTTGGGTTAAATAGAAGATATTTACTACCAATGCTCAGTACCGAACAAAGAGTGCTGATGAGGAGTTGTAGCGGGCTCTGAAAATGCATTCCACTCGGCTAGTGTCGGGAAACTAAACTTTTTCTAAATAATTCTTCAATGAAAATCTTATCACAATAAACTTGAACCAATTAGCCTGATAAATTATAAAGGAAATGAGATTCCTGTTTTAAATTTTCCACTGCAAAATGTAGTTCCTCAAGGAAACATTTTATTACTAACTCTGGGAGTCAAATCTAGCGATTTTCAATTGCTGTATTAGTTTGTTGTGATGCAAAGTTTTATAAGATTTATGAAAAACATTAAATTTTGTCATATTTTGATCTAGTTTTTGTTATAAGTAGTCACAACAGACCTGGAAAAAACAAATTTTTTAGCAGTTCATAGCTTACATTTTAAAAATTTAGCTAACTTCTGGCGATTTTTTATACTAACTTATCTATATTTTTGGGAAAAAAAAGTTAGCAGCAGTGGTGGGAGGTAAACAATGAAACACCAACGTCAATCTGTTAATTCAGCAGCATCTTGAGCGTCAAAAAGAGGCGAACACAATTTTATACTTATTTTTTTAATTTATCTCGTTAATTATTATAATCTTATGGTATCAATTTGGTTTTATTGTATATTGTAAGTTTTTTTTTTATAGTTTTAGCTCCAGAAAACTGTCGAAATTTGAGAAAAAATCACGAAAATAGCCATTTTAAAAAAAAATTTTTTTAAAGTTCCGGTTAAATTTTTAAAATTTTTTTTCTTGTAGTTATTAGAAGACAGTATAAATTTTTGAAAACAGAAAAAACCCATAGACCATATTTTTCTTTTTTTTTAATTTTCCATCAAAGTTAAAAAATTTTTAGAGCTTTAGTGAATAATAAGCATTTTTCAAAGCAATAAGAAATACTTATAAAAAAAGAAATCACAAAAAATTTTTTTGACAGTTAGTTGCAAATATAGTTATTTACTACAGAAAAAAATTTCAATCTCATAGTCCAAAAAATAATTTTATTACAACTGTTTTCCTGAAGCATGTAAGACGCGGGTATTTGTTTAGCCATTTTTACTTCAAATTCTTTGACCTTGGCGCCTCTAGCGCCACCAAAAAGAGCTAAATCGAAAAAATTCTTTAAAATTTATTTAAAAATTATTGTTATCTGTCGACCTATATATTTTTATCTACAATATAAAACATTTTTTTTTATTGTATTTTTGTCTATGGGACACAGCACTGTGCGACTCCTCAGACAAATTATTCCCTATGGCGATCAGCCAGACGTCTTAAAAGACCCGTTATCGCAAAACCACCACTGCGTAATCTGAGAGGATACTGGGCTAGAAATGACGAAGAAAAATGTGATCTGTTCGCAAATCATTTCAAAGACGTGTTCACTCCTAATACTTGCACAGACGTGGGGGAATTACCGCCAGTTGTTGCTAGACGATCTTAAGAAATATGTTTCCGATTTGCAGATGTTGTAGAGGCTATTGCTAACCTAAATGGTAAAAAAGCTCCTGGCGTTGATAATATAAGCAACAAAATGCTCTTAGAGCTACCTTTTATGGCAAAAAGATGATGATTCCTAAGCCTGGCAAAGATCCTTCAAAGGTAGAGTCTTATAGGCCTATAAGTTTGTTACCCACAATGTCAAAATTATTCGAAAAATTGGTTAAAAAACAAGCTGACTCCGATCCTGAATGAAAACAACTGCATTCCAGATCACCAATTTGGTTTTAGAAGTCAACATAGCACAATCGAACAAAATCACAGACTGGTGCAGGTTATAAGAAAAACCTTTGAGGAAAAGAATTACTGCTCCGCGCTTTTAATTGACGTCCCTCAAGCGTTCGATAAAGTATGGCACGAAGGCCTGTTAAACAAACTAAAGCTAAACCTTCCAGCTAATATTTACAACCTATTAGAAAAAAACATAACTGGTCGACAATTTATGATCAAAGAGGGAAACCAAATAAGTTCTTCTCAACCAATAGGGGCTGGTGTACCCCAAGGAAGTATACTAGGTTCAGTTCTGTACTTGCTTTACACAGCAGATATGCTGTACACACACGTTGACATTTGCTGATGATACTGTTTTCCCTAGTATTCATAAAGACTCTAAAGAGGCTTCGAACCAACTGCAGTAACACGTAACCCTAGTTGAAAAATGGGCAAAGTAATGGGGAATAAAAATAAATAAACAGAAATGTACCCACGTAACTTTTACTTTACGCAAAGAAACGTGCTCCCCAATCACTATTAACAACTATATGGTGCCTCAACGAACCGAGACAAAATATCTTGGTGTTCACCTAGATCGCCGCCTTACATGGAAGCCTCATATAGATGTGAAGCTGATTCAAATGAAACTTAAAGCTGCTCAAATCCACTGGCTAATTGGTAAAAACTCTGTGCTACGTCTGGATTGTAAACTTCTACTCTACAACTCGATTTTAAAACCAGTTTGGTGCTACGGTATACAATTATGAGGCACTGCTTCCTCCTCTAACATAGAAAAAATACAAAGTCGTCAAAACAAAATTCTGAGAATGATAACTGGCGCTCCTTGGTATATTAAAACAGCAACATTCACAAGGATCTAGAAGTTTCACTAGTAAAAAGCGAAATCCTAAACTATGTGGACAAGTATTTAAATAAGTTCGAAACACATCCAAATTCGCTCGCTCGAAGCATCCTGCAACATAGTGGGCACATCCGCCTAAAAAGGAGGGATACTAGTGCTCTTAGATGAAACTTTTAAAATTAGTTATCCATATTGTGAGAACTTAAATTTTAGTCTGGTACTGACTGGACTAGTAATAATTACTAAGTTTTAAGATTTGAATACTTATTGTCAGTTCGCTTAAGCGAAGATTCAATAATACATTATATGAAAAGAAAAAAAAAAACAAATACAAGCCAATGGAGCCAAGTAGTCTCACTGGCTTGTAAAGGTAATGACGGCAGGGATTTCAGTTTCGCAGTGAGTGCGAAATCCCTTGAAGTCCTGGAAAAGAGATGTGGGGTTGCCAAATTCAGTCTTGGTAGTGTAAGGTTCCGGCTACCGAAACCTGACAAGACCAAAGAAGCTGCAAGTGGTGCAAATAAACCTGCACCACAGTGAAACAACCTCAGCCAAACTGACAACCTACCTCATCAGACACAAGGCCAACGTGGCTCTGATGTAATAGGGGTGACATGCCGACATTTAGGAATAGGGATAGAGAGGCAGTTATAGATCTCACAATGTAGGCAGGGAATTTGTAGGGGAATAGTTAAGTTTAAGTTTAGGTTTCCCACAGGGGTTAGAGAGAGTGGTGAACTTGTTCACTGTTCCGATGAGGGAGAGCTTTAAACGGGCATGCCCGGAAATCTTTCCGGGCAAGAGGAAACAGCCAGGCTGGTGGACCAGGGAGCTCAGGGAGCAGCGGACCATGGTGAGAAGGCTCTTCAATAGGGCAAAGCTCATGGAGAACGATACGGATTGGAAAAGGTACAGGGCATCCTTCAATAAGTATAAGGGTGATCTCAGAAGGGCGAAAAGGGATTCATGGGCGAAGTACTTTGAGTCCATTGACTCCGTGAAAGAGATGTCAAGATTCAGGAGAATACTATCCAAGAGTTCTAGCGGACTTGGGTACATTCAGAGAACGGATAGCTCGTGGACGGAGTCTAGCTCGCAGACGCTTGAATTGTTGATGAGTAACCACTTCCCAGGGTGCAGGGAACCGGCTGCAGAGGAGCTATCCGGGGGCGTGGTTGTACGTCCCGGGGGGATAGCGGACATGACAGGGGTGGCGGAGGACCTTGTAACGCTTGATAGGGTAAAATGGGCGGTCGATACCTTCCAGCCCTACAAGTTACCGGGACTGGACGGTATTTATCCGTGTATGCTACAGAATCTTTCGACTCAGGGATTGCTACTCCTAACGAGGGTGTTTGCTGCTAGCATCACACTCGGCTACATACCCTTGAGGTGGAGAGAGGTAAGGGTGATTTTTATACCCAAGGCTGGAAAGGCCAGCCACTCGAAGCCAGGGGATTTCAGACCGATCAGCCTATCGTCTTTCCTGCTGAAGACGCTGGAACGGCTGATCGATCTTTATTTTAGGAGCACGATTGATACGCACGTCATTAGTAATGCTCAGCATGCTTAACTTAGGGGTAAATCTGTTAAGAGTGCGCTTCATGATGTGCTGGGGTTCATAGAGCGCGGGTTGTACAGGAAAGAGAACACACTGGGCGCGTTTCTGGACATTGAGGGGGCCTTTAACAACGTTTCGTTGGAGGCCATTGAAAACGCACTGAGGGAAGTAGGAGTTCAGGGCATCCTCATTGAGTGGATCAGTTCTGCGCTCGGTAACAGAATAATCAATTCAGAGTGGGGAAATGAACGTCTGAAAAGGAGTGCGGTTAGGGGAACGCCACAGGGAGGGGAATTGTCGCCACTACTGTGGATTTTGGTAGTCAACGGGGTATTGAGACGGTTTGACTCAAAGGGAATCAAAGTAGTGGCTTATGCGGACGACATCGTGGTTTTGGTCACGGGGAAATTCATGTCCACTACGAGCGAGGTAATGCAGAGTGCATTATCCGACTTGTCTGCTTGGGCCAGGGACAAGGGACTGGGGGTAAACCCAGGGAAGAAAGAGCTAGTTCTCTTTACCAGGACGTACAAGGTGGCAGAGTTTGACGGGGTTCAGCTGGAACTAGCGGATAGGGCCAGGTATCTGGGTATCGTCCTGGATGGCAAGTTATCTTGGAGGGCGAACGCAGAGGAAAAGGTTAGGAAGGCTTTCAATGCCTATTATGCCTGTAGGAACACCATAGGTAGGAACTGGGGGTTGCAGGCGGCTATGGTAAATTGGATTTACACATCCGTTGTAAAACCAGTTCTTACGTACGGTTGCCTTGTATGGTGGAGGCCTAAAAAGGGGCGACATAGGAAGGCTCTTGACAAAGGGCCAGAGATGTGCAGTACTATGCATTACAGGGGCCAGGAAAAGTACACCACAGGCAGCGCTGGATATCATTCTGCATCTTCTTCCCATCAAGGATTTTGTTGCTGGAATGGCGGACAAGAGCTTGCTTAGACTTAGTGAGCCAGGTATGCGTGGGGTATGTTTGGATGGACATGCCGGCATTCTTGGAAGAGTCGCGGATGGTCGACTCCTGGGGCAGTCAGGTGTGACGGACTACATGGTAGCGAAGCTTGACTTTGGGATGCTGCCCCAAGTAGTGCTTCCAGATAGGGAGCATGGAAGGGATCAGAAAAGCTGTATGAGGGGTGTGCAGTCTTTACTGACGGGTCGAAGATGGAGGTAGGCATCGGGGCTGGTGTCTATATAATGGACACTGGAGAGGTCCTATAGACTTCCGGACGAGTGCAGCATTTTCCAGGCTAAAATTCTGGCGGCGATGAAGGCCGCGGAATTGATAGGGGAGGATGCGATCGTTAGTTTGTCAAAACTGAGTTTGTTTACGCGGACGGGCGGTTTAAATAATAAAATTATACATGAAAATTTTTTTTTTCCTCATATATTTTATTATTGAATCTTCGCTTAGGCGAACTAACAATAGGTATTCAAATCTTAAGACTAAGTAATTAATACTATTCCAGTCAGTACCAGACTAAAATTTAAGTTCTCACAATAAAATTAACTAATTTCAATGGTTTCATCTAAGAGCAATAGTATCCCTTCTTTTAAGGCGGGTGTGCCCACTATGTTGCAGGATGCTTCGAGCGAGCGGATTTGAATGTATTTCCAGCTTATTTAAGTACTTGTCCACATAGTTTAGGATTTCGCATTTTACAAGTGGAACTTCTAGATACTTGTGGATGTTGCTGTTTTTAATATACCAAGGAGCACCAGTTATCATTCTTAGAATTTTGTTTTGACGGCGTTGGATTTTTTCAATGTTAGAGGCGGCAGCAGTGCCCCATAATTGTATACCGTAGCGCCAAATTGGTTTTAAAATCGGGTTGTAAAGTAGAAGCTTACAATCAAGACGTAGCACAGAGTTTCTACCAATTAGCCAGTGGATTTGAGCAGCTTTAAGTTTCATTTGCGTCAGCTTCGAATATATAATATATGAGGCTTCCATGTAAGGCGGCGATCTAGATGAATACCAAGATATTTTGTCTCAGATCGTTGAGGCACATTATGGTTGTTGATAGTGATTGGAGGGCACAATTCCTTGCGTAAAGTAAAAGTTACGTGAGTACATTTTTGTTCATTTATCTTTATTCCCCATAACTTTGCCCATTTCTTAACTTGGGTTACTTGTTGTTGGAGCTGGTTCGAAGCCTCCTTAGGGTCTTTGTGAAACTTAGAAAAGAAGTGTCGTCAGCAAATTTCGACGTGTGTGTGAAACTATTGGTTGGCATATCTGCCGTGTACACCAGCCTCTATTGGTTGGGAACAACTCTTTAATCATAAAGTGCCGGCCTGTTATGTATTTTTCTAAAAGGTGGAAAATATTAGCTGGAAGGTTCAGCTTTAGTTTGTTTAAAACGCATTCATGCCATACTTTGTCGAAAGCTTGTGAGACATCGATAAAAAGCCAGGAGCAGTACTTCTTTTCCTCAAAGGCTTTTCTTATAACCTGTACCAATTTGTGAGTTTGTTCGATGGTACTATGTTGACTTCTAAAGCCGAACTGATGATTTGGAATGCAGTTGTTGTCATTCAGGATCGGATTCAGCTTGTATTTTAACAGTTTTTCGAACAATTTTGACATTGTGGGTAACAAACTAATGAACCTATAAGATTCTACCTTCGAGGGATCTTTGCCAGGCAACTTTCCATATTGGTGGAAAATGTTCAAGCCGTATTATGGCATTAATAATAAAAATAATTATTCTTTTTGCTGTAAAAGGTAGCTCAATGAGCATTTTGTTGCTTATTTTATCAACTCCAGGAGCTTTTTTACCATTTAGGCTAGCGATAGCCTCTACAACATCTGCAAATCGGAAACGTATTTCTAAAGGACGTCTAACAACAACAGGCGGTAATTCCCTCACGTCTGTGCATATATTGGGAGTGAATACGTTTTTGAAATGATTTGCGAACAGCTCGCATTTTTCTTCGTCATTTCTAGCCCAGGATCCTCTCAGATTGCGCAGTGGTGGTTTTGCGATAACGGGTCTTTTAAGACGTCTGGCTGATCGCCATAAGAAATAATTTGTCTGAGGAGTCGTGTCTAGACCTTCCAGGTACTCCTTCAGTGATGCCATTCTGTGAACCTCTAACAAGCATTTTAATTGGTTTGTACATTCCTTTAGCTTAGATTTAAGTTGGGGTGATCTATGCTTTTGCCATTCTCTTCGGGCTCTCCTTTTTTCTGATAAAAGTTTTTCCACATCGTCAGAAAAAATTTTGTTATACCTAGCCTGGCGGTAGGTAGAAGACGCATGTTCAACGGCTTTTTAAAAGTTTTCATTTAGGGAGTTTTTAGCGGTTGGTTCTCCGAGCAGTGGGCGCTAATGTATTTTTTATATTTCAACCAATTTATTTTTTTAGATAAGAAAAACTTCATAGCTGCTATTTGGTGAGGACTGCAAATAGTGATTATTGTGGGTGATTGGTCAGAAGATAATTCCAAAGAGGCTTGAGCCTCAATAAGCTCCGAGGATATACCTTTTGCTACGCCAAAATCAATTACGTCTGGAATTTTATTGTAATCCGTTGGCCAGTAGGTAGGTTGTCCAGTTGAAATAACATAAAGTCTCATTTCAGACACGGTATCATACAAGGCACGACCTCTGGGACTAATTAGTCGGGAGCCTTAGTACGTTTGCTTGGCGTTATAGTCTCCAGCAGCTATGAAGCGGGGACCTAAATACTTGTAAAAACTGTTGTACTGATCCTTCGTTATGGAGAATCTCGGTGGACAATAAACTGACGAAATAACTAGGTTAGGGAAAAATTTATCAATGCAGACGTTTGTTTCTTGCATATAACATTCAGATAGGCCACCCAACCATTGGTGCTTAATTCTTGATTTAATAAATATAGCAGAGCCACCACAGGATCTATCCCTGGGATCTTTTGAATCATAAAAATTGTATACACTAATTTTAAAAGTGCTCCTAGATGTCATATGAGTCTCGGAAATCAACATGACGTCAATTTTATGGTGTATTAAAAAATATTCGAGCTCGTTTTTGTGTTGGCGGATGCCGTTTGCGTTCCAGAAACAAACCCTGAGGCAGTTCATGTTCTTTTAAGCATGGCCTACAGAAGAGCAGACTGCATTTTTTGCATCTCCTGCATCATGCCAGCCATTTGCGCCATTATCTGCGTAAATTGTTTGACCATATTGTCAATTACGGCTTCCAGGCGGCTAAAATTGGGACCAGTTGGTTCACTTGTTGTTGTGTGGTTGGTTGGTTTGGCCTTTGTGCATTGAACTGATTTTGACTTTAGTGCGTTGGCGTAAGAAATTTGACTTGTAGTTGGCTGTGATAGCTGGGGAATGTTTGTTGTTGGTATATTTAACGGCTGGCGAGGGGCAGGAACTTCCTTTGGCTTAGATGAGCGCCTAACTAAATCAAAGACAGGACAACCTCTCTAGTTGGCAGTGTGATTTCCACCGCAATTGCTGCACTTCTTCACCCTAGGGTCATCTTTTGGTTTGTCGCACTTGGTTGTAACATGCGGATCCCCACATACAACACAAACAGAAGGCAACTTACAATAAGTTTTTGTGTGGCCATATTCCTGACAATTTAAGCACTGTACAGGCCCAGATCGCTTATGCGGAACTTCCACTGTAACTCTACGATACATAATATATCTTAAATCATAAATGGGGTGAGTTTCATTTTTCTTTAATTTGGCATCACCAGGCTCAAGTTCAACTCGGAAAAATGGTTGAGGGTATTTTTCCATGTTTCTCTTATTTGTCACAGTCCTGACCTTAAAACCTTCGCTGCACAAACTGGTCTTTATCTCCTCCGGGTCAACATTTGAGTCTGGAGGCCTTTTGCGTTTTTAGCTGGTAAGTGTAAAAGTTTTTTTTAAGTTTTTCAAATTCCGACACCGTGGCGCGGTAAGCGTTCTCGTGATTCACTTGAATTTTGGTCTCATATATGTTACCACGTTTTATGTTTGACACATAAAAGTTCTTTTCGCCTATTAATGCAACTAAAAATTTAATGAGGTCGTTCGAGTTTTTTTCTCTTAAATAAATTGGAGGAGGCTTAAAATTTTTTTCCGTAACGGGACCATCATTATCATCTGTTTGCAGAATGGCAAAACGATTTTGCGATGTGGTTGGCCTTTCATCGTCTTTTAGAATTTTTGCAGGTTGACTTACTTCTGCCGACTTCGGGCTTCTTCCCCTTTTAAGAACTGTAACGTATCTGTCCATTTCTACCTGGATCTTAGGAGCACACGGTGTAATTGGGCTTAATGTCCCTTTAGAAGCTTTTTGTAAAAACCCAGAGCTTAGTAAAGGTGAGCGCGATGACAAAGGTCCCTCGGTATTTTTTTTTTTTATTATTTTTAAAAGAGGTTGGGCTAAGTTTGTCCCTTGTTCAATACTTTTATTTAGATTAGGTGCACTTGAACTTAAAATTTTTGTAACTATTTTTGGTTTTGCATTTAGATAGTTTTTGTTATACTCAGGGTCTCTAATATTTTCATTGCTCACACCAGTGGAACTTAACACTATGGTTACTGTTACTCATTTACCGTTCAATTTTTTTTATTTAGTTTGTTATTTTCTTTTCTCACTAATATGTGTATGTATGTATATTAATAAATTCGTTTGCCACTTATTACTAATGTCACCTATTACCAATATTACACTCGCGTAGACACGTCTGTACACTACGAGATTAAGAATGCAACTCGTGATATAAAAATAACAAAATTAAATAAAGTGTGAATTAAATTTGTGAATTTAAAAGTTAAATAAAAACAAATTTAGAGAAAATAATTGGACTTTATATTGCAGTGTAAGCCGTGTAAGAAAAAAAAAGCAACGGGGTTTCTAACAAAACAAAATAGTTTACATACGTACACACACATATGTATATGCATTAAATAAAAATTAATTAAATAAATTTGTTTAGAACAAAGTTTTAATAATTTAAATAGTGAAGAAAAATAAAGAAATATTGTGTTGTAATATTGATTCGTTTCTTGAATTTATCATAATTATTGTGCAGAAAATTAATAAAAGCTATCTTCTTCCCTCTTACTGGAATTGTAGTAGTCACCCTACGGTCGTTCGAATTGACTATTGTAATATATTACAATTTACGTTTCTTTATTTATTGACTGGTCGATTAAGAATGAATTCTAAACATATTTACTACTAACTTAAAGCTAAGCTAGAATACCCACATATACTTAACCTTCTGTGGGAAAGTGCTGATGATGCATAATACACAATGCAACATCAGTTTCTTGTGTGGACAATAATACACATGCTTTGCATGAGTATCATGTTACCAAATAAATATTTGGCAACATGCGACAGTCAAACACACTACACTATACAGAATTAATTAGTAATTTTTTCATAAAAGTGTAAATTTTTTAATACAGTATTAAACGCTGCCATATTTTTGCTTGACCTTTTCCTTGCGATAACCTTTTCCTTTTTTAGATAACTTTTGCCTTAATTGTAATTTAAATATGCTCGAAGAGTTAACTCACGCCTCAGATGCTGTGTTTAAATTTGAAGTGAACTTTAATAAAATTCGTTAAGAAGACCAGCATATATATTATATAGAGGTATTGAGTGATGAGTTAAAGAAGTTATGGGAAAAGGTAAAGGATATATGAATATTGCTTATCTGATATTGATGCTTCTTTGAAGACAGCACCGGAGGTTTTTAAAGTGGTTGCACGTTTAATACTTATGCCAGATGTTTAACGGCTATGCGTATAAAAATTGATGAGCTACAGGCCAAATCTAAGGCAGCCGAAAATCCGACTATAGGAAATGTTGCGCCAAATAATTATAATATTTGTCACAGTTTACCGCTTCCACCATGTGATACGGATATCTTTGATGGTGATTATCTTTCATGGCCGACATTTAGGGATCCTTTAACAGCTTTGTATATTAATAATAGTCGTCTTAGTAACATTGAAAGATTGTGTTATTCAATTAAGAGGACCGGTAAGGATGCCAAGGATATTGTGTCAAAGTGTCCGTTGACAAATTCCGGGTTTGATATAGCATGGAACAATTTGAAGGACACATACGAAAATCCTCGCATGTTAGTCAACAATCAATTGAAGTGTTTGTTCAGTTTAGAATCAATCGCGAAGGAGACTAGTTCGGCTTTAAAGGCGCTACAACGCGGTGTTAATGGGTTTTTGACAGCAATGTCAATTTATAATATATCGACTGAGAACTGGGATCCACTTATTATATTTATTTGTATACAGCGGTTACCATCTCAGACGGTCACGCTTTGGGAACAACCAATTTGGGAAAAAACGGTCTTATCGTTGTGGAAGGATTAAGGTCTGTTTTTAACGGAATGAATTCAGACTTTAGATTGTATACGCGATTTGACGAATATGGAGTCTGATAGAAAAGTTAAAGAGCAGTAGGTAAAGTCGCATTTGTCTAGTACCAGCTTATCGGATACTTGTATTTTATGTCCGAAACAAAATCATGTGTTGCGACTTTGTTTTAAGAATTTGTCTGTTTCTGACCGCTTTTCTAACATTAAGAAATTTCATTGCTGCGTTAGTTGTCTTTCAAGGTCACATGAGATGAAGGATTGCAAGAGCGAACATAGTTGTTTTGTTTGTAATAAAAGACACCATACCTTGCTTCATCGGGAAGTTTCCGGATCTACCGTATCGACGCCGAGTATGGCCGATACAGCTAGTGTGAGGCCAGCTGTTCAGCAGCATGGGATCGATCCACAGCTGCCTTCAACATCTGCCGCTGCCCGCGCTAATTCGAACCGTCAAGTTTATCACATAGCCCAAAATTCGTCTGTGTTATTAGGTACTGATATGGTCTCTATTGTTTGTCATGGTACTACGTACCCAGCAAGGGCACTGATAGATCCAGCGTCTGAAGCTTCCTTTAGTTTTGAGCGTTTGCGAAATCAATTGCGACTTTCGTCATATTCTACGAATGTTATGATTTCCGGCGTTGATTCAGGGGCTCCTACCACTTCTACGAAAATTTGTTCGATTAAGGTCGGGTCTCCAGTAGACATTCGGATTAATTTATCGACATCGGTCCTCGTTTTATCTTTTATTTCGGGTAATTTACCGCCCTTTATTTGTCCTTCGGATATAAAGGGTGAATTACTAAATTTACAATTGGCGGATTGCATTTTTTACATAAGCAGACCAGTAGATCTTTAACTTGGCGCTGACTTATATCCCAAAATCATTCTTGATGAAGTTCGTCGAAATATTTTTGGGTCGTTAATAGCTCAGAAAACCCTTTTTTGGATGGATTCTGACCGACCCAACCAATTCTCTAGGTGTTGATCATATAAGGGCCTTTTCCACAGCTATTTCCTTCTCCGACATCTAGAAGCGCTATTAAAATAAGTGGCTATTCATTTTACGATTCAAAGAATCCCAGGGATAGATCATGTGGAGGCTCGGCTATACTAATCAAATCAAGATTAAACACCATTGGTTACGTGGCATCTCCGAATGCTATATTCAAGCAACAAACGACTGCATTGATACATTTATCCCTAACCTAGTTATTTCGTCGGTTTATTCTCCACCCAGATTTTCCATAACGAAGGATCAGTACAACAGTTTTTACAAATCTTTAGGTCCCCTTTCATAGCTGCTGGAGACTATAACGCTTAACACACCAACTGGGGCTTCCGCTTAATTAGTCCCAGAGGTCGTATCTTGTATGATTCTGTATCTGAAATGGGTCTTTGTGTTATTTCTACTGGACAACCAACCTATTGGCCAACCGACCACAATAAAATTCCAGACGTAATAGATTTTGGCGTAGCAAAAGGTATATCCCCGGAGTTTATTGAGGCGCAAGCCTCTTTGGATTTATCTTCCGACCACTCATCCATTATTTATCACTCTTTGCAGTCCTCGCCAAAGAGCAACTAGTGATTTTTTCTTATCTAAAAGAGTAAATTGGTTTAAATATAAAAGAAATATCAGCACTCACTGCTCGGAGGACATACCACTAAAAACTCTCCAAGAAATCGACGATTGCCTGAGTATCCTAATTGAAAACATTAAAGAGGCAGTTGAACATGCTTTTTCAACATACCGTCAGGTCAAATACAACAAAATTTTTCCTGTCGATGTTGAAGAGCTTTTATCTTAAAAAAGGAGAGCGCGAAGAGAATGGCAACAGCATAGATCCCCAACCTAAAACGAAGCTAAAAAAGTGTACAAATCGCTAAAAAATTTGCTGGAGGTAAACAGAATTGCATCAATTAAGGATTATTTTGAAGGTCTAGACACGGCTCCTCAAACAAATTATTCTCTATGGCGATCAGCCAGTCGTCTCAAAAGACCCGTAATCACAAAACCACCACTGCGCAATCTAAGGGGATCCTGGGCTAGAAATGATGAAGAAAAATGCGATCTGCTCGCAAGCCATTTAAGAAACGTGTTCACTCCCAATACATGCACTGACGTGAGGAAATTACCGCCTATTGTTTCTAGACGTCCTATAGAAATACGTTTCCGATATTCAGATGTGGTAGAAGCTATTGCTAACCTTAATGATAAAAAAGCTCCTGGCGTTAATAAAATAAGCAACAAAATGCTCATAGAGCTACCTTTTACAACAAAAAGAATAATTCTTTTTATTTTTAATGCCATAATACGGCTTGAACATTTTCCACCAATATGGAAAGTTGCCTTAGTAAAGATGATTCCTAAGCCTGGTAAAGATCCTTCGAAGGTGGAGTCTTATAGGCCTATAAGTTTGTTACCAACTTTGTCAAAACTGTTTGAAAAGCTGCTTAAAAATAAGCTTACTCCGATCCTGAATGAAAACAACTGCATTCCAGAATACCAATTTGGCTTTAGAAGTCAACATAGCACAATAGAACAAACTCACAGACTGGTGCAGGTTATAAGAAAAACTTTCGAGAAAGAAAAGTACTTCTCCGCGCGTATGGCACGAAGGCCTGTTAAACAAACTAAAGCTAAACCTTCCAGCTAATATTTTCAACCTACTAGAAAAGAACATAACCGGGCGACAATTTAAAATCAAAGAGGGATACCAAATAAGTTGTTACCAACCAATAGCGGCTGGTGTACCTCAAAAGAGTATCCTAGGTCCAATTTTGTACTTGCTTTAGACGGCAGATATGCCAACAAACAGTTTAACGCACACGTCTACATTTGCTGACGATACCGCTTTTCTCAGTATTCATAAAGACCCTAAAGAGGCTTCGTCCCAATTGCAACAACACGTAACCCAAGTAGAGAAATGGGCAAAATTATGGGAAATAAAAATTAATGAGCAAAAATGTACCCACGTAACGTTTACTTTACGCAAAGAAACGTGCCCTCCAATCCTTATTAACAACCATATGGCGCCTCAACGATTTGAGGCGAAATACCTTGCCATTCACCTGGACCGTCGCCTTACATGGAAGACACATATAGATGCGAAGTTGACGCAAAGGAAACTTAAAGCTACACAACTTCATTGGCTAATTGGCAGGAACTCTGTGCTTCGTCTTGATTGTAAACTTCTACTCTACAAATCGATTTTGAAACCAATTTGGTGCTATGGTATACAATTATGGAGCACTGCTTCCGCCTCTAACATAGAAAAAATACAACGTTGTCAAAACAAAATTCTTAGAATGTTAACTGGTGCTCCTTGGTATATTAAAAACAGCAACATCCACAAGAATCTACAAAGTATTATAAGTATTTAAACAAGCTGGAAACGCATCCAAATCCGCTTGCTCGAAACATCTGGCAACATAGTGGACACATTCGTCTGAAAAGAAGGGACACTATTGAACTTAGATGAAACTGTTTAAATTAATTTACTTTGTTATGAAAACTTAGATTTTGGTATGGTACTGACTAGACTAATATAAATTACTTAGTTTTAAGATTTGAATACTTATTGTTAGTTCGCATTACCGAAGATTCAATAAAAAAATATGAGAAAAAACAAAAATATCCTTCTCCGAGGAAAACAGCTTAAATCAGAATCTTTTCAAATTTTGGGAGATCGAGGAGGCTCCACGGGGTAAGATTGTATAGCCTTCGGATAGAATCTGTGAGGAGATTTATCGAAAAACTACCAAACGTGATGCTCCGGGTAAATATATATTGTGTCATTACCTTTTAGACCAGAGTTTCCCAACATGTTGAATTTGAGAATTAAAACAGTTTTGTAGAATTGAATCCTCTCTCGTACGTAAGCCTGAGATAAATAGTATGTGTGACGAGGTTTTAATGGATTATTTAGCGTCAGACCATATGCGTCCTGTGGAACCTACGGACCGAGCCATTACCTTGTCATGCTAT
The DNA here is from genome assembly GCA_963583895.1 of Melanophora roralis. Classification (NCBI taxonomy): domain Eukaryota; kingdom Metazoa; phylum Arthropoda; class Insecta; order Diptera; family Rhinophoridae; genus Melanophora; species Melanophora roralis. The sequence continues at coordinate 55,102,246 of OY757188.1, forward strand.
TTACCCCATCATCCCGTGATTAAACCTGAGAGAAAAAGTACAAAACTAAGAGTTGTTTTCAATGCGTCAAATAGGACGTCTAATGGTTATAGTTTGAACGACCGTCTTTTTGTAGGTCCTACCTTGCAGATTGATTTAGTTTCATAAATTGTGCGTTGGCGTTTATACGAATTTGTGTTTAATTGTAATATTTCTAAGATGTACACGCGAATTCGTGATCATCCGAATCACGCCCCTTTTCAACGAATTATATATCGAAGTTCGTCTGAGGAGCAGGTATCCGACTATGAACTGCAAACAGTAACCTTCGGTTTAAATTGTGCTCCTTACCTGGCCATTCGGACTCTTTTGCAGTTGGCTAATGATTGTCAGGAATTGTTCCCCCTCGCGCGAATATTTTGAGAAGAGGAATGTACGTCGAAGACGTGTTGACCGGAGCACACGATGTCTCGAGTGCTGTGGCGGCCCGGGATCAAATAAACGCTGCACTGCTGTCCGCTGGTTTTGAACTCAGAAAATGGGCCGCAAATGAATAATCGATTTTGGAGGGATTGGTATTTGAAGAGGCCAGTATTTTTTAAACCTTGAAAATTCTCTGGAATGCACAGTTGGACAATCATTACAATAAGTGCCATATTGTGTATTTTCATACAAAATCACCTTTTTAAGGTTAATTCAAGATAAAAATAAAGATTTACATATTTTCATTACACTCTTAATTTGTGTTGTTTTATTTTTCATTTTCCTACGGAATAATCGGATATACACCAAAACATACTTAGTAACCGAAAAAATAGGTAAATATTCGAGTTATCTTCTTTTAGAGTATTCAATGTCATTCTCTGGTATGAACCTAGCACAGTGCAATTAGCTGCCGAAAAGTGAGTTAACAATCCAAACGCAAACGGCTTAACACAAAACAAGCTTTTGATTTTACGAAATCAATGTGCTTAACAAAACTTAACTTATCATCTAATATTACCTAAGCACTTCATATTATTAACAATATTATTGGAATATTACACACTCCTAGGTCTAGGTACGAGTTAACTCATATTCGGAAACACATGGCTTTAGTTTTATTCACATTAATACGAAAGAAATTTCGACAATCAGTTGGAAAAAATTTATTAAATACGAAATTTGTTTAACAAAACTAAAATCCCGAGAAGCTTGTACAAACATATAGGTCAAATTGTTTTCTATTGTATAAAAGTGGTTTATGTTGTATTGCCCTTTATACTTTGGATAAATACATCTACCTTATTAATGCCATAATTTTTTTCATAATGCACTAACAAGCAACGTTTATGCTTTAAAAATATGACCTGGTTTTTTATTACAAGAAAACATGGACACCCAGCCAGTCGAATGAAAAAATTGATTCTGAGTGGATCAGTATAATGAAAGGAGACCTTTAGATTATTTTTAAGCACTACATATGTATATCTTCACAAACGCAAAAAAATATAATAAAATAAAAATAAGAAAATAATTAAAGTTGGTCACAGAAAATAATCAAAGCGCTTTAGGTAAGAACCAGAGAATAGCAAAATCACATATTTTCTTGATTTAATCTGATGCTAAAATTTCAAGTGATTTGAATGAGTTGAATAAAAATCGGCCTTGAATAAAATCAGCTTCGTTTGGTCAAAGCATGAATTTATTCATTGTGAATTTATTCATTGTGTGAGTTTTACTCACATGATTGAATTTAACAAATAAACGGTTGCTAGTGAATAAATCAGAGTAAACAAAACTGTGCAAGAACCAGAGTTGCCGTCGTATAAGTTTTGAACGACACATATATTTAATAAATTTTTTAGGATACTTTTTTATACCTATACAAATAACAGATAAAATAAGTAGTTATAATTTTTTTTACTCATTTTGAATTGAAAACTGTAAGTTTAGAAAGGGGAAATTATAAACTGTTTTTTAACTATTTCCAGATTTACATAATGAATTTTTTTATTAAATTATTATTAATTCTCTTTTAAAGTTTCTACGTATTTTATAATGAATTATCGCGTTAAATTTTTTAAAGTCATCGACGTGAACGCTTTCTGTTTATTTTACAAACAAACCAAAGCTATATAAAATAAAAATTAACCTTTTAATAAGTTTGTTAATACAAGCCTTAAATTTGTTAATTTATGGTGAAAGCTATTGTAAAAGGTTTGCAAAGAAATTTTTATTCAAGAAAACTGATCCTTTGTAACAATATTGGCAATCAGTGTTTATAAAAAGTTTACAAGTCTAATGATATAACAAGCTTACAGAAAAATTAACTAAATTTTTTACTCTGTTTAAAATAACCCTAAAAGAACTGAACAGTGCTGACTATTTTAAAAGCTTAAAGTATATTGTTTCAGGATCTTTTATAAATTTCCAGTACTGGGCGTTTTTTACGGATGCGGGTGCTAACGGTTTCTAAAAATTATTTAAATTTTAAATTTCTGGCTGTTGTAACATCTCTTAAATAGCTAAAAACCGCATTTCTTTAAATTGGATGATTAGAAGTTTTAAAAATCGTATATAATGGACAAATTATATTATGTACTTCGCTTGCATTTGTCCACTGCACATTAATTAATTTTTTCTGTTAAAATTGTGTATCTGGGGGCAAATTACTGCAATTGATTCGAATCGAAATTTAAAAATTTTTATTAGAATTCCTATATTTAAAGCATTGACAACTCTATCGATCGAATAGAATTTCGATTCGAACCGAGTGCCGTAATTTGCCCCCTGGTTTTTTTGTACTTTTGCCAAAGCTATATCAATGTTGTCATAAGCTGATATTACAAATTGCTTAAAAAGAAAGCGCTGGATATTTGAAATACAATTAAATCACATTACATCAGCTTTTTAGAATTTTACCCAAAATTTTTTTTGTTTTTTATGCATAAATGTTCAAGAAAATATTAACTTGATTGTAATTATGCATAACGCTTAATCAATTCAATGTTTAAAAGTATCAAAATTTAGTTTTTGATAAATTTAACGCAATTATTTAAACAGTTATAGCGAAAAGAAAAGTTTTTTCTAACACTTAGCACTGTTTTTGAGACCCTTAGTGCCAAACAAGAAATATGACAAGAACTATGGCAAGCCTTCGCTATAGACGACTGGCTAAGTTAAAGGGAAACGACTACGTGATCTAACGTTAAACCATGAGCATGGTGCCATTTATTTGTCTGTTGTTCTCATTAAGTACAACATCCCTTAAATGCTATGATTTTTTGTTCAGTTTCACTCACTGATGTTGATACGATTGAATTTATGTTGATTTTTTTGAACGTTGAATAAAATCAAAATGTCAACAACAAGAGCTCGAATGAAATGATTAAAAATCATGCATTGGTTTGTGTCATGTGATACGTTTGAACAAAATAACCAAACTGAATAGGTTTTCGTATCATGATTTAATTATGAGCAAATTTTATTCTGAGTAAGCCAGTCTCTGGTTAGAACCTTCCAGATTTTATAAAAAAATTGGATTTCTTCTCAAATCTAGGTAAATTTACTAAAAAAATATATAAAATATATATGAAACCCATATCGACATGTTGATTTTTAAAAGTATTTTTTAATATTTCATAATATTTCTTGTTTGTTTTCAAAAGTTTCTATAAGTTAATCTAAAATATAAAAATACGCAAAAAAAGCCCATGTCAGATAAAACTTTTGCTTCGCGTTGCGTTAGAAATTCGCTTTAACATTTAAGACGAAATAGCCTAATTAATATAAAACACAGGGTACACGTATATCAGGTAGCCTCAGATAAACAGCTGAGTAACGGTATTTCGTTATATTAATGTCAAATTTTGTTTATGTTTATGTTTTCTTTTACACAAACAACAACTTTAGTATCGTAAGAAAAGCTCAAAAAGAAGAAGAACAATTTTGTGAGTTTTTATTATTTGTCTTTGACATTCTTATGACGGTTTTACTTGTTTTTGTAGTATCGCTCCTACCTATAAGTGTACCCTGATGAAACATGTCACATAAAGCGCTAAGCGTAAACTTAGTGGTTTCAGACGATATGTATTAGAGCTGTGCCAAATCGTTCATTTCAGTGATCGCTCAGTTTCGTTCAATTTACAAAAATTAACCCGTTCGTTCAATCGTTCACTTCTGAACGACAGTACGGCAACATGTTTTTTTAAAGATTTGTTTTGACATAGCTTGTGGTTTTGACATTCAAAATAGAAAAAACTTTTTGTGAAATAAAATTTAAATAATCCATATATAAAAATTGTGTAAAAAGTGTATAGTAATCCATAAAAACACAAACACTATAATAAATCAAACTTCTTAGAAAAAGACTGTTAAACCAAATTTAAAAAAATTATGGCAGTGCCACAGCGATGCTCAAAAGAAATATGTACGCACATTCGCAAACTTTTTAAAGCAACTCTTATCAATACACAAACAATCAACTGAAACAAAAGAACATAACATAAAAAACACATCTGAACGAACGAAATTGTGACATAAAAAAGACCTGAAGAAACAAACATTGAACGGAACACAATTGAACGAAAAGCGCTCAGTAAAATAACCGGATCACTTCGTTCAATTCGGTGATCCGTTCATTTTGACCCGTTCGTTCATGAGCTACACAGCTCTAATATGTATTTTACACATGACTAGTCACTTTTGCAATCCACATGTATTTGCATTCTGTCAAAATTGTCATTTTACAGACGGTTTATAATTTTTGCTTTCACACGTACATATGTAATTACATCTGACATAACCTCCAAACCAAAATAAGCAACTTGCTTTTCCTTCTTGTTATTCTAAAATCAGCTGATGACATGCTTTGTCAGATGAAAATAGAGCACGCTGACATATGTTTCACACATACAATGTTTAAACGCGTTCAGACGGCAGATATCAATTTCTCACTGCGAAATTTAACAAGTCATGTGTAAAATACATATCGTATCCATCTGATGGTCTTTATAAGGGACGACTATACATTTTTGGAATCCTTTTGTCCTCTACTATTAACTGCCATACGCTGTTATAGTGCACGATGAGTTTTTTAAAACAAATTGCTTTCAAAATCCTTTTAGAATCTTCTAACAGTTTGTAGAGTTAGAGCGGCTAGTTGTAAGTATTTGGTAGGGTCGTCCGTTCTTTTTTAAAAATCTTCTTACTATCCACATTTAGCTATTATAAGATTATAAGGTGTTTAAGGATTTTTTTCATTCAAAACTTTTAAATATATTGGCACAAAAAATTTTTATTGAGTAAAATTTACTGAAAAACTCCACTTTTTGCAACTCTGTAGAAATTGTTTGCCAGTTGTCAAATTGTTTGCCAGCTGGCAAATTGTTTGTTAACTTTTTTTGCGTTACAACTTTCCTATATCTTTTTGGATAAACAAACAATTTATATGGGTTGTAAAAGTTTTAATTGTGGCATACACCTTTTATTTTGTGCTTTTCCCTAAAAGTTAGAAATGTCACGCAAAGCGAAGAAGTTTTATCTGACCCCGCCTTAAAAGTTAGAAATATTTTCTAGAACTTGGTGGAAAGTCTACTGATGATTTGGAGTAAAAACAAATTTAAAGCATATAAACCTACCTAAACCAACAACAAATCAAATAAATTTAAAAAAATTGAGTAAAGAGCCTGAATAAAATATAAGACGATCTCAAAATATCGTAATAAAAACAATTTGTACTAACTCTGCGTTTCCCAGACTTTTTTTAAAAATTAATTTTATTTTTTATCTCCTTATGCAAAGTATACTTGTTTCTAGGTTTTAAGCATTAAGTAAAAAGAAGCAAAATTTTGTTAAACCTAGACATATTGGTTTAACAAAATTTTATTTAAAATTACAAACAAACAAAAAAGCTGATTTTAATTTGTTATAGGTAGATCACAAAATATTTCTTGTTAACTAATACAACTGTTGTAAGATGTAACTTCTCTACAGACCTAAATATGTTCATACATATTTTATATTGGTTCTTATTTTTTTACGTTTAATATAGCATTTCTTTAAAATTTGAAAAACAAATAACATTTACTCACTTGTCAGCCTAAATTTAGCCAATTTTTTGTAGTAACTTAGAAGCATTCCCTTTTCTAAGCTTGGGCTAGGCTGCCAGGCACATCTCGTTACTTCAAGACTATTTTTCAAAGTTGGTACACACTGTTTAGGAGCACTAACATTTCCATCAACTTTAGGCCGCTCTAACTTAGGGATGGTCTTTAAGTTTGTGGAGTTGTTTGAATAAGAGTTTTCTTTTGTACCATTTTCAACGCCACCTGCAAAAGTCTGCACACAAACATTATGTTTACATAATTTTATCTTACCATTTACTGATATCTTACGCGAAAAAATTGATTATATATCCTGCTTAGGAAATAAACATTTTGAGTGGATCTGATTTTTATTAGATTAAACATATTTAATAATTTACAATAATAGTTTATTAAGTTTTTTATATTATTACTAAAGCCATTTTCAGGCTTAAAATTTTTACAGGTAAAACAATTAAAAAAATTGTTTTTACAATTTTGTTACTTGCAAGCAGTGTGGCCAGATTTTCAAGTAAAGTTAAAGCTAAATTGCGGTTAAAAATCTGCTAAAAAGAGCTAAAAACAGAAACTTGGCCAAAATATAAAGCGAATTTGCTGTTTATAGAACACCAAAGGCCTAACATCTTGGACGTTTTTTTGTGTATTTTTTTTATGTAACAAAATACACACAAAACGTCAAAGACGTTTCGCCTTTCGTGTTCTATAAACAGCACATAAAACTTTTAATGCGTTTTTAAAAAAATTTTTCGTTATTAAGATATGGACAAAACGTTTGTGTACCAAAAATATTTAAGAAGAACATTTATTATAAAAATTTTGATTTTATTTACAAAAAAATTTGTGTACCCATACTTTAAAGAAGAAGAAAATTAATATTTATATACATATGCATATACAAGAATTTTTTAAAACAGTTTTTAGCATCAGTGCCTCGTTTCTGTATGGTATGTGAGAAGTTCTTTAGTCGAGAAATTAATAGTCGCCCTGTCAAGGACAGAATGAATCAAAGAAAAACTTTTATAAATTTTTAATGTAAACTTGCAATATATTTAAATTATATGACTCGCCCTGTTAATAACTGGAAGACTTATAAAATTTCTCGATGCGAAAACTTCTCGCAAGTTACAGAAACGAGGCACAGATGTTAATTTACTGCCTCTTTTGGTAATAAATAAACGAATTTGTGAGTGAGGTATATGTATATTTTGAAAAAAAAAAAAAACAAAAAACGAAAATTTATTTGTGTTTCAAATATAAGTACTCCTTCACAAGCTCGTTAATTTTTTTACAAAAACCTGCAAAATTTAGTCTTTTAATTACCAAACTTTTTTTCATATATACAAGCGCATTAAAACAACAAAAAATCTAAACTATAAGATAATATTTACACGATGCAATTTTTTTAATATTCCTACAATGAAATTTTTGTTGGTTGACAAAATGAATATGAAGGGACACTTTTCTACGCAGTTCGTTTAAAATAAAAAAAAAAAAAATTTAAGTTACATATGGATACACAAAAAAGTAATCCAGGTTTTAAACATAAAAAACTAAGTTTTACTAACTAACAAAGTCAAATAGATGATTTAGAATCGCATATTACAAAAATTCCAAGATTGTTAAACTAAGCGAATTAGGTATCGACTTCGACATAATTTTTTACTGTTTGTTTTTGTATTAAGTTATCAATGGTTGTTGCGGGAGGTCAATGACCTGTTAGAGGGCCCAATTCGTTGGCCAATACGCCCTGTGCGTTGAAAAAAAATTTTGCGTGGCGGCGTCTTAGGCAACAACAATTCGGGATGAGGCTACATTTCCCAATGCCTCTAATCCCTCATAAAATATAATTATATTGGGGAGGGGCATGCGGCCTTTAGGAGAAACTACCTCCTGCCCGAGTCCCAGTCGTCAAATTTATTATTTTTAGTTTATTTAATTTTCATTTTTCACTTTTGTTTCTTTGTTGTTGTTGTTTTTTTTGTTGTTATTCCTTTTATATGCCACTTTTTGTACCTGAAAAGAAAAAATATTTATAATACCTAAAAAGAATCTTAAAAATTGAAACAATACATATTTACCCAATATTTATTTTGTCCAAAATCCATCAAAACCTGAAAATAAACAAAAAGAAAGAAATATTAATAAAAGAAAAAATACTTACCCAAGCGAGTTGCGGCCATTGCAAAAATATTTTCTGTATTTGACAGCTGATGTAGGTGTATTTGTAAGGTGTTATTACACACAGAGTAGTAATATGGTTGGCAGCGGGAATAAGTGTAAAAATCCCCAGGGTTGTATTTTCCATTCAATATTACGGAAATAAAAACTTGAAAATTTTTAAATTTTAATTATGAATGGAAATTATATAACTTGCTAAAATTTATGATTTACTGATATACATGGGGGGTAATAGTATGAAAAATGGAGAAAGAAGAGCTAGAAAGAGAAAAAAACAGGTACAGGCGGGAAAACAAAAGAAAAAAAAAATGAAAGTTCTAGATGTTATTTATTTATAAAAATAATAATTTATAAAGTACATAAAATTAAATTTAAGAGAAATTAAGGCGCGAAAATGGTTACTAATACTATAATAAAATTATTGACGAGTGCGGAGAGTTTAGAAGTTTATAAGAATATAAGTAAGGTATAAAAAGAGACGAGGGATAAAAAAATGGATTATTATAAAGTGAAGTTAAGCAGAAGAAGTTTAAAGAATTGAAATTTAAAGTTTTAATAAAAAAATTAAAAATCTTAAAAAAAAAGAAATTGTGAAAAAAATTAATAAAGTTAAGAACTTACCTTATTGTGTGTGTGGTCTATCAACAAATTCAAATATATTAAAATTGATTAAACATTACGTAAGTGTAAGAAAAAACTTAGAGAAAATAATAGAAGTTAACAAGGTGTGGGTGATTTTATTTTTATGTTTCGGTGTAGCTGGCTATAACCATTGGGCACGGAGGGATCCATAACCCTAAATTGAGGCCAAAAGGACCACACAGATATAGCCAGGTAACAAGTTTTATTCTAAATTATATTTTGGCTTGAGTAGTCCAGAACCCAAAGTTCAATACCGAATAAAGGGCTAGGCTGTTAAAGTAAAAAGTTCCGAGTATTGTTGTGAGAAAAGTCTCTGTGGAGAAAATAAAAGGAGTTGCTGGTATAGAATTAAATGAACCAGCAGCGATTTGTTCCAGATTTTGTTGGAGAAAGAATATAAGAAAAAGCAACAGATTGCAGATTGTATTATTTTTATTTAAGCATTTTAAACGTTTTTTTTTAATTTAATTTACGTATATATTTTGCCTATTTTTTTTTAAATTAAGTGTAAAAATAGTGATATTGTGGAATAATTGTGTGTTATCGAGAGTGTGGTAGTGTGTGTTTAAGTAAAGATTATCCCCTTAAGGACCGGGGAAAAAATACATACTTACCGGAAACAAAAAATTATATTCGTGAAGGCTCAACATATGCGCGCGGTTGATATAAAAAATTAAAGGAAGTAATTGTTCAAAAGAGGTTTAGCGTTATTAGGGAGCTCCTTCAGACGTAAAAGAAAGAAAAAACGGTGTTCGAAGGTTGAAAATATATTTTAAAAGATAGTTGAGCGTTCAGAATAATGAGAATATTGAGTTTGAAGACCGAAAATTTAAAAAGAAAATAAATAAAATATACCTGTTTTGAATATTTTGAATGTTTTTATATTTAGTATAGTAGTTGTTGTTAAAATTTTATCATATATACATATATTTTAATATTGTAGAATTGAATCATTTTTAGTGTCTAAGTTTTTTTAAATAAATATGTATGTTTACAGCTGATAAGGAAAAGGTAAAATGATGGGTTAAATTAATCTTATGGCAATGATGGGCAGGTAAGTGCGAGAGTTCGGGCGTACGGGTATAGGGTCGTACTAAAACGATTGACTGGCTGAAGAGTACGACACGGTTGGGAGGGCGATTAAGGAGAGCAACATCTGTCTCCAAAAATGTGGTAAGAGGGTGGGTTGAGTGTAAAGACCGTAGAGGTGTTGTGATAAAGTTCAGTAAAGTTTTTTTTTGATGTTGCGTTTCGAATCTGGCGCAGGGTTGGGACCTCCTGAGATGAGATGCTAGTCGGTGAAGTCGTCAGGCCACGCAGTTTCGTAACATTAAAAATGGCGCCCAAACAAAATGATGCAACTTTAGAGGTGATGTGAAACCAATTGGGTTACCCTTTTGTTGTACAAGTGAGCATGTATGAGAGCAAAGCATGCGGCAATAGACCAATAGTTTATCATTGAAATAGCCCAAATGGAAACTCGTAGTCGAATGGTGATAACTTTTATAGCCTCTGGATAAGAAGTCTAAAATCAAAGAGTAGTATGAGAATTAAGCCAGGAGAAAACGAGATTCTATAAAAATACTTACGGAGAAATCATCAGTAGCTTGACAGAGTAATGGTCCTGTTTCAATTGTACTATGCGTTTTTCTGATTTTTGTGATTTGTTTTAAAATAAAATTCCTTTTGTTAGTTATCAAAGGTTATCGCAAAGTTGATAATGATAAATAGCCTCCTGTGTTATGTGACATAGGGTATGTCGTATTTACCATTATTTGCTGGTTAGTGTAGCTCGTTCGACAAATGATACCGAATGATGTACAATAACTGTGCGAGCCTGAGATAAAGATTTGTTGTAAATTGATTTACACCGCTTACCAAATTCAATAAAGTGAAATAAAACCGTACGACTGCATAACCTCCCATCATTGCCAAACCATGAAATAAAGCTGTAAAGAAAATAAAAAGAGAATAGTGATTTTTATACAAAATTATACTTGAATCAATTTTAAAGTTTTTTTTATTTTGTTCGCCTAATACTAAATTTAAATTTTGAATTTAAAAATTGAGTAATACATTGCGTTCAATTTTATTAAAGTTATTTATTTATACATATTTATTTTAGTAATTATTTATATATTTATTTTGCATGTTTTATAATTAGCGTTTTTGTTTTTTTTTTACATATTTATATACCGATTGATTTTTATTTTTACTATTTTATACATTTTATTTTTATTATTTTATTTTTATTAACAATATTACTTTAAATATATATAATATTATTGTTTGTCGTTTAACTATTTTGGTGGTTGATATTTTTTTTATTTTGTTTTTTTTTTTATTTGAAAATTTTATATTTTTTTGCATGATATTTTTTTTAAACTATTATTACCTATATACATATACATATATTTTTTTTGTTTGAAAAACTTGTGATTTTTTTTTGTATAACCGGAAGAATTTGTTTGTTTTTTTTTTTGTGAAAAAGAGCATGAGCACAGAAACTCGTGCACAAGCCCAAAATAGAAAAAGAAATAGACAGCCCCAATTCGATACAAATAGATCCATTTTACATACAGTCCCCAAAGTTAGAAAAACAGTACCAGGCAATAGCACAATGTCCAGGACACCAGGAACAAGTGGACCCCAGATCCAAGATCTATCCGCAACAATAAATACTGTAAATCAGGCTTCTTCTAGTAATAATGTGGTAGTACCTAGTGGCGTAGGCCAAAATAGGGTAGAACAAATCCGTACGCCAGAAGTTGGAAGAACCCTACCTCAAGAACCAGAGATGCCACAAGGTTCTGTTGAAGACAGACTAAAGAAAATGGTTCAAGATGAAACCAGCGACATTAGAAAAAGCTTAGCGGAAATAACGGCTAGTTTAGTAAATCTGACTAGGGTATCTGTCCAGAGTCAAAATATGTCAGTCCGAAATGAAAATACGGTGAATCCTCTCATATCTGCAAACAACCCTCAAGTAGAAAATAGTTTGAATACCAGATTTGTGTCCGAAAATGGTTCAGGTAGCAATGCTACATCTGAAACTGTGAATATACAATTACCGTTGCAAAGAGCATATGAAATCGGGGGTAATAGCGTAAATAACGAGCTAACAAGAATTCGGGTAGATAAGTTAGGCATTGTTTTTGACGGCAATCCGGCGCGTTTATCTATCGATGATTTTGTCTTTCGTCTTGAGCATTTGCAAATGCATTATCAAATTCCGTGGTCCGAAATTTTACGAGACTTTCATTTATTAGTGTCAGGAGCTGCCAGAGAGTGGTATTGGTTACATGTACGAACACATAGAGTATTTGAGTGGCCAGGTTTACGTCATGCGCTTTTGATTCAGTGCCAAACGTCAAGGTCGAATTTTGAAATAATGACTGATTTAGTTGAACGAAAGCAACAAACAGGTGAATCGATTGATAATTATTTCCATGCAATGTGCCAGATAAGATCTAAATTAGTACAACCAATTCCTGAGTATGACCTAATTAAAATTATAAAAAGAAATATTAAAGAAAGTATAGCAAGAATCGTATACCCCATTGCAGTGTCTTCGGTAGAGCAATTGAGAGTCGAATGCAATGAGGCAGAGAAAAATTTCCCAAGAAGAGAGAATAGAAATGCGCACCCAGTTTCTCGTGCAGCCAAATATGTTAACGAAGCCTATGTGGAAGAAGAGAAAGATGAAGATGAAAATCATATGAGTACTGATGAGCAAGTAGACGCTATAAGGATTAATTCGCAGCAAAGAAAACAGCCAATTATATGTTGGAATTGTAGGCAACCGGGTCATGTGTTTATGGATTGCCCTATAACTGAAAGAACGTTGTTCTGTTACAAATGCGGGAAGCCGAACGTAATCACTCCGCGATGCCCGATCTGCCAGGCGGGAAACACATCCAAGAGCGTGGGAATGAAGGGGAATCAGCGCTCATCGGGAAGTCAGTCTCCTTCGAAAAACTAAAGAAAAATATTATAAATCTTCCAATCGACAACATGGCGCAAATAAGGCATTATATACCTAAAGATCTAAGAGAACAAAACTATAATTTAGTAAGAGATAGAATTTTTAGTAGTAAAAGTAAACGAGGTCAATTATCAAACAGAATTTTAAGAGTACGTCAGAAATTTAAGGAGCGTCGTAGAATGAGACGATTAATAATTGAATCTGTGTATAAAATGAGTCAAAGAGGAAACGATAATAGATGCTACGCAGATGTTATTATAGAAGGAAAGTTAGTTAATGGATTACTTGATACAGGAGCTTCAGTGAGTATCCTGGGAAAAGGATGTAGAGAGTTAGTTGATGAATTAGAACTTAATATTCAACCAATACTGACCAATGTGAAAACTGCCAGTGGTCAGTATCATCGAGTATTAGGTAAAGTAAACGTATCCATAAGGTACAAAGATCAGGAGAATATTATGCTGTTGTATCTTTGTCCAGATTTGGAACAGTCCCTATACCTAGGAATAGATTTTTGGAAAGTATTCGAATTGGCCCCTGAAGTTATAAATAGTGAAGAAATAGATATTGAGAAAATAAGTAAAGATTTCGTTTTAAATAATGAATATAAGTTAAAACCCCATGAGTTAAGTGAGCCACAAAAAGAACAACTAGATAACGTGATAAGAGAGTTTGATTCATTTGAGGAGAAAGGATTGGGAATGACAAGTTTAGAAAAGCACACGATAAAACTAATAGATGGTGCTGAACCTATAAAGGATCGGTACTATCCCATTTCTCCTGCGGTACAGGAAATTACCTACAAAGAAATCGATACGATGTTAGAATTAAAAGTCATTGAATTAAGTGAAAGTCCTTGGTCGAATAGAACTACAATTGTAAGAAAGCCAGGAAAAAATCGTTTTTGTTTAGATGCGCGTAAACTTAATAAATTAACTGTTAAGGATGCATATCCTTTGCAAAATATAGATGGTATTTTGAGTAGGATAGACGAAACACATTACATAAGTAGTGCGGATTTAAAATATGCGTTCTGGCAAATAGAGTTAGATAATGAGAGTAAGGCCTATACAGCGTTCACGGTAGCAGGCAGGCCGTTGTACCAATTCCGGGTAATGCCTTTCGGGCTTTGCAATGCTGCCCAGAGACTTTGTCGTCTAATGGATAAAGTCATACCGAATCGATTAAGAGAAAACGTTTTTATTTATTTGGACGACTTATTAGTCATTTCTAGCACATTTGAAGAGCACATAAAACTTTTGAGCGAAGTAGCACAATGTTTAAAGGAAGCTAACCTAACAATCGGCCTACAAAAGTCGCAGTTCTGTTTTCAGGAGTTAAAGTACCTAGGGTTTATAATAGGCGGAGGCACACTTAAAACGGACCCTGATAAAGTGTTAGCTATCCGAAACATTAAATTGCCAAAGTCAGCGAGAGAAGTTCGAAGCTTTCTGGGAACAGCTGGATGGTATAGACGCTTTATAAAGGATTTTGCGACCATCTCAGCACCTCTGACGGATACATTGAAGAAGTGTAAAAAGTTCAAGATGACCCCTGAGGCTACTGAAGCATTTGAAAGACTTAAAAAGGCATTAACTACAGCTCCAGTTTTAAAACATGCCGATTTCTCAAAACGATTCTACATACAATGCGATGCATCAGACGCAGGTATTGGTGCCGTACTATACCAACTTAATCAGAACAATGAAGAACATCCTATAGCTTTCTACTCACAAAAATTAAATCCCTGCCAGAAAAATTATACGGTAACGGAAAAAGAATGTTTGGCGGCAGTAATGGCAGTGAAAAAGTTCAGGCCATACATAGAAATGATGCCATTTACAATTATTACAGATCATGCAAGCCTAAAGTGGCTGATGACGCTCAAAGACCTGAATGGTAGATTGGCCAGGTGGTCTTTACAATTACAGGCTTTCGATTTCCAAATCGAGCATCGAAAAGGATCCGAAAATATAGTCGCAGATATGTTATCACGCATGGCTCAGACAGACGTAGAAGAGATTCAGACCGAAAATTTATTGGATTTCGAAACAACTGAATTCGAGTCAGATGAATATCTATTACTTATAAAACAAATTGAAGAAAACGCAGACAAATTGCCAGACTTAAAAGTAATAGATGGAAAAATCTTTAAGCGCACTTATAGTGAACCGAATATTGACGATCAATTACAATGGAAATTATGGATACCCTACAGTCTAACGCATGCAATAATTGAAAAGGCTCACATGGCAAACACGTCAGCCCATGGTGGTACCGCTAAAACCATGGAGAAAGTAAAAAGATTCTTTTATTGGCCAAAAATGACCATACATATTAAAGAGTATGTAAGAAACTGCCAAATATGCAAAGAAACCAAACCCTCAAATAGAAATCTTATGCCCGAAATAGGTCGCGAAGTAAAAACAGATAGACCCTTTCAGAAATTATACATAGACTTCTTAGGAAAATATCCTAGATCCAAAAGTGGCAATAGTTATGTATTAATAGTCATGGACCACTTCACTAAATTTATATTCTTAAAAGCGATGAGGGGAGCTACTACCGCGAACGTTATTAAATTCTTGACGAATGAAATATTTTATAAATTTGGAGTCCCTGAAACGATACATAGTGACAATGGATCCCAATTTGTAGCTAAAGGTTTTCAAGAGTTAATGGAAACATTTGGGATAAGCCATATGAAAACTGCTTTCTATTCACCCCAATCTAATGCTTCGGAGAGGGTGAATCAATCTGTGTTAGCAGCAATAAGGGCTTATCTAAGTGAAGATCATAGGGACTGGGACTTATATTTAGCAGAAATAGAATGTGCTCTCAGAAACTCTGTTCACTCGGCAACTGGAGTGACACCTTTCTTTGCACTATTCGGTTTCCACATGTTTTCACATGGTGCAGATTACAGGCTAGCAAGAAAACTTAGGTCACTATCTGATCATGAGATAGAGAGTATGGCGAACAATGAGCGGTTGGAACTGATTAGAGAAAAGATTAGGAATAATATGCATAATGCATATGAGAAAAGTGCAGCTAGATATAATAAAAGAGCCAGAAATGTAAAATTGCTTCCAGGTCAAGAAGTCTTTAGAAGAAACACAATATTAAGCGACTTTGGCAAGAATAGAAACGCAAAATTTTGTCGCAAATTTTTAAAATGTCGCATAGTTAGGCCCATAGGTAACAACATGTATGAACTGGAAGTCCTACAGGGCAAATCTATAGGAGTTTTTCACGTGAAAGATATTAAGGTTTAGTCACCTAGGATTTAAATCTGTGATAGAAAAATTTTACAAAGTGCAATATTAGGATTAGTAACACAAAACAAAATTTTATTAAGTTTTAATAGACCTGAATGTATTTATAAACGCTTGTGTTGTCCTAATATTTACCTATGTACCTGATATTTCTTAGATTTAAACTCCTTCTGTGATAAAAACCATCTATCTGTGATAAAAACTCAACCTGTGATAAAAACTTAGTTTTAGTGCAATATTAGGATAGTTAAAAATAGAATTAAGATCAAACAAAACTGATATAATTAATCATTTATATAATCAGAATTTATATGTACCACCCTAATGTTACACTTAAACTAAAAGTTTTTGATCGTAGGGTACCGGATTTCTAAATGGACAAAGCCTAAGTAACGAACAATCTAAGTAGAAGGATAGGTACTAGAGGTCTGCTTGACTACACCCAAATGCCGTTTAAATACATTCGTTTGTTTTTCAACTACATAGTGTTTTTCATTCAATGTTAAACAAACAAAATGACTGAACCCACAAGCGAAAGCAAATAAAAAACAACTTCAACCGAAAACAAAATATTACCCACACATTCATATAAATAAATACTGAATAGAATGTGTGAATATTGTTGTATGATTGGTGTAAAAAATTATTATTCATTTGTGTTTGCAAATTTGTCGTTATTGTTGTTGTTAAACATTCATTAACTCGAAAAAACACCTGAATGTTTTTATAAAAACTCTAACTGTAATGAGACTTTGCTATGTTTTTGTATTTTCAAGTGTGTTTTATACACATTCAAAACGAAAACTGTAAAATGAATGTGTTCTTCTTGTATCATTGAGTGTAACACACAATACATTCTTTCTTGTGTTGTTACTGGCTTAACTTTATTTATCTCCCATAGAATGAAAAATGTTTGAATGAATATTGTTTTTGTTGTGTATAGGCAATTAAATGAATATAGTCATGCAGATGTCTAATAGGTACCAAAGTTTCACTAATATCAAACAGATATGTAGATAATAATACATACATAAAATTATGTAGATATGACTCACTGTTTTAGTTGATTCAAGTTTGTTAAGATAAATTTTTCCATAATTAAACCTGTATGAAATGTCATGAGAGTAATTAGAGAATGTTGAAAGTATTTAGCCTGAAAAGAAAAGAAGGTTAAACAAAGTAAGTTTTTTTTTATATAGCGAATAGATATTAAATACTTCCCGTAAGTCAAAGATGCCTAGTGTAGAGTGAGCGAATCTCCAACAGACGATTTACATACATGTATGAAGTAACAATGCAAACTGGTATCTTGATAAGTAGTGCCCGGTTTGATGAGACTTGTGTCAGGGTGTGGGAGTTCCCCACGTTGAACGTGAATTAGTTCCCGCACACCGTCCCCTCTTGTTGATGCAGCGAGACCGGTGTTTTGTTGCGGGAGGTCAATGACCTGTTAGAGGGCCCAATTCGTTGGCCAATACGCCCTGTGCGTTGAAAAAAAATTTTGCGTGGCGGCGTCTTAGGCAACAACAATTCGGGATGAGGCTACATTTCCCAATGCCTCTAATCCCTCATAAAATATAATTATATTGGGGAGGGGCATGCGGCCTTTAGGAGAAACTACCTCCTGCCCGAGTCCCAGCCGTCAAATTTATTATTTTTAGTTTATTTAATTTTCATTTTTCACTTTTGTTTCTTTGTTGTTGTTGTTTTTTTTGTTGTTATTCCTTTTATATGCCACTTTTTGTACCTGAAAAGAAAAAATATTTATAATACCTAAAAAGAATCTTAAAAATTGAAACAATACATATTTACCCAATATTTATTTTGTCCAAAATCCATTAAAACCTGAAAATAAACAAAAAGAAAGAAATATTAATAAAAGAAACAATACTTAAGGTGCTTTCGCACGATATGTATTTTACACATGACTTGTCAAATTTTGCAGTGCGAAATTGATATCTGCCGTCTGAACGCGTTTAAACATTGCATGTGTGAAAAACATATGTAAATGTCATATGACAAATTTGTAATTAGAGCGTGCTCTATTTTCATCTGACAAAGCATGTGTCATCAGTTGTTTTTAAAACAACAACAAGGAAAAGTAAGTTGTTTATTTTGGTTTGGAGGTTATGTCAGATGTAATTACACATGTACGTGTGAAAGCAAAAATTATAGACCATCAAAATGACAATTTTGACAGACATACGCAATTACATGTGGATTGCAAAAGTGAAAAGTCATGTGTAAAATACATATCGTGCGAAAGCACCTTTACCCAAGCGAGTTGCGGCCATTGCAAAAATATTTTCTGTATTTGACAGCTGATGTAGGTGTATTTGTAAGGTGTTATTACACACAGAGTAGTAATATGGTTGGCAGCGGGAATAAGTGTAAAAATCCCCAGGGTTGTATTTTCCATTCAATATTACGGAAATAAAAACTTGAAAATTTTTAAATTTTAATTATGAATGGAAATTATATAACTTGCTAAAATTTATGATTTACTGATATACATGGGGAGTAATAGTATGAAAAATGGAGAAAGAAGAGCTAGAAAGAGAAAAAAACAGGTACAGGCGGGAAAACAAAAGAAAAAAAAAATGAAAGTTCTAGATGTTATTTATTTATAAAAATAATAATTTATAAAGTACATAAAATTAAATTTAAGAGAAATTAAGGCGCGAAAATGGTTACTAATACTATAATAAAATTATTGACGAGTGCGGAGAGTTTAGAAGTTTATAAGAATATAAGTAAGGTATAAAAAGAGACGAGGGATAAAAAAATGGATTATTATAAAGTGAAGTTAAGCAGAAGAAGTTTAAAGAATTGAAATTTAAAGTTTTAATAAAAAAATTAAAAATCTTAAAAAAAAAGAAATTGTGAAAAAAATTAATAAAGTTAAGAACTTACCTTATTGTGTGTGTGGTCTATCAACAAATTCAAATATATTAAAATTGATTAAACATTACGTAAGTGTAAGAAAAAACTTAGAGAAAATAATAGAAGTTAACAAGGTGTGGGTGATTTTATTTTTATGTTTCGGTGTAGCTGGCTATAACCATTGGGCACGGAGGGATCCATAACCCTAAATTGAGGCCAAAAGGACCACACAGATATAGCCAGGTAACAAGTTTTATTCTAAATTATATTTTGGCTTGAGTAGTCCAGAACCCAAAGTTCAATACCGAATAAAGGGCTAGGCTGTTAAAGTAAAAAGTTCCGAGTATTGTTGTGAGAAAAGTCTCTGTGGAGAAAATAAAAGGAGTTGCTGGTATAGAATTAAATGAACCAGCAGCGATTTGTTCCAGATTTTGTTGGAGAAAGAATATAAGAAAAAGCAACAGATTGCAGATTGTATTATTTTTATTTAAGCATTTTAAACGTTTTTTTTTAATTTAATTTACGTATATATTTTGCCTATTTTTTTTTTTAAATTAAGTGTAAAAATAGTGATATTGTGGAATAATTGTGTGTTATCGAGAGTGTGGTAGTGTGTGTGTTTAAGTAAAGATTATCCCCTTAAAGCCCTTATGACACTTGCTTTTTTTTGCATTTTATAAACTTTGAAGAACAGTACCTACTTATAATAAAGGAAAATTACAGTAAGTGTGAAGAGTAAAGCTATTTAAAGAAAAATACCAAAACGTCAAAAGCTCTCCAAAAGCAATTGATAAAAAAGCAGAAGCTGTCAAAAAAAATGTAAAAATTTTTAACTTAAACTTGACGTTTTAAGATTAAAACTCTAAACATGTTGTCAATTTGATCAGTTTATAGTTAAAAAAGCGATTTTTCGCGCGTTTATTAAATTTTATTTCAGATTTTCCGCTCTGCAACAAAATATCAAGTGGGCAACATTGTTTCGTTTGTTTACTTTTTATCATAATACATATATATTTTGTTCTATCTAACATTTGCTATTTCTTTCTTTCAATCCAAAAGCAATCAATTAAGAAAAAAGCAAGTGTCATAAGGGCTTAAGGACCGGGAAAAAAATACATACTTACCGGAAACAAAAAATTATATTCGTGAAGGCTCAACATATGCGCGCGGTTGATATAAAAAATTAAAGGAAGTAATTGTTCAAAAGAGGTTTAGCGTTATTAGGGAGCTCCTTCAGACGTAAAAGAAAGAAAAAACGGTGTTCGAAGGTTGAAAATATATTTTAAAAGATAGTTGAGCGTTCAGAATAATGAGAATATTGAGTTTGAAGACCGAAAATTTAAAAAGAAAATAAATAAAATATACCTGTTTTGAATATTTTGAATGTTTTTATATTTAGTATAGTAATTGTTGTTAAAACTTTATCATATATACATATATTTTAATATTGTAGAATTGAATCATTTTTAGTGTCTAAGTTTTTTTAAATAAATATGTATGTTTACAGCTGATAAGGAAAAGGTAAAATGATGGGTTCAATTAATCTTATGGCAATGATGGGCAGGTAAGTGCGAGAGTTCGGGCGTACGGGTATAGGGTCGTACTAAAACGATTGACTGGCTGAAGAGTACGACACGGTTGGGAGGGCGATTAAGGAGAGCAACATCTGTCTCCAAAAATGTGGTAAGAGGGTGGGTTGAGTGTAAAGACCGTAGAGGTGTTGTGATAAAGTTCAGTAAAGTTTTTTTTTGATGTTGCGTTTCGAATCTGGCGCAGGGTTGGGACCTCCTGAGATGAGATGCTAGTCGGTGAAGTCGTCAGGCCACGCAGTTTCGTAACATGGTAAGAAATGTTTAAGAAAATAAAGGAACGTAAAAAAATTTATATAAAATAATAAAATAAAAAATTTAGAATTTGATTTTTTTTAGGAAATGCAGAAGCAATTGAAAGAGATGATTAAAAAAGTAAGTAATCTTGCACCTCGAGGTTTTTAACAAACAATTTTCTTATGAACAGAACTTTTCCCGGCAGCCAGTTCAAGAATCAATGCGGTAATATACTAAGGGCAAGTTTGGTTCGTCAAAATTCAGACGTTGTTCTTCTGCTTCCGCAAATAGAGACTTTAAGATTTCCTTTTGAACCCGGTAATGGCTTTCCTCCCATGTATGTTTTAGAGGTTAATTTTGTTTCGACAATGGCATTTAACCATGGAAGTTTTTTTAAGTTTTGAAAGACTTTTTGGCGTTTTTTTCAACTTTCGAAACAAATTAACTTCTAGAGCATGCCTATAAAAATAAAGTAAAGTTTGCAATAGAGACAAGATTTTTTTTCTTAAATATTCAATAAAATAATGTGAATCAAAATAAAAATATTTTAGCTTGGTTTGGAGATTAGCTAATTTAAAAAATGTAAATTTTGCTAAAGTAATGGTAAGGGTAATGTACTTTGTTATCGTAATTAAATAAAGTTTGTAAGTAGCTTTGACTTATTTTTTCGTTGATTTTTCGAACATGGGAACCAACTTTAATTTAAGGCATATTACCTTAAGAGTATAGTTACTGCCATTCTACCCTGTTTTTTTATATGAATTTATACATGATTTTAGGAAATACAACCTGTAGAATTTTTTTGTGTATATCATAAAAGATGTCTCCATGTAAATTTTGTTGAAGAATACAAAAAAAAGTTACTCCTTAATTTTAAAAGTTTCATTGTAAGAAAACTTTTTAAAAATTGCAATATTTTTGTAGGTACATGTTTATAAGTATTTGAAACCAATAACTGTGCAAAAAAATTAAGATACAAAAAATATTTGTATATTTTAATATCAATTATAAAAACAATTGTTATTGTTATTAAAAATTTGTAATTTTTCGTTTTTATAAAAGTTAAAAAAAATTCCGTTCTGCTAAAAAAATAATAAAAATTTATAATACGATGCTTCATTGTGGCTGCTTTTTTCTAAAAAATTATTTTTTAACAAAAATAGTCTTTCGAATTCTTATTAAATAAAAACATCAATACAGAAATTTATTTCATTTTAAGACATAAGTTAATATAAATTTTTAAGTAAAATATTGGAAGATTTTAAAATGAAATGAAAAAGAACGGAAAAACTGTTTGTGCAGCGTTTGGATTTTTTTCTTTAAAATTGCCGCATTTGTTTCGTGGGTACTTTTTTAACGGTAATAAATGGTATCAAAATATCTTTTTTTCGGTTTTACTTTAAACTACAAAAAATAAATAAAAAAAGTCGTTTATACATTTTAAGTGTTTTAAGTTTGTTCAACAGTGAACCGAAACTGAACTGTATATATGTATTTTTTTGAAATGTTTTAATATCGATT
Source organism: Melanophora roralis (assembly GCA_963583895.1). Lineage (NCBI taxonomy): Eukaryota > Metazoa > Arthropoda > Insecta > Diptera > Rhinophoridae > Melanophora > Melanophora roralis. The sequence goes on from OY757188.1 coordinate 55,124,621, forward strand.
TAATTATTTTAATATCATCTAGTGCTATTGTAAAAATTTATTTTAAAAAGCTTACATTTAATTTGGAAAAATTGACGTTAGCGGCTTGAATAAGTTCAACTAAAATTTTTCTTCATTGACCTGCCGAATTTATCTCTATGAAGTATGTTTTTTGCTCGCCTTTAGTTTATTAAAACTTTTCATACGTTATGCCAAAGACAAAGAAATGTGTATATTAAAACATTTAGCAAGGCAACTATCTATTGGTTAATATTTTATGCTCTAAAAAAATGTTACAAATGACGAAGTAATGGTTAAAACCCCATTGACTTATGTTAAACCATCTTTTGTCATGGAGGAATTTCTCAAAGCTATAGCTTTTTTCATCTGCAAAAAAATATGTTTTCTATATACGCTACCTTTTTGCACTTTTTTAATTAAATTTTTTTAATTTAAAATCAGTTTTTTAACGAAAAAAAATTTTAAATCTATTTTAAATTTGAAAATTGTTAATGGATAATCCCCTTTATTTTTTGCATGGTTAATAGTATTGTACGTGATTTTGGGTCCTTCTAATTTTTAATAAAAATTAAATGATCTTATCTTTTTTTCGAATTTGTAATAATTGGCAAGATATCTCGTGCATATTGATATATGGGTCTTCTGATAGTACTTCTATGTTAACTATATTTACAATTATTTTTAGGGTTTGTTGTAGGTTAGGTTTGTCTATATGCATTTTATTGTTTCGTACACCAAATCATCGGTAGACTTTAACAAAATTCTTAAAAAACCTCATGAATATTTCTGTCTTTATATAATAACCTTAATAAACAAATTAAGAATTACTATAAGCAAACCAAAACGTTCGAGTTTTTTTTAAGAATCCAACAAACTAATATTCGCTGTTTTGATTTTCGTTTTCCCCTTTACATTTAATAACCATTGGTTATTACTAAATGTATTAAAAGAGCTACTGAAAGCAAAACCTTGTTGTTTTACAATACTGTTATATATTATTTAGGAATTTATCCCAATTTTCTTTTGTATATTTTTTGGGGTTTGTTGTAGGTTAAGTTTGGCTATATGTATTTCATTGGTTCCAAGGCGAATTCAAATAAGGTGAACTCTTTAGCTCAGCTGATCGTCAGCTGTTTAAAACGTTTATTGCCAAATTGTCAAAATTTGTGTTTTTTTAACTTTTTATATCCGCCATTTAATTCAAAAGTTGTATTTAAAAAAAATTGTGTTAAAAGTGTTAAAGCTTAAAAAATTGTTTAAAGATAAACATTTTGAGACATAGAGTAATATTTGTGGTAATTATATACATACATAGTTCAGTAGCAGCTGAAGTGCTATTTCTGTGAACAAGCAAATGCTTTTGCACCATGAAGAAGAAAATATATCTATATGCAGGCAGCTCCGCGTAAAATTTTAAGCTCACAAATAGCAAAATGCTGCATTTCAAATGGATTTTATAAATAGATACCTAATAAATTTTTATCTCCAAAAATCAATACTGTTTTTAAGTTTGGAAGGAACAAGACTTTTTAAATGTTTATTTTTTAAGCGGATCTTCGCACTTTTCTTATATAGTTGTAGCCTATAACGGCATTCCTTTTACCTTTTAAACGATTAAAAAAGTTGCAATAATTTTATTCCCTTTTTATATAGAAAGTCTAAATGACTATGTTGTCACTTGGTCAACGCGCGATGGTACCAATCAATCACTAGTGGTCTTTGGAGAAAATTTTAATAATGACCAAACTTTGGAAAAAGTCTTCGGCACATCACGACGTTTTGTTGATGGGGGTCCCAACAACTCCTCTCAATTTATACACACAGTAGTTCTAAAAAATCTTAAATGGAAAACTCGTTATGAGTATTCGTGTGGTAGTGATTTTGGCTGGTTTGCAAGGTTTTCGTTTAAAACACCACCGCAGGGCAATAATTGGACACCAAGTTTAGTTATTTTTGGTGATATGGGTTATGAAAATGCACAATCTTTAGCACGTCTACAAAGAGATACACAACAGGGCATGTACGATGCTATTATACATGTTGGTGACTTTGCCTATGACATGGATACTGATAATGCTGAAGTTGGTAATGCGTTTATGCGTCAAATAGAAACAGTAGCTGCTTATGTGCCGTACATGACATGCCCAGGAAATCATGAAGAAAAATAGTGAGTATAATGTTATTCAAAGAAAAACCATGCCAAAAGAGCTCATGAATAAAGTGTGTCTGCTAAAAAGATTTTAGTTACAGATTAAAAAGATATAGATTTTTAATGAAAATTTTTATTTAATTTTCTGTTACTAAAAAATATTTTAGGCAACATTAAAAAATACTTCAGTACCAAAAAAATATGTTTTTTTCAGCAATTTTTCCAACTATAAAACCCGTTTTAATATGCCAGGCGGCCACGACAGCTTGTGGTATAGTTTTAATATGGGACCTATACATTTTGTCTCCTTTTCAACGGAGGTCTATTATTTCCTTAATTATGGCTATAAGCTCTTGACTAAGCAATACGAATGGCTGGAGCATGATTTAAAGGAGGCCAATAAGCCCAAAAATCGTGCCGATCGTCCTTGGATTATAACCTATGGACATCGGCCTATGTATTGCAGTGGCGATAAAGAATATGACTGCAATGCTAAATTAGAAACGTATATACGACAAGGTTTACCAATTTTTAAAATGTTTGGCTTAGAAGATTTATTTTATAAATATGGTGTTGATGTGGAGATCTTTGCGCACGAACATTTTTATACTCGCCTTTGGCCGATATATGATTTTAATGTGTATAATGGATCAATGGAAGCGCCTTACACAAATGCCAAGGCTCCCATTCAGATTATAACTGGTTCAGCTGGTTTCAATGAGAATCGTGAGCCTTTTTCTAAAGTTTTGCCAGAATGGAATGCTTTTCATAGTAATGTAAGTGTAAAAAGTGTTTTTTGTAAACCAACTCTAGCAACAAAAAAGCTACTACATAGTTACCCTAAATGTTTTTTCTTAATTTTGAAAAAGTCTTTTTTTAACGTTCTAGGATTGCGGTTATACCCGCTTAAAAGCTTACAATTGCACCCACTTATATTTTGAACAAGTATCCGATGATAAAAATGGAGATATTGTTGACAAGTTTTGGATTATTAAGGATAAACATGGTTCTTATAAAAAAATTGATTAAATGACTAGCGGGTTTATTTCATAAACCTTTAAAATATTCATAAATAAAGCATTTAATGTTTAAATTATGTACATAAAAATGTAAATAATAGAGTAAAATTAGTCTAAAAGTACAATGATAAAAATATTAATAAACTAGTACTTTTTTATTTTAAATTATTTGACAAAAGTTAAGTGATAATGTACTAGAAAACTGGCTCTTTTTTACTTTTTGATAAAAATGTCACATTGTTTTGGGTTGAAATAAAGTATAGCATACGACTAAAAAACACTGAAAACTACCATCTTAGTTTTAAAATCAAGCCCGTTCCTAAAATTAAATTTGTAAAGTTATACCCGTCATAGTCTTTTAGTGGTGATTATATGCAAAAATCATGTTCTTTCAGTGTCTGTCTACCTACTATTAAACGTTTTAAATCATATCAATAAAATCGTATTCTTTTTTTTTAATGAAAATTTTGAATGATTTGAGTTAAAAAGCAGAAGTGTGAGTAAAATAATCGCACTCGTCACAACAGAATTTTTCTATTAAAGAGAAAAACAAAAGCACTTTTTTGGATACCCAGTTATCTGATCTGGTCAAGTTGTTTTTGAACTGAATTCGATTGCTAACCTGTACATTTTATGTTGCCCCTATATTAAATAGAGTCTTGTGAAGCCTCAAAAATTGTGCTGTTCTCTTTAATAGTTTTTTGAAATCACTTATCGATTTATAATTTTTCATGAGGTCATCGATATTAAAGAAGACATTGAAAAGTGTTTTTTAATAAAAACAAAACATTTCAACGAAAAACTAAAATTAAAACAATAAACGTTTATATCTACTTGTTTTAAAGGTTTTTCGAAAACCAAGGACATGGTCACTTTGCCTTTTTTAGTTAACACACAAACAGTTACACATACAAGACATATATACAAACAAAACTGACGACATTTACAAAAAAAAGTTGTGTTATATTATATTATACCGCCTTTTTTGTTGTTGTAGGTACTCACTCCTCTATTTTTCTGATAGGTTGCTAAAAGTTTTCTTTATTTGTATGTAATTTAATTAGGACTCGTTTTTGTTTTAATTAAAATTTTATCAATTTAATAATAACAGTACTTTTGTAACTAATTATTTTTTTATATTTTATTCTTCTTTTAATTGTTATTCGTTTACTGTTTATTAGTTTGTCATCATATCACTGCAAATGCCTAACACTTTTTAAATTGGGTTTTATACATTTAACCGGCATGTGACTGTTGTAGTTTTTTTGAATATAATGGCAAAACAGGAAGCGCCTATAATAAAAAATATAAATAACAATCAAGTTGGGTTTTAATTGTTTTTAGTTACCTAAAGTCCAAAATAGTGCAGAACCTGCACCTACTATAAAAAGTATGGGAATAGAAGCAATGTTTAGCGCCATTATTCAATGTGAAGTGGACAATTAATAGCCAAACACACTGACTGTGGTTTCAGCTTTTCTAACCCTGTGACTTGAATAGGCCACACCGGCTAAGACAACCATGATTAAAGGTGAAGTAATGCTTAAAACACAATTGAAAAAGAATATATGTATATTTAGTTTCGAAGTCGAGAACAACAATCTCCAATATGTATATTATGTTCACTTACAGGTAATAAATCATTAAAACAATAAAAACAAATATGTAGTTGCTTTTAAAATAGTCCAGTCCAGGTTACTTACAAACCGACTAGTCATGCGTGGCATACTAGCGGCTGTCTTGAAGTTTTCGTATTTAAAAATACTGACCAAGGTCTGATATATTGTCGTGCCAATTGCACCAATTCCATTGCTGTAGGATTTTATCAAATTTCGTAAAAGAGCTAAAATTAAATTGTGATGTTGCTGGTGGTTTCGGAACATTCATGTCTCCAGACATATCTACCTTTATTTCTTCTATGATTTGCAGCAGGATGTATAAATTAAATTTCCTGGATTTGCAGACAACAAGGTTACTGTTTTTCAGTTTGCTTTAAAAAAATTTATTTAAATGGCTAAATTTTATAATTACTAATATCAATGTTAAATTTTATTGTATTTATTTATCTTCCACAACACAAAAAAAAAACAATTTTTGACATTTTGGTAAATTTTACACAAACAAAATGCCTGCAGATTTTTCAGTGTTGTAGTTGTTGCCGCGACGAAATCACCTTATTGAATTCGCCTTGATTGGTTCTTACACGAAATCATCAGTAAACTTTAACCAAATTAAAAAAAAACACAACAAACCCTTAAAATATACAGAAGAAAATTGGGGTAAAATACCAAGGCGCACTCGTATCAGGTGAAAGCGATTCTACAAAAACAACTAAACCGTCATAATAATGTCAAAGACAAATAATAAAAACTCACAATTTCTTTCTTCTTCTTTTTGAGCTTTTCTTACAATACCACATTTGTTGTTAGTAAAAAATACAGAAACATAAACAAAATTTTACATTAATATAACGAAATACCGTTACTTACTGGCTATCTAAGGCTACCTGATATATGTGTACCCTGTTAAGTCTACCTTTACACGGTAATATATATATTACGATATGTCAAAAAATGTTGTGGGATAATACAAAATCTCATCATGTACCTTACACGGTAATATATATATTACGATATGTCAAAAAATGTTGTGGGATAATACAAAATCTCATCATGTAAAAGCATAATGTATTGGGTAGGAGAGAATACGGATGCAAAATTTGACAAGTGTTCGGTAATGTTTATTTTCTAAACCATTTTAGAAACTTGTGACGTGCGAGAAGATAACAAACTTTTTTTTTGGCAAACTTTTTGGTTCGGAAATTTTTCGGATTTTTCGGTAAATTTTTCGGAGTACGCATTAGATAATCTCTCAATTTAAAAATGGCGCAAAAAAATTAGTTAAATTGGTGCTGCCAAGCTTATACACACGCTTTTACTTAGCAAAGTGTGTATTTTTAATATGGTAGCATCAAAAATTTTCATGGGAGAGGATTTTTGCCTTTAACAAACTTTTTTAGCATATTAACAAACTTTTTGATGCATATGTAGATTTTATATAATTTTTTGAATTTCACCTAAGATTTGATTAAAAAATAATTTTAAATAATATTAGAATATAAATTTGTTATTGAATTAATTAAATTAGGATAACATCTACATAGAATTTAAACATCTATATAATTTTTGTTACATCCTATTTCAATGTAGTATTTTGCTTCCTGGGTTCAAACAAAGACATGTGCCAGATATCTGAAAACAGGGATCGATAGAGGAAGCTATTGGCTATATTTCCTTATACCCACTTTTTTCTGGAATAGTTATGTTTCGAACAACTTTTTCGAAAAACTATTTCCAACAAAGTTACTTTTAAACTTGTTCGACCTACTGGGTCCAAACAGAAACATGTGCCAAAAATCTAAGACCGGGGTCTTATAGAGGGAAGTACTGGCTACATTCCCTCATAACCACTTTTCCCAGGAATAGTTATGTTTCGAACAACTTTTTCGAAAAACTATTTTCAACAAAGTTACTTTTAAACTTGTTCGACCCACTGGGTCCAAACAAAAACAACTGCCATATAACACTTACACAATTTTAAACAATTCGTAAGTGTTTTATTAAAACCCCTTATAAGAAACGCATATATGAAATATTGAACATTCAATTTTTATAACTTTCAATAAACATATATACTAGTACTAAACTGGGCTTATTTCACCAAGTATCACACAGTATGCTAGGTTAAATATAAAAATATTAAATTCAAATTGATTTTACTCAATCAGCTAGTTTACGCGCACAAAACACCCGTTTGGCTAGTATTTTTATACCAAATAATATTTAGAAAATCCACCCCTGGTCGACCCATATTAACTTAAATAAATTAACAACGCCAAGGTACAATTACCTTACAAGGTAGTATCGATTCAACAGCTGACTATTTTTTGCTCGAGTTTGTCCACTCGTTAGACCTGTCAAATAATACGTTTTTTGTTATCAACAAAGTTGTTTTTACAACAACTTCATAAATTTGGTATCGAGTTTTGTGTAGTTGTTGCCGTAACGATACTATCTTGTAAGGTAATTGTACCATGGTCAACACATTTCTATGCATACCACAACTGTCACATTTAAAACATATTGTTTGACAGCCAGCAATTATAGAAACGGTGGACTATGTTTAAGAATACTTTGCTTATTAATATCGTTCGCCAGCATTATAATTTGAATTTTTAAACAAAAAAAGGAAAATATATATAAAAATCACATCATAATAAGGTGAAAACCTTCAAAGCATTAGCAACATTACAATTAAAAACATTTAACGATAAATGAATATTAATAGCCGGGGAGCGATATACATACATACATATTCATTTTTTTGAATTAAATATATATAAAATATGTATGTAAATCATGTAATTGATTAGAATACTTACGTGTAAAACCGCTTTTTAGTAATTAAAAGTATTTCTATTATATATAAAATTATATAATATACAATAAATAAAACTGATTAATTTATTTATTTAATTTAAATGGTTAAACACAAAATTTTTCTTTTAAATCGTTCAGCACTTTGAATTTAATACTTTTTGATACTTCTTGAAGGTTTCAATATTTAAATATATGAACTGTCTTACTTTTTGGTGTAAAGACTTTGACGTTTTCAGTTTCAAGTAAATTTGCTTTGATACCGAGATTGACAGTGGAAGCCACATACATGTTAAATGAGATCATCTTATACATATACACTTGTAGTGAAACATATGAAAAATGGTTAATACCGTTATTTCAATTCAAGTGTTCCACATATAGTCTAGTGCTGCCAGATACATTTTTTACTATACAGTGCCATATTGCAACACATGCACTTAGAAAAACTAATATTTTCTTTATAAAATCGACTAAATGTTTATGTCAGATTTTATACGTTTAGCATTTTTGTGAACATCTACCTATATTTAAAACACATATAAAGAAAAATATTTATTATTATATGCTTGTATTATATAAAATAATTTTCAACACATCAATAATGAAGATCTATTAATACCTTTTTATTTTATTTTAATAATTATTACACAATAATAAAGTACCTATACTTTAAAATAGGCTAAAATATAATATCAAAACTAATTTTTATCCTACCGCAAATAAACAGCAGCTAAGCAAGCCAAAGCAAATTACTTATATATATACATTTACAGCTCATACTGTCGTGTAGTTTTTTTGGTGCACGGCACACCAAAGTGGTTTTGAAAAAAAGCCAAAAAAACATTTGGTCTAAATTTGTTATATGTATATATGCATTTTATATTAGTATGAAATTAACATAATGCATTTTAAATATAAATTAACATATATCTAAAAATCTTGTTTCCAATAAAACTTCAACTTCTTTTTAATTTTAAGACATAATATAAAAAGTTTTATCTTTAAAGAGTTTTCTCGAAAATTAATTTAGTTTTTTGGTATTTTACGTATTATATTTTAAAACATACAGCATAACAAAGCAGTTTAAGGCTTGATTTATGTATTCCAACTTGTTTTAGATACCCCAAACTGAATTAGGATTTTTAAAAAAGTAAAATTTAGCTTGTATAATTGATTCCTCGTTTAATTTTTTTTTCAACTGTGCTGTGTGCCTTATAAGAACATATACAACAACATTAAAATTTAGGACTAGTAATTGCATGATTTATAACGTCTTCATCCCGTTGGAAAATATACACTTAAGTAACATGAATGCACTATTCATCTTAAATTTTTATAACTATTTTTTTTTGAAAATGAGGCATGCGCCAAATAAGACATCACATGACGATATACTTATACACATCATATGATATAATATATTGTCTTATAACTATAAAATATATATAGTAAGTAATTTTTTACGTTTTCCCTAGTTTAATAGCTAAATAATTTTTTTGAAAATGAGGCATGCGCCAAATAAGACATCACATGACGATACACTTATACACATCATATGATATATAATATATTGTCTTATAACTATAAAATATATATAGTAAGTTATTTTTTACGGTTTCCCTAGTTTAATAGCTAAATAATTTATTTTTTAAATTTAATTAATTATCTTAACTATAAAACTTTAACTTAAAATTATATACCATAAAATATATTTAGTAAGTTATATTTTACGTTTTCCCTAGTTTTATAGCTAAATAATTTTCTTTTATAATTTAACTTATTATCTTTTTTGTTAATGTAGCGTTTTTCCCAGATGATTTATACAATTTATGCCTCTTTTGACTAAAAAGTACTTTTAGAGTACGTATGAAATAAGGTATCATCGTAGTACTTGTTTGTGCAACCCTGAAAAAAGTATGTTAAAAATCTCCGTGAAGATAACAAAGTAGACCAACAAACTAATTTTTGGTTCACTCAATTCACAGAGAGTAACACAAATGCTCTCTCATACAGACTATTTGCAGACAAAATAATGAGTATATTTTATTTGCAGAAGTAGTACCAAGTTAAAATATATTGTGCCCATATAATTTTATGTAACTTTTGCTAACACTTCAGAGTGAATGATATTTACTTCTTCTTTTTAACCTATGGGAGAGGATTTTTATAGTTAACAAACTACTCAATAGTTAACAAAGTATGTTAGTAATATGAAAATCCATTTTGAATATTGTTGATAAAGAAATATTAACAAAATCTTTATTTTAAAAAGAAATATATACGTTCAAAATACTTGATGCAACTATAACTTATTAATCATGTTTTAATGTTTATTACTTTAGTACTCAACACAGTATTAAAATTTAATCATACTACATACTAGAATCTGGTTCAAAATTAGGAAATTCTGACAAACTTTTGAAACTTGCCGGTGATAGCAGAATAGGTAGGCTACATTTTGGCGTACACAAAATTATCCGCTATAGTTTTTTGTAGAACAAAGTTGACAAAAAACTATTTTCAAAATTGTTCACTCAAACTATGTCTGAGGCTCTAGCCCGAATTTGGGAAATTCTGACAAACTTTTGAAACTTGCCGGTGATAGCAGGATAGGTGGGCTACATTTTGGCGTACACAAAATTATCCGCTATAGTTTTTTGTAGAACAAAGTTGACAAAAAACTATTTTCAAAATTGTTCACTCAAACTATGTCTGAGGCTCTAGCCCGAATTTGGGAAATTCTGACAAACTTTTGAAACTTGCCGGTGATAGCAGGATAGGTGGGCTACATTTTGGCGTACACAAAATTATCCGCTATAGTTTTTTGTAGAACAAAGTTGACAAAAAACTATTTTCAAAATTGTTCACTCAAACTATGTCTGAGGCTCTAGCCCGAAATTGGGAAACTCTGACAAACTTTTGAAACTTGCCGGTGATAGCAGAATAGGTGGGCTACTTTTCGGCATACATCAAATTATCCGCTATAGTTTTTTGTAGAACAAAGTTGACAAAAAACTGTTTTCAAAATTGTTCACTCAAACTATGTCTGAGGCTCTAGCCCGAATTTGGGAAATTCTGACAAACTTTTGAAACTTGCCGGTGATAGCAGGATAGGTGGGCTACATTTTGGCGTACACAAAATTATCCGCTATAGTTTTTTGTAGAACAAAGTTGACAAAAAACTATTTTCAAAATTGTTCACTCAAACTATGTCTGAGGCTCTAGCCCGAATTTGGGAAATTCTGACAAACTTTTGAAACTTGCCGGTGATAGCAGGATAGGTGGGCTACATTTTGGCGTACACAAAATTATCCGCTATAGTTTTTTGTAGAACAAAGTTGACAAAAAACTATTTTCAAAATTGTTCACTCAAACTATGTCTGAGGCTCTAGCCCGAAATTGGGAAACTCTGACAAACTTTTGAAACTTGCCGGTGATAGCAGAATAGGTGGGCTACATTTTGGCGTACACAAAATTATCCGCTATAGTTTTTTGTAGAACAAAGTTGACAAAAAACTATTTTCAAAATTGTTCACTCAAACTATGTCTGAGGCTCTAGCCCGAATTTGGGAAATTCTGACAAACTTTTGAAACTTGCCGGTGATAGCAGGATAAGTGGGCTACATTTTGGCGTACACAAAATTATCCGCTATAGTTTTTTGTAGAACAAAGTTGACAAAAAACTATTTTCAAAATTGTTCACTCAAACTATGTCTGAGGCTCTAGCCCGAATTTGGGAAATTCTGACAAACTTTTGAAACTTGCCGGTGATAGCAGGATAGGTGGGCTACATTTTGGCGTACACAAAATTATCCGCTATAGTTTTTTGTAGAACAAAGTTGACAAAAAACTATTTTCAAAATTGTTCACTCAAACTATGTCTGAGGCTCTAGCCCGAAATTGGGAAACTCTGACAAACTTTTGAAACTTGCCGGTGATAGCAGAATAGGTGGGCTACATTTTGGCGTACACAAAATTATCCGCTATAGTTTTTTGTAGAACAAAGTTGACAAAAAACTATTTTCAAAATTGTTCACTCAAACTATGTCTGAGGCTCTAGCCCGAATTTGGGAAATTCTGACAAACTTTTGAAACTTGCCGGTGATAGCAGGATAGGTGGGCTACATTTTGGCGTACACAAAATTATCCGCTATAGTTTTTTGTAGAACAAAGTTAACAAAAAACTATTTTCAAAATTGTTCACTCAAACTATGTCTGAGGCTCTAGCCCAAATTTGGGAAATTCTGACAAACTTTTGAAACTTGCCGGTGATAGCAGAATAGGTGGGCTACTTTTCGGCATACATCAAATTATCCGCTATAGTTTTTTGTAGAACAAAGTTGACAAAAAACTGTTTTCAAAATGGTTCACTCAAACTATGTCTGAGGCTCTAGCCCGAATTTGGGAAATTCTGACAAACTTTTGAAACTTGCCCATGATAGCAGGATAGGTGGGCTACATTTTGGCGTACACAAAATTATCCGCTATAGTTTTTTGTAGAACAAAGTTGACAAAAAACTATTTTCAAAATTGTTCACTCAAACTATGTCTGAGGCTCTAGCCCGAATTTGGGAAATTCTGACAAACTTTTGAAACTTGCCGGTGATAGCAGGATAGGTGGGCTACATTTTGGCGTACACAAAATTATCCGCTATAGTTTTTTGTAGAACAAAGTTAACAAAAAACTATTTTCAAAATTGTTCACTCAAACTATGTCTGAGGCTCTAGCCCAAATTTGGGAAATTCTGACAAACTTTTGAAACTTGCCGGTGATAGCAGAATAGGTGGGCTACTTTTCGGCATACATCAAATTATCCGCTATAGTTTTTTGTAGAACAAAGTTGACAAAAAACTGTTTTCAAAATTGTTCACTCAAACTATGTCTGAGGCTCTAGCCCGAATTTGGGAAATTCTGACAAACTTTTGAAACTTGCCGGTGATAGCAGGATAGGTGGGCTACATTTTGGCGTACACAAAATTATCCGCTATAGTTTTTTGTAGAACAAAGTTGACAAAAAACTATTTTCAAAATTGTTCACTCAAACTATGTCTGAGGCTCTAGCCCGAATTTGGGAAATTCTGACAAACTTTTGAAACTTGCCGGTGATAGCAGGATAGGTGGGCTACATTTTGGCGTACACAAAATTATCCGCTATAGTTTTTTGTAGAACAAAGTTGACAAAAAACTATTTTCAAAATTGTTCACTCAAACTATGTCTGAGGCTCTAGCCCGAAATTGGGAAACTCTGACAAACTTTTGAAACTTGCCGGTGATAGCAGAATAGGTGGGCTACATTTTGGCGTACACAAAATTATCCGCTATAGTTTTTTGTAGAACAAAGTTGACAAAAAACTATTTTCAAAATTGTTCACTCAAACTATGTCTGAGGCTCTAGCCCGAATTTGGGAAATTCTGACAAACTTTTGAAACTTGCCGGTGATAGCAGGATAAGTGGGCTACATTTTGGCGTACACAAAATTATCCGCTATAGTTTTTTGTAGAACAAAGTTGACAAAAAACTATTTTCAAAATTGTTCACTCAAACTATGTCTGAGGCTCTAGCCCGAAATTGGGAAATTCTGACAAACTTTTGAAACTTGCCGGTGATAGCAGGATAGGTGGGATACTTTTCGGCATACATCAAATTATCCGCTATAGTTTTTTGTAGAACAAAGTTGACAAAAAACTGTTTTCAAAATGTTCACTCAAACTATGTCTGAGGCTCTAGCCTGAATTTGGGAAATTCTGACAAACTTTTGAATCTTGCCCGTGATAGCAGGATAGGTGGGCTATGTTTCGGCATACATCAAATTATCCGCTATAGTTTTTTGCTATCACGGGCAAGATTCAAAAGTTTGTCAGAATTTCCCAAATTCAGGCTAGAGCCTCAGACATAGTTTGAGTGAATAATTTTGAAAACAGTTTTTTGTCAACTTTGTTCTACAAAAAACTATAGCGGATAATTTGATGTATGCCGAAACATAGCTCACCTATCCTGCTATCACGGGCAAGTTTCAAAAGTTTGTCAGAATTTCCCAATTTCGGGCTAGAGCCTCAGACATAGTTTGAGTGAAAAATTTGGAAAACAGTTTTTTGTCAACTTTGTTCTACAAAAAACTATAGCGGATAAGTTTGTGTACGCCAAAATATAGGCCACCTATCCTACTATAACGGACAAGTTTCAAAAGTTTGTCAGAATTTCCCAATTTCGGGCTAGAGCCTCAGACATAGTTTGAGTGAAAAATTTGGAAAACAGTTTTTTGTCAACTTTGTTCTACAAAAAACTATAGCGGATAATTTGATGTATGCCGAAACATAGCTCACCTATCCTGCTATCACGGGCAAGATTCAAAAGTTTGTCAGAATTTCCCAAATTCAGGCTAGAGCCTCAGACATAGTTTGAGTGAATAATTTTGAAAACAGTTTTTTGTCAACTTTGTTCTACAAAAAACTATAGCGCATAATTTGTTGTATGCCAAAACGTAGCCCACCTATCCTGCTATAGCAGACAAGTTTCAAAACTTTGTCAGAAATTCCCAATTTTTAACCAGATTCTGGTATGTGATATGATTAATTATATGTACTGCGTTTGGTACTTAAGTAATAAATTTTTTGGTTATATATATATTTTAAAAACATTTTGAATGTACATATATATTTTTTTACAAAATTTATGTTTTGTTAATATTTCTTTATCTACAACATTCAAAATAATTTTTATATTAGCAACTTACTTTGTTAACTATTGAGTAGTTTGTTAACTTTAAAAATCCTCTCCCATAGGTTTAAAAGAAGAAGGAAATATAATTCACTGTAAAGTATTAGCACATTTACTAAAAGTATATGAGCACAACATATTTAAGCTTGGTACTACTAATGGCGGAATAAGAAGGTGACCTTGTCCTAACAACAAAAATTTCCTTTAAAAATTTAGTATTTATTTTGTTGATGCTAATCCGGCTAAGTTGTCAAAAATGTTGCGATTACACATACACAGTGTATACACACAATTATATAACAGGAAAATTTGCCAAGCTAAGCTTGAAAACATATGGCGGAAAAAAATATTTTTGCTTACAAAGAAATAAGGACACATATATTTTCATCCACACACATAAACATTTTCTATTAGGTGTTAAGGTATATAATTAAACAAATAATGTATATATATATTATTCAGGGAAAATTTTTTAGCGTTTCAACATTTTAAAGATTCATATTTGAGTTTGACATTTTTATTAAATCTTGATGCTAGTACAGCTTAAACTATTTAAGAGATTTCTTTTCCAAGAAATCTGAAAATGTTGTTTTATATATGTTGATTTGGCTAAAGTTGATTATACATATTTGTTATTTTCATTATTAGTTTATAAAATACTAGAGACAGACATTCGTTCCGAACGAAGCATTATATATATTTTTTTAATTTTAAACAATATTTTTAAAAGTTGAAAAGATTTCAAACTAAAATAATCTACTTAATTTAAAATACGAAACTTGTTTTATGCAAACAAGTTTTCTGGTTTTTTAATTTTTGTGTAACCAATATCTAAGTTTTATTAAATTTTTGTGTAGTAAACTGTGATGTTGTAGATATTAGTTTAAAGAAAAGATGAAAGATGTCAATTTAACATAAACCTAATTTAAAATGGATACAAAATTTAAAAACGCATCAATGGAACAACAGTTCCAGAATGAATTTTTTGAGAATATGCGGTGCCGTATAAAATATGATTTTCAGGTAAAAATATATATACAATATGAAATAAATTACACTTTTATTATATTACACTTAACATAACACAAAGCTATTTTTACTATTGCTGTTAGATATTTTTAGTTAAAATTAAAAAAATTAGAAGGTTTTATTGATATATTTCATTTTTAATCTACCTCAATATATATTTCATTAGTTTTTACTATTCAAACCAATCAAATTGGTAGCACTTTTTTTGTAATGTACAAAAACAATTGGTATTACTTTTTATAAGACCAAATTTTAAGTCTGGCAGCATGCTAGAGAAAAAAAATCGCAAAAAAGTAAATAATTCTCTTTTTTCTGCACAGTGAGTAATTTGCTCTCTCTTGGTTGAGTGAAAAAATTTAGTTTGCCAGCTCTACTTTGTTATTTTCTCGCGCGCATGTTAAAAAAATTATGTTATGTTCACATCGATAAACTTGTGTATTCTCATTACATCAGAGGTGTGAAAGATTGGCAGCACTTACAGCATCTAATGAAGGTGGCTACACTTAATGAAACAATACACAAACAATCAAAATAAAAGCAGATTTTTTTCATGTTGTTTTTGTTAATATTGTTGAACCTTAGCCATATGGCATTACCCCAAAAGGAAAGTGGCAAGAAACAACCGATTTTGATTTTACCAACCTCATCCGTGTAAACATGAAAAATAGTTAGAACAGATTTTTATTCTCTTTTTTTTAAACACGGAGAAAATTTCATAATATTTTGATTCTACAAAATCTAATTACTTTGTATTACCGTGTAAAGGTACCTTTAATAATATTTAAAAAGTGTTGTAAAGCAACAAGGTTTTGTTTTCAGTAGCCCTTATTATACATTTAGTAATAACCAATAGTTATTTAAATGTAAAGGGGAAAAAGAAAATCAAAACTGCGAAAATTGGTTTGTTGGATTCTTAAAAAAACTCGAACGTTTTGTACTTCTCAGAGTGTTTATTGAGGTTTTTATAAAAAGACAGAAAATATTCATGAGGTTTTTTAATAATTTGGTTGAAGTCTACTGATGATTTGGTGTAAGAACAAATGAAATGCATATAGACAAACTTAACCTTCAACAAACACTAAATATATACAAAAGAAAATTAGGATAAAATCCTAAATACTATTTAAAAAGTGTTGTATTTACAATATTTAAAAATGTATGAGAAAAAGCTTTGTTTGATCCAATAGTCACGTTTTTAAACCTGTTTATCAGTTACTACTGCAAAATATATTATTTACAGGTTATCGTAGAAGGTAGCATATATACGTGCTTAAGTATTAAAGAAAAGTGCATGGAAAGAAAAATACAGTTAGCAAGAGGTGAAACTAAACCATTTAAAATAATAATCAGAAAGAGCAAAATAGGGTATCAAATCAGCCAGAAGAGGAACACGGTATTTTCCAACTTCCAATCCACGTATCAAAAAGAGTACGATCGTTTTAACTTTTTCAACACTGGTTAGTAAACAAAAACTTTACAGTACAAAATCAAATTTTGACTTTTATATAACGATCTTCTGTTCCTACCCTGATTAATTTAGGCCACCTGATTTACATGCGCACTGGTTATAAGTATATCATCAGCGTCGCCAAAATGATGATTTTATCATATTTTTACCTCGCTGAAGAAAACAACTTTTTTAAAAACGCGTTTTTGGCAAACTTTTTTTCCGCAGCAAACTTTTTCATAGGAAAATGTAAACAAACCATGAAAATAATTGCGTGTTTTTGCACGACTATAATTATTTCAATTTTAATTAAAACAAACATTAAAAAACGACAAAACATAGCTTGAAGTCCCAAGAATCTAATTTTTCGGTTGTCACTTACGTCATTTTTACCTAATGTAGTTTATGACGAGGTAAATTTGACTGTATAAATTTTCAAGTTTTTCCTTGTAAAAAGTTAACTATTTAGAGTATACTTAATATTTATATACCGATCAACAGAGGAGTTTAATACAAATCTTTTGCAGTATGACGCATTCCCTGACAGACTTAATATCGGGTGTTATAGTGCGAAAGAGTTAGCAAAAGCATACAAAAAAAAGCATTGGTTTAGTTTTTCAATTGTAACTCAAAAACAGTTCCGGGTGCGCATATGGCACCTATACCAATTGATAGGGGACATTAATGCGCATCTTTTGATATATAGCTATAGACCCAAAAGACTTGCGGTTAAAAGTTATCGATTAGCAAACTTTTGAAAATCAGTAAAAATCGCTTGAAAAAGTTGTTTCACTTTTTCACTTATAGCTCAAAAACGGTTCTAGGTGCGCATATGTCACCTATATCAGTTGATAGATGATCTTAGTGCGCATCTTTTGATATATAGCTATAGATCCAAGAGACTTTCGATCAAAAGTTATCGTTTAGCAAACTTTTGAAAATTGGTAAAAATCGCTTGAAAAAATTGTTTCACTTTTTCACTTATAGCTCAAAAACGGTTCTGGGTGCGCATATGTCACCTATATCAGTTGATAGGACACTTTAATGCGCATCTTTTGATATATAGCCATAGACCCAAAAGACTTTCGATCAAAAGTTATCGATTACAAACTTTTGAAAATTGGAAAAAATCGCTTGAAAAAGTTGTCTCACTTTTCCTATTATAACTCAAAAACGGTTCTGGGTGCGCATATGGCATCTATATTAATTGATAGGGAAACTTAGTACGCATCTTTTGATATATAGGTTTAGACCCAAAAGACTTTCAATCAAAAGTTATCGATTAGCAAACTTTTGAAAATCGATACGAATTGATTTATTTTTGTATAATTTTTCAAAAACGGTTTTTGGTGCACATATGATACTTTTTTCCGTCAATAAAAAAGGTTCTGCAATCTTTTTTCAAAAAAGTTTTTTGGCGCGTATATTATAGCTATACCCGTTAATAAAGGAATCTTTTGATAAAGAGATCTAACTTTTAAAAATCAAAAAATGTATCCTAATAAAGTAATATATATCTAAGTAAAATATTTGTTACATGAATGCTCATGGTGAGTTTAATTACCATTTGTTCCAACGCGAGTTATGGCAGCACTCTAAACGTTTCAACTATATGGCAACATAGGATGATTTCACAGCAGCCATGGTGCAATTATCTTGAAATAGATAATTGGTAATATATACGGATACATATTGTTCAACTTTCAAAAGTTTGCTCATCAATAAATTTTGATCGCAAGTCTTTTGGGTCTGTGAGTTTATACCAAAAGATGCGCATTAATGTCCCCTATCAACTGGTATAGGAGCCATATGCGCATTCAGAACCGTTTTTGAGTTATAATAGGAAAAGTGAGACAACTTTTTCAAGCGATTTTTTCCAATTTTCAAAAGTTTGTAATCGATAACTTTTGATCGAAAGTCTTTTGGGTCTATGGCTATATATCAAAAGATGCGCATTAAAGTGTCCTATCAACTGATATAGGTGACATATGCGCACCCAGAACCGTTTTTGAGCTATAAGTGAAAAAGTGAAACAATTTTTTCAAGCGATTTTTACCAATTTTCAAAAGTTTGCTAAACGATAACTTTTGATCGAAAGTCTCTTGGATCTATAGCTATATATCAAAAGATGCGCACTAAGATCATCTATCAACTGATATAGGTGACATATGCGCACCTAGAACCGTTTTTGAGCTATAAGTGAAAAAGTGAAACAACTTTTTCAAGCGATTTTTACTGATTTTCAAAAGTTTGCTAATCGATAACTTTTAACCGCAAGTCTTTTGGGTCTATAGCTATATATCAAAAGATGCGCATTAATGTCCCCTATCAATTGGTATAGGTGCCATATGCGCACCCGGAACTGTTTTTGAGTTACAATTGAAAAACTAAACCAATGCTTTTTTTTGTATGCTTTTGCTAACTCTTTCGCACTATAACACCCGATATTAAGTCTGTCAGGGAATGCGTCATACTGCAAAAGATTCGTATTAAACTCCTCTGTTGATCGGTATATAAATATTAAGTATACTCTAAATAGTTAACTTTTTACAAGGAAAAACTTGAAAATTTATACAGTCAAATTTACCTCGTCATACACTACATTAGGTAAAAATGACGTAAGTGACAACCGAAAAATTAGATACTAGGGGCTTTGAGCTATCGTTTGTTATTTTTTAATATTTTTTTTATTCAAAATTGAAATATTTATAATAATATAAAAACTCGCATTTTTTTTCATGATTTGTTTACATTTTCACAAAAAAAATGTTGCTAAGAAGAAAACAAAAGGTTGCCAGGGTTTGTTTTCTTCTGGTCGATCATATTTTTGATGATTTTTTTGTCATACACACTCCGGTTCATTTAAATAACAACAGCGAAAAATTTATATGTTACTGCGAATTTTTAATCAACCAACCAAAGCAAAAAGTTGCAATAATTTTTTTTTATATATCTTGTTTTATTGTTTTTTTTATCGATAATTATTTTTAGATTTTTAAATGTTCTTGTAATTTATTTATGAAAATTTGAAAAAAGCCTCTGGAAAACTGAGAAAAAAAGCTAATTTGAATAACAAGGGCAAAGCAAAGTTTGAAAAACATAAAAATAATTCACTCAATTGGATTTCATTGTTAAGAACTATTTGGTTTGAATTGTTCTCTAACGTTCAATAATGAGTGTTGCCTCCGTGGTACTTTATAACCTTGAATATGCGACTTTGAATTGAATCGTAGAGAGTTTTAAGGTAATCTAAGGAAATTCGGTCCTAACAGGTCTCGACTTCATTGATTAACGATTGAACGTTCTCATATTATTTACCTACTTCATAAATTTTTTGTTAAGTCCATCCCCAGACGTTTCCCACTATGTTTAAGTCTAGATAGTATTGTGATCAGTTCATCAGCGTCACATTTATGTCACTTATCCAGGCTTTTACCGCTCTGGCATTGTGTATCGGAGCATTATCCTGTTAAAAAGTTCAACGGAAAGGTTCAAAAATGTTACTACATTCCGAAAAAGCTCGTTTCAGAATGTTTTGGTTTTTTTCTGTGTTTAGTTTGGTCGTTTTATATTGTAATTTAATCTGGCTATAGTATGATACGGCACCCCATACCATAATTCCACCAATACGACTGTGTCGATAGCTTAATATTATTTCCTCTATTCAAATGTCATGGTGATAGAAGTTAAACTTTTTTTATTTTTCTTTTGCACATTTTCTTGAACCAGTGTGGTTACCTATTAAAATATATTAGCACATAGAATCGGTTTTTGTTAGTTTTCTTGAAATGTAAATTTTTAGCAACTACTATCACTGTTATTTAAATGAACTAGAGTGTATATGATATGATGTTTTTTTTCTCAAATTGTAATATTTTTTAATAAGTAATTATGAAGTTATATTGAGCTATTTGAAAGTTCGTGGAAATATATTTTTTTCTACAAAATTGTTCACCAGTAAATTAAAAACTTTTTTTTTTTTTTTTTTTTTTTTTTTTTCATATATTTTATTATTGAATCTTCGCTTAAGCGAACTAACAATAAGTGTTCAAATCTTAAAACTAAGTAGTTAATACTAGTCCAGTCAGTACCAGACTAAAATTTAAGTTCTCACAATAAAAGTAACTAATTTTAAAGGTTTCATCTAAGAGCAATTGTATCCCTTCTTTTTAGGCGGGTGTGCCCACTATGTTGCAGGATGCTTCGAGCGAGCGGATTTGGATGTGATTCCAGCTTATTTAAATACTTGTCCACATATTTCAGGATTTCGCATTTTACAAGTGGAACTTCTAGATCCTTGTGGATGTTGCTGTTTTTGATATACCAAGGAGCACCAGTTATCATTCTAAGAATTTTGTTTTGACGGCGTTGGATTTTTTCTATGTTAGAGGCGGAAGCAGTACCCCATAATTGTATACCGTAGCACCAAATTGGTTTTAAAATCGAGTTGTAGAGTAGAAGCTTACAATCAAGATGTAGCACAGAGTTTCTTCCAATTAGCCAGTGGATTTGAGCAGCTTTAAGTTTCATTTGCGTCAACTCAGCATCTATATGAGGCTTCCATGTAAGGCGGCGATCTAGGTGAATACCAAGATATTTTGTCTCAGATCGTTGAGGCACATTATGGTTGTTGATAGTGATTGGAGGGCACGTTTCTTTGCGTAAAGTAAAAGTTACGTGGGTACATTTTTGTTCATTTATTTTTAGTCCCCATAAATTTGCCCATTTCTCAACTTGGGTTACGTGTTGCTGCAGCTGGTTCGAAGCCTCTTTATGGTCTTTGTGAATACTAAGAAAAGCAGTGTCGTCAGCAAATGTCGACGTGTGTGTGAAACTATTGGTTGGCATATCTGCCGTGTAAAGCAAGTACAAAATTGGACCTAGTATACTTCCTTGAGGGACACCAGCCTCTATTGGTTGGGGACAACTTATTTGGTTTCCCTCTTTGATCATAAATTGTCGGCCTGTTATGTATTTTTCTAAAAGGTTGAAAATATTAGCTGGAAGGTTGAGCTTTAGTTTGTTTAGAAGGCCTTCATGCCATACTTTGTCGAAAGCTTGTGAGACATCGATAAAAAGCCCGGAGCAGTACTTCTTTTCCTCAAAGGCTTTTCTTATAACCTGTACCAACCTGTGAGTTTGTTCGATGGTACTATGTTGACTTCTAAAGCCGAATTGGTGATTTGGAATGCAGTTGTTGTCATTCAGGATCGGATTTAGCTTGTTTTTTAGCAGTTTTTCGAACAATTTTGACATTGTGGGTAACAAACTTATGGGCCTATAAGATTCTACCTTCGAGGGATCTTTGCCAGGCTTAGGAATCATCTTTACTAAGGCAACTTTCCATATAGGCGGAAAATGTTCAAGCCGAATTATCGCATTAAAAATAAAAAGAATGATTCTTTTAGCAGTAAGAGGCAGCTCTATGAGCATTTTGTTGCTTATTTTGTCATCGCCAGGAGCTTTTTTACCATTAAGGTTAGCGATAGCCTCTACAACATCAGCAAATCGGAAACGTATTTCTAAAGGACGTCTAGCAACAACAGGCGGTAATTCCCTCACGTTAGTGCATGTATTGGGAGTGAATACGTTTTTGATGTGATTTGCGAACAGATCGCATTTTTCTTCATCATTTCTAGCCCAGGATCCTCTCAGATTGCGCAGTGGTGGTTTTGCGATAACAGGTCTTTTAAGACGTCTGGCTGATCGCCATAAGGAATAATTTGTCTGAGGAGTCGCGTCTAGACCTTCCAGGTACTCTTTCAGTGATGCCATTCTGTGAGCCTCCAACAAGCTTTTTAGTTGGGTTGTACATTCTTTCAGCTTAGTTTTAAGTTGGGGCGATCTATGTTTTTGCCATTCCCTGCGGGCTCTTCTTTTTTCAGCTTTTCCACATCTTCAGAGAAAATTTTGTTGTACCTAGCCTGGCGGTAGGTAGAAGATGCATGTTCAACGGCTTTGTTAATGTTTTCATTTAGGACGCTCAAACAATCATCTATGTCTCCGGGAGTTTTTAGCGGTTGGTTCTCCGCGCAGTGGGTACTAATATATTTTTTATATTTCAACCAATTAATTCTTTTAGATAAGAAAAACTCACTATCTGCTATTTGGTGAGGACTGCAGATAGTGATTATTGTGGGTGAGTGGTCAGAAGATAAATCCAAGGAGGCTTGAGCCTCAATGAGCTCCGAGGATATGCCTTTTGCTACGCCAAAATCAATTACGTCTGGAATTTTATTGTGGTCTGTTGGCCAGTAGGTTGGTTGTCCAGTTGAAATAACATAAAGTCCCATTTCAGACACGGCATCATACAAGACACGACCTCTGGGACTAATTAGGCGGGAGCCCCAGTATGTGTGCTTAGCGTTGTAGTCTCCAGCAGCTATGAAGCGGGGACCTAATGATTTGTAGAAACTGTTGTACTGATCCTTCGTTATGGAGAATCTGGGTGGACAGTAAACTGATGAAATAACAAGGTTATGGAAAAATTCATCAATGCAGACGTTCGTAGCTTGGATACAACATTCCGAGAGGCCACCCAACCATTGGTGTTTAATTCTTGATTTGATTAGAATAGCCGAGCCACCACATGATCTATCTCTAGGATCCTTTGAATCGTAAAAAGAATAACCACTAATTTTAAAAGTGCTTCTAGATGTCATATGAGTCTCAGAAATACACATAACATCGATTTTTTGATTCATCAAGAAATATTCGAGCTCGTTTTTGTGTTGGCGGATGCCGTTTGCGTTCCAGAAACAAACCCTGAGGCAGTTCATGGTCTTTTAAGCATAGCCTGCAGAAAAGCAGACTGCATTTTTTGCATTTCTTGCATCATGTTGGCCATTTGCGCCATAATCTGCGTAAATTGTGTGACCATATTGTCAATTACGGCTTCCAGGCGGCTAAAATTAGGCCCGGTTGGTTCGCTAGTTGGCACTTCTTGTTGTGTTGTAGGCTGGGTAGACTTACGTGAATTAGGCTGGGTAGACTTTAATGCGGCGGCGTAAGAAACTTGATTTGTAGTTGGTTGTGCCAATGGAGGCATGTTTGTAGTTGGTATATTTAAAGGCTGGGGAGGGGCAGGAACTATTTTCGGCTTGGTTGAGCGCTTAACTGAATTAAAAACAGGACAACCTCTATAGTTGGCAGTGTGGTTTCCCCCGCAGTTGCTGCATTTCTTCATCCTAGGATCATCTTTTGGCTTGTCGCACTTGGTCGTAACGTGCAGATCCCCACAGACAACACAAACAGAAGGCAACTTACAATAAGCTTTAGTGTGGCCATATTCCTGGCAGTTCAAGCACTGTACAGGCCCAGATCGCTTGTGTGGCACTTCCACAGTAACTCGTCGGTGCATAATATATCTCAAATTATAAATGGGGTGAGTTTCACTCTTTTTCAATTTGATATCACCAGGCTCAAGCTCCACTCGGAATAATGGTTGGGGGTGTTTTTCCCTGTTTCTCATATTGGATACAGTCCTAACCATAAACCCTTTGCTTAACAAACTGGTTTTGATCTCTTCTGGGTCAACATTAGAATCAATGCCTTTAATAACTACCTGAAGGCCTTTTGCGGTCTTGAGTTGGTAGGTATAGAAGTTTTTGCTGAGTTTCTCGAGCTCCGAAACCGTAGCGCGGTAGGCGTTTTCATGGTTTACTTGAATTTTTGTCTCAAATATGTTACCGCGTTTAACATTTGAGACATAAAAGTTATTTTCCCCAATCAAACTGACTAAAAACTTGACGAGATCATTTGAGTTTTTTTCCCTCAAATAAATGGGAGGTGGCTTAAAGGCCCTTCTTTCACTAACTGGGGCCTCATTATCCTCTTGCAAAATTGCAAAACGATTTTGCGATGAGGTTGGCCTTTCATCGTCTTTTAAAATTTTTGCAGGTTGAGATGCTTCTGCCGATTTAGGGCTTCTTCCCCTTTTAAGCACTGTCACGTAGCGGTCCATCCCTACCTGGATCTTAGGTGCTGGTGCAGAAATTAAGCTTGATGCGGCTTTAGCAGCTGCAGGTTCAATTCCAGAGTTTGATAATGGTGACCGCGACAAAGATGGTACCTCAGAATTTTTTTTATAATTATTAAATAGAGATTGGGCTAAATTAGTCCCTTGTTCAGTACATTTATTTAAATTAGGCGCACTTGAACTAAGATTGTTTGTTATTATTTTTGGCCTTGCATTTAAATAATTCCTATTATATTCAGGGTCTCTTATGTTCTCATTGCTAACACTTGTGGAACTTAACACAATGTA
Organism: Melanophora roralis; assembly: GCA_963583895.1. Classification (NCBI taxonomy): domain Eukaryota; kingdom Metazoa; phylum Arthropoda; class Insecta; order Diptera; family Rhinophoridae; genus Melanophora; species Melanophora roralis. The sequence goes on from OY757188.1 coordinate 55,149,689, forward strand.
AGCATTTCGGCTATTAGGCCCACTGTCACTACGATTACTGTTACTCATTAACAGTTCGCTTTTTTTTTATTTAGTTTGTTGTTATTGTTTTTCTTTTCTCACTTTTTGTGTATATCTATATGTATATTAATAAATTCGTTTGCTACTTATTACTAATACACCTATTAACAATATTACACTCGCGTACACACGTCCGTACACTACAAGATTAAGAATGCAACTGAGTAAATTAAAAACAACAATAAAGGTTTGTTCCAGGTTGTCATGTCTTTTATACCCTTCACATAAGTGATAAGGGTATATAAAAGTTTTTCATGCCGTTTGTAATTTCTTTATTATCCATTTGGGACCTCATAAAGTACATATATTCTGGATCCTTATAGATAGGGAAGCCGATTTAACGTTGTCCGTCTGTCCGTGTCATGGTTTAAATCAACTTTCTGAAGCCCACCGACATTGCCTAGACCCGTAAGTGGTATCAAACTGTCTGAGATAGTTGCGAGAAAATCGGTATCGAAATTCAGCAAAATCGCCCGATAAATGGCCGAGATATAAGCAAAAAACCAAGACTATCTCCTTTTTTTCAGTCTACAACAACAACAAACTACATACCAATGTATGTAATAATAAAAAAACAACAAAAAAACAGAATCAGTCATGTTGATATTATTAAACCACACCCAAAACAAAAAATTTATTAGGATTAGTGTTCATACATATAACAGGGTTGCCATACAAGGCTTAATTTATACATTTTTAAAATCGCTCCTTCGGCTTCCAGGGTTCTCCTACAAAGGTAAAATGTAAGACCGACCCGAACTATTTTATCCATCCAAACATTTTCGTGGAATATATTTACCCTCTATCTCCAGCCCCTAACATGGTTGCCATTCAAAAATTTAAAAAATAAAGTGAAAACCGCTAAAACTTCCCCGGAGTCGCTCCTAAAGGAAAAAAATGTGTCACAGACCTCCATTAGTTTTTCCTCCCAAACGTATTCCTAGAGTGTACTAATCCCCTATCACCACGCCCTAAGGGGTTGCCATACAAAATTTACAAAAATGATGTAAAAGTGCCCACAACTTCTTCAGAGTCGGCCTTAGAGCAATAAAGTGTACGACCGACCCCTATTAGTTTCTTTTCCCAAACATATTCCTATAACTAACTTACCCTCTATCTCCATGCCCTAAGGGGGTTGCCATACAAAATTTACAAAAATGATATGAAAATGCCCACAACTTCCTTAGAGTTGGCCTTAGAGAAATAAAGTGTATATTCCTAGAATATACTTACCCCCTATCTCCATGCCCTAAGGGGGTTGCCATACAAAATTTACAAAAATGGTGTAAAAATTCCCACTACTTCTTCAGAATTGGCTTTAGAGCAATAAAGTGTACGACCGACCCCCATTAGTTTGCCCTCCTAAATATTTTCCTAGAATATACTTACCCTCTATATCCACGCCATAAGCGGGTTGCCATACAAAATTTACAAAAATGATATGAAAATGCCCACAACTTCCTTAGAGTTGGCCTTAGAGAAATAAAGTGTATATTCCTAGAATATACTTACCCCCTATCTCCATGCCCTAAGGGGGTTGCCATACAAAATTTACAAAAATGGTGTAAAAATTCCCACAACTTCTTCAGAATTGGCTTTAGAGCAATAAAGTGTAGAACCGACCCCCATTAGTTTCCCCTCCAAAACATATTCCTAGAATATAATTACCCAGTATCACCACCCTCTAAGTGGGTTGCCATACACAATTTGTAAAAATTAGGATAAAAACCCCTACAACTTCCCCGTCAGCCATGGAGCGTTAAAAAATGACACCGACCCCTGTTTAAAAATTAGAATTATTTCATAAGTAAAAAAATGGATAAAAATAGAAAAAAAGTTTGGGATTGCGAAAGGTCAATGTGAAGGGTATATAAGATTCGGCACAGCCGTATATGGCGCTCTTACTTGCTTTACTTTACATATCTTTTGGTCAATATAACAAGGATGTAAGCATAGATGCCAGATTTGACGATTTATCGCATTTTGACTATTTTTGACCACAAAAAATGGCCTTTGACGATTGGACGATTTTTGCCCTAAATTTGGCGATTTTTATAAAGGGTTTCGACTTAAGCCAAAACCTACAAATTTCGTTATACAAAAGTATGACTTTTAAATTTCATATAATATCATGAATAAGTGTTTCGGAGAAAATGTTTGCAAAATTTCTTTCAATCTTTCGCTACTTTGATCACAAGTTGCTATTTAAATCTCGGGTTTTGTTGTCGAATTACTTTTTGTAGAGCATTTGATGTCGATAGCTGTTATAGTTTCTGAAATATAGCTTATCGAAAATTTCTTAAATATTGTTTATTTGTATGGGAGCTACCCCTTCTTCTGCCCCACCCAAAAATTTTTTCTTCAAAGCGTAGGTTTTGTGGTCGAACTGCTTTTTATAGAGCATTTGATGTCGATAGCTGTTATATGGTGTTTTCCATTCTAAAAAAAATGTTACAATTAGTATGTGTAATATTTTTTTACAGTTTACACAAAAAGTTTAAAGCGTAACTTTTGATGTCCAATTACTTTTTATAGAACATTGGATTTCGATATCTGTAATAGTTTCATAACAACCCCCCAACCCCCCCCCAAAAAAAAAAAATTTTTATAGTGTAGGTCTTAATGTACAGTTACTTTTTGTAGAACATTTGAAGTCGATAGCTGTTATAGTTTCTACGATTTAGCACATAAAATATTTCAACCAAATTGTGCAATTGTAACAAAAATACCACTTCCCCTGATCCTATCTCAAAAATTTTTTTCCATTATTTAGGTCCCTAGGATTTTCCGTGCCAAGTTTTGTGGCAAGAGTGACTATATATACTGAGATATATGAAGATATATGCACGGATTTTATCCTAAAAAATCGGTTATTTTGCTGATTTTAAATAGAGATGTCTGCAGGATATTTCTAATAGTTTAAATCCAATAACTGGTCTGTATCTGCTTATTTGACTCCGGAAACTTGATTTCAACAGGTGGACAGACGGACATGGCTACATCAACTCCCCTATCTATAAGGCTCCAGAATATATATACCTTATGGGGTCGCAAATGGATAATAAAGAAATTACAAACGGAATGACAAACTGATATATACCCTCATCACTATTTGAAGGGTATAATTACATTAAATCTGAAAAAATTGCATTACGCTGCGGCCACAATTTCAAATTTTCGCTTCCAGAAGTTGATCACACATATTGTGTATAAAATTGGTTCGAATTTATGGTGTAGACGTAGGTTGTATGCAACTTGATTTTCAACTTGATCATAAAATTTATTTATTAAGATAGTCGTCAAGAAATAAATTTAAAATTTTCGCTTTGCGGCAGACAATTTGTTAAACGAAACACAAAAATTGTTTTATACATATCTTTTTTACATATTTTATTTATTTGCGACTGAATTTTGGTACAACGACACACAAACTATTTACATTAATTTATTTATTAATCCTAATACACAAAAATTAAGGAATCATTATTTTTGTGGTAGAATATTTGTATAAGCAGACATGTGAAAAAACCAGAATTATTAAAAATAACTATCATCAGTTGTTTATTTGCCCATCAAGTTGAAAGGCGACTTGAATAGAAAAATTGATCCACAAGATGCTTTTAAGTTCAAAAAGTTTTGAGTGTGTAGTAAAATAGTTTGAGTGTATTGCAACTTAAAAGCGTCCTAATTTTCATTTTGGCAATATGGCTATTTTTTGGCGGCTTAGAAAATAGTTGGCTACTTTTTATAGTCATGAATTTGCTTCAGAAGACGTTAAATTTAATACGAACAAATAATAATTTTATTCTGGTCATTTTTTATATGAAGTTTGAGGCATATAAAAAAACAAATTATTATATTATTATTATTCCAACTATTAATGCCTGTGTTAAAAGAGTATTTTTAATAGTTAACTACAGTAAGACTCGTATTACGAGTTAAAAATTATATGAACATATGTCAATGGAACATATTCTTCTTTTGTACCTTCGCAGGATATGTTGAATAAATTTAATTCCCCCACGCTATGTATTCAAAACAAGAAGACAACGAGGAATGCCTTGACAATAAAGTGTATAGCGCTTTCGATATGTAATAGGATTGCACTACGTACATACATATATACATGTAAGTATGTATATCTAACATTTGGTTAATATTTACCACAAAAATTGGGTTTTTTAAAAAGATTACTTTTTTATGGCAAACATTGTACATTTTTTGTTCGCCAATCAGCGATTGAGATCAAATTTATTTTTTAGGATTTAAAAAAAATATTTTTAATTACTATTAAAATATATATTTTATTGTCAAAAACTAAAGAAGAAGCCTTGGAAATTTTTAACATTGAATTTGGCGAGAAAGATCAAATAAATCTTACAGCCGTGCTTAAAAGGAGAAACAACGTCTGCCCGCGGTCGGACATACAATCCGTCATACGTCGCCTTTTTTAACTGACAGCTAAGTTGAAAAACATGTTTTATTATGAACAATGTCACATTCAGTCAGTCTCCTTCAACGCAACGTACTAAAGCTGGGCAACTTTTAACTTTCAACGTACGTCAAGTACTTTGACAACTACCAGCTGGTTCATAACCTTAATTTTGATTAGTTGCATGGTGAAATTATGTGTTCCAGGTGGTGTTACGAACACAACTGACCTACTTTTTTCATGCATAAGTCGAGGCTGGGTAGTCAAAGCTGTTTACTTTTACATATCTTTTTTTGACAACTGAGCTAACGAAAACTACAACAAAAACAATAATTATATTCACCAAATTTTGTTGTAGAGTCACCACCACCTGCTGATTTTTTTTTTCTAATATATTTTACTATTGAATCTTCGCTTAGGCGAACTCACAATAAGTATTCAAATCTTAAAACTAAGTAATTAATACTAGTCCAGTCTGTACCAGACTAAAATTTAAGTTCTCATAACAAAATTAATTATTTTCAAAAATTTCATCTAAGAGCAATAGTATCCCTTCTTTTAAGGCGGGTGTGACCACTGTGTTGCAGGATGCTTCGAGCGAGCGGATTTGGATGTGTTTCCAGCTTATTTAAGTACTTGTCCACATTGTTTAGGATTTCGCATTTTACAAGTGGAACTTCTAGATCCTTGTGGATGTTGCTGCTTTTAATATACCAAGGAGCACCAGTTATCATTCTTAGAATTTTGTTTTGACGGCGTTGGATTTTTTCGATGTTAGAGGCGGAAGCAGTGCCCCATAATAGTATACCGTAGCACCAAATTGGTTTTAAAATTGAGTTGTAGAGTAGAAGCTTACAATCAAGACGTAGCACAGAGTTTCTACCAATTAGCCAGTGGATTTGAGCAGCTTTAAGTTTCATTTGCGTCAGCTTCGAATCTATATGAGGCTTCCATGTAAGGCGGCGATCTAGGTGAATACCAAGATATTTTGTCTCAGATCGTTGAGGCACCATATGGTTGTTGATAGTGATTATAGGGCACGTTTCTTTGCGTAAGGTAAAAGTTACGTGAGTACATTTTTGTTCATTTATCTTTATTCCCCATAACTTTGCCCATTTGTCAACTTGGGTTACGTGTTGTTGCAGCTGGTTCAAAGCCTCTTTAGGGTCTTTGTGAATACTAAGAAAAGCAGTGTCGTCAGCAAATGTCGACGTGTGTGTAAAACTGTTGGCTGGCATATCTTCCGTGTAAAGCAAGTACAAAATTCAACCTAGTATACTGCCTTGAGGTACACCAGCCCCTATTGGTTGAGAAGAACTTATTTGGTTTCCCTCTTTGATCATAAACTGTGGACCGGTTATGTGTTTTTCTAAAAGGTTGAAAATATTAGCTGGAAGGTTGAGCTTTAGTTTGTTTAAAAGGCCTTCATGCCATACTTTGTCGAAAGCTTGCGAGACATCGATAAAAAGCCCCGAGCAGTACTTCTTTTCCTCAAAGGCTTTTCTTATAACCTGTACCAACCTGTGAGTTTGTTCGATGGTACTATGTTGACTTCTAAAGCCGAATTGGTGATTTGGAATGCAGTTGTTGTCGCTCAGGATCAGATTTAGCTTGCTTTTTTTAGCAGTTTTTCGAACAACTTATACATTGTGGGTAAAAAGCTTATGGGCCTATAAGACTCTACCTTCGAGGGATCTTTGCCAGGCTTAGGAATCATTATTACTAAGGCAACTTTCCATATAGGCGGAAAATGTTCAAGCCGAATTATCGCGTTAAAAATAAAAAGATAATTCTTTCAGCAGTAAGAGGTAGCTCTATGAGCATTTTGTTGCTTATTTTATCAACGCCAGGAGCTTTTTTACCATTTAGGTTAGCGATAGCCTCTACAACAGCTGATTAGTTACTCCTACCTTGTTTAATATATATTGGTTTGAGAAGTTATCAAACTCGGAGCTGGCAATTTTAAGAGAGCAAAAAAATTCTCTATGGAAATAAATGTGATTGGGGGTTTTCACACAAGACTAATTTTTAATCCGCACAAATTTTGTTCTTTAGTTTTCACACAAGACTAATTATGCTGGCATAAAATTGTGCACGTATACACAGCTTTGTGTGTGTTAGTAGTTTCTTTGTTTATTTTACGTTTGCCACGTGTGTATGTGTTAGTTTTGTTCTGCTTGTGCGGGGTTGAAGTTGGTTGAATAAATTGCCTATAAGTATTGCGTTCTTTTAATTCATTATAATGGTTTTAACTCTAAATTATAATGGGGAGTGGGGTTCCAGAGACAGTGCAGGTACCATGGTAAAAATTTTAGCGAATTATCCTTGTGGGTTTAAGATTTGTCACCTTAATGCACAAAGTTTAAATAATAAAGTTGACGAGTTTCGTCTTATATTTGAAAATTCGGGCGTTGATGCAATTTGTGTGTCAGAAACATGGTTTCATCCAAAGCAAAATGACAATGTTTTCCAGATAAATGGATATCGATTGTATCGTGCAGACAGAAGTAGTAGAAGTGAAAGGACTGCTGGAGGCGGAGTTGCCATATATCTAAAAAAAGAAATTAGGGGAAATATTGTCTGGAAATCAAATGAAGAACAAAATATGGAGTACTTGTTTATAGACGTTCCATGCGCTTCTCGCAAAATGCTCCTTGGACGTGTGTATAGACCACATAAACGTGTAGACTTTGAAATCCTCATGAAAGAACTTGAAACACACACAATAAAATATACAGACATAATCATTGCTGGTGATTTCAATAGTAATATTCTTGTCGACTCAAAGCTTACCAGCTCAATGAATTCAATTGGTATTGAAGCTGTAAATACAGTCTATCCAACGTACTTTACAAGCACAAGTAGCACCCTTTTAGACGTTGTCTTTGTTAATGATAAGCAAAAAATTAACCATTTTGATCAATTTTCAGCTTCAATGTTTTCTAAACATGATCTACTGTTTTTGAGTTATGACGTAAAACCGAATATTGAAAGGCAATCTTTTACATACAGAGACTTCAATAGCATAGATATTGATATGCTACGGAGAGACACCGAATTGATTGTATGGGATCAAATTTATTTTATGCCAAACGTTGATGACCAGCTTCTATTTTAAGAGAGTAATATCCTTACTTTGTATAACAACCATGTTCCAGAAGAAACAAAAACAATTAGGCACAGAAATAACCCATGGTTTTCAAGTGAAGCAGCTCAACTAATACGTGAACGTGACTTAGCATATGCCAGATGGAAAAGACACAAAACAACAGAGCTTCATCAAATCTACTGCAGAAAAAGAAAAATGGTGGTATCAAAAATAAGAAAAGACAAGTGTGCATATTATGAAAGAAAATTTGATTCTTTAAATGGCAAACAGATGTGGGATGAAATAAAGCGTACTGGGCTAGTAAACTCAGCTAGGAACACAAACAATAGTGCAATTAACAATGATGTATTAAATCAACAATTTTTATCCATAGAAATGCCTGCTGCTAATACTAACCTTTACAGCCGCCGTCAAATAGATTCCAATGTAAATCAGTTTAACTTTCAAATTTTCAACCAAGCTTATGTTCTAGAAGGCTTCTTTTTAATTCAGTCAAATGCTATTGGCTGTGATGACATCAACCCAAAATTTGTAAAAATGCTACTACCATATCTAATACCTTTCATAACACACGTGTTTAATACGATAGTCACAGCAAGTACATTTCCTTCTAGATGGAAGTATTCAAAAATTGTACCGATTCCGAAAACTAGGAATGAATACCGCCCTATTGCTATATTGCCCTATCTTTCGAAAGTATTTGAAAAGCTCTTGCACAAACAAATTTTGAACTACGTTACTTGCAACGATCTACTAATACCCTATCAGTCAGGTTTTAGACCGCAACATGGATGCATAACTGCTCTTTCTGAAGTTGTTGAAGAAATTCGTAACATGATTGATAGCGGAAACACTGCGTTTTTAGTGCTCCTGGATCATTCAAAAGCATTTGACACAGTTCAGCATGAAATTCTCAGTTTGAAATTAAGAAACTTGTTTCACTTTTCGCCAACATTTACAAAGCTTATTTCTACTTACTTGAAAGGAAGATACCAGGCTGTATTCAACAATAAAAAACAATCCTCATGGCTGCCAGTTACAAGGGGCGTTCCACAAGGGTCGACTCTTGGTCCACTTCTTTACATCATCTACTCTAACGATCTTCCAGCGCAGTAAGAATTTATGAACATTCAAATGTATGCTGACGATGTTCAGCTTTTTATTGCATGTAAAACCTCTTCCTTATCAGAATGCATAAGTAAAATAAATGCGGATCTCTTTAGAGTAAATGAATGGGCAACTGCAAATGGCTTAAGCTTAAATCCAAAAAAATCTAAATGTATTCCAATTACCCGAACACAGGTAGAGAACATCAACCAGATAAATATTGTTTTAGGATCATCGCAAATTGAAATAGTGTCATCAGCGAAGAATCTGGGTATTATTTTTAACGCCAGACTGTCATGGATTGATCACATTAATAATGCAACTGGAAGAACTTATGGTATGCTCAGAGCACTATGGGCTAATCAATACTTTACATCATTTAAAATTAGAATACTTCTAGCTAAAACTTACCTTGTTCCAACAGTATTATATGGCTGTGAATTGTTTTCGGGATGCAGTTCTGCAGAGAAACGCAAACTAAGAACTGCGTATAATAACATTGCCAGATACGTATTTAACTTAAAAAAATGTGACAGTGTGTCTCAATTTGCAAGAAAGCTTTTTAATGTAACTTAACATTACATTACATAACATTGCCAGATACGTATTTAACTTAAAAAAATGTGACAGTGTGTCTCAATTTGCAAGAAAGCTTTTTAATGTAACTTTTATAACTTAATGAAATGCCGCAGTCTAACTTTTTTGCATAAAATCATTAACACAAAAGCGCCAGCCCATTTGTATCAAAAGTTAACTTTTGCACGATCTAATAGAGGCACAATCTTAATACACACTAGATATCGATACCTGAATTCTGAGCGACAGTTCTTTATTTATGTCACACGGCTCTGGAACCAACTTCCACATCAAATACAAAATATTAGCAACGCACTACAGTTTAAAAAGCAAATATTTATTCATTTTGAGCAACAATAATATACATACACTGTTACTACGTAATATTTTCTGTTGTTTTATTATTATTATTTTTTAAATATTATATTTTATTTTATTAATGCTATTTTGCTTATACATATAATTTTTTTAATAACCTTTGTTTTTTATTTTTGTTTATACTGTGTATATGTCAAATGTAATATATATTTATAAGTTATCTGTGTATTTTAAATTTGTTATGCTAATGTATGAAAATTCCTTGTCGATGTCCAGTGCTAAATCTAAAAGATATTTTATCTTACTGCACTGGTAAACATAAATACAAATAAACTAAACTAAACTAAACCAAAACCACTCTCTTCACCTAAAAAGCCAACAAACTGCGATTTTATGCCAGCACAATTAGTCTTGTGTGAAAACCCCCATTGAGTGTTTTCTTTGATCAGTGAAACCAAGCTTATTCATTTATTTGCAAAACACGCGCTGCCGTTTTATAATATACTATTGTATAGGATTTCTTTTTTGGGACACGGCTCATTCAAGTGATTCCCAGAAAATGAAAAAGGTATTTGGTTACATTTTTGAAAAAAGACACGCTTGAAATATTTTCAAATAAAGTGATGGATACAAACATTTTGAATAAAACTTCAAGTTTTTTTTTTAATTAGAGAACAATATTTAAAATGTTATAGATATATAAATTTTTTCTTACTTCAGCATTTTCTTTTATTACCTTTCGGGTATTTCATTTAAAAACGCTACAAAAAATCATTACACTAAAAAAGTTTAATTTTTTAAACTTACACTACAAAATTAATTTATTTTTATTTTATTTTCTTATTATTCTATTTTTCCACAATTCGAATTTTTGAGAGTTTTATTTTAGTTGCTTTATTTTACTTTTTTTTTGTCTTATATTTGAAAATTCGGGCGTTGATGCAATTTGTGTGTCAGAAACATGGTTTCATCCAAAGCAAAATGACAATGTTTTCCAGATAAATGGATATCGATTGTATCGTGCAGACAGAAGTAGTAGAAGTGAAAGGACTGCTGGAGGCGGAGTTGCCATATATCTAAAAAAAGAAATTAGGGGAAATATTGTCTGGAAATCAAATGAAGAACAAAATATGGAGTACTTGTTTATAGACGTTCCATGCGCTTCTCGCAAAATGCTCCTTGGATGTGTGTATAGACCACATAAACGTGTAGACTTTGAAATCCTCATGAAAGAACTTGAAACACACACAATAAAATATACAGACATAATCATTGCTGGTGATTTCAATAGTAATATTCTTGTCGACTCAAAGCTTACCAGCTCAATGAATTCAATTGGTATTGAAGCTGTAAATACAGTCTATCCAACGTACTTTACAAGCACAAGTAGCACCCTTTTAGACGTTGTCTTTGTTAATGATAAGCAAAAAATTAACCATTTTGATCAATTGTCAGCTTCAATGTTTTCTAAACATGATCTACTGTTTTTGAGTTATGACGTAAAACCGAATATTGAAAGGCAATCTTTTACATACAGAGACTTCAATAGCATAGATATTGATATGCTACGGAGAGACACCGAATTGATTGTATGGGATCAAATTTATTTTATGCCAAACGTTGATGACCAGCTTCTATTTTAAGAGAGTAATATCCTTACTTTGTATAACAACCATGTTCCAGAAAAAACAAAAACAATTAGGCACAGAAATAACCCATGGTTTTCAAGTGAAGCAGCTCAAATAATACGTGAACGTGACTTAGCATATGCCAGAGGGAAAAGACACAAAACAACAGAGCTTCATCAAATCTACTGCAGAAAAAGAAAAATGGTGGTATCGAAAATAAGAAAAGACAAGTGTGCATATTATGAAAGAAAATTTGATTCTTTAAATGGCAAACAGACGTGGGATGAAATAAAGCGTACTGGGCTAGTAAACTCAGCTAGGAACACAAACAATAGTGCAATTAACAATGATGTATTAAATCAACAATTTTTATCCATAGAAATGCCTGCTGCTAATACTAACCTTTACAGCCGCCGTCAAATAGATTCCAATGTAAATCAGTTTAACTTTCAAATTTTCAACCAAGCTTATGTTCTAGAAGGCTTCTTTTTAATTCAGTCAAATGCTATTGGCTGTGATGACATCAACCCAAAATTTGTAAAAATGCTACTACCATATCTAATACCTTTCATAACACACGTGTTTAATACGATAGTCACAGCAAGTACATTTCCTTCTAGATGGAAGTATTCAAAAATTGTACCGATTCCGAAAACTAGGAATGAATACCGCCCTATTGCTATATTGCCCTATCTTTCGAAAGTATTTGAAAAGCTCTTGCACAAACAAATTTTGAACTACGTTACTTGCAACGATCTACTAATACCCTATCAGTCAGGTTTTAGACCGCAACATGGATGCATAACTGCTCTTTCTGAAGTTGTTGAAGAAATTCGTAACATGATTGATAGCGGAAACACTGCGTTTTTAGTGCTCCTGAATCATTCAAAAGCGTTTGACACAGTTCAGCATGAAATTCTCAGTTTGAAATTAAGAAACTTGTTTCACTTTTCGCCAACATTTACAAAGCTTATTTCTACTTACTTGAAAGGAAGATACCAGGCTGTATTCAACAATAAAAAACAATCCTCATGGCTGCCAGTTACAAGGGGCGTTCCACAAAGGTCGACTCTTGGTCCACTTCTTTACATCATCTACTCTAACGATCTTCCAGCGCAGTTAGAATTTATGAACATTCAAATGTATGCTGACGATGTTCAGCTTTTTATTGCATGTAAAACCTCTTCCTTATCAGAATGCATAAGTAAACTAAATGCGGATCTCTTTAGAGTAAATGAATGGGCAACTGCAAATGGCTTAAGCTTAAATCCAAAAACATCTAAATGTATTCCAATTACCCGAACACAGGTAGAGAACATCAACCAGATAAATATTGTTTTAGGATCATCGCAAATTGAAATAGTGTCATCAGCGAAGAATCTGGGTATTATTTTTAACGCCAGACTGTCATGGATTGATCACATTAATAATGCAACTGGAAGAACTTATGGTATGCTCAGAGCACTATGGGCTAATCAATACTTTACACCATTTAAAATTAGAATACTTCTAGCTAAAACTTACCTTGTTCCAACATTATTATATGGCTGTGAATTGTTTTCGGGATGCAGTTCTGCAGAGAAACGCAAGCTAAGAACTGCGTATAATAACATTGCCAGATACGTATTTAACTTAAAAAAATGTGACAGTGTGTCTCAATTTGCAAGAAAGCTTTTTAATGTATCTTTTGATAACTTAATGAAATGCCGCAGTCCAACTTTTTTGCATAAAATCATTAACACAAAAGCGCCAGCCCATTTGTATCAAAAGTTAACTTTTGCACGATCTAATAGAGGCACAATCTTAATACACACTAGATATCGATACCTGAATTCTGAGCGACAGTTCTTTATTTATGTCATACGGCTCTGGAACCAACTTCCACATCAAATACAAAATATTAGCAACGCACTACAGTTTAAAAAGCAAATATTTATTCATTTTGAGCAACAATAATATACATACACTGTTACTACGTAATATTTTCTGTTATTTTATTATTATTATTTTTTAAATATTATATTTTATTTTATTAATGCTATTTTGCTTATACATATAATTTTTTTAATAACCTTTGTTTTTTATTTTTGTTTATACTGTGCATATGTCAAATGTAATATATATTTATAAGTTATCTGTGTATTTTAAATTTGTTATGCTAATGTATGTAAATGCCTTGTCGATGTCCAGTGCTAAATCTAAAAGATATTTTATCTTACTGCACTGGTAAACATAAATACAAATAAACTAAACTAAACTAAACCAAAACCACTCTCTTCACCTAAAAAAGCCAACAAACTGCGATTTTATGCCAGCACAATTAGTCTTGTGTGAAAACCCCCATTGAGTGTTTTCTTTGATCAGTGAAACCAAGCTTATTCATTTATTTGCAAAACACGCGCTGCCGTTTTATAATATACTATTGTATAGGATTTTTTTTTTGGGACACGGCTCATTCAAGTGATTCCCAGAAAATGAAAAAGGTATTTGGTTACATTTTTGAAAAAAGACACGCTTGAAATATTTTCAAATAAAGTGATGGATACAAACATTTTGAATAAAACTTCAAGTTTTTTTTTTTAATTAAAGAACAATATTTAAAATGTTATAGATATATAAATTTTTTCTTACTTCAGCATTTTCTTTTATTACCTTTCGGGTATTTCATTTAAAAACGCTACAAAAAATCATTACACTAAAAAAGTTTAATTTTTTAAACTTACACTACAAAATTAATTAATTTTTATTTTATTTTCTTATTATTCTATTTTTCCACAATTCGAATTTTTGAGAGTTTTATTTTAGTTGCTTTATTTTACTTTTTTTATGAATTGCGTGCGTATGCTACATGTTCAATATTTATCACATCAGTATCTTTTTTGTTTTGTACTGTGTTAGTTTCGTTATTAAAAAAAACGCCGTTTTAACCCGTGCCAATAATTATTAAAAATAGTTAAAACCTAGTAAAATTTCTTTTAAAATCAAGTTTTTATCTATTTTTTTAATCCACACACCAATTTTCACTTTAAAAAATTAAAACAATATTTTTATACCCTTTACATTTGCAATTCGTTTGTGATTTGTTTGTTATCCATTTAAAGTACATATATTCTGGATGCTTACATACAGGGAAGTCGATATAGCCTTGTCCGCCTGTCCATCTGTCACTCTGTACGTCCGAGTCAATTGAAGCCCTACGAACCAGGTATTGGCGATTATCTTAGAAATATTTCTGAGATGATCGCTATTTAAAATGATCAAGATCGGTTCGCCGGGTACCTAGATATTGGCAAAATACTGCGATTGCCTGAGTTTGTTTTTAACAAACCCGATACAAGATAAGTATCAAATGAAAACTTGCAACGCTGTTAAACATGCATTGGCATTACCGAACACGAGACCCACGCAGCCCACCCAACCATAGCCATCTAGAAGTTTAAGATGACCCCATTGTCAATCGACGGTTCATCAACACTTACCACTTTACCAACATTCCACTGTACCCTGCCCTAATAAACAAACTTAAGCAAACATGTTTTCTATACACAAACAATTTTAAAAAATTTTATTTTAAAAAACTTAACGCCAACAATTATTCTCAACTATAAGTACATTTTTGAAATTCGCCAGAAAACAAATTAACATTAAACCATAAGAGTAAAAAAAAACTGTATTTCTAAATCAAAATTAGGCATAAAATAAAAAATTAAAAATATATTTTAAAAAATCTCTTCCACTTAAATTTCCGTTAATTTGAAATTTGACCTGGCAAATTTAAATAACTCACTAATTTAATCCTAAATACAAACACATACAAAATTCTGACTTAAAAATATTGACAATCTTATGATAAATGACAAAAAACACAATTCTAGTAAGGATCAACTAAATTTATTCCACTTAGAGTATCTTCACTCTCGTAATAATGTATTTACAATAAAAAAAACGTTCAAAAATTATATTATCTTACCCTAAATGAGCTCGTTTAGGGACATAAGTCTAGATTTTAGGCCTGTAATTTATTATATTTTTTTGCCTTTTTTCGCGGGAGTATTATTATTTTTTTTACTTCACCTAGTTCGACTTTTTTACACAAACGCAATAAAAGTACAATAATATATCACTAAATAAAACAAAACAACACTTAAATAATCGGTACTGCCCTAATGTTGTTTTTCCATAAATTGAATAATCCGCTTTCAGTTATATTATAATTATTCTGGTATATTTAAAACAAAAACAAATTTTTGTTTTTTTTTCAGGTATATATCTTATTCACAAATTCGTTTATTTATTAGCAAAGCAGGCAGTATATTAATACCTGCTTCTTAAAACTTTTTTAGAAAGTTTTGTATATGCATATGTATATGAATATTATTTTTCTTCTTACCTAAGGTATACGTAGGTCTACCAAGTTTTTGAAAATAAAAGCCAAATTTTTATAGCAAATTTTCTTTTTAAATATTTTTTGCACTCAAACGTTTCGTCAATATTATGAAAAATATTAAAATAACAAAGAAATTTTTTGAAAATGCGTTAAAAAAATTTAGCTTTATTTTTTGGCTTCAAGTTTCTGTTTTTAGCTCTTTTAAGCTGTCTTTTAACCGCGATATAGCTTTAGCCTTACTTGTAAATCTGATCACACTGCATATAGGTATTGTAAAATAAAAAAACTAAGCCGAAAATCCAGCCGCTGCCGTTTTTTTTTTTGGTAAAAGCCGCCGCCGTGGATATAAAATGGTACTGCAGCCGCCGCCGACAATTTGGCCTCGGCTTGTTTCTCTGTTCTGGTTCTTGCCCTTGTTTTCTTCATATTAACAGTAGGTATTTAAATCCCCTACTCTTCAACAGATGGCCTATGTTTTTTTTATACTGGTCACTGTATGTTGCCAGAACAAATTCTTTCTTCACTTTAAATTTATATTTCTCTGTATTTCAAAGATCGCTAACAGTTTTCCTGGGTGGGTTTCCGGTATTAAGTTTAACAATGTGACTTCTTTCTCCACTTGGCTGCTTTTAAGAAAACCTTCTTTACCCGCTTTAACGTCGCTGAAAGTAAGTTGAAGGTAAGTTGAATTTTATTTAAAAAATACCACAATTTGGCTTGTTGATTACACACTTAATTCACAATCTGCTTAGTTTATTTTATATATAGTAATTTTAAATTTTGAATTTCCTTTTTTTTTAACTTTCACTGCACTGTTGATCTTAAAATGTTCAGTACAACTTTTTTTGTCTGTACTTAAAACTTCTATAATCTAAATTTTGAACGCTTTCCTAAAGAAAAAAAAAAAACAATTAAAAAAATTCGTGCATAAAATTATTAAACCGATATACATGAAAAGACAATTAACACACATCCATACACAGGGCAATGTACTTAAAGTTCAACCATTAAGTTTTTTGTTTTTGGCCCGAAACGCGCCAAATGAATTTAGGTTAGGTTAGGTTAGGTTGAACAGGCGGCTGCGGAAATGTTGAAGTAATAGTTGTGCAGCCCACTTGGGTCCGTTTCCTCGGTCCCTTTGTGATACCTGGGGAAGAGAAGAAGAAGAGAAGAAGGAAAAGATAAATTAGATTAGATCAATAGAGATAGAGAGTTAGAAGGAAAGGAAGGAAAGTTATCAAGTGTGGTCAGCGGTAGTTGTCCCATACTGGCCGCTGTCCCCAAACCAACCGCTATCCCTAATAAAGGACGCCAGGTTGTTTATGCCAATGTTGGCCACGTCCGACAGGCCATTCAGTCTACCGATACCGAAGTGCCTGATCCGAATGTCCTCCAGTGCCGGACAAAAACTTAAGAGGTGCTTTACGCTCTCGGTCTCCTCTTCATCCTGACAACTTCTACAGAAGTCATTCCAAGGCAATTCCAATCTTTCGGCATGGGTGCCAAATTGGCAGTGGCCGGTAATTGCGGCCACGGTATCCCTTATCCCTCTCCTATCCAAATCAAGGAGGGACCTCGAAGGGCCCGGATTCATCACCGGCCAGGTCATCTGAGTAGTTCCGCATCTGGGTTCGTTAGACCATCTAGCCCCTGCAATTCCCCGAGAATATTCATCCCCGCGGACTTTGCAAGAGGAGAGGGGGATGCCACAAAAGTGGTCAATTGCCCGATCATCCAATCTAGCACCTTTTCTCGCAAGTGCAACAGCAGCACAGTTACCCGTATTGGTCCCGTGTCCCCTCACCCACGCCAAGGTGATTTCAGAATGCATCGCCATCCAGTTTAAGGATGCTCGGCATTCACGGACTAGTTGTGATGTTGAATATACATCAGTAATGGATCTGATGGCAGCACGGCTGTCAGTGAAGATTCCGATATTCCTGCCAAACATCCTGTAATACCGCAACCAGTTAGCCGCCTTGCATATCGCCGACAATTCAGCCTGCATAACACTGCATTCCTCCGGAAGTCTAAATGAAATCCGGACTCCTGCCTGAACAATGTATATACCTCCACCAACACCAGTTCTCCCCTTTGACCCATCCGTGTACACCTCCAAATCGATGGGTCCCGAGGAGATCAATTTATCCGCCCCTCCCTCTGAAACAACGAAGGAGAATTTTCTGCGTATGAAAGGTTCCGGTGTGCAGTAGTCAATCAGATCGGGAACAATATTGACCGTCCCGATAATACTCACGTGGCCGCTTGTCCTGTGCTTCCATCCTCCCACAGCATGCAGCCTTATCGCGGTGTTCAGCGCCAGCTTCCTCGCTGGAAGATCCGCTGGGAGCCAGTTGAGTAGGGTAAAAAGCGACCTAGACGGAGTCGTCCTCATTGCGCCTGTTATCAGGATCGCCGCATTGCGCATCGCTCTCTCAATACGACAACGATTCGTGACAGAGTCCATAGCCTTCCACCAGACCATAGCTCCATAAAATAGAACCGGCTCTATTACCGCCCTGTAGAGCCAGCTTACATTACGGGGACTGAGTCCCCAAGTTTTGCCAATGGCGCGTTTGCACACATACATCGCAGTCTGTGCCTTCGCCGCTCTCGCCTCTACGTTCGGCTTCCAGGACAGCTTGCTGTCCAGAATGTGTCTTAGATATTTCGCACTATCCGACAAAGTCAGTCTCACCCCGTTCAGCGTCGGGAGCTTAAATGAAGGAATCTTGTACTTGTTCGAGAACAGTACGAGCTCCGTTTTTGAAGGGTTGATAGACAAACCGTTCTCTCCGCTCCACTCACTTAATGTCCTTAGAGCTAGTTCCATCCCATCAGAGATGGTATTTAGATGGATTCCAGATATCGCAACTGCCACGTCATCCGCGTATGCGATAGTTCTTAATCCCATTGAGTCCATATTCCTGAGCAACAAGTTCAGTGTCATGTTCCACAGCAATGGTGATAGGACACCTCCTTGAGGGGTTCCTCTATTAGCCGATCTCGTAACCTCAGCTTGACCAATTGTAGACCTTATGATCCTACGTTCCAACAGGTTGGAAATGAATGCAACCAGAGAGTCATCAACCCCTGTCTCGCGCAAGGCCCGGAGGACACTTGGTGGGTTGACGTTGTTAAAAGCGCCCTCTATATCCAGGAACGACACAAGTGCATAGTTTCTAAATTCAAGAGACCTCTTAATATAACCAACTAGCGAGTGAAGAGCCGTTTCCACCGATCTGCCCTTGGTATAGGCGTGTTGGGACCCCGATAGGAGGCTGGGGTGGATTGTCGCCCTAAGATGCACGTCGACCAGCCTCTCTAGTGCCTTAAGCAAGAAAGACGTGAGACTTATCGGTCTGTAGTCCTTTGCTCTTGTTGTCGATGTCTTACCTCCCTTAGGTATGAAGACAATATTTGATTGCGTCCACTATGTGGGGATATATGACCAGGAGAGACAAGCCTCGCAAATATTGAGAAGCCATAGAGTAACTAGCTTAACGTTACGCTGCAGGTCCGCTGGAATCAGTCCATCCGGTCCAGGTGACTTAAATGGTTTGAAGCTGTTGATCGCCCAAAGCAGCATAGGATTATCCAATTGAATCGGTGTGGATGACCGATTATAGGTGGTGTTAGTTGGCACCCTATCCGAGATAGTGAGAGATCCCGGGAAGTGGGTGTTTATCAGTACTTCCAGTGTTTCATGGCTGTCCGTAGTCCAAGTTCCATCATCCTTCTGGATATAGCCAGGGACGACGGCCGATTTGGACAGGAGCTTGCGCAGACGGCTCGTCTCAGACGAGTTCCCAACGCTGCAACAGAAATTCCTCCAAGTACCGTGTTCGCCACTCCTCACTTCGTTCTTAAACTTGTTCAGTGCGGCCTTGTACAGAGTCCAGTTGCCCGTCCTCTTTGCCTCATTGAAGAGTCTCCTGCACTTCTGGCGGGTCTTATCTATGGTAGATGACCACCAGGGCGGTTTCTTCCTGCCCCTAGGAAGGGTTTGGGGGCAGGACATTGTCGTAGCCTCCCTAAAGGAGCTCGATAGCGTCAGTACAGCTCCCTCTATGTCACCAACTGTGGCGATAGTCGGTGCCGGGGGTAGCATGTCCCGCAGATAGGCATTCTGCATCTGCCAGTTTGTCCTCCTCCTATTCACGTAGGGAGTCGCTCTGTCCCGATTTTCCAAAATAGAGAATTCAAGGTACCTGTGGTCTGAGAAGGAACAGTCATCTGACACCCTCCAGTCCCTAATAGGGTCAGCACTTTCCACGCTGACCAATGTTATGTCCAAAACCTCCTGTCCGTTCGCAACAACAAAAGTAGGTTCTGAACCTTTGTTCACAACTGTCAAGTCAGTCTGTAGTATGAAGTTCATCAAACACTCACCTCTAATATTGGTGTTCGTGCTGCCCCAGATTTGGTTATGGGCATTTGCATCGGCTCCAATGATGACTGGAATCCGATTTGCTTTCGCTGCGCCAACCGCTTTACGGATAAGATGGTTCGGTGGTGAGTCCTTGTGGTCGTGCGCCATGTAGCTTGAGAGGATCCACCATGTTTTACTATTAGTCTCCCAAGCTGCGGTTACAGTATCTTTATCGCTGTAATCAGACAGTATGAAGATATTAAGTTGCCTTTTGGCCATTATACAGGATCTAATCTTACCATGTACGTTCGCATACAAAAGTTTGTAGCCTCTAGCGCTGAGTCCACGAATTGTGCCCCCGGAGATCCAAGGTTCCTGGACTAGTATTATGTCTTCGCCCCGCTCTACGGCACGAAGAACACGTGCAGCAGATGCTGCTTTGGAGTGGTGAACATTAATTTGCGTCTGAATTGGAATCCATAAGAGCGTCCTCGTCCTCCGCTACATCCAGGCGACCAAGAAGATCACCAATTAGACCTGAGTCTGACTGATTATCCTCCTGGGAGACTGGCTGAGCAGGATCATCACCACCAGCGTTTTTTACACCACGCTCGGTCAATTTGCTAACACTAGCAGCAAGGGGGTCGAGTTTGTCGTCGCTTCGGTAGATATTAAGTCTGATACTCTCAAAGCCGTAAAATATCACACCCTTCCTCTGCCGAAGCGGCGCCAACGATTCCTTATTAAGAACGACAACCACCTTTCTTGTAGCTCCATTAGCATCGGAGACCTTGACTACCTTCCAGTCGTGAGTGGGGAGGTCAGGGTTACCGATCCTTATGAAGCCAAGAATTTCCTCGGGGTCATGTGGTTCAGCGGGAATGGTCACTACGGATCTCGGACGACGAGGGATATCGTCGACCGTGACCACGTCCAACCGCGCGCCTGGCCACACTTCTCCGAGGGCTGCTATGGCTAGTTTCAGCAGATTGGCCGACCGCTCGTTAATGCATGCCATGAGTTTTACGTGGCCTTGAAACCAGCCAGCGTCGTTGATTGGAGGGGCTGGTCCGGGATTTTCCCTAAGGATACTCCAGACCACTCCCCAACATTTTCTGACGGATTATCCCCCAATTTTCTTGAGAGATAGCTCCGTCACTTTTGCTCCTGTCGATAACAGTCCTTACAAGCGGATTCTTAGCGACCTCGCTGTAAGGCCTGTTAACAACACGAGAGGATTTAGGTCTCTTCGCATTCGGTTGGTTGGTGGATGCGTTAGAGGTGTCCTCACCTGATTGTTGCCGTTTGGGCGCGGCAGAAGAGCCTGGATAAGGTTCGGATCCTATCTCAGCAATAAAGGCCTTAGCCCAATCTAGTGACAATCTCTGGTCGACCGTCAGGGAATCAACCGGTTTATCACCGTGTCATACAATAATACGCGTAGCGGCTCGCTTGGATGCGGCATCTTTGCGTTGTTGCTGTCTGCGGCTTTCTTCAGTCGCATCTGAAATATTTGGCGCTGCTGCGTCAGACAATGATGTTGTAGGTGTTGTGGGGGCACGCACATCACCTGCTGTGGTTGCCGAAACGGCAGGGGGTTGGGCAGCTTTGGAGGTGCTTGCCACGACGGGCAGAGGCACATCACTGCTTGTGGGTCTACTGTCATCCGAAGAATGATCAGTAGATGTGATGCAGGTAGCCTATTTGGGTTCACCAGATTGACCATCTGCGAAGTTTTTTTGTTTTTGTTTTCGTGATGGTTTTTGTTTTAGATTATTAGGCATATGAATCCCACGAGTATGCACGTAAAGGGAGGACCATCCGCGCAGTGACGGCGTACGCGGACTGACCTACTAAGATTGCAACCGACCTTTGCTATGGCATCGGAGGTGACAACAACTTGGAACTAGTCTTCTTTAACCAATAACTAGCCATTCAGGTTCTCGGCGCTGCGTCCACAACCTTAACCTTACAAGTGGGTTAGTTTTGGTCCGCGGGATTGCATAATGTAATGTATGAAGGATGGAGGCATCACCAGGAGTGCTGGACCATCTGTTAGATGTATCCAGAAACCCCGGTACTACCTAAGAATAAAGTAAAAGCAGAGTATGGCACACTATGCATTACCCTGCCCACGCTCTACCCTTTCAATGTCAAGAGTGCTGGACCATTTGTCAGATGTATCCAGAGTCCTGACATTGCCCAGAGACCTGAAATGTGTGTTGAGTGTGCACACTATGCTCCACTCCACCCACATTGTATTCTCTTGTTCCTTCTGTTACATAGCAGGATCCTGGCTTTGTCGGGGAATAAGGGGACCCATTGCATGAATAGTATCACGATATTCCTCAACTAGCTCAACCCCTAATATAGCTGTTTGATTTTCGCACGCAAAAGTATCGATAGCTTATCAGAGGTCACCCTATCCGCCACCTGGGGACGCGTCCAATGGGAGACTAACAACTCCACATGCATTTAAAAGAAAATTAAATTTTTTCCGATTTCCCATTACCAATGCAGCGGTTTAACACTACACAAAAATAATTGCCGTGTACCACCTTCCAAACACTTCCTACTAGCTGTCAAACATTTGCAAAAATTTTTTGTCAAATAATCAAAACAAAATTTTACGTACACGCACAACAAACCTCCACATAATTATTTATAACAATATTACAATAAAACAAAATACATTAAACAATAAACCACACCACAAGCACAGCACAGTACACACACATTCATCAACCACAGGCATCCTATTACAACAACTACATAAAGGTAAGTACCAATATAAAATTTGCAACACAAAACAATAATTCACATTCAATTTTTTATTTTCTTATATTTTCTTTTTTATAAGATTTACTACAGAGACTGACTTCCCCCTATCCATCCATAAGTGGCATCATAAATCTCGGCAATCCTCCAAGCTACCTCAACAAAACTCTGGCGTTGTAAGACCTGTCGCTACAAAGTCAGTTTGAGGTGCATTACGATCCCCACGACGTAACTACCGACTGAGTAAGCTGGGCTGTAACTATAAAAAATAAATAAAATAAATTTATGTCATAAGAAGTGAAACTTTTGTTAAAAGTTTTTCCACATTTTCGTTGTAGGTACTTGTTGTTCATTCTCTTCAATGTATTTCTCTGTGCAAAGACAACTGATACACATTTACGTGATTTAAAACAACAATCAAATTTCATACCCATCCACTCGACAATACTATTTTAAGACTATCAAGAAGTACCTAAACGACACAACAACAATCATTCCAGACAATACTGCAACTGATTGACCTACTCTACTTAACAAACAACATTTCTTTCAAACCGCTGTATCTTCTTTAAAACTCATAGACTGGAAGGGGCTAAAATCAAATCAAGGTAATTGCAGTAAAAAAATTTTCAGAGGTAAAAAAAAACAAAATTTGGAGTTGATATTGTTCTTGAAGTCGCTTAGAATGAAACTTTGTTTAAATACTTCTTGCCCCGGAATCAATTTTGTTATCCTGGCTCCACAGTTGTATCTTAGGGCACTTTTTCGTGAGCTTTCTTTAGGTTTTCCTTAATTCGCTCGCGGATCAGGTACATTCTGTCTACTTTTCAATTACAAGTTCATTATCTTCCAAAGCTTTAAGCTGCCTAGCTAGCTTATAATCGGCACCATTAGTAAACATGTTATAGCCAAATAAAGAGAAGAATGGGCTACATCCTGTTGCCGTGTGAACTGAAGTGCAGAGTGCAGAAGAGATAGATGGTACATTTATATCCCACTCCCTGTGGTCATTCTACATATATGCTCTGATAGCTGCCAATACACTTTGATTTACTCTTTCCGATGCATTTGCGGAGAGTAAACTTCAGTTCGCATGTGGTTTATTTTATAAGTTCTTATCAATTTCGGAAATTTTTTTGAGATAAATTGTTGACCATTATCCGAGTGTGTTGTCTCTGGATCTCCGAAAACATGAAACACTTGTTCTGTTAGGAACTTGACTACATTGGCGGATGTAGCCTCTTTCATAGCTTTCAGGAATACAAACTTGGTCATATGATCTACTACAATAAATATATATATGCACTACCTGTTTTTGATCTGGGATATTTTGTCAAAAAATGAATGTAGAGCTTTTGAAAGGGTCTCTCTGTCTTGACTTGGTTGCCTATTTTTAGTTTTATGATTACGCTAGTGGGTTTTGTTTCTTTACATATTATGCAGTTGTTTACAAAATGCTTTACGTGTGTTATCATATTAGGCCAGTAAAATTTTGCTCTTAAACATTTGACGGTTTTATGGACACCACCATGTGCTTTGCTTTCTGGATCATGAGCTTGGAATCCAAAGTTTCCACTTGAATTCCTCATTATCCTGTAAAGTTGTGTCCCCTCCAGTTCGATTGAAAACTAAACCATCTTTAACTCTAATATCGGGTAACTTCCTCTGATTCTGGGTGACGGTGTTTCTTAGGTCCTTATAATCATCTGATTCAGACTCTACTGTCTCAAATCCCAAAATTTTTTTCCACTCGTATCGACTTCTTCTACTAGCTGGCATAACGTATCGGCTAAACTATTTTGTGACCCTTTACCATGTTCAATTTGAAAATCATATGCCTGCAAATTCAAAGCACATCTTGCCAATCTCCCATTTAAATCTCTAAGTGACATCAACCACTTTAAATTTGCGTGATCTGTGATTACAGTGAAGGGCATTAATTCAATATAGGATCGAAATCTGCTAATGGCTAACACTGCCGCTAAACACTCCTTCTTTGTTACACTATACTTCCTTTGAGCTTGGTTTAGATTTTGTGAAAAGAAGGAAATTGGCTTTTCGTTGCCCTGCTCATCTCTTTAAAATAATACTGCACCTACATCGTAATCACACGCGTCACATTGAACATAAAAACGCTGTTTAAAGTTTGGGTGAACTAATACTAGAGCGGACGTCAAAACATGTTTAAGCTTTTTAAAGCTTTCCATGGCTTCTGGAAATTTTCTACCCTTTTTATTTAAATTTGTCAAAGGAGCTGTAAGTGTGAAAAAATCGCGTATAAATCGGCGGTACCATCTACCCTGCTGTACCCAAAAAGCTGCGGACCTCCCTTGCAAAATGCGGAAACTTAATCGGTTTTATTGCTTCTATTTTAAGCGGATAAGTTTTCATAACTCCACTACCTACAATAAATCCCAAATAAATCCATTCTAATACATTCTGTTTCATTTCCTGGCCGTTAATCTACACAACCTTTGCGCCGCATTGCAGAGCCCGAACGGCATTACTACATGTTTGTACAATGGTCTACCTGGTACTGCAAAGGCTGTGTAAGTTCTAGACTTTTTATCGGGTTGGATTTGCC
Organism: Melanophora roralis; assembly: GCA_963583895.1. Classification (NCBI taxonomy): domain Eukaryota; kingdom Metazoa; phylum Arthropoda; class Insecta; order Diptera; family Rhinophoridae; genus Melanophora; species Melanophora roralis. Next base: position 55,175,040 of record OY757188.1, read on the forward strand.
AGAAAGTTAATTTTAAATCCACACTGCTAATAAAGAAGGTTTCGTGGAGCCTACTTAGTATCTCTTCAATGTTCTGAATCGGGTATGCATCTTTCACGGTTCGTTCGTTGACCTTTCTTGCATCTAAGCATAGCCTTTTCTTTCCTGGCTTTCTTACCAACGTACAACGATTACTCCAAGGACTATTACTCACTTCGATTACGCCCAACTTCAACATATTATATACTTGAGCGTACATTAAATCTTGCTCTGCAGGTGATACTAGGTAGTGCCAGTCTTTTATTGGCTCTGAACCTTCCAAAAGCTCAATTTTATGAACTTCTAAGTCTGTTTTGCCAAGACCATTCCGCTCAAAGTTTCGAAACAAAGATTTTACTTTATCCAGTTGCTCTTGTTGTTCTTTATTTAGCTCATGCTATTTTACTTCTCCAACTGAAGAGGATAGTTCTCTTTTATGTATGCTGGGCGAAGCAACCCCAGCTCCTTACGCCAGAAGATTATTAACACCAATATATATTTTATAAACGTTTATTAACAATAAAATATTACACATATAAAAATGGCGTTGAAATTCCTACAAATAAAATACTTTATTAATAATAATAAAAAAGAAAAAATATTCACATTAAATTTACTTTTTTTAGTCTGGATACAGGGCAAGCTTCCTTACTCACAAAAAAAAAAAGAAAAATGAAATCTCTTTCCCTTTTTCTTACAAATTTTAACATATGTCTCCTTTTGCCGCTTGGAAAAATAAAACCTTTACAAATATTTTTTCTCATCCAAACAAAGAAAAAAGAAAAAAAAGAGCTGCCATATTAATAACATAAAATATAAACGATTTAAGCAGTGACGGTAACACTCCTCCACAGTAAGACAAGCTATATATATTCGAAGGCTTACTCCAGGTTTTGAGTCACATCTAAAATCGCCAACTTTGCAACCGGCCTCTCTAAACCTTCGCATCTGGTCATCACCTTAGCTTTTCTCACTTGTCCGTCCGCGGCTTTAAATACTTCCACAACTTTCCCTCTGGGCTATACATTCCTCGGACTTACCGGATCAACCACAACTACCAGATCACCAACCTCCAACGTTTTTACGTTTTCGTGCCACTTTGACCGACACGTAAGTGTAGGCAAGTACTCTGTCAACCACTTTTTCCAAAACTTATCGGCAAACAATTGAGACGTTAAATAGCTCTGCCGTAACACGACTCCCGTATCTTTATACAAGGCCAACGGTTTTAGACCACTTAAGCAGCCAACTAAGAAATGATTCGGAGTGGGGCTTCCATATTTTCGGCCTCAATGGGAATATAAGTCAGAGGGCGAGTGTTAATTACGTTTTCGATCTCTGCCATCATATTTTTCAGAATTTCATCATAAGGGCACCTCCCATCCGCAATCTTGTACAAGACACTCTTCACAGACCTTACCATCCGCTCCCATGCTCCTCCCATATGAGGCGCAGCGGGTGGGTTAAAGTTCCACTTCGTACCAGATGTCGTAAAATTCCGAACCAATTCATTTGTATCAACTTCCTTTACAGCTTGTTGTAATTCACGGTCAGCACCAACGAAGTTAGTACCATTATCACTAAAAAACTCCTTGGGCGTTCCTCTTCTGGCAATAAAGTTCCTTATAGCCATTATGCATGAGCTCGTAGTTAGTGAGTGTACAATTTCAATATGAACTGCCCTTATAGTTAAGCACGTAAAGAGGGCCCCATATCGTTTCTCCTTGTGCCTATTAACCACCACAAACAGCGGACCAAAATAGTCGAGCCCTGTAAATGTAAACGGAGCAACATATGCAGCAAGTCGAGCTCGTGGCAGTTGAGCCATCTAAGGGATATTTGGAGTCGCAGTCTTTACTTTACACATTTGACAACGCCTTAATACCGATTTCACTACTGTTCTTAGTTGAGGTATATAATACTTCTGACAATTTTCGTTTGTTGCAGTTTCATTGTTGGCATAGTAGAATTTCGAATGGTAGTGCAAAACTAACAGTTGGGTTACATAGCTATACTTTGGTAAAACTGCTGGGTTTTTCATTTCCTAAGGTATATTTGCATTTTTTTTTTTAATAACTACCAGCACTCAGGGGATGGCCCCTACACATGCATTGCATTGTGTTGGTATCAGGAAAATAGGTTATGGGAAGGAGGATTAAGGGAGTAGTGTTTGTGGACATTTGATTTCAATTTCTCGATATTTACTGTGGCAGGAAAGACATTATTAAGAAGTTCATTCCACATACGAACCGTGCGACCGAAGAAGGAATTCTCCTTGTAATGAGTGGTGCGATTCACTGGCCAGTCAACTACATATGGGTGCGCTCTTCTAGAAAAACGTGTATCACGCAAAAAGTTCCGGGTTTCGGGAACAAGTTCCCTGATTTCCGCAGAGCACATTCCATTATAATATCGATAGAACAGCGAAACACACCCCACATCTCGACGGTGTTCGAGTGAATCCAAACGGTTAGATACCACAACGTCGCCGATGAGTATCTTCGCTCGTTCCTGTACGCGGTCAAGTAGCCCCAAAATAGATTTTGAGGCACCAGCCCATACATGAGAGTTGTATTCCATTTTCGGTCGGATAAAGGTGGTATAAATATTGAGAAGATCAGATGGTGTAAAGTAATTCCTACACCGTTTAAGAAAACCAAGACACTTCGATGCTTTTTTCGACACAAGAAAGATGTGTTCCGTCCAGCGGACATCGCACTGAATTCTCATGCCCAGAACATCAAGAGTCTCTGTCCTCTCAATAATTATATCATCCATTAATACAGACGAGGCAGCATCGTTCATTGTGCGTTTATGTGTCAGAAGACAACATTGGGTCTTACGGGCATTAAAATCGACCCTATTCGCACGGCCCCATTTGGAGATTACATCAGATCGCGGTTAATCGAAACATTCATACTCTGTCTACTAGCTCCAATCTCCAGAGAGCTAGGCCTATGGTCAAAAGAGTATGAATGGCATATGCTGCTGTCGTCTGCAAAAGAGTAAATAGGATTTGAAGTTTGACATAGAAGGTCATTCAGAAAGATAAGAAATAAAGTAGGAGAGAGGACGGAGCCTTGCGGTACCCCTGAATTGGTTCTGAACTCGTTGGAAGAGATCCCATCTATAGCAACACGAATAGTGCGATCTCTGAGAAAACTCGATATAAATCGAGAAAATTTTTCACCGACACCAAAAGCAATTAGCTTAGATAGAAGCGCACAGTGCCAGACCCTATCAAACGCCCTAGATATGTCCAGAGCCACCACTTTACTTTCGCCAAAATGATGAATTGAGGTACACCATTTTTCTGTCAGAAAGGCCGGTATGTCCCCCGTAGACCGTCCTCTACGAAAGCCATACTGGCGGTCGCTTAATAAACCGTTCATCTCCAGATAGTTAACCAGGCGGTAGTTAACCATACTCTCCATAACCTTGGAGATCGCTGAACAAATTGCTATTGGTCGATAATTTTCAGGGTTTTCAGCCTTTCCCTTTTTGGGGATCGGCGTAACATTAGCTACTTTCCAGCACGTCGGGAATACTCCGGCATGGTAAATACGGCGGAAAAGGTTAGCTAATGGACGCGATAGCGTCGAAGAACATTCTTTCAAAACCTGTGCTGGTATACCATCCGGCCCAGGGGACTTACTAGTATTGAGATCCAAAAGAACCTTCTTAACTGCACGAGCTCGAAAGAATATGTCTGGCATAGTCTCAGACAATCTCTCAAGCTCGGGCAGTGGTTGGTTGCTTTCCGGCAAATATGAGTTTGCTGCAAATATTTCAGCCAAAAGGTTAGCCTTTCCAACCGGGTCGGTGACTAATATGTCATTTTTTAACAGAGCAGGGATTGAAGAGCCAGCGTTGTTCCTTACTCTCTTAACAAATGACCAAAAGTTCCTGCTGCCTTTGGGGGCATCAAGAACTCTTGCACGCAGACGCTGTTCGAACAAAGCCTTTTCGCGCCTGAGTACTTTGGCACACGAAGATCTCGCCTGTTTGCGTAGCGAATCAGTGTCGGAATCTTGTTCGCACGCCATATACTAAATGCTTCCTCTCTGGACCTTACTGCAGCTTTGCAAGCCTGGTTAAACCACGACTTCTGCCGAGGTTTACTGGAGATCGTTTTTACCGGAATAAAGGATTTTATTCCCAGTAAAATAATACTTTCAACCATTTTCGCCATGGCATTGACATTATTGTCCACGAAACATAGTTTCCAGTTAAACTGCCGAAAGAAATCGTTGAGCTCTGCCCAACGAGCCTTTTCGTATATAAAAATCGAACGCTTCGGGGCTGCCGTCGAAGCGTCGTGAAGCCTGGAGAACGAAAAGGAGGCGGAAACGGTGCAATGATCCGAATTTCCGAGAGGTGCAAGAACATCTACTTCGTACTTTTCAGGGTGCGAAGTAAGAAAAAGGTCGAGGGTATTATCCTGGTGCCCTTCAACACACGAAATGTGCGTTGGTTCGTTCACTAGTTGCGCAAGGTGATTGTGCGTGGCAAATAACTCAACATAGCGTCCCTCTGGAGTCGTAAGGCCGGAATGGCGAATCCAAGAAGAATTGTGAACATTAAAATCACCAGCAACAACAATTTCACTGTTCGGACAATCCCCAAGGATTTTGGTCACGGAGTCAGAAAGGGAGTCGAAGCCACCCATAGTGATATCCCTTCCAGCGTTTGGACTTCTATAAAGAAATCCGAAGTGCAAAGTGTGCCACCTGATCTTGAATTTAACCCAAAGACGGCTAAATTCTGCATCAGACATGTCAAATGGTTGCTGACATTGTTACACAACGTCTGTTCTAATATATATCGCAATGCCCCGATGGAGGGAAAAGAGTGTTAAAAGGTGGTACCCAGGTACCTGGAAATCCTGAGGGTCAGCATTTTCAGACACCTGAGTCTCACAAAGTGCAAGGACATCCGGCCGATGGAGACTCACGTGAGCGTACACCGAGAAGAAATTCGTTCTCAGCCCACGTAAATTACAAAAATGAATTCTGAACCGTCCTGTCATCATAAATAGAGAGAAAAACAAATCAAAGTCCCTCGTTTGCTAAATATACAATGCCAATAATCAATTGCTGCCAACTTAACTACACCAACAACCAGTGTTATACCTTCGCCGTTGGGCAGTTAACCAGCAATTGACACCACATGGTCCATTTAGCAAAGAAATGGATATGTAAGGAGTTAAGAAAAGGATATGCAATGACTATTTTCAGGGTACCATAAAAGCCCTGATCTGGTAAAACGATGTTAAAACAGGCCACCTGTTGTCATCACTCGTCAAGTTTGTCCATCACTGATTGGGCGCGTGTTGTTGTTGATTGTCTCGTTTATTTGGTTTGTTATTTTGTTTTTGTTTCTTAAAATTTAGTTATGTTTATTAAATTTCTTAGGTTTTGTTTTTGTTCTTTTCCGCTTTCACAGAAATTTTGTCAGGTGTAAATTTTTCTTTAATTGTTTTTAGTTTGTTTAAGATTGTTTTATTTGTTGATTTCGCTTTTATTATTATTGTTATTAATTTTATTAAACACAGACGACGCGGACATTAAAAACAAATAGCATACTACATATGTACATTAAATAATTAAAAGACGGACAACCGCACAAAAGACGTCTTAACTCCACGAACACTACATTACATTGCCCAGCTTTAAAATTCTAATTTCATCGGCGAAGTATGCTTGCTGGGCTTCCATAAGAATAACGTTTTCCGCTTTCTTGAGTTCGATTTGTGAAAGCTCTTTCAAAACTTCTATTGGATTCGGTTTTGTTTTTAAATTCCCACAAAATTTCACAACATAGGCAACGGTTCGCAACAATCTGCCCCACCGCGAAAAACGTTTGAAGTATATAAATGTCTGCACCACATCTATCGAAAGGCTGGAATGTTTAATTTCAATTTCGGTGCTGACGTAATCTTTTTCCTCGACAGGCCAAGCGTCCTCAGATAACCTTAAAAACTCAGGCCCGTTAAACCACCTACTGAATCCAGTTAAGTCGAGATTTGTTGACCATTTAGTTGAATCATCTGCTACATTGAGTTTTCCCAACTAAGCCCAACGGGTCAAAGACGCTCATAAGTATTTTCAGAATTTGTCGTTTTGTGGGTTGCCTTTTACCAAAAAAAAAGATCGTTATTTAATATCGACGCTGAGATTTTAAATATAATGACATCATCCCTGGGTTCCCAAAATACGCCCAAAACCTTTTCTGATCCTTGCTCATTTTCGATATTTAGGCTTTTATCCTGAGTTTTTTTTCCATTCATTTTTTCTAAGATGACACTACTGTTTGACACCCAGTTTCTAAGATTAAATCCCGCTTGGCTATGGATGTAATGTACTTCTGTTGCCAAGTTTATAGCCTCCTTCACATTATCAGTAGAAAAGAGAAAATCGTCACCATAATGATTTTTTTCTACAGCTGCCGCTGCATCTGGATATTTCTCTTTATACTTTTCGGCATTTTTATTCTTAACGTACTGTGATATACAAGGAGAACACGTGGCACCAAAAGTCATAACATTTACGACATAGATATCGGGCTCTTTTGTAGTATCGCAGCCTCGACATAGAAATCGCTGTGCGTGTCGGTCCTCTTCTCTTATAAAGACTCTGTGAAACATTTGTTCTATATCAGCTGCAAAGGCGACTTGTTTCTGACGAAATTGAAAAAGTATGTTTGGCAGTGATGCAAGCAGGTCTGGTCCTTTTAAAAGTGTTGAGTTTAAAGACTTTGCAGCCGCATCCCAAACTATCCTAGTTTTAGTTGACTTGTTTTTATTAAAAACTGAAAAAATCGGATGATACCAGACGCGCTTTTCAGTTTGGTTACTGTTATTTAGCTTTGTAACGTAGTTTTTTTCTAAATATTCTACAATAATCTTTTCAAACACCTTAAGCATTTTAGAATTACCTTTCAGAGTTTTTTCTAGGCATAGAAGCCGCTTTTTTGCCATTGAATAACTTTCAGGAAGATTTATTTTATTACTGCGCCACAACAACGCACTCTCATACTGCCCACTAGGCATTTGCTTTGTGTGTTGATGTAATAAGTCTAGGGCCCTTTAATCGTCTTTGCTGGTTTGATATGGCGCTCCGTTAATGCCAGAAGTTTCGATTACAAAAAATTGCTTAGCAAGATTATTTAATTTTGAATCGTTACATTCACAAACATGTACACAAGTGAAATTATCTTTCGACTTCCTGCCGCTCATATTTCCACATAAAACCCATCCTAAACGAGTGCAAACAGCAATAAGTTCACCCTTTCGCCCTTCTTTAACACGACTTGAGGTGCACAAATTAATATTATTTAGGCCTATTAATATTCTCGGTACCGCGTTACCATAATTGTCTATGGGCAAATCTTTTAAATGAGAAAATTGTTTACTAAGATATTCATAATCAATAGTTTGGGATGGTAATGAAAGACGTTTAACCGAACAAACATCTACAAAATATTTCTTATTATTAGGACCTGATAACTTAATTGATAATTTCTTTGAGGTTTCTTCATTTCTTTGCACATCATTAGTCCATCTTAAACAAAGGGGTTCTACGTCACCATCTAAATTTAGCTCATTTATATTGTTTCGTCGATAAGGCTTATAGTTTTAATCCACACTCTAAAGGGAAAAACAAATTTTAAAATTTAAAATAGATTTGAAGTATGGATTTTAGTACAAATTTCGTTTAAAAAACCTATTGCAAATTCAAAAATTATTTATACATATGCCCCAAAGTATGTTAGCATTTTGTTATTTTTATTTTTCTCTGTCAATAACAAGCCCGTAAGTAAAGGCGAACGAAAGCTGTCGAAATAGTGAAACCCAAATTGACTCGAAAGTGAGTGACTAGCTTTCTTTCGTATAGGTTTTCGTTCGAGATCGTGAAACAGGGTATTAATTCTTTATAAAGCCCACAAGCTTTAATTATTGTTTTTAAACCTTTTACCTCAACGGCAAAACAGGTAATTGACTCTAGCTTATTAGTGCTTACATCAGGAAGTAATTTTATTTTGTTTTTTATAGAGTTCAGTATTTTTTCTGGCTGCCCAAATAAAAGTTTAAGCGTTGACACCGCAGCTGGTACACAACTTGGATGTATAAGAATATGCTGAACTGACCTTAAAGCGTCTCCGCGTAGAGCTCTTTGAAGTCTTACCAGGTTCTCGGCGTCTGTCAAGCCGCACACAAATGTTGACCTGTCATAGGTGGAACTAAATAATGGCCATTCTTCTGGGTTGCCTGAAAATATTGGAAGATCTTTTGGCACAGTTTGTTATGCATTAATTTGTTGCGATGTAAGGTTTGTTTGGCTATTGCTCGTACACAGATTAATGACATGACTGTCTGTATACAGTGCAGAAAAAGGTTGTGGCTTTTGTGGATTATGTTCAGCTGCTGAGGCACTAAATTGCTGGGTGCTGCTTGGAATATCGACTGATTGCTTGTGTTGATTATTAAATGTGATATTTTGTGTTGCTAAACCATTATTGTTTTACAATTTTGCAAGAGGATAATGAGGCCCCCGTTAGTGAAAAAAAGTCCTTTAAGCGACCTCCTATTTATTTGAGGGAAAAAAACTCAAATGATCTCGTCAAGTTTTTAGTCGGTTTGATTGGGGAAAATAACTTTTATGTTTCAAACGTTAAACGCGGTAACATATTTGAGACAAAAATTCAACTGAACCATGAAAAGGCCTACCGCACCACGGTTTCGGAGCTCGAAAAACTCAGAAAAAACTTTTATACCTACCAACTCAAGACCGCAAAAGGCCTTCAGGTAGTTATTAAAGGCATTGATTCTAACGTTGACCGAGAAGAGATCAAGACCAGTTTGCTAAGCAAAGGGTTTATGGTTAGGACGGTATCGAATATGAGAAACAGGGAAAAACACCCCCAACCATTATTCCGAGTGGAGCTTGAGCCTGGTGATATCAAATTGGAAAAAAGTGAAACTCACCCCATCTATGATTTAAAATATATTATGCACCAACGAGTCACTGTGGAAGTGCCACATAAGCGATCTGGGCCCGTACAGTGCTTAAACTGCCAGGAATATGGCCACACTAAAACTTATTGTAAGTTGCCTTCTGTTTGTGTTGTGTGTGGGGATCTGCACGATACGACCAAGTGCGACAAGCCAAAAAATGATCCTAGGATAAAGAAATCCAGCAACTGCAGGGGAAACAACACTGCCAGCTATAGAGGTTGTCCTGTTTTTAATTCACTTAAGCGATACTCTAAGCCGAAAATAGTTCCTGCCCCTCCCCAGCCTTTAAATATACCAACTACAAATATGCCTCCATTGGCACAACCAACTACAAATCAAGTTTCTTACGCCGCCGCATTAAAGTCTAACCAGCCTAATTCACGCAAGTCTACCCAGCCTACAACACAACAAGAAGTGCCAAATTGCGAACCAATCAAGAATTAAAAACCAATGGTTGGGTGGCCTCTCGGAATGTTATATCCAAGCTACGAACGTCTGCATTGATGAATTTTTCCATAACCTTGTTATTTCATCAGTTTACTGTCCACCCAGATTCTCCATAACAAAGGATCAGTACAATAGTTTCTACAAATCATTAGGTCCTCGCTTCATAGCTGCTGGAGACTATAACGCTAAGCACACATACTGGGGCTCCCGCCTAATTAGTCCCAGAGGTCGTGTCTTGTATGACTCCGTGTCGGGAATGGGACTTTTCATTATTTCAATTGGACAACCAAACTATTGGCCAACGGACAATAAGAAAATTCCAGACGTAATAGATTTTGGCGTGGCAAAAGGTATATCCCCGGACCTTATTGAGGCTGTAGCCTCCTTGGATTTATCTTCTGACCACTCACCCACAATAATTACTATAGCAGCTAGTGATTTTTTCTTATCTAAAAAAATTAATTGGTTAAAATATAAAAAATATATTAGTGCCCACTGTTCGGAAAACCAACCGATAAAAACTCCCGGAGACATACATAGATGATAGTCTGAGAGTCCTAAATGAAAACATTAAAAACGCCGTTGAACATGCGTCTTCTACCTATCGTCAGGTCAGGTACAGCAAAATTTTTTCTGACGATGTGGGAAAACTTTTATCTGAAAAAAGGAGAGTCCGAAGAGAATGGCAAAAGAACAGATCGCCCCAACAAAACCTGAGTTGAAAGAATGTACTAGCAAATTAAAAAGCTTGCTGGAGGTTCACAGAATAGCTTCACTTAAAGAGTACCTCGAAGGTCTAGACGCGACTCCTCAGACAAATTATTCCCTATGGCAATCAGCCAGACGTCTTAAAAGACCAGTTATCGCAAAACCACCACGGCGTAATCTGAGAGGATCCTGGGCTAGAAATGACGAAGAAAAATTTGATCTGTTCGCAAACCATTTCAAAAACGTGTTCACTCCCAATACTTGCACAGACGTGAGGGAATTACCACCAGTTGTTGTTAGACGTCCTTTAGAAATACGTTTCCGATTTACAGTTGTTGTAGAGGCTATTGCTAACCTAAATGGTAAAAAAGCTCCTGGCGTTGATAATATAAGTGTTGGGGTGAGAATGGGAGTGGGTCGCACTTCGTGTAGGGCGGATCTGGTACGTGATGGTTACACTTACTCTTTTCTTTGATCGTCTGACACTGGAATTTGGTTGCACAGATTTTGTTCTTGCATCAACTAATTAATTAACAATAACAGTTCTTGTGTTGTATTTCAGTTCACTTTTATTATACATTTCAATTTATTTAAAGGTATGATAGGTAAGTACGGATACCTTTGTACACGTTTTATACTTAAAAAATTAGATATAGATGACCACGCCGCGATCACGACCCAAAAGCAACTGCCCAAGTTAGAGTTAAAGAATAATTAATATGTTATGCATTCCACAATTATTACACTCGTGGGTGTTTTACTAGGGGTACACTTCGGTGCATTTTAAAAAGGGCAAGTGCTACGTTCACGCGTAAACATCCCGCCCCCCTTGCTACAGTGGTAGTAAAGTTGAGCGTAGGGAAGGCCGTGGTTGCAATTGGGGCGCGATTTGCCATGCAGTACAATTAAAGTCGTTTCAATAAAGGCGACTCCATACAAAAGACATTCTTTATAATTGATTCAATACAGGGATAATATAAAGGATAGAACAATAAAAATTAATTACAAATCGAAAAAGTATTAAGTGTATAAGTCTCTGCAATACAAGGAGTGAAAGATAAAAAATATTAGTATCGGTTTTTAAATGCCTAATTTTCCGATGATAACCCAGCCTAACAAGGTATCTTGAGCCATAGATGAGGCGACGGGTTGCAACTGGATACCGCTTCGGATTAGTTGAGGGTAGATGTCGGCTCCAAGAATTATATTAATATCTGCATTATTGAAAAATTCTGGATCAGCCAAACGAAGATTTTTGTAGTTATCAGCAACTCTTGTGTCGAGGTGCCTCTTCTGCTGAGGACGAGGCAGTTCACGGGTGACTTTAGCGATCAAAGAAAATGTAGGACCGTCATCAAAACGTGATCGAAAGGAAATGTTACACCACTTGTTTGTCCCAGCGACTTCTACGGGTAGTTCAAATCGGTCGATCAAAAAATGCGCTATACTACTGGTCTCTGCGCTCGGACTAAGGAGCCAACGTATGGAGCGCCAGTGATCCTTCATGAGGATTTTAATAATAACCGTTGGTATAACAGTGGCGACGCCGACTTGAGGTACCGGACCGGTATAACTCCCCATATCCCTGGAAGGGGTAAGGAGCCACTTATGGCGATGAAGGAGGGTGTGGTGCCGGTTTCCACATTGCCGACAACTATCACGGCTGCGGCATTTCGATGTCTGATGGGAGTGTGCCAGGCAATTGTCACAGTAACGAAAACGTTTTACCAATGCACGTCGTTCAGAAACATTCATTTTGCGAAACTTGACGCATGTCCGCAAGGGATGGTCTTGACGACATATACGACAGTCGAACGTATAAGATTTGACACGCAGACTGGCAGGTTCGCGCTCTTCAATGAGTGGCGTACTGTTGCGTGAGCGGGGAGACATGATGACTCTGAGGAAGAAAAAAAAAAGGTGATTGTTAGGCAGCGTACGGGTAGGATTTTTTTTTTTTTTTTTAGGGTAGCAAAACCAATTTTGCGATAGGCCGAGTCAAGACCCCATTAGCGGTACGTATATCGGCAACTCTAACGCGCTTGTCGGGCCCTGGATACACTTTATCGATGCGTCCATTCATTAGGGGGTAAATTATCGTGCTTAACAACTACTAAATCGCCTGGGGCAAGATCTCGTTGGGGATACTTCCACTTCACTCTCTTGTGAAGTTCCATTAGATATTCCTGTTTCCATCGGCGAGCCAGCAGCTGGTGAAGTATCTTAAGTTTCTGCCACCGATTGGCATAGCTCAACAAATGGCTGGATAAGTCAGGTTCGGGTGGAGATAATAACGGTGTCCCCACAAGAAAATGTCCAGGCGTTAGAGCGCATAGATTAGTAGGGTCATCGTTCATTGGACTGAGGGGCTTTAAACGATTTGACGCCAGCTTCCCAGAGGCCACCCATGTGTGGCGCGCCGGGGGGTATAAAGTGCCATTCCACCCCCGCAAAACTATCCTGGGACAGAATTCCCTTTCGGATAAGATTCAGGAATTATTCTTTTTTTACTGCCAAGATATTCGACGCTCCGACGAAGGCGGTGCCGTTATCCGAATATATAGCACGAGGAGTCCACGTCGGGAAAAAAATGGTTAAAAGCAGCAATAAAGGCTTGGGTGGATATTTCGCCAGTTGCTTCAAGGTGAATCGCCTTCGTTGCAAAACAGATAAAGACGAGTACGTAGCCTTCGGTAATTTTGCAGCCGCGACCTTTATAGGATTTTATGTCGAAGGGGCCCGTAAAGTCTACTCCGGTATCGTAAAAGGGACGTGACAACGTAGAACGTTCTGGGGGTAGTGCCGCCATTATCTGCTGGCCTAGCTGGCGTTTGTGTTTGACGCAGATTAAACACTGTGATAGTACAGTTTTTATCCGTGTTTTAAGTTTGGGGACGTAGTATTGGGTTCTCATGAGGCGGTATAACAGTGCGTTTTGACCATGAAGAGAGTATATGTGCAGATGAGTAAGAAATAATCGGGTAAATCTTGCATGGTAGGGCAGTAATATGGGGTAGCGCTCATCGTAGGTAAGTGTAGGGGATTGCGCTAGCCTACCGTTTACTCTTAATAATCCATTTTCATCGATGAAGGGGTTGAGGGCTAGAAGAGGACTTCTTTTAGAGAGCGACATGTTTTCAGACAACTGTCGATATTCGCGTTCAAAAAAGGATCGTTGACTAGCGATTACGAGTCCACATCTGGCAAATTTCAGTTCCGCGGGGGACAGCTCTTGATCGCTGCCATCCTCCTGATGTTTTTTACGAATCAAATTGTAAAAACGAAATACTCGGCACACGACTCGCAATGCTCGAGGCAGATCCGAGAAATCCTTAAGGATATCGTCATTTCCAAGCAGTGTGGCGTGAGCGAGAACTGGTTTAGCATCCTCGTCAGTAGAGCACTCCGAGGAACGGGATGGCCACTCCGCCTGAGGCTGTGTTAGCCAAGGTGGACCGTGCCACCATAGATTGCTGGATGCGAGTTCAGACACGGTAATGCCCCGGGTCGCCAGATCGGCGAGATTGTCCTTAGATGCGACATGAACCCCCGAGCTGTTGCCGACCTTTTCAATAATAGAGGAAACACGGTTCTCGACGAAGGTTTTCCATTTATGGAGAGGCTTTTGCAGCCACGCCAAGACAATGGTTGAGTCGGTCCACAAGAAAAGTTTGCAGTTGTTTAAGGGGAGCTGAGATTGAATAGACTCAATCATAATCGCCATTAATTCGGCTCCGCAGAGCTCCTTGCGGGGAAGTGAGACAAATTTAATGGGGCGACCTTTGTCTTCGTGACGAGAAGATGGCTAGATACGAATCCTTCACTTTCTGTACGGATATACAGCGTAGCTGCATACGCCTTTTCGGACGCATTACAAAACCCGTGTAGCTCAACAGCATAAGAGGGATCAAAGTCCACAAAGCGCAGAATTTTAACTGACCCAATATGGACGTAATCATCCAAAAATGTGCGCCATTGTTGCCGTGTCGCAGGCTGCAGATCCTCGTCCCAATCCGTGCTGTCTTTCCAGATTTGTTGCATAATCATTTTCGCCACTATGATTTTGGGAGAGAGCCAACCGGCGGGATCAAAAAGTTTCGCGATTTCCGATAAGACTGACCTTTTTGTTGTCCCGGTTTCATCGGGGTGATCCTTTAAGGTGAAGTAGAAGTGGTCATTTCCGGCGTTCCACTTTAACCCTAAGGTTTTTGTGACGTCGGACAAATTCAAAAATTCTTTATCTAAAAGATGATATGGGGGGAGACCTTTTAACAAGATATTATTACTTGCTATCCACTTGCGGAGCAATAAGCCAGCGGATTTGAGAACGCTGATGATTTCATCCCTAAGCTTACTGGCGGAAGATATGGTGTATGCTCCGGCTAGCACGTCGTCAACGTACATGTAGTTCTTCAGTATATAAGATACTTGGAGGTGCTTTTCGGCGCATTCCTTAGCTAGGGTTAACAATGTCCTGATGGCCAGGTACGGGGCACAGTTTACGCCAAAGGTAACTGTGTTAAGTTTGAAATCCTGAACTTGATCACTGGGGGAGGTACGAAAGATGATCCGCTGGAACGGGGTGTGAGAAGGGTGCACGAGGATTTGGCGGTATATCTTCTCTATGTCAGCATTGAACACATATCGAAAGAGCCTCCAACGCAAAACGAGAATGGTCAGATCAGTTTGGAGAACGGGACCAGGGTACAGAAGATCATTAAGACTCACTCCGTTGGATGATGGGCTCGAAGCATTAAACACTACCCGTAGTTTGGTAGTGGTGCTGTTGGGTTTGAAAACCGCATGGTGGGGTAAATAATAGTCACCAGCATCAGTGGAGGGAGGGGGGATTGGGGTCATTTGACCTAGGGTAGAATACTCGGTAATAACGCGATCGTATTCTATCTTTATTTGGGGGTTCTTTAAAAGTCGTGTCTCATTCCTTAGAAATAGTGCTAACGCGCTAGTCCGAGATGTACCGATATTAATTGTTTTCGGGTATTCTTGTCTAAATGGAAGTGAGACAACGTAGCGGCCATCTTCATTTCTCAAAGTCGTAGATTGGAACAGCTCCTCGCAATATAAAACTTCCGGCGAGACCTTGGGTTTTCTGGGAACCTCTTCCAGTTGCCACAAATTTTGAATTGCATGGGACAGTGTAAGCTCGTTGAAAAAAGAAGACACGGAAGTCCTGCAGGGGTTATCCTTAACTTTACCCGTGACAATCCAGCCGAAGACGGTTTTCTGCGCCACCAAGGAATGGTCTTTGTTCCATTGCAACCCCTGTTGGAGAATTTTTGGGTACACGTCGCTGCCAAGTAGTAGGTCTATCTCGCGACAGTTTTGGCTACGGGTATCGGCCATTGAAAGGTGTCGGAAGCAACCATTCTCAAGAGCGGATGCGGGATAATGAGGTAGGTCTCCGGTCAATTTTCCAATGACGTAGGCTTTTGTCTGAACTTCGAACGATGTATCGATAGGGGATCCTATGCTGATGGGACATAGTTGCGTAGATGAAGCTGTCAATGAGCCATTCAAACCATGAACGTGGGATTGGGAGGTATGGGTCGTCAGCCCGAGTTTCTTTCGCAACTTCTTAGTGATAAAGGTTGCTTCAGACGCAGAGTCTATAAGGGTCCGAAAGGTACATTTCGTATCATGACTATACACATCAACCAAGGCGGTACCCAGGATGACTGAAGGTGAATGGGAGTCAAACTGGGTGGAGTATGTTTGAAGCTGCCGCATGGCCGCAGCTTGTGATGTAGAGGGGGTTGTATCTTATGATTGGGGGGTTTTATTGTCACGAGGGTGATTCGTGATATGGATGGAGGTTGACCCAACAGGCCCAGGGGCTTGTGGTGAGAACCTTGCTTGGTTCGGGGGAGAATTGGGTTCACTCCGATGCAGTAAAGAGTGGTGCCTTTTTAGGCACATCTTACAAAGAAATTTACTTTTGCAGTTTTTGTACTCGTGGGAGGTTCCGAGACAGTTTGTTCATCGCTTCTGTTGTTTAATGACATGGAAACGACCCTCAATTGACATTCCCAGAAAGGTGGGGCACAGGCGTAGGGGGTGCACGTCCGTGCAAAGGGTGCACTTTGATGATTGGTCTTTTGAGACACCGGTATTATAACTATGAAGTTTCTTTTGAGCGGGAGGGTTGGTCTTTCCAGGAGTAGTCGACTTAGCTGAGCCAGACACAGGTGTCGCAAAAGTAGATCTAATGTCTGCTACAGATTCTAAAGTCTGGAACCTAACCGTTAGAAATGCGTCCATTTCCTTCCAAGTTGGACAATCAGTGGAATGAGGCAGCGATTGCTCCCATAAACTTAACGTAGTGTCTGGCAGGCAGGTTGAGCAAATATAAACGAAAATCGTATCCCAATTCTTGGTATCGGTTTTCAGTAACGTTAAGTTGGTGACACAATCATTAATGGTGCGCTGTAACCGCCTGATATTGGGACCTGTTTCCTTAGAAATGGGGGTGATATTAAAAAGAGACTTGAGCTGTGCGTTGACCAATACACTTTTGTTCTCGTAGCGATGAAGCAGATTCTGCCATGCCATGTCAAAACCTTCATTGGTTATGGGACAGGTCTTGAGAATCTCTCGAGCTTCCCCTTGGGTCTTTTTCAGAAGATGGCACATCTTTTCCACACCTGACAGACGCTTGTTGCTTCCGTATAGGGCCGTGAACATATCACAAAAGGTTGGCCAGGACTTGTAGTCACCACCAAAAATCTCGGTGTCGCACGGGGGAACTGAAATATGAGGGGTTTGGTCGGAATAGGAGTCCATATTTTGGCCAGTGGGGTGAGCTTTCTTTTGCAGGCTCTCGCGAAGTTCATTAACTCTGGCAAGTATAAATGTCGAATGTGGAGAAAAATTTAGAGGACAAACTCTCCAAGGAAACCTCTTCCTTGACCCTGTCCGTTTTTTCGCGCACTGTATCATACGCCGATCGAAATTCTGACCAGAGGCGTACGATTTCTTCCCGTTGAATGTCGAGGACGTGAAGGGAGTGATCTTCTGCGTTCCGATTGTCAAAGTAGGTTCTAAACTCGACAATGCGGTCAGATGCGCGAACAAAGGTTTTTAAAAGGGACATTTTTCAAGAAAAGTCGCAAGTAGACATAGCTAGTGGGTCAAATCCTGTAAGAGCTGGGGAAAAAATACCCTGGGATTGATGGGGAAAGTTCAAGGACACCTATCACAGGAGCCTCGTATGCAAGATCGAAATTAATGTTACGGGAAGTACGTTTAGACCAGCTCCTTATCCTAGGTCATATAATGTAAATAAAATTTTAAAGGGGGGTACGGTATTGTACGAGGAATCGACGCTAAGGAGTAAACTGTAGGAATAGCTTCGGTATAAAAAATTCAAATGACGCAATTTACTTTGGGCGGGGTACAGTAAATTATTTGTAAATATAAAGGATATTCAAATTTTTATTTAGTTGTATACAGTATATTCGGCTTTCAATAATATATATAAGTTATGGTTGAGTTTTGTTGACTATACCTATGGTTTTAGTCGACCTGTAAGATGAGGGGTATGCTAAGAGAACTTTCCGCGCGCTCTACTTATAGAACTCTCCTTAAGATCAGCGTAGTTTTCTGTCGTGGTGAATGAAATGGGGTGCGGTACAATTATAGATGACTGTAAGGTAAATATGAATTGTACGTAAATTTATCAGCTGACCCTCGTATGCCTAAATTACTTGTGTAATTTACGTTATTTCGAGAGTGGTGTAATTGTTATATAAGTGATGGGAAGATTTAACTTAATATAATTGTTATCGAGCTTTTATATTAAAAATATATTATATTCGCATTTGTATAGTATGGGGGTTAAATTGGTATAATTGATACGTTTAAGAACTTCTTCACACATACCTCGTACATCACAAAATTACACAATATGTTATGTACCACGGCACCTTTAGAGTAAATATCTATTTACTTTCCAAAAATTATTTCCAATTTGTTTGTTTTGTGTAAGAGATAAAAAGAAATAATTGGCTGCATAAACATAAAGGTGTATGTGTGTGTTTTCTGCTTGGACAGAAAACCCAACGTCTTGCTTGCTTGTGCAAAATAAATGTGTGTGGAAGTTAAGAGAGTTCTAAGTGATAAAGAGCAGTAGGCAAGAGAGTAGCTAAGTACGTTAAAAAACAACCACCACCAAATAGAATAATCTGAGCTATTTGCAATTGTGGAACTGGTGTGTGGATTTCGATGGTTTTTAAACTAATTTGTCTTGTGGAATGCGCAAAACAAACGGTACTTATTTTGTATATAAAGTAAGTATATGAAGATATATTCCGACTTTCGATGCCCGTACATTTATAAATATGCATGCATATCTGTATATATATATAGATAAATACATAAATGTATATGGGGATGTGCATGCATATATGTAACTATAGATGGCTAATACGATACGCGACGCGCTACATATGCGATTATGGGAATGATTGACTGACTAACCGGGACATGTTGGATCTGGCAGAGAATCCTCTTTGGGGGGTTTTTTTTGTGATCCTGATTGATCCGGTTCGAAGGACCAGAAATGTTGGGGTGAGAATGGGAGTGGGTCGCACTTCGTGTAGGGTGGATCTGGTACGTGATAGTTACACTTACTCTTTTCTTTGATCGTCTGACACTGGATTTTGGTTGCACAGATTTTGTTCTTGCATCAACTAATTAATTAACAATAACAGTTCTTGTGTTGTATTTCAGTTCACTTTTATTATACAATTCAATTTATTTAAAGGTATGATAGGTAAGTACGGATACCTTTGTACACGTTTTATACTTAAAAAATTAGATATAGATGACCACGCCGCGATCACGACCCAAAAGCAACTGCCCAAGTTAGAGTTAAAGAATAATTAATATGTTATGCATTCCACAATTATTACACTCGTGGGTGTTTTACTAGAGGCACACTTCGGTGCATTTTAAAAAGGGCAAGTGCTACGTTCACGCGTAAACAATAAGCAACAAAATGCTCCTAGAGCTACCTTTTACGGCAAAAAGAATAATTCTTTTTATTTTTAACGCAATAATTTGGCTTGAACACTTTCCGCCTGTATGGAAAATTGCCTTAGTAAAGATGATTCCTAAGCCTGGCAAAGATCCTTCAAAGGTAGAGTCTTATAGGCCTATAAGTTTGTTACCCACAATGTCAAAATTGTTTGAAAAATTGCTTAAGAACAAGCTGACTCCGATCCTCAATGAAAACAACCGCATTCCAGATCACCAATTTGGCTTTAGAAGTCAACATAGCACAATCGAACAAACTCACAGACTGGTGCAGGTTATAAGAAAAACCTTTGATGAAAAGAAGTACTGCTCCGCACTTTTCATTGATGTCTCTCAAGCTTTCGATAAAGTTTGGCATGAAGGCCTGTTAAACAAACTAAATATACACCTTCCAGCTAATATTTTCAACCTATTGGAAAAATACATAACCGGTCGACAATTTATGATCAAAGAGGGAAACCAAATAAGTTCTTCTCAACCAATAGGGGCTGGTGTACCTCAAGGGAGTATACTAGGACCAGTTCTGTACTTGCTTTACACAGCAGATATGCCAACCAATAGTTTAACACACACGTTGACATTTGCTGATGATACTGCTTTCCTTAGTATTCATAAAGACCCTAAAGAGACTTCAAACCAATTGCAACAACACGTAACCCAAGTTGAAAAATGGGCAAAGTTATGGGGAATAAAAATAAATGAACAAAAATGTACCCACGTAACTTTTACTTTACGCAAAGAAACGTGCTCCCCAATCACTATTAACAATTATATGGTGCCTCAACGAACCGAGACAAAATATCTTGGTGTTCACCTAGATCGACGCCTCACATGGAAGCCTCATATAGATGCGAAGCTGACTCAAATGAAACTTAAGGCTGCTCAAATCCACTGGCTAATTGGAAGAAACTCTATGCTACGTCTGGATTGTAAACTTCTACTCTACAACTCGATTTTGAAACCAATTTGGTGCTACGGTATACAATTATGGGGCACTGCTTCCTTCTCTAACATAGAAAAAATACAACGTCGTCAAAACAAAATTCTAAAAATGATAACTGGTGCTTCTTGGTATATTAAAAACAGCAACATCCACAAGGATTTAGAAGTTCCACTAGTAAAAAGCTAAATCCTAAACTATGTGGACAAGTATTTAAACAAGCTGGAAACATATCCAAATCCGCTCGCTCGAAGCATCCTGCAACATAGTGGGCACACTCGCCTAAAAAGAAGGGATACTATTGCTCTTAGATGAAACTTTTAAAATTCGTTATCCTTATTGTGAGAACTTAAATTTTAGTCTGGTACTGACTGGACTAGTATGAATTACTTAGTTTAAAGATTTAAACACTTATTGTTAGTTCGCTTAAGCGTAGATTCAATAATAAAATATATGAGAAAAAAAAAATCTTCCTGTGTCTGTTCTAGTATTTGATACTTTTTACGTAAAAACTCTCGTTCCAGCAGTCTTTCTTCTGCCAAGCGTTGCAAATATAACTGCCTTTTGCTGTATGCAGTTCTAGACGAATGTGAGGCATGACTGATATGACTACTTCGGCTGCAAACAGACATGGGTGAAATTGGGGGCGCATTTCCTGAACACTCTATGCAAGACCAAATATTTTTTTCACCTGTTATACTAGCGCACTCGACATGAAAAGGCAATTGACAGATTTTACATTTAACAAGTTTACCAGCTATATGTTTGTGGCAGACTTGACAGTGTTCTATAGGTAGATAGCTGACGTTGTTTTGTGGACTTTTATATAGGTTTGGTGGTTGACCCTGTGGAGTAATATAATAAATGTTGTTATAAGTAAGTACCTACGAATGTATTTTATCTTTTGGGTGGGCTACTGCTTATAAAACACGAACAGATAACATCAACAGTAATAAATTTATATAAAAATAAAAAAAGAATTTCAAATTTGTTGGGCGAAGCAACCCCAGCTCCTGACGCCAGAAGATTATTAACACCAATATATATTTTATAAATGTTTATTAACAATCAAATATTACACATATAAAAATGGCGTTGAAATTCCTACAAATAACATACTTTATTAATAATAATAAAAAAGAAAAAAATATTCACATTAAATTTCCTTTTTTTAGTCTGAATATATTGCAAGCTTCCTTACTCACAAAAAAAAGAAAAATGAAATCTCTTTCCCTTTTTCTTACAAATTTTAACATATGTCTCCTTTTGCCGCTTGGAAAAATAAAACCTTTATAAATATTATTTTTTATCCAAACAAACAAAAAAGAAAAAAAGAGCTGCCATATTAACCACATAAAATATAAACGATTTAAGCAGTGACGGTAACATTGTATATGCTCACTTCATTCAAATTAAACAACTCTGGGGCTATTTTAAACTTTTTCCAAAAGTCGACATCTAAATATGCCTCTTGCATTAATTCTGAACAAAAATTATTATCTGTCTCTCTCCATTATATTCAACCAAAACTTCAATTTTGCCTACCACATGGTACTTTCCTCCACCTGCTGTCTTTATTACTGAGAACGCTGGTTTTATTTTGAAGCCTGATTTTTCCACAACTTCCTCACAATTCTTACCGAGTAATCGACGCCCCACTATCTAAAAGACCTTTTAAAACTTAATTATCTATTTTCAACGTACAAACGCTCTGGGGTCAAAATCCTTGTAAACCATTTCATCACATTTTTGCACCGATTTGTGAATTTTATCATATATTAACTTTTTATTCTTGGACCGATACCGAGTACCCTTTATTTTCTCTAATCTACTTACTTTCGGCTCACCATTTCCTAAAAAATTCTATATCTGGCCTCCATATATCATTTCAATTTATCTTCATAATCTCTAATTTTATTTATTATCGTTCTGTGTTTCCCCACTATTACTGCTTTCTACTGCTCTTTTCAATAAATTAAACCTGATACTATCTTTTTCTTTTTCAGACACATTGTTCTCTGTTTGCGTACACTCATCTCTTAAGGACCGACGGATGTTTGCGTGGAGCGTGACTCCGCCGTCTTTAGCACACTCCCTGCTCTGTTTCCCGAGCACTTAGAATATGTAGGCGTAATAATAAACCACACTTATAACAGAAAAGGTTTCTTTGTATACTAGGACAGTCGTAAAATTATGGCCAGGCAATCTACAGTTCCAACAAAAGATTTTATTATTGGTAACTCTAGCTATGTATAATTAGGTAAGTTTTTACATTTTTTGTACCGAATTTCCCCTATGGCCTGAATTTCTTCTCTTTCCATAGATATATCCTGATCTACTTCTTCTACCTGTTTTTTCGGATGGAAAAACTTTGATTGAGGAGCGGAAATGAAATCCTTTCTGAAGTAGTTTCTCTCTATTTCCTAGCAAGCATCCCTTAAATGTTCCACGATTAAAACTCGTACCGGATAAGCAACCTGCGATATATTTTGATGCACAGTTCCTTTTTCTCAATCTTGACCTTAACTTTCTCATTGCCTGAAAAAATCATCTAAAGACTCGCCCGCCCTTTATCGTCGTTCCGCAAAATCTCTCATGACTTCGTACACGCTTCTACGAGAATTGTATTGAGCTCTCAAGGCCTTTTTCCCCCCAAGTTCTAATTGCCTTGTGCTGTACTAGAAGCCAATACCAATCTTTGGGATCTCCCTTAAATACTTTATGAAGCTCGCCCTGTACGTCAGGCCATGAATAAGAATGATATCTCATCAAATATTCAATTCTGAAGATAAACTCGTCGATATATATTTTATCCACATTACCGTCAAAACTTAAATTCCATTTATCAATATTAATTGGTCCTCTACTTCGTTGTCGTGAACCCATAGAATTTTTTGGTGACCTGTACCCCAAATCTTCAAAATTTAACCTCATCAGTAGTAGGGAACTGAGGAGGCAAAACCCTCCCTATGGGGTTTTGCTTCTTCAGTTGTTTTTGGCCATAGAGATGATTTTTTCTTTAAAATTTCCTTTCTATGTAATTTTTCCATTAGGAGGATTTTTTCTCTAAATTAAAAAATTTCATCTCTATGTAATTTATCCATAAGGAGAATTTTTTCTTTAAATTAAAAATATTGGTGTTAATGTCATTTTAGCTTTTGGTTTTGAAGTACTTTATGTTAATTTTTTTTCTGTTTTTTATATATTTTTGGTTTTTGTTTTCCAATGCAATTTCTCGTAAGGAGGATTTTGTTTATTAAAAAGAAGTGTAATGTGAGAAAATATAAATTTTTGATTGTTTTAAAATTTTGCAGTTTGCGTAGGGAGTTTTTTCTTTCTGTGTAAATAAATATCTATAGAGATTAAAGATGAAGGTGAAATATTTTAAGAGAACGTTTTCATTTGAATACTTTTAAAAAGGAAAGATAGAGTGATAATATTAAAAATCCTCATGATGTGTAGTTCAAAAAAATAGATATAAGAGGTGATCAAGATTGTACTCTTATCATTAATCTTATTGTTACTTCAAAGTACACTTAAAATGGCGCAGTGAATTTGGGAGTTTACCAGTTTTAAATGTTTCTCGTTTTTCTACAATTTCAGATGTATGAACAAATAATAAATATTGGCCAAGGTATAAACCAGAGTACACAAGAGTTGATGATATTCCTCTGAATCAACCATTCAAAGTTCAAAATTTCGAATGGAAGGAAACGCAATATGGTTCGAAAATCAAAGCGAATTTGGACAATAATAAATAAATAATAGAGAGGATCCATACCTAACTAAAATGAACGACAAAGTCTGGACAACTATTTATAAAGGGCACCAACCCTTAAATAGTTGTGCGATATTTGAACTAAGCTATAATTAAAAAGTAAAATAAAACAGATTGTATAAAAAATATTAAAGAAATATCAAATAAAATGACAAACATTTTTTATATATTAATGTAATGTAAAACAAAACTTTATTGAATATTTTTCAGGACAATTAAACTTAAAAATCTTAATTCAAATTTTGTCATCCTCCTCAATCATGTACTTCTCATAAATGTTTACAGGCAATAAAAGCTGATCGTCCTTCTCAGTCATGTACTGTTCATACATGTTTGACTGGTCACCATTTGGTTGTATTGTTGTGTTCATTACTTCATCTTCTACATTGCTCTCTTCATTTTCGGCATTCATCAATCACCCATCCATGCTTCGATATATCTTTGATGTGGATTTTCTTCTTTAAAAGTCTTTGCCCTTTTTATAGGCAAAGTTGTGGAATTGAAGGAAATGGCGTTTCTTATTCCATATGCTTTTGAATTCCACATATGGGCAGAATTCGCATCTTAGTTCTTTAGAGTTCCTTTTTTAAATAAAAAATTAATTTTAAAAATATTTTTGATTTGCAGAACTAATTTTCAATATTTAATTTCCAACCTATTTAAAATGCTTAATATACTACTTTAATAAGATACCATGGGAACTCAAATTTTTTGATATGCAAATATGTAATTAAAAAAATATATATATAATAAAATGCACACCTTACAATTAAAGCTGGCTGATTGTTTTTTTTGTTTTGATTTTTTAGTTGATAAAATGGTTAAAAATTTTTTTTATTAGTTTGTAAACTAATTACAATTTATTTTATGATAATTCATAAAATGTCCTTATTCAGCTGCAAATTTTGTCATTCTACTTTTGCTGAAAAACAAATGCTTAAACCTCATGAAGCTCTGCATTGTGTGGAGTGTTTCAAAGGGTTTTCTAACCGAAATTATTTAAGGGAGCATGCGAGAAGTCATGCCTTTATATCTGTCATAGAAACACCAACAAAAATACCACAATTTTTCTTCCTACGATTGCTACCTCTTTTTAAAAGAACTTTTAAAATTTGAAGGTGACATAAAAGTAATTCCTCTTAGCCCTAGAATATTAACCCATGTAAATTTTACGTGTAGTTTTATTTGTTTTTGTTGCTACTCAAGCATATAAAAAAAATAAAAAAAAACCTCTACAATTGGCTTGGAGCTACCCTGTACAATGGGAAATGTTAGACAGTTTCCCATTAATTTTTCCCACAAATATTTTTTAGGAATACACTTACACCCTATCCCACCCCTTAATAGGGTTGCCTAACAATTTTTATTTTTTAAATCGCTCTTACAGCTCCCAGGGTGCTCCTACAAAGGTAAACTTTGGAGGTTAACTTGTTTCAAAAGTTGAAGTAAACGCAAAAAAGCCTTTCAAAACTTCTATGGTATGGAAACATATTTGAGAGGAGAGCCATGCCCGGATTCCACATTTTCTAAAAAATCCAATTCAAAAGTTTTTATTATTTTATTATATACAATTTTTTTTTGACAACAAAATAAATTAAAAACAGTAAAAATAATAATGTGTTTTAAAATCATCTATTTGAATAAGTTAGTAAAATTGAACTCTTCTGTTTATTTAAAAAGAAATTAACTAACGAAACTTAGTCACTGTAACCTCTATAACTTTTTTGTGAATATGTACTTAACCCATATCTCCACCTGCATAAGGGTGCTAACATACAAAATTTTAAAAAAATAGGGTAAAATCCCTAAAACTTATCCGAAATCACCCTTAGAGAAAAAAATCTACCACATTCCCCTATTAGTTTTTCCTCATGATGTAAAACGACCATAACTTCCCCAGAGTTGGCCTTAGAGAAATGAAATGTACGACCGATTCGCATTAGGTTGCCCTCCCAAATGTATTCCGAAAACATACCCCTATATCTCCATCACCTAAAGGGGTTGCCGTACAAAATTTACAAAAGTTATGTAAAAGCTTAAATGACTTCGCCATAGTCGGCTTTAAAAAAATAAAGTGTACGGTCGACCCCCTATCTCCATCGTCTAAGGGGGTTCCCATACAAAGTTTAATAAAATTGTAATAAAAAATCCTTCCAGGGTGCCTAGAAATAGGTCAAACATAGAACTAACCCCAACGAATAAATAAATAAAAAATATACTTACTCCCGAAGGGGGTTCCCATACAAAATTTGGAAAAATTACGGTAAAACCCCCTTCAACTTTCCTATTCACCCTAAGAGGGTTAAAATATGACACCGACCCACAGTGCTGTGTCCCATAGACAAAAGTACGTAAAAAAAAGGTTTTGTATTGTATATAAAAATATATAGGTCGACAGATAACAATAATTTTTAAATAAATTTTAAGGATTTTTTAGACTTAACTCTTTTTGGTGGCGCTAGAAGGCGCCAAAGTCAAAGAATTTTAAGTAAAAATGGCTTAACAAATACCTGAGTATTACATGCTTCAGGAAAACAGTTGTAAAAAAATAATTTTTTGGAGTATGTGTCTGAAATTTGTTTCTGTAAAAACTAACTATATTTGCAACTAACTGATAAAAATTTTTTAGTGATTTCTTTTTTTATAAGTATTTCTTATTAGTTAGAAAAATGCTTATTATTCACTTAAGCTCTAAAAATGTTTTAACTTTGATGCAAAATTAAAAAGAAAAGAAAAATATTGTCTATGGGTTTTTTTCTGTTTTCAAAAAGCCATGCTGTTTTCTTATAACATCAAGAAAAAAAATTTAAAAATTTAAACACAACTTTAAAAAAAATTATTTTTAAAAATAGCTATTTTGATGATTTTTTCTCAAATTTTGACAGTTTTCTAAGGTTTAAAAGAAAAACAAGTAAGAGCGCTATATTCGGCTGTGACGAATCTTATATACCCTTCACATTGACCTTTCGCAATCCCAAACTTTTTTTTATTTTTAACCATTTTTTACTTATGAAATATTTCTAATTTTTAAATAGGGGTCGGTGTCATTTTTTAACGCTCCACGGGTGACGGGGAAGTTGTAGGGGTTTTTATCCTAATTTTTACAAATTTTGTATGGCCACCCACTTAGAGGGTGGAGATACGGGGTAAGTATATTCTAGGAATATGTTTTGGAGGGGAAACTAATGGAGGTCGGTCGTACACTTTATTGCTCTAAGGCCAAATTTGAAGAAGTTGTGGGCATTTTTACATCATTTTTGTAAATTTTGTATGGCAACCCCATTAAGGCGTGGAGATAGGGGGTAAGTATATTTCAGGAACATGTTTGGGAGGGAAAACTAATGGGGGTCGGTCGTACACTTTATTGCTCTAAGGAACACTATGAAGAAGTTGTGGGCATTTGCATATGATTTTTGTAAATATTGTATGGCAACCCCCTTAGGGCGTGGAGATAGGGGGTAAGTATATTCTAGGAATATATTTGTGAGGGCAAACTAATGGGGGTCGGTCGTACACTTTATTGCTCTAAGGCCAACTTTAAAGAAGATGTGGGCATTTTTACATCATTTTTGTAAATTTTGTATGGCAACCCCCTTAGGGCGTGGAGATAGAGGGTAAGTTTATTCTAGGAATATGTTAAGGAGGGAAAACTAATGGGGGTCGGTCGTACACTTATTGCTCTAAGGCCAACTCTAAAGAAGTTGTGGGCATTTTCATATCATTTTTGTAAATTTTGTATGTCAACCCCATAAGGGCGTGGAGATCGGGGGTAAGTATATTCTAGGAACATGTTAAGGAGGGAAAACTAATGGGGGTCGGTCGTACACTTTATTGCTCTAAGGCCAAATTTGAAGAAGTTGTGGGCATTTTTTTTCCTCTACGGGCGACTCCGGGGAAGTTGCAGCGGTTTTTCTTTTTTTTTTAAATTTTGTATGGCAACCATGTCAGGGGCTGGAGATAGAGAGTAAGTATGTTCCACAAAAATGTTTGGATGGATAAACCCTGTAGGAGAACCCTGGAAGCCGTAGGAGCGATTTTAAAAATGTTTAAATTAAGCTTTGTATGGCAACGCTGTTATATGTATGAACACTAATACTAATAAAATTTTTGTTTTGGGTGTGTTTCAATAATATCACCATGACTGATTCTGTTTTTTTCTTTTTTTGTTGTTTTTATACCCTTCGCATAAGTGGTAAGGGTATATATAAGTTTGTCATTCCGTTTGTAATTCCTTTATTATCCATTTGGGACCCCATAAAGTGTATATATTCTGGATCCTTATAGATAGGGAAGCCGATTTAGCGATGTCCGTCTGACCATCTGTCCGTGTCATGGTTGAAATCAACTTTCTGAAGCCCCCCGATATCGCATAGACCCGAATGTGGTATCAAACTGTCACAGATAGTCGCGAGAAAATCGGTATTGAAATTCAGCAAAATCGCCCGATTAATGACCGAGATATAAGCAAAAAACCAAGACTACCTCGTTTGTTTGAGTCTACAACAACAACAAAGAACATACTTTTACATGTAATAATAAAAAAACAACAAAAAAAAACAACAAAAAAAGAAAAAAACAGAATCAGTCATGTTGATATTATTGAAACACACCCAAAACAAAAATTTTATTAGTATAAGAGTTCATACATATAACAGCGTTGCCATACAAAGTCTAATTTAAACATTTTAAAAATCGCTCCTACGGCTTCCAGGGTTCTCTTACAAAGGTAAAATGTAAGACCGACCCAAATTATTTTTTCCATCCAAACATTTTTGTGGGACATACTTACTCTCTAACTCCAGCCCCTGACATGGTTGCCATACAAAATTTTAAAAAATAAGGTAAAAACCGCTCCAACTTCCCCGGAGTCGCCCGTAGAGGAAAGGGTATAAAAACAACAAAAAAAGAAAAAAAAACACATCCAAAACAAAAATTTTATTAGTATAAGTGTTCATACATATAACAGCGTTGCCATACAAAGCTTAATTTAAACATTTTTAAAATCGCTCCTACGGCTTCCAGGGTTCTCCTACAAAGGTAAAATGTAAGACCGGCCCAAATTATTTTTTCCATCCAAACATTTTTGTGGGACATACTTACTCTCTATCTCCAGCCCCTGACATGGTTGCCATTAAAAATTTTAAAAAATAAGGTAAAAACCGCTACAACTTCCCCGGAGTCGCCTGTAGAGGAAAAAAATGTATCACAGACCCCCATTAGTTTTTCCTCCCAAACGTATTCCTAGAGCATACTTACCTTTTATCTCTACGCCCTAAGGGGGTTGCCATTCAAAATTTACAAAAATGATGTAAAAATGCCCACAATTTCTTCAAAGTTGGCCTTAGAGCAAATAAGTGTACGACCGACCCCTATTAGTTTATCCTCCTAAACATATTCCTAAAATATACTTACCCCCTATCCCCACGTCCTAAGGGGGTTGCCATACAAAATTTAAAAAAATGATATGAAAATGCCCACAACTTCTTCAGAGTTGGCCTTAGAGCAATAAAGTGTACGCCCGACCCCCATTAATTTCTTTTCCCAAACATATTCCAAGAATATACTTACCCCCTATCTCCACGCCCTGAGGGGGTTGCCATACAAAATTTACAAAAATGATATGCAAATGCCCACAATTTCTTGACGTATTTCCGGTCGTAAATTCCTAGTCATGATTTCAATCAGTTCTATCTCTGAAATAGGGTACGGTAATCTATCCATAATAGATAAAATAGTTTCAAAAAATGCATTGGTGGTCTCTCCTACCTTTTGTTTCCTGTTCCTTATTTCTTCCTTTATATCGAAAGAAGATTTAAAATCCCGATACTGGCGTTTGATTGCCCCACAGAACTCATCCCAATTAAAACTCTCCACTTGCTTACGATATCGCCAATACCAGTCTTTGGCTTTACCGCTTAACAGCACACTAAGGTTCCTAACTATTAGCGTAAAATC
The DNA here is from genome assembly GCA_963583895.1 of Melanophora roralis. Taxonomy (NCBI): domain Eukaryota; kingdom Metazoa; phylum Arthropoda; class Insecta; order Diptera; family Rhinophoridae; genus Melanophora; species Melanophora roralis. The sequence goes on from OY757188.1 coordinate 55,204,956, forward strand.
GCCGTTAAAATGATCATATGTAAGCGAACGAATGCGATATAAAAATTCATCTATATTAAGCCCAGAGGCAGAGCCATCGAATTTCACATTCCAGCTTGATGTGATCGCAGTAATTTTATCTGAACAATAAAGTGTACGACCAAACATATTCCTAGAACATACTTACCCCCTATCTACACGCCCTAAGGGGGTTGCCATACAAAATTTACAAAAATGATATGAAAATGCCCACAAATTCTTCAGAGTCGTTCTTAGAGCAATACAGCTTACGACCGACCTCCATTAGTTTCTTTTCCCAAACATATTCCAAGAATATACTTACCCCCTATCTCCACGCCCTGAGGGGGTTGCCATGCAAAATTTACAAAAATGATATGCAAATGCCCACAACTTCTTCAGAATTTGCCTTAGAGCAATAAAGTGTACGACCGACCCCTATTAGTTTCTTCTCCCAAACATATTCCAAGAACATACTTACCCCCTATCTCCACACCCTAATGGGGTTGCCATACAAAATTTACAAAAATGATTAGTTTTCCCTTCCAAACATATTTCTAGAATATACTTACCCTCTATCTCCACGCCCTAAGGGGGTTGCCGTACAAAATTTACAAAAATGATATGAAAATGCCCACAACTTCTTCAGAGTCGTGCTTAGAGCAATAAAGTGTACGACCAACCCCCATTAGCCCTTCCAAACATATTCCTAGAATATACTTACCCTATATATCCACGCCCTAAGGGGGTTGCCATACGAAATTAAGAAGGATATGAAAATGCCTACAACTCCTTCAGAGTTGGCCTTAGAGCAATAAAGTGTAAGACCGACCCCTATTAGTTTCTTCTCCCAAACATATTCCTAGAACATACTTACCCCCTATCTCCACGTCCTAATGGGGTTGCCATACAAAATTAACAAAAATGATATGAAAATGCCCAGAACTCCTTCAGAGTTGGCCTTAGAGCAATAAATTGTACGACCGACCCCCATTAGTTTGCCCTCCCAAACATGTTCCTAGAATATACTTACCCCCTATCTCCACGCCCTAATGGGGTTGCCATACAAAATTTGTAAAAATTAGGATAAAAACCTCTACAACTTCCCCGTCACCGTGGAGCGTTAAAAAATGATACCGACCCCTATTTAAAAATTAGAAATATTTCATAAGTAAAAAAATGGTTAAAAACAAAAAAAGTTTAGGATTGCGAAAGGTCAATGTGAAGGGTTAATAAGATTCGGCACAGCCGAATATAGCGCTTTTACTTGTTTATTATTACATGCAAAAGTATGTTCTTTGTTGTTGTTGTAGACTCAAAAAAAGAGGTAGGCTTGGTTTTTTGCTTATATCTCGGTCATTTATCGGGCGATTTTGCTGAATTTCAATACCGATTTTCTCGCGACTATCTGTGACAATTTGATACCACATTCGTGATCTTAATCTCGTAGTGTGCGGACGTTTACGCGAGTGTTAAAAAGAGCGAATATACATATTTGTAATAGGTGGCAAAACTTTTTTATTAATATACATACATATAAGTATACAAAAGTGAAAAAGTATAAAACAAAACAAAAAAAAAAACTAAATAAAAAAGCAAACGGTACATGAGTTACAGCAATCGTCGTGACAGTGGGCCTAATAGCAGAAATGCTTACATTATGTTAAGCTCCACAAGCGTGAGCAATGAAAACATTAGAGACCCTGAATACAATAAAAATTATTTAAGTGAGAAATCAAAAATAAATACAAACAATTTAAGTTTAAGTGCACCCAATTTAAATAAGTGCTTTGAACAAGGGTCAAACTTAGCCCAATCCCTTTTTAAAAATTATAAAAAAAGTACCGAAGTACCATCCTCACCGCGGTCATTTTTATCAAATTCTGGAATTGAAGCTACAGTAGCTAAAAGCGGTCCCAGCCCAATCTCTTCACAAGTTCCAAAGGTCCAGGTAGGAATGGACCGTTATATAACAGTTCTTAAAAGGGGCAGAAGCCCCAAATCGGCAGAGGTTACCAACCCAGCAAAAATGTCGAAAGATGAAGAAAAACCAACCTCATCGCAAAATCAGTTTGCAATACTGCAAGAGGAAAACGATGCCCCGCTAACTGAGAGGACGACATTTAAGCCTCCCCCAATTTATTTGAGAGAGAAAAGTTCAAACGACCTTATAAAGTTTTTAGTTGGATTAATCGGCGAAGACAACTTTTATGTGTCGAACATAAAACGTGGTAGCATTTATGAAACTAAAATTCAAGTGTGTCACGAAAATGCTTATCGCACCACGGTTTCGGAGCTTGAAAAACATAACAAAAACTTCTACACCTATCAACTTAAGAACGCAAAAGGCCTCCAAGTTGTTATTAAGGGCATTGATTCGAATGTGGACCCGGAAGAAATTAAGGCTAGTTTGTGCAGCAAAGGCTTCAAAGCCAAATCTGTGTCAAACATTAAAAACAGAGAAAGGTATCCCCAACCATTATTCCGAGTTGAGCTTGAGTCCGGTGATATAAAACTGAAAAAAAACGAAACTCACCCTATCTATGACCTTAAATATATTTTGCATCGTAGAGTCGTTGTTGAAGTGCCACATAAGCGATCTGGGCCCGTACAGTGCTTGAATTGCCAAGAGTATGGTCACACCAGAACTTATTGCAAGTTGCCTGCTGTTTGTGTTGTGTGTGGAGACCTGCATACTACGACCAAGTGCGACAAACCGAGAGATGATCCTCGGGTGAAGAAATGCAGCAATTGTGGTGGAAATCACACTGCTAACTATAGTGGTTGTCCTGTATTTGATTTAGTTAAGCGCTCATCTAAGCCGAAGGTAGTTCCTGCCCAGCCGTTAGATATACCAACAACAAACATTCCCCAGTTAGCACAGCCAACTACAAGTCAGATTTCTTACGCCAACGCACTAAAGTCAAACCAGTCCAATGCACAAAGGCCAAACCAACCAACCCCACAACAACAAGTGCCAACAAGTGAACCAACTGGTCCCAATTTTAGCCGCCTGGAAGCCGTAATTGACAATATGGTCAAACAATTTACGCAGATAATGGCGCAAATGGCTAGCATGATGCAGGAGATGCAGAAAATGCAGTCTGCTCTTCTGCAGGCCATGCTTAAAAGACCATGAACTGCCTAAGGGTTTGTTTCTGGAACGCAAACGGCATCCGCCAACACAAAAACGAGCTCGAAAACTTTTTAACACACCAAAAAATCGATGTCATGTTGATTTCCGAAACTCATATGACATCTAGAAGCACTTTTAAAATAAGTGGCTATACTTTTTACGACGCAAAGGATCCTAGGGATAGATCATGTGGTGGATCTGCTATATTAATTAAATCAAGAATTAAACACCAATGGTTGGGTGGCCTATCCGAACCTTATATTCAAGCAACAAACGTCTGTATTGATGAATTTTTCCATAATCTCGTTATTTCGTCAGTTTATTGTCCGCCCAGATTTTCCATAACGAAAGATCAGTACACCAGTTTTTACAAATCTTTAGGTCCCCGCTTCATAGCTGCTGGAGACTATAACGCCAAGCACTCTTACTGGGGCTCCCGCCTAATTAGTCCCAGAGGTCGCGTCTTGTATGATTCCATGTCTGAAATGGGACTTAACGTTATTTCAACTGGACAACCAACCTACTGGCCAACGGACCACAATAAAATTCCAGACGTAATAGACTTTGGCGTAGCAAAAGGCATATCACCAGAGCTTATTGAGGCCCAAGCCTCCTTGGATTTATCTTCTGACCACTCACCCACAATAATCACTATTTACAGTCCTCACCAAATCGCAAGTAGTGAGTTTTTATTAAAAAAAAGTGTAAACTGGTTAAAATATAAAAAATATATTAGCACCCACTGCTCTGAAAACCAACCACTAAAAACACCCGGAGACATCGATGATTGTCTGAACGGCTTAAATGAAAACATTATAAAAGCCATTGAACATGCTTCTTCTACTTACCGTCAGGCCAAGTACAACAAAATTTATTCTGCCGATGTGGAAAAACTTTTATCTGAAAAAAGGAGAGCCCGAAGAGAATGGCAAAAGCATAGATCACCTCAATTTAAAGCCAAGTTGAAGGAATGTACAAACCGATTGAAAAATTTGCTAGAGGTTCACCGATTGGCATCTCTTAAGGAACACCTCGAAGGTCTAGACTCGACTCCTCAGACGAATTATTCACTATGGCGATCAGCGAAATATCTTAAAAGACCCGTTATCGCGAAACCACCGCTACGTAATCTGAGAGGATCCTGGGCAAGAAGTGATGAAGAAAAATGTGATCTGCTCGCAAGTCATTTAACAAATGTCTTCACTCCAAATACATGCACTGACATGAGTAAATTACCACCTGTTGTTGCTAGATGCCCTATGGAATTACGTTTTCAGTTGTCAGATGTCGTAGAGGCTATCAATAATTTAAATGCTAAAAAAGCTCCTGGCATTGATGAAATCAGCAATAAAATGCTTATGGAGCTGCCATGCACAGCAAAAAGAAAAATTCTTTTTATGTTTAACGCCATATTACGGCTCGAACATTTCCCGCCAGTATGAAAAGTTGCCTTGGTAAAGATGATCCCTAAGCCGGGAAAAGATCCTTCAAAGGTGGAGTCTTACAGGCCTATAAGTCTGTTACCAACTATGTCCAAATTGTTTGAGAAATTGCTTAAAAACAAGCTGACTCCGATCCTGAATGAAAACAACTGCATTCCAGATCACCAATTTGGATTTAGAAATCAACATAGTACCATCGAACAAACCCACAGATTGGTACAGGTTATAAGAAAAGCCTTTGAGGAAAAGAAATACTGCTCCGCGCTCTTCATAGATGTCTCTCAAGCGTTCGACTAAGTATGGCATGAAGGCCTGTTAAACAAATTAAAGCTCAACCTTCCATCTAATATTTTTAACCTACTAGAAAAGTACATAACCGGTCGACAGTTTAAAATCAAAGAGGGAAACCAAATAAGTTGTTACCAACCAATAGGGGCTGGTGTACCTCAAGGGAGTATCCTTGGTCCAATCTTGTACTTGCTTTACACGGCAGATATGCCAACAAACAGTTTTACGCACACGTCTACATTTGCTGACGATACCGCTTTTCTCAGTATTCATAAAGACCCTAAAGAGGCCACAAAACAACTTCAACATCACGTATCCCAAGTTGAAAAATGGGCAAAGTTATGGGGTATTAAAATAAATGAACAGAAATGCACCCACGTTACTTTTACGTTACGCAAGGAAACGTGCCCCCCAATTCTTATTAACAACCATACGGTGCCTCAACGAATTGAGACGAAATATCTTGGTATTCACCTGGATCGCCGCCTCACACGGAAGCCTCATGTAGATTCGAAGCTGACTCAAATGAAACTTAAAGCTGCTCAAATCCACTGGCTAATGGGTAGAAACTCTGTGCTACGACTGGATTGTAAACTTCTACTCTACAACTCGATTTTAAAACCAATTTGGTGCTACGGTATACAATTATGGGGCACTGCTTCCGCCTCTAACATAGAAAAAATACAACGCCGTCAAAATAAAATCCTAAGAATGATAACTGGTGCTCCTTGGTATGTTAAAAACAGCAACATCCACAAAGATCTGAAAGTTCCACTAGTTAAATGCGAAATCCTGAACTATGTGGACAAGTATTTAAATAAGCTGGAAGCTCACCCAAATCCGCTCGCCCGAAACATCCTGCAACATAGTGGGCACACCCGCCTGAAAAGGAGGGATACTATTGCGCTTATATGAAGCTTGATAATTAATATGAGAACTTAAATTTTAGTCTGGCACTGGCTGGACTTTTATTAACTACCTAGTTTTAAGATTTGAACACTTATTGTTAGTTCGCCACAGGCGAAGATTCAATAATAAATATATGAAAAAAAAAAAAAAAAAAAAAAAACATTCGGGTCTATGCAATATCGGGGGGCCTTAGAAAGTTTATTTCAACCATAACACGGACAGATGGTCAGACGGACAGATGGACATCGCTAAATCGGCTTCCCTATCTATAAGAATCCAGAATATATTTACTTTATGGGGTCCCAAATGGATAATAAAGAAATTACAAACGGAATGACAAACTTATATATACCCTTATCACTTATGTGAAGGGTATAAAAATACAAATACATACAGTAAAATATAAATTCAAATTAATACTGTTTGATAAAAAAAACAGCAAAATAGTAAAGTTTAGGCGTTTGTATGTATTTTGCGCTATAAAATGACACTAAAACTCCAAATTACCTTGGTTTTTTATGGTTTTAAAAAAAAACAAATGTAAAAATGTAATTTTATGGACTAAGAGATTAAATTTTTTTGTTGTAATAGCTAACTATATTAAAAACCAACTGTACATTATTACATTATTTTCCTATACATAGTTTTTGTTTGTTTGAAAAATGCTTACACAGTGCAACACGAAAAAAAAACAACCATATTCGGACATCACTACGTGAAAGAAGACCAAAAAAGAAAAGACCCGTGTCTCCCAGTTTTGCCCAAAGTCATGCACTTTTTTTGTTATGGGCCCCCAAAGATTTGGGGCCTTTTTGCCATTTTTACAAAAAGTGATAATTTTCTCAGGCTCATATCTTGCAAACCGTTCGGAATTTTAATTTACTCTTTGAAGCAAAGTTGTAGCCCTTTTAAAAGGAACAAAACTAATGAACATAAAAAAATTAAAAAAAAAAAATAATTTTAAATCAAAATCGCAAAAAACTTTAAAAAATTCAAATTTTTTTTACCTTTTTTCCCCTGTTCAGGTCCTTAGGTAGCAAACCGTTCAAAATTCAAGGAAACAGTCAACTACAAAAATTTACCTAACATCCCAATAAACAACTTTTAAGAACATATAAACTTCCTAGGAATGATTCTTAACACCGTTTAGGTCGCGCTTAGGTAGCCGCAAAAGTTAAAAATTTTACGAAAATTTTTGAACTTCATTTGCTTTTTATTTTTTTCAACTTTGAGATACTGTGCTGTCTATTACAAAAAAATAATAAAAAAAAATATTCGTTGATGTCCCTGTACTTGCAAATCGCGCTATCTTAAGTTGAGGATCCAGATCGTAGTCCGAATCTGACGCTGATTCAGAACTTATGGTGTCCACAGGCACGTTGCTTTCAGACTGCTTTCCATCATTAGCTTTTTCTTTTTCACATACCTAATTAACATCATAAAGGGTTATCTTGTGACTCCACCAACATACCTAAAATGAATTAGATAAAAATCAAAAATAATACAAGACCATGCAACAATAAAATTGATATTACCTCTGCAAGCAATGCGTCGAATTTTTTGCCTTTGTACTGTTTTTCCATGGGCATTGTGGTTTGGTGGAACCGTTCTCCTCGCTCATCGGATTCGGTAGGGAGTCCTTTAATAAAGTCGTCAGAATGAAAATGAAGAAAATGCAGCTTTAACGTCATCGATATGCCGATTTTCTCAAAATAATACAGCATTTCTTTCACCCATTCTCTTGCTTGCGGTTCCGCATTGTATTGTCAATTAAAGGTGCATTCTTAAGTCTATGTTGTTTCATTTGTTTCTGCACACTTCCTCCTTGGGCCCATGAATTACATTGGAATTGATATATAGGTGAGCGCAAATCCCAATTACAAAGAAAACAAAAGGATTTTGGAAAGCCGCCCTCATCGATGATTCCTTGCAAAATATTGATGACCTTCAAATCACAGCAAATCTTCCATTTATTTTCGTAGAATTTGATTTTTTATTAGTTTTGGTCCATCTCTTTCCTGTTGGGGCTCAAATTCGCTATCAAATCGATCTTGATTAGTAACACCACTTGCTGTAGTCATTTCTGTAAATTCTGTCCTACGATCTGGAGTTTGCGGCCTTGGGAATACAAAATTTTCGGGTGCAAGTACTGAAAATGTGGCTGTTACAGTTGCTTTATAAATTTTGTTCTTCTCATCATGTCTATTTAATCAAGATGTGTAATTAACGCATGCATAAGAACTGGTTCCACCATGATCACCTGGGCGATTAATACAGTTTACCGGCTTACAATATTTCATACTATGTTTGCCTCCATTCAATAATGCTATGAGATTATTATAACATTGGCGACACACTGCGTTAGGTGTGTAATTTTCACCGGTCAAATCTATTTCGTCCAAAAATAACTTATATGCTCTTTTAAATTCACCTGTTAAAAGATTCTTTTCCTTTTGAAATCTTGTAGAATTATTTTTTCTGATTTGATGACCGCAAATGAAGCAAAAGAAATAAATATTTTTACACTGCATATTGAAATTGTCAGTTGCCAATGTTGTGTGCGAATTATGCTGTAGAACTTTCTCTACAACTTTCACCGCTGAGATCTTGTTGACGTCGCGCTGTGTAATGCCTCGATGTGGGAGTCGCGTCGCTTTTATATTGTGATCTGCGTTCCTTGATACGTGTGCGGTCGGTGCGTGATCGCGTGAGCTGTTTACTGAAATCTTAGGTAAATTTTTGTATTTGATTTCTTGATAAGTTTGGGTGCAATAATTTCTTCTTTTTAAATTTATCCAATTGCTATTTCATTTTGGATTGTCCTCGCTTATTAAAAAAATTGGTAGTAGGTACATACATATGTAGGTAATTTATTGTTGGTATAAACAATAGTTATTAAAAAGTAATAACAAAGAAAAAAAGTATGTACATCATTTAATTAAAGGCCGTTAACGATCATTATTGCGATTTGTGTATGATGTATTTAGTTGCTTAGGGTTTCCTGCAATTTTAAAGTTTGCCTACCTGTTTAGGTTGCAAGACTTTTCGCGGCTATCTCACATGCATATACACATATTTATATGCACAAGAGTTCTCTATTACACTAAAGACAGATACAATATATGTAATTAAGGCAATTTGATTAAACGTAAGGAAGAGATAACTTCATATCTACATGTATGTACATACACACATTTTGGGGGAAATTTTTAACTTTTGCGGCTACCTAAGCGCTACCTAAACGGTGTTAAGAATCATTCCTAGGAAGTTTATATGTTCTTAAAAGTTGTTTATTGGGATGTTAGGTAAATTTTTGTAGTTGACTGTTTCCTTGAATTTTGAACGGTTTGCTACCTATGGACCTGAACAGGGGAAAAAAGGTAAAAAAATTTGAATTTTTTAAAGTTTTTGCGATTTTGATTTAAAATTATTTTTTTTTTAATTTTTTATGTTCATTAGTTTTGTTCCTTTTAAAAAGGCCTTCAAAGAGTATATTAAAATTCCGAACGGTTTGCAAGATATGAGCCTGAGAAAATTATCACTTTTTGCAAAAATGGCAAAAAGGCCCCAAATCTTTGGGGGCCCATAACAAAAAAAGTGCATGACTTTGGGCAAAACTGGGAGACACGGGTCTTTTCTTTTTTGGTCTTCTTTCACGTAGTGATGTCCGAATATGGTTATTTTTCCATGACTTAAAAAATTACACACAGTGTTATTATTCACCTAAGCTCTAAAAATTTTTTACTTTGATGGAAAATTATATAAAAAAAAGAAAAATATGGTGTATGGATTTTTTTCCTGTTTTCAAAAATTCAAACTGTTTTCTAATAATTACAAGAAAAAAAATTAACCACAACTTAATTTTGATTTTTTCTCAAATTTCTACAGTTTTCTGGAGTTTAAAAGAAAAAAAAAACTTACAATATAATAACATATAAAACCAAATTGATACCAATAGATTAGATTAATTAACGAGATAAATTAAAAATATAAGTATAAAAATGTGTTTGCCTCTTTTTGGCGCTACAAGACGCCGCAAAATTAACAGATTGGCGTTGGTGTTTCATTGTTCGTGGGTAAACAATAATTTTTGTTTGATGCTGATGTAAGCTTTAAAATTTTAAATTGCTATTCTAAAATAAAGATATTATTAAATATATTTACATTAAATTCTTAGCAACCAAGCACGAGTAAAATTGTTTATGAAAATTTGCTGCTTTCAACTCCAGAATGTGATACAACAGTGGCTTAACATGCAACAGAAACTTCATCAGTTCAAAATAAATTAAAAACAGTAAAAATAATAATGTGTTTTAAAATCATCTATTTGAATAAGTTAGTAAAATTGAGCTCTTCTGTTTATTTAAAAAGAAATTAACTAACGAAACTTAGTCACTGTAACCTCTATAACTTTTTTGTGAATATGTACTTAACCCATATCTCCACCTGCATAAGGGTGCTAACATACAAAATTTTAAAAAAATAGGGTAAAATCCCTACAACTTATCCGGAGTCACCCTTAGAGAAAAAAATCTACCACATACCCCTATTAGTTTTTCCTCATGATGTAAAACGCCCATAACTTCCCCAGAGTTGGCCTTAGAGAAATAAAATGTACGACCGATTCGCAATAGGTTGCCCTCCCAAATGTATTCCCAAAACATACCACTATATCTCCATCACCTAAGGGGGTTGCCATACAAAATTTACAAAAGTTATGTAAAAGCTTAAATGACTTCGCCATAGTCGGCCTTAAAAATATAAAGTGTACGGTCAACCCCCTATCTCCATCGTCTAAGGGGGTTCCCATACAAAGTTTAATAAAATTGTAATGAAAAGTCCTTCCAGGGTGCCTAAAAATAGGTCAAACATATAACTAACCCCAATAAATAAATAAAAAATATACTTATCCCCTAAGGGGGTTCCCATACAAAATTTGGAAAAATTACGGTAAAACCCCCTTCAACTTTCCTATTCACCCTAAGAGGGTTAAAATATGACACCGACCCACAGTGCTGTGTCCCATAGACAAAAGTACGTAAAAAAAAGGTTTTGTATTGTATATAAAAATATATAGGTCGACAGATAACAATAATTTTTAAATAAATTTTAAGGAATTTTTTAGACTTAACTCTTTTTGGTGGCGCTAGAAGGCGCCAAAGTCAAAGAATTTGAAGTAAAAATGGCTTAACAAATACCTGAGTATTACATGCTTCAGGAAAACAGTTGTAAAAAAATAATTTTTTGGAGTATGAGTCTGAAATTTGTTTCTGTAAAAACTAACAACTAACTGATAAAAATTTTTTAGTGATTTCTTTTTTTATAAGTATTTCTTATTAGTTAGAAAAATGCTTATTATTCACTTAAGCTCTAAAAATGTTTTAACTTTGATGCAAAATTAAAAAGAAAAGAAAAATATTGTCTATGGGGTTTTTTCTGTTTTCAAAAAGCCATACTGTTTTCTTATAACATCAAGAAAAAAAATTTAAAAATTTAACCACAACTTTAAAAAAAAATTATTTTTAAAAATAGCTATTTTGATGATTTTTTCTCAAATTTTGACAGTTTTCTAAGGTTTAAAAGAAAAACAAGTAAGAGCGCTATATTCGGCTGTGACGAATCTTAAATACCCTTCACATTGACCTTTCGCAATCCCAAACTTTTTTTTTTTTTAACCATTTTTTACTTATGAAATATTTCTAATTTTTAAAAAGGGGTCGGTGTCATTTTTTAACGCTCCACGGGTGACGGGGAAGTTGTAGGGGTTTTTATCCTAATTTTTACAAATTTTGTATGGCCACCCACTTAGAGGGTGGAGATACGGGGTAAGTATATTCTAGGAATATGTTTTGGAGGGGAAACTAATGGAGGTCGGTCGTACACTTTATTGCTCTAAGGCCAAATTTGAAGAAGTTGTGGGCATTTTTACATCATTTTTGTAAATTTTGTATGGCAACCCCATTAAGGCTTGGAGATAGGGGGTAAGTATATTTCAGGAACATGTTTGGGAGGGAAAACTAATGGGGGTCGGTCGTACACTTTATTGCTCTAAGGAACACTATGAAGAAGTTGTGGGCATTTGCATATGATTTTTGTAAATATTGTATGGCAACCCCCTTAGGGCGTGGAGATAGGGGGTAAGTATATTCTAGGAATATATTTGTGAGGGAAAACTAATGGGGGTCGGTCGTACACTTTATTGCTCTAAGGACAACTTTAAAGAAGATGTGGGCATTTTTACATCATTTTGTATGGCAACCCCCTTAGGGCGTGGAGATAGAGGGTAAGTTTATTCTAGGAATATGTTAAGGAGGGAAAACTAATGGGGGTCGGTCGTACACTTATTGCTCTAAGGCCAACTCTAAAGAAGTTGTGGGCATTTTCATATCATTTTTGTAAATTTTGTATGGCAACCCCATTAGGGCGTGGAGATCGGGGGTAAGTATATTCTAGGAACATGTTAAGGAGGGAAAACTAATGGGGGTCGGTCGTTCACTTTATTGCTCTAAGGCCAAATTTGAAGAAGTTGTGGGCATTTTTTTTCCTCTACGGGCGACTCCGGGGAAGTTGCAGCGGTTTTTCTTTTTTTTTTAAATTTTGTATGGCAACCATGTCAGGGGCTGGAGATAGAGAGTAAGTATGTTCCACAAAAATGTTTGGATGGATAAACCCTGTAGGAGAACCCTGGAAGCCGTAGGAGCGATTTTAAAAATGTTTAAATTAAGCTTTGTATGGCAACGCTGTTATATGTATGAACACTAATACTAATAAAATTTTTGTTTTGGGTGTGTTTCAATAATATCACCATGACTGATTCTGTTTTTTTCTTTTTTTGTTGTTTTAATACCCTTCGCATAAGTGGTAAGGGTATATATAAGTTTGTCATTCCGTTTGTAATTCCTTTATTATCCATTTGGGACCCCATAAAGTATATATATTCTGGATCCTTATAGATAGGGAAGCCGATTTAGCGATGTCCGTCTGACCATCTGTCCGTGTCATGGTTGAAATCAACTTTCTGAAGCCCCCCGATATCGCATAGACCCGAATGTGGTATCAAACTGTCACAGATAGTCGCGAGAAAATCGGTATTGAAATTCAGCAAAATCGCCCGATTAATGACCGAGATATAAGCAAAAAACCAAGACTACCTCGTTTGTTTGAGTCTACAACAACAACAAAGAACATACTTTTACATGTAATAATAAAAAAACAACAAAAAAAGAAAAAAACAGAATCAGTCATGTTGATATTATTGAAACACACCCAAAACAAAAATTTTATTAGTATAAGTGTTCATACATATAACAGCGTTGCCATACAAAGCTTAATTTAAACATTTTTAAAATCGCTCCTACGGCTTCCAGGGTTCTCCTACAAAGGTAAAATGTAAGACCGACCCAAATTATTTTTTCCATCCAAACATTTTTGTGGGACATACTTACTCTCTATCTCCAGCCTCTGACATGGTTGCCATTAAAAATTTTAAAAAATAAGGTAAAAACCGCTACAACTTCCCCGGAGTCGCCTGTAGAGGAAAAAAATGTATCACATACCCCCATTAGTTTTTCCTCCCAAGCGTATTCCTAGAACATACTTACCTTCTATCTCTACGCCCTAAGGGGGTTGCCATTCAAAATTTACAAAAATGATGAAAAATGCCCACAACTTCTTCAAAGTTGGCCTTAGAGCAATAAAGTGTACGACCGACCCCTATTAGTTTTTCCTCCTAAACATATTCCTAAAATATACTTACCCCCTATCACCACGTCCTAAGGGGGTTGCCATACAAAATTTACAAAAATGATATGAAAATGCCCACAACTTCTTCAGAGTTGGCCTTAGAGCAATAAAGTGTACGCCCGACCCCCATTAATTTCTTCTCCCAAACATATTCCTAGAATATACTTACCCCCTATCTCCACGCCCTGAGGGGGTTGCCATACAAAATTTAGAAAAATGATATGAAAATGCCCACAATTTCTTGACGTTTTTCCGGTCGTAAATTCCTAGTCATGATTTCAATCAGTTCTATCTCTGAAATAGGGTACGGTAATCTATCCATAATAGATAAAATAGTTTCAAAAAATGCATTGGTGGTCTCTCCTACCTTTTGTTTCCTGTTCCTTATTTCTTCCTTTATATCGAAAGAAGATTTAAAATCCCGATACTGGCGTTTGATTGCCCCACAGAACTCATCCCAATTAAAACTCTCCACTTGCTTACGATATCGCCAATACCAGTCTTTGGCTTTACCGCTTAACAGCACACTAAGGTTCCTAACTATTAGCGTAAAATCGCCGTTAAAATGATCATATGTAAGCGAACGAATGCGATATAAAAATTCATCTATATTAAACCCAGAGGCAGAGCCATCGAATTTCACATTCCAGCTTGATGTGATCGCAGTAATTTTATCTGAACAATAAAGTGTACGACCAAACATATTCCTAGAACATACTTACCCCCTATCTACACGCCCTAAGGGGGTTGCCATACAAAATTTACAAAAATGATATGAAAATGCCCACAAATTCTTCAGAGTCGTTCTTAGAGCAATACAGCTTACGACCGACCCCCATTAGTTTCTTTTCCCAAACATATTCCAAGAATATACTTACCCCCTATCTCCACGCCCTGAGGGAGTTGCCATACAAAATTTACAAAAATGATATGCAAATGCCCACAACTTCTTCAGAATTTGCCTTAGAGCAATAAAGTGTACGACCGACCCCCATTAGTTTTCCCTCCCAAACATATTTCTAGAATATACTTACCCCCTATCTCCGCGTCCTAAGGGGGTTACCATACAAAATTTACAAAAATGATATGCAAATGCCCACAACTTCTTTAGAATTTGCCTTAGAGCAATAAAGTGTACGACCGACCCCTATTAGTTTCTTCTCCCAAACATATTCCTAGAACATACTTACCCCCTATCTCCACACCCTAATGGGGTTGCCATACAAAATTTACAAAAATGATTAGTTTTCCCTTCCAAACATATTTCTAGAATATACTTACCCTCTATCTCCACGCCCTAAGGGGGTTGCCGTACAAAATTTACAAAAATGATATGAAAATGCCCACAACTTCTTCAGAGTCGTGCTTAAAGCAATAAAGTGTACGACCAACCCCCATTAGCCCTTCCAAACATATTCCTAGAATATACTTACCTAATATCTCCACGCCCTAAGGGGGTTGCCATACGAAATTTACAAAAAGGATATGAAAATGCCCACAACTCCTTCAGAGTTGGCCTTAGAGCAATAAAGTGTACGACCGACCCCTATTAGTTTCTTCTCCCAAACATATTCCTAGAACATACTTACCCCCTATCTCCACGCCCTAATGGGGTTGCCATACAAAATTAACAAAAATGATATGAAAATGCCCAGAACTCCTTCAGAGTTGGCCTTAGAGCAATAAATTGTACGACCGACCCCCATTAGTTTGCCCTCCCAAACGTGTTCCTAGAATATACTTCCCCCTATCTCCACGCCCTAATGGGGTTGCCATACAAAATTTGTAAAAATTAGGATAAAAACCTCTACAACTTCCCCGTCACCGTGGAGCGTTAAAAAATGATACCGACCCCTATTTAAAAATTAGAAATATTTCATAAGTAAAAAAATGGTTAAAAACAAAAAAAAGTTTAGGATTGCGAAAGGTCAATGTGAAGGGTATATAAGATTCGGCACAGCCGAATATAGCGCTTTTACTTGTTTATTATTACATGCAAAAGTATGTTCTTTGTTGTTGTTGTAGACTCAAAAAAAGAGGCTTGGTTTTTTGCTTATATCTCGGTCATTTATCGGGCGATTTTGCTGAATTTCAATACCGATTTTCTCGCGACTATCTGTGACAATTTGATACCACATTCGGGTCTATGCGATATCGGGGGGCTTCAGAAAGTTGATTTCAAGCATAACACGGACAGATGGTCCGACGGACAGATGGACATCGCTAAATCGGCTTCCCTATCTATAAAAATCCAGAATATATATACTTGATGGCGTCCCAAATGGATAATAAAGAAATTAGAAACGGAATGAGAAACTTATATATACCCTTATCACTTATGTGAAGGGTATAAAAATACAAATACATACAGTAAAATATAAATTCAAATTAATACTGTTTGATAAAAAAAAACAGCAAAATAGTAAAGTTTAGGCGTTTGTATGTATTTTGCGCTATAAAATGACACTAAAACTCCAAATTACCTTGGTTTTTTATGGTTTTAAAAAAACAATTGTAAAAATGTAATTTTATAGACTAAGAGATTCAAATTTTTTGTTGTAATAGCTAACTATATTAAAAACCAACTGTAAAAAAAATTTTTAGTACATTATTTTCCTATACATAGTTTTTGTTTGTTTGAAAAATGCTTACACAGTGCAACACGAAAAAAATAACCATATTCGGACATCACTACGTGAAAGAAGACCAAAAAAGAAAAGACCCGTGTCTCCCAGTTTTGCCCAAAGTCATGCACTTTTTTTGTTATGGGCCCCCAAAGATTTGGGGCCTTTTTGCCATTTTTGCAAAAAGTGATAATTTTCTCAGGCTCATATCTTGCAAACCGTTCGGAATTTTAATTTACTCTTTGAAGCAAAGTTGTAGCCCTTTTTAAAAGGAACAAAACTAATGAACATAAAAAATTAAAAAAAAAAAATAATTTTAAATCAAAATCGCAAAAAACTTTAAAAAATTCAAATTTTTTTTACCTTTTTTCCCCTGTTCAGGTCCATAGGTAACAAACCGTTCAAAATTCAAGGAAACAGTCACCTACAAAAATTTACCTAACATCCCAATAAACAACTTTTAAGAACATATAAACTTCCTAGGAATGATTCTTAGCACCGCTTAGGTAGCGCTTAGGTAGCCGCAAAAGTTAAAAATTTTACGAAAATTTTTGAACTTCATTTGTTTTTTATTTTTTTCAACATTGAGATACTGTGCTGTCTATTACAAAAAAATAATAAAAAAAATATTCGTTGATGTCCCTGTACTTGCAAATCGCGCTATCTTAAGTTGAGGATCCAAATCGTCGTCCGAATCTGACGCTGATTCAGAACTTATGGTGTCCACAGGCACGTTGCTTCCAGACTGCTTTCCATCATTGGCTTTTTCTTTTTCACATACCTAATTAACATCATAAAGGGTTATCTTGTGACTCCACCAACATACCTAAAATGAATTAGATAAGAAATCAAAAATAATACAAGACCATGCAACAATAAAATTGATATTACCTCTGCAAGCAATGCGTCGAATTTTTTGCCTTTGTACTGTTTTTCCATGGGCATTGTGGTTTGGTGGAACCGTTCTCCTCGCTCATCGGATTCGGTAGGGAGTCCTTTAATAAAGTCGTCAGAATGAAAATGAAGAAAATGCAGCTTTAACGTCATCGATATGCCGATTTTCTCAAAATAATACAGCATTTCTTTCACCCATTCTCTTGCTTGCGGTTCCGCATTGTATTGTCAATTAAAGGTGCATTCTTAAGTCTATGTTGTTTCATTTGTTTCTGCACACTTCCTCCTTGGGCCCATGAATTACATTGGAATTGATTTACAGGTGAGCGCAAATCCCAATTACAAAGAAAACAAAAGGATTTTGGAAAGCCGCCCTCATCGATGATTCCTTGCAAAATATTGATGACCTTCAAATCACAGCAAATCTTCCATTTATTTTCGTAGAATTTGATTTTTTATTAGTTATTAGTTTTGGTCCATCTCTTTCCTGTTGGGGCTCAAATTCGCTATCAAATCGATCTTGATTAGTAACACCTCTTGCTGTAGTCATTTCTGTAAATTCTGTCCTACGATCTGGAGTTTGCGGCCTTGGGAATACAAAATTTTCGGGTGCCAGTACTGAAAATGTGGCTGTTACAGTTGCTTTATAAATTTTGTTCTTCTCATCATGTCTATTTAATCAAGATGTGTAATTAACGCATGCATAAGAACTGGTTCCACCATGATCACCTGGGCGATTAATACAGTTTACCGGCTTACAATATTTCATACTATGTTTGCCTCCATTCAATAATGCTATGAGATTATTATAACATTGGCGACACACTGCGTTAGGTGTGTAATTTTCACCGGTCAAATCTATTTCGTCCAAAAATAACTTATATGCTCTTTTAAATTCACCTGTTAAAAGATTCTTTTCCTTTTGAAATCTTGTAGAATTATTTTTTCTGATTTGATGACCGCAAATGAAGCAAAAGAAATAAATATTTTTACACTGCATATTGAAATTGTCAGTTGCCAATGTTGTGTGCGAATTATGCTGTAGAACTTTCTCTATAACTTTCACCGCTGAGATCTTGTTGACGTCGCGCTGTGTAATGCCTCGATGTGGGAGTCGCGTCGCTTTTATATTGTGATCTGCGTTCCTTGATGCGTGTGCGGTCGGTGCGTGATCGCGTGAGCTGTTTACTGAAATCTTAGGTAAATTTTTGTATTTGATTTCTTGATAAGTTTGGGTGCAATAATTTCTTCTTTTTAAATTTATCCAATTGCTATTTCATTTTGGATTGTCCTCGCTTATTAAAAAAATTGGTAGTAGGTACATACATATGTAGGTAATTTATTGTTGGTATAAACAATAGTTATTAAAAAGTAATAACAAAGAAAAAAAGTATGTACATAATTTAATTAAAGGCCGTTAACGATCATTATTGCGATTTGTGTATGATGTATTTTGTTGCTTAGGGTTTCCTGCAATTTTAAAGTTTGTCTACCTGTTTAGGTTGCAAGACTTTTCGCGGCTATCTCACATGCATATACACATATTTATATGCACAAGAGTTCTCTATTACACTAAAGACAGATACAATATATGTAATTAAGGCAATTTTATTAAACGTAAGGAAGAGATAACTTCATAACTACATGTATGTACATACACACATTTTGGGGGAAATTTTTAACTTTTGCGGCTACCTAAGCGCTACCTAAACGGTGTTAAGAATCATTCCTAGGAAGTTTATATGTTCTTAAAAGTTGTTTATTAGGATGTTAGGTAAATTTTTTTAGTTGACTGTTTCCTTGAATTTTGAACGGTTTGCTACCTATGGACCTGAACAGGGGAAAAAAGGTAAAAAAATTTGAATTTTTTAAGTTTTTTGCGATTTTGATTTAAAATTATTTTTTTTTTAATTTTTTATGTTCATTAGTTTTGTTCCTTTTAAAAAGGGCTTCAAAGAGTAAATTAAAATTCCGAACGGTTTGCAAGATATATGCCTGAGAAAATTATCACTTTTTGCAAAAATGGCAAAAAGGCCCCAAATCTTTGGGGGCCCATAACAAAAAAAGTGCATGACTTTGGGCAAAACTGGGAGACACGGGTCTTTTCTTTTTTGGTCTTCTTTCACGTAGTAATGTCCGAATATGGTTATTTTTCCATGACTTAAAAAATTACACACAGTGTTATTATTCACCTAAGCTCTAAAAATTTTTTACTTTGATGGAAAATTATAAAAAAAAGAAAAATATGGTCTATGGATTTTTTTCCTGTTTTCAAAAATTCAAACTGTTTTCTAATAATTACAAGAAAAAAAATTAACCACAACTTAATTTTGATTTTTTCTCAAATTTCTACAGTTTTCTGGAGTTTAAAAGAAAAAAAAAACTTACAATATAATAACATATAAAACCAAATTGATACCAATAGATTAGATTAATTAACGAGATAAATTAAAAATATAAGTATAAAAATGTGTTTGCCTCTTTTTGGCGCTACAAGACGCCGCTAAATTAACAGATTGGCGTTGGTGTTTCATTGTTCGTGGGTAAACAATAATTTTTGTTTGATGCTGATGTAAGCTTTAAAATTTTAAATTGCTATTCTAAAATAAAGATATTATTAAATATATTTACATTAAATTCTTAGCAACCAAGCACGAGTAAAATTGTTTATGAAAATTTGCTGCTTTCAACTCCAGAATGTGATACAACAGTGGCTTAACATGCAACAGAAACTTCATCAGTTCAAAATAAATTAAAAACAGTAAAAATAATAATGTGTTTTAAAATCATCTATTTGAATAAGTTAGTAAAATTGAGCTCTTCTGTTTATTTAAAAAGAAATTAACTAACGAAACTTAGTCCCTGTAACCTCTATAACTTTTTTGTGAATATGTACTTAACCCATATCTCCACCTGCATAAGGGTGCTAACATACAAAATTTTAAAAAAATAGGGTAAAATCCCTACAACTTATCCGGAGTCACCCTTAGAGAAAAAAATCTACCACATACCCCTATTAGTTTTTCCTCATGATGTAAAACGCCCATAACTTCCCCAGAGTTGGCCTTAGAGAAATAAAATGTACGACCGATCCGCAATAGGTTGCCCTCCCAAATGTATTCCCAAAACATACCCCTATATCTCCATCACCTAAGGGGGTTGCCATACAAAATTTACAAAAGTTATGTAAAAGCTTAAATGACTTCGCCATAGTCGGCCTTAAAAATATAAAGTTTACGGTCGACCCCCTATCTCCATCGTCTAAGGGGGTTCCCATACAAAGTTTAATAAAATTGTAATGAAAAATCCTTCCAGGGTGCCTAGAAATAGGTCAAACATAGAACTAACCCCAACGAATAAATAAATAAAAAATATACTTATCCCCTAAGGGGGTTCCCATACAAAATTTGAAAAAATTACGGTAAAACCCCCTACAACTTTCCTATTCACCCTAAGAGGGTTAAAATATGACACCGACCCACAGTGCTGTGTCCCATAGACAAAAGTACGTAAAAAAAGGTTTTATATTGTAGATAAAATATATAGGTCGACAGATAACAATAATTTTTAAATAAATTTTAAGGAATTTTTTAGATTTATCTCTTTTTGGTGGCGCTAGAAGGCGCCAAAGTCAAAGAATTTGAAGTAAAAATGGCTTAACAAATACCTGAGTATTACATGCTTCAGAAAAACAGTTGTAAAAAAATCATTTTTTGGAGTATGAGTCTGAAATTTGTTTCTGTAAAAACTAACTATATTTGCAACTAACTGATAAAAATTTTTTAGTGATTTCTTTTTTTATAAGTATTTCTTATTAGTTAGAAAAATGCTTATTATTCACTTAAGCTCTAAAAATGTTTTAACTTTGATGCAAAATTAAAAAGAAAAGAAAACTATTGTCTATGGGTTTTTTTCTGTTTTCAAAAAGCCATACTGTTTTCTTATAACATCAAGAAAAAAAATTTAATATACACTACTACCGTTTAAAGAGTACTGATGATGAAATTGCGTAGCTGCTTTCGAAAATGCATTCTACTCGGCTAGTAGCGGTAGAAGAATCAGCTTTTTTCAAATTGAAAGTTTCTTTCAACATTAACGGAAAATAATAATTTCTTCTAATAAAAAAGAAATTATATGAACTAAAGCCAAACTCAAAATCAAAAATTTGTATTAAAAACAATTAGTTCAACAATAAATAAAAATTAACATTTAACCACAACTTTAAAAAAAATTATTTTTAAAAATGGCTATTTTGATGATTTTTTCTCAAATTTTGACAGTTTTCTAAGGTTTAAAAGAAAAACAAGTAAGAGCGCTATATTCGGCTGTGACGAATCTTATATACCCTTCAAATTGACCTTTCGCAATCCCAAACTTTTTTTTATTTTTAACCATTTTTTAGTTATGAAATATTTCTAATTTTTAAATAGGGGTCGGTGTCATTTTTTAACGCTCCACGGGTGACGGGGAAGTTGTAGGGGTTTTTATCCTAATTTTTACAAATTTTGCATGGCCACCCACTTAGAGGGTGGAGATACGGGGTAAGTATATTCTAGGAATATGTTTTGGAGGGGAAACTAATGGAGGTCGGTCGCACACTTTATTGCTCTAAGGCGAATTCTGAAGAAGTTGTGGGCATTTTCATATCATTTTTGTAAATTTTGTATGGCAACCCCATTAAGGCGTGGAGATAGGGGGTAAGTATATTCCAGGAACATGTTTGGGAGGGCAAACTAATGGGGGTCGGTTGTACACTTTATTGCTCTAAGGCCAACTCTGTGGAAGTTGTAGGCATTTCCATATCATTTCTTGTAAATTTAGTATGGCAACCCCCTTAGGACGTGAAGATAGGGGGTAAGTATATTCTAGGAATATGTTTGGGAAAAGAAATTAATGGGGGTCGGTGGTATACATTGTTGCTCTAAGGCCAACTCTAAAGAAGCTGTGGGGACTTTCATATCATTTCTTGTAAATTTTTTTATGGCAAACCCCTTAGGGCGTGGAGATAGGGGGTAAGTATATTCTAGAAATATGTTTGGGAGGGAAAACTAATGGGGGTCGGTCGTACACTTTATTGCTCTAAGGAACACTATGAAGAAGTTGTGGGCATTTTTGCATCATTTTTAAAAATTTTGTATGGCAACCTCCTCAGGGAGTGGAGATAGGGGGTAAGTATATTCTAGGAATATTTTTGGGAGGGAAAACTAATGAAGGTTGGTTTAAAACTTTATTGCTCTAAGGCTAACTCTGAAGAAGTTGTGGGCATTTGCATATGATTTTTGTAAATTTTGTATGGCAACCCCCTTAGGGCGTGGAGATAGGGGGTAAGTATATTCTAGGAATATATTTGTGAGGGAAAACTAATGGGAGTCGGTCGTACACTTTATTGCTCTAAGGCCAACTTTAAAGAAGATGTGGGCATTTGTACATCATTTTTGTAAATTTTGTATGGCAGCGCCCTTAGGGCGTGGCTCTATCTAGGAATATGTTAAGGAGGGAAAACTAATGGGGGTCGGTCGTACACTTATTGCTCTAAGGCCAACTCTAAAGAAGTTGTGGGCATTTTCATATCATTTTTGTAAATTTTGTATGGCAACCCCATTAGGGCGTGGAGATCGGGGGTAAGTATATTCTAGGAACATGTTAAGGAGGGAAAACTAAGGGGGGTCGGTCGTTCACTTTATTGCTCTAAGGCCAAATTTGAAGAAGTTGTGGGCATTTTTTTTCTCTACGGGCGACTCCGGGGAAGTTGCAGCGGTTTTTCTTTTTTTTTAAATTTTGTATGGCAACCATGTCAGGGGCTGGAGATAGAGAGTAAGTATGTTCCACAAAAATGTTTGGATGAATAAACCCTGTAGGAGAACCCTGGAAGCCGTAGGAGCGATTTTAAAAATGTTTAAATTAAGCTTTGTATGGCAACGCTGTAATATGTATGAACACTAATACTAATAAAATTTTTGCTTTGGGTGTGTTTCAATAATATCAGCATGACTGATTCTGTTTTTTTCTTTTTTTGTTGTTTTTTTGTTGTTTTTATACCCTTCGCATAAGTGGTAAGGGTATATACATATGTATAAGTTTGTCATTCCGTTTGTAATTCCTTTATTATCCATTTGGGACCCCATAAAGTATATATATTCTGGATCCTTATAGATAGGGAAGCCGATTTAGCGATGTCCGTCTGACCGTCTGTCCGTGTCATGGTTGAAATCAACTTTCTAAAGCCCCCCGATATCGCATAGACCCGAATGTGGTATCAAACTGTCACAGACAGTCGCAAGAAAATCGGTATTGAAATTCAGCAAAATCGCCCGATTAATGACCGAGATATAAGCAAAAAACCAAGACTACCTCGTTTGTTTGCGTCTACAACAACAACAAAGAACATACTTTTACATGTAATAATAAAAAAAACAACAAAAAAAGAAAAAAACAGAATCAGTCATGTTGATATTATTGAAACACACCCAAACAAAAATTTTATTAGTATAAGAGTTCATACATATAACAGCGTTGCCATACAAAGCCTAATTTAAACATTTTAAAAATCGCTCCTACGGCTTCCAGGGTTCTCTTACAAAGGTAAAATGTAAGACCGACCCAAATTATTTTTTCCATCCAAACATTTTTGTGGGACATACTTACTCTCTATCTCCAGCCCCTGACATGGTTGCCATACAAAATTTTAAAAAATAAGGTAAAAACCGCTACAACTTCCCCGGAGTCGCCCGTAGAGGAAAGGGTATAAAAACAACAAATAAAGAAAAAAACACACCCAAAACAAAAATTTTATTAGTATAAGTGTTCATACATATAACAGCGTTGCCATACAAAGCTTAATTTAAACATTTTTAAAATCGCTCCTACGGCTTCCAGGGTTCTCCTACAAAGGTAAAATGTAAGACCGACCCAAATTATTTTTTCCATCCAAACATTTTTGTGGGACATACTTACTCTCTATCTCCAGCCCCTGACATGGTTGCCATTAAAAATTTTAAAAAATAAGGTAAAAACCGCTACAACTTCCCCGGAGTCGCCTGTAGAGGAAAAAAATGTATCACATACCCCCATTAGTTTTTCCTCCCAAGCCTATTCCTAGACCATACTTACCTTCTATCTCTACGCCCTAAGGGGGTTGCCATTCAAAATTTACAAAAATGATGTAAAAATGCCCACAACTTCTTCAAAGTTGGCCTTAGAGCAATAAAGTGTACGACCGACCCCTATTAGTTTTTCCTCCTAAACATATTCCTAAAATATACTTACCCCCTATCACCACGTCCTAAGGGGGTTGCCATACAAAATTTACAAAAATGATATGAAAATGCCCACAACTTCTTCAGAGTTGGCCTTAGAGCAATAAAGTGTACGCCCGACCCCCATTAATTTCTTCTCCCAAACATATTCCTAGAATATACTTACCCCCTATCTCCACGCCCTGAGGGGGTTGCCATACAAAATTTAGAAAAATGATATGAAAATGCCCACAATTTCTTGACGTATTTCCGGTCGTAAATTCCTAGTCATGATTTCAATCAGTTCTATCTCTGAAATAGGGTACGGTAATCTATCCATAATAGATAAAATAGTTTCAAAAAATGCATCGGTGGTCTCTCCTACCTTTTGTTTTCTGTTCCTTATTTCTTCCTTTATATCAAAAGAAGATTTAAAATCCCTATACTGGCATTTGATTGCCCCACAGAACTCATCCCAATTAAAACTCTCCACTTGCTTACGATATCGCCAATACCAGGCTTTGGCTTTACCGCTTAACAGCACACTAAGGTTCCTAACTATTAGCGTAAAATCGCCGTTAAAATGATCATACGTAAGCGAATGAATGCGATATAAAAATTCATCTATATTAAGCCCAGAGGCAGAGCCATCGAATTTCACATTCCAGCTTGATGTGATCGCAGTAATTTTATCTGAGCAATAAAGTGTACGACCAAACATATTCCTAGAACATACTTATCCCCTATCTACACGCCCTAAGGGGGTTGCCATACAAAATTTACAAAAGTTATGTAAAAGCTTAAATGACTTCGCCATAGTCGGCCTTAAAAATATAAAGTTTACGGTCGACCCCCTATCTCCATCGTCTAAGGGGGTTCCCATACAAAGTTTAATAAAATTGTAATGAAAAATCCTTCCAGGGTGCCTAGAAATAGGTCAAACATAGAACTAACCCCAACGAATAAATAAATAAAAAATATACTTATCCCCTAAGGGGGTTCCCATACAAAATTTGAAAAAATTACGGTAAAACCCCCTACAACTTTCCTATTCACCCTAAGAGGGTTAAAATATGACACCGACCCACAGTGCTGTGTCCCATAGACAAAAGTACGTAAAAAAAGGTTTTATATTGTAGATAAAATATATAGGTCGACAGATAACAATAATTTTTAAATAAATTTTAAGGAATTTTTTAGATTTATCTCTTTTTGGTGGCGCTAGAAGGCGCCAAAGTCAAAGAATTTGAAGTAAAAATGGCTTAACAAATACCTGAGTATTACATGCTTCAGAAAAACAGTTGTAAAAAAATCATTTTTTGGAGTATGAGTCTGAAATTTGTTTCTGTAAAAACTAACTATATTTGCAACTAACTGATAAAAATTTTTTAGTGATTTCTTTTTTTATAAGTATTTCTTATTAGTTAGAAAAATGCTTATTATTCACTTAAGCTCTAAAAATGTTTTAACTTTGATGCAAAATTAAAAAGAAAAGAAAACTATTGTCTATGGGTTTTTTTCTGTTTTCAAAAAGCCATACTGTTTTCTTATAACATCAAGAAAAAAAATTTAATATACACTACTACCGTTTAAAGAGTACTGATGATGAAATTGCGTAGCTGCTTTCGAAAATGCATTCTACTCGGCTAGTAGCGGTAGAAGAATCAGCTTTTTTCAAATTGAAAGTTTCTTTCAACATTAACGGAAAATAATAATTTCTTCTAATAAAAAAGAAATTATATGAACTAAAGCCAAACTCAAAATCAAAAATTTGTATTAAAAACAATTAGTTCAACAATAAATAAAAATTAACATTTAACCACAACTTTAAAAAAAATTATTTTTAAAAATGGCTATTTTGATGATTTTTTCTCAAATTTTGACAGTTTTCTAAGGTTTAAAAGAAAAACAAGTAAGAGCGCTATATTCGGCTGTGACGAATCTTATATACCCTTCAAATTGACCTTTCGCAATCCCAAACTTTTTTTTATTTTTAACCATTTTTTAGTTATGAAATATTTCTAATTTTTAAATAGGGGTCGGTGTCATTTTTTAACGCTCCACGGGTGACGGGGAAGTTGTAGGGGTTTTTATCCTAATTTTTACAAATTTTGCATGGCCATCCACTTAGAGGGTGGAGATACGGGGTAAGTATATTCTAGGAATATGTTTTGGAGGGGAAACTAATGGAGGTCGGTCGCACACTTTATTGCTCTAAGGCGAATTCTGAAGAAGTTGTGGGCATTTTCATATCATTTTTGTAAATTTTGTATGGCAACCCCATTAAGGCGTGGAGATAGGGGGTAAGTATATTCCAGGAACATGTTTGGGAGGGCAAACTAATGGGGGTCGGTTGTACACTTTATTGCTCTAAGGCCAACTCTGTGGAAGTTGTAGGCATTTCCATATCATTTCTTGTAAATTTAGTATGGCAACCCCCTTAGGACGTGAAGATAGGGGGTAAGTATATTCTAGGAATATGTTTGGGAAAAGAAATTAATGGGGGTCGGTGGTATACATTGTTGCTCTAAGGCCAACTCTAAAGAAGCTGTGGGGACTTTCATATCATTTCTTGTAAATTTTTTTATGGCAAACCCCTTAGGGCGTGGAGATAGGGGGTAAGTATATTCTAGAAATATGTTTGGGAGGGAAAACTAATGGGGGTCGGTCGTACACTTTATTGCTCTAAGGAACACTATGAAGAAGTTGTGGGCATTTTTGCATCATTTTTAAAAATTTTGTATGGCAACCTCCTCAGGGAGTGGAGATAGGGGGTAAGTATATTCTAGGAATATTTTTGGGAGGGAAAACTAATGAAGGTTGGTTTAAAACTTTATTGCTCTAAGGCTAACTCTGAAGAAGTTGTGGGCATTTGCATATGATTTTTGTAAATTTTGTATGGCAACCCCCTTAGGGCGTGGAGATAGGGGGTAAGTATATTCTAGGAATATATTTGTGAGGGAAAACTAATGGGAGTCGGTCGTACACTTTATTGCTCTAAGGCCAACTTTAAAGAAGATGTGGGCATTTGTACATCATTTTTGTAAATTTTGTATGGCAGCGCCCTTAGGGCGTGGCTCTATCTAGGAATATGTTAAGGAGGGAAAACTAATGGGGGTCGGTCGTACACTTATTGCTCTAAGGCCAACTCTAAAGAAGTTGTGGGCATTTTCATATCATTTTTGTAAATTTTGTATGGCAACCCCATTAGGGCGTGGAGATCGGGGGTAAGTATATTCTAGGAACATGTTAAGGAGGGAAAACTAAGGGGGGTCGGTCGTTCACTTTATTGCTCTAAGGCCAAATTTGAAGAAGTTGTGGGCATTTTTTTTCTCTACGGGCGACTCCGGGGAAGTTGCAGCGGTTTTTCTTTTTTTTTAAATTTTGTATGGCAACCATGTCAGGGGCTGGAGATAGAGAGTAAGTATGTTCCACAAAAATGTTTGGATGAATAAACCCTGTAGGAGAACCCTGGAAGCCGTAGGAGCGATTTTAAAAATGTTTAAATTAAGCTTTGTATGGCAACGCTGTAATATGTATGAACACTAATACTAATAAAATTTTTGCTTTGGGTGTGTTTCAATAATATCAGCATGACTGATTCTGTTTTTTTCTTTTTTTGTTGTTTTTTTGTTGTTTTTATACCCTTCGCATAAGTGGTAAGGGTATATACATATGTATAAGTTTGTCATTCCGTTTGTAATTCCTTTATTATCCATTTGGGACCCCATAAAGTATATATATTCTGGATCCTTATAGATAGGGAAGCCGATTTAGCGATGTCCGTCTGACCGTCTGTCCGTGTCATGGTTGAAATCAACTTTCTGAAGCCCCCCGATATCGCATAGACCCGAATGTGGTATCAAACTGTCACAGACAGTCGCAAGAAAATCGGTATTGAAATTCAGCAAAATCGCCCGATTAATGACCGAGATATAAGCAAAAAACCAAGACTACCTCGTTTGTTTGCGTCTACAACAACAACAAAGAACATACTTTTACATGTAATAATAAAAAAAACAACAAAAAAAGAAAAAAACAGAATCAGTCATGTTGATATTATTGAAACACACCCAAACAAAAATTTTATTAGTATAAGAGTTCATACATATAACAGCGTTGCCATACAAAGCCTAATTTAAACATTTTAAAAATCGCTCCTACGGCTTCCAGGGTTCTCTTACAAAGGTAAAATGTAAGACCGACCCAAATTATTTTTTCCATCCAAACATTTTTGTGGGACATACTTACTCTCTATCTCCAGCCCCTGACATGGTTGCCATACAAAATTTTAAAAAATAAGGTAAAAACCGCTACAACTTCCCCGGAGTCGCCCGTAGAGGAAAGGGTATAAAAACAACAAATAAAGAAAAAAACACACCCAAAACAAAAATTTTATTAGTATAAGTGTTCATACTAGAGATGAGTGATATTTCCGTACCTGTGATTTTATACCTGTTACTTGCAAATCACTGGTAACGACAGTGACATAAACTGTGAAATAACTGCTACTGCTACTTTTAAGTTATTGTGTTATTTAAATAACATTTTGACATGTAACGACAGTGACATAAACCGTGAAGTAACTGTTTCTACTAAAGTGTTACTTTTAATTTATTATGTTACTAAAAGTAACATTTTGAAATATTGTGCAGTAATTTTACCTGCGATGTTACTCTTATTATGTTAAACTTTGCAAAATGTAAAGTAACATTTTTGTGCTTCATGTTTACATTTGGTCATAGCTAACAAATCATGTTGCTGCTTTTGTTCTTTAAAAGAAGTAAAGGGCTTATGTGTTTGTATGTGTGTTTGTCAAAGTGCTGTTAAAAACTTTACAACAGAGGTGCCGTCAGAGACCAGCGCCGAGCATTGTTTGTCCGCGACGGCGGATTAAATTCAGATATGAGCCGGCTAAAGAATTAATATTCAAAAACAGATTTAAACACACATTTATTTTAAACACATATCGTAACCTAAAATGAAAAAAGCACAGCTAACAAAAATAGAACTTTACATGATAAGCGAAAATCTTTGTAAAGGTACAACAAAAATATTTCGAAAAAAATGCGTATAAAGTTTTTAGTTTGCTCGCATTATGTATATAGAAACGAATAATAACATTTTTTTACACGTTATAAGTAGAAACATTTTTAATATGAAACTTATATACGACATTAAACATAGCATAACAAACAATTCTGAATCGTTAACGCCAAAAATTAATTTCTAGAACTACGACATTTGAGTAAATAAACGATATATATAAATCGTTATCTGAAATGAAATTTTAGTTAATATGTTCAGGGTTTTTGGACTTAACTTTCAATTATCAATAAATAAAACTATTTTTGAATGGTGAAGTAAAAAAGAATAAAAATATCAAAATCTTTCTCAAATAGCTCAAAAAAATTTTTGTGCATTAGGATCGCCAGTCCATGCGAAAGAATATTTTCAAAAGCTGGACAAGTCCTAAATGACCGACGAATGCGTTTAAACGAGAAAAAGCACAAATGTTATATTATACTTGGTTGTGTTATATACATATACAGCTTAATTTGTGTTATTTGTTTTTTTTTAGGTTTTTGTTTTTGTTACAATGGATTTCAACTACATATTTTTATTTTTATGTTTGGAATCTATTTAACAAGAATTTTAAGCTGCTTTTCTAAGTTAAAGCTTTACCTCAATGCTCCATTGGAGCTTAAAAACTTATCTCAAAAGGTATAAATTTAAATTTTTTATAAAAATTTTGTTTAAAGTAAATTAAAAATATTAATATAAATATGGAATATTGTTTGTAACTATGTACATACATACCTATTGAAAATTGATATTTCTTATTCATAAATATTTTGAATTCTTATTTATCATTTATATTATTTTTCCAATGCGTTGTTCATGAGTTCGTTAAAAATAACTAAAATCGCATAATCACTGCTTAAAATAACATTATGTATAATAATTTAACAGAGGTTAAAATAACTCTTTTGCAAGAAGTGAAAAATGCTAAACAGTGATCACTGTCACTGTTTAAATAACCGGTGATTTTAAAACCGCATTCACTATTAACGATATTCCCTAAAAATCACGGGATCGCTCACCTCTAGTTCATACATATAACAGCGTTGCCATACAAAGCTTAATTTAAACATTTTTAAAATCGCTCCTACGGCTTCCAGGGTTCTCCTACAAAGGTAAAATGTAAGACCGACCCAAATTATTTTTTCCATCCAAACATTTTTGTGGGACATACTTACTCTCTATCTCCAGCCCCTGACATGGTTGCCATTAAAAATTTTAAAAAATAAGGTAAAAACCGCTACAACTTCCCCGGAGTCGCCTGTAGAGGAAAAAAATGTATCACATACCCCCATTAGTTTTTCCTCCCAAGCCTATTCCTAGACCATACTTACCTTCTATCTCTACGCCCTAAGGGGGTTGCCATTCAAAATTTACAAAAATGATGTAAAAATGCCCACAACTTCTTCAAAGTTGGCCTTAGAGCAATAAAGTGTACGACCGACCCCTATTAGTTTTTCCTCCTAAACATATTCCTAAAATATACTTACCCCCTATCACCACGTCCTAAGGGGGTTGCCATACAAAATTTACAAAAATGATATGAAAATGCCCACAACTTCTTCAGAGTTGGCCTTAGAGCAATAAAGTGTACGCCCGACCCCCATTAATTTCTTCTCCCAAACATATTCCTAGAATATACTTACCCCCTATCTCCACGCCCTGAGGGGGTTGCCATACAAAATTTAGAAAAATGATATGAAAATGCCCACAATTTCTTGACGTATTTCCGGTCGTAAATTCCTAGTCATGATTTCAATCAGTTCTATCTCTGAAATAGGGTACGGTAATCTATCCATAATAGATAAAATAGTTTCAAAAAATGCATCGGTGGTCTCTCCTACCTTTTGTTTTCTGTTCCTTATTTCTTCCTTTATATCAAAAGAAGATTTAAAATCCCTATACTGGCATTTGATTGCCCCACAGAACTCATCCCAATTAAAACTCTCCACTTGCTTACGATATCGCCAATACCAGGCTTTGGCTTTACCGCTTAACAGCACACTAAGGTTCCTAACTATTAGCGTAAAATCGCCGTTAAAATGATCATATGTAAGCGAATGAATGCGATATAAAAATTCATCTATATTAAGCCCAGAGGCAGAGCCATCGAATTTCACATTCCAGCTTGATGTGATCGCAGTAATTTTATCTGAGCAATAAAGTGTACGACCAAACATATTCCTAGAACATACTTATCCCCTATCTACACGCCCTAAGGGGGTTGCCATACAAAATTTACAAAAATGATATGAAAATGCCCACAAATTCTTCAGAGTCGTTCTTAGAGCAATAAAGTTTACGATTGACCCCCATTAGTTTCTTCTCCCAAACATATTCCAAGAATATACTTACCCCCTATCTCCATGCCCTGAGGGGGTTGCCATACAAAATTTACAAAAATGATATGCAAATGCCCACAACTTCTTCAGAATTTGCCTAAGAGCAATAAAGTGTACGACCGACCCCCATTAGTTTTCCCTCCCAAACATATTTCTAGAATATACTTACCCTTTATCTCCACGCCCTAAGGGGGTTGCCGTACAAAATTTACAAAATGATAAGAAAATGCCCACAACTTGTTCAGAGTTGGCCTTAGAGCAATAAAGTGTACGACCGACCCCTATTATTTTCTCCTCCCAAACATATTCCTAGAACATACTTACCCCCTATCTCCACGCCCTAAGGGGGTTGCCATACAAAATTTACAAAAATGATATGAAAATGCCCACAACTTTTTTAGAGTTGGCCTTAGAGCAATAAAGTGTGCGACCGACCCCCATTATTTCTTCTCCCAAACATATTCCTAGAACATACTTACCCCCTATCTCCGCGTCCTAAGGGGGTTACCATACAAAATTTACAAAAATGATATGCAAATGCCCACAACTTCTTCAGAATTTGCCTTAGAGCAATAAAGTGTACAACCGACCCCTATTAGTTTCTTCTCCCAAACATATTCCTAGAACATACTTACCCCCTATCTCCACACCCTAATGGGGTTGCCATACAAAATTTACAAAAATGATTAGTTTTCCCTTCCAAACATATTTCTAGAATATACTTACCCTCTATCTCCACGCCCTAAGGGGGTTGCCGTACAAAATTTACAAAAATGATATGAAAATGCCCACAACTTCTTCAGAGTCGTGCTTAGAGCAATAAAGTGTACGACCAACCTCCATTAGCCCTTCCAAACATATTCCTAGAAAATACTTACCCTATATCTCCACGCCCTAAGGGGGTTGCCATACGAAATTTACAAAAAGGATATGAAAATGCCCACAACTCCTTCAGAGTTGGCCTTAGAGCAATAAAGTGTATGACCGACCCCTATTAGTTTCTTCTCCCAAACATATTCCTAGAACATACTTACCCCCTATCTCCACGCCCTAATGGGGTTGCCATACAAAATTAACAAAAATGATATGAAAATGCCCAGAACTCCTTCAGAGTTGGCCTTAGAGCAATAAATTGTACGACCGACCCTAATTAGTTTGCCCTCCCAAACATGTTCCTAGAATATACTTACCCCCTATCTCCACGCCCTAATGGGGTTGCCATACAAAATTTGTAAAAATTAGGATAAAAACCTCTACAACTTCCCCGTCACCGTGGAGCGTTAAAAAATGATACCGACCCCTTTTTAAAAATTAGAAATATTTCATAAGTAAAAAAATGGCTAAAAACAAAAAAAGTTTAGGATTGCGAAAGGTCAATGTGAAGGGTATATAAGATTCGGCACAGCCGAATATAGCGCTTTTACTTGTTTATTATTACATGCAAAAGTATGTTCTTTGTTGTTGTTGTAGACTCAAAAAAAGAGGTAGGCTTGGTTTTTTGCTTATATCTCGGTCATTTATCGGGCGATTTTGCTGAATTTCAATACCGATTTTTTCGCGACTATCTGTGACAATTTGATACCACATTTGGGTCTATGCGATATCGGGGGGCTTTAGAAAGTTGATTTCAACCATAACACGGACAGATGGTCAGACGGACAGACGGACATCGCTAAATCGGCTTCCCTATCTATAAGAATCCAGAATATATATACTTTATGGGGTCCCAAATGGATAATAAAGAAATTACAAACGGAATGACAAACTTATATATACCCTTATCACTTATGTGAAGGGTATAAAAATACAAATACATACAGTAAAATATAAATTCAAATTAATACTGTTTGATAAAAAAAACAGCAAAATAGTAAAGTTTAGGCGTTTGTATGTATTTTGCGCTATAAAATGACACTAAAACTCCAAATTACCTTGGTTTTTTATGGTTTTAAAAAAACAATTGTAAAAATGTAATTTTATGGACTAAGAGATTCAAATTTTTTGTTGTAATAGCTAACTATATTCAAAACCAACTGTAAAAAAAAGTTTTTAGTACATTATTTTCCTATACATAGTTTTTGTTTGTTTGAAAAATGCTTACACAGTGCAACACGAAAAAAAATAACCATATTCGGACATCACTACGTGAAAGAAGACCAAAAAAGAAAAGACCCGTGTCTCCCAGTTTTGCCCAAAGTCATGCACTTTTTTTGTTATGGGCCCCCAAAGATTTGGGGCCTTTTTGCCATTTTTGCAAAAAGTGATAATTTTCTCAGGCTCATATCTTGCAAACCGTTCGGAATTTTAATTTACTCTTTGAAGCAAAGTTGTAGCCCTTTTTAAAAGGAACAAAACTAATGAACATAAAAGATTAAAAAAAAAAAAATAATTTTAAATAAAAATCGCAAAAAACTTTAAAAAATTCAAATTTTTTTTACCTTTTTTCCCCTGTTCAGGTCCATAGGTAGCAAACCGTTCAAAATTCAAGGAAACAGTCAACTACAAAAATTTACCTAACATCCCAATAAACAACTTTTAAGAACATATAAACTTCCTAGGAATGATTCTTAACACCGTTTAGGTAGCGCTTAGGTAGCCGCAAAAGTTAAAAATTTTACGAAAATTTTTGAACTTCATTTGTTTTTTATTTTTTTCAACATTGAGATACTGTGCTGTCTATTACAAAAAAATAATAAAAAAAAATATTCGTTGATGTCCCTGTACTTGCAAATCGCGCTATCTTAAGTTGAGGATCCAAATCGTCGTCCGAATCTGACGCTGATTTAGAACTTATGGTGTCCACAGGCACGTTGCTTCCAGACTGCTTTCCATCATTAGCTTTTCTTTTTTCACATACCTAATTAACATCATAAAGGGTTATCTTGTGACTCCACCAACATACCTAAAATGAATTAGATAAGAAATCAAAAATAATACAAGACCATGCAACAATAAAATTGATATTACCTCTGCAAGCAATGCGTCGAATTTTTTGCCTTTGTACTGTTTTTCCATGGGCATTGTGGTTTGGTGGAACCGTTCTCCTCGCTCATCGGATTCGGTAGGGAGTCCTTTAATAAAGTCGTCAGAATGAAAATGAAGAAAATGCAGCTTTAACGTCATCGATATGCCGATTTTCTCAAAATAATACAGCATTTCTTTCACCCATTCTCTTGCTTGCGGTTCCGCATTGTATTGTCAATTAAAGGTGCATTCTTAAGTCTATGTTGTTTCATTTGTTTCTGCACACTTCCTCCTTGGGCCCATGAATTACATTGGAATTGATTTACAGGTGAGCGCAAATCCCAATTACAAAGAAAACAAAAGGATTTTGGAAAGCCGCCCTCATCGATGATTCCTTGCAAAATATTGATGACCTTCAAATCACAGCAAATCTTCCATTTATTTTCGTAGAATTTGATTTTTTATTAGTTATTAGTTTTGGTCCATCTCTTTCCTGGGGCCAAATTACGGCATCCGTGATCGAGTAAAATTGTTCGTAATATTTGCTTTTGAGATTACCGCATTCGTTTTCGAGTAAGAGCTATCGTAATTTCTGATGATAGCATTCGTTAACGAGTACGCTATCGAGTGCTGGCTAACGAAAAGTTGTTCGTGAGGTAAACAGCATTCAAAATTTATTTTATGTGCAACAATAGGCAGTGAAGGTAGACAAAATGTAAGTTTTTATACAAATCATAGTTAAAGCTATAAATAAATAAATAAAATAAACATTTTAGGACCATAATTAACAAAATAATTGGAAAGCAAAAGGATATGGTTGATCATCCCAACTTGGCCAAAAATAAATTACCAAACATATGTTAATTTTGAGATGGTTTTTGCAACCCAAAATGAGTGCCATCTATACAACCAATCACTAAGGAATAAAGGAAATGTTACATAAAGCTGTATTATATTGCGATTTTATATTTACCGCCAGGGAGTTTAAATTTCTGCATAAACGCTTCCGAGCCTAAAGCAAACTGTTCTGGTAAAAACCTAATAAATTGTGCATACAGCTTATTATCTATTTCTTTCATCATTTTGTTAACCGTTTTGCAAACTCTGCTCTGACTTATTACAATTAAATAGTCATTTCCAGTGGTATGTTGAAAAGATCCACTGGCTAAAAGTGATAATGTTACGGCTAGCTGCAGGTTTGGTGGTAAGGCAGTAGACATATGTCCTTCAAAATTTAGCTCACAAAGAATAAAATGAAATTCCTCTTTTGAAACTCTAAAACGCTTAACAAAACTTTAATGATAAAGTTTTAAACGAAATTCAGTAGCTGACAATGACAGTGGATCACTTTTAACCCGTATTTGTCTTCTTATACGCATAGTATTAGATTCATCCTCTGAGTCAGAAGATAAGCACAACAAAACTAATGCAGTCATTTTTATTTTGCTTTTTTTATTAATTACTTAAAAACAATATAACAGCAAAATTTTGTGTTTCCTTTTTTTTAACAAAGTTGTAATTTTTTACTAAAACATATATTTTCATTCAATTACAATGCAAAAAAATCTATTACATTCTATTTTAATTTCGATACGTGAGCTATCGAATGCGGTAATCCATTCATTCGATACGTGACGAAATTTCATTCGATACGAAAATCTACTCGTTCACGAGTGCCGTAATTTGGCCCCTGTTTTCATATTCGCTATCAAATCGATCTTGATTAGTAACACCACTTGCTGTAGTCATTTCTTTAAATTCTGTCCTACGATCTGGAGTTTGCGGCCTTGGGAATACAAAATTTTCGGGTGCAAGTACTGAAAATGTGGCTGTTACAGTTGCTTTATAAATTTTGTTCTTCTCATCATGTTTATTTAATCAAGATGTGTAATTAACGCATGCATAAGAACTGGTTCCACCATGATCACCTGGGCGATTAATACAGTTTACCGGCTTACAATATTTCATACTATGTTTGCCTCCATTCAATAATGCTATGAGATTATTATAACATTGGCGACACACTGCGTTAGGTGTGTAATTTTCACCGGTCAAATCTATTTCGTCCAAAAATAACTATATGCTCTTTTAAATTCACCTGTAAAAAGATTCTTTTCCTTTTGAAATCTTGTAGAATTATTTTTTCTGATTTGATGACCGCAAATGTAGCAAAAGAAATAAATATTTTTACACTGCATATTGAAATTGTCAGTTGCCAATGTTGTGTGCGAATTATGCTGTAGAACTTTCTCTACAACTTTTACCGCTGAGATCTTGTTGACGTCGCGCTGTGTAATGCCTCGATGTGGGAGTCGCTTTTATATTGTGATCTGCGTTCCTTGATGCGTGTGCGGTCGGTGCGTGATCGCGTGAGCTGTTTACTGAAATCTTAGGTAAATTTTTGTAGTTGATTTCTTGATAAGTTTGGGTGCAATAATTTCTTCTTTTTAAATTTATCCAATTGCTATTTCATTTTGGATTGTCCTCGCTTATTAAAAAAATTGGTAGTAGGTACATATGTAGGTAATTTATTGTTGGTATAAACAATAGTTATTAAAAAGTAATAACAAAGAAAAAAAGTATGTACATAATTTAATTAAAGGCCGTTAACGATCATTATTGCGATTTGTGTATGATGTATTTTGTTGCTTAGGGTTTCCTGCAATTTTAAAGTTTGCCTACCTGTTTAGGTTGCAAGACTTTTCGCGGCTATCTCACATGCATATACACATATTTATATGCACAAGAGTTCTCTATTACACTAAAGACAGATACAATATATGTAATTGAGGCAATTTGATTAAACGTAAGGAAGAGATAACTTCATAACTACATGTATGTACATACACACATTTTGGGGAAATTTTTAACTTTTGCGGCTACCTAAGCGCTACCTAAACGGTGTTAAGAATCATTCCTAGGAAGTTTATATGTTTTTAAAAGTTGTTTATTGGGATGTTAGGTAAATTTTTGTAGTTGACTGTTTTCTTGAATTTTGAACGGTTTGCTACCTATGGACCTGAACAGGGGAAAAAAGGTAAAAAAATTTGAATTTTTTAAAGTTTTTTGCGATTTTGATTTAAAATTATTTTTTTTTTTTAATATTTTATGTTCATTAGTTTTGTTCCTTTTATAAAGGGCTTCAAAGAGTAAATTAAAATTCCGAACGGTTTGCAAGATATGAGCCTGAGAAAATTATCACTTTTTGCAAAAATGGCAAAAAGGCCCCAAATCTTTGGGGGCCCATAACAAAAAAAGTGCATGACTTTGGGCAAAACTGGGAGACACGGGTCTTTTCTTTTTTGGTCTTCTTTCACGTAGTGATGTCCGAATATGGTTATTTTTCCATGACTTAAAAAATTACACACAGTGTTATTATTCACCTAAGCTCTAAAAATTTTTTACTTTGATGGAAAATTATAAAAAAAAGAAAAATATGGTCTATGGGTTTTTTACCTGTTTTCATAAATTCAAACTGTTTTCTATTAATTACAAGAAAAAAAATTAAAAAAAATTAACCACAACTTAATTTTGATTTTTTCTCAAATTTCTACAGTTTTCTGGAGTTTAAAAGAAAAAAAAACTTACAATATAATAACATATAAAACCAAATTGATACCAATAGATTAGATTAATTAACGAGATAAATTAAAAATATAAGTATAAAAATGTGTTTGCCTCTTTTTGGCGCTACAAGATGCCGCTAAATTAACAGATTGACGTTGGTGTTTCATTGTTCGTGGGTAAACAATAATTTTTGTTTGATGCTGATGATGTAAGCTTTAAAATTTTAAATTGCTATTCTAAAATAAAGATATTAATAAATATATTTACATTAAATTCTTAGCAACCAAGCACGAGTAAAATTGTTTATGAAAATTTGCTGCTTTCAACTCCAGAATGTGATACAACAGTGGCTTAACATGCAACAGAAACTTCATCAGTTGCTTCAGGCACAACATCAATGGATATAGACTACGATCCATTAGGAAGATGTAAAAAACGTGGTAGACCGACGAAAGATTTTGGTAGCACTACAGTCAAAACTAGACACCGAAGAGTGGCAGAATTAGAAATAAAATGTTCCCTTAAGGACCAGAATTTGCAGTGAAAACCTCAAACGGGAATCTCATTCTGTTTTCCAAATCTCAATGTCGAATTCCAGCAACAAAAGCTTTGGCGCTATATATGAATTTAGATTTGACCAAAAGAAAATGTAGTGTGTTACGTAACATAAATGAAATACACCCAAATAGTTTTCCGTCTCTGTATGCGTTACAAACTGAGAAAAAAAATTTATTCCGTCTATTGTGGTATCTGAAAAAAAAATTTCAGGGTGCTTGTCTAAAGAAGAAGCATTGAAAGCCAACCACAAAATCGTGAGAAAAGCAATACTGTCCCATACGAGGAAAACGTTACGAAAAGACACTCATAAAGATTTAATGACTTATTTAATACTATCTTCAGATCCGTTTTTGTCTTCAAAAAGGAATCCAAAGACCAAAAAGAAATTTATTATTTGTAGAAATTGAGAAAATGCTAATGAGCCAGTTGAAGGCGACGAGACAAACGTTTTATTGAGCGGCAATATTTTTTGGGAAGAGCACAATACTGAAGATGATTTATTGTAAATTAAAA
The DNA here is from genome assembly GCA_963583895.1 of Melanophora roralis. Lineage (NCBI taxonomy): Eukaryota > Metazoa > Arthropoda > Insecta > Diptera > Rhinophoridae > Melanophora > Melanophora roralis. The sequence goes on from OY757188.1 coordinate 55,244,250, forward strand.
TATATATATATTATTAAAAAAAAATAAAAATTATTAATAAAAAACGCACTTATACGTATTTTAAATTTAATTTTAATTTAGAAAAATTGTAATTTTTTACTTTCACGTTGTCATCAAAATCATAATGTAGAAGATTTTTAGCTAGTTTGTTTTTTATTTTATATTTTTATAAATAAATTTTAATGAAATTTGGCACTAACATTTGTTTAACTCATAATAATAACCATACCACCCAATTTAATGAGAATCGGATAACTTTTGTAACAGTCTTCGCATTTTTGCGAAAAAGGATATATGGCAGGACCTAGAGTCCTTGCGTCAATCCCAATAAAAATTATCACACAAGTTACTAGCACGGGGTGTAAATGATCTACGGACTATTGTTGCTTTCTGTGCAGTTATGTGGTCAAAATTGAAAATTTCGTCCTTTCTATATATGGGCAGTAGGCGTGTCCTTTGCCCGATTTTTTAAAAAAATTGAATTTTTCTTAATTTAAGAATTTAATACTAGTGTACCAAATTTCAAAACTCTGGCACCACTCCTTCTATTTTTGTCCCATCACTATATGGGATCAAAGCACTGTGCGACCCCCACTTAAAAATTGGGAATATTTCATAAATAAAAAAGCAATGAAGAAAAATAAAAACAATTCGGGATTTCGAAAGGCCAATGCGAAGTGCATCTAAGACTCGGCCCAGCCGAACTACAGCGCTCCTTCTAGTTTTTGTATAAAAAGGCCTCTAGTAGCAGGTATTGCCAATTTGATTGTTACATATGAGTGTTTACATGATTGATACAGGTTTGTCATTGTTTTCTTATCCACGCCGAAGCTAAGGCACTACTACAGGACAAAAATGATACAGAGCAGAATACAGAATACTTACAACAAATATTCCAGCCAAATATATAGGTATTGTAATTTTCATTTATTACTTATTTGAGTAAAATAAAGTATAAAAGTATTAATTAATATTTAATGTTAATTTTTATTTATTGTTGAACTATTTGTTTTTAAAACATAAATTTGCTTTTTAATTTGGCTTAAATTTATATAATTTCTTTTTATTGGAAGAAATTAATATTTTTCCGTTAATGTTGAAAGAAACTTTAATTTGAAAAATCAGGTTTTTCTACCGATACTAGTCGAGTAGAATGCATTTTCGAAAGTAGCTACGCAATTTCATCATCAGTACTCTTTGAACGGTAGTAGTGTCTTTTGGCTGTAAACATCACCTATTTATTTAGCTAACATGTAACAGAGAAAGGAAAACTGAATAAATATCGTTTCAGAATGTTTTGGGTTTTTTCTGCGTTTAGTTTGGTCGTTTTATATTGTAATTTAATCTGGCTATAGTATGATACGGCACCCCATGCCATAATTCCACCAATACGACTGTGTCGATAGCAAAATATTATTTCCTCTTTTCAAATGTCATGGTGATACAAGTTAAACTTTTTTTATTTTTCTTTTGTACATTTTCTTGAACCAGTGTGGTTACCTATTAAAATATGTTAGCATATAAAATCGGTTTTTGTTAGTTTTCTTGAAATGTGAATTTTAAGCAACTACTATCACTGTTATTTAAATGAACAAAAGTGTATATGATATGATGTTTTTTTTTCTCAAATTATGATATTTTTTATTTAGTAATTATGAAGTTATATTGAGCTATTTGAAAGTACGTGGAAATATATATTTTGTTTACAAAATTGCTCAGCAGTAAATTAAAAACAACAATAAAGGTTTGTTCCAGGTTGTCATTTCTTGCTTTCTATACCTTTCACATAAGTAATAAGGGTATATATAAGTTTATAATTTCTTTATTATCCATTTGGGACCCCATAAAGTACATATATTCTGGATCCTTATAGATAGGGAAGCCGATTTAACATTTTCCGTCTGTCCGTGTTATGGTTGAAACTTTCTGAAGCCCACTGTCTGAGATAGTCGCTAGAAAATCGGTATTGAAATTCAGCAAAATCGCCCGATAAATGACCGAGATATATGTAAGCAAAAAACCAAGACTATCTTTTTTTTTTCAGTCTACAACAACAACAAAGAACATACTTATGTATGGAATAATAAAAAAAAAACAACAAAAAAAGAACAACAGAATCAGTCATGTTGATATTATTAAACCACACCCAAAACGAAAATTTTATTAGTTTTAGTGTTCATACATATTGTACAAATATTTATAGTAAATATCAACCCAAACACTTGAATTTGGACTGTACTATATTTTATTTTTCGTGTAAATCCTCAAGCACTTGGAACTTGAAGACAAAATGATTAAAATAATTAAAAAACCAACTTTCTGCTAGTTACTAACTAATTTTTATTTTTATTCAATTATTTATACTAAATTTGAATACACATTATGCTGACTTGACAATATAACAAAATGTAATTTGATCTATTAAACCAAAAATAACTTAATATTAACCAAATACAATTAAAGAAAATAAACCAAAAATAACTTGAAATTGACCAATTATAATTAAATGAAATTTGATATACTTAATATTAGGGGTATTCATTATGAGCAAAATTATGAGTATACCCTGATAGGGGTATTCACGATATGCAAAATTATGAGCCTTAACATCCTCCCCCCCGTTGAACGGATGTTTAACAAAGTTTACAACAGCAGCTGCTACACCTGGGAGATATGGTTGAACTAGACGTCTAGGATAAATCTATTACCTTGATGGCGGGGCATTGGTATCGGTGTCATCTTAGTATCTCGTAACTCAATGTTTTCGTGAGTGGTCACAGTGCTCGTTGAATTTTTTACCTTACATCCTTTCTTACATTTACTTAGCAGTATGGCGAGTGTGGCAAAACTTATTGAAAGTGCTAGGTACCCAACCGCATGACTGTGTTGTTGGTGGGACTTAAGTTCATTCGGTAAGTCCAAAATTTTTTGCTCTTTTAACGACTTCTGTAAGGTTAGTAGCTCCTTTATATTTTTGTCATCCACGTTATCCAGGCTAATATAGGTTGATTGATTCACGGATTGAGTATCGTAACCTGTTGCCGACAAGTCGGAAATCCTGCCAAGGCTGGTGTATGACGACCTTATTATAGTCGATATAGTTTTTTGTCCACTCTGGGTAACAAACTCATTTTTAAGAACACATTTTGGCTGAAGCGCAAGTAAGCCGGATCCTTTGAACGAAAGATTAATAATGTCTCTGTTACAAACAGCTGTTGCACGTGATGGCGATGAGGTGGCATATATCCATTGATTTCTCTTGTTAAGTGGGATCCATTTGGAGTTAGATTTTTCTATTTTGCAAGTAGGTGTAGTTTTGTTATTATACAAATTTATTTCACATTCACACATCTCTGAACCATAGCTGTATCGGATATGAGCGTTGGAACATAGGAAGACGTCTTGTTTTATGATGTTGCAGGAGTTTAGCTCTGACCTTGTAAGAAGTATATATTGTTTACGGGACGGATTTATACCCAGAAAGGTAGTACATGGCTTGATGGCCACCATGCTGTTGTTTATTGTGTTGGGTACAGGAGTCAAATATAATACCATAAACTCCTCATCTTCAACTAATGGTAGAGTGACCTTAAACACTACATGTTGACTAGTGAGCCTTCCTTGAACCGTCATCAGTTTAAATAGTTCTAGGAGTTCATCCTTATCAGTAACGGGAAGATGGGTTGACGTTGGTGCATGCAGTTTTATTTGATTGACTTCACCTTGTAACTGGTCTGGAGTTAGTAATAGTGGACTGATTTTTCCGTGATGCGTATCGATAAGAGTGTTGAGAATTGACGACTGTATTTCCTTTACATTGTTTGCAGCCAAAGTTAATTCTAGAACTCCAGAATTAAATAGTTGTGTAAGTTGTACTTGAACTAGCCAATTACCGATGTTTTCCACAGTATCCAAAATGGTTTTAAATTTCCGTTCCAATTGCTCAAATTTTGCCTTAGCTGCCATTTGATTCTGTCGCATAATATTCAGTGTCGATTCGACAATTGATGTTTGATTTTTTAGCAATTTTAGTAAAAATGACTCATTTTCCTTTACTTGTCGAATTGTATCAGATATTTGGTCAGCATAGTCTGAGTCCAATATTCCAAATAGCGAATAAGCAACATTTCCAACTATATTCAGGGCTCCTCTTTTACTTCGTAACAATCGATTCTCCAGCTGTAATTCACCTTCTAATTGCTTGAAGTGATCAATAATGTGCAGACATGATTCGTTTTGCCTTATCAGTTTACAAAGTTCCTGTAAGGATTTTGTGCCATTGGTCAGAATGGATGTTTCCGACCAGTAGGTGGTTAAATCGTAATAAACAAATATATTCCATTCGGTAGTTGCCATTAAGGTTGTACCGATTTGCTCAAAGTGGATTCCCAATTTGGATCCAAATTTCCTATTTTCGACTGGATTCCCAAGTACTAATGATAGTAGAAGCATCACTATGACTAATGTTAAATTAAAAGGATTTGTGCATGTTCTCTTTCTTTTGGCCTTGGGTTCTTTGTTGCAGTCAGAGGAGAGGTCAAAACCAGTTTGCTCGTTATCATTTGTACCATCAACAGCTGTCTTAGAATCTTGATCAATGGGTAAGAGGGCAAGTCGGTGTATTGGCCGTTTGAATATTCCATTAGTAGTTTTTATTTCTACGACTCTAACGACACCATCATCACCAGGGTGAGCTTGTACAATTCTCGCCAAGGGCCATCTCATAACTGGTAGGTTGTCTTCCTTGACTACTACCATGTCTCCAATCTTGATGTTAGGACACTGTTTAGTCCACTTATAACGTTGCTGGAGCTGGTTTAGATACTCAGTAGACCATCGTTTCCAAAATTCTTGCTTGAGATGAGAGACAAGTTTCCAATGGGACAAGCCTGATACCCTTGCTGGAGCTGCACTGCTGTCTATTTGCGATGTGAGCGCCTCACCAATAAGAAAGTGACCAGGAGTAAGTGCCTCAAGATCGTTTGGATCATTCGACATTGGCGTCAATGGGCGGGAGTTAAGAATTGCCTCAATTTCTACTATTATTGTTTCCAGTTCTTCCTGTGTTAGAGATGCTGATGCAACGCTGCGTAATAGAAGATGCTTCGCTGACTTCACTGCAGCTTCCCATAACCCGCCGAAGTGTGGTGCTTGCGGTGGAATAAAATGAAATTGAAAACCTTTTGAACTGAAAGTGGAAGTGATTGCTTCTTGTCCCTTGTTGGAATGGATGCTTTCGGCCAATTCTGAAAGTTGATTTTTAGCACCAATGAAATTCGTAGCGTTATCAGAATATATGTTCTGACAACGGCCTCGACGGCTGATGAAACGTTTCAGTGCACCAATGAATGCTTCAGTTGACAGATCGGTTACCAATTCAAGATGTGTGGCCTTGGTTGCAAAACAACAAAACACAGCTATATATGCCTTGGTTGGCCTTTTACCTCTGGTCTTGTGGTGAATCCAAAATGGACCACAATAGTCAACTCCTGCATTAATAAAGGGACGAGAAGGAGTGACACGAGGTTGGAGTAAATTTCCCATGAATTGATGGATTAGTTGTGGCCGCGCTCGGGTACATTTAACGCATTTCTGGACTGTTGATCGAGCCATTGTTTTGCCCTTTATTGGCCAAAATCGTTGTCGTATGATGTATAATAGTGCTTGCGGTCCGCAATGTTTGTTTTCTTCGTGAGCCATTGTAAAAAGAAGTTTTACGAGGGGTTCATTGTACGGAATCAGCATTTGATGTTTTGCATCGTATGATATGGATGATGCCTCTAATCGGCCCCCTACTCTGAGTATCTCTCTGTCATCGATGAATGGAGACAGACTACTAATTGAACTCCTTTTATCAACCTCGTTGCGTTTCTGAAGTTGATCGATTTTTTGTGCGAAGTCAGCAATCTGAATTTTGTGGATAATCAAGAAGAGTGATTTTTCTAATTCCTTTGAAGTCAAGAATAAATCTTTCGGACGAAGCATCTTGGGTGTTCTTGAATTGCTTATAAATCGCATAACATATGCTAGAATCCTCTGCAGCGTCTTAAAGGAATTCTTGTGATTGATTCTGTATACCAGATCGTTAGAAGTTGATACCTCAATTGCTGCGACCGGAGTCACTTTCTTTCTTTCATTGTCATTATGGGTTGCTAGAGATGGCAAAAATTTTGAGGGCCATGACTCGTCCCTTCCGTGAAGAAAAAGAGGTCCGTAAATCCATAAATTACATGTTGGCAATTCCGCTGCTTGAAGTCCTCTAGACAATACGTCAGCTGGGTTATCCTTTGATCTCACATGTCGCCATTGATCAGGTAGCGTTAATGACTGAATTGTTGATATCCTATTAGCCACAAAGGTGTTAAAGGAGGTGGATTGTGCGTTTATCCAGGACAGCACAATCTCGGAGTCAGTCCATAGATGTATTGGTGTATTCTGTAACTTGAGGTCGCCTTTTATTCTATCTGCAAGTTGGACCGCTATGACTGCTGCACATAGTTCTAATCTAGGTAGTGTCTGCTGTTTCAACGGAGCCACTCGTGATTTTGCACACAGCAGTCGTACTATCACGCGTCTGTCCTTAAGAATTGCTCGAACATATGAAACTGCACCAAATGCCTTTTCAGATGCGTCTGCAAACACATGCAACTGCAATTTCACTGGAACCTCCCCATTGAATAGATGGCGTGATATCTTAAAGCCGTTTAAGCTACTTAAATCATTTCGAAACGCCTTCCAAGTCGCGCAAAGATTATCAGGTAAAGGTTCATCCCAACCTAGGCTTTGTTGCCACAATTGTTGAATGAAAATCTTTGCTTTAACCACCACAGGAGAAAGAAGCCCAAGAGGATCAAATAATTTTGCTATATCAGAAGTTGCGGTACGCTTCGAAATTACTTCAAGTTGATTGAGTTTCACCTTGGCGCAGAATTGATCGGCTTTGGGCAACCAAAATAACCCAAGAGTTTTGATAGTGTTTGTATTGCTGCCATTGAAATCCAGATTAACTTCTTGGTCACCAATAGGGATGTTTTTCAGTAATTGTGAATGGTTTGCGCACCATTTTTTCAAACTGAAGCCATGCTTTTTTAAAATGGTGATGAGTTCTCGTTGCATTTCGATTGCTACATTGAGGTTGTCTGAGCCTCCAAGACCATCGTCCACATAAAAATTGTCTTTTAGCATCTGAGAGCCATATGGGAAATTTACAGAGTTTTCATCAGCTATTTTTTGTAGACATCTCGTGGCCAGGTAAGGCGCCGCACGTGTTCCATACGTAACTGTGGTTAATTTGTAATAATCAATGGGTGCATTTGGATGCTCTCTCCAGATAATTACTTGAAATTGATGATTGCTTGGATCAAGTAGAATTTGTCGATACATCTTTTCGATATCCGTTGTAAATACAAATTTTGGCAATCGAAATCGGAGGAGAATTGAAAATAACTCACTTTGCACAGTAGGACCAGTGTACAGTAGATCGTTCAATGAATAGCCTGAAGAAGTTTTAGCTGACGCATCAAAGACCACTCGAAGTTTTGTCGTAGAGCTATCTGGTTTCAGTACGCTGTGGTGAGGAATAAAATATTTTGGACCACACAAGGTATCGATATCGACTCTTTGCATGTGGCCTAATTGTTTATACTGTCTTATGAATTCTACATATTGTGTCCGGATAGCTTCATCTTTCAAGAGTTTGCGCTCTAAGCTCGTGAACCTGTTAAAAGCCATGGCATGCGATTCTCCCAAGGCCTCTGGGTTTTCTCGAAAGGGAAGTCTGACTATAAATCGACCTTCTTGGTTAGTATGCACATGCTGATTAAAGTCCATCTCACATAACTTGTCGGAGGGTGGGAGTGGTCGTTCGATGGTCTTAAGCTCGTCTAATTTCCAGAGCTGTTCTATGGTTTCTTCTAACGATGTGGGGGTATCAAATATCGCACAAGTAAATGCGCATTGAGGATTTTGTGCCGCATACCCCGTGACTGAACCACCTACAATTCAGCCGAGAGCAGTGTTCTGTATCACTGGTAAGTCGTCATTAAGGCGAATTGTTCCACTCTGGGTAAGTTTATAGTAAAATTCAGCTCCAAGCAGAATATCTATTTTTTCAGGAACATTGAATTGGGGATCTGCCAATGGAATATTGCTTGGAATGTTCCAGGTTGAAATGTCAATATGTCGACTTGGTTGTGGTGGTATGATACTTGGTAGCACATACGCATCTAGATTTGCAGAGAAGTTGAGATCCCTTGACTTCATCTCGACCTTTACACGATGGTTTGACCTTTTCTGAGTCTCACCAACACCATCGATACAGAGCGAGGTCTCTGTTGGAGACATAAACAATTTTTGTGTTACACGTCTTGATACGAGATTAACTTGTGATCCAGAATCAAGTACTGCCCTGAACTGGCTTGAAATACCGTTAGGAGCAGAGATAATTACCTTTGCTGTTGCTAATAAAACATACCCCTGGAACCTCCCTACAGCATTTGTAGCTGCTGAAGTTGTTACGACAGTGTTGTCTGACGACGTGACTGGTTGAGCACCTGATTGAGGGGATGTGGTTTTTGAGGCTAAATTTGAGTTGGAGGAGGATTGTTGAGGTATTTGTTGCAAATGCAGCAAAGTGTTGTGCTTTTTCATACACTTCTTGCAGCTGCTTGAACTGCAAGTTTTTGATGTATGACCTGTTTTGAAGCAATTTACACAGAGTCCTTGTTTCTGAGCCCATTGAAGCCGGCTTGATACTGGCTGGTGCAAAAACTGGTTGCACTTATAGATATTGTGGACTCCATTGTGGCAGAAGTTGCAGGAACTGTTTGTTATGCTTGATGATGCGATCGATGAAGTAGCCTTGTTTGTGGTCTTCTCCTTTTGACCGATAGCTTCCATCGACTGAAACTGGATTTCCAAAAATGATAGCAAATCGACTGTTGTAGGTACTTCTCTGGGTTCCTTCAGTGATTGAACGAACCTGATGTGTGTGGTTTTATCCAGCTTTTTTATTAAAATCTGCAGCAATATTGCATCCCATGAAGTTGTCTCAATCCCAAGGTTGTTTAGTGCTAACAAGCATTCTTTAGTAGTGTCATGAAGACCCTTAATGGCCGTTACATTTGATGTACCTGCTGATTGATTCATTATTTTATCAACCAAGTTTGCTACCAGAATTCGTTTGTTGTTGTACCGATCTTGTAGTGTTTTCCACGCAGTGACGTAGTTAGTGTCTGATAGGGAAAAATGGCTTATTAGGTGCGCTGCTTCTCCAGATACATTGCTCTTCAGGTACCACATTTTTTGGATTGCAGGTATCGGTTGCTTATCTACCATTTCAGAAAACAACTCATAAAACTGGCGCCATTTTAGGTAGTCACCATCGAACTGCGGTATAGTGATCTTGGGCAGCTGTAATGAGCTTCGGGTTGATGCACATGGGATATCGACAGTTGCTTGTGCTGCATCAACGTCGTGGATCTTATCAGCCATAATGGACCAGTTGGTTACCTTTTCCTGAACCAAATCGTTAAGGATGTAGAAGTCTTCCGTATTGAAATCAAAGGCAGATGGATCTTCAATGTTTTCAAGAATCTCATCATATAGATCTTGGATTTGGTTCCATAGCTTATTGATAGTGTCCAGCTTTACGCTATAATATGCACGGGGATAACTATCATCGTTGTTCGTGGAGCCACTTAGCATTCTTCTTAAGGCTGTCATCCTGGCTGCTGCCCTGCGGATGAGTCCTTGATGATTAGTACGAATTGGGGTAGTAACTCCATGAGCCACATTACCATGCTTCTGCATAACAACGGCATGATTCGTACTTAGAGCCTTTTGTTGATCTTCAGCTGCGGGCTTAAAACGCCTAATTTTCAAATATTTCTAAGTATGTTTTAGACAATTCATTAATTTTCGAGTAAAAGTCTCCAGTAAAGTACTCGTGACTTGTGGCCAAGTCTGAGGCAACATCCAGCGATCGTAGCCTAGTATCTTGATCCTCGAACTGATCCCAAAGTTCAGTGAGGCGTCGGGCACGTTCGTCGAAGTAAGTTGCTGCTGTTTTTCGAATGGCTGAATCCTTTTTGAAGTTACGAATTAGCGCCTGAATGGCTTCACCTGTATTTAGCAGTAAATCTAGCATTTGATTTGCCTTATCCATCTCAGAAGATCACGTCGGGGTCACCAAAAATGTACAAATATTTATAGTAAATATCAACCCAAACACTTGAATTTGGACTGTACTATATTTTATTTTTCGTGTAAATCTTCAAGCACTTGGAACTTGAAGACAAAATGATTAAAATAATTAAAAAACCAACTTTCTGCTAGTTACTAACTAATTTTTATTTTTATTCAATTATTTATACTAAATTTAAATACACATTATGCTGACTTGACAATATAACAAAATGTAATTTGATCTATTAAACCAAAAATAACTTAATATTAACCAATTACAATTGAAGAAAATAAACCAAAAATAACTTGAAATTGACCAATTATAATTAAATGAAATTTGATATACTTAATATTAGGGGTATTCATTATGAGCAAAATTATGAGTATACCCTGATAGGGGTATTCACGATATGCAAAATTATGAGCTTTAACACATATAAAAGAGTTGCCATACAAGACTTAATTGAAACAGTTTTACAATCGCTCCTACGGCTTCCAGGGTTCTCCTACAAAGGTAAAATGTAAGACCGACCCGAACTATTTTGTCCATCCAAACATTTTTGTGGAATATATTTACCCTCTATCTCCAGCCCCTTACATGGTTGCAATACAAAATTTTAAAAAATAAGGTAAAAACCGCTAAAACTTCCCCGGAGTCGCCCCTAGAGGAAAAAAATGTGTCACAGACCCCATTAGTTTTTCCTCCCAAACGTATTCCTAGAGTGTACTTACCCCCTATCACCACGCCCTAAGGGGTTCCATACAAAATTTACAAAAATGATGTAAAAGTGCCCACAACTTCTTCAGAGTTGGCCTTAGAGCAATAAAGTGTACGACCGACCCCTATTAGTTTCTTCTCCCAAACATATTCCTAGAACTAATTACAAAATTTACAAAAATGGTATAAAAATGCCCACAACTTCCTTAGAGTTGGCCTTAGAGCAATAAAGTGTACGACCGACCCCCATTAGTTTGCCCTCCCAAACATACTTACCTTCTATCTCCATGCCCTTAGGGGATTAAGTAAAAAATAATCAAAAACATAAATTTTATAATTGACGATTTTCTGACGATTTCCAAAACTTGTTATAACGATTTTGACGATTTCTTTCCAAAGATTTGACGATATTTAATCAAATTTATCTGGCAACTATGAATGTAAGTATAATTCATGATAAGTCATGATCATAATACAACTAAACAGTTAATCTCGTCCCTGCAACAACTACAAATTAGTACCAACGTGTCAAACAAAAGCTCATAGAAAAAAAACAATGAGTAATAATTTTTGTTGTTTTATTTTCACAGGGAGAGCATAATTTCGACATTTTGGCACTAATCAGCTGGGCCGACGAGACTACCTGGTTCTTTGAATCATGGTCATGATATAACTAATCAGGTAATATCGTCCCTGCAACAAATACAAATTAGTATCAACGTGTCGAACAAAAGCTCAGAGAAAAAAACGGTGAGTAATAATTTTTGTTGTTTTATTTTCACAGGGAGAGCATAATTTTGACATTTTGGCATTAATCAGCTGGGCCGACGAGACTACCTGGTTCTTTGTATCATGGGCTTAGTGCTAATAAAATGTCAGGGCTGTATATGAAAATGGGCTAGAAGCAGTAGAGTACATCTGGCCCTTGCAAGCAACAGGGTTTCATAGTTGTATGTCACAAAGTGTACAAGAGTTCAACATCAAAGTAGTTTGAGCATTAGAACGTTTGTGCGAGGGTACACGTATATCAGGTAGGAGCGATTCTACAAAAACAACAAAAACCGTCATAAGAATGTTAAAGACAAATAACAAAAACTTACAAAATCTTTCTGCTTCTTTTTGAGCTTTTCTTACGATACTATAGTTGTTGTTTGTAAAAAAGGAAGAAAATACATAAACAAAATTTGACAATATAACGAAATACCGTTACTCAGCTGTTTATCTGAGGCTACCTGATATACGTATACCCTGGTTTGTGCGTTATATAATCACGTGACCTTAGTTGTGGGGATATTATGTGCTTGTTTTAATATATTAAATAAGAGTACAAAATCTATTGGCGTTAGTAAAACCAATCAAAAGAAAATCCCCTGAAAAGTCGGCATAACGGTGTTTGTCGGCCATCCGGCTGGCTGGATGCCGATGTAATCTTTTTAATTCAACTAATAAAACAATTTTAACATGTAGAAAAATTTAAAAGTTTTGTATGTAATTTACATACCAAACACTAAACCCTTACGGTTTAGAAAATCTTATAAAACCAATATATGGTACTCACACTGTGAATAATTATAATAACCAGGGATGTCAGATCTGGCGATTTCTCACCAAGCGTGACGATTTAAAAACTGGTTCAGCGTCCCAATTTTCGATATGGCGATATGTTTTTTTTTTGGCGATTTAGAAAATAGTTGGTGATTTTGTTGGCTACTTTTTATGGTCATGAATTTGCTTAAAAGTCGTTAAATTAAATACGTACAAATAATTTCATTCTGGTATTTTTATATATGAAGTTTAAGGCATATGAACGAGCAAATTTATATATTGTTATGATTCCAACTAGTAATGCCTGTATTGAAAGAGTATTTTTAATAATGACCTCCACTAAGACTTGTTTTAGAAACAGAATGCAATACGAATTTCTTGACACATTATTAATAGTTAAAAAGTATATGAATATAAATGGAACATGTGTAATGTTTCCTTCGTTTTGTGCTTTTGTTTGCTTTGCTTTCACAGCCTTTATCGACTATCAGTGGCATCAGCTTTCAGCACGTGCTTGCTAAGGGTCTAGCTCGTCAGACGGCAAGAGGTCTTGCTGCGCCGCTGTCGAAAAACATTACAGAAGAATTCACGTGCTTGATAACGGAAAACAGGACAATTTTAGTTATTGTAATGCGAAAAAGAAATGCGATTTTATCAATCGGGATTAAAGGAATGGCTGTTTTGATTTCTTTCCCTAGCCCTGCCCTGTTACCATATATATGCACCCAAATAATTTTGTGTTGGTAGCCCAAATAAGATTATAGATGTGGTTTGATTACGTTAGGGATAAGAAAATTATTTATTTCTAAAACATTTTGGTTAGATATACTTCTACCACAAAATATTAAACCTTTTACATTTTTCCTATTATTTAATTTTTTTATTTATTTTTTTATACTACATTTTAGTATATCGTATTAATATTAATCGAAATAATATTAGGTCAAGGAAAGTTGCTTTACTGCCCAACTACACGAGCAATCTGTCAGGCAATTATTGCCGTGGCAACTGTCTAATTCTATTGCTAACACTAGATATTAACGTGTGGACCGTATTAATATGTATTTAAATACATATTTAGCAATTAGTATCATAATACATTGCTAAGCAATAATCTTTTAACACAAACTGTCAAATTTATATATTGTTTGTACAACAAGAAAACAAATAGCAAAAACACAAAAAAATCTAAGAAATTAGCAAACAAAAAATGTGAAAAAAACTGCAAAAACTAATAAAATAAATAAAATACAAGCAATATTAGTGGTTTTTGTGATATTTAAACACATTTTCTTGTGAAATTTGTTTATTAAAATAGGAATGTAAAGCAACATTTCTCCGCAAATTTTTTTAATTTTATGTTAAAAGACATGTTCGTTATCCTCCTGAAAATTAGCAAATTTTTATTTATTTTTTTTTTTGTTCATATATTTTATTATTGAATCTTCGCTTAAGCGAACTAACAATAAGTATTCAAATCTTAAAACTAAGTAGTTAATACTAGTCCAATCAGTACCGGACTAAAATTTAAGTTCTCACAATAAAATTAACTAATTTCAAAGGTTTCATCTAAGAGCAATTGTATCCCTTCTTTTTAGGCGAGTGTGCCCACTATGTTGCAGGATGCTTCGAGCGAGCGGATTTGGATGTGATTCCAGCTTATTTAAATACTTGTCCACATATTTCAGGATTTCGCATTTTACAAGTGGAACTTCTAGATCCTTGTGGATGTTGCTGTTTGATATACCAAGGAGCACCAGTTATCATTCTTAGAATTTTGTTTTGACGGTGTTGGATTTTTTCGATGTTAGAGGCGGAAGCAGTGCCCCATAATTGTATACCGTAGCACCAAATTGGTTTTAAAATTGAGTTGTAGAGTAGAAGCTTACAATCAAGACGTAGCACAGAGTTTCTACCAATTAGCCAGTGGATTTGAGCAGCTTTAAGTTTCATTTGCGTCAGCTTCGCATCTATATGAGGCTTCCATGTAAGGCGGCGATCTAGGTGATAACCAAGATATTTTGTCTCAGATCGTTGAGGCACCATATAGTTGTTGATAGTGATTGGAGGGCACGTTTCTTTGCGTAAGGTAAAAGTTGCGTGGGTACATTTTTGTTCATTTATCTTTATTCCCCATAACTTTGCCCATTTCTTAACTTGGGTTACGTGTTGTTGCAGCTGGTTCGAAGCCTCTTTAGGGTCTTTGTGAATACTAAGAAAAACAGTGTCGTCAGCAAATGTCGACGTGTGTGTAAAACTATTGGTTGGCATATCTGCCGTGTAAAGCAAGTACAAAATTGGACCTAGTATACTTCCTTGAGGGACACCAGCCTCTATTGGTTGGGAACAACTTATTTGGTTATCCTCTTTGATCATAAATTGTCGGCCTGTTATGTATTTTTCTAAAAGGTTGAAAATATTAGCTGGAAGGTTGAGCTTTAGTTTGTTTAAAAGGCCTTCATGCCATTCTTTGTCGAAAGCTTGTGAGACATCGATAAAAAGTCCGGAGCAGTACTTCTTTTCCTCAAAGGCTTTTCTTATAACCTGTACCAACCTGTGAGTTTGTTCGATGGTACTATGTTGACTTCTAAAGCCGAATTGGTGATTTGGAATGCAGTTGTTGTCATTCAGGATCGGATTCAGCTTGTTTTTTAACAGCTTTTCGAACAATTTTGACATTGTGGGTAACAAACTTATGGGCCTTTAAGATTCTACCTTCGAGGGATCTTTGCCAGGCCTAGGAATCATCTTTACTAAGGCAATTTTCCATATAGGCGGAAAATGTTCAAGCCGAATTATCGCGTTAAAAATAAAAAGAATGATTCTTTTAGCAGTAAGAGGCAGCTCTATGAGCATTTTGTTGCTTATTTTGTCAACGCCAGGACCTTTTTTACCGTTAAGGTTAGCGATAGCCTCTACAACATCTGCAAATCGGAAACGTATTTCTAAAGGACGTCTTGCAACAACAGGCGGTAATTCCCTCACGTCAGTGCATGTATTGGGAGTAAATACGTTTTTGAAGTGATTTGCGAACAGATCGCATTTTTCTTCATCATTTCTAGCCCAGGATCCTCTCAGATTGCGCAGTGGTGGCCTTGCGATAACAGGTCTCTTAAGACTTCTGGCTGATCGCCATAAGGAATAATTTGTCTGAGGAGTCGCGTCTAGACCTTCCAGGTACTCTTTCAGTGATGCCATTCTGTGAGCCTCCAACAAGCTTTTTAGTTGGGTTGTACACTCTTTCAGCTTAGTTTTAAGTTGGGGCGATCTATGTTTTTGCCATTCCCTGCGGGCTCTTCTTTTTTCAGATACCAGCTTTTCCACATCTTCAGAGAAAATTTTGTTGTACCTAGCCTGGCGGTAGGTAGAAGACGCATGTTCAACGGCTTTTTTAATGTTTTCATTTAGGACGCTCAAACAATCATCTATGTCTCCGGGAGTTTTTAGCGGTTGGTTCTCCGCGTAGTGGGTACTAATTTATTTTTTATATTTCAACCAATTAATTCTTTTAGATAAGAAAAACTCACTAGCTGCTATTTGGTAAGGACTGCAAATAGTGATTATTGTGGGTGAGTGGTCACAAAATAAATCCAAGGAGGCTTGAGCCTTAATGAGCTCCGAGGATATACCTTTTGCTACGCCAAAATCAATTACGTCTGGAATTTTATTGTGGTCTGTTGGCCAGTAGGTTGGTTGTTCAGTTGAAATAACATAAAATCCCATTTCAGACACGGCATCATACAAGACACGACCTCTGGGACTAATTAATCGGGAGCCCCAGTACGTGTGCTTGGCGTTATAGTCTCCAGCAGCTATGAAGCGGGGACCTAAAGATTTGTAAAAACTGTTGTACTGATCCTTCGTTATGGAGAATCTCGGTGGACAATAAACTGACGAAATAAGTAAGTTATTGAAAAATTCATCAATGCAGACATTTGTTGCTTGCATATAACATTCAGATAGGCCACCCAACCATTGGTGCTTAATTCTTGATTTGATTAAAATAGCAGAGCCACCACAGGATCTATCCCTGGGATCTTTTGAATCATAAAAATTGTATCCGCTAATTTTAAAAGTGCTTCTAGATGTCAAATTGACGCAGCAATTCCGCCTGCGTTATTGCTTGTACTAAGATATATCATATTGCGTGTCTGGTCGAGGCGTTAGTAAAGAAGATACCTAAGCCTGGCGAAGATACTTCGAAGTTAGAGTCTTATAGGCCTATAAGTGTGTTACCCACTATGACAAAATTATTTGAAAAATTGCCTAGAAACAAGCTGAATAAGATCTTGAACGACAACAACTGCACTCCAAACCAACAATTCGGCTTTAGAAGTAAACATAGTACCATCGAACAAACTCACAGGTTGGCACATGTTATCAGAAAAGTTTTTGAGGAAAAAAAGTACTGCTCCGCGCTATTTATTGATGTTTCACAAGCTTTCGACAAAGTATGGCATGAAGGTCTGTTAAACGAACTAAAGTTCAACCTTCAAGCTAATATTTTCAACCTTTTAGAAAAATACATAATCGGTCGACAGTTTATGATCAAAGAGGCAAACCAAATAAGTTCTTCTCAACCAATAGATGCTGGTGTACCTCAAGGGAGTATACTAGGTCTAGTTCTTTACTTGCTTTACACAGCAGATATGCCAACCAATAGTTTTACACACACGTCGACATTTGCTGATGATACTGATTTCCTTATTATTCATAAAGACCCTAAAAAGGCTTCGAACCAACTGCAACAACACGTAACTCAAGTTGATAAATGGGCAAAGTTATGGGGAATAAAAATTTACCTACGTAACTTTTACTTTACGCAAAGAAACGTGCTCCCCAATCACCATTAACAACCATATGGTGCCTCAATGAGACGAACCTCATATAGATGCGAAGCTGACTCAAATGAAACTTAAAGCTGCTCAAATCCACTGGCTAATTGGTAGAAACTCTGTGCTACATCTGGATTGTAAACTTCTACTGTCTACTCTACAATTAAGGGGCACTGCTTCCGCCTCTAACATAGAAAATATACAATGTCGTCAAAACAAAATTCTGAGAATGATAACTGGCGCTCCTTGGTCTATTAAAAACAGCTACATCCACAAGGATCTAGAAGTTCCACTAGTAAAATGCGAAATCTTAAACTAGTAGACAAGTATTTAAATAAGCTGGACACACATTTAAAATCCGCTCGTTTGAAGCATCTTGCAACAAAGTGGGCACACCCGTCTAAAAGGAAAGGATACTACTGCACTTAGATTAAACCTTTTAAATTAATTAATTTTATTGTGAGAACTTAAATTTTAGTCTGGTACTGACTGGACTAATATTTAACACATTTGACTACATATTGTTAGTTCGCTTATGCGAGGATTCAATAATAAAAATATGAAAAAAAAGGTTAAGAAAAATAAATTTAACTAAGACTTACGATTTTTCCTGAGTGTAGATGAACCAGGCCTGTTTCTCTACCACAAGTGCTGGATAAATCTTAAATCTCTTATCTCTAAAAATTGAATAGTACAAATAAAACAACAACAATATATAATTTGCAAAACAAATAATCGAAACGGCAAATTACAATAACAATAAACTAGAATAACAACAATATGACAATTGAGTTACTTTTTTCTACTCTAAAAATTTATTAAAATTCTCGACTTATCGATTTAAAAATTCTTTTCAATCTCCCCTTGCCATTTCTATTTTAAGCTCTACTCAGCGTAAAAATTATAGCACAATTGTCACCACACAGGCGATTTTGAAATATTAGGTAAGATTGAAAAAGTGGCTGAAAACGATTTTTATTCTGGTTCGGTATTGCGGTATAAGATTTCTGTAAATCTTTGGCATGGTACACTCCCAGGTCTTTGCCGTTCATGTCTGCTATGCGGTAATTTCAGTGGCCTATTTTCTTTAGTACCTTTTATTTTAGAAACTTTGAAGCCAACTTACTATTATATGCGGTAGCCTTATGGCTCTGGAAAAAATTTAGGTGGTAAACCGTTTTACCCTCTGAAAATTTACGGGTTGGGCCCTTAAATTATAAGATTTTTTATTAGATCTATAAGCCTTTTCTATGTTCTCCATTACCTAATTTTAAATTATATTCAACTTATCTGATTTTTCTATAACTTCCAAGCCCTCTTCTGACATGTCTAGCTTTATCATAACCTCGTACGCTTTACCATGCGTGACCATTTGTTGCCGGAAGAGTACGTAGTAAGGCGAGTATCCAATGGAAGAATTAAACGAACTTCTGAGAGCAACTCCATTTGGATTAAATTTTTATCTTAAAATCGGTGGTTTGTTCCCAGATAAGATCTTATTCCCGCTATTATGGATCGGTTTATGCGCTCAAAACTATTATATTGCGAAAAGGGCAAGGCCTTAAATATATACTGCACACCATACTAGCTCAAAATAGTTTCAAAAAGAGAGGATTTAAATTGGGAACCATTAAACGTCACGACAACCTCCGAATAAATGAAACACGTTTTCCTCTAGAAATTTAATAACAGAATTAGAATCGATTTTCCGCAAACTTTTTAATAAGAGATATTTAGAAAAATTATCAAAAACCAAAAAGATAGCTACATTTCCCAGTTTTTAGCGGGGATCATACAAGAAGTAAGTTTCTGTGGGACTCACAACTTCCATGATCGTGCCTCTAAAAATTGGTTTATTATAAATTCTGTAGGTTTATAGACGTATCCACCGACAATCTAGACATCCGGCAACCTATGTTGCTTACCTTCAATTTTCCTGATCAAATTTAAATAAGTTTCTGATCCAAAGTGAGGGGACCCTAAGTCAATTTCCGTCTCAAAATTTTCGAGGCTTTCAATATTGAAAAACTCATAATTGTCATTCTTATTGTTCATTGTCGGGAACAATATGTTGACTGCCTTCGCAGTGCAATATTCAAAAGATGAAGCCTTGTAATATAAGCGACCATCGTGCCAGCCTATTGCTGAGGTCGGATTGGCGCATTAACCATTTTAGTAAAGCATTATCCGTGATGATACAGAATTCGTGTCCTGCTAAATATTCTCGAAATTTTTCAATACTTAATACAGCCGCGAGATATTTGAATTCCGCAATCGAATAATTTTGTTGGGCTCGGTTTAATTTATGGGGAAAAAAGACTATGGGGCGTTTATCTCCGTTCTCATCTTTTTGAGATAGCACACCGCCTACTCCAGTTTTGCAATCATCGCATAAAATAATAAACGGACGTTCAAAGGCTGGGGTTACGCGGACAGGGGCTATTGTAAGCTTCTGCTAGATAAGGTCAAAGCCCATTTGAGCCTTTTCATTCCATTGGAACTTATCGGAATTTTTTGTAAGATCTGTCAGGGGACTGTTAACTGAAGCGTAATTTTCAACAAATCTTTGATACCATCCTACGAGGCCTAAAAATTTACGAATTTCCTTTCCATTACGAGGGGCGGTCAGTTTTTGGATAGCCGCCGCTTTATCTGTATCCGGTTTTATACCGCCTGAGCCTATTATATAGCCGAGATAACGCAGTTTATTTAAGCACCAGTGGCATTTAGCCAGGTTCCAGGTAAATCCGGCATTTCGAATCAGTTGAGTAACTTCTATCATCAAAGAAATATGTTCATTAAAACAGTCACTAAAAGAAGGTCATCTAGATACACGAATACTCTATTCCTAAGGTGGGATGGAATTTGTATGTCCATTAGACGACAAAGAGTTTGTGGATCGTTTGTCAAGCCAAAGTGCATTACTTTGAATCGGTACAACGGTCTTTTGGGTACAGTAAATGCTGTCAGGTCCTCCGACTTTTCATCAAGACCAACCTGCCAAAACGCATGTTTAAGGTCTAGGGAAGAAACGAATTCCGCTTTCGGAAGTTTTGATAAAATTCCATTGATTTTCGGCTGAGGATATGCGTCACAAACAGTCACACTGTTAAGTTTCCGGGAGTCTAAGCATAATCGAAATTAACCATTTTTATTGACACAAGCTATGGGGCTGCTCCATGAAAAAGAAGGGAAGCTGGTTCTAACACACCTAGTTGAAGCATACGACCGACTTCTTCATGAATTTTCCTTTCAACTGCAGGGGAAACAGAGAAATACCTCTGTTTTATGGGTCTTGTTTCCGGTTGAATTTCTACAGTATGTCCCAATAAAGAGGTTTTTCACAATTCTTTCTTCCATTTTTCAGATTTCTTTGTAAAAATCTTGTCCGTAAGCCCAAAAGAATGCCAAAAATCTATACCTAAATACAAGTTTTGTTTCAAGTCTGGTATATAAAGCCGAATACACCTCACCATTCCTTCAAGCTTTATATCCGTATCCACATAGCCCAAAATCCTATACTGTTGACCTCTAGCGGCTTGAATGACATTTGAAAAACTATGATAGGGAATTTTCCTACAAAGCAGTTTCTTTGCAGCGTTGCTACTCAGACAAGATAATGATGCCCTAGAATCCAATAACCCGAAAAAGACATTCCAAATAATTCAATTTTAATAGAAGGTCGCATATCAGACTGCAGTTTCACAATAGACTCGATATTAGCTTGGATTTTACTTTTAGTCTCTTTATGGAAGTGGTAAAAGCGTCGTATTCTTTTCGAGTTTCTTTGAGGTCTTTTATCATGAAACCCGTGGAAGTTTTTACTATCACGAAAATCACCAAATATTCTTTTCTTTGCTACTTTGTATAGTATGAGACGTCATATCAAAAGTTTGGGGGTTATTCTCTCGTACCACTTTCCTCTTTCCACTAGGTTAACCTAATCTAGTTTCCAAGTTGTTCTCGAGCGCAAGCTGGTGGTCTGACTTGCGCTCGATTTTAATTTTCCTTGGCATTTCTTACATTGACCCCTATATACACCTACGTCGCCACAGCCGTAACAAAATACTGGGCGTTCCTGCAGACAACCCATATAGCTAGGACCTTCTTGTCTACAATTCTTACAAATATTCTTTCCCTTTCTGGACGCTTCCTCCTATCGTTATTAAAAGGCCTTTCTGAAAAATCTATTGCACTAAGATTTTTTTTTCATATTTTTATTATTGAATCTTCGCTTAAGCGAACTAACAATAAGTATTCAAATCTTAAAACAAAGATTGGTTAGTATTAGTCCAGTCAGTACCAGGCTAAAATTTAAGTTCTCATAACAGAAATAGTTATCTTTATTTAAGCGCAATGGTATCCCCGCTTTTCAGACGGGAGTGTCCACTATGTTGCTAGATACTTCGAGCAAGCGGGTTTGGATGTGTTTCCAGCTTATTCATATACTTGTCCACATAGTTTGAAATTTCGCATTTTACTAGTGGAACTTGTAGATCCTTGTGGATGTTGCTGTTTTGAATATACCAAGGAGCACCAGTTATCATTCTCAGAATTTGGTTTTGACGACGTTGTTTTTTTTTTGTTAGAGGCGGAAGCAGTGCCCCATAATTGTATACCGTAACACCAAATTGGTTTTTAAATCGAGTTTTAGAGTAGAAGTTTACAATCCAGACGTAGCACAGAGTTTCTTCCAATAAGCCAGTAGATTTGAGCAGCTTTAAGTTTCACTTGAGTCAGCTTCGCATCTATATGAGGCTTCCATGTGAGGCGGCGATCTAGGTGAATACCAAGATATTTTGTCTCGGTTCGTTGAGGCACCATGTAATTGTTAATAGTGATTGGGGAGCACGTTTCTTTGCGTAAAGTAAAAGTTACGTGGGTACAGTTTTGTTCAATTATTTTTATTTCCCATAACTTTGCCCATTTCTCAGCTTGGGTTACTTGTTGTTGCAGTTGGTTCGAAGCCTCTTTAGGGTCTTTATGAATACTAAGGAAAGCAGTATCATTAGCAAATGTCGACGTGTGTGGAAAACTATTGTTTGGCATATCTGCTGTGTAAAGCAAGTACAGAACTGGAGTTAGTATGTATACTCCCTTGGGGTACACCAGCCCCTATTGGTTGAGAAGAACTTATTTGGTTACCCTCTTTGATCATAAATTATCGACCGGTTATGTATTTTTTTAAAAGGTTAAAATATTAGCTGAAAGGTTAAACTGCAGTTTGTTTAGCAGGCCTTTATGCCATTCTTTTTCAAAAGCTTGCAAAACATCGATAAATAGCGCGGAGCAGTACTTTTTTTCCTCAAAGGCCTTTCTTTTAACCTGTACCAACCTGTGAGTTTGTTCGATGGTACTATGTTGACTTCTAAAGCGGAATTGATGATTTGAAATGCAGTTATTGTCGTTCAAGATCGTATTCAGCTTGTTTTTAAGTAATTTTTTAAACAATTTTGACATTGTGGGTAACAAACTTATAGGCCTATAAGACTCTACCTTCGAAGTATCTTTGCCAGGCTTAGGAATCATCTTTACTAAGGCAACTTTCCACATAGACAAGAAATGTTCAAGCCAAATTATCGCGTTAAAAATAAAAAGAATTATTCTTTTAGCTGTAAAAGGTAGCTCAAAGAGCATTTTGTTGCTTATTTTATTAACGCCAGGAGCTTTTTTACTATTTAGGTTAGCGATAGCCTCCATAACATCTGTAAATCGGATATGTATTTCCTTCGAACAACTTTTTCGAAAAACTAAGTATGAGAAAAGTAACTCAATACACTTTTCTGCATATTGGGCAAAAACAAAGACATGTGCCCAAAATTGGAGAATGGGGCATGGTAGAGAAAGGTATTGAACCATTTTTCTCATACTCAGTTTTTCTCAGTCCATTTTTGTTTCGAACAACTTTTTCGAAAAATTAAGTATGAAAAAGGTCACTCAATACACTTTTCTGAATATTGGGGAAAAACAAAACATGAGCAAGAAATTGAAGAACGGAGCATTGTAGGGAAAGGTATTGACCACTTTTCCTCATACTTTTTCGAAAAACTAAGTATGAGAAAAGTAACTCAATACACTTTTCTGCATATTGGGAAAATCAAAGACATGTTCCCAAAATTGGAGAATGGGGCATGGTAGAGAAAGGTATTGGCCACTTTTACTCATACTCAGTTTTTCCCAATCCATTTTTGTTTCGAACAACTTTTTCAAAAAATTATGTATAGAGAAATGTCACTCAGTACACTTTTCTGTATATTGGGGAAAAACAAAGACATGTGCAAAAAATTTAAGCATGGAGCATGGTAGAGGAAGGTATTTGCCACTTTTCCTCATACTCAATTTTTCCCAGTCCAGTTTTGTTTCGAACAACTTTTTAAAAAAAAACTAAGTTTAAGAAAAACAACTTAATACACTTTTCTGCATATTGGGCAAAAACAAAGTATATTGAGTATATTGCCAATACCCTCTACTACGCCCGTTCTCCAATTTTGGGCACATGTCTTTGATTTTGCTCAATATGCAGAAAAGTATATTGAGTTACTTTTCATATACTGAGTTTTTCGAAAAAGTTATTCGAAACAAAAGTGGAGTTGGAAAAACGTATCCAACTTTTTTGACATCCGCCTATTCAACGAGAACGCATGAAACGCGAGTTATGGACTTTCAGCTTTAGGCGGTAATGAAGGTAACGCTAAAAATTAAGTTTATTGCGAAATAATATTTAAGGTGACACCGTTAGCACAGCCAATTTGGCTCCTTGTTATATGTGACACACACAATTTTTACCTCTGCGCTGTGACAGCATTAACGTTTTTATAATGCATTGTTGTAGTAATGCATGTCACAATATCAGATGAGAAAATTGTTTGTGTGTGCCAAATGGTAATAACATATAACAAGGAGCTATATATAATCTGCTGTGCTAACGACATCACCTTCTGTATTATTTCACCATGTTTGATTTTAAATCTTAAATAATAGGTTCATTCACTTTCTTCTCCAGTAAAGTCCATTATGATGATTAATTTTAAGAAACTACTTTCAAAAAAATGTTTTTTTTTTAGAAAAAACGCGGGATGTTAACTTAACGCTTAACTTTATCAAAACAACACACTTTGCGTTTTTAAAGAAATAAAATTTAAGTAGGTAAATATTGATTTTGTTAGTTTTTGTTTATTTTTTTTACATAAGAAAACATAAATTTTTTACTGAACTTTTTAAATAGCAGAAAAACGTCTATCAAAAATGTAAAAATATTCAGTACAATAACTGTCACTTTATGTTCTCAATTTATGCTCTCTGGTAAATATATTTTTATGTAAACGAACACAATCTATTAAACAATTTAAAAAACTTTTAAGAAATAGTGAGTAAGCGAATGAATTCAGTATTGAAAACTTGTAATATTGATCAACATCTTTTTTTATATATGTATGTACTTACACTACAAACTAAATAAAAGTTCAAGTTTCATGAATTATATTTTGAATCTATTTCATTCAACCATATAAATTTACAACTTCATTAATAATTAATTGAACTTCATCTATTTGTGTTGTATAACTTGACGTCAGCTAGGAGGTCAAAAACCAATTTACTTAGGCTGACAGCATATGTCTTATATGTACAAAACAATATTATTTTAAAGTAAAATATACTAGGTGTAATGTTCAAAGAGTTGTTTGCAGCAGTAATTCCAGTTACACTCATGCTGTTATTGTTTATTTCTCCATCCCATATAGTTCGATTGAAATGTTGCATTGCAGCCGGTTTTTCATCTGCGTAAAGAAATAGAAATTATCTTACATACAATATTTTAAAAAATCCTTTTGACACTAAAGAAAAATATTTATTTTAATTTTTTTAAATAAACATACTTTTTGGAATATAATAAAAACATATCAAATAAATATATGTGTATATGTTATTTAAAAATTACATCAGAAGACTTTAAATAAAAACAAGAGAGAGCGCTATATTCTGCTGTGCCGAATCTTATATACCCTTCACATTGGTCTTTTTATATACCCAGCCGAGTTATTTTGTAATGTAAATAATATAATAAAAAATACCTTGTGCAAGTTTTAAAGCACATAGAAAACTTTACAAAATTTTAACGTTCATATGGATAATAAAAATAGATGAGGAACGTTTGAGGTCGATAGTTAAAAAAGTTTTCGACATTGTTCATATTAAAAGGTTAATAAAAGTTTTTAATTTTTATGGGATGTTCTAGTACCCCTGCTCCTCTCAAAACTTTTTTTTCCAAAATGTATAAATTATTTGATTATTACTTTGTGTAGATTATTCGAAGTCGATAGCAGTTATAGTTTCCCAGATGTAGCGTATCGAAAATTTCATAAAAATTGTTAGTTTGTATTAGAGCTACCACTGCCCCTGCCCAAAAAACTTTTTTTCGAATGTAGGACTTACTATCCTGTTACTTTTTGCAGAACATTTGAAGTCAATTTCTGTTATAGTTTCCGAGATATAGCTTATCGAAAATTTCATAAAAATCGTCAATTTGTATGGAGCTACCCCTTCATCACCCCACACCCAAAAAATGTTTTCTGCAAAGCGTAGGTATTGTTGTCCAATAACTTTTTGTAGAACATTTGGTACCGATAGCTGTTATAGTTTCCGAGATATAGCGTAATGAAAATTTTATAAAAATTGTTAGTTTGTATTGGAGCTACCCCACACCCAAAAAATTTTCTCGGCAAAGCGTAGGTTTTGTTGTCCAATTACTTTTTGTACATCATTTGATGTCGATGGCTGTTATAGTTTCCGAGATATAGGGTGTCAAAAATTTCGTACAAATTGTTAATTTGTATGAGGGCTACCCCTTGTTCACCCCCACAATTTTTTCTTCAAAGCGTAGGTTTTGTTGTCGAATTACTTTTTGTAGAGCATTTGATGTCGATAGCTGTTATAGTTTCTGAAATAAAGCTTATCGAAAATTTCTTAAATATTGTTTATTTGTATGGGAGCTACCCCTTCTTCTGCCCCACCCAAAAAATTTTTTCTTCAAAGCGTAGGTTTTGTTGTCGAACTACTTTTTATAGAGCATTTGATGTCGAAAGCTGTTATATGGTGTTTTCCATTCTAAAAAAAATGTTACAATTAGTATGTGTAATATTTTTTTACAGTTTACACACAAAGTTTAAAGCGTAACTTTTGATGTCCAATTACTTTTTATAGAACATTGGATTTTGATATCTGTTATAGTTTCCGAGATATAGCGTCTCGAAAATTTCATAACAAATTGTTAATTTGTATTGGAGCTACCCCTTTTGCTTATTTGACTCCGGAAACTTGATTTCAACAGGTGGACAGACGGACATGGCTACATAAACTCCCCTATCTATACGGATCCAGAATATTTATACCTTATGGGATCGCAAATGGATAATAAAGAAATTACAAACGGAATGACAAACTGATATATACCCTCATCACTATTTGAAGGGTATAATTACATTAAATCTGAAAAAATTGCATTACGCTGCGGCCACAATTTCAAATTTTCGCTTCTATAAGTTGATCACACATATTGTGTATAAAATTTGTTCGAATTGATGGTGGTGACGTAGGTTGTATGCAACTTGATTATCAATTTGATCATAAAATTTATTTATTAAGATAGTCGTCAAGAAATAAATTTAAAACTTTCGCTTTGCGGCAGACAATTTGTTAAACGAAACACAAAAATTGCTTTATACATAACTTTTTTACATATTTTATTTATTTGCGACTGAATTTTGGTACAACGACACACAAACTATTTACATTAATTTATTTATTAATCCTAATACACAAAAATTAAGGAATCATTATTTTTGTGGAAGAATATTTGTATAAGCAGACAAGTGAAAAAACCAGGGGCCAAATCGTCGCATTCGATTCGAATCGAAATTTTAAAATTCTTATTAGAATTCCTATACTTAAAGCATTGACAACTCGATCGATCGAGTGAAATTTCGATTCGAATCGAATGCGACGATTTGGCCCCAGAATTATTAAAAATAACTATCATCAGTTGTTTATTTGCCCATCAAGTTGAAAGGCGACTTGAATAGAAAAATTGATCCACAAGATGCTTTTAAGTTTAAAAAGTTTTGAGTGTGTAGTAAAATAGTTTGAGTGTATTGCAACTTAAAAGCGTCCTTATTTTCATTTTGGCAATATGGCTATTTTTTGGCGGCTTAGAAAATAGTTGGCTATTATTTATAGTCATGAATTTGCTTCAGAAGACGTTAAATTTAATACGAACAAATAATAATTTCATTCTGGTCATTTTTTATATGAAGTTTGAGGCATATAAAAAAACAAATTATTATATTATTATTATTCCAACTGTTAATACCTGTGTTAAAATAGTATTTTTAATAGTGAACTACAGTAAGACTCGTATTACGAGTTAAAAATTATATGAACATATGTCAATGGAACATATTCTTCTTTTGTACCTTCGCAGGATATGTTGAATAAATTTAATTCCCACGCTATGTATTCAAAACAAGAAGACAACGAGGAATGCCTTGACAATAAAGTGTATAGCGCTTTTGATATGTAATAGGATTGCACTACGTACATACATATATACATGTATGTATATCTAACATGTGGTTGATATTTACCACAAAAATAGGTTTTTTTAAGAAGATTACTTTTTTATGGCAAACATTGTACATTTTTTGTTCGCCAATCAGCGATTCAGACAAAATTTATTTTTTAGGATTTAAAAAAAATATTTTTAATTACTATAAAAATATATATTTTATTGTCAAAAACTAAAAAAGAAAGCTTGGCAATTTTTAACATTGAATTTGGCGAGAAATATCAAATAAATCTGACAGCCGTGCTTAAAAGGAGAAAAAACGTCTGGCCGCTAAAGGCGGTGGCACATACAATCCGTCATACGTCGCCTATTTTAACTGACAGCTAAATTGAAAAACATGTTTTATTGTTTTATTATGAACAATGTCACATTCAGTACGTCTCCTTCAACGCAACGTACTAAAGTTGGGAAACTTTCAACGTACGTCAAGTACTTTGACAACTACCAGCTGTTTCATAACCTTAATTTTGATTAGTTGCATGGTGAAATTATGTGTTTCAGGTGGTGTTACGAACACAACTGATCTACTTTTTTCATGCATAAATCGAGGCTGGGTAGTCAAAGCTGTTTACTTTTACATATTTTTTTTTGACAACTGAGCCAACAAAAACTACAACAAAAACAATAATTATATTCACCAAATTTTGTTGTAGAATCACCACCACCTGCTGATTTTTTTTTTCTCATATATTTTATTATTGAATCTTCGCTTAGGCGAACTAACAATAAGTATTCAAATCTTAAAAATAAGTAATTAATACTAGTCCAGTCAGTACCAGACTAAAATTTAGGTTCTCATAACAAAATTCTTTAATTTCAAAAATTTCATCTAAGAGCAATAGTATCCCTTCTTTTAAGGCGGGTGTGACCACTGTGTTGCAGGATGCTTCGAGCGAGCGGATTTGGATGTGTTTCCAGCTTATTTAAGTACTTGTCCACATAGTTTAGGATTTCGCATTTTACAAGTGAAACATCTAGATCCTTGTGGATGTTGCTGCTTTTAATATACCAAGGAGCACCAGTTATCATTCTTAGAATTCTGTTTTAACGGCGTTGGATTTTTTCGATGTTAGAGGCGGAAGCAGTGCCCCATAATTGTATACCGTAGCACCAAATTGGTTTTAAGATTGAGTTGTAGAGTAGAAGCTTACAATCAAGACGTAGCACAGAGTTTCTACCAATTAGCCAGTGGATTTGAGCAGCTTTAAGTTTCATTTGCGTCAGCTTCGCATCTATATGAGGCTTCCGTGTAAGGCGGCGATCTAGGTGATAACCAAGATATTTTGTCTCAGATCGTTGAGGCACCATATGGTTGTTGATAGTGATTGGAGGGCACGTTTCTTTGCGTAAGGTAAAAGTTACGTGAGTACATTTTTGTTCATTTATCTTTATTCCCCATAACTTTGCCCATTTTTCCACTTAGGTTACGTGTTGTTGCAGCTGGTTCGAAGCCTCTTTAGGGTCTTTGTGAATACTAAGAAAAGCAGTGTCGTCAGCAAATGTCGACGTGTGTGTAAAACTGTTGGTTGGCATATCTGCCGTGTAAAGTAAGTACAAAACTGGACCTAGTATACTGCCTTGAGGTACACCAGCCCCTATTGGTTGAGAAGAACTTATTTGGTTTCCCTCTTTGATCATAAACTGTCGACTGGTTATGTATTTTTCTAAAAGGTTGAAAATATTAGCTGGAAGGTTGAGCTTTAGTTTGTTTAAAAGGCCTTTATGCCATACTTTGTCGAAAGCTTGCGAGACATCGATAAAAAGCACCGAGCAGTACTTCTTTTCCTCAAAGGCTTTTCTTATAACCTGTACCAACCTGTGAGTTTGTTCGATGGTACTATGTTGACTTCTAAAGCCGAATTGGTGATTTGGAATGCAGTTGTTGTCACTCAGGATCGGATTTAGCTTGTTTTTTTTTTAGCAGTTTTTCGAACAACTTGGACATTGTGGGTAACAAGCTTATGAGCCTATAAGACTCTTCGAGGGATCTTTGCCAGGCTTAGGAATCATCTTTACTAAGGCAACTTTCCATATAGGCGGAAAATATTCAAGCAGAATTATCGCGTTAAAAATAAAAAGAATGATTCTTTTAGCAGTAAGAGGTAGCTCTATGAGCATTTTGTTGCTTATTTTATCAACGCCAGGAGCTTTTTCACCATTTAGGTTAGCGATAGCCTCTACAACATCTGCGAATCGAAAACGTATTTCTGCTGATTTAACATCCGTTTATAAAGGATTCTATGTGCTAACCTCTTGCGTTGTTACGTCAATGTCAGTTAAAAAAGGCGAAGTATGACGTGCGACGGATTGTATGTGCCATCGCCTTAAGTTAATATCTGCTTGCTCGAAAATTCCTTTTACACACAGTAGGGTTGTGTTGTTCATGAACGAACTACATCAGTTCAACGTTTGAAATATGACGGAATTAGAAGGTGACCTCGTCCCTAAAACAACAACTTTCTGTAAAATTTAAGCGTGTATTTTGCTGTTGTTCAATTCCAGCTTGGTTGCCAAAAATGTTGTGATAACAAATACACGCAGTATTCACAGCCATTATAAAACATAAAAAATATGCCAAGCTAAGTTGGAAAACACGTGGCGGAAATAAAAGTTAGCTGATTAGTTACTCCTACCTTGTTTAATATACATTGGTTTGAGAAGTTATCAAACTCGGAGCTGGCAATTTTAAGAAAGCAAAAAAATTCTCTATGGAAATAAATGTGATTGGGGGTTTTCACACAAGACTTATTTTTAATCCGCAAAAATTTTGTTCTTTAGTTTTCACACAAGACTAATTATGCTGGCATAAAATTGTGCACGTATACACAGCTTTGTGTGTGTTAGTAGTTTCTTTGTCTATTTTACGTTTGCCACGTGTGTATGTGTTAGTTTTGTTCTGCTTGTGCGGGGTTGAAGTTGGTTGAATAAATTGTGCCAACCAAAACCACTCTCTTCACCTAAAAAGCCAACAAACTGCGATTTTATGCCAGCACAATTAGTCTTGTGTGAAAACACCCATTGAGTGTTTTCTTTGATCAGTGAAACCAAGCTTATTCATTTATTTGCAAAACACGCGTTGCCGTTTTATAATATACTATTGTATGGGATTTCTTTTTTGGGACACGGCTCATTCAAGTGATTCCCAGAAAATGAAAAAGGTATTTGGTTACATTTTTGAAAAAAGACACGCTTGAAATATTTTCAAATAAAGTGATGGATACAAACATTTTGAATAAAACTTCAAGTTTTTTTTTAAATTAAAGAACAATATTTAAAATGTTATAGATATATAAATTTTTTCTTACTTCAGCATTTTCTTTTATTACCTTTCGGGTATTTCATTTAAAAACGCTACAAAAAATCATTACACTAAAAAAGTTTAATTTTTTAAACTTACACTACAAAATTAATTTATTTTTATTTTATTTTCTTATTATTCTATTTTTCCACAATTCGAATTTTTGAAAGTTTTATTTTAGTTGCTTTATTTTACTTTTTTTATGAATTGCGTGCGTATGCTACATGTTCAATATTTATCACATCAGTATCTTTTTTGTTTTGTACTGTGTTAGTTTCGTTATTAAAAAAACGCCGTTTTAACCCGTGCCAATAATTATTAAAAATAGTTAAAACCTAGTAAAATTTCTTTTAAAATCAAGTTTTTATCTATTTTTTAATCCACACACCAATTTTCACTTTAAAAATTAAAACAATATTTTTATGCCCTTTACATTTGCAATTCGTTTGTGATTTGTTTGTTATCCATTTAAAGTACATATATTCTGGATGCTTACATACAGGGAAGTCGATATAGCCTTGTCCGCTTGTCCATCTGTCACTCTGTACGTCCGAGTCAATTGAATCCCTACGAACCAGGTATTGGCGATCATCTTAGAAATATTTTTGAGATGATCGCTATTTAAAATGATCAAGATCGGTTCGCCGGCTACCTAGATATTGGCAAAATACTGCGATTGCCTGAGTTTTTTTTTAAGCATGCATTGGCATTACCGAACACGAGACACATGCAGCCCACCCAACCATAGCCATCTAGAAGTTTAAGATGACCCCATTGTCAATCGACGGTTCATCAACACTTACCACTTTACCAACATTCCATTATACCCTGCCCTAATAAACAAACTTAAGCAAACATGTTTTCTATACACAAACAATTTTACAAAATTTTATTTTAAAAAACTTAACGCCAACAATTATTCTCAACTATAAGTACATTTTTGAAATTCGCCAGAAAACAAATTAACATTAAACCATAAGAGTAAAAAAAAACTGTATTTCTAAATCAAAATTAGGCATAAAATAAATAATAAAAATATATTTTAAAATTTGACCTGGCAAATTTAAATAACTCACTAACTTAATCCTAAATACAAACACATACAAAATTCTGACTTAAAAATATTTACAATCTTATGATAAATGACAAAAAACACAATTCTAGTAAGGATCAACTAAATTTATTCCCCTTAGAGTATCTTTACTCTCGTAATAATGTATTTACAATAAAAAAACGTTCAAAAATTATATTATCTTACCCTAAACGAGCTCGTTTAGGGACATACGTCTAGATTTTAGGCCTGTAATTTATTATATTTTTTTGCCTTTTTCGCGGGAGTATTATTATTTTTTTTACTTCACCTAGTTCGACCCTTTTGCACAAACGCATTAAAAGTACAATAATATATCACTAAATAAAACAAAACAACACTTATCTAATCGGTACTGCCCTAATGTTGTTTTTCCATAAATTAAATAATCCGCTTTCAGTTATATTATAATGGTTCTGGTATATTTAAAACAAAAACAAATTTTTGTTTCTGTTTTTTTTTTCAGGTATATATCTTATTCACAAATTCGTTTATTTATTAGCAAAACAGGCAGTATATTAATACCTGCTTCTTAAAACTTTTTTAGAAAGTTTTGTATATGCATATGTATATGAATATTATTTTTCTTCTTACCTAAGGTATATGTAGGTCTACCAAGTTTTTGGAAATAAAAGCCCAATTTTTATGGCAAATTTTCTTTTTAAATATTTTTTGCACTCAAACGTTTCGTCAATATTATGAAAAATATTTAAATAACAAAGAAATTTTTTGAAAACGCTTAAAAAAATTTAGCTTTATTTTTTGGCTTCAAGTTTCTGTTTTTAGCTCTTTTAAGCTGTCTTTTAACCGCGATATAGCTTTAGCTTTACTTGAAAATCTGGTCACACTGCATATATTGTAAAATAAAAAACTAAGCCGAAAATCCAGCCGCCATTTTTTTTTGGTAAAGGCCGCCGCTGTGGATATAAAATAGTACTGCAGCCGCCGCCGACAATTTAGCCTCAGATTGTTTCTCTGTTCTGGTTCTTGCCCTACTCCTCAACAGATGGCCTATGTTTTTGTTTATACTGGTCACTGTATGTTGCCAGAACAAATTCTTTCTTCACTTTAAATTTATATTTCTCTATATTTCAACGATCGTTAACAGTTTTCCTGGGTGGGTTTCCGGTATTAAGTTTAACAATGTGACTTCTTTCTCCACTTGGCTGCTTTTAAGAAAAACCTCCTTTACCCGCTTTAACGTCGTTGAAAGTAAGTTGAAGGTAAGTTGAATTTTATTTAAAAAATACCACAATTTGGCTTGTTGATTACACACTTAATTTACAATCTGCTTAGTTTATTTTATATATGTTGATTTTAAATACATTAAACTGTTGAATTTCCTTTTTTTTAACTTTCACTGCACTGTTGATCTTAAAATGTTTAGTACAACTTTTTTTGTCTGTACTTAAAACTTCTATAATCTAAATTTTGAACGCTATCCTAACTGAAAAAAATTACTAACAAAATTCGTGCATAAAAATATTAAACCGATATACATGAAAAGACAATTAACACACATCCACACATCCATAAAGTTCAACTATTAAGTTTTTTGTTTTTGGCCCGAAACGCGCCAAATGCATTTAAAAGAAAATTAAATTTTTTCCGATTTCCCATTACCACTGTAGCGGTTTAACACTACACAAAAATAATTGCCGTGTACCACCTTCCAAACACTTCCTACTAGCTGTCAAACATTTGCAAAAATTTTTTGTCAAATAATCAAAACAAAATTTTACGTACACGCACAACAAACCTCCACATAATTATTTATAACAATATTACAATAAAACAAAATACATTAAACAATAAACCACACCACAAGCACAGCACACACACATTCAACAACCACAGGCATCCTACTACACCAACTACATAAAGGTAAATACCAATATAAAATTTGCAACACAAAACGATAATTCACATTCAATTTTTTATTTTCTTATATTTTCGTTTTTATAAGAATTTACTTCCCCCTATCCATCCATAAGTGGCATCATAAATCTCGACAATCCTCCAAGCTACCTCAACAAAACTCTGGCGTTGTAAGACCTGTCGCTACAAAGTCAGTTTGAGGTGCATTACGATCCCCAATATTATATCTGGTTCGTTCTTCAGCGTCCAACGTAGGCTACACCCATGACGTAACTACCGACTGAGTAAGCTGGGCTGTAACTATAATTCCTTCGTGCTATTAGGGAAGTATAGAAATAATTTTATGTCATAAGAAGTGAAACTTTTGTTAAAAGTTTTTCCACATTTTCGTTGTAGGTACTTGTTGTTCATTCTTTTCAATGTATTTCTCTGTGCAAAGACAACTGATACACATTTACGTGATTTAAAACAACAATCAAATCTCATACCCATCCACTCGACAATACTATTTTAAGACTATCAAGAAGTACCTAAACGACACAACAACAATCATTCCAGACAATCAACATTTCTTTCAAACCGCTTTATCTTCTTCAAAACTAATAGACTGGAAGGGGCTAAAATAGTTCAAGGTAATTGCAGCAAAAAAATTTTCAGAGGTAAAAAAAACAAAATTTGGAGTTGATGTTGTTCTTGAAGCACTAAGAATGAAACTTTGTTTAAATACTTCTTGCCCCGGAATGAATTTTGTTATCCTGGCTCCACGGTTGTATCTTAGGGCACTTTTTCGTGAGCTTTCTTTAGGTTTTCCTTAATTCGCTCGCGGATCAGGTACATTCTGTCTACTTTTCAATTACAAGTTCATTATCTTCCAAAGCTTTAAGCTGCCTAGCTAGCTTATAATCGGCACCACTAGTAAACATGTTATATCCAAATAAAGAGAAGAATGGGCTACATCCTGTTGCCGTGTGAACTGAAGTGCGGAGTGCAGAAGAGATAGATGGTACATTTATATCCCACTCCCTGTGGTCATTCTACATGTATGCTCTGATAGCTGCCAATACACTTTGATTTACTATTTCCGATGCATTTGCGGAGAGTAAACTTCAGTTCGCATGTGGTTTATGTTATAAGTTCTTATCATTTTCGGAAATTTTTTTGAGATAAATTGTTGACCATTAGCCGAGTGTGTTGTCTCTGGATCTCCGAAAACATGAAACACTTGTTCTGTTAGGAACTTGACTACATTGGCGGATGAAGCCTCTTTCATAGCTTTCAGGAATACAAACCTTGGCATATGGTCTACTACAATAAATATATATGCACTGCCTGTTTTTGATCTGGGATATTTTGTCAAAAAATCAATGTAGAGCTTTTTAAAGGGTCTCTCTGTCTTGACTTGGTTGCCTATTTTTAGTTTTAAGCTTACACTAGTTGGTTTTGTTTCTTTACATATTATGCAGTTGTTTACAAAATGCTTTACGTGTGTTATCATATTAGGCCAGTAAAATTTTGCTCTTAAACATTTGACGGTTTTATGGACACCACCATGTGCTTTGCTTTCTGGATCATGAGATTCGAATCTAAAGTTTCCAC
Organism: Melanophora roralis; assembly: GCA_963583895.1. Lineage (NCBI taxonomy): Eukaryota > Metazoa > Arthropoda > Insecta > Diptera > Rhinophoridae > Melanophora > Melanophora roralis. The sequence continues at coordinate 55,280,016 of OY757188.1, forward strand.
TTGAATTCCTCATTATCCTGTAAAGTTGTGTCCCCTCCAGTTCGATTGAAAACTAAACCATCTTTAACTCTAATATCGGGTAACTTCCTCTGATTCTGGGTGACGGTGTTTCTTAGGTTCTCATAATCATCTGATTCAGACTCTACTGTCTCAAATCCCAAATTTTTTTTTCCACTCGTATCGACTTCTTCTACTAGCTGGCATAACGTATCGGCTACAATATTTTGTGACCCTTTACCATGTTCAATTTGAAAATCATATGCCTGCAAATTCAAAGCACATCTTGCCAATCTCCCATTTAAATCTCTAAGTGACATCAACCACTTCAAACTTGCGTGATCTGTGATTACAGTGAAGGGCATTAATTCAATATAGGGTCGAAATCTGCTAATGGCTAACACTGCCGCTAAACACTCCTTCTTTGTTACACTATACTTCCTTTGAGCTTCGTTTAGATTTTGTGAAAAGAAGGAAATTGGCTTTTCGTTGCCCTGCTCATCTCTTTAAAATAATACTGCACCTATGTACATCGTAATCACACGCGTCACATTGAACATAAAAACGCTGTTTAAAGTTTGGGTGAACTAATATTGGAGCGGACGTCAAAGCATGTTTAAGCTTTTTAAAGCTTTCCATGGCTTCCGGAAATTTTCTACCCTTTTTAATTAAATTTGTCAAAGGAGCTGTAGGTGTGAAAAAATCGCGTATAAATCGGCGGTACCACCCACCCTGCTGTACCCAAAAAGCTGCTGACCTCCCTTGCAGAGTGCGGAAACTTTATCGGCTTTATTGCTTCTATTTTAAGCGGATAAGTTTTCATAACTCCACCTCCTACTATAAATCCCAAATAACTCCATTCTAATACATTCTGTTTCATTTCCTGGCCGTTAATCTACACAACCTTTGAGCCGCATTGCAAAGCCCGAACGGCATTACTACATATTTGTACAATGGTCTACCTGGTACTGCAAAGGCTGTGTAAGTTCTAGAATTTTTATCGGGTTGGATTTGCCAGAAAGTTAATTTTAAATCCACACTGCTAATAAAGGTTTCGTGGAGCCTACTTAGTATCTCTTCAATGTTCTGAATCGGGTATGCATCTTTCACGGTTCGTTCGTTGACCTTTCTTGCATCTAAGCATAGCCTATTCTTTCCTGGCTTTCTTACCAACGTACAACGATTACTCCAAGGACTATTACTCACTTCGATTACGCCCAACTTCAACATATTATGTTCTTGAGCGTACATTAAATCTTGCACTGCAGGTGATACTAGGTAGTGCCAGTCTTTTATTGGCTCTGAACCTTCCAAAAGCTCAGTTTTATGGACTTCTAAGTCTGTTTTGCCAAGACCATTCCGCTCAAAGTTTCGAAACAAAGATTTTACTTTATCCAGTTGCTCTTGTTGTTCTTTATTTAGCTTATGCTGTTTTACTTCATCCAACTGAAGAGGATAGTTCTCTTTTATGTATATGCTTAATGCTCACTTCATTCAAATTAAACAACTCTGGGGCTATTTTAAACTTTTTCCAAAAGTCGACATCTAAATATGCCTCTTGCATTAATTCTGAACAAAAATTATTATCTGTCTCTCTCCATTTAATTCAACCAAAACTTCAATTTTGCCTACCACATGGTACTTTCCCCCACCTGCTGTCTTTATTACTGAGAACACTGGTTTTATTTTGAAGCCTGATTTTTCCACAACTTCCTCACAATTCTTACCGAGTAATCGACGCCCCACTATCTAAAAGACCTTTTAAAACGGAATTATCTATTTTCAACGCTACAAACGCTCTGGGGTCAAAATCCTTGTAAACCATTTTATCACATTTTTGCACCGACTTGTGAATTTTATCATATATTAACTTTTTATTCTTGGACCGATACCGAGTACCCTTTATTTTCTCTAATCTACTTACTTTCGGCTCACCATTTCCGAAAATTCTATATCTGGCCTCCATATATCATTTCAATTTATCTTCATAATCTCTAATTTTATTTATTATCGTTCTGTGTTTCCCCACTATTACTGCTTTCTACTGCTCTTTTCAATTAAACCTGATACTATCTTTTTCTTTTTCAGACACATTGTTCTCTGTTTGCGTACACTCATCTCTTAGGGACCGACGGATGTTTGCGTGGAGCGTGACTCCGCCGTTATTAGCACACTCCCTGCTCTGTTTCCCGAGCACTTAGAATATGTAGGCGTAATAATAAACCACACTTATAACAGAAAAGGTTTCTTTGTATACTAGGACAGTCGTAAAATTATGGCCAGGCAATCTACAGTTCCAACACAAGATTTTATTATTGGTAACTCTAGCTATGTATATTTAGGTAAGTTTTTACATTTTTGTCCCGAATTTCCCCTATGGCCTGAATTTCTTCTCTTTCCATAGATATATCCTGATCTACTTCTTCTACCTGTTTTCTCGGATGGACAAACTTTGATTAAGGAGCGGAAATGAAATCCTTTCTGAAGCAGTTTCTCTCTATTTCCTAGCAAGCATCCCTTAAATGTTCCACGATTAAAACTCGTACCGGATAAACAACCTGCGATATATTTTGATGTACAGTTCCTTTTTCTCAATCTTGACCTTAACTTTCTCATTGACTGAAAAAATCATCTAAAGACTCGCCCGCCCTTTATCGTCGTTCCGCAAAATCTCTCATGACTTCGTACACACTTCTACGAGAATTGTATTGAGCTCTCAAGGCCTTTTTTCCCCCCAAGTTCTAATTGCCTTGTGCTGTACTAGAAGCCAATACCAATCTTTGGGATCTCCCTTAAATACTTTATGAAACTCGCCCTGTACGTCAGGCCATGAATAAGAATGATATCTCATCAAATATTCAATTCTGAAGATAAACTCGTCGATATATATTTTATCCACATTACCGTCAAAACTTAAATTCCATTTATCAATATTAATTGGTCCTCTACTTCGTTGTCGTGAACCCATAGAATTTTTTGGTGACCTGTACCCCAAATCTTCAAAATTTAACCTCATCAGTAGTAGGGAACTGAGGAGGCAAAACCCTCCCTATGGGGTTTTGCTTCTTCAGTTGTTTTTGGCCATAGAGATGATTTTTTCTTTAAAATTTCCTTTCTATGTAATTTTTCCATTAGGAGGATTTTTTCTCTAAATTAAAAAATTTCATCTCTATGTAATTTATCCATAAGGAGAATTTTTTCTTTAAATTAAAAATATTGGTGTTAATGTCATTTTAGCTTTTGGTTTTGAAGTACTTTATGTTAATTTTTTTTCTGTTTTTTATATATTTTTGGTTTTTGTTTTCCAATGCAATTTCTCGTAAGGAGGATTTTGTTTATTAAAAAGAAGTGTAATGTGAGAAAATATAAATTTTTGATTGTTTTAAAATTTTGCAGTTTGCGTAGGGAGTTTTTTCTTTCTGTGTAAATAAATATCTATAGAGATTAAAGATGAAGGTGAAATATTTTAAGAGAACGTTTTCATTTGAATACTTTTAAAAAGGAAAGATAGAGTGATAATATTAAAAATCCTCATGATGTGTAGTTCAAAAAAATAGATATAAGAGGTGATCAAGATTGTACTCTTATCATTAATCTTATTGTTACTTCAAAGTACACTTAAAATGGCGCAGTGAATTTGGGAGTTTACTAGTTTTAAATGTTTCTCGTTTTTCTACAATTTCAGATGTATGAACAAATAATAAATATTGGCCAAGGTATAAACCAGAGTACACAAGAGTTGATGATATTCCTCTGAATCATCCATTCAAAGTTCAAAATTTCGAATGGAAGGAAACGCAATATGGTTCGAAAATCAAAGCGAATTGGACAATAATAAATAAATAATAGAGAGGATCCATACCTAACTAAAATGAACGACAAAGTCTGGACAACTATTTATTAAGGGCACCAACCCTTAAATAGTTGTGCGATATTTGAACTAAGCTATAATTAAAAAGTAAAATAAAACAGATTGTATAAAAAATATTAAAGAAATATCAAATAAAATGACAAACATTTTTTATATATTAATGTAATGTCAAACATAACTTTATTGAATATTTTTCAGGACAATTAAACTTAAAAATCTTAATTCAGGAACAATAAAATTTTGTCGTCCTCCTCAATCATGTACTTCTCATAAATGTTTACAGGCAATAAAAGCTGATCGTCCTTCTCAGTCATGTACTGTTCATACATGTTTGACTGGTCACCATTTGGTTGTATTGTTGTGTTCATTACTTCATCTTCTACATTGCTCTCTTCATTTTCGGCATTCATCAATCACCCATCCATGCTTCGATATTTCTTTGATGTGGATTTTCTTCTTTAAAAGTCTTTGCCCTTTTTATAGGCAAAGTTGTGGAATTGAAGGAAATGGCGTTTCTTATTCCATATGCTTTTAAATTCCACATATGGGCAGAATTCGCATCTTAGTTCTTTAGAGTTCCTTTTTTAAATAAAAAATTAATTTTAAAAATATTTTTGATTTGCAGAACTAATTTTTAATATTTAATTTCCAACCTATTTAAAATGCTTAATATACTACTTTAATAAGATACCATGGGAACTCAAATTTTTTGATATGCAAATATGTAATTAAAAAAATATATATATAGAGCAATTCCATATGAAAGCGATCACCTTTTGGACGACCCCTCTCCGATTTTAAAATAAATAGTCTCAATCGATTGCCCAGCAAAAAATAATGTACCTACATATTTTTTTTTTTTTTTATAGTGACTGGTTTAGTGGTGGTGTACACCACTGTCATGTGACAAAATTGAAGAATTCTTCATAAGGGACCTCATTGAAAGTTGTTTTAAAAAAAAACTACTAAAGCGATCGCAACGAGTGATAGCTCGTTGGAAAGGTATTAAATCAGGCTTTAATTGAAAAATAAAATTTTCCTAAATTTTCTTAGAAATTTACCTTTAAATTTTCCCATGAAAATTAAATTTTCCGATTTTCCACAGAAGCTCCTAAATTTTCCGGCTAATTTTTTTTTTTTTTGGATTCCTCATAATTTTTGCTTTAAGAATCAGCAATAAAAAAATGGGCCCCGACTCCTTGTTTGGACAGGAGAAGAGCATTTAAGAGACCACCTTTATTGAAAAATAAAATTTTCCTAATTTTTCTTAGAAATTTACCTTTAAATTTTCCCATGCAAAATTAAATTTTCCGACTTTCCACAGAAGCTCCTAAATTTTCCGGCTAATTTTTTCTTTTTTTGGATTCCTCATAATTTTTGCTTTAAGAATCAGCAATAAAAAAATGAGCCCCGACTCCTTATTTGGACAGGAGAAGAGCATTTAAGAGACCACCTTGTTAAAAATACATTTTAAAAATTATTTTACAGTTAAAAAAACATTTATGAAGAAAAAATCTTTTTTATTTTGCTGCTTATACTTAATTACAATATTTATTAAAAATTTCAATTGTTTTGGCATCATTATAAAATTAAAGTAACTTTAAATTTAGCACGTCGGCAGACGAAGAGTACCGCTTTACATTAATTGACATATCAGAAATATTTGGTATGAAGCAATGAAACTTTTGCGTTCCAGTTATAGTTTTGACCTTATTATATCTGTTTTGAATTCGTCGCTCCATGGCATCGTGTTCTTTTTGAGTGCATAAAACTGTGTTAATGGCAATTTCCTTGCTTTGAATCCACGAAAACAAATGTTGTACATTTAAGATCTGGTCAGTATATGGCCTTTGCAAACTTGCCTTAGTCGCCATGCGTTTTAGGGTTCCCCCTAACGCATCGCATGGGCCCTTGCCGTGGGACGTCGCGAAAAAGTGCCACTCGACCTTGCAGTTTTGTTCTTCTTCAATTATGCAAAGATTGTAAAAATTTTTTTTATTCTTGTACTGAGAAGCCGCGCCGTCTGAGAAAAACGTTACTTTGTCGATTGCATCGAATTTTGATCTTAAGAACTCAAACAGTTTCATTTGAAATAAATAAACGGACACATAATTATGAGATAAACTCTCCCCGACAACAACAAGGCTTACGGTCTGTAGTTCGTTATCTTCGTTTTTGAAATAAATGCAAAAAGGATGCACCGTGCACTGGTCGTTTGCCCAGTGATAAGCCTGAATTTCATCCTGAACGAGAAAAGTGTAATTCTCGGCAAAGTCGCTTATCACAATGAATTCATTTTGGGCTAATTTCTCCTTACTTTCCTTTAGAAATTTCGATTGCATCTCGGATATGAAATGGTGCGCCTTCAGTTCATTCAACTTGAATCCGAATTCCTCGATGAATTCCGGAATCTGCTTTACCACGGTCTCAAGGGAACATCTGCCGCTGCTAATTATCCACTGTTTGAAATGCACCTCCTGAATTAACAGCTGTTCAAACTTTTCCGCCAAATATTGCTCTAGCTCGTCAATCTTCGGACAATTGTCGCATTTGGACAGATGACAATTTTCCGTGGGGTATGCGCACAACGACTTCGACAGGAGGTCCCTATATGTTTCAATTTCACCGTGAAATACTTTCAATTTCTTGCATGGAAAGAAAATTAATTTGATGTTTTGATGAAACATGCAAACGCAGACTGAATGCGTTCCGTGCCTGTCTAATGCCAGCACGCATTCTTTTGGTCGTAGGATGGCAAACTTAGAAAATCCCACTTTTTCTGCTGGGTATTTCTCATTGAACTGATGGTATGCTTCGGATAGATTACATAATAATAATCTGCGCTGCTTGTGTACTTTTTCTCCATCTTCACGTGTGATAACATAGTCACGTGTACCTGGGCAGGCGCGGCTGTTGTCATCATTGCAGTAAAAATCTTGAATCAATTTCACCGTTGCTTCGCTGAGGGTCCTTGAGCCAAATTTCTTGGTGGGAGTCGCCAATATGCCCTTCTGTCGAACTAATTCTTTGCTTCTTCTCGCGATGTAATTTTTTAAATTACTAGGTAATAAATATTTCGCCATATTTATGGAAAATCCGTGTTTTATGACTTGTTTCTGCACGTGTCATTTTAGGCGAAATATTTATTACCTGGTAATTTAAAAAATTTACAAAACATTTTATGACCTGTAGCCTCAGTCGGGTTTGGTGTGCCATTACATGCCACTGCTGCTATTATCCATGGATTTATGGCCCATCTTGTGAAGGCAGGCAGACCATATTCACTACACACTAAACTTGGGGCTCTTGAAAAAAAAATTGATTTTTTCTTCATAAATGTATTTTTAACCCATTTCGATCCGGTATTCGATATTTCGAACAGTAAAAATCATATTTTTTTCAAAAAAATATTTAAGTATTAAAAAGGTAGAACTACAGGTAAATTTTGATACAAATGTTAAGTCTTATTTGTTAGCAAAAAAAAAACTTTATTACACAATGACCACCCCCTCCCCCTCGAGCCCAGGGACAAATTTCTTCAACCCATATTTTTTAGGCACTTTTTGATAAATTTTTTTAAAATATTATAAAAACAAAAAATAAAAAAATAATCATAAGAAATTATTGACAATATATGTAATTATTTTATAAAACTTAAAACACATGTCTAACATACATTTGCCTGGCTCCACATATGTGTAAAGTTGACTGTTCGAAATTTCGAACGCTGGCGCTTATCCTATAGTTAATTTTTTTTATGTGTTATCTTATACTTATTATTATTTCATATGTAATATACAAATTGCTAAGTTAATAAAAACTGCGTTTTCGGTAAATATATTTAAGGTAATAAATCGGTTGTTTACCTGCACACACAAGTCCATGCACATTTTTTTGTTTCTTGTTAGTACGGGAAATACCGTATAAAATAGTGATAAAGTAAAGGGATGATGAAGAGAAATATATTCGTAGAAATAAGAACAATTAGAGATATAAATAATATTAAAGGTAATTAGGAAAATCCTTATTAGGAAAATCCTAATTAGGAAACTCCTAATTACAAAATACTGTTGCCAGTGTAGATGACACCGCTGACCTAGAGTAGTTTCTGATACAAGGTATATAAGATCATAGATTTATAGATAAAGTTAAAGCGCCAATATAATAATATTGTTGGACCGGGAACTGATGTGGTGATGCGCCGGAAAATTTAGGAGCTTCTGTGGAAAATCGGAAAATTTAATTTTGCATGGGAAAATTTAAAGGTAAATTTCTAAGAAAAATTAGGAAAATTTTATTTTTCAATTAAGGTGGTCTCTTAAATGCTCTTCTCCTGTCCAAACAAGGAGTCGGGGCCCATTTTTTTATTGCTGATTCTTAAAGCAAAAATTATGAGGAATCCAAAAAAAAAAAAATTAGCCGGAAAATTTAGGAGCTTCTGTGGAAAATCGGAAAATTTAATTTTCATGGGAAAATTTAAAAGTAAATTTCTAAGAAAAATTAGGAAAATTTTATTTTTCAATTAAAGCCTGATTTAATACCTTTCCAACGAGCTATCACTCGTTGCGATCGCTTTAGTAGTTTTTTTTTAAAACAACTTTCAATGAGGTCCCTTATGAAGAATTCTTCAATTTTGTCACATGACAGTGGTGTACACCACCACTAAACCAGTCACTATAAAAAAAAAAAAAAATATGTAGGTACATTATTTTTTGCTGCGCAATCGATTGAGACTATTTATTTTAAAATCGGAGAGGGGTCGTCCAAAAATTTGCCAATTTTGATCGTTTTCATATGGAATTGCTCTATAATAAAATGCACACCTTACAATTAAAGCTGGCTGATTGTTTTTTTTTTGTTTTGATTTTTTAGTTAATAAAATGGTTAAACATTTTTTTTATTAGTTTGTAAACTAATTACAATTTATTTTATGATAATTCAAAAAATGTCTTCATTCAGCTGCAAATTTTGTCATTCTACTTTTGCTGAAAAACAAATGCTTAAACCTCATGAAGCTCTGCATTGTGTGGAGCGTTTCAAAGGGTTTTCTAACCGAAATTATTTAAGGGAGCATGCGAGAAGTCATGGCTTTATATCTGTCATAAAAACACCAACAAAAATACCACAATTTTTCTTTCTACGATTGCCACCTCTTTTTAAAAGAACTTTTTAAATTTGAAGGTGACATGAAAGTAATTCCTCTTAGCCCTAGAATATTAACCCACGTAAATTTTACGTGTAGTTTTATTTGTTTTTGTTGCTACTCAAGCATATAAAAAAAATAAAAAAAAACATCTACAATTGGCTTGGAGCTACCCTGTACAATGGGAAATGTTAGACAGTTTCCCATTAATTTTTCCCACAAATATTTTTTAGGAATACACTTACACCCTACCCCACCCCTTAATAGGGTTGCCTAACAATTTTTATTTTTTGAATCGCTCTTACAGCTCCCAGGGTGCTCCTACAAAGGTAAACTTTGGAGGTTAACTTGTTATAAAAGTTGAAGTAAACGCAAAAAAGCCTTTCAAAACTTCTATGGTATGGAAACATATTTGAGAGGAGAGCCATGATCGGATTCCACATTTTCTAAAAAATCCGATTCAAAAGTTTTTATTATTTTATTATATACAATTTTTTTTTTGGCAACAAAATAAATTAAAAACAGTAAAAATAATAATGTGTTTTAAAATCATCTATTTGAATAAGTTAGTAAAATTGAGCTCTTCTGTTTATTTAAAAAGAAATTAACTAAAGAAACTTAGTCACTGTAACCTCTATAACTTTTTTGTGAATATGTACTTAACCCATATCTCCACCTGCATAAGGGTGCTAACATACAAAATTTTAAAAAAATAGGGTAAAATCCCTACAACTTATCCGGAGTCACCCTTAGAGAAAAAAATCTACCACATTCCCCTATTAGTTTTTCTTCATGATGTAAAACGCCCATAACTTCCCCAGAGTTGGCCTTAGAGAAATGAAATGTACGACCGATTCGCATTAGGTTGCCCTCCCAAATGTATTCCCAAAACATACCCCTATATCTCCATCACCTAAAGGGGTTGCCGTACAAAATTTACAAAAGTTATGTAAAAGCTTAAATGACTTCGCCATAGTCGGCTTTAAAAAAATAAAGTGTACGGTCGACCCCTATCTCCATCGTCTAAGGGGGTTCCCATACAAAGTTTAATAAAATTGTAATAAAAAATCCTTCCAGGGTGCCTAGAAATAGGTCAAACATAGAACTAACCCCAACGAATAAATAAATAAAAAATATACTTACTCCCTAAGGGGGTTCCCATACAAAATTTGAAAAAATTACGGTAAAACCCCCTTCAACTTTCCTATTCACCCTAAGAGGGTTAAAATATGACACCGACCCACAGTGCTGTGTCCCATAGACAAAAGTACGTAAAAAACTTTGATGGAAAATTAAAAAGAAAAGAAAAATATTGTCTATGGGTTTTTTTCTGTTTTCAAAAATCCATACTGTTTTCTAATAACTTCAAGAAAAAAAATTTAACCACAACTTTAAAAAAAATTAATTTTAAAAATGGCTATTTTGATAATTTTTGACAGTTTTCTAAGGTTTAAAAGAAAAACAAGTTAGAGCGTTGTATTCGGCTGTGCCGAATCTTATATACCCTTCACATTGACCTTTCGCAATCCCAAAATTTTTTTTATTTTTAACCATTTTTTACTTATGAAATATTTCTAATTTTTAAATAGTGGTCGGTGTCATTTTTTAACGCTCGACGGGTGACGGGGAAGTTGTAGGGGTTTTAATCCTAATTTTTACAAATTTTGTTTGGCCACCCACTTAGAGGGTGGAGATACGGGGTAAGTATATTCTAGGAATATGTTTTGGAGGGGAAACTAATGGGGGTCGGTCGTATACTTTATTGCTCTTAGGCAAATTCTGAAGAAGTTGTGGGCATTTTCATATCATTTTTGTAAATTTTGTATGGCAACCCCATTAAGGCGTGGAGATAGGGGGTAAGTATATTCTAGGAACATGTTTGGGAGAGCAAACTTATGGGGGTCGGTCGTACACTTTAATGCTCTAAGGCCAACTCTGTGGAAGTTTTGGGCGTTTCCATATCATTTCTTGTAAATTTAGTATGGCAACCCCTTTAGGGCGTTGAGATAGGGGGTAAGTATATTCTAGGAATATGTTTGGGAGAAGAAATTAATGGGGGTTGGTGGCATACTTTGTTGCTCTAAGGCCAACTCTAAAGAAGCTGTAAGGAATTTCATATCATTTCTTGTAAATTTTTTTATGGCAAACCCCTTAGGGCGTGGAGATAGGGGGTAAGTATATTCTAGAAATATGTTTAGGAGGGAAAACTAATGGGGGTCGGTCGCACACTTTATTGCTCTATCTCCACGCCCTAATTTTGCTTATATCTCGGTCATTTATCGGGCGATTTTGCTGAATTTCAATACCGATTTTCTCGCGACTATCTGTGACAATTTGATACCACATTCGGGTCTATGCGATATCGGGGGGCTTCAGAAAGTTTCAACCATAACACGGACAGACGGACATCGCTAAATCGGCTTTCCTATCCATAAGGATCCAGAATATATATACTTTATGGGGTCCCAAATGGATAATAAAGAAATTACAAACGGAATGACAAACTTATATATACCCCTATCACTTATGTGAAGGGTATAAAAATACAAATACAGTAAAATATAAATTCAAATTAATACTGTTTGATAAAAAAAAACAGCAAAATAGTAAAGTTTAGGTGTTTGTATGTATTTAACGCTATAAAATGACACTACAATTCCAAATTACCTTGGTTTTTTATGGTTTTAAAAAAACAATTGTAAAAATGTAATTTTTTGGACTAAGAGATTCAAATTTTTTGTTGTAATAGCTAACTATATTAAAAACCAACTGTAAAAAATTTTTAGTATATTATTTTCCTAAAAGAATTAATTGGTTGAAATATAAAAAATATATTAGTACGCACTGCGCGGAGAACCAATCGCTAAAAACTCCCGGAGACATAGATGATTGTCTGAGCGTCCTAAATGAAAACATTAAAAAAGCCGTTGAACATGCGTCTTCTACCTACCGCCAGGCTAGGTACACCAAAATTTTCTCTGAATATGTGGAAAAGCTCGTATCTGAAAAAAGAAAAGCCCGCAGGGAATGGCAAAAACATAGATCGCCCCAACTTAAAACTAAGCTGAAAGAATGTACAACCCAACTAAAAAGCTTGTTGGAGGCTCACAGAATGGCATCACTGAAAGAGTACCTGGAAGGTCTAGACGCGACTCCTCAGACAAATTATTCCTTATTGCGATCAGCCAGACGTCTTAAAAGACCTGTTATCGCAAAACCACCACTGCGCAATCTGAGAGGATCCTGGGCTAGAAATGATGAAGAAAAATGCGATCTGTTCGCAAATCACTTCAAAAACGTATTCACTCCCAATACATGCACTGACGTGAGGGGATTACCGCCTGTTGTTGCAAGACGTCCTTTAGAAATGCGTTTCCGATTTGCAGATGTTGTAGAGGCTATCGCTAACCTTAACGGTAAAAAAGGTCCTGGCGTTGACAAAATAAGCAACAAAATGCTCATAGAGCTGCCTCTTACTGCTAAAAGAATCATTCTTTTTATTTTTAACGCGATAATTCGGCTTTAACATTTTCCGCCTATATGGAAAGTTGCCTTAGTAAAGATGATTCCTAAAGATCCCTCGAAGGTAGAATCTTATAGGCAAAAAGTATGTTACCCACAATGTCAAAATTGTTCGAAAAACTGTTAAAAACCAAGCTAAATCCGATCCTGAATGACAACAACTGCATTCCAAATCACCAATTCGGCTTTAGAAGTCAACATAGTACCATCGAACAAACTCACAGGTTGGTACAGGTTATAAGAAAAGCCTTTGAGGAAAAGAAGTACTGCTCCGGGCTTTTTTATCGATGTCTCACAAGCTTTCGACAAAGTATGGCATGAAGGCCTTCTAAACAAACTAAAGCTCAACCTTCCAGCTAATATTTTCAACCTTTTAGAAAAATACATAACAGGCCGACAATTTATGATTAAAGAGGGAAACCAAATAAGTTGTTCCCAACCAAAAGAGGCTGGTGTCCCTCAAGGAAGTATACTAGGTCCTATTTTGTACTTGCTTTACACGGCAGATATGCCAACCAATAGTTTCACACACACGTCGACATTTGCTGACGACACTGCTTTTCTTAGTATTCACAAAGACCCTAAAGAGGCTTCGAACCAGCTGCAACAACACGTAACCCAAGTCGAGAAATGGGCAAAGTTATGGGGAATAAAGATAAATGAACAAAAATGTACCCACGTAACTTTTACTTTACGCAAAGAAACGTGCCCTCCAATCACTATCAACAACCATAATGTGCCTGAACGATCTGAGACAAAATATCTTGGTATTCACCTAGATCGCCGCCTTACATGGAAGCCTCATATAGATGCTAAGCCGACGCAAATGAAACTTAAAGCTACTCAAATCCACTGGCTAATTGGTAGAAACTCTGTGCTACGTCTTGATTGTAAGCTTCTAATCTACAACTCGATTTTAAAACCAATTTGGTGCTACGGTATACAATTATGGGGCACTGCTTCCGCCTCTAACATCGAAAAAATACAACGCCGTCAAAATAAAATCCTAAGAATGATAACTGGTGCTCTGTGGTATGTGAAAAACAGCAACATCCATAAGGATCTAGAAGTTCCACTAGTTAAAAGCGAAATCCTGAAATATGTGGGCAAGTATTTAAATAAGCTGGAAACACATCCAAATCCGCTCGCTCGAAGTATCTTGCAACATAGTAGACACTCCCGTCTGAAAAAGAGGGATACTATTGCGCTTAGATGAAGATAACTATTTTATTATGAGAACTTAAATTTTAGTCTGGCACTGGCTGGGCTAATATTAATTACTTAGTCTTAAGATTTGAATACTTATTGTTAGTTCGCTTAAGCGAAGATCCAATAATAAAATATATGAAAAAAAAAAAATATTATTTTCCTATACATAGTTTTTGTTTGTTTGAAAAATGCTTATTATTCACCTAAGCTCTAAAAATTTTTTACTTTGATGGAAAATTATAAAAAAAAAAGAAAAATATGGTCTATGGGTTTTTTTTTCTGTTTTCAAAAATTTAAACTGTTTTCTAATAATTAAAAGAAAAAAAATTAACCACAACCTAATTTTGATTTTTTCCAAATTTCTACAGTTTTCTGGAGTTTAAAAGAAAAAAAAAACTTACAATATAATAACATATAAAACCAAATTGATACCAGTAGATTAGATTAATTAACGAGATAAATTAAAAATATAAGTATAAAAATGTGTTTGCCTCTTTTTGGCGCTACAAGATGCCGCTAAATTAACAGATTGACGTTGGTGTTTCATTGTTCGTGGGTAAACAATAATTTTTGTTTGATGCTGATGATGTAAGCTTTAAAATTTTAAATTGCTATTTTAAAATAAAGATATTATTAAATATATTTACATTAAATTCTTAGCAACCAAGCACGAGTAAAATTGTTTATGAAAGTTTGCTGCTTTCAACTCCAGAATGTGATACAACAGTGGCTTAACATGCAACAGAAACTTCATCAGTTGCTTCAGGCACAACATCAATGGATATAGACTACGATCCAATAGGAAAATGTAAAAACGTGGTAGACCGACGAAAGATTTTGGTAGCACTACAGTCAAAACTAGACACCGAAGAGTGGCAGAGTTAGAAATAAAATGTTCCCTTAAGGACCAGAATTTGCAGTGAAAAACTTAAAACGGGAATCTCATTCTGTTTTCCAAATCTCAATGTCGAATTCAAAATAATTACCAGCAACAAAAGCTTTGGCGCTATATATGAATTTAGATTTGACCAAAAGAAAATGTAGTGTGTTACGTAACATAAATGAAATACACCCAAATAGTTTTCCGTCTCTGTATGCGTTACAAACTGAGAAAAAAAATTCATTCCGTCTATTGTGGTATCTGAAAAAAAAATTTCAGGGTGCTTGTCTAAAGAAGAAGCATTGAAAGCCAACCACAAAATCGTGAGAAAAGCAATACTGTCCCATACGAGGAAAACGTTACGAAAAGACACTCATAAAGATTTAATGACTTATTTAATACTATCTTCAGATCCGTTTTTGTCTTCAAAAAGGAATCCAAAGACCAAAAAGAAATTTATTATTTGTAGAAATTGAGAAAATGCTAATGAGCCAGTTGAAGGCGACGAGACAAACGTTTAATTGAGCTGCAATATTTTTTGGGAAGAGCACAATACTGAAGATGATTTATTGTAAATTAAAATATATATATATTATTAAAAAAAAATATAAAAATTATTAATAAAAAACGCACTTATACGTATTTTAAATTTAATTTTAATTTAGAAAAATTGTAATTTTTTACTTTCACGTTGTCATCAAAATCATAATGTAGAAAATTTTTAGCCAATTTGTTTTTTATTTTATATTTTTATAAATAAATTTTAAAGAAATTTGGCACTAACATTTGTTTAACTCATAATAATAACCATACCACCCAATTTAATGAGAATCGGATAACTTTTGTAACAGTCTTCGCATTTTTGCGAAAAAGGATATATGGCAGGACCTAGAGTCCTTGCGTCAATCCCAATAAAAATTATCACACAAGTTACTAGCATGGGGTGTAAATGATCTACGGACTATTGTAGCTTTCTGTGCAGTTATGTGGTCAAAATTGAAAATTTCGTCCTTTCTATATATGGGCAGTAGGCGTGTCCTTTGCCCGATTTTTTAAAAAAATTGAATTTTTCTTAATTTAAGAATTTTATACTAGTGTACCAAATTTCAAAACTCTGGCACCACTCCTTCTATTTTTGTCCCATCACTATATGGGATCAAAGCACTGTGCGACCCCTACTTAAAAATTGGGAATATTTCATAAATAAAAAAGCAATGAGAAAAATAAAAACAATTCTGGATTTCGAAAGGCCAATGCGAAGTGCATCTAATACTCGGCCCAGCCGAACTACAGCGCTCCTTCTAGTTTTTGTATAAAAAGGCCTCTAGTAGCAGGTATTGCCAATTTGATTGTTACATATGAGTGTTTACATGATTGATACAGGTTTGTCATTGTTTTCTTATCCACGCCGAAGCTAAGGCACTACTACAGGACAAAAATGATACAGAGCAGAATACAGAATACTTACAACATATATTCCAGCCAAATATATAAGAATTGTAATTTTCATTTATAAGTATTTGAGTAAAATAAAGTATAAAAGTATTAATTAATATTTAATGTTAATTTTTATTTATTGTTGAACTATTTGTTTTTAAAACATATTTTTGCTTTTTAATTTGGCTTAATTTTATATTTCTTTTTATTAGAAGAAATTAATATTTTTCCGTTAATGTTGAAAGAAACTTTAATTTGAAAAAGCAGGTTTTTCTACCGATACTAGTCGAGTAGAATGCATTTTCGAAAGTAGCTACGCAATTTCATCATCAGTACTCTTTGAACGGTAGTAGTGTCTTTTGGCTGTAAACATCACCTATTTATTTAGCTAACATGTAACAGAGAAAGAAAAACTGAATAAATATCGTTTCAGAATGTTTTGGTTTTTTTCTGCGTTTAGTTTGGTCGTTTTATATTGCAATTTAATCTGGCTATAGTATGATACGGCACCCCATGCCATAATTCCACCAATACGACTGTGTCGATAGCAAAATATTATTTCCTCTTTTCAAATGTCATGGTGATACAAGTTAAACTTTTTTTATTTTTCTTTTGCACATTTTCTTGAACCAGTGTGGTTACCTATTAAAATATGTTAGCATATAAAATCGGTTTTTGTTAGTTTTCTTGAAATGTGAATTTTAAGCAACTACTATCACTGTTATTTAAATGAACAAGAGTGTATATGATATGATGTTTTTTTTCTCAAATTATGATATTTTTTATTTAGTAATTATGAATTTATATTGAGCTATTTGAAAGTACGTGGAAATATATATTTTGTTTACAAAATTGCTCACCAGTAAATTAAAAACAACAATAAAGGTTTGTTCCAGGTTGTCATTTCTTGCTTTCTATACCTTTCACATAAGTGATAAGGGTATATATAAGTTTATAATTTCTTTATTATCCATTTGGGACCCCATAAAGTACATATATTCTGGATCCTTATAGATAGGGAAGCCGATTTAACGTTGTCCGTCTGTCCGTGTTATGGTTGAAATCAACTTTCTGAAGCCCACCGATATCGCATAGACCCTTAAGTGGCATCAAACTGTCTGAGATAGTCGCAAGAAAATCGGTATTGAAATTCAGCAAAATCGCCCGATAAATGACCGAGATATATGTAAGCAAAAAACCAAGACTATCTCCTTTTTTTCAGTCTACAACAACAACAAAGAACATACTTATGTATGTAACAACAAAAAAAGAACAACAGAATCAGTCATGTTGATATTATTAAACCACACCCAAAACGAAAATTTTATTAGTTTTATTGTTCATACATATAAAAGGGTTGCCATACAAGGCTTAATTTAAACATTTTTACAATCGCTCCTACGGCTTCCAGGGTTCTCCTACAAAGGTAAAATGTAAGACCGACCCGAACTATTTTATCCATCCCAACATTTTTGTGGAATATATTTACCCTCTATCTCCAGCCCCTAATATGGTTGCAATACAAAATTTTAAAAAATAAGGTAAAAACCGCTAAAACTTCCCCGGAGTCGCCCCTAGAGGAAAAAAAATGTGTCACAGACCCCCATTAGTTTTTCCTCCCAAACGTATTCCTAGAGTGTACTTACCCCCTATCACCCCGCCCTAAGGGGTTCCATACAAAATTTACAAAAATGATGTAAAAGTGCCCACAACTTCTTCAGAGTTGGCCTTAGAGCAATAAAGTGTACGACCGACCCCTATTAGTTTCTTCTCCCAAACATATTCCTAGAACTAATTTACCCTCTATCTCCACGCCCTAAGGGGGTTGCCATACAAAATTTACAAAAATGGTATGAAAATGCCCACAACTTCCTTAGAGTTGGCCTTAGAGCAATAAAGTGTACGACCGACCCCCATTAGTTTGCCCTCCCAAACATACTTACCTCCTATCTCCATGCCCTAAGGGGGTTAAGTAAAAAATAATCAAAAACATAAACATAACATAAACGATTTTCTGACGATTTCCAAAACTTGTTATAACGATTTTGACGATTTCTTTCCAAAGATTTGACGATATTTAATCAAATTTATCTGGCAACTATGAATGTAAGCATAATTTTTCAGGCTTAGTCATGATCATGATACAACTAAACAGGTAATATCGTCCCTGCAACAACTACAAATTAGTACCAACGTGTCGAACAAAAGCTCAGAGAAAAAAACGGTGAGTAATAATTTTTGTTGTTTTATTTTCACAGGGAGAGCATAATTTTGAAATTTTGGCATTAATCAGCTGGGCCGACGAGACTACCTGGTTCTTTGTATCATGGGCTTAGTGTTAATAAAATGTCAGGGTTGTATATGAAAATGGGCTAGAAGCAGTAGAGTATATCTGGCCCTTGCAGGCAACAGGGTTTCATAGTTGTATGTCACAAAGTGTACAAGAGTTCAACATCAAAATAGTTTAAGCATTAGAACGTTTGTGCGAGGGTACACGTATATCAGGTAGGAGCGATTCTACAAAAACAATAAAAACCGTCATAAGAATGTTTAAGACAAATAACAAAAACTTACAAAATCTTTCTGCTTCTTTTTGAGCTTTTCTTACGATACTATAGTTGTTGTTTGTAAAAAAGGAAGAAAATACATAAACAAAATTTGACAATATAACGAAATACCGTTACTCAGCTGTTTATCTGAGGCTACCTGATATACGTGTACCCTGGTTTGTGCGTTATATAATCACGTGACCTTAGTTGTGGGGATATTATGTGCTTGTTTTAATATATTAAATAAGAGTACAAAATCTATTGGTGTTAGTAAAGCCAATCAAAAGAAAATCCCCTGGAAAGTCGGCATAACGGTGTTTGTCGGCCATCCGGCTGGCTGGATGCCGATGTAATCTTTTTAATTCAACTAATAAAAACAATTTTAACATGTAGAAAAATTTAAAAGTTTTGTATGAAATTTACATACCAAACACTAAACCCTTACGGTTTAGAAAATCTTATAAAACCAACATATGGTACTCACACTGTGAATAATTATAATAACCAGGGATGTCAGATCTGGCGATTTCTCACCAAACGTGACGATTTAAAAACTGGTTCAGCGTCCCAATTTTCGATTTGGCGATATGTTTTTTTTTTGGCGATTTAGAAAATAGTTGGTGATTTTGTTGGCTACTTTTTATAGTCATGAATTTGCTTAAAAGTCGTTAAATTAAATACGTACAAATAATTTTATTCTGGTATTTTTATATATGAAGTTTAAGGCATATGAACGAGCAAATTTATATATTGTTATGATTCCAACTAGTAATGCCTGTATTGAAAGAGTATTTTTAATAATGACCTCCACTAAGACTTGTTTTAGAAACAGAATGCAATACGAATTTCTTGACACATTAATAATAGTTAAAAAGTATATGAATATAAATGGAACATGTGTAATGTTTCCTTCGTTTTGTGCTTTTGTTTGCTTTGCTTTCACAGCCTTTATCGACTATCAGTGGCATCAGCTTTCAGCACATGCTTGCTAAGGGTCTAGCTCGTCAGACGGCAAGAGGTCTTGCTGCGCCGCTGTCGAATAACATTACGGAAGAATTCACGTGCTTGATAACGGAAAACGGGACAATTTTAGTTATTGTAATGCGAAAAAGAAATGCGATTTTATCAATCGGGATTAAAGGAATGGCTGTTTTGATTTCTTTCCCTAGCCCTGCCCTGTTACCATATATATTAGAGGCCAGCCCAAGACGACACTAAATAAGGCATCATCTCGAATTTTCAATTCATTTCATATACCTTACGTGTGCACACACAAAATTAAGTACTGCGTTGTATTGTTCGACATCTCTTTTGTTTACTTAACTTAACTTAAATGAAAAATATATTCACAGTTAAGCACAATTAAGCAAACAACCACGGAACATCGATTCATCATGATCACACACTTCCATTTTAATTCGTCTCGAAACTTTACTGTTGGCGGGATGTTCCTGGTGTGATAGTTATAAAAAACTGGGGTTGATTTTGAATGTTCATATGTATGTATGTAATGTAATGTAATTACGCATGAGTTTTATATTGATTTGCCTGCTTGTGTATATGTTTGCTTGTGTATGTACCCACTCAACATTGTGTGTATTATTATTTGTTAACATAACAACAACATAACTCTTAAGTCTTTGTTGTTGTTGCCACACCATAGGCACAGTAATTTTTTTTATCGACCACAGTCTCGACACCACTCTTTATTCTTAGCTACTCTGCACTGCAGCACAAAAACTGTTTTAGCTACTCTACATTTCAGCACTTAAACCGTTAAACCGCACAATAACACAAGAATTAGAAAATTATGCGGTTCTTGAATTAGCTTGAATAGGACTTGGTGCAGGTCTCTAATATACTATATGCATCCAAATAATTTTGTGTTGGTAGCCCAAATAAGATTATAGATGTGGTTTGATTACGTTAGGGATAAGAAAATTATTTATTTCTAAAACATTTTGGTTAGATATACTTCTACCACAAAATATTAAACCTTTTACATTTTTCCTATTATTTTATTTTTTTATTTATTTTTTTATACTACATTTTAGTATATCGTATTAATATTAATCGAAATAATATTAGGTCAAGGAAAGTTGCTTTACTGCCCAACTACACGAGCAATCTGTCAGGCAATTATTGCCGTGGCAACTGTCTAATTCTATTGCTAACACTAGATATTAACGTGTGGACCGTATTAATATGTATTTAAATACATATTTAGCAATTAGTATCATAATACATTGCTAAGCAATAATCTTTTAACACAAACTGTCAAATTCATATATTGTTTGTACAACAAGAAAACAAATAGCAAAAACACAAAAAAAATCTAAGAAATTAGCAAACAAAAAAAGTGAAAAAACTGCAAAAACTAATAAAATAAAAAAAATACAAGTAATATTAGTGGTTTTTGTGATATTTAAACACATTTTCTTGTGAAATTTGTTTATTAAAATAGGAATGTAAAGCAACATTTCTCCGCAAATATTTTTAATTTTATGTTAAAAGACATGTTCGTTATCCTATCCTCCTGAAAATTAGCAAATTTTTTTTTTTTTTTTTTTTTTTTGTTCATATATTTTATTATTGAATCTTCGCTTAAGCGAACTAACAATAAGTATTCAAATCTTAAAACTAAGTAGTTAATACTAGTCCAATCAGTACCGGACTAAAATTTAAGTTCTCACAATAAAATTAACTAATTTCAAAAGTTTCATCTAAGAGCAGTTGTATCCCTTCTTTTTAGGCGGGTGTGCCCACTATGTTTTCAGTATGCTTCGAGCGAGCGGATTTGGATGTGATTCCAGCTTATTTAAATTTTTGTCCACATATTTCAGGATTTCGCATTTTACAAGTGGAACTTCTAGATCCTTGTGGATG
Organism: Melanophora roralis; assembly: GCA_963583895.1. NCBI lineage: Eukaryota > Metazoa > Arthropoda > Insecta > Diptera > Rhinophoridae > Melanophora > Melanophora roralis. The sequence goes on from OY757188.1 coordinate 55,301,510, forward strand.
TTGCTGTTTTTGATATACCAAGGAGCACCAGTTATCATTCTTAGAATTTTGTTTTGACGGTGTTGGATTTTTTCGATGTTAGAGGCGGAAGCAGTGCCCCATAATTGTATACCGTAGCACCAAATTGGTTTTAAAATTGAGTTGTAGAGTAGAAGCTTACAATCAAGACGTAGCACAGAGTTTCTACCAATTAGCCAGTGGATTTGAGCAGCTTTAAGTTTCATTTGCGTCAGCTTCGCATCTATATGAGTCTTCCATGTAAGGCGGCGATCTAGGTGATAACCAAGATATTTTGTCTCAGATCGTTGAGGCACCATATGGTTGTTGATAGTGATTGGAGGGCACGTTTCTTTGCGTAAGGTAAAAGTTGCGTGGGTACATTTTTGTTCATTTATCTTTATTCCCCATAACTTTGCCCATTTCTCAACTTGGGTTACGTGTTGTTGCAGCTGGTTCGAAGCCTCTTTAGGGTCTTTGTGAATACTAAGAAAAACAGTGTCGTCAGCAAATGTCGACGTGTTTGTGAAACTATTGGTTGGCATATCTGCCGTGTAAAGCAAGTACAAAATTGGACCTAGTATACTTCCTTGAGGGACACCAGCCTCTATTGGTTGGGAACAACTTATTTGGTTTCCCTCTTTGATCATAAATTGTCGGCCTGTTATGTATTTTTCTAAAAGGTTGAAAATATTAGCTGGAAGGTTGAGCTTTAGTTTGTTTAAAAGGCCTTCATGCCATTCTTTGTCGAAAGCTTGTGAGACATCGATAAAAAGCCCGGAGCAGTACTTCTTTTCCTCAAAGGCTTTTCTTATAACCTGTACCAACCTGTGAGTTTGTTCGATGGTACTATGTTGACTTCTAAAGCCGAATTGGTGATTTGGAATGCAGTTGTTGTCATTCAGGATCGGATTTAGCTTGTTTTTTAACAGCTTTTCGAACAATTTTGACATTGTGGGTAACAAACTTATGGGCCTTTAAGATTCTACCTTCGAGGGATCTTTGCCAGGCTTAGGAATCATCTTTACTAAGGCAATTTTCCATATAGGCGGAAAATGTTCAAGCCGAATTATCGCATTAAAAATAAAAAGAATGATTCTTTTAGCAGTAAGAGGCAGCTCTATGAGCATTTTGTTGCTTATTTTGTCAACGCCAGCAGCGTTTTTACCATTAAGGTTAGCGATAGCCCATACAACATCTGCAAATCGGAAACGTATTTCTAAAGGACGTCTAGCAACAACAGGCAGTAATTACCGCACCTCAGTGCATGTATTGGGAGTGAATACGTTTTTGAAGTGATTTGCGAACAGATCGCATTTTTCTTCATCATTTCTAGCCCAGGATCCTCTCATATTGCGCAGTGGTGGCTTTGCGATAACAGGTCTCTTAAGACTTCTGGCTGATCGCCATAAGGAATAATTTGTCTGAGGAGTCGCGTCTAGACCTTCCAGGTACTCTTTCAGTGATGCCATTCTGTGAGCCTCCAACAAGCTTTTTAGTTGGGTTGTACATTCTTTCAGCTTAGTTTTAAGTTGGGGCGATCTATGTTTTTGCCATTCTCTGCGGGCTCTTCTTTTTTCAGATACCAGCTTTTCCACATCTTCAGAGAAAATTTTGTTGTACCTAGCCTGGCGGTAGGTAGAAGACGCATGTTCAACGGCTTTTTTAATGTTTTCATTTAGGACGCTCAAACAATCATCTATGTCTCCGGGAGTTTTTAGCGGTTGGTTCTCCGCGTAGTGGGTACTAATATATTTTTTATATTTCAACCAATTAATTCTTTTAGATAAGAAAAACTCACTAGCTGCTATTTGGTGAGGACTGCAAATAGTGATTATTGTGGGTGAGTGGTCACAAGATAAATCCAAGGAGGCTTGAGCCTTAATGAGCTCCGAGGATATACCTTTTGCTACGCCAAAATCAATTTCGTCTGGAATTTTATTGTGGTCTGTTGGCCAGTAGGTTGGTTGTCCAGTTGAAATAACATAAAGTCCCATTTCAGACACGGCATCATACAAGACACGACCTCTGGGACTAATTAATCGGGAGCCCCAGTACGTGTGCTTGGCGTTATAGTCTCCAGCAGCTATGAAGCGGGGACCTAAAGATTTGTAAAAACTGTTGTACTGATCCTTCGTTATGGAGAATCTCGGTGGACAATAAACTGACGAAATAAGTAAGTTATTGAAAAATTCATCAATGCAGACATTTGTTGCTTGCATATAACATTCAGATAGGCCACCCAACCATTGGTGCTTAATTCTTGATTTGATTAAAATAGCAGAGCCACCACAGGATCTATCCCTGGGATCTTTTGAATCATAAAAATTGTATCCGCTAATTTTAAAAGTGCTTCTAGATGTCAAATTGACGCAGCAATTCCGCCTGCGTTATTGCTTGTACTAAGATATATCATATTGCGTGTCTGGTCGAGGCGTTAGTAAAGAAGATACCTAAGCCTGGCGAAGATACTTCGAAGTTAGAGTCTTATAGGCCTATAAGTGTGTTACCCACTATGACAAAATTATTTGAAAAATTGCCTAGAAACAAGCTGAATAAGATCTTGAACGACAACAACTGCACTCCAAACCAACAATTCGGCTTCAGAAGTAAACATAGTACCATCGAACAAACTCACAGGTTGGTACATGTTATCAGAAAAGTTTTTGAGGAAAAAAAGTACTGCTCCGCGCTATTTATTGATGTTTCACAAGCTTTCGACAAAGTATGGCATGAAGGTCTGTTAAACGAACTAAAGTTCAACCTTCAAGCTAATATTTTCAACCTTTTAGAAAAATACATAACAGGCCGACAGTTTATGATCAAAGAGGCAAACCAAATAAGTTCTTCTCAACCAATAGAGGCTGGTGTCCCTCAAGGAAGTATACTAGGTCCAATTTTGTACTTGCTTTACACGGCAGATATGCCAACCAATAGTTTCACAAACACGTCGACATTTGCTGACGACACTGTTTTTCTTAGTATTCATAAAGACCCTAAAAAGGCTTCGAACCAACTGCAACAACACGTAACTCAAGTTGATAAATGGGCAAAGTTATGGGGAATAAAAATTTACCTACGTAACTTTTACTTTACGCAAAGAAACGTGCTCCCCAATCACCATTAACAACCATATGGTGCCTCAATGAGACGAACCTCATATAGATGCGAAGCTGACTCAAATGAAACAATTAAGGGGCACTGCTTCCGCCTCTAACATAGAAAATATACAATGTCGTCAAAACAAAATTCTGAGAATGATAACTGGCGCTCCTTGGTCTATTAAAAACAGCTACATCCACAAGGATCTAGAAGTTCCACTAGTAAAATGCGAAATCTTAAACTAGTAGACAAGTATTTAAATAAGCTGGACACACATTTAAAATCCGCTCGTTTGAAGCATCTTGCAACAAAGTGGGCACACCCGTCTAAAAGGAAAGGATACTACTGCACTTAGATTAAACCTTTTAAATTAATTAATTTTATTGTGAGAACTTAAATTTTAGTCTGGTACTGACTGGACTAATATTTAACACATTTGACTACATATTGTTAGTTCGCTTATGCGAGGATTCAATAATAAAAATATGAAAAAAAAGGTTAAGAAAAATAAATTTAACTAAGACTTACGATTTTTCCTGAGTGTAGATGAACCAGGCCTGTTTCTCTACCACAAGTGCTGGATAAATCTTAAATCTCTTATCTTAATTCTCTAAAAATTGAATAGTACAAATAAAACAACAACAATATATAATTTGCAAAACAAATAATCGAAACGGCAAATTACAATTTTTTTTTTTTTTTCATATATTTATTATTGAATCTTCGCCTGTGGCGAACTAACAATAAGTGTTCAAATCTTAAAACTAGGTAATTAATATAAGTCCAGCCAGTGCCAGACTAAAATTTAAGTTCTCATATTAATTATCAAGCTTCATATAAGCGCAATAGTATCCCTCCTTTTCAGGCGGGTGTGCCCACTATGTTGCAGGATGTTTCGGGCGAGCGGATTTGGGTGAGCTTCCAGCTTATTTAAATACTTGTCCACATAGTTCAGGATTTCGCATTTAACTAGTGGAACTTGTAGATCCTTGTGGATGTTGCTGTTTTTAACATACCAAGGAGCACCAGTTATCATTCTTAGGATTTTGTTTTGCCTGCGTTGAATTTTTTCTATGTTGGATGCGGAAGCAGTGCCCCATAATTGTATACCGTAGCACCAAATTGGTTTCAAAATCGATTTGTAGAGTAGAAGTTTACAATCAAGACGAAGCACAGAGTTTCTGCCGATTAGCCAATGAATTTGTGTAGCTTTAAGTTTCATTTGCGTCAACTTCGCATCTATATGAGGCTTCCATGTGAGGCGGCGGTCCAGGTGAATGCCAAGGTATTTTGTCTCGGTTCGTTGAGGCACCATATGATTGTTAATAAGAAATGGAGAGCACGTTTCTTTGCGTAAAGTAAAAGTTACGTGGGTACATTTTTGTTCATTTATTTTTATTCCCCATAACTTTGCCCATTTTTCAACTTGGGTTACGTGTTGCTGCAATTGGTTTGAAGCCTCTTTAGGGTCTTGATGAATACTAAGAAAAGCAGTATCATCAGCAAATGTCGACGTGTGTGTAAAACTATTGGTTGGCATATCTGCTGTGTAAAGTAAGTACAGAACTGGACCTTGTATACTCCCTTGAGGTACACCAGCCCCTATTGTTTGAGAAGAACTTATTTGATTTCCCTCTTTGATTTTAAACTGTCGACCGGTTATGTACTTTTCTAGTAGGTTGAAAATATTAGCTGGAAGGTTTAGCTTTAGTTTGTTTAACAGGCCTTCGTGCCATACTTTATCGAAAGCTTGAGAGACGTCTATAAAAAGTGCGGAGCAGTACTTTTTTTCCTCGAAAGTTTTTCTTATAACCTGCACCAGCCTGTGAGTTTGTTCTATTTTGCTATGTTGACTTCTAAACCCAAATTGGTGATCTGGAATGCAGTTGTTTTCATTCAGGATCGGAGTAAGCTTGTTTTTAAGCAGCTTTTCAAACAGTTTTGACAAAGTTGGTAACAAACTTATAGGCCTATAAGACTCCACCTTAGAAGGATCTTTACCAGGCTCAGGAATCATCTTAACTAAGGCAACTTTCCATATTGGTGGAAAATGTTCAAGCCGTATTATGGCATTAAAAATAAAAAGAATTATTCTTTTTGCTGTAAAAGGCAGCTCAATAAGCATTTTGTTGCTTATTGTATCAACGCCAGGAGCTTTTTTATCATTAAGGTTAGCTATAGCTTCTACCACATCTGAATATCGGAAACGTATTTCTATGGGACGTCTAGAAACAACAGGCGGTAATTCCCTCACGTCAGTGCATGTATTAGGAGTAAACACGTTTCTTAAATGGCTTGCGAGCAGATCGCATTTTTCTTCATCATTTCTAGCCCAGGATCCTCTTAGATTGCGCAGTGGTGGTTTTGCGATTACGGGTCTTTTGAGACGACTGGTTGATCGCCATAGAGAATAATTTGTTTGAGGGGTTGCGTCTAGACCTTCCAAATACTTCTTAATTGATGCAATTCTGTGTACCTCCAGCAAGTTTTTTAAGCGATTTGTACACTCTTTTAGCTTCGTTTTAAGTTGGGGCGATCTATGCTGTTGCCATTCTCTTCGCGCTCTCCTTTTTTCAGATAAAAGCTCCTCAACATCGACAGAAAAAATTTTGTTGTATTTGACCTGACGGTATGTTGAAGAAGCATGTTCAACGGCTTCTTTAATGTTTTCATTTAGGATATTTAGGCAATCATCGATTTCTTGGGGAGTTTTTAGTGGTATGTGTTCCGAGCAGTGAGAGCTGATATATTTTTTATATTTTAACCAATTTACTCTTTTTGATAAGAAAAAATCACTAGTTGCTATTTGGTGAGGACTGCAAATAGTAATTATTGTGGGTGAGTGGTCAGAAGATAAATCCAAGGAGGCTACAGCCTCAATAAGGTCCGGGGATATACCTTTTGCCACGCCAAAATCTATTACGTCTGGAATTTTATTATTGTCCGTTGGCCAATAGGTTGGTTGTCCAGTTGAAATAACGAAAAGTCCTATTTCCGACACTGATTCACACAAGACACGACCTCTGGGACTAATTAGGCGGGAGCCCCAGTATGTGTGCTTAGCGTTATAGTCTCCAGCAGCTATGAAGCGGGGACCTAATGATTTGTAGAAACTGTTGTACTGATCCTTCGTTATGGAGAATCTGGGTGGACAGTAAACTGATGAAATAACAAGGTTATGGAAAAATTCATCAATGCAGACGTTCGTAGCTTGGATATAACATTCCGAGAGGCCACCCAACCATTGGTGTTTAATTCTTGATTTGATTAGAATAGCCGAGCCACCACATGATCTATCCCTAGGATTCTTTGAATCGTAAAAAGAATAACCACTAATTTTAAAAGTGCTTCTAGATGTCATGTGAGTCTCAGAAATACACATAACATCGATTTTTTGGTTCATCAAGAAATATTCGAGCTCGTTTTTGTGTTGGCGGATGCCGTTTGCGTTCCAGAAACAAACCCTGAGGCAGGTCATGGTCTTTTAAGCATAGCCTGCAGAAAAGCAGACTGCATTTTTTGCATTTCTTGCATCATGTTGGCCATTTGCGCCATAATCTGCGTAAATTGTGTGACCATATTGTCAATTACGGCTTCCAGGCGGCTAAAATTAGGCCCGGTTGGTTCGCTAGTTGGCACTTCTTGTTGTGTTGTAGGCTGGGTAGACTTACGTGAATTAGGCTGGTTAGACTTTAATGCGGCGGCGTAAGAAACTTGATTTGTAGTTGGTTGTGCCAATGGAGGCATATTTGTAGTTGGTATATTTAAAGGCTGGGGAGGGGCAGAAACTATTTTCGGCTTAGTTGATCGCTTAACTGAATTAAAAACAGGACAACCTCTATAGTTGGCAGTGTGGTTTCCCCCGCAGTTGCTGCATTTCTTTATCCTAGGATCATCTTTTGGCTTGTCGCACTTGGTCGTATCGTGCAGATCCCCACACACAACACAAACAGTAGGCAACTTACAATAAGTTTTAGTGTGGCCATATTCCTGGCAGCTTAAGCACTGTACGGGCCCAGATCGCTTATGTGGCACTTCCACAGTGACTCGTCGGTGCATAATATATTTTAAATCGTAGATGGGGTGAGTTTCACTTTTTTTCAATTTGATATCACCAGGCTCAAGCTCCACTCGGAATAATGGTTGGGGTGTTTTTCCCTATTTCTCATATTCGATACCGTCCTAACCATAAACCCTTTGTTTAGCAAACTGGTCTTGATCTCTTCTGGGTCAACGTTAGAATCAATGCCTTTAATAACTACCTGAAGGCCTTTTGCGGTCTTGAGTTGGTAGGTATAGAAGTTTTTTCTGAGTTTTTCGAGCTCCGAAACCGTGGCGCGGTAGGCGTTTTCATGGTTCACTTGAATTTTTGTCTCAAATATGTTACCGCGTTTAACGTTTGAAACATAAAAGTTATTTTCCCCAATCAAACCGACTAAAAACTTGACGAGATCGTTTGAGTTTTTTCCCCTCAAATAAATGGGAGGTGGCTTAAAGGACTTTTTTTCACTAACAGGGGCCTCATTATCCTCTTGCAAAATTGCAAAACGATTTTGCGATGAGGTTGGCCTTTCATCGTCTTTTAAAATTTTTGCAGGTTGAGATGCTTCTGCCGATTTAGGGCTCCTTCCCCTTTTAAGAACTGTTACGTACCTGTCCATCCCTACCTGGATCTTAGGAGCACACGCAGAAATTGGGCCCGTAGCGCCTTTAGCAGCTGTTGGTGCGACACCAGAACTTGATAAAGAAGACCGCGATGAAGATGGCACCTCGGTATTTTTTTTATAATTTTTAAACAGAGATTGGGCTAAATTTGTCCCTTGTTCAGTACATTTATTCAAATTAGGCACACTTGCACTTAAATTATTTGTATTTGTTTTCGGTTTTGCACTTAAATAGTTTCTATTATATTCAGGGTCTCTAATGTTTTCATTGCTAACGCTTGCTGAGCTTAACACAATGTAAGCATTTCGGCTATTAGGCCCACTGTCACAACGATTACTGTTACTCATTAACCGTTTGGTTTTTTTGTTTTGTTTAGTTTGTTTTTATTTTCGATTCTCACTTATGTCTTGTAGGTATGTATATTAACAATTTTTTTTTTTTGTAACTTATTACAAATATCACCTATTACAAATATACACTCGCGTAGACACGTCCGTACAATACGAGATTAAGAGAGCAACTCAATAACAATAAACTAGAATAACAACAATATGACAATTGAGTTACTTTTTTCTACTCTAAAAATTTATTAAAATTCTCGACTTATCGATTTAAAAATTCTTTTCAATCTCCCCTTGCCATTTCTATTTTAAGCTCTACTCAGCGTAAAAATTATAGCACAATTGTCACCACACAGGCGATTTTGAAATATTAGGTAAGATTGAAAAAGTGGCTGAAAACGATTTTTATTCTGGTTCGGTATTGCGGTATAAGATTTCTGTAAATCTTTGGCATGGTACACTCCCAGGTCTTTGCCGTTCATGTCTGCTATGCGGTAATTTCAGTGGCCTATTTTCTTTAGTACCTTTTATTTTAGAAACTTTGAAGCCAACTTACTATTATATGCGGTAGCCTTATGGCTCTGGAAAAAATTTAGGTGGTAAATCGTTTTACCCTCTGAAAATTTACGGGTTGGGCCCTTAAATTATAAGATTTTTTATTAGATCTATAAGCCTTTTCTATGTTCTCCATTACCAAATTTTAAATTATATTCAACTTATCTGATTTTTCTATAACTTCCAAGCCCTCTTCTGACATGTCTAGCTTTATCATAACCTCGTACGCTTTACCATGCGTGACCATTTGTTGCCGGAAGAGTACGTAGTAAGGCGAGTATCCAATGGAAGAATTAAACGAACTTCTGAGAGCAACTCCAATTTGGATTAAATTTTTATCTCAAAATCGGTGGTTTGTTCCCAGATAAGATCTTATTCCCGCTATTATGGATCGGTTTATGCGCTCGAAACTATTATATTGCGAAAAGTGCAATGCCGTAAATATATGCTGCACACCATACTAGCTCAAAATAGTTTCAAAAAGAGAGGATTTAAATTGGGAACCATTAAACGTCACGACAACCTCCGAATAAATGAAACACGTTTTCCTCTAGAAATTTAATAACAGAATTAGAATCGATTTTCCGCAAACTTTTTAACAAGAGATATTTAGAAAAATTATCAAAAACCAAAAAGATAGCTACATTTCCCAGTTTTTAGCGGGGATCATACAAGAAGTAAGTTTCTGTGGGACTCACAACTTCCATGATCGTGCCTCTAAAAATTGGTTTATTACAAATTCTGTAGGTTTATAGACGTATCCACCGACAATCTAGACATCCGGCAACCTATGTTGCTTACCTTCAATTTCCCTGATCAAATTTAAATAAGTTTCTGATCCAAAGTGAGGGGACCCTAAGTCAATTTCCGTCTCAAAATTTTCGAGGCTTTCAATATTGAAAAACTCATAATTGTCATTCTTATTGTTCATTGTCGGGAACAATATGTTGACTGCCTTTGCAGTGCAATATTCAAAAGATGAAGCCTTGTAATTTAAGCGACCATCGTGCCAGCCTATTGCTGAGGTCGGATTGGCGCATTAACCATTTTAGTAAAGCATTATCCGTGATGATACAGAATTCGTGTCCTGCTAAATATTCCCGAAATTTTTCAATACTTAATACAGCCGCGAGATATTTGAATTCTGTAATCGAATAATTTTGTTGGGCTCGGTTTAATTTATGGGGAAAAAAGACTATGGGGCGTTTATCTCCGTTCTCATCTTTTTGAGATAGCACACCGCCTACTCCAGTTTTGCAATCATCGCATAAAATATTAAACGGACGTTCAAAGGCTTGGGTTACGCGGACAGGGGCTATTGTAAGCTTCTGCTAGATAAGGTCAAAGCCCATTTGAGCCTTTTCATTCCATTGGAACTTATCGGAATTTTTTGTAAGATTCTGTCAGGGGACTGTTGACTGAAGCGTAATTTTCAACAAATCTTTGATACCATCCTACGAGGCCTAAAAATTTACGAATTTCCTTTCCATTACGAGGGGCGGTCAGTTTTTGGATAGCCGCCGCTTTATCTGTATCCGGTTTTATACCGCCTGAGCCTATTATATAGCCGAGATAAAGCAGTCTATTTAAGCACCAGTGGCATTTAGCCAGGTTCCAGGTAAATCCGGCATTTCGAATCAGTTGAGCAACTTCTATCATCAAAGAAATATGTTCATTAAAACAGTCACTTACTAAAAGAAGGTCATCTAGATACACGAATACTCTATTCCTAAGGTGGGATGGAATTTGCATGTCCATTAGACGACAAAGAGTTTGTGGATCGTTTGTCAAGCCAAAGGGCATAACTTTGAATCGGTACAACGGTCTTTTGGGTACAGTAAATGCTGTCAGGTCCTCCGACTTTTCATCAAGACCAACCTGCCAAAACGCATGTTTAGTGTCATCCAATGGATGGCCAAAAGCAAAATGAAAATAAAAATAAATAATAGAAGTTACTAGTGATAAATGCAAATAGAATGGGAATAAGAGAACATAGAGTTGTATGTGATTTAGTTCGGTCTAAACAATAAAGAATATGAATAGAATTTCAGTATTCAAATTCTAATTAAAGTTTGTTTAAATAGAACAAATTAACATTCAACTTACAGTAGTACCGAATAGAAAGAGTGCTGATGAGAAATCGTAGCTGATTTCGAAAATGCATTACACTCGGCTAGTATCGGAATTACTTAATTTTAAATAAAAATTTCCATTCTTAGCTATCACATTTTTAATAATGAACCTAAGCCGAATAAATTGACATAATTATAAGATATATAGAAAAAGTTCAAATAAATAACTATAAAATGTATTACAAACACATGGCTCAATGTAAAATTATGAATAGAAAAATTATCGAAAGCAATCGAATAACAGAATGATAAATAAAAATATTTAAAAAATTAAATAAATTTAGTGTCATCCAATGGATGGCCAAAAGCAAAATGAAAATAAAAATAAATAATAGAAGTAACTAGTGATAAATGCAAATAGAATGGGAATAAGAGAACATAGAGTTGTATGTGATTTAGTTCCGTCTAAACAATAAAGAATATGAATAGAATTCCAGTATTCAAATTCTAATTAAAGTTTGTTTAAATAGAACAAATCAACATTCAACTTACAGTAGTACCGAATAGAAAGAGTGCTGACGAGAAATCGTAGCTGATTTCGAAAATGCATTACACTCGGCTAGTATCGGAATTACTTAATTTTTAATAAAAATTTCCATTCTTAGCTATCACATTTTTAATAATGAACTTAAGCCGAATAAATTGACATAATTATAAGATATATAGAAAAAGTTCAAATAAATAACCATAAAATGTATTACAAACACATTCAACTTACAGTAGTACCGAATAGAAAGAGTGCTGACGAGAAATCGTAGCTGATTTCGAAAATGCATTATACTCGGCTAGTATCGCAATTACTTAATTTTAAATAAAAATTTCCATTCTTAGCTATCACATTTTTAATAATGAACTTAAGCCGAATAAATTGACATAATTATAAGATATATAGAAAAAGTTCAAATAAATAACCATAAAATGTATTACACATGGCTCAATGTAAAATTATGAATAGAAAAATTATCGAAAGCAATCGAATAACAGAATGATAAATAAAAATATTTACAAAATTAAATAAATTTAGTGTCATCCAATGGATGACCAAAAGCAAAATGAAAATAAAAATAAATAATAGAAGTAACTAGTGATAAATGCAAATAGAATGGGAATAAGAGAACATAGAGTTGTATGTGATTTAGTTCGGTCTAAGCAATAAAGAATATGAATAGAATTCCAGTATTCAAATTCTAATTAAAGTTTGTTTAAATAGAACAAATCAACATTCAACTTACAGTAGTACCGAATAGAAAGAGTGCTGACGAGAAATCGTAGCTGATTTCGAAAATGCATTACACTCGGCTAGTATCGGAATTACTTAATTTTTAAAAAAAATTTCCATTCTTAGCTATCACATTTTTAATAATGAACTTAAGCCGAATAAATTGAAATAATTATAAGATATATAGAAAAAGTTCAAATAAATAACCATAAAATATAATATCAATTATAGTTTGGGTAAAAATGAACATAGTAGATACTATTGAAAACACATTCTACAGAATTAGAAATGCAGTTTACAACAAAATTGAAAATATTATCGGTATAAAAGATATTTTGTTAAATTTTTCAAAATAAGACCAAATGAAATAACTAAAGAAAAAAAAATTTATTCAAATTAATTATATTAAGATAAAACTGAAACAGATACATACATAATTATTAAAAAAAATTGTAAAATGAAACAAATAATCATACTACTTAGTGACTTTGCCGAAGAGATTTATAAAATTATAAAAAAAAAAATAAAATATGTATATATAAGTTGGATACTAGTAATAATAATTGTAACACTTGATATAAAAATAATAAAAACTTGTAAAAATTATTATTAAATAATTATAAATTTATGAAACGTTTAAGAGATATAGAACAACTCATTTTGAATGCTAAAAAGAGTATAGGAAGACCTTATACGAACGAAGCGATAGAAGCAAAAGGAATAGAAATACAGAGAATTGAAGATAATTTGAAGGATTACTTAGATAGTACATTGGAAAAACAGGGAATAGCCGAAATACTAGAAAGATTTACGAAAAATGTTAACGAAGTCATGCCAGAACGCGGCACAGCGTTTATTCGAATGCTTTTGTGGGGAGGTACAACGTATTTATCAGCTTAGTGTTCAAGAAACTCTTATTGACCGCCAGGCTCTGACTTTGTTCAAAAGTTTTATTCAACAAGTACGAAGTGGTGATAAAACGATGACAGAACAGTTTGTTGATGTGTATGAGCAATGTGGTCGATATATGAGGTTTTATACACCCATCTTAACATTAAATGAATTAGATTTACTTGTTGATATGGGTTTACCGTATCATTTGGAAAGAGTGTTGCACAATCAAATTCAAACTGGAGATGTTGACAATATACCGCGTTGCCTACTTCACATCCAGGGTGAAATTCGAAATAGCATTGAGTTGAGTGGGGAATACAAGGCGTACAAGGAAACCACGCGAATGGAATCTCCGCTGAGAAAAAATTAGGGACAGAAAACATATACTGCATATCATAGAACTTTAGAAACTACGTAAAATTAAGAATGACGGACACAGAAGACGAACTGACATTGCATTAGGAGCAATTTTATAACAAGGAGAAATTGGGCAGGATAGACCCATATCCTTTGCAAGTCTTTCACTTAATAAGCATGAGAGAAATAAACCAGTAATCGAAAAAGAACTACTTGATATATATTGGGGTATACAATTTTTCAGACCGTACCTCTATGGCAGAAAATTTGTTATCGTGATGGATCATCGTCCATTAGTTTCGTTATTCGCACATAAAAACCCAAGTTCCAAATTAACTAGAATCCGATTAGAGAAAAGAAAAGTGATACAAAATGAGGTAAATAAAATTAAAAATAAGAAAGAGAAAATGAATGATACAAATCCTACTGAGACTGATCAACTCAAAGTATGGGATTGTACATCAATAAGCGATATAAAAAGCGCAAGGAAATTAAAGTTTGTTATAGAAAAGTCGACTAAAAGAATAAATAAAGAAATAAAGATTGAAAATAATTCTGCTCTAAATGAAATGGCCATCAGATGTAGCGATAATCCCGATTATCTAGATAATATGTGGGAGAAACTACCTTCTGTTTTAGGCAGATCGAATTGTGTAAAGTGCGCACTAGAAAAAAGTGACGAAATATTTAAAAAAGTAAACATAGAAAAGTTTAAAGAAAGAATAAACAAATGTAAGGAAAATGACGTCATAATATTATTGTATAGTAAACCTCAGAATTAATAAAATTGTATCACAATACACCATGCGGAGGACATTTCGGAATTAGGAAACCTTTAATAAAGTTAAAACAAAAATGTGTTTGGAAAAATATGTATAAAATGGTAAAGAAGTATGTTTTGGGTTGTGATCTTTATCAGAGAAACAAACAAGTAAGACACAAAAAAGAACCCTGATGCGTTACAGACACACCAGGAAATAGTTTTGCCACTGTAGTTATAGACACAGGTGGACCACTAAGAATGAAAAGAATATGTAACTTGTCAAAAATAGAACACAGAATATTGACACCATACCACCATAAAACGCTAGGAACTGTAGAGAGAAATCACAGAGTTCTAAATGAATATTTCTTGTCATTCGTAAAGGATGATAATTGGAAGGACTGTATACCTTACTATGCTTTTGCATACAATAAAACACCTCATGTAGGGACAAACTACTCACCATTTGAATTAATTTTTGGTAAATTACCAGAACTACCAGGTTAAGACATATTAACAAATAATAGAGTATATAATTTAGAGAATTACGCAAATGAATTAAAGATAAGATTAAGAAATTCATTAAATAGTGCTAGAAGACTTTTGAAACAGCGAAAAAGAAAAGGAGTCTAGAATCACATAATAAGACAAATAGTGTAGACTTTAGCATAGGAGACTTAGTACTATTAAAACTAGAAAATAGAAATAAAAATGAAGCACCATACATTGGTCCTTATGAAATTATTAATATGAATAATGTAAACGTAGAAATAAGAATTAATGGAAAAACAAAAGTCGTACACAAAAATATATCAAAGAAATACAATAAAACATAAAAATATATATGTTAATAAAACAGTAAATTAAAAGAAAAAAATTTTTTTTATATTAAATAGAAGGTAAGATTTATAAAAATAAAACACTTGTAAACTAGAATTGAGAAAAATCTTAAATAATAAACCACTGAAACATCACTTTAATAGTTATAAGTAAACACATATTTAAGCATTGCACCACGTATAAAACACATTAGGAGTTTAAAATTAAAAAATTTAAACATTATATATTTTGAAATTGCGAAAAGCCAAAAGCTAATTTTAAAACCAAAATAACAAATTTAATATTTAACTGAAATAACCTCCTGATGATGCCACACAACGGAGTGGCGAAATATTGAAAAAATTTAGCAAAAAAAAAACATAAAAATAGACCTAAAGCTTAAAAAAATAGACTTATTTATTAACATTAAAAAGGTCAAAAAACTAGAATAAATATATAATTAAAATTTTGAAATTTTAACTGAAAGATTGGGGGTGTAGTGTGTTCACTATATTTGTAATAATGTTGGACACACGGAACACCTAACATAAACAAACAACAACGTATCGCACGCGCGAACATCTAACATAAACAAACATTAATGTATCGCACGGGCAAACAATTCAAATACATTGTAATCACACAAATTTAATAAACAAAACGTACAGACATAAATACAAACTGCCGTTTAAAGTCAACGTCTTGTTGAAACAGGTCAGTAATGAATTAATTTGCTAAACATTACTCATACATACTTTTGGGCAATCCGATACTAAGAATGTAAACGGTCATTGTACGCTTTCTAGTTGAAGCACTGCAATTTGCTGAATTGCCAAATAGTCGTCATGGACATTGAAACATAGAAACTAAAATTAATGTAAACTAAAATGAACTCAAATGAGAATAATTAGAACACACTCACACACAACAAAATAAAATATAAAACACTCAAAAAACTCTAATCGCCTGGTACAATGTTAATTCGCACACATGTAAAAATAAATGTAAGTTTTAGAGAAGTAAGTAAATTAAGTTTAACTATGGGAAGTCGCTTAAAGAAAAGAAAAAGCGAATATCTCATGATTAGAATATAAGCCAAAGAAAATAATCAATAAAAATCAATCTATAAACTTTTTTAAAGGAAATAAGACTTCTTTTATTTAAGACATAGATTCACCACAGCACTACTACAGGACAAAAATGATACAGAGCAGAATACAGAATACTTACAACAAATATTCCAGCCAAATATATAGGTATTGTAATTTTCATTTATTACTTATTTGAGTAAAATAAAGTATAAAAGTATTAATTAATATTTAATGTTAATTTTTATTTATTGTTGAACTATTTGTTTTTAAAACATATATTTGCTTTTTAATTTGGCTTAAATTTATATATTTTCTTTTTATTAGAAGAAATTAATATTTTTCCGTTAATGTTGAAAGAAACTTTAATTTGAAAAATCAGGTTTTTTTACCGATACTAGTCGAGTAGAATGCATTTTCGAAAGCAGCTACGCAATTTCATCATCAGTACTCTTTGAACGGTAGTAGTGTCTTTTGGCTGTAAACATCACCTATTTATTTAGCTAACATGTAACAGACAAAGGAAAACTGAATATTTTTGTTCTTTTTATTTTGTAAGTTAGGACGAAGTTTACTTTTCCATATACACTATGCTTTTTTGTATTAAATTTGATGAAATTGCGTAGCTCCTTTCGAAAGTGCATTCTACTCGGCTAGTATTGGTATATGATTAATATTTTTCGCAAATTTGGGTAAATATCAGGGTCACATCTTGCTAAAACATTTATTATATTTCCTAGGCGGTCTTTGTAAATATTTCATTTTTGTTTTTAATGCAAAATTCCATCCTTTGATTTCGATATAAGCATTTTTTTATAATTTTTTTTCAAATTTCAAAAAATCTGCAAGTTATAAAGTTAAAATTTCTTATTCAGTAAATGTAGTAATATTCTGAGGCAAAAGTTGAGGGATTTAAACAGATTCAATTTAGAGAATGTACCCCTGGATGTGGTAATATATTTCGATATCTTCAAAATGATTTTTCTTTCAAATCAATGAGTAGATAGGAACTGCGGGTTCTAATCCAACTTGGCTGCGCCGTCGCTGCGCAGTCGGTATTCCTACACGTGCATGCTATAAATCATGGGTAATAAAACTGTCAAAACCCATGAAGTGTGAAAATAATTTAATTGCTTTTTGACTCTAGTGCAGTAAAAGTATGTAATAAAAATAACTAGATTTAAGATGCAGCTGTGTAAACAAACATATATAGTTGCTTCAGGAAAGATTAGTTGTATGTATATTACAAAGGGGAGATAGCAGATCAGACAGCGCTTGCTGAGAAAATAAATTTATTTCACAACGATTTAGTTGTGAGTTTCTTGATAAAAAGGGTTCAATGAACTATGGTTTGTAACTTTTAGTGTAGTAAATAAAAAGAAAAATTTTATTGTTTAGTTAAGCGGTGCTTAGCACGTGTTTATTTATGGAGTAATTGAAAATCTATGGTAGCTTATGATCTTTTAATAGTTCTAATGTGTGTGTGTGTGTGTGTGTGTGTGTGTGTGTGTGTGTGTGAAGATTATTTTTTGGGGTATGCTGTATGATTTCAATTATTTTAGATTTTATGACTGGTGATATTTGTTTATAGTAGATGTTTAAATTTAAAGATAAAGAAAAGCAAGTGTGGAAACGAACAAGTGCGGTTTTAGGGTGGATGTATGTATGTATATATGTAGTAGTATATTTATGTAGGTTCTGGCCCAGCCGTTTCTACACTAAGTGTTGCCAAGTTTACAGTGTTGCCAACTTTAAAATGCTGCCAAGTTTACAGTGTTGCCAACTTTAAAATGCTGCCAAGTTTTACAGTGTAGCCACATGGTTGCCAGAGTGTTTGGTTTATGTCTTGACTAAGCTACTTGCACAGGGTTGTTCATATAATACATAAATGTTTGGTACTAAAAGCAGGAGTTACCGCAAGGTGGCATCGTTGTTGATCTGGTCCGTGGCTGTAATAGACGGTATTATACTATGAATGCATGGGGGTATGTGTCTTCGTAAACATAATTACTACAGGACTGTTCATATACCACAGGGCGGTTTTATACTAAAGACGTTTGTTTTTGCTAAAAGTGCTGTCATTTCAGTGCTGTTTTTATACTAAAAATCTTTTTTTAGTGTGTTTTCAAATCCATTTTAAACTAATGATCTTTTAATGCTTGTGGGGAGCCATATCACTTTTTTTGTTTTTTTCCTACAAATCAATATATACAAAATGTAAGGGGGTGTTTAGTTAATAATTAAATCTGTCTTTATATTAAAATGTAAAATAGATGCGCTTTTCATAAACTGCATGCCACTATACCCGTTTTTCTTTTTTTATTAAAAAGAAGAAACGTTACATTTTTAATGTGTGTAATTTGTATGTATGTATTTTTAATAAAAAAATCTATATGTCAACTAGGCAAAACAAAAATTTTAAAAATTAAAATTATTGTTTGAAATATATGTAAAGAAAACCGAGTGTGGGAAAATAAAATTATTTTCAAGATAGATAAAGTGTACAACTAGTACATACATAGACAGACAGATTGACATGCAGGCAAAATATAAATGCTTAAGAATTAAAATCAACAGATGTAATTTTTTCTGCTACTTTTGGTATGTACCATTCCAAGTGAAAATTCTATTGTTTGCTTAAGCGGTGCTTAGCACGTGTTTATTTATAGAGCAATTGAAAATCAATGATAGGTTTAAGATTTTATTTAATGTGCGTGTGTGTGTGTGTATATATATATATTATATATATACTTACATCCAAAGGCCCATGGAGAAATGCGTCTGTAACAGTGCACAAAATTCCTTATCATAGAGAAGATGTCATTAAGCACTATTTTTTTTACCAATCGGAGACTTATCAGAGGAAGCCCAGAAAAAAATAAATAAGGATTACAGATTTTACAGCGAACAAAATACCAGAAAAATGTCACGAAGTTCTACAAATGATTTATTTGCAAAGTCAGATCCCTTCATAATATGAAGTTCATATTTAGCATTCGAAAACAATGGAAATTGAATCATTCGGACCTCCACGTCAAAGCTAAGGCACTGCTACAGGACAGAAGTAATACAGAGCAGAATATAGAATACTTACAAGACATATTCCAGCCAAATATATGTACATATGTATATGAATTATAATATTCATTTGTTATTATTTGAGTGAAATAAAGTACAAAAGTATTCATATTTAATGTTAATTTTTATTTATTGTTGAACTATTGGTTTTTAAAACAAACTTTTGCTTTTTGGCTTAAGTTTATATAATATCTTTTTATAAGAAGAAATTAATATTTTTCCGTTAATGTTGGAAGAAACTTTTATATGAAAAAAGCTGGTTGTTTTACCGATACTAGCCGAGAAGAATGCATTTTCGAAAGCAGCTACGCAATTTTATCATCAGTACTCTTTGAACGGTAGAAGTGTCTTTTGGCTGTAAACGTCATCTATTTAACTTACATGTAACAGAGAAGGGAAATCGAAATATCTATTTGAACACTTGTGTGCATGGAGTGCACACAAAGTTGTTACATATTCGCTCTGATAGGTTAAAGAGTAGGGCTACTTAAGTGTAGTGTTAAACTTACCTAACAGAGGATTATAATTATAATAAACTCAGGAATAGTTCATTATAATTTAGAGTTATACCATAAAGACATAAAAAACCGAAATAAGAGAGGGATTTCTTTTAAGTAGATTTTATTATAATAATATTCACCTTTGGGTTAGTAGGCAGCTCACACTGCCACGGATCAAGATGGACTCCCCCTAAAAATTTAGGTTTTAAACAGCCAAAACCCTCGGTTGCCGATGATGATTTTCGAAAACGAATAATATATTTTCAGTGTGAGCAACCTTACATTATTTAATATTTTTTAACATTTCAGTTAAGTGGTAAGTTAAATAACGGTGATTTCAATTCAAATAATATTACAATTACTATAAAACTATAAAATATTTTTTTAAAATTTTTTGTGTGTCGACCTTTTTTATTTTAATTATGAAAAAATTTTATTCAAGCTTGAGGTCATTATTTATTTTTATTATTATTATTTTTATTCGATATTTCGCTATCCTTCGGACAGCATCTTCAGGAATCTAAAAAATATTAAATATATGTAACAAAAAATTATATATTAACACACTTTCTTTTACATTAAAATAACACAAACAAAAAGCTTACATGAACAATTAAAGTCAAAATAATAAATAAACAAACTTAAAGCTTATACAGTTTGTATGTACTAATGTTTAATCTTTGTTTTGTTTATAATACATATGTCGGGAGCTTTGAGCGCAATTTTCAGTGTCGCTCTTATAGTTCATTCTCTTAGTTTTTGGTATGTTAATTATATGCAGCATTTCCACTGTGTACCGTTTATTGTGCTTCTCTTCTCTTTGTAATATCTCCACATTGTCAAAGTTCGGTGTATGATTATTTTCTGCACAGTGGGCTGATAAGGTTGTTTTCTGTGTCATATTTTTATTTCTGTTTTTGATGTCCTATCTATGACCTGCCATTCTTGTTTTAAGTTTGTTCTTGGTTGTGCCAGCGTAAACATCATTACACATGTTGTTGTTATTTCCTAAGCAACTAATTTTATATACCACGTTAGATCTTTCCATTTTGTCTGCCTTGCTCTTGGTGTTGGTGAAAAGTGTCCGTAAAGTGTTTTTTGATGTCGCAGCTAACTTAAATTTGTCTTTGTTGTAAATTTCGGAATTTTCTATTCTTTCCGATATTCCTCGGACGTATGTTATTGATTTGTATATAGCAGAAGGTGCCTGGTTTTGTTCTGCATTTTTCTTCTTGTTCATATTTAATAGGCTCATTATAATTTTGTCCGGAAAAGATTTTTTTTTAATATACTGATGATTTTTATCTTATTTCTGTTGTGGAATTGTTCATCACTGATTGTTAAGACTCGTTGGATTAAATTTCGGGCTGTATTCATAATTACCCTTTTCGGTTGGCATGAAAAATAATTAATTATCCTTCCAGATGATGAAGTTTTCTGTTACCAATCCACTTTAACCTTATTACCCATTCTTATTAGCATCGTGTCTAAATATGGCAAACGTCCGTTCTCTTCTTGTTTCAGAGTGAACTTTATTTTATTGTTGAAACTGTTTAAAACAGCCAAAGTCTGATTTATTGCACTGTGTTTTAAAGTCCCAAAAAGGTCGTCTACGTATTTTGTAAGAAGTTTTGGTTTTGCCTCAAGTTTTACCAGGCTCGTTTTTAGGAGTTCCTCCATTACAATGTCCGCCACTATGGGTGAGGCTGGAGAACCCATTGGAAGTCCTTTACATTGTGTGTAAATACTGCATAAATTTAACATACCAAAAACTAAGAGAATGAACTATAAGAGCGACACCGAAAATTTCGCTCAAAGCTACAGACATATTATAAACAAAACAAAGATTAAACATTAGTACATAAAAACTGTATAAGCTTTTAGTTTGTTTATTTATTATTTTGACTTTTATTGTTCATGTAAGCTTTTTGTTTGTGTTATTTTAATGTAAAAGAAAGTGTTTTAATTATAATTTTTTGTTCCATATATTTAATATTTTTTAGATTCCTGAAGATGCTATCCGAAGGATAGCAAGATTGGACATGCCGCCGCCCTTGGCGTCAGGAAACAGATGCCCCTTTCTCTAAGGCCCATAAGACTTTTGCCCAGATAGCCCCATTGACCATAATTTAAACGTTGGCAGGGTTGCTGATTGATAGTTCAGAGGTTGTTGGTTTACTTTTCGCTACATAACTAGGGTTTGGTTGATTTTCGGTTTGGTCGAGGTTGAATACTGCATTCTACTTGTTCTAAGAGGACAGGGAAACATGTGGAAAAGAGCATAAATAGTGTTAAGTGCAACTTTCAAAATAATAATGAAAAACAGATTTCTATACAAAATTCCTATGAATACATATTAAAATGGTAAAACAATAGACATTAAATTCAAGCATAAGTTTTAGTATGAGTTTTAATTAATAAAATTATTTCTGTTTTGGGGGCTTTCTTAATACGTTAGGGTAAAAACTCAGATTTATCCAGCTTTTATCGGAAAAACCCAATTTGAAAGATTTTTTTCTCTCCATTTGTGCTTTTTGAAACGAGAAATTAGCGGAATCCACCGCCAGAATTTAAAGTGTTTTCGAAGCAAACTTTTATCCGCAATTTTCTGGGAAATGGTTTTTAAATCAGAGCCTAAGCGTGGGGTTTTCACAAATTTAGTTTTTGTTGTGAAAGGCAGAATACTTAAACTTGTGGATGAGTTTTGTGGAGTAGTAATTATTCTTGCACTGCCAGTGGAGAGCAAGAGGCTCCCCCTCGGAATTAAATGTGCTGGTGCTATAATAATGTTACATAGTGCGGGATGCGAGGTAAATGGGGTTTTCGATCCACTTGTTTCTGAGTCTACGATACAAGATAATTTTTCTTCCTTCATTGTAGGATCAATTGAATTTTCTTTTTCACAAATTTCGCTTGGGCGTTGAACACTTTTTTGCCACAAGTGATGCTTTTTTTAGGAATAATAGTTGTCAAATGTTTGGGAGCATCTACAGTATTATAGTGATTAATACTGTAAGGGTTTCGGAGTAACTCTTCCATTTTGTTTTTGCATGAGTAAAACCCACTTGAGCATTCGTTAAACTTCAGTTTGATGATGGTTGTTTCTTTACCGGAAACCCTGACACCCCCGTAGGAATGAACTAAGTTGTTCCATCTTTTTGTTAAATCTTTAAACACAACTTCAAAATATGAGATTGAATGGTACAGTGTTGAGTTGTTAGCAAATTTAGAGCGTACTGCATTAAAATGATCACAGAGAAAATAAAATCGCCTCTCCAGAAGAGGTTTTGAGTTTTCGGAATTAAAAGTCATTTTGAAACCAAGTGCTGTAAGGTTTCCTTGAGAAATTAGGAGTTTGAGAAATTTTAGGCGATTAGAGTGATCGCTGCCTGTAAGTCAAAATAGTTTTTGAACTTCAATATTTAAGAACTTGTATATGAGTTAGTACGAGAATCAATTTTAATGGATTGTTGTCTTTCCGAATTTGTTCCGCTTAGTATTGACAAAATTATATGAAATTTTAATTTCAATTGATTGATTGACATTGTGTAAGCTTTGATAATATGCGAGTTTGGGGTAGATTGTGTATCTGGGGCATACACAACCTACATTTATATAAATGGGAAATATACAAATTACAAAATTATCTCTTTTGTGTATATGAGGCATACACAGTAATTGTAAAGAGTCTCTCCTGTATATATGGGGGATACACAAATGTTGTAAGTAACCTCTCAATAGATATATTAGAAAGAGCTACTGGGTTTGTAGAAATATGATTTTCTAAAGAGAGATACTACAATCAGGACAAAGAAAAGTAATGAGAAAGTAAATACGATAGGGGTTTCTTTCCAATGTGTAATAAGTTCGAGATAACTAAGTGTGCACATTTTGGGTTACGAATACAGGGTTAAAAGGTGCTCTCATCAGTAAAGCGTTAGAAGCAAGCGGCTAATCGGTATGATTTTTCCAGGATTCATCATATGTTTGCTTAATAGAATATGGGGCTATATGGAAAATAGCATTACACTAGACGAGTTTTCTAGTTAAACAGAGAAAGGGACTAACGTTAGCACACATTAATGCCCAAAGTCTAAACAATAAAATTGATGAATTTAGATTTGTTTTTGAAAATTCTGGTATTGATATTGTTTGTGTTTCTGAAACCTGGTTCTCAACTGCTATGCCTGATAATCTTATTTGCCTACATGGATATAAAGTTTTCAGGGAGGACAGGGATGGGAATGCTGATGGGGTGGCAATTTTTGTCATGAATAACATATGGTGCCGGGTTTGTTTAAAATCTTCAACAAATTTTACAATTGATAACGGCAAAGTAGAGTTTATCTTTATCGAAATAATCTTTGAGGGTAGGAAAATGCTTGTGGGATGCGTTTACAGGCCAAATAAGTTAATTTCTTTTACGTATTTTTATTCAGTGCTAGAAACACTTGCATCTGCCTACAACGATATTAGTATTTCCGGTGATTTTAATTCGAACCTTCTATTGGAATCAGCTTTGACCGACAACATGTTATCTTTTGGACTAACTCCTACTAATACAGTTAATCCAACACATCATACTGCAACTAACAGAACTTTACTTGGCATTTTCTTTGTTGGGGATATGTCAAAGATAATTCTGTATGATCAAATATCTGCTTCGTGTTTTTCAAAACATAATCTAATTTTTTTGACCTACAACTTTAGAGTTCTTTCGTCACAGCAGATGGCTCACTATCGTGACTACAGGTGCTTGGATTACACTGTTCTTAATGAGAACGTCTCTCGTATAGATTGGGACCAAACTTACTATTTGCCTCCTGTTGATAAGCAAGTATCATACCTGGAGGACAATATTCAACGTCTTTATGACGTCAGAGTTTCAATAAAGTCTAAAACAGTTTTCTTTGGGACAAAACCATGGTTCTCTGCCAATGTGAAATTTCTCATTCATAAGAGGGACATTGCTTACACAAGATTGAAAGCGGAATTTAGAACTGCCAGGAAAAATGTTAATATGAGCATAAGAAACCCGAAAATGGAATATTTTTCAAGACGTTTCGGCTCTGCTGTGGATTCTAGGCAGACATTGAAATGTATTTGGGAAATTGAGATTGGCAGGGCAGAGAATGTAAATAACTGTTGGGTGAATGTTGATGAGCTTAATAGCTTTTTCATGAATATACCTTTGTTGCCGATAGATAACAGCTTTTATGATTTTCCGCGTCTGAATTTTGGGAATCCAGAATCCAACGGCATTATCTACGCGAGTGTAATATTTGTAATAGGTGAATTTTGTAATAAGTAACAAAAAAAATTGTTAATATACATACAATACATAAGTGAGAATTTAAAACAAAAACAAACGGTTAATGAGCAACAGTATTCGTCGTGACAGTGGGCCTAATAGTAGAAATGCTTACATTGTGTTAAGCTTTGCAAGCGTTAGCAATGAAAACATTAGAGACCCTGATTATATAGAAACTACTTAAGTGCAAAACCAAAAACAATTACAAACAATTTGAGTGCAAGTGCTCCTAACTTAAATAAATGTAATGAACAAGATCAAACTTAGCCCAATCTATTATTAAAAATTATAAAAAAAACACCGAGGTGGCATCCTCATTGCGCTTAGTTTATCAAGTTCTAGAGTTGTACCAACAGCTGATAAGGGCGCATTAAGCCCAATTTCTGCGTGTGCTCCTAAGATCCAGGTATGGATGGACCGCTACGTAACATTTCTTAAAAGGGGAAGAAGCCCTAAGTCGGCAGAAGCATCTCAACCTGCGAAAATCTTTGAAGGATGATGAAAGGCCAACCTCATCGCAAAATCGTTTTCCCATTTTACAAGAGGATAATGATGGCCTCGTTACTGAAAAAACACCTTTAAGCCACCTCCAATTTATTTGAGAGAAAAAAACTCTAATGAAATCATTAAATTCTTAGTCGGATTAATTGGGGAAAACGACTTTTACGTAACGAACATTAAACGTGGTAATATATACGAAACAAAAATTCAAGTAAATGACGAAAACGCTTTCCGCACCACGGTTTCGGAGCTTGAAAAAGTTAAAGAAAATTTCTTTACCTACCAACTTAAAAACGCTAAAGGCCTCCAGGTAATTATAAAAGGTATTAACTCAAATGCTGACCCGGATGAGGTAAAGACCAGTTTGTGTAGCAAAGGGTTTAAAGTTAAAGTTGTATCTAATATTAGGAACAGGGAGAAAACCCTCAACCATTATTTCGGGTGGAGCTTGTCCTTGGTGATATTAAATTGAGAAAAAATGAAAATCACCCCATATATGATTTAAGATATATTATGCACTGTAGGGTTACAGTGGAGGTGCCACATAAGCGACCTGGGTCCGCACAGTGCTTGAACTGCCAAGAATATGACCACACTAAGGCTTATTGTAAGTTGCATTCTGTTTGTGTTGTGTGTGGGGACCTGCTAGGGTGAAGAAGTGCAGCAATTTCGGTGGTAACCACACTGCCAACTATAGAGGTTGCCCTGTTTATGACTTAGTAAGACGCTCATCCAAGCCAAAAGTAGCTCCTGCCCCTCCCCAGTCATTAAATATACAAACTACAAATATGCCCCTATTAGCACAGACAACTACAAGTGAAGTTTCTTACGCTAACGTATTAAAGTTTAACCAGCCCAAAACAAGCAAGCCTGCCCAGCCAACAACACATCAAGAGGTGCCAACAAACGAACCAACTGGTTCAAATTGTAGCTGCCTAGAAGCCGTAATTGACAATAAAGTTAAGCAGTTTACGCATATCATGGCACAAATTGCTGGTATGATGCAAGAAATGCAAAAAATGCAGTCTGCTCGTCTGCAGGCCATGCTTAGAAGGCTATGAACTGCCTCACGGTTTGTTTCTGGAACGCAAACGGCATCCGCCAACACAAAAACGAACTCGAATATTTTTTAACTCACCAAAAAATTGATGTCATGTTGATTTCCGAAACTCATATCACATCAAGAAGCACTTTTAAATTAAGTGGCTATACTTTTTACGACTCAAAAGATTCCAGAGATAGGTCATGGGGTAGGTCAGCTATATTAATTAAGTCAAGAATCAAACGCCAGTGGATGGGTGGTCTCTCCGAAAGTTATATACAAGCAACAAACGTCTGCATTGAGGAATTTTACCATAATCTTGTTATTTTGTCAGTTTATTGTCCACCCAGATTCTCCATAGCGAAGGATCAGAAGAACAGTTTTTACAAATCATTAGGTCCCCGCTTTATAGCTGCTAGAGACTATAACGCTAAGCACACGTACTGGGGCTCCCGCCTAATTAGTCCGAAAGGTCGTGTCTTGTATGATTCCGTGTCTCAAATGGGACTCTTCGTTATTTCAACTGGACAACCAACCTTTTGGCCAACAGACCACAATAAAGTACCAGACGTAATAAATTTTGGCGTAGCAAAAGGTATATCCCCTGAGCTTATTGAGGCCCAAGCCTCCTCGGATCTATCTTCTGACCACTCACCAACATTAATCACTATCCTCATCAAATAGCAACTAGTGATTTTTTCTTAACAAAGAAAGTAGATTGGTTGAAATATAAAAAATATATCAGTGCCCACTGAAAACCGGCCACTAAAAACACCCGGAGACATCGATGGTTGCTTGGACAGCCTTAATGAAAACATAATAAAAGCCGTGAAACATGCTTCTTCTACTTATCGTCAGGCCAAGTACAACAAAATATTTTCTGCAGATGTTGAAAAGCTTTTATCTGAAAAAAGGAGAGCCCGGAGAGAATGGCAAAAGCACAGATCTCCTAAACTTAAAAATAAACTGAAAGAATGCACAAACGAATTAAAAAACATGTTCGGGGTGCACAGAATGGCATCACTGAATAAATATTTAGAAAACCTAGACGCGACTTCACAGACAAATTATTCTCTATGGCGAGCTGCCAGACGTCTAAAAAGACCCGTTATTGCAAAACCTCCACTGCGTAATCTAAGAGAATCCTGGGCTATAAATGACAAAGAAAAATGCGATCTGTTTGCAAGTCACTTAAGAAACGTGTTCACTCCCAACACGTGCACAGACGTGAGGGAATTACCGCCTATCGCTGCTAGACATCCCATAGGAATACGTTTCCGATTTTCAGATATTGTAGAGGCTATCGTTAACCTAAATGATAAAAAGGCTCCAATATGGAAAGTTGCCTTAGTAAAGATGATTCCTAAGCCTGGGAAAGATCCTTCGAAGGGGGAGTCTTATAGGCCTATAAGTTTGTTACCAACTTTGTCAAAACTGTTTGAAAAGCTGCTTAACAACAAGCTGACTCCAATCCTGAATGAAAACAACTGCATTCCAGATCACCAATTTGGCTTTAGAAGTCAACATAACACAATCGAACAAACCCACAGACTGGTGTAGGTTATAAGAAAAACCTTTGAGGAAAAGAAGTACTGCTCCGCGCCTTTTATTAATGTCTCTCAAGCTTTAGATAAAGTATGGCACAAAGGCCTGTTAAACAAACTTAAGCTGAACCTTCCAGCTAATATTTTCAACCTACATATTAGAAAAGTACATAAGCGGTCGACAATTTATGATCAAAGAGGCAAACCAAATAAGTCGTTCCCAACCAATAGGGGCTGGTGTACCTCAAGAGGTATACTAGGTCCAATTTTGTACTTGCTTTACACGGCAGATATGCCAACCAACAGTTTTACGCATACGTCTACATTTGCTGATGATACCGCTTTTCTCAGTATACATAAAGACCCTAAAGAGGCTTCAAAACAACTTTCACATCACGTATCTCAAGTAGAAAAATGGGCAAAGTTATGGGGTATAAAAATAAATGAACAAAAATGCACCCACGTTACTTTTACTTTACGCAAGGAAACGTGCCCCCCAGTGCGTAATAACAACCATACGGTGCCTCAACGAATTGAGACGAAATATCTTGGCATTCACCTGGATCGCCGCCTCATATGGAAGTCACATATAGATGCGAAGTTGACACAGATGAAACTTAAAACGGCCCAAATCCACTGGCTAATCGGTAGAAACTCTGTGCTACGTCTTGATTGTAAACTTTTACTTAACAACTCAATGTTGAAACCAATTTGGTGCCACCGGATACAATTATGGGGCACTGCTTCCGCCTCCAACATTGAAAAAATTCAACGCCATCAAAATAAAATCCTAAGAATAACTGGTGCTCCTTGGTACATTAAAAACAGCAACCTCCACAAAGATGTGCAAGTTCCACTAGTTAAATGCGAGATTTTTAATTATGTGGACAAGTATTTAAACAAGCTGGAAACACATCCAAATCCGCTCGCTCGAAACATTTTGCAACATAGTGGACACACTCGTCTGAAAAGAAGGGACGCTATTGAACTTAGATGAAACTACTGAATTAATTAATTTTATTATGAGAACTTGAATTTTAGTCTGGCACTGGCTGGTCTAATAAAAATAAAATAGTTTTAAGATTTGAATACTTATTGTTAGTTCGCCAAAGGCGAAGATTTAATAATAAAAATATGAAAAAAAAATGTCTTTTAATTCTCCTGTGTAAGTCAATCCGAAATTTTATCGTGTTTTAAACTTATAAAATCGAATGCAGTGGGTTATGACAACATGCAACCAAAATTTGTTAATATATTGCTTCCAGTACTCTTGCCAAATATAACTCATATCTTCAATATTATTATAATGTCTAGTACTTTTCCAAACAAAAGGAAAGTTGCGAAGGTAGTACCTTTGCCAAAAATAGATTCGAAATTTAGACCAATAGCTAACCTTTGCTTTTTATCTAAAGTGCTGGAAAAAATTCTACATCTGTAAATGTCCTCTTATATAGAAAAAATTAATTTATTGTCTGATAGACAGTCGGGATTTCGCTCAAATTATAGCTGTGTTTCCGCGTTACTGGCTGTGTCTGAAAACTTGCGACATAATTTGGATCAAGGGGAATTAAATTGTTTGATTCTTCTTGACCATTCGAAGGCACTTAACACTGTTGACCATCGCATACTTTGCATGAAACTTCGACAAATTTTTTAAGTTTTCTAAAACTTCAATACGCCTTTTATCTTCTTACCCTTTTAATCGTTCACAGTTTGTCTACTCGAATAATGCCCAATCTTCTCTGCTTAAATTATCTAGAGGAATACCCCAAGGGTAAATTCTTGGGCCACTGCTATTTTCTATTTATGCAAACGATTTGCCACAACAGCTTTTGTACTGTAAAATTCACATGTACGTAGATGATGTCCAGTTATATCTGAGCAGCTCAGTATAATCTATTGCTGAAAATGTTTTGAAACTTAATGATGACCTGTACAGAGTTCAGCGCTGGGCAACGGCAAATGGTCTTTGCTTGAATCCTCATAAATCAAAGTGCATTATAATTTGTAAGAGGGCACTTACTTGTGTTAATGGAGTCGATATTTTGATAAATGGGGAAAAGATAAAGGTTGTGAATGCTGCCAAAAATCTTCGGTTGGTTTTTAACAGTAGCTTTACTTGGACGGACCATGTTAACTTACTCGTAGGTCAAACTTTTATCAAACTGAGGTGTCTGTGGTCGTCACAATACAATACTCCTTTGAGGATAAGGCAATTACTTGCTAAGTCCTACCTTCTTCCAGGATTAATTTACGGTTGTGAACTTTTTGCAAGCTGCGAGCAAGAGGAAACTGAACGTCTTGTATAACAATATAATTAGATATGTGTATGGTTTGAGAAGATATGACCACGTTTCTAATTTTTCCTCACAACTTTATGGCGTTTCATTCGATAACCTTCTCAATATACGTGTTCTTTTATTTTTGCACAAGATAATTTACTCAAAAACCTCACGATACATTTTTGACAAAATAAGATTTGCCAGATCCCTTAGAGGAAGGAAAATCATAATTCCTATACACCGGCTTCTCGTGTCTGAGTGGCACTTCTTTATACATGCAGCGCGTCTCTAGAATGATCTCCCACAGGTTCAACAACTCGCAAATAGCTTTAAACAATTTTTATTTAATTACTTTGCATCATAATACATTTTTAAAAGTATACTATGAACACACCTATACATGTAGCTCTTAGTTAATTTTAGCATATAAGCTTGTTATTTTATAAATGTTGCCTCCAATTGTAATTTACGAATACTGCTCTCCTGCACTATTAATATAAGATTTTATCTTGTTGTGCAGGAATTAAAAAATAAATAAATAAATAAAATAATAAGCAAAATAAAAAATACACAAGTAAACTCACGACTCTTAAAATTAGTTACATGTATGTATATATGTATATGTGAATACATTAAAAATTTATGCCTATTAATAATTAATAAAATTGGAAAAAAAATGCAAAAAGTACGTGCTTGAATACATAAGTGTTTATAGGCTTACGTACATGTCCAATATCATTTTAAAAAATAAGGAGATGATGCACATAAATAAAGCCCAGTTTACAAAAGGTAATCTTTTTTATATACTCAAATCTCTAAAAATCAAATACATACATGTAAAAAAAAAATTATATAGTGCAAAAATTTGCCTTCTAGAACACATAGGAAAGAAAAAACATACGAAGCTTATAAAAAAGAATAATTAAAAATTACCTGTGTTTGGCAGTGTTAAAGAAAATTATCAAAAGCTTTTTAAACCTTTCTTAATACAAACATACATATATTTGACATAGATTCAGTATAAGTATGAATGTACATATTTACAAATATAATCCTTTGTTTACCCTACATTAACATTAACGGCAAGTATTTTATATTTGGTATCAATATATATTTTTTTTATTATCAAATATTTTATGCAAATTTTTTATTTTGTTCGCGGTAAATAGACATTATTTTTTTTTTCGATTATAGTACTCACGTTGCTTTGAAAAAAACTAATCAAATTATTTTTTAATTGTTTTACACTACCTCATTCTCCTTGTTTAGTGTTAAGATTTACATACTAATGCAGGCATATGAGGCTTAATACAAAAGTTTAGTCCAATCTTTTAGGAACGCCAGTTATCGGTGCAGCTTTAATTTTGCTAATATGGGTGAGGTAATTTTCAATTACCATTGGGCTGGTTGACGGGCAAAGGACCATGATTACTTGTGTGCATGGAGCGCACACAAAGTTGTAAAATATTCGCCCTGATAGGTTAAAGAGTAGAGCTTCTTAAGTGTAGTGTTAAACTTACCTTACAAAGGATTATAATTATAATAAGCTCAGGAATAGTTCATTATAATTTAGAGTTGTACCATAAAGAGATAAAAAGCCGAAATAAGAGAGGGATTTCTTTTCAGTAGATTTTATTATAAAAATATTAACCTTTGGGTTAGTAGGCTGTTCACACTGCACGTTGGGTTGAAATGTTTCGAAAGTGACGC
The DNA here is from genome assembly GCA_963583895.1 of Melanophora roralis. Classification (NCBI taxonomy): domain Eukaryota; kingdom Metazoa; phylum Arthropoda; class Insecta; order Diptera; family Rhinophoridae; genus Melanophora; species Melanophora roralis. Next base: position 55,333,410 of record OY757188.1, read on the forward strand.
GTAATTGAATTTTTTAAATTAAGTTTTTGTATTAATATTTGGCATCCGATAAAACCAGATAAATTTTTACATCATCATGTCAATTTTCAAGCATCTATCTTGTCAGCTGACTCCGTAGTGACGTGTCAAAGTACAAAATTTTTTGCAATTTTTTTAAAAAGCGAAAAAAGTAAAATTTTGCATTAAACGAGTCTGTATTTTCCAAATTTAGCGTTAACCAAGTATTATTTTAAGAAGGGAACCTTCAATTTCAGGTTTTTAAGTGTACAAAAATGATGTAGCGTTTTTGAAAATATGTGTGAAAATATTTTTGACGATTTTTTTAAAAAAGGTCAAAAATTGGCCTATTTTTGATGTTTCGTGAACCATAACATCTAAGTTAGTTAAGATTGGATTTTGAATCTTATATTTTCTAAAAGTACTAAATCTTAGCTTAATAATACAGAAAATTTGCGGTTTTGTTGCTCCAGTTTTTGCTGTTAACATTTTTCTGTTTGAAGTCGTGTTTTTTCAAAGTCATGTAATTTTGCTATAGTCATTCGTTTAGAATTCGTGAACAATTTTCAGTCATATTTATTCACAAAAATGTAAAAATGGTTTTGTATGACTCGTACAATACATAAAGTTTTAATTCATGGTCCCGATATCATAAAATATGCCCTTTTACCGATTGGAGAACTCTCAGAAGAAGCTCAGGAAGCCAGAAATAAGGATTTTAAAAATTATATGGAACACTTTGCTCGCAAATGCAGCCGATAAAAGTCGAATGAAGATATTTTAAATAGATTTTTTCTCAGTTCGGATCCATTCATATTTAGTACATATTAATAAACAAAATGAGCGGAAAGAAATGCAACAATTATCAAATTCAGAAATTCAGCTTTTACTATCGCCTATTATTTTTTAAGAAATACATGATAATGAGAGTAATGATAGCGAAGATTATGATGATGAAGGTGAGTATGAACATAATATGGTTTCTTTTTAAGTGTATGACATTTATTGATAAACAAAAAAATATATAAAAATTTATTTCGTTACTTTTTTAAGAAAGTTGTAAATTCTCGAAATCCTTCTAAACTCAAATTCAGACTCTAAATTAAACTTATATTCATATTTATACAAAACATATACATACTTATTTTTTAAAAAAATCACTTTCCATTTTAAAATTACGGCGAAAATTCTGAAACAAACTATAATTTTCCGAAAAATAAAAATGTCTATGTTTATGTCTATGATAATGTTTATCTTTTTTTCAGAATATGCCTTTTTATGCATATTTAATGATTTGAAAAAAAAAAAATTCAAAAAACTTTAAATTACGGCTCCCATGAATTAATCGCCACTTTCGGTGTCATCGAACCCACTGTGCAACGTTTCGTCAATTTTATGTTGACTTTTTCAAGGGTTTGTCTATTTATAAAATATAAACCTTAAAAAATTAAAATTTTACACCAATTTTACACACGACATTACTTTCAAATTAAATTTGTAAATTAAGTTACATTAAAACACTTAAAACATGTATTGATTTTTCCCCAAATTTTTAAATTTAATATTGAAAGCTATTTTAACAGAGCTATCATGTAACTTGTACTTATATTGTCTGTGTCTTCTTTTAAGTTCATGGGTTTGTTTATGTTCTGTTGAATGCGAAGACTTTTTATGGTGTATCTTTTTCTTCCTTTGTTTTCTTTATCCAATATCTTGACGTTAGTAAAGTCTGATATATGTCCAGATTCCAGTATGTGTTGTGATTTCAGTTTCATTCTCGTCTATAAAGATCTTTTTGTTGTCCCAATATATATTAAATCACAGTTTTGTTTATGATTACCTTTTTTTGTTTTTTTTTGTCTACTTTATCTTTCGTTTTTGTAAATTTTGTGTTTAAAGTAGAATTTGGTTGAAAGCAAAATCAGCGTTTGTTGTTATTTTTAATGTTCTTTTTAGATTTTTGTGGTCTGTTAAGCCCGGTATAAATATTACACTGTGCAAATGTTTCTATTCTACTGGATCATTATCACTATTGTAATTTACCTTAAAAATTTTTTGTTTATTAATTTTTGTTACTGTTTCGTAAATTAATTTGTTAATAACTTGTAGTGGGAAACTGTTGTTTTTAAGAATTTTAGTTATTTTATTGATATTGTTGGTATAGAATTGTTCGTCGCTAATGGTAAGGACTCTTAAAATGAAGCTTTTCACTGTATTATTTATTTGTGACTTCGGTTGTGTAGCATGAAAATTCATTAGTCTACTAGATGAGATATCCTTTTTAAACCAATCGAATATGACCTTATCATCCTGTCTTATTAAAAGTGTATCCAAATACCCGATCTTTTTATTGTTTTCCATCTCAACCGTGAACTGAATTTAGGAATTTTGGTGACTCTTTCAATTTCATTCCACTTGTTCATTATGTTTTTTATGGCAATGTGTACTGGGATATTTTTGAAAAGTGATATTACATCAAAGGATGCTAGAATTTCGTCTTCTTGCAGTTTGATGACTTGGAGCTGTTCTTTTAATTGTTTGTAGTTTTTAATATTATATTGTGGGCAAATAATATTTTTAATAATTTGCCCAATGTGCTTAGACAACCTATAGGTTATAACAAGGAACATCCATTAATGAAACAATAGGACGTAATGGTATATTTTCTGTATGAACTTTTGGTAGACCGTAAATTCTGGGGGCTATCGCAGCTGAACAATGTAAATATTTTTTCTGTTATGTTTATATTAGCATTTTTATACAGATTTGGGATTATGTTATTGTTTTCCTTTTGTAATTTAATAGTTGGGTTACTTCGTACAGTTCTGTATGTGTTTTTATCTTCCAATAGTGATTTCATTTTAATATCGTATTCTCCCTTTTCTATTATAACCGTTTTGTTGCATTTATCTGAACGTGTCAGTATTATACTTCTGTGTTTTTAAAAAAATTTTTTTTCATTATATGCCGTTATTATGAATTTTTACTTTGGGGTGTTTTTAATTCTTTTCTTGAATTTCAAAATATTGGTACCAAAATTTGTTCTGATAAGATGTAACCGACATGCATATCTCCGGAACCTCTATATTAGTGGTTTATTATTGTATCGTTGGCAAAAAAAAATAAAAAAATTTACCCCCCTATTGTATAATTTACGCCATCTTTTTTTGTACTAATACAACTGGGGCGAAAAATTTCGAAAAACTTTGTTATATAATGCCGTCTCGCAACCATTATTTGACCTGATTATCGATTAATCCTGGCCATTATATAATACTCTGCGAGGTCTATGTGCGATTGGGGTTACGTCGTTAAGTATAAATTTCATTTTGACATGGAAAGTAGTAGGTTTGACTGGTTTATATGTCCTTGTCATGCTACTGATCATATTCTGTTTTTGTTTGTCGAGATGCCCTATTTCCAATTCGCTTTACCCAATATCCTACCGAGGCAGCGTGAACTATCTTATCAAATTCGTTATGCAGTTCCGTAAACGGATTGATTTCCGTTTCAGTTTGGGTTTCACCACCGGTAAATATCTCTGTGCTTTATCCCATCTCCTTGACCAGTGACCATGCTGAGCTTTTGTTTTGAAACCTCGCTCCCTTATTATCTATGATCTGTTGGGGCATTCCACCGTCACGTACAGACAAATTCTATTTTTTTTTAGCACTTTTTACATACAACTTCTAATTGGTAATTCAGAATTCTATTTTTTTTTCTTCTATTAATTAAACTGCATGGTAGTCTTCAATCCTACATCGAACTTGTTTTTAATAATTCAGAAAATATTAAAGAAAAAATTAAACAAACTTCGTCACGTGTGGGACGGCCTGAGTCAACCAACGTTCAAAATTGTAGTGTTTAAATCCAAATTTCAGCGAATCAGTTGCACATAGAGAAAAGATGTCTAAGAAAGAAATTACAACTAACAACCACGCTTCCTTATGATGGTAATAAATTTTTAATAAAAAAAACATTTATAGGTAAAAATTAACTTTTTTACTTTGTCACGTAAGGGACAAATGGCGTCACGTAAGGGACACAGTTGAAATTATTTTTATAAAATACACAAAATTAAAAGTTAATTGCAGTTTTGTCTACAGATAAGCTATAATTTTGCAGTCCACGATATTTTGATTGGCCTTGATGAAATAAAAGTTTGAAATTCCTCTAATGGCATGGTGATTCAGATTCAATTTTTTCTCAGATTTTTGAGGATGGCACATACATTACCTGGGTTTTTGAAACTAATAATTAAGAAGCCAAATAAGCAAACACTTTAGCTGACTGAATGACAATATGTTTGCTTTGGCTTATCATTTTCTCTCATACCAATCTTCTTATATATTCGCCAGTTCCATCTATTACACCTTTTCCATTAGTTGTAGCAAAATATTTGCAAAAAAGGGATTTGCCATATAGCGGTTTTTAATTCTGATGCCAAGCCATTGCTGCAAACTTTTCCCACTAAAGGTGAATCTTCATTTTTCGTATTTACTAAATCGAACAGCTTGTTTTAAAAAATAAAAACTGCATCTTTGTCTTTAAAATTCGAATCCGAGCATATAAGGTAGAGTTAGTGCGGGTAATGTGGTATAGACTGGTAATGTGGTATTGTAAGTTTTTTTTAAGCTAATAACATAAAAATAACAAAAACAGGTTAAATATATTGCGGCTCTCAGAAAATTGATAAAGCAATCAGCGTTGCCGTTTGGTTACATTTGTTACATTTTATGTAACTTTTTGGCCTTCTGCGTAACATAACTTTTTGTACTAGTCGTACAGTAAGGTATAATTTTTAGTGCAGGAGATTTTTATAAGATCTTTTAATGTACATTATGGATATAAGGACATAACTTAATCATATAAAAGTAGTTTTTGACAAAAGAAACCTGAATTGAGGAACTTCTTTGTGACGAGTGTGACCACCTTATTCACGATTTTGGTTAAAAATCAAAAAATTTAAATTATAAATTATAAAAAACGGCAATGATTCCTTAAGACGATAGAAAAAAGATCACCAAACAATTTTTTGTTTCAGTGAGTTTGATTCAGATGCCTTATGTTTAGGTGGATTTTTGTCCTATCTAGACAAAATTGTTTATTTGTATCACTCTTCTTCGAAAGTCAATTCAAATTCCATTTTTAAGTGCGATTTATATACCTGCATTTTTAAGACAGTTTCCCTCAATTTCTGGAATTCTAAAACAATTAACATAGAAACATCAACATAATCTGCACTTTAACTTAAACGCGCAAAATTTTCGGTAATTGCTTGTTAAAGTAGCTTTTAAAGTGTACTTTTTATGCCTGCACGTTTACCATACTTATTGACGGTTATAATATACATTTACTTATTTAAAAGATCAATTATAACTGAACAGGTTAAAAACTGTAGTAGTCCTTATTCGACACATCGCAGCACGTTTGCCAGCACTCCACCGATCTTTTTTTCCACCCAATATAAATAAACTTCTTTTGAAAATCTTTCCACAATGCGACAAGTTTTAAAAAGACCCACTTACTTATTTTTTTAATTTTATATGATTTTGTAAGAAACTAACATTTGAAAAACAAACAAGTATGTTAGGTGTATAAAGGGGAACATCACTTTTGATTTAATAAACATTTTTTAAAATTAATTATCTAATTCATGAACTTTAATAAAATTTGTTGTCCAATAACAAAGCTCTTAATAATTTAGCTTCTTTTATTTTATGTAACTTTTTGTAAAAAAATGTAACTGTTTGATTGAAAAAACGTAACTTTTTGCAAGCTATCCTGGCAACGCTGAAAGCAATACTTCAATTAATATTTGCAATTAATTTTGGCAGTCAGTTGCAAGAAATCGTTTTGGTGTGTAATCGATTTTTTTTGCTGGTGGAAAAACACAAGTTTTTTCCTTAAACGGCGTGTCCGCTATGTTGCAAGATGTTTCGAGCTAGTGGATTGGGATGATTTTCAAGCTTATTTAAGTACTTGTCCACATTGTTAAGGATTTCGCATTTTACTAGTGGAACTTCTGATACTTGTGGATGTTTCTGTTTTTAACATACCAAGGAGCACCAGCTATCATTCTTAGAATTTTGTTTTGACGGCGTTGAATCTTTTCTATGTTAGAAGAGGAAGCAGTGTCCCATAATTGTATCCCGTAGCACCAAATTGGTTTCAAAATTGAGTTGCAGAGCATAAGTTTACAATCAAGACGTAACACAGAGTTTGTACCAATTAGCCAATGGATTTGGGCCGTTTTTGGTTTTAATTGTGACAAATTTGCATCTATGTTGGGCTTCCATGTGAGGCGGCGATCCAGGGGAATGCCAAGATATTTCGTCTCAATTTGTTGAGGCACCGTATGGTTGTTAATAAAAATTGGGGGGCACGTTTCCTTGGGTAAAGTGGGTGCATTTTTGTTCGTTTATTTAAACACCCCATACATTTTACCATTTTTCTACTTAGAATACGTGATGCTGCAGTTGTTTGGAGGCCTCTTTAGGGTATTTATGAATACTGAGAAAGGCGGTATCATCAGCAAAAGTCGATATATGAGTAAAATTGTCTCTGGGCATGTCTGCTATTACGTAGTTTAGTCGTTGGCCGTGAAGCTAGGTTTCGAGGCATGTTATTTTGTCTTCCGGCTATCTTCAGTCTGGGGTGGTTCCTTAATCCTGCTTCACAGCGTACGCAATAAAAGAAAAAAATGTCTATGCCTCTTATAAATGTACCAGATGTGTAAATAAACAAATTTTGAGTTTTTTTGTTTGAACGCAAGCTACTTATAATAGAGTCAGGTGTGTTGACTCCTGGAGCACAATTTTACGCTCCCAAAGACTAATGTCTAAACGCCTATGGCAATTCTAATGCTCGGACTTTATTGTAAATTGCCCCTTTAAAAAACCTTTAAGTTAAATTATTCATTTGATTTGTAAATTAACATTCCTCTTTTATTAATATTTTAGCAATTCATTATTAAGATTAATTATATATATTAAAAAACATATTAAATAGTTATTTTATAGTTAACTTTAAGGGTAGTTAGGGTTTTGTTTATATTAAGGTTTGTATTAAATAATAAAAGTATTTCATTTTTGTCAAGTTTAGCTATTTCTGTGATAATAGAGGCTTAGGTGTAAAAGTAAGTATATAACAAATTTAGATGTTCTTTATATAGTCATTGAACTTGTAAATATAATATGCGAAAGTAAATAGCAAAGTAAAATGAAAAAAAGTAATTTCGTTTGGCTGAATTCGCCGCAATTACAAAAAGTTATGGGATTTTAAAATAATTTTTATATAAATTTATATAATGCTATACATTTTAAAATATTTTGATTTTGACTTACAATTGGTTTGTTTCCATCGTTGTTGACATGAAAGGCCTTTTATGCAACTGATGATTTCTGCTTTTCTTATATGCTGTTAATTATGATATGTACCTGTGGTTTCTTTTGTTATATGTTAATATGTTGTAATTTTTTTAAATCTTCTTTATATATAATACATTTGATATATTTACTTTATAATTTTATGGAATTTAATGAGAAGCACTTTTTCACAATTATCACTACAATTAAATCTTTAAAATACAATAATTAAATGTTCAAAATATCACTTTTGGACGGACAAACGATGATCAAAGCAGACCGACGATTACTGATTGATTATTGCTTTGCATATTCTTTAAGCGGCATGTAACTTTGCAAATATTTTAATTAAGCAATAAGCAACCTATGTTAAAGAGTAAGACGGGTATATGTTCAAAAGTGAGAGAGCTAATTATATACGAAAATAAGTATTAAATGTAATCAAAAACATGGTAAAGTAATAAGCTTATGAATGAAGTTTCATATACGTGATTAATACATTATTTATACATAATATACTGTATAATAAGAAAATTTGTTGACAAAATTACTTTAGTACTAATAGTATTTTATTTTTTTGTTGTAATTTATTTTAGATTTAATTAGAGATACCTGTTTTTATTGAAAAATAACCGATTAAGTTAGGGTAAATAATTTTAGGAAGTTATATATTATGAATTATGATATTTGGAATAATTATTAGGTTAATTTTAGATAATTATATAAAATGTGATATTTATAAGTGTGATATTTTGGATATTTTAAGGTTAGTTTTAGATAATCGTTTTGGTATATTAAAATACTTGACTGTGATAAAAGGGCTCTGTTTCGGGGACGTATTGTAGGTACAAACTAAATTTTCTTGGAGTTTAAATTAATGGGGAGTTGATTTTCTTGTTAAGCTGTATTTACGGTGCACGTTCTCTGTCCTACATATATTTGACAATCTGTTAGGGACAGCTAGAAGTTTCGTTGTTGCTGCTTTTTTTTTTTTTTTTTTTTTTTTTACCAAAATCCAGATATTAAAACTTTGAAAATATTTAAATGAAATAAGGTGGCAAAATGATTAATTGGATCGATGTATTTGCGCTCCAATCATTTTGAGTTGCACATGCAACTAGAAAAAATAGATTTTTAAAGAGGTCACACGTTTTAATATTATCTACATTTCTTAGCAAAGCTACGAAAACTTACCTCAAAATAATAAATTAATTGTATACGGCTTGAACGTTTTTTGGGTTTTCACTGGGAGTTTAAACTATAGATAAAATGATTATTTTAATTTTAAAAGATTTTGCACAACTATTTCTTTTAAATAGAGATCACACTATGCTGGTCTATCCACGTTAAGGTAGAAGTTAAAAAGGAAGTAAAATGTAAAGATAAACTTCTTTCATTAGGTGTGTAACTTAAAGTATAAAACCAAGTAATGAATAACGAGTAACCATTGTAGGGGTCACATCATTTAAACTCAAAATAGATAGCAGTGATGGGCGTGAAAAGAAAATATGTATATAATTAATGAAGAAGAAATCTTGTTGTATAAAAAAATGCACTTGAAAAAAAAAATCGTAACAAACCTGCTTCGCTACAACATAAAATTAAGGAGCGAACAGGAAAACTTTAATCAATTTTCTCACTTAGCGTTCAAAGTGTGGCACGACCCACAAAGCCGGGCATCTAGGGGCGAATATCAGAAGCATGAAAAATCCCAACTTTATTAAGGTTCAGTTGCTGCTCCGTAGAGAGTAAATGAAAATTTGCAGTGTCGGTAACTAGTTCGTCAATACTGGGTATAATATCAGGTGCCAAAGCAAAGGTTCTCCAGAAATTAACACCGAGATAAGCAGTTTGCCTAAGAGAAGGAACAATATAAAAAATAACGTTTTTGGTAACGTTTTTGTAAAAAACAGGTAAAGAACAATATCCTATAATAGACTGCTGCGAACCGTCAGCAGTGGATATTTTGTAATTAAAAGGTTTGATTTGAACTGAATGTCTGCTAAGAAATTCCTTACAATTTCGGCCCAAAACGGAAATACTAGCGCCAGAGTCTAATAAACCGAGAACACTTTCATCAAAAATACTTATTTTAGCAAAAGGCCTGTCATCATTCTTATCACATAAGCGCATGGATTCGACTACCTTACGAAATTGCTTTCGCATCTGAAATCTTAGCCTACATTTAGCAATTCTCTTGGATATGGGTTTAATTTGTAATTCTTGGGAAGTAAAACAGTTAATTTCGGGACTTAACGACCTGAACGAGGATCCCCGATCGTAAACTCGCTCGGTTTGGAGTTTTCCATATGTTTATTAGGACATTTAGGAGTGGTGACACCCTTTTGTCCACATTTAAAGCAGAATAAATTACGATTTTCATCTGAACAATAGATGTAGGAATGTCCATAAAAAGAGCAATTCCAGCAAAGTATTTTGGCGAAGTCAGCCCTACGTTTTATATGTAAAGCTTCAATTTGCGGATCACTTTCAATTTCATTGTCGTCCTGTTCTACCTCAATTTCACTAACATGACGCTGATTAGACAATAAGGGAAATTGATTCCTATTTTCCCACAAAAGTTTTTCAGCCTTACGAGCAGCTTCACGAAAATCTTCCAAATTTGTGTGATTTGAATTGAACAAAATGTAACGTAGTCCTGGATTCAGGTTCTTTTTTAAAATGTCGATTAACTGAGTGTCAGACATTGGGTCGCCTAAACGAGCATTCATGGCTATAATTAAAGAGTGAAACTCATCATATGACTCTCGTGAGCCTTGCTTCTTCAATGAGATCTTTATTACAATGTCATGATCCTTTTCGAGGGTACCAAATTCTTTGGTAATGGAAAATTTTAGAAAAGCATACGTTGCAGAGGGATTCTGTTTAATAAAAAGCCAATACCAAGTTTCCGCTCTACCCGAAAGAAAAATATGAAAATTGTCCATCAATTGTTGATGAGAACATTTATTTCTAGTGCATAAAGTGTCAAGTTTAAACAGAAAGTCGGAAACACTGCCTATACCATCAAATATAACTTTCCACTCCTTGAAGTGAACGGATGGGCTTGCATTAGTATTAAAATTTGGACCACGGTTCAGATTATTCTCGGATTGCAATACTATATGTTCAGGGTTACTTGGGGATGGTGCAGCGCACATAGTATCTATCGTACCTTTAATTGACGTTAGTTCACGCCGAAATTCTTCTTGGGTGGATAGTATTGTCTGCTGTAACAAGTTAATAATTTGATCAATATCAGGTTGCTTGATTGCACTGTGGGAGGTTGAAGGTTGAGAATGAGAATGAGAATGAGCTGGTGGTTGAGGGAGATTAAAGTTTGTAGTTGCCAATAGAGGTGGTTGTGGCAGAGATAGGGATGGTGGTTCAGCTGGGGTCGACATTGTTTGGGACAGATTCTCGTTAGGATTCATATTTCGGGAAAGTGTATCCGGCAGGGAATCACACTCAAACTGTAAATCAGTGAAAGAAAAATCTAGGAGATTGCGATCAGAAGTATCTGAGGTCGACTGGCTACGATTATTGGCTATTTTGTTATTCTTATTAGGGGGACTTGAAATTCTAGGCGGTGTTCGTGCTAAACTTAATCTGGGTTTGAATGGGGAATTAATAGATTCGCTGGAAAGCGTTTTACCGCGTCCGCGAACAGAATATGACTTACTGGATGATTTTGTGTTTTGTTTTGAGGATCTAGTTATCATATTTTTATATAAAACAAGTGAAAAAAAAATGTAGTGTTGGCCTAACGTATAACTTAGTTAGGGTTAATACAAAAGTTAATATAAGTATATATTTGTATAGTAATATAATTTGAGGAATGTTAAATTAATTAAATCTCATGTTAAAAATAAGTTTAAGACTTTTGTTCCAATAAAACGGGCAAAGTTTACATTTTATGAGATGCACATAATACTGGCAACCGTTTATTAGATATAAAAATAGTTAAATTAACTTCAAAATTCAAATAAAGTTTTTAAACTATAATAGTGATATGTTTAATTTTCGTGTTAAGAAAAGCTTATAATTGAGTTCCCACAATTTCTTTGACAAAATACAACAAAAATAGATTTAACTTAAATATCATATTTTAGGACATTTTATAAAAGAAAGAGATAATTTCTTTGAACTATAAAAACATTGCAACAGATTTAACAAATATGCGTCATATTAAATCTGGACTAATGTGTTAAATAGTTCCTTGTATGTTTTGTGTAGATGGAATAGATGGAACTATTAAGAGCTTGTATACTTTTTAATTTAAGCAATTTTGACAAAATACCGCGCATGCAGATCAAAAACTTCTAATTTACTGAAATGAGACTTCGATGTTTAGTCAAAATACTTGGTGGTAAATTTTTTTTTTTTGAAATGTTCAGTATACGAAACAAAAAATTATAATGTAACTTAGCGTTCATTTGACCAGTTTGGCCAAGTCGTTGGGCGCCATCTTTATTACGTAGTTTAGTCGTTGGCCGTGAAGCTAGATTTCGAGGCATGTTATTTTGTCTTCCGGCTATCTTCAGTCTGGGGTGGTTCCTTAATCCTGCTTCACAGCGTACGCAATAAAAGAAAAAAATGTCTATGCCTCTTATAAATGTACCAGATGTGTAAATAAACAAATTTTGAGTTTTTTTGTTTGAACGCAAGCTACTTATAATAGAGTCAGGTGTGTTGACTCCTGGAGCACAATTTTACCCTCCCAAAGACTAATGTCTAAACGCATTTGGCAATTCTAATGCTCGGACTTTATTGTAAATTGCCCCTTTAAAAAACCTTTAAGTTAAATTATTCATTTGATTTGTAAATTAACATTCCTCTTTTATTAATATTTTAGCAATTCATTATTAAGATTAATTATATATATTAAAAAACATATTAAATAGTTATTTTATAGTTAACTTTAAGGGTAGTTAGGGTTTTGTTTATATTAAGGTTTGAAAAAAAAAAAACAAAACCCTAACTACCCTTAAAGTTAAGGTTTGTATTAGTTGCTCTCTTAATCTCGTAGTGTACGGACGTGTCTACGCGAGTGTATATTTGTAATAGGTGATATTTGTAATAAGTTACAAAAAAAAAATTTGTAAATATACATACCTACAAGACATAAGCGAGAATCGAAAATAAAAACAAACTAAACAAACAAACAGTAATCGTAGTGACAGTGGGCCTAATAGCCGAAATGCTTACATTGTGTTAAGCTCAGAAAGCGTTAGCAATGAAAATATTAGAGACCCTGAATATAATAGAAACTATTTAAGTGCAAAACCGAAAACAAATACAAACAGTTTAAGTGCAAGTGTGCCTAATTTAAATAAATGTACTGAACAAGGGACAAGTTTAGCCCAATCTCTGTTTAAAAATTATAAAAAAAATACCGAGGTGCCATCTTCATCGCGGTCTTCTTTATCAAGTTCTGGTGTCGCACCTACAGCTGCTAAAGGCGCTCCAGGCCCAATTTCTGCGTGTGCTCCTAAGATCCAGGTAGGGATGGACAGGTACGTAACAGTTCTTAAAAGGGGGAGAAGTCCGAAGTCGGCAGAAGTAAGTCAACCTGCAAAAATTTTAAAAGACGATGAAAGGCCAACCACATCGCAAAATCGCTTTGCCATTCTGCAAACAGATGATAATGATGGCCCCGTTACGGAAAAAAATTTTAAGCCTCCTCCAATTTATTTAAGAGAAAAAAACTCGAACGACCTCATTAAATTTTTAGTTGCATTAATAGGCGAAAAGAACTTTTATGTGTCGAACATAAAACGTGGTAATATATATGAGACCAAAATTCAAGTAAGTCACGAGAACGCTTACCGCGCCACGGTGTCGGAATTTGAGAAATTAAAAAAGAACTTTTACACTTACCAGCTAAAAAACGCAAAAGGCCTCCAGGTAGTCATAAAAGGAATTGACTCAAATGTTGACCCGGAGGAGATAAAGATCAGTTTGTGCAGCGAAGGATTTAAGGTAAGGACTGTGACAAATATTAGAAACAGGGAAAAATACCCTCAACCATTGTTTCGAGTTGAACTTGAGCCTGGTGATGCCAAATTAAAGAAAAACGAAACTCACCCCATTTATGGTTTAAGATATATTATGCACCGTAGAGTTACAGTGGAAGTCCCGCATAAGCGATCTGGACCTGTACAGTGCTTAAATTGTCAGGAATATGGCCACACAAAAACTTACTGTAAGTTGCCTTCTGTTTGTGTTGTATGTGGGGATCTGCATGTTACAACCAAGTGCGACAAACCAAAAGATGACCCTAGGGTGAAGAAGTGCAGCAATTGTGGTGGAAACCACACTGCCAACTACAGAGGTTGTCCTGTCTATGATTTAGTTATGCGCTCATCTAAGCCGAAGGTAGTTCCTGCCCCTCCCCAGCCGTTAAATATACCAACAACAAACATTCCACAGTTATCACAGCCAACTACAAGTCAAATTTCTTACGCCAACGCTCTAAAGTCAAACCAGTCCAATGAACAAAGGCCAAACCAACCAACCACACAACAACAAGTGCCAACAAGTGAACCAACTAGTCCCAATTTTAGCCGTCTGGAAGCCGTAATTGACAATATGGTCAAACAATTTACGAATATAATGGCGCAAATGGCTAGCATGATGCAGGAGATGCAGAAAATGCAGTCTGCTCTTCTGCAGGCCATGCTTAAAAGACCATGAACTGCCTCAGGGTTTGTTTCTGGAACGCAAACGGCATCCGCCAACACAAAAACGAGCTCGACTACTTTTTAACACACCAAAAAATCGATGTCATGTTGATTTCCGAAACTCATATGACATCTAGAAGCACTTTTAAAATTAGTGGATACAATTTTTATGATTCAAAAGATCCCAGGGATAGATCCTGTGGTGGCTCTGCTATTTTAATCAAATCAAGAATTAAGCACCAATGGTTGGGTGGCCTATCTGAATGTTATATGCAAGCAACAAACGTCTGCATTGATGAATTTTGCCATAACCTTGTTATTTCATCAGTTTACTGTCCACCCAGATTCTCCATAACGAAGGATCAGTACAACAATTTCTACAAATCATTAGGTCCCCGCTTCATAGCTGCTGGAGACTATAACGCTAAGCACACGTACTGGGGCTCCCGCCTAATTAGTCCCAGAGGTCGTGTCTTGTATGACTCCGTGTCGGAAATGGGACTTTTCGTTATTTCAACTGGACAACCAACCTACTGGCCAACAGACCACAATAAAATTCCAGACGTAATTGATTTTGGCGTAGCAAAAGGTATTTCCTTGGAGCTCATTGAGGCTCAAGCCTCCTTGGATTTATCTTCTGACCACTCACCCACAATAATCACTATTTGCAGTCCTCACCAAATAGCAGCTAGTGAGTTTTTCTTATCAAAAAGAATTAATTGGTTGAAATATAAAAAATATATTAGTACGCACTGCGCGGAGAACCAATCGCTAAAAACTCCCGGAGACATAGATGATTGTCTGAGCGTCCAAAATGAAAACATTAAGAAAGCCGTTGAACATGCGTCTTCTACCTACCGCCAGGCTAGGTACAACAAAATTTTCTCTGAAGATGTGGAAAAGCTCGTATCTGAAAAAAGAAAAGCCCGCAGGGAATGGCAAAAACATAGATCGCCCCAACTTAAAACTAAGCTGAAAGAATGTACAACCCAACTAAAAAGCTTGTTGGAGGCTCACAGAATGGCATCACTGAAAGAGTACCTGGAAGGTCTAGACGCGACTCCTCAGACAAATTATTCCTTATGGCGATCAGCCAGACGTCTTAAAAGACCTGTTATCGCAAAACCACCACTGCGCAATCTGAGAGGATCCTGGGCTAGAAATGATGAAGAAAAATGCGATCTGTTCGCAAATCACTTCAAAAACGTATTCGCTCCCAATCCATGCACTGACGTGAGGGAATTACCGCCTGTTGTTGCAAGACGTCCTCTAGAAATACGTTTCCGATTTGCAGATGTTGTAGAGGCTATCGCTAACCTTAACGGTAAAAAAGCTCCTGGCGTTGACAAAATAAGCAACAAAATGCTCATAGAACTGCCTCTTACTGCTAAAAGAATCATTCTTTTTATTTTTAACGCGATAATTCGGCTTAAACATTTTCCGCCTATATGGAAAGTTGCCTTAGTAAAGATGATTCCTAAGCCTGGCAAAGATCCCTCGAAGGTAGAATCTTATAGGCCCATAAGTTTGTTACCCACAATGTCAAAATTGTTCGAAAAACTGTTAAAAAACAAGCTAAATCCGATCCTGAATGACAACAACTGCATTCCAAATCACCAATTCGGCTTTAGAAGTCAACATAGTACCATCGAACAAACTCACAGGTTGGTACAGGTTATAAGAAAAGCCTTTGAGGAAAAGAAGTACTGCTCCGGGCTTTTTATCGATGTCTCACAAGCTTTCGACAAAGTATGGCATGAAGGCCTTCTAAACAAACTAAAGCTCAACCTTCCAGCTAATATTTTCAACCTTTTAGAAAAATACATAACAGGCCGACAATTTATGATCAAAGAGGGAAACCAAATAAGTTGTTCCCAACCAATAGAGGCTGGTGTCCCTCAAGGAAGTATACTAGGTCCAATTTTGTACTTGCTTTACACGGCAGATATGCCAACCAATAGTTTCACACACACGTCGACATTTGCTGACGACACTGCTTTTCTTAGTATTCACAAAGACCCTAAAGAGGCTTCGAACCAGCTGCAACAACACGTAACCCAAGTCGAGAAATGGGCAAAGTTATGGGGAATAAAGATAAATGAACAAAAATGTACCCACGTAACTTTTACTTTACGCAAAGAAACGTGCCCTCCAATCACTATCAACAACCATAATGTGCCTCAACGATCTGAGACAAAATATCTTGGTATTCACCTGGATCGCCGCCTTACATGGAAGCCTCATATAGATGCTAAGCTGACGCAAATGAAACTTAAAGCTGCTCAAATCCACTGGCTAATTGGTAGAAACTCTGTGCTACGTCTTGATTGTAAGCTTCTAATCTACAACTCGATTTTAAAACCAATTTGGTGCTACGGTATACAATTATGTGGCACTGCTTCCACCTCTAACATCGAAAAAATACAACGCCGTCAAAATAAAATCCTAAGAATGATAACTGGTGCTCCGTGGTATGTGAAAAACAGCAACATCCATAAGGATCTAGAAGTTCCACTAGTTAAAAGCGAAATCCTGAAATATGTGGACAAGTATTTAAATAAGCTGGAAACGCATCCAAATCCGCTCGCTCGAAGTATCTTGCAACATAGTAGACACTCCCGACTGAAAAAGAGGGATACTATTGCGCTTAGATGAAGATAACTATTTTATTATGAGAACTTAAATTTTAGTCTGGCACTGGCTGGGCTAATATTAATTACTTAGTCTTAAGATTTGAATACTTATTGTTAGTTCGCTTAAGCGAAGATCCAATAATAAAATATATGAAAAAAAAAAAAAAAAAAAAAAAGGTTTGTATTAAATAATAAAAGTATTTCATTTTTGTCAAGTTTAGCTATTTCTGTGATAATAGAGGCTTAGGTGTAAAAGTAAGTATATAACAAATTTAGATGTTCTTTATATAGTCATTGAACTTGTAAATATAATATGCGAAAGTAAATAGCAAAGTAAAATGAAAAAAAGTAATTTCGTTTGGCTGAATTCGCCGCAATTACAAAAAGTTATGGGATTTTAAAATAATTTTTATATAAATTTATATAATGCTATACATTTTAAAATATTTTGATTTTGACTTACAATTGGTTTGTTTCCATCGTTGTTGACATGAAAGGCCTTTTATGCAACTGATGATTTCTGCTTTTCTTATATGCTGTTAATTATGATATGTACCTGTGGTTTCTTTTGTTATATGTTAATATGTTGTAATTTTTTTAAATCTTCTTTATATATAATACATTTGATATATTTACTTTATAATTTTATGGAATTTAATGAGAAGCACTTTTTCACAATTATCACTACAATTAAATCTTTAAAATACAATAATTAAATGTTCAAAATATCACTTTTGGACGGACAAACGATGATCAAAGCAGACCGACGATTACTGATTGATTATTGCTTTGCATATTCTTTAAGCGGCATGTAACTTTGCAAATATTTTAATTAAGCAATAAGCAACCTATGTTAAAGAGTAAGACGGGTATATGTTCTGTTAGGTCACCGCATAACATAAACTGTATAAAAATATTTTTTGTTGCATAATTAATCCCTTTAATTTTCATTTATATTGTTTTCAATTTTGTTTGCTTTTTCGCCCACTGTTACCACTGTAATTTGTCTTAATTTTGGTACATACAAACCACTGTAACTTATTTTGGTAATTAACCGTTAGTTTTATTATTTGTTTCTCGCTTAAATTCTTTTAACTAATATGTTATGTTGTTGTTGTCAACAAGAATGCAATGTGTATTGTTTTTGCATACGTACTTGTAAGTAAATAAATGAGTTGGTGCATTGGAAGTGAGAAACAAATAAAACAACAACAGTGTGGCTCTTATGTAAATACTTTTGTATATAATGTTTAGCTTTAAGTAAAGAATTTTTGAATAAAGAATTTATTGTTAATATTGAACTCAAGCATCACACTTGGTTATTTCTTGTCGCGTTTTTCACGGTCGCAATCTCTCTAAGTAAAAATCACTGCCCAATAAATAGTTTAGTGGCATATAGACAACAATTCAAAGATTTCGAATTGCTCTATATAGCTGCCGGTGAAGAAAAAGCTCTTCATCGTACATTTTGGCGCCCAACGTGGGGCAAGTGATTCTTTATAAATTTTCGTTGTGCGGTCCGTGTTAAATTCAAAAACTTTCGTTGAAGTACATCTTTAAACAAAGTGTACGGTCGTGTAGTGAAGTGGAAAAACATTACAGAAACATTAACATTTAAAAAGTATTTGGAACACTTTTAAAAAAAAAGAGACAATATACTGTGGTACATTCAAAACTTTTAAAACAAAAAATTTGAAGTACTAAATTAAAAAAAAAAATTAAATTTGTTGGGCTCTTAAAAAGCAAAAAGTGTTAATATAAAATCAAAGATCAAAATTAATTGCATACAGTGATACAGTGTCCGGCATAAGTGGTTCAAACTTTTAAGATGACTTTGGAGGAGGTAAAACAACAACGGGCCAATACAAAAAAAAGTATTTCCCGCATCAAAAACCAAATTGAAGCCAATGGAAGGGGTGAAGGTAAGACACTTTCGTCAGCTGAGCTCAAGTGCCGTTTGGGGATTTTGGAGTCATATTTTAAGCAGATATTAACATATCAAACCCAAATCGAAAAATATGACCCAGATGACAATGGTAGGCCCGAAATTGAGGATTTATACATCGCAGCGAAATTAAATATACAATCGCAGCTTGGTGAGGAAATTCATAATACAACGATGTCTGATTCGACGATTTGTTTCCCAGTTGCCAGCCATAAACTACCTCAGCTCAAATTGCCCACATTTAGTGGTAAGTACAGTGAATACAAAAACTTTATTACGTCGTTCAACCAAGTTATCGATCGTGAGTTCGGTTTATCAAATATTGAAAAATTCAACCATTTGCTCAACTGCCTACAAGGGCAAGCATTGGAGACGGTCAAAGCTTTCCAGATTACTAATGAAAATTACCCGTAGTCTCCGGAAAGGTTGAAAGCGCGTTACGATAATAGTTCGCTAATTTTTATGGAAAATATTACCACTTTATTTGAACTTCCTGCCATGTCGCAATACAACTGTACACAATTACGTAGTCTTGTTGATAATGTTTCTGCTCTTTATAGCTCTCTATTGTCTCTCGGTTCACATACTGATATTGCCAATTCCATGCTTATTTATATAGTAATGGAAAAAGTTGATGATGAAACCAGAAGAAAGTGGAAATACTCTTTGGACTTTACCAAACTGCCGTCATGGGATGATTGCTCCAAGGTCCTTGAAAGACGCTGCCAGTTTTTGGAATCGGTTGACACCAACCATACACAGACAGCTCGTAAGTCGGAAAATCATCATTCTGGTAAGTCCAAACATAAAACATCAAACTCTGGTCATACTTTTTCGGTATCAAAACGCAGTTGCGTACTTTGCTCAAATGGTGATCACACCATTAATCGTTGCTCTCGATTCAAAGACATGGGCGTCAGCCAACGTTTCGAGAATGTTAAACGCTTAGGACTTTGTTTAAATTGCTTGTCAAAGGGGCATCAAGTAAACAACTGTTCCTCTACATTCAAGTGCAAATTTTGTTCACGTTTGCATCATAGTTTGCTTCATAGGTCTCAGCCAATTGCAAGTCCCTCGTCCTCGGCTGCTGAACCATCTAATTCTAGTTCTGCCTTGAATGAATCTCCCGCCTCGGTCCATACTCATATGGAAAAATCCTCACCAGAGCAGGTACTACTTGCTACTGCCATGGTTCTCGTTCGTGATGCCACTGGTTCCTATCAATTAGGACGCGCATTATTAGATTCTTGTTCCCAATTAAATTTCATCACTGATGAGTTTTCGCAAAAACTTCATTTGCCTCGTACAAAACAAACTACTGAGGTCGCTAGCATCGGCAATACTCGTACTAAAAGTAAATATAAATCGTCGACAAATGTGAGGTCTCGTTTTACTGATTTTGAAGCAACGTTGTCATTTTGTGTCACACAACATATTTCTTATCAGCCCGACTCTGAGTTAGACATTTCGAATTGGAATTTTCCTTCAAATACCCAACTAGCAGATGAAAATTTCTTCAAAACTAAGCGAATCGACTTACTCATTGGTACTGAAACTTTCTTTGATATTTTGTCAGTTGGACAGATTAAACTTGGCCCTAATCTGCCAAAGTTGCACAAAACGCTTTTCGGATGGATTGTAGCAGGTCGTTATATTTCAAATCAATCCAATGTTGGTTCCACTTGTATGTTGTCAATAGAAGAAGAAGTTGATCTTAAACTACAACGCTTGTGGGAAATCGAAGAAATTAAATCTAACTCCAATAATTTGACTCCAGAACAATCTGATTGTGAATCGTTTTTCAACAAAACTGTTTGTCGGGAATCTTCTGGTAGGATTGTTGTTAAATTGCCCTTCAAAGAATCTTCAAACGTTTTAGGTCTCTCCAGAAATACGGCTCTTAAAAGATTAATGTCTCAAGAAAAACGGTTTATGCGTGATAGCAGTCTCAAATCACAATATGTCGCTTTTATGAAGGAGTATGAAAGTTGTGGTCACATGAGTCTCGTTTGTAGTCCTCGCTTAGATGAGCCTCATTATTTCATTCCTCACCATTGCGTCTTTAAGCCAAATAGTACATCAACAAAGCTAAGAGTAGTTTTCGACGCTTCTTGTCCCTCATCTTCACAGAAGTCTCTCAATGACATACTTATGGTAGGCCCAACAATTCAAGATGAACTTTACAAAATTTTGCTTCGTTTTCGCTTCCATCGATTTGCTATTACAGCTGACATAGTAAAGATGTATCGACAAATCCTTATTGAACCTCATGATCGAAAATATCAGTTTATTTTGTGGAGGAATTCTGAAGAAGAAGAAATACGCACATATCAGTTGAACACGGTCACCTACGGCATGTCAGCGGCTCCTTACTTAGCCATTAAAGGTCTACATTATCTCGCAGATCAATATATCAATCAATTTCAGTTGGGTGCAGAAACTATAAAGTCATCATTTTATGTTGATGATTTTTTAGGCGGCGCAGACACATTAGAAGAATTGGCTCAAATGAAAAATGAGGTAAATGAAATTCTAACACGTGGTGGCTTTCAATTAGATAAGTGGCATTCAAATCAAAAAGATTTTCAAGATGACAAGACTGTAAAAGATTTAAATATTGAAGACTCTGCAATAACCAGCGCTCTTGGTATCACTTGGGATCAACACAGAGATGTTTTTCTATTTTCATTTTCTCCAAAGGTTCAAGTAGATAGAAAAGTTACTAAACGAACAATTTTGTCGCTCTCGTCTTCACTTTTTGATCCGCTAGGACTGTTAGCTCCTCTTATTATAAAAGCTAAAATTATCATGCAAGAATTATGGATTCTAAAAATTGGCTGGGACGAGTCTATACCTCAAGAACTACATTCCGCTTGGGAATATTTTATCTCTGATCTTAAAACCCTAACTTCACTTGAAATTCCTCGTTTTTGTTTTGCTGCCCAACCCCAACTAGTACAACTTCATGGATTTTGTGACTCATCAATCCGTGCTTATGGATGCTGTATATACTTGCGTGTTCAAAATTCTTCAGGGATTTCTGTTCGACTTTTTACCGCAAAATCTAGAGTTGCCCCTACAAAAAGAAAATCTTTACCAAAACTTGAATTGTGTGGAGCTCAACTTTTGGCAAAATTATACTCTAAAATTAAAAGTCTTTTTTCAATACCTAATCTCGAAGTAGTTCTATGGACTGATTCGCAGATAGTTCTTCACTGGCTGAAACAACATTCTTCGACATTATCTGTATTTGTTGGCAACAGAGTTTCAGAAATTCAAGATCTAACTAATGGCTGTATATGGCGGCATGTTCCAACGAATTTAAATCCTGCAGATATCGTGTCTCGTGGTTCAACAGTACAAGAACTCATCTCGTCGATTTGGTTCAATGGTCCAGTATTTCTCTCGTCTGATGCTGATAAATGGCCCCCTAATAAAATAAACGTCTCTACAGAAAACCAGCTCGAAATCGAAAAAGAAAAGCGAAAAACCGCATTATGCCTTCACACATCTCCTAATTACATATTAAATACTTTAGAAAAATATAGCTCGTATATCAAAATTATTCGTATTGTAGCCTGGATGCTTCGCTTTACGCAAAAACAAAGTACTAATATTTTTAATTCTGATTCGTTGCAGCCTCAAGAACTAGAAAACGCTTTATTTCGTATAGTTTTCAATATCCAGAAACAGCATTTTTAAGATGATATAAATCGAGCTCTAAAGAAACAAGACCCTCAAGGTGCCCTAAAATGTCTTAACCCCTTCCTAGATTCATCCAATGGTTTCAATTTGCTTAAGGTCGGAGGTCGGCTAGAATTCGCGGCGATTTCCGAAGGACAAAAGCATCCTCTAATTTTACCCAGCAAAAATCATTTCGTTCACTGTTATGTGCAATATCTACATATCAATAACTATCACGCTGGTCCAAAGGCTTTAATGTCATTGATTCGTCAGAGGTTTTGGATTGTCAACGCAAGAGATCTATGTCGTCGCATTGTTAATTCATGTCCACAATGTATTCGCTATCGTCCAAAATTGTTACAACAAATGATGGGAAATTTACCTGTTGAGCGACTCAACCCTTCAAGACCTTTTGCTAGATGTGCAGTTGATTTTTGTGGCCCAGTCAACACTTACCTAAGAATCAGAGGAAAGGTTCCATACAAAACTTATATAGCAGTGTTTGTCTGTCTCGCAACCAAAGCTGTCCACATTGAAGTGGTGTCAGACCTATCAACTGATGCCTTTATTGTTGCCTTGAAAAGAATGATTGGTCGAAGAGGTCTGCCCACAGATATATTCTGTGATAACGCAACTAATTTTGTTGGTGCAAATTCTAAGTTGGCTCAATTAAAATCGTTCCTTTTTGAGCCCAAAAACACAAATATTATAACAAATTATTGTTCAAACCAATTTATTAATTTTCGCTTTATTCCCCCTAGGGCACCACATTTTGACGGATTGTGGGAGGCGGCCGTCAAGTCAGCCAAAAGTCACTTAACAAAAACGTTGTTCAACACAAGGCTCACATACGAGGAACTAGCAACTGCAATGTGCGAAATAGAAGCCATTTTAAATTCGAGACCGATTTCGCCCTTATCGTCTGACCCTAGTGACTTCGAAGCCCTTACACCAGGCCATTTCCTGATAGGCGCTCCCCTACGTAGT
This sequence comes from Melanophora roralis, assembly GCA_963583895.1. Lineage (NCBI taxonomy): Eukaryota > Metazoa > Arthropoda > Insecta > Diptera > Rhinophoridae > Melanophora > Melanophora roralis. The sequence continues at coordinate 55,356,706 of OY757188.1, forward strand.
TTGCCAGAACGTGATGTCCTTTCAAAAGAAGTGAATAATCTCGAGCATTGGTCCAGAATAAGTGCTATTAAACAAAGGTTTTGGATTAAATGGTCTCATGATTACATAAATGAACTACAGACTCGCAACAAATGGACTCGCTTAAATCCTAATATCGCTAATGGTTCCTTAGTTCTTATTCAAGAGGATAATCTACCACCACAGCGATGGCTTATGGGTAGAATCATCAATATTGTACGTGGCAGAGATGGCTGTGTTAGAGTTGCCGACATAAAAACAACAAAAGGAGTTATACGTCGCCCTATCCACAGATTGGCTCTACTATCTTCTTCTTGAAAGTGTCCTTTCAATGGGGCCGGCATGTTAGGTCACCGCATAACATAAACTGTATAAAAATATTTTTTGTTGCATAATTAATCCCTTTAATTTTCATTTATATAGTTTTCAATTTTGTTTGCTTTTTCGCCCACTGTTACCACTGTAATTTGTCTTAATTTTGGTACATACAAACCACTGTAACTTATTTTGGTAATTAACCGTTAGTTTTATTATTTGTTTCTCGCTTAAATTCTTTTAACTAATATGTTATGTTGTTGTTGTCAACAAGAATGCAATGTGTATTGTTTTTGCATACGTACTTGTAAGTAAATAAATGAGTTGGTGCATTGGAAGTGAGAAACAAATAAAACAACAACAGTGTGGCTCTTATGTAAATACTTTTGTATATAATGTTTAGCTTTAAGTAAAGAATTTTTGAATAAAGAATTTATTGTTAATATTGAACTCAAGCATCACACTTGGTTATTTCTTGTCGCGTTTTTCACGGTCGCAATCTCTCTAAGTAAAAATCACTGCCCAATAAATAGTTTAGTGGCATATAGACAACAATTCAAAGATTTCGAATTGCTCTATATAGCTGCCGGTGAAGAAAAAGCTCTTCATCGTACATGTTCAAAAGTGAGAGAGCTAATTATATACGAAAATAAGTATTAAATGTAATCAAAAACATGGTAAAGTAATAAGCTTATGAATGAAGTTTCATATACGTGATTAATACATTATTTATACATAATATACTGTATAATAAGAAAATTTGTTGACAAAATTACTTTAGTACTAATAGTATTTTATTTTTTTGTTGTAATTTATTTTAGATTTAATTAGAGATACCTGTTTTTATTGAAAAATAACCGATTAAGTTAGGGTAAATAATTTTAGGAAGTTATATATTATGAATTATGATATTTGGAATAATTATTAGGTTAATTTTAGATAATTATATAAAATGTGATATTTATAAGTGTGGTATTTTGGATATTTTAAGGTTAGTTTTAGATAATCGTTTTGGTATATTAAAATACTTGACTGTGATAAAAGGGCTCTGTTTCGGGGACGTATTGTAGGTACAAACTGAATTTTCTTGGAGTTTAAATTAATGGGGAGTTGATTTTCTTGTTAAGCTGTATTTACGGTGCACGTTCTCTGTCCTACATATATTTGACAATCTGTTAGGGACAGCTAGAAGTTTCGTTGTTGCTGCTTTTTTTTTTTTTTTTTTTTTTTTTACCAAAATCCAGATATTAAAACTTTGAAAATATTTAAATGAAATAAGGTGGCAAAATGATTAATTGGATCGATGTATTTGCGCTCCAATCATTTTGAGTTGCACATGCAACTAGAAAAAATAAATTTTTAAAGAGGTCACATGTTTTAATATTATCTACATTTCTTAGCAAAGCTACGAAAACTTACCTCAAAATAATAAATTAATTGTATACGGCTTGAACGTTTTTTGGGTTTTCACTGGGAGTTTAAACTATAGATAAAATGATTATTTTAATTTTAAAAGATTTTGCACAACTATTTCTTTTAAATAGAGATCACACTATGCTGGTCTATCCACGTTAAGGTAGAAGTTAAAAAGGAAGTAAAATGTAAAGATAAACTTCTTTCATTAGGTGTGTAACTTAAAGTATAAAACCAAGTAATGAATAACGAGTAACCATTGTAGGGGTCACATCATTTAAACTCAAAATAGATAGCAGTGATGGGCGTGAAAAGAAAATATGTATATAATTAATGAAGAAGAAATCTTGTTGTATAAAAAAATGCACTTGAAAAAAAAAATCGTAACACTGCTGTGTAAAGCAAATAGTAGTTAAATCATACCAAATTCGTCACGAAATTAAAAGTGTGGCAATCTAAAAACATATAGGTATACCACATTACCCGCACTTACTCTATGCTTGAAAATTTTCTTTGTAAAAAGTTGCAGCTTAAACAACAGGACACTCGTTCGCGACCATAGTGCGCTTTGAACAGCATTCTGGTATTCACGAGCGAAAGGCATTTACTTGGATTCTTTTTGAATTAACATGTTTCATCACAATATGAACTGAATTAATAAGTTTGTCTTTCAGTTCAACATAACTTGTTTAATGGGTTGTTAAACGTGATTTATTATCTGAATTTTTCCCCTTCTTTCCATATGCAGACTTGTGCTTAAGTCTATGGACAGTAATAGTTTTTTGTTATCAGAAAAAAGTCACATTCATTTTTCTAGCACTTAGAATCTAAATAAGGATCACATTAAATTTTCAACAACCAGTCGTTACAGTAGTTTTGTTCGTTTTCATGTGTTATAAAGTTGCACTGATCTAAAGGAATGTTTTTATGAGTGGCACGTCTTAGGGTCTAAGACTACAAAATTTTATTTCTATATAAGAATTAACATCCGTACAACTGAAGAAATCTTCCCGTAGAAACATAGTTAAATAATGCTTATAACGCCTTTCTATAATTCCATTTCCCTAAACCACAACCAAATCATTTGCGCCTGGACAGGTGTATACTATATCTGGACGGTAATAAAAAGCTTTCACATCCTCGTTATACGAGTCGACATTTGATATGTCTAAGCCGAAAGGGCTTGAGCAATATTTAATTTAAGCGCTTAGTCGGTTGCCATCGCTCTTTTTTTACTTGGCGATTGAGGAAGGGCTTTTAGAACCTTTTGAACAGCTTTCGATAAAGTTTGTTTGGACTTGTAAGGGGATTTTGGTACTTACAGAAGGTTCGTCAATATTTTGACCTTGATTTCTTAATTTGGCCCTCTGAAGGCTTTTTTTATCCCTTTCCTTAACATACAAAGCTTTTTAAACGATTTTTGAAGGAATTCTTCTTTTTCGCTTACAAAGCTCACATATTCTGCTCGATTAGCTAGGGCTAAAGGTTGGACCATCTTTCTTACGCTTTCCGCGAATTTTCCGCATATGTTCAGTACTGGTGGAAGGTTGTGTTTCAGTCATATTTGGATGAGCCACAAATGTAATGTTGTAAATTATAAATACAGTTTGTAGATGGCAGAAAGATTTAAAGATTTCAGATATCTTAATTCTTGGCGTCACGTACAGACACTTTTTATCACAAAAGAAAAACTATTTGCTAAGTGTTTAAGTGGAAATTTTTTTTGTCAGCTTTTGGACCATCAAAAGTTAGCGTTAAACAACAAAAATCAATTTGTTTAGTTGACTTATCTTACAGTTATTATTAAAAATAGAAAAACGGCGTCACGTGTGGGACATAGAAATTTACCTTTGCATTGTAATTACTTACTCGGGAACAAAGCACTTTACAACAATAAATATTATACAGTTTAATACCGCTCACCACTCCCTTGAATGCAGAAAAGAATATTAGTTCTTATGTGAAAAACAGTATTAGCAGCGACCTCTCAAAAAATGGTGTAAAATGAAAAAAAAAAGCTAGATTCTTTATACTCTCAAAAAAATAACGGTAATTATGAAAAAAGTGATCTACTCGTCACGATGAATGTCAATTTTTTGAGATGAGAACTTAATCTCTTTATGTAGATGCAAAAATATAAAAAAAGTCAATGTTTGTAATATTATTCAGATATCCATTTTTTCATGGAATACTCCTGTTGCAATTTTGGTAGAAATCGAAGTTTTTTTAAAAAAAAAAAGGTATAACAATATAAGGTGACACGACCAGCTCAAGATCAAGGTGTCGTTCTTTATCCATACGGATTAGTGCAATCATACAAATTAATAACAAATTTCCAGCAAATATTAAACTAAAACAACACAGGAGAGAGAAAGATGTTATCTCTCAGGGTGCAGTTGCTCCGTACCCAATGGCTATAGCTCATAGCACGCCAATGGCAATTTAACACCCTATAGTTAATGAAATTGTCCCGTTTACATTAAATGCAACAACTACCACTTCATATTAAAATATATTTTTATACATTCCCACTTCTCAGAGCCTCTTGATCAGAGACATCGGACCCTCTGTACGTGTCTGTCAATTGAATATAGAAAGCATTAGCAGATCAAAATGTGAACACCTGCACAGAATCCTCACCGAGCACAGCATCGATGTGGTTCTCCTACAAGAAACTCACTGCACTGATGCAGCAACCGTTGCCAAAAAGGGTATTATTTCTGGCTTCTCACTTATCGGCACTCTATACCACCACACGTATGGCATAGCGACCTACGTTAAGTCGTCCTTACAAAATGTCAGCCTAATAGAGGCCAAGGAGACAAACGATATCTATTTGATCTCCATTCGGGTGAACGATCTGAACATTGAAAACATTTATAAACCGCCGAACTCACAATGTAGTTGGCCCATACGGGAACATCCAGCAATATATGTAGGAGACTTTAATAGCCATCACTCTCTCTAGAAATACCAGACAGATGATGACAATGGCAAGGCACTTGTCGACTGGACCGAGCTAAATCAGCTGTCGCTTATCTATGACGCTAAGGACAAGCCCACTTTTTATTCCCGTAGATGGCTCAAGGGGTATAATCCTGACCTTTGTTTCGCATCACACCGCCATGATATGCGCCCACAACAAGTCTCAAGAAAGATTCTCGCAGACTTCCCCCACAGTCAGCACCGCCCTGTTATCTTAGAAGTTGCCATAAAAATCCTTCTTGTTAACTCCTTTTGGAAAAAACACCATAAGTTGGTTGCGCGCATTCTTTAACAACATACTTCATTCCGGTCAGCTGCCCTCTGAGCTTAAGCGATGTAAAACATCGCCATTTTAAAGCCAGCCAAGCCAGCAAATTTCGCAGAAAGCTACCGGCCAATTGCTCTTTAAAGTATCTGCTACAAAATTCTTCAGCGCTTAATCTACAACAGAATTGAAGGCCCTTTAAGCGAGTGTATACCTATCGAACAAGCAGGCTTCCGCAAAAATCGTAGCTGTACTGACCAAATACTTGTGATGACAACCCTTATAGAAGTGGGCTACGAAAAGAGACTAAAATCGGGCGCGGTATTCGTCGACCTAACAGCAGCGTATGACACAGTCTGGCGAACGGGTTTAATCTACAAAATACTGCAGTCTTAGGTGCAACACTATGGCAAACCTTATCAACAGCATGCTGAGCAATCGATCATTCCAAGTTCTTATTAATGACACCTCAAGCAGACCAAGACAATTGAACGACGGACTCCCTCAAGGATCTGTCCTATCACCGCTCCTCTTCAACTTGTACATTAGCGATTTTCCAGACACGACAACCACCAAATTTCTTTACGCAGACGACATAGGCCTTGCTAAGCAGCACCAACATATAAGCTATCTCGAAGCAACTCTCTCAAGGGATCTCGAACTGCTTAGCGAATATTTTTAAAAAAATGGAGACTTACACCTAGCACTGCCAACACAGAATCGGCCTGCTTCCAATTGAACAAAAATCTTTCTCGTGTTTGATTGGAAGTTACCTTTAACGGCGCTATTCTTCCATACAATGAAACCCCCAAGTATCTTGGCATAACCCTTGACCGATCTCTGACATTCAAAAAACATTGCCAAAACACTGCCGTGAAGCTCAAGACGCGGAACAATATTATTCAGAAACTGGCGTCAACATATTGGGGCTCATCAGCAGATACGCTTCGTTCTGCTGCACTTGGCTTGGTCTACTCCACGGCAGAATTTGGAGCTCCCATCTGGCTCAATAGCAGTCACGTCAAAAATATTAACAAACAATTAAACAGCACCATGCGGATAATATCCGGCACAATAAGATCGACCCCTACGCAATGGCTCCCTGTTCTAAGCAACATTGCACCAACCCAACTCAGACGGAAAAAAGCACTGGTAAGAGAATTCTGAAGAATTGACGGCAGATGCTGCTTTATGGCTGAGCAATCTGGACATCCCTCTCTGACGAACCACTATTTAATACACGCACTTTTAGACTTGTTTTGTGTAAAAATGTATTATCCGACAAATTTTACTTGTGGAAGTTAATGTAATTGCTTGTGATTGTATAAGCTTGTTGTTACCATACGGTAAATAAATGAATAAATCATGGCCAACATTTCTCGCCGTCAACTCATCAACGTCAAAACGGGATAGTGCATTGGATACAGTATTGAGCGAACCATTGCGATGTTCGATTCGAAAATCGAACCTCTGAAGCTTAAGACTCCACCTTGCTAGGCGTCCGGAGAGATCCTTCTGCTTCATCAACCATTTTAAGCTAGAATGGTCGGTGACTATGCGGTAAGGCAGGCCCTCAATATAGGGCCGAAACCGTTTTACGGAGATCACGGCTGCTAAGCATTCTAGCTCCGTCACAGTGTAATTTTGTTGCGCCCTGTTTAGCTTTTGTGACACGAAAGCTATAGGGTGCTTTTCCCCATTATCAACAAGCTGTAGTAAAACTTCACCTACGCCAATCATGGAGGCGTCGCATTGGACAATAAATTCCTTCGAAAAATTTGGCTGAAATAACACAAGTGCCGAGGACCATACCAGCAATAGTATCCCTTCTTTTTAGGCGGGTGTGCCCACTATGTTGCAGGTTGCTTCGAGCGAGCGGATTTGGATATGTTTCCAACTTATTTAAATACTTGTCCACATAGTTTAGGATTTCGCTTTTTACTAGTGGAACTTCTAGATCCTTGTGGATGTTGCTGTTTTTAATATACCAAGGAGCAACAGTTATCATTCTCAGAATTTTGTTTTGACAATGTTGTATTTTTTCTATGTTAGAGGAGGAAGCAGTGCCTCATAATTGTATACCGTAGCACCAAATTGGTTTTAAAATCGAGTTGTAGAGTAGAAATTTACAATCCAGACGCAGCACAGAGTTTCTACCAATTAGCCAGTGGATTTGAGCAGCTTTAAGTTTCATTTGAGACAGCTTCGCATCTATATGAGGCTTCCATATGAGGCGGCGATCTAGGTGAACCCCAAGATATTTTGTCTCGATTCGTTGAGGCACCATTTGGTTGTTAATAGTGATTGGAGAGCACATTTCTTTGCGTAAAGTAAAAGTTACGTGGGTACATTTTTTTTCATTTATTTTTATTCCCCATAACTTTGCCCATTTTTCAACTTGGGTTAAGTGTTGCTGCAGTTGGTTCGAAGCCTCTTTTTTTTTTTTTAATAGTAACCAGCACTCAGGGGATGGCCCCTACACATGCATTGCATTGTGTTGGTATCAGGAAAATAGGTTATGGGAAGGAGGATAAAGGGAGTAGTGTTTGTGGACATTTGATTTAAATTTCTCGATATTTACTGTGGCAGGAAAGACATAAGTAGGAAGTTCATTCCACATACGAACCGTGCGGCCGAAGAAGGAATTCTCCCTGTAATGAGTGGTGCGATTCACTGGCCAGTCGACTACGTATGGGTGTGCTCTTCTAGAAAAACGTGTATCACGCAAAAAGTTCCGGGTCTCGGGAACAAGTTCCCTGATTTCTTCAGAGCACATTCCATTATAGTATCGATAGAACAGCGAAACACACCCCACATCACGACGGTGTTCCAGTGAGTCAAGACGGTTAGATACCACAACGTCGCCGATGAGTATCTTCGCTCGTTCTTGTACGCGGTCAAGTAGCCCCAAAATAGACCTTGGGGCACCAGCCCATACATGGGAGTTATATTCCATTTTTGGTCGGATATAGGTGGTATAAATAATGAGATCAGATGGTGTAAAGTAATTCCTACACCGTTTAAGAACACCAAGACATTTCGATGCTTCTTTCGACACAAGAAAAATGTGTTCCGTCCAGCGGACATCGCACTGGATTCTCATGCCCAGAACATCAAGAGTCTCTGTCCTCTCAATAATTATATCATCCATTAATACAGACGAGGCAGCATCGTTCATTGTGCGTTTATGTGTCAGAAGACAACATTGGGTCTTACGGGCATTAAAATCGACCCTATTCGCACGGCCCCATTTGGAGATTACATCAGATCGCGGTTAATCGAAACATTCATACTCTGTCTACTAGCTCCAATCTCCAGAGAGCTAGGCCTATGGTCAAAAGAGTATGAATGGCATATGCTGCTGTCGTCTGCAAAAGAGTAAATAGGATTTGAAGTTTGACATAGAAGGTCATTCAGAAAGATAAGAAATAAAGTAGGAGAGAGGACGGAGCCTTGCGGTACCCCTGAATTGGTTCTGAACTCGTTGGAAGAGATCCCATCTAAAGCAACACGAATAGTGCGATCTCTGAGAAAACTCGATATAAATCGAGAAAATTTTTCACCGACACCAAAAGCAATTAGCTTAGATAGAAGCGCACAGTGCCAGACCCTATCAAACGCCCTAGATATGTCCAGAGCCACCACTTTACTTTCGCCAAAATGATGAATTGAGGTACACCATTTTTCTGTCAGAAAGGCCGGTATGTCCCCCGTAGACCGTCCTCTACGAAAGCCATACTGGCGGTCGCTTAATAAACCGTTCATCTCCAGATAGTTAACCAGGCGGTAGTTAACCATACTCTCCATAACCTTGGAGATCGCTGAACAAATTGCTATTGGTCGGTAATTTTCAGGGTTTTCAGCCTTTCCCTTTTTGGGGATCGGCGTAACATTAGCTACTTTCCAGCACGTCGGGAATACTCCGGCATGGTAAATACGGCTAAAAAGGTTAGCTAATGGACGCGATAGCGTCGAAGAACATTCTTTTAAAACCTGTGCTGGTATACCATCCGGCCCAGGGGACTTACTAGTGTTAAGATCCAAAAGAACCCTTTTAACTGCGCGAGCTCGAAAGAATATGTCTGGCATAGTCCCAGACAATCTCTCAAGCTCGGGCAGTGGTTGGTTGCTTTCCGGCAAATATGAATTTGCTGCAAATATTTCAGCCAAAAGGTTAGCCTTTTCAACCGGGTCGGTGACTAATATGTCATTTTTCAACAGAACCAGCGTTGTTCCTTACTCTCTTAACAAATGACCAAAAGTTCCTGCTGCCTTTGGGGGCATCAAGAACCCTAGCACGCAGACGCTGTTCGAACAAAGCCCTTTCGCGCCTGAGTACTTTGGCACACGAAGATCTCGCCTGTTTGCGTAGCGAATCAGTATCGGTGTTCGTGTTTGCACGCCATATACTAAATGCTTCCTCTCTGGACCTAACTGCAGCTTTGCAAGTCTGGTTAAACCACGACTTCTGCCGAGGTTTACTGGAGATCGTTTTTACCGGAATAAAAGATTTCATTCCCAGTAAAATAATACTTTCAACCATTTTCGCCATGGCATTGACATTATTGTCCAAGAAACATAGTTTCCAGTTAAACTGCCGAAAGAAATCGTTGAGCTCTGCCCAACGAGCCTTTTCGTATATAAAAATCGAACGCTTCGGGGCTGCCGTCGAAGCGCCGTGAAGCCCGGAGAACGAAAAGGAGGCGGAAACGGTACAATGGTCCGAGTTTCCGAGAGGTGCAAGAACATCTACTTCGTACTTTTCAGGGTGCGAAGTAAGAAAAAGGTCGAGGGTATTATTCTGGTGCCCTTCAACACACGAAATGTGCGTTGGTTCGTTCACTAGTTGCGCAAGGTGATTGTGCGCGGCGAATAACTCAACATAGCGGCCCTCTGGAGTCGTAGGGCCGGAATGGCGAATCCAAGAAGAATTGTGAACATTAAAATCACCAGCAACAACAATTTCACTGTTCGGACAATCCCCAAGGATTTTGGTCACGGAGTCAGAAAGGGAGTCGAAGCCACCCATAGTGATATCCCTTCCAGCGTTTGGACTTCTATAAAGAAATCCGAAGTGCAGAGTGTGCCACCTGATCTTGAATTTAACCCAAATACAGCTAAATTCTGCATCAAACATGTCAAATGGTTGCTGACATTGGTACACAACGTCTGTTCTAATATATACCGCAATGCCCCGATGGAGGGAAAAGAGTGTTAAAAGGTGGTACCCAGGTACCTGGAAATCCTGAGGGTCAGCATTTTCAGATACCTGAGTCTCACAAAGTGCAAGAACATCCGGCCGATGGAGACTCACGTGAGCATACACTGAGAATACTAAGGAAAGCAGTATCATCAGCAAATGTCGACGTGTGTGTAAAACTATTGGTTGGCATATCTGCTGTGCAAAGCAAGTACAGAACTGGACCTAGTATACTCCCTTGAGGTACACCAGCTGATCATAAATTGTGGACAGGTTATGTATTTTTCTAATAGGTTGAAAATATTAGCTGGAAGATTTAGCTTTAGTTTGTTTAACAGGCCTTCGTGCCATACTTTATCGAAAGCTTGAGAGACATCAATGAAAAGCATGGAGCAGTACTTCCTTTCCTCAAAGGTTTTTCTTATAACCTGCATCAGTCTGTGAGTTTGTTCGATTGTACTATGTTGACTGCTAAGGCCAAATTGGTGATCTGGAATGCAGTTGTTTTCATTTAAGATAGGAGTCAGCTTGTTCTTAAGCGATTTTTCGAACAATTTTGACATTGTGGGTAACAAACTTATGAGCCTATAAGACTCTACCTTTGAAGGATCTTTGCCAGGCTTAGGAATTATCTTTACTAAGGCAATTTTCCATATAAGCGGGAAATGTTCAAGCCGAATTATTGCGTTAAAAAAAAAAAGAATTATTCTTTTTGCCGTAAAAGGTAGCTCTAAGAGCATTTTGTTGCTTATATTATCAACGCCCGGAGCTTTTTTACCATTTAGGTTAGCAATAGCCTCTACAACATCTGTAAATCGGAAACGTATTTCTAAAGGACGTCTAGCAACAACTGGCGGCAATTCCCTCACTTCTGTGCAAGTTTTGGGAGTTAACACGTTTTTGAAATGATTTGCGAACAGATCACATTTTTCTTCGTCATTTCTAGCCCAGGATCCTCTCAGATTACGCCGTGGTGGTTTTGCGATAACGGGTCTTTTAAGACGTCCGGCTGATCGCCATAGGGAATAATTTGTCTGAGGAGTCGCGTCTAGACCTTCGAGGTACTCTTTAAGTGAAGCCATTCTGTGAAACTCCAGCAATCTTTTAATTGGTTAGTACATTCTTTCAGCTTAGTTTTAAGTTGGGACGATCTATGCTTTTGCCATTCTCTTCGAACTCTCCTTTTTTCAGACAAAAGTTTTCCCACATCGTCAGAAAAAATTTTGCTGTACCTGACCTGACGATAAGTAGAAGACGCATGTTTAACGGCTTTTTTAATGTTTTTATTTAGGACGCTCAGACTATCATCTATGTCCCGGAGTCTTTAGCGGTTGGTTTTGCGAGCAGTGGGCACAAATATAGTTTTTATATTCTAGCCAATTTATTCTTTTAGCTAAGAAAAAATCACTAGTTGCTAATTGGTGAGGACTGCAAATAGTAATTATTGTGGGTGAGTGGTCAGAAGATAAATCCAAAGAGGCTTAAGCCTCAATAAGGTCTGCGGATATACCTTTTGCCACCCCAAAATCTATTACGTCTGGAATTTTATTATTGTTCGTTGGCCAATAGGTTGGTTGTCCAGTATCACTTGACGGGGCGATTTCGGTAAAGGAAAGTTGCTGATACTTTTCACCTTGGAAGGGTCAACTTTAAGGCAACCGTGTCCGACTATGTATCCCAAATACTTGATCTCACGTTGACAAAACTTACTCTTCCTGACGTTGATGGTAAATTTTGCAGATCGTAAACAAAGTGCTAGTTCCCTGAGCAGCTCCATATGGGACTCAAAATCCGGTGAGCAGACTAACAAGTCGTCAAGATATATAAATACACTCTCCCAATGTCTTGATGGTATATCTTTATCCATTTGCCTGCTCATTGTTTGAGACCCATTGCACAAGCCAAACGGCATAAACTTGTATTGGAAGAGAGGATTTCCAGGGATAGCGTAGGCCGTCTTTTCCTTTGAGAACTCCGATAAACGTATTTAAAGGAATGCGTCCTTCAAATCAATCCCACTTTTAAAAAGTGTGTCCTTTAGCCTACTCAAGAGACCGTTGATATAAGACAAGGGGTACGAATCCTTCTTGCTGACTGCATTTAACTGTCGAGAGTCTATGCAAAGTCTCACCTTGCTGTTCTTTCTCACTAGAACAGCGGGGTTACACCAGGGAGAATTCTACTCCTCGATCACACCCACGGACAATAAACGTTCTATTTTCTCGTATGCCTCTGCCTGCCAAAGTGGGGATAGAGGGTGATGTTTGGCTTTTCTGGGCACGGTATTGCCAATATCAATGTGATGTTCGAGAAGGTCTGTACATCCCAAACCCAATTCCTCAAACGAAGGAAACTGTGAAATAATATCGTAAGTAGAAATTGTTGGTCTGGTGTAAGCTTATGAAATTTTAAATCATTCTGATCCGAATCCCTATAAGCTTCAGAAATGCAGGGTATGATATAAATGCCTAGATAAACGTGTTGGGTCAAATTTGGGACCAAATAAAAAACTATATCCTTGTGTGCATTCTTAAAAACTACCGACAGAGTACAGTAACCAATTATTACCTCCTTGTTGCTGTTAGCAGTGAATAAGGATGATTTAAATGGACTTATTACAATATTGTGTCTAGAAACAAAATCCATATAATTTTGCCCAAGAACCGATACGTTTGCACCAGAGTCGAGCATTCCCAAAAAATTTTCTCCGTTTATGACAACCTTAACGTATGGTTGGTCGTCCCCATTGGAAATAACTGTAGATTCTACTTTCTTGCATAATTTCTCCTAAATCAGTACCTCTGCCTACACTTAGTCATCGCAGGAAGCAAATAATTAGTTTGTTCACTTGGCTCAAAACCCACACCGTCGAAAGTCCTTTGATTTCTTCCGAAAGGACAGGATTGCTGATTTAAAGCAAAATTTTCCAAATTATTCGAATTCAGTAATGATGTTTTTTTGCCAGGGCATTCTGCCTGACCATAGTGTTCCTTCCCTAAATAATTCGATTCTTACTTATTCTGTACCTCCGAACGCGTAAAAAAACGGTGTTTAATTCAATGTCTTGTCCAGCCCCAGGTTTTGGTGTGCAGCACGAGAGAACCCGGGGTTCACCTCGTTGCCCTTCGAGTTTTCCTGGTGATTATTCGGGCATTTGATCGTTGTTACCCCCCTACAGCCACATTTGTAACAAAATATATTCCTAGTCTCATCAGGACAATATATATACAAATAGCCTTGAGTTAGGCAGTTCCAGCACAGAATCCTCGAATAATCTGGCTTAGCTGCACGTTTGCACACATTTAGTGCTTCGATTTCAGGATCAGTGGTCTCATTGCCGAGAATTTCATTATCCTCAAAATTAATTTCATTAATATTGTACCTTGAAGGATATGTAGGGTAAAATTTACTATCACGTAAAACTTCCTCCCCCTTAGGAGAAATATCCCGTTAATCATCAAGTGTTCGTGGTTGAGAGCTAAACATCATCAGTTTTAAGTTGGCATTAACATTTCGCTTAATAATGTCAATCAGGGACTTTTTGGGTAAGGGATCTCTGAGCCTGGAGTTCATAGAGATGATAACAGAATGAAAGTCATCGTATGACTTCCTTTGACCTTGTTTCCTTAAAGAAATTTTCAAAATAACGTCGTGATCACTTTCAAGACTCCCAAATTCCTTCGTCAATGCCCTTTTCAAATCAGGGTATTTTGCGTTTCGATTTTGTTTGGTAAACACCCAAAACCAGTCTGCAGCCTTACCGTTTAACAGCACGTGAAAATTTGCCTCTAAAAGCCTATAGGAACATAGCGTACGTCCTGAAACTGTGTATCCTGGCTGATAATATTGGCCTGAGAAGTGTTTAAGCGGTTAGATGAATCCATAGTTTTAGTAGTCTGGAGAAAATCAATCTGTGGATTGCAGGACTGCTTTTTAGCAGAGGTTAAATTACGAGAAAGAAAGATGTTATCTCTCAGGGTTCAGTTGCTCCCTACCCAATGGCTATAGTTCATAGCACGCAAATGGCAATTCAACTCCCTATAGTTAACGAAATTGCCCCGTTTACATTAAATGCAACAACTACCACTTCATATCAATATATATTTTTATACATTCCCTTTATTTAAATGTTTAGCAATTTATTTTTCTGTTTTTAACCCTTATAGAAAAAAAATTAAAATTAAAAAGTTCGTCCGTAAATTACTAGCAAATAATAAAATAATAAACGAAATTTATAATAAAAAAAAGGTTTATAATAATGTCATATATTTATTCTAGTCTTTCTAATCTAAATGTACATAATATAAAAATTTGTCTTATATATACAAAAAAAAATCTGCAAGCAAAACAAGAATTGTAAGATAAATTATGTAAGTTCCTGTTTTGTTTTCTTTATGTTTATTTAATTGGAAATTACCTCATGAAGTCGAAAAATGGCCATTCTGCGATTCAGGATGCTTAGTTGATGCAAAGCCTTATAAATGTAAATATTAAATAAAACTACTTAATTGTATATGAAGGCAAACGTAATAGAATATAATAATACGCACGATAAATTTGCCTTGTATTTAAGTGATTTATCTTACTTTTTAGAGTAATTGGCTTACCGTCCGTATAAATAGGTTTAAGTGTTATATACTATTAATATCTATATAACGCTGATTGTGCTACACATACAAACAAACTAGAAGCAAAAAATGTTTTTTTTCTGTGAACAAATTATTGAAAAATAAAAAGTTGTGTTGTTGTCTCTGCTGGCGATATTTCTTCTTTCTTCTTTCTTCTCACTATTTGCAGACTTAGCTTCTCTCAGTTGGTTAGGTTAGGTAGAACAGGCAGCCGTTGAAGGAAAGGATACAGCTCACTTGGGTCCGCTTAACTCGGTCCCTTTGTGTTACCTGGAGAGGCAAATAGAATAGGTTGAGAGGGAAGGAAAGAAGAAATTTAGAAAGGGATAAGAACAGAAGAATGAAGCAGACTTACCAGGGTCTCTGGTGGGAATCGAACCCACAACCCCCAGACTGGTAGACTCGTGCACTTACCACTGACCTACCGGGGCACCCCTTACCACTGACCTACCGGGGCACCCTCTCAGTAACCAATATCCAAAATTTTAATAAATTTTATGTGATGAATGACAGAAGCATACGTGAAGCAATGAAAAATTGTTAGTTTTTTTCTTTCTTATATCGGTAGTAAAAAATTTATTTTACTGACACATAATTACTGACACAAGTACTCATAATACGTTCTACAATTACTAAATTTGTCCAATTTCGCTTTTCTTTTTATTTTTTTATTCTTATTTGAACCTATTCATAAAAATAATAATTTTTTGTTTTACCCACGAAATATTTTCTTAAAAAAAAAAAAAATTGTAACAGGTCAAATCAACGATGTCTTTTCCTATTGCCACTGAATTCAAAATATCACTTTCCCTAACCACATGAACATTAATCGCCATATTTGTTACCTCCAATCTTGTATGTGTCTTAAAATTTCCCAACGTTTCCATGGTCTTGCCACCAATACCTGGCAGAACCTTGAATTCAAAGTCGAGTTCAACACTTAACGACATTAGGGTATCATACCGCATAAAAGATATATCGTTATCTGTGCCGGCTAGTACCGAAACTATTTTTCCACATTTTTCAATATCTGTTAAAATTCTTCACGACCTTGTGCCCAAAGCCTTTGCATTTGAAACATTTAATTTCGTTTCTCCTACACTCACTATCCAAGTGCTCTTTTTCGCCACACTTGAAACATCGCCGTTCGCCTTTAATGTTAAATATTTGTTTCCCTTTAGACCCGTTTGCTTTTAAAATTAATGAGTCACCGGCTATTTTGATCCTTTCGCACGTCTTCAGTCTATACTTCAGTTCTTCTATATTTTTGGCCTGGTAAAGGATTGATTTGTTTGAGTTCGAATCTTTTATACCCTTAATAAAATAATCGATAAGACTTTAATCGTCGGTTGCGACTGGTTTGCTTATTTCCTGTAGTGCGTTTAAATACTCCCGGAAAGTCTCATTCTGCCTTTTTCTTCCGGTGAATCCGGTGAACTTCCAAAGATGACAGTTTCACCTCGAACTATTTAACCAAGGAGTTTTAAGAGAAGTCCAGTTTCTCATGCCAGATTATCTTCTGATGAGCATTTTTGCAGCCCCTTTCAGTAATTGTTTAGCGAAAATCTATTTATGCAAATCGCCCTGCCAACTGCGCGCGCAACATCATCAAACTCCTGCACCCAATGTGCAACTTCAGGCAAGCCATCGCCGGAAAAAGCTGTTACCGCGACCTATCCTCACTGGCTCCGCCAACATAGACGCTCCCCATACTCTCAATCTGCACTTCACTCCCTTTGTAGTCCGAAGTGTTCTATAAACCTTTCCTGTAACTCTACTTTATTACCTATCCTTGGCAGATCCGCCTTCGCCAACTTTATTCAACTCTTCTACAGTCGACTCCAAAATCTTTTCAACATTCATCGTGGTGATTGGTTCTGTATCAAATAATTTTTTTTAATACAAAGATAATATAATAGTAATAATATATAAAAGTATGATAAGTAATAGTAATAACACCTTAAAGGTACATACGAGGGTTAAATGTTATTTTGCCTCCACAATTTATTCATACAAAAAATACATTAAAAAAAATTCTTTTCACTCCTCTGTCCTACAAATTTCTTATATTATACAATTTAATGAAATTAGAATAAGGAATATAAAACAGTTTTTGTTTTTTTCATTTTTTTATTTGCCTTGCCCTGGATTACTATTTTATGCTTTTTATACTGGCACCAAAATCTATGTGCCCTATTTATTCTCTTTTCTTCTATAAACAAGAGAAGAAGTTCTCTTCATATAGTATAGTTAACTTTTCAACTCCGTTAAACTAATTACATATAAAAATATCTTCACATCTCAACATCAAAATTTTCAAGAGAAATTGCTTCTTTTACTTCTTAGTTTTCTTTTTTACGCTGAATATTATAACTTTCAATTGCTTTATTTAATAAATACACACAAATTATAAATACTAATCTAACCCGATTGCATTGTATTGATGTACTGGGTAATTTTCTTCCAATGCTTCTTGCTTTACTCGCTGCTGTTTCTCTGTCATTGTATTTATGTTCTATGGTTTTGTTGTTGGCTTATTGCATTTTTAACCAAGTCTTGGTTATTGTGCGTTTTTCTCTTCTTAGTTATTGTTGATTGTTGACAAATTCGGTTTTCACTTTCCCTTATGCACACAAACGTTTTGTTTCAAAAAACTAGATTTTTTTGCAAAGTAAAATTTATGAATTCCAACGGCAAAACTTTTTGTACAGTTTCTTTTATATAATAATATTTTAACCTTTTCCTTTTCATATTAAAAAATTTTTTTTCATATTTTATTATTAAATATTCGCCTTTGGCGACCTAACAATAAGAGTTAAAATCTTAAAACTAGGTAAATAATATTAGTCCAGCCTGTGCCAGACTAAAATTTAAGTTATCACAATAGAATTAACATACTTCATCTAAGCGCAATAGTTTCCCTTTTCAGACGGGTGTGTCCACTATATTGCAAGATATTTCCAGCGAGCGGATTTGGATGTATTACCAGTTTATTTAAATACTTGTCTACATAGATTAGGATTTCGCATTTAACTAGTGGAACTTGTAGATCCTTGTGGATGTTGCTGTTTTTAATATACCAAGGAGCACCACTTATCATTCTTAAAAATTTGTTTTGACGGCGTATGTTGGAGGCTGAAGCACCAAATTGGTTTCAAAACTGAGTTGAATGGAAGACGTTTACAATCAGGACGTAGTTTTTACCAATTATCCAGTAAATTTGGGCCGTTTTAAGTTTTAATTGTGACAACTTTGCATCTATGTGGGGCTTGCATGTAAATGCCAAAATATTTCGTCTTAATTCGTTGAGGCACTGTATGGTTGTTTATAAAAATTTGGAGGCACGTTTCCTTGCGTAAAGTAAAAGTAACGTGATCGCATTTTGGTTCGTTTATTTTAATACCCCATAAATTTGTCAATTTTTCTACTTGGTATACGTGATGCTGCAGGTTTTTCGAATATGTACTGAGAAAGGCGGTATTATCAGCAAATGTTGACGTGTGTGTTTGATTGTTTATTGGCATATCTGTTGTGTTAACCAAGTACAGAATTGGACCTAGTATACTCCCTTGAGATACACCAGCCCCTATTGGTTGAAAACAATGTAAATGGTTACCCTCTTTGATCATAAATTGTCGACCGGTTATATACTTTTCTAATAATTTAGAAATATTAGCTGGAAGATTTACCTTGAGTTTGTTTAACAGGTCTTCGTGCCATACTTAATCGAAAGCTTGAGAGACATCGATGAAAAGCGCGGACCAGTAGTCCTTTTCCTCAATGTCTTTTCTTATATCCTGTACCAATCTGTGGGTTTGTTCGATGGTACAATGTTGACTCCGAAAGCCAAATCGGTGATCTGAAATACAGTTAATATCATTCAAGATCAATGTTAGCTCCTTTTAAAGCAATTTTTCGAACAGTTTTGACAAAGTATAGAATAATAGGCCTGTAAGACTCTACCTCCGAGGGCTTAGGAATCATCTTTACTGCCGGAAAGTGTTCGAGCCGTAAAATTGCGTTAAGAATAGAATGAATTATTCTTTTTGCTATGCAAGGCCTAGCATTTTGTTGTTTATTCCGTTAAAGGCAGAAGATTTTTTAGCCTCTGTGACATCTAAAAGTTAGAAACATATTTCCATAGGGCAACTAGCAACGACCGGCAGTAATTAACTCATATCAGTGCATGTATTTGGAGTGAATATATTTCTTAAATGACTTGCGAGCAGATCACATTTTTCTTCACCACTTTTTGCTCAGGATCCATTCAGGTTACGTAGTGGTGGTTTTGAAATAACGGGTCTTTTGAGACTTCTGGCGGATTGCCATAGATAATAATTTGTCTGCGAAGCCACAACTAGGTCTTGTAAATAGTTCTTCAGTAAAGACATTCTATGTACCTCTAGCAAGCTTTTTATTTGGGTTGTGCATTCTTTCAGCTTAGTTTTAAGTTGGGGCGATCTATGATTTTGCCATTCTTCTCGGGCTTTCCTTTTTTTAGATAAAAGCTTTTCAACATCGGCAGAAAAAATGTTGTTGTACTTGGCCTGACGGTAAGTAGAAGAAGCATGTTCAACGGCTCTTGTAATGTTTTCATTTAGACTCTTCGGACAATCATCGATGTCTCCGGGTGTTTTTAGTGGTTGGTTTTCCAAGCAGTGGGTGCTGATATATTTTCTATATTTCAACCAATCTACTTTCTTAGTTAAGAAAAAATCACTAGTTGATGAGCACGGCAAATAGTTATTATTGATGGTAAGTTATCAGAAGATAAATCCAAGGAGGCTTGGGTCTCATTAAGCTCCGGGGATATTCCTTTTGCTACGCTAAAATCTATTACGTCTAGAATTTTATTCTGGTCAGTTGGCCAATAGGTTGGCTGTCCAGCTTAAATAACTCAAAGTCACATTTCAGACACGGAATCATACAAGATACAACCTCTGGGACTAATTAATTGGGAGCCCCTGTACGTACTCTTAGCGTTATAGTCTCCAGCAGCTATGAAACGGGGACCCAATGATTTGTAAAAACTGTTGTACTGATCCTTCTTAATGGAGTATCTGAGTGGACAATAAACTGATGAAACAACAAGGTTGCGGAAAAATTCTTTAATGCAGACGTTCGTTGCTTGGGTATAACATTCCGAGAGGCCGCCTAACCATTGGCGCTTAATTATTGATTTGATTAATATAGCCGAGCCACCACATAATCTAACCCTGGGATCCTTCTAATCATAAAAAGTATATCCAATTATTTTAAAAGCGCTTCTAGATGTCATATGCGTCTCGGACATCAACATGATATAAATTTTTTGGTGTACTAAAAAGTATTCGTGCTTATTTTTCAGTTGGCGGTAGCCATTTGTATTCCAGAAACAAACTTTGAGACAGTTCATAACCTTTTCAGCATTGTCTGCAGAAGAGCAGACTGCATTTTTTTAATTCCTGGCATCATGCTAGCCATTTGTTCCTGATCTGCGTAAACTGTTTAACCATATTATCAATTAAGGCTTCCAGGCGGTTGAAATTGAGACCAGATGGTTCATTTGTTGGTGCCTCAAACTCGTGCACAAACTCGTCTCTATCTCTTCCGGGTCAACATTAGGTCAATACCTTTTATAACTACCTGGAGGATTTTTGCGTTTTTCATTAATATTGTACCTTGAAGGATATGTAGGGTAAAATTTACTATCACGTAAAACTTCCTCCCCCTTAGGAGAAATATCCCGTTAATCATCAAGTGTTCGTGGTTGAGAGCTAAACATCATCAGTTTCAAGTTGGCATTAACATTTCGCTTAATAATGTCAATCAGGGACTTTTTGGGTAAGGGATCTCTGAGCCTGGAGTTCATAGAGATGATAACAGAATGAAAGTCATCGTATGAATTCCTTTGACCTTGTTTCCTTAAAGAAATTTTTAAAATAACGTCGTGATCACTTTCAAGACTCCCAAATTCCTTCGTCAATGCCCTTTTCAAATCAGGGTATTTTGCGTTTCGATTTTGTTTGGTAAACACCCAAAACCAGTCTGCAGCCTTACCGTTTAACAGCACGTGAAAATTTGCCTCTAAAAGCTTATAGGAACATAGCGTACGTCCTGAAACTGTGTATCCTGGCTGATAATATTGGCCTGAGAAGTGTTTAAGCGGTTAGATGAATCCATAGTTTTAGTAGTCTGGAGAAAATCAATCTGTGGATTGCAGGACTGCTTTTTAGCAGAGGTTAAATTACGAGAAAGAAAGATGTTATCTCTCAGGGTTCAGTTGCTCCCTACCCAATGGCTATAGTTCATAGCACGCAAATGGCAATTCAACTCCCTATAGTTAACGAAATTGCCCCGTTTACATTAAATGCAACAACTACCACTTCATATCAATATATATTTTTATACATTCCCTTTATTTAAATGTTTAGCAATTTATTTTTCTGTTTTTAACCCTTATAGAAAAAAAATTAAAATTAAAAAGTTCGTCCGTAAATTACTAGCAAATAATAAAATAATAAACGAAATTTATAATAAAAAAAAGGTTTATAATAATGTCATATATTTATTCTAGTCTTTCTAATCTAAATGTACATAATATAAAAATTTGTCTTATATATACAAAAAAAAAATCTGCAAGCAAAACAAGAATTGTAAGATAAATTATGTAAGTTCCTGTTTTGTTTTCTTTATGTTTATTTAATTGGAAATTACCTCATGAAGTCGAAAAATGGCCATTCTGCGATTCAGGATGCTTAGTTGATGCAAAGCCTTATAAATGTAAATATTAAATAAAACTACTTAATTGTATATGAAGGCAAACGTAATAGAATATAATAATACGCACGATAAATTTGCCTTGTATTTAAGTGATTTATCTTACTTTTTAGAGTAAATAGTCTTACCGTCCGTATAAATAGGTTTAAGTGTTATATACTATTAATATCTATATAACGCTGATTGTGCTACACATACAAACAAACTAGAAGCAAAAAATGTTTTTTTTCTGTGAACAAATTATTGAAAAATAAAAAGTTGTGTTGTTGTCTCTGCTGGCGATATTTCTTCTTTCTTCTTTCTTCTCACTATTTGCAGACTTAGCTTCTCTCAGTTGGTTAGGTTAGGTAGAACAGGCAGCCGTTGAAGGAAAAGATACAGCTCACTTGGGTCCGCTTAACTCGGTCCCTTTGTGTTACCTGGAGAGGCAAATAGAATAGGTTGAGAGGGAAGGAAAGAAGAAATTTAGAAAGGGATAAGAACAGAAGAATGAAGCAGACTTACCAGGGTCTCTGGTGGGAATCGAACCCACAACCCCCAGACTGGTAGACTCGTGCACTTACCACTGACCTACCGGGGCACCCCTTACCACTGACCTACCGGGGCACCCTCTCAGTAACCAATATCCAAAATTTTAATAAATTTTATGTGATGAATGACAGAAGCATACGTGAAGCAATGAAAAATTGTTAGTTTTTTTCTTTCTTATATCGGTAGTAAAAAATTTATTTTACTGACACATAATTACTGACACAAGTACTCATAATACGTTCTACAATTACTAAATTTGTCCAATTTCGCTTTTCTTTTTATTTTTTTATTCTTATTTGAACCTATTCATAAAAATAATAATTTTTTGTTTTACCCACGAAATATTTTCTTAAAAAAAAAAAAATTGTAACAGGTCAAATCAACGATGTCTTTTCCTATTGCCACTGAATTCAAAATATCACTTTCCCTAACCACATGAACATTAATCGCCATATTTGTTACCTCCAATCTTGTATGTGTCTTAAAATTTCCCAACGTTTCCATGGTCTTGCCACCAATACCTGGCAGAACCTTGAATTCAAAGTCGAGTTCAACACTTAACGACATTAGGGTATCATACCGCATAAAAGATATATCGTTATCTGTGCCGGCTAGTACCGAAACTATTTTTCCACATTTTTCAATATCTGTTAAAATTCTTCACGACCTTGTGCCCAAAGCCTTTGCATTTGAAACATTTAATTTCGTTTCTCCTACACTCACTAGCCAAGTGCTCTTTTTCGCCACACTTGAAACATCGCCGTTCGCCTTTAATGTTAAATATTTGTTTCCCTTTAGACCCGTTTGCTTTTAAAATTAATGAGTCACCGGCTATTTTGATCCTTTCGCACGTCTTCAGTCTATACTTCAGTTCTTCTATATTTTTGGCCTGGTAAAGGATTGATTTGTTTGAGTTCGAATCTTTTATACCCTTAATAAAATAATCGATAAGACTTTAATCGTCGGTTGCGACTGGTTTGCTTATTTCCTGTAGTGCGTTTAAATACTCCCGGAAAGTCTCATTCTGCCTTTTTCTTCCGGTGAATCCGGTGAACTTCCAAAGATGACAGTTTCACCTCGAACTATTTAACCAAGGAGTTTTAAGAGAAGTCCAGTTTCTCATGCCAGATTATCTTCTGATGAGCATTTTTGCAGCCCCTTTCAGTAATTGTTTAGCGAAAATCTATTTATGCAAATCGCCCTGCCAACTGCGCGCGCAACATCATCAAACTCCTGCACCCAATGTGCAACTTCAGGCAAGCCATCGCCGGAAAAAGCTGTTACCGCGACCTATCCTCACTGGCTCCGCCAACATAGACGCTCCCCATACTCTCAATCTGCACTTCACTCCCTTTGTAGTCCGAAGTGTTCTATAAACCTTTCCTGTAACTCTACTTTATTACCTATCCTTGGCAGATCCGCCTTCGCCAACTTTATTCAACTCTTCTACAGTCGACTCCAAAATCTTTTCAACATTCATCGTGGTGATTGGTTCTGTATCAAATAATTTTTTTTAATACAAAGATAATATAATAGTAATAATATATAAAAGTATGATAAGTAATAGTAATAACACCTTAAAGGTACATACGAGGGTTAAATGTTATTTTGCCTCCACAATTTATTCATACAAAAAATACATTAAAAAAAATTCTTTTCACTCCTCTGTCCTACAAATTTCTTATATTATACAATTTAATGAAATTAGAATAAGGAATATAAAACAGTTTTTGTTTTTTTCATTTTTTTATTTGCCTTGCCCTGGATTACTATTTTATGCTTTTTATACTGGCACCAAAATCTATGTGCCCTATTTATTCTCTTTTCTTCTATAAACAAGAGAAGAAGTTCTCTTCATATAGTATAGTTAACTTTTCAACTCCGTTAAACTAATTACATATAAAAATATTTTCACATCTCAACATCAAAATTTTCAAGAGAAATTGCTTCTTTTACTTCTTAGTTTTCTTTTTTACGCTGAATATTATAACTTTCAATTGCTTTATTTAATAAATACACACAAATTATAAATACTAATCTAACCCGATTGCATTGTATTGATGTACTGGGTAATTTTCTTCCAATGCTTCTTGCTTTACTCGCTGCTGTTTCTCTGTCATTGTATTTATGTTCTATGGTTTTGTTGTTGGCTTATTGCATTTTTAACCAAGTCTTGGTTATTGTGCGTTTTTCTCTTCTTAGTTATTGTTGATTGTTGACAAATTCGGTTTTCACTTTCCCTTATGCACACAAACGTTTTGTTTCAAAAAACTAGATTTTTTTGCAAAGTAAAATTTATGAATTCCAACGGCAAAACTTTTTGTACAGTTTCTTTTATATAATAATATTTTAACCTTTTCCTTTTCATATTAAAAAATTTTTTTTCATATTTTATTATTAAATATTCGCCTTTGGCGACCTAACAATAAGAGTTAAAATCTTAAAACTAGGTAAATAATATTAGTCCAGCCTGTGCCAGACTAAAATTTAAGTTATCACAATAGAATTAACATACTTCATCTAAGCGCAATAGTTTCCCTTTTCAGACGGGTGTGTCCACTATATTGCAAGATATTTCCAGCGAGCGGATTTGGATGTATTACCAGTTTATTTAAATACTTGTCTACATAGATTAGGATTTCGCATTTAACTAGTGGAACTTGTAGATCCTTGTGGATGTTGCTGTTTTTAATATACCAAGGAGCACCACTTATCATTCTTAAAAATTTGTTTTGACGGCGTATGTTGGAGGCTGAAGCACCAAATTGGTTTCAAAACTGAGTTGAATGGAAGACGTTTACAATCAGGACGTAGTTTTTACCAATTATCCAGTAAATTTGGGCCGTTTTAAGTTTTAATTGTGACAACTTTGCATCTATGTGGGGCTTGCATGTAAATGCCAAAATATTTCGTCTTAATTCGTTGAGGCACTGTATGGTTGTTTATAAAAATTTGGAGGCACGTTTCCTTGCGTAAAGTAAAAGTAACGTGATCGCATTTTGGTTCGTTTATTTTAATACCCCATAAATTTGTCAATTTTTCTACTTGGTATACGTGATGCTGCAGGTTTTTCGAATATGTACTGAGAAAGGCGGTATTATCAGCAAATGTTGACGTGTGTGTTTGATTGTTTATTGGCATATCTGTTGTGTTAACCAAGTACAGAATTGGACCTAGTATACTCCCTTGAGATACACCAGCCCCTATTGGTTGAAAACAATGTAAATGGTTACCCTCTTTGATCATAAATTGTCGACCGGTTATATACTTTTCTAATAATTTAGAAATATTAGCTGGAAGATTTACCTTGAGTTTGTTTAACAGGTCTTCGTGCCATACTTAATCGAAAGCTTGAGAGACATCGATGAAAAGCGCGGACCAGTAGTCCTTTTCCTCAATGTCTTTTCTTATATCCTGTACCAATCTGTGGGTTTGTTCGATGGTACAATGTTGACTCCGAAAGCCAAATCGGTGATCTGAAATACAGTTAATATCATTCAAGATCAATGTTAGCTCCTTTTAAAGCAATTTTTCGAACAGTTTTGACAAAGTATAGAATAATAGGCCTGTAAGACTCTACCTCCGAGGGCTTAGGAATCATCTTTACTGCCGGAAAGTGTTCGAGCCGTAAAATTGCGTTAAGAATAGAATGAATTATTCTTTTTGCTATGCAAGGCCTAGCATTTTGTTGTGTATTCCGTTAAAGGCAGAAGATTTTTTAGCCTCTGTGACATCTAAAAGTTAGAAACATATTTCCATAGGGCAACTAGCAACGACCGGCAGTAATTAACTCATATCAGTGCATGTATTTGGAGTGAATATATTTCTTAAATGACTTGCGAGCAGATCACATTTTTCTTCACCACTTTTTGCTCAGGATCCATTCAGGTTACGTAGTGGTGGTTTTGAAATAACGGGTCTTTTGAGACTTCTGGCGGATTGCCATAGATAATAATTTGTCTGCGAAGCCACAACTAGGTCTTGTAAATAGTTCTTCAGTAAAGACATTCTATGTACCTCTAGCAAGCTTTTTATTTGGGTTGTGCATTCTTTCAGCTTAGTTTTAAGTTGGGGCGATCTATGATTTTGCCATTCTTCTCGGGCTTTCCTTTTTTTAGATAAAAGCTTTTCAACATCGGCAGAAAAAATGTTGTTGTACTTGGCCTGACGGTAAGTAGAAGAAGCATGTTCAACGGCTCTTGTAATGTTTTCATTTAGACTCTTCGGACAATCATCGATGTCTTCGGGTGTTTTTAGTGGTTGGTTTTCCAAGCAGTGGGTGCTGATATATTTTCTATATTTCAACCAATCTACTTTCTTAGTTAAGAAAAAATCACTAGTTGATGAGCACGGCAAATAGTTATTATTGATGGTAAGTTATCAGAAGATAAATCCAAGGAGGCTTGGGTCTCATTAAGCTCCGGGGATATTCCTTTTGCTACGCTAAAATCTATTACGTCTAGAATTTTATTCTGGTCAGTTGGCCAATAGGTTGGCTGTCCAGCTTAAATAACTCAAAGTCACATTTCAGACACGGAATCATACAAGATACAACCTCTGGGACTAATTAATTGGGAGCCCCTGTACGTACTCTTAGCGTTATAGTCTCCAGCAGCTATGAAACGGGGACCCAATGATTTGTAAAAACTGTTGTACTGATCCTTCTTAATGGAGTATCTGAGTGGACAATAAACTGATGAAACAACAAGGTTGCGGAAAAATTCTTTAATGCAGACGTTCGTTGCTTGGGTATAACATTCCGAGAGGCCGCCTAACCATTGGCGTTTAATTATTGATTTGATTAATATAGCCGAGCCACCACATAATCTAACCCTGGGATCCTTCTAATCATAAAAAGTATATCCAATTATTTTAAAAGCGCTTCTAGATGTCATATGCGTCTCGGACATCAACATGATATAAATTTTTTGGTGTACTAAAAAGTATTCGTGCTTATTTTTCAGTTGGCGGTAGCCATTTGTATTCCAGAAACAAACTTTGAGACAGTTCATAACCTTTTCAGCATTGTCTGCAGAAGAGCAGACTGCATTTTTTGAATTCCTGGCATCATGCTAGCCATTTGTTCCTGATCTGCGTAAACTGTTTAACCATATTATCAATTAAGGCTTCCAGGCGGTTGAAATTGAGACCAGATGGTTCATTTGTTGGTGCCTCAAACTCGTGCACAAACTCGTCTCTATCTCTTCCGGGTCAACATTAGGTCAATACCTTTTATAACTACCTGGAGGATTTTTGCGTTTTTAAGTTGGTAAGTGTAGAAGCCTTTATTGAGTTTTTAAAATTCCGAAACGGCGGTACGGTAAGAGTTTTCGTAATTTACCTGAATTTTCGTCTCACAAATGTTACCACGTTTAATATTGAACACATAAAAGTTATTTTCACCGATTAATCGGACTAAAAATCTAATAAGATCGTTAGAGTTTCTTTCTCTCAAATAAATTGGAGGAAGCTTTAATGTCCTTTTCTCGATGACAGTTGTATCATTCTCTTTTTCTAGTATGGCAAAACGATTTTGCGATGAGATCGGTTTTTCTTGACCTTTTGTTAATTTTGGCTGGATTACAAGCTCCTACCCCTTTTAAGAACTGTTATAAAATGGTCCATCACTACCTGGACCTTTGGAGCTTCTGTAGAAAGTGGACTAGGACTGCCTTTAGTAAAAGCAGGTTCAATTCTAGAATTTTATAAAGAAGACCACGGGGAGGATGGTACCTCGGTATTTTTTTTTAATTTTTAAATAAAGATTGGGCTTAATTAGACTCATTTTCAAAGCACTTATTTAAATTTGGTGCACTTGCACTTAAATTGTTTGTGTTTTATCTTGGTTTCTTACTCAAGTAGTTTTTATTGTATTCAGGGTCTCTTATGTTTTCATTGCAGACGCTTGTGGAGCTTAACACAATGTAAGCATTTCGGCTATTAGAACGATTATTGTAACTCATAAAATGTTTTTTTTTCTTATTTATTTTGTTTCTTTTTTGTTTATTTTCGTTTCTCACCTATGTATATACACATGTATGTATATTTAAAAAACTTGTTTGCCAATTATTACAAATATTCACTTTTATTAACACTCGCGTAACACATCCGCACACTACGAGATTAACATCATGAATCCACATATATATAGGTCTGTCTGCGTACACATATTTTGCATCATTTTGTGCAAAATGTTACAAAATCTTGCAAAATGTTGTCTGCGTACTCCAAATCTCTTGCAGCGAGAGAGCCAAAAAGAAAATTTTTTGACAGTTGGAAGTAAGAGAACTTGCAAAATATTACTGGAGAAATTTCTTCTTGCAAGATTTTGCAACTAGTTTGAACAGCTGTTTTTATTTACTAATTGAATGAAACAATTTTTGTGAAACGAAAATAACAATTAAAATTTAACAATAGTTAGAATTGTGTTGATTTTTAACGTTTATAAAAAATTATAATAAACATAACATCTTACTTGATGCTAGAAACGTCCATATATACAAATAATTTACCGCGTACACATATGCTAAAATTCGTTTGCTTTGTTATTTGAATTGTTTACACACCGTTCAGCTGTTTTCTTGCAAGATTTTACTGGATACTGTCTGCGTACTTTTTGATATATTTTTAGCCGACAGAGTAAAATTGGTCTTACTCTCCCAAAAAAATTTACTGAGTATTTGCTACTGGAAAAGTACGCAGACAGACCTTATATAACAAGCTTTGTGTAATATTCTGCCGCAAAGTGACCATTTAAGTTTATTCCTTGACGACAATTCAAACGAATTTTACAAATAATATGTGCGATCAACTGGAAAGGCAGAAATAACCAACTTAGCACAGTAATGTTGCGAATGAATGAATATATACTTTGTTAAAAAAATAATATATATGTATATATATATATATATATGTACCTTGAAGAACGTGAACTGAAGTACTTGCTGATCGAGCATTTGAGGGAGCACATGTGTAATTTCCAGCGTGACGAAAACGTACTTTTTGTATAGTTAAAGTACTAATAGAAGAAGGCAGTGAAAATCCAACTTGTAAAAATTTTAACTGAGCAGTTTTATTTCCTTTACCAAGAACTTCGTAATTTTTTACAATGTTTGCATTGTGCAGTGCGGTATTATTTGATTTAACAAAGAAACCATTTTGTGTGTCATAGTTAACCATTTTGGTATCATGATACCTGAAATAAAAATTAAGACACAAATGTGTAAAAAAATAAAAAAACATATTATTTTATATTGTGTAAAGCATAATTTTTACTTTTAACAAAGCCATACAGCTATTTCTTTATATCGGGAATTCCGAAATCTCGGGGTTTTCGAGAATTAGCAAATCTCTGGGATTTTTTCTTAAAAAATTTTTATCATATTTTGTTCTTCTTTGTTTTTAAATTACATAAATAAATTAAAAAGAAAAATAGAAAACATTTTGTTTAAAAATTTTTGTTTATTAAAAAAGGTAAATTTTCTCTAGTCTTAAAATTTTTTTGTTCCACTTTGCAATCTATTAAACATTTCCCAGCAAAAACTTTACTTACAGAATAAGTAGAATTCTCGTTAAGCACTTCTTCCAATTCGCCTTTAAAAAGTACTTATTTTTGTTCGCGATGTTCAAAAACGAATCCGATATTATTAAGGTAGTCATACACCAAAAAATAAGCACTTTTATTTTTAAATATTTACTTTTAAAAATAATTATTCACAAATAGCTTTAAAATAAGAAGAAGACTTTTTTAAATTTTATTTATATTTTATATACTTAGTATTTTTAATTTAAAAATTTAATTTTATGTACCTATCGTAGATGAGATTCGAATAAGGGACTTTCCGCAGTCAAGCACCAGCGCGCCACCTATAGGCCAACGAGGCACTTTTTTTTAAATAATAAAATAACATATTAAAGCAACAAGTTTTTTTCTGCTTGATTTGTTGAAGTAATCCGAATAGACTTGATTTATAATAATAACGTGCTTTTAATAAGTCATTATAAATTAAATAACACATAGAAGAAAAGTAGCAATTAAGGCTACAACATAATGAATTAAGGAAGTCATTACAACAAAGTTTGTAAGTGAAGTTTTTGCTGGGTTGTTACGCCCTATTTGTGAATTTAAAACCAGTTAAACCATACAGGCAATTAAATTGTTTTAAAGGCTTAAAGAGCGAATATAATAAATATTTTTGTTTTCAGTAATCAGAAACCGTAAAAAATAATTGTTAATTTTTTTTTGCAGATAAGACAATTGTTTTTAAATTTTGAAAATAAATGCTATTTTCTGTTTTTATAGCAAATAAAAAACAAGTTTTTTCTGTTTTTAAAATAAATTTTTTTGTAAAACTTCAAGTGATGTTAAGAAAAGAATGTAAATGAAATTCTATGTATGTGGTGCTATATTTTATCTATAGAAACCTTTAGTGGCTTATTTTAAAAAGTTATAGCATTGCACACTACATCTTTTTTAGATTTAAAAATGAACCTTAAAAATGTTGTTGCTTTTTTTTCTAATTTGTTTTTGTTATGCTAAGATAATATCTCAAAATTGCAGTAAAATTAAAGAAACTAACGATATGACCTACTCAATATAAAAGATTTGCGAGAGGGCTAATTCAACTAAAACGGAGTGTATAGTTTTTAATCAGGAATTTAAAAATGCTGGGGGCAAATAACGGCATTGGATTCGAATCAAAATTTTAAAATTCTTATTAGAATTCCTATATTAAAAGCACAGAACATTCGATCGATCGAGTAGAATTTCGATTCGAAAGCCGTAATTTGCCCCCTGAACCTTAAAAACTATTTTTTTATTTTATTATATAATCCTTAATATATTTTTTGAAAGGGTCCGTAATATAATTAAATGCGAAACAAAATTCTCGTATGTATAATAATTTTTTTTCTGATCTATTAATAAGGTCTGTGCGATTCGGCAACAACAAAAAGGCAAAAACAAAATGCGAACATTTTGTTTCTGTAAAACTTCACCATGATTGCCAAAATAAGCTGACTAGAATACCCCTTTCAACACTAACAACAATTACTCGGCACTTTATAAAATAAACAAATATAGAAAAGCAGCAATGGCGCCCTATATAACAAATTTAGGCACTCACGGTAGGTAAACACAAGGGAGCAAAAAATTATCAGCTGGGCTAATAATTTAACCTTGTTAAATGTACCCTGCTAGGATCTAGCATTGTCAACTTTTTGAGTTTGAAGCGCGCTGTTCACCTTATTCAAACGTGTTAAAAAGCACTAAGAAATTTTTTTTGCAAGCTGTTTAAAGTGAAAACGCGCTAAATAAAAAGCTCTAAAATGGCAAAATCAATATGCACGTAAAATATTTTGCTTAACATTAGGTTCTTTTCAAAAGCTTACGCATATGTATGTACATATTCTTTTTTATCGTTAGTAATTTACCAAGAAATAGCTTATTATAAAAATACGAATTATATTCTATTAAAGTTCAAAGTTTATAAAAGGTATGCTGCAAGGTTTGACAGTTTTAAAGTTGTACTATACTGGTAATATATCTTTTTATGTACATTTTATTTCGTTTGTCCGTTATTTTTAGGGGTTTTTTCTCGGAGTTTTTCGCTTCCTGGGAAACGGGAAATCAAAACTTAATTTCCCGGGAATCCTGCTCTTCAAATTAAGAAAAATTTATATGCTCATGGTTTTATTTATTTAATAAACAAATGTAAGTAAGCAATACATATGTTCTTAAAAAACACGAATTCCAAAAACAAAAAAATAAAAGTAAAAAGAAATGAGATCAAAGTAAATCTTAACAATTCAGTCCATAAAAGAAACAACAACTTAAGAAATAACACCAAATTGAACAAAACATTTACCAAAATAAACGAAATAAATAAGTTAAATAAATGTTTAAGAATAATTATTAATATTTTTTTCTTTTTATATATGTATGTCCATAATACTCAGTAGATAGGAACTCCCGTTTCTAATTCAACTTTGACTCCGCTAAGTGTCTCCGCTAACACCGCCCAGCGATGTGAATGATTTGTGTCTTGGCTAAGCTACTTACACAGGGTTGTTCATATAATATATAAATGTTTGGTACTAAAAGCAGGAGTTACCGCAAGGTGGCATCGTTGTTGATCTGGTCCGTGGCTGTAATAGACGGTATTATGCTATGAATGCATGGGGGTATGTGTCTTCGTAAACATAATTACTACAGGGCTGTTCATATACCACAGAGCGGTTTTATACTAAAGATCTTTGTCATTTCAGTGCTGTTTTTATACTAAAAATCTTCTTTTTAGTGTGTTTCCAAATCCATTTTAAACTAATGATCTTTTTATGCTTGTGGCGGAGCCAAATCACTTTTTGTTTTTTCCTACAAATCAATATGTATAGGTACAAAATGTAAGGGGGTGTTTAGTAAATAATAGAATTTGTCTTTGTATTAAAATAAAAAATGTATGCACTACATAACCATTTTACCCGTTTTTCTTTTTCTTTATTAAAAAGAAGAAACGTTATATTTTAGTGTGTAATTTGTATGTATTTTTATAAAAAACTAGCTAAGCCCCGGTGTGCTTCGCTACCCCAATCATAGTAAAATTATTAAAATATGTAAACAAAAGAGTTTATATATTTTTTAATTTATTGGTTGCCCCACATAAGTTGCAATAAATAATCAGTCAGCCCTACTATTTACTTAGCACATAAAAATTGGAAATTTACCAGGCTTACAGTTTTGGAGATATTCAGAAAGCAAAAATTATTTATAAATTTCTATATATAATCTTAGCCCCTATTAATATATTAACATTTTTTGGTAACCTGACGAATGCAATTTAAACTATGTTTCTACCTTCATTGGTTTAAAGTTACGAAAAATACTAAAACATAATTTTAACCTTTTTTCCCCCTAAGAGTCCAATTATTCCAAAAAGACCCAAAAACGTATTCCTATTTTTTAGGCCTGTCGCATCCAATTTGAATTATGTTTCTATCTTTGTTGGTTGAAAAGTAACAAACAACGCATAAAAAAATCAAAATAAATTTTTAACCCTGTTTTCCCCTTTTGGGTCCAAAATTAAAAAAGTACGAAAAACGTAATAATATTTTTTTAAGACCTATCGAACGCAATTTGAATAATGTTTATATCTTTATTGGTTTAAAAGTAACAAAAAATACCAAAAAGTACCAAAAGATAATATTAGCCCCTTTTTCCCCCATTTCGGACCAAAATGAAAAAAAATCTCCAGATACCTGTCTGTTTGTTTCTTAAGGAAAACGCAAAATTTTTGAAATTTTGTTTCTATCTTATATACATCAAAAGATAGTAGGCTACAGGTTTTTCCTTTTTTGTCCCCTTTTTATCCCTTTACCAGCCCAATTTCTAAAAATTCGTATGTATTTAAACAAACATGTATTTAGCTCTACGCGTTTGATCAGCATGACTTTGGGTAGGCAATTCATAACCAGACCTTCCCACACAAATGGGCGTAGTGTGGGCGCGGCAGCAAAGATTTCAAAAAAAAACTTGCCAATTGTTTCTTCCAGACTTTAAGTAACTCGCTGTAAAAATTTCAAAAAATCGATCCACTGGTGTGGACAGCTATAAATTACAAACATACATACATATGTACATACATACATACATACATACATACATACATACATACATACATACATACATACATACACACATACATACATACATACATACATACATACATACATACATACATACATACATACATACATACATACATACATACATACATACATACATACATACATACATACATACATACATACATACATACATACATACATACATACATACATACATACATACATACATACATACATACATACATACATACATACATACATACATACATACATACATACATACATACATACATACATACATACATACAACCTTTCTTTATATAATAGATAGATACAGGGATCACATTTCAAATATTTTTCAAAAGAAGTTCAAACTTCTCTTATATTGTTATATCCAAATTTTATTATGCTTTTGTGCAAATTTTTGTACCTCACCAAAGAAAAAGGCGTAAGACCCACCTCCAATTACACCGATCGACACAGAATCACTTCCTGAGTCGATTAAAACCTGTCAGTCCATCCGTCCGGCTAGGAGTTAGGCTGAATTCCAAAACGCAGTTTGCTTTGCATCACGAAATTTCAAGTTTTTCCTGAAAGCAAAGATGATGTTTTTGATAATATCTTCTACTTCCACATGAGTGCTTACAGCTATATTAATGTCCTGGAAGCAAAAAACGTTGTCCGATTGTAAAGAGTGAATAAGGGAAGAAGTTGAAAATTTTAAATGCAAGGCAAACTGCGTTTTGGAATTCAGCCTTAATGTATTCTTGTAAACAAAGTAAAGACCGCATTTTTGCAGATATTTCGATGAAATTTGGAACAGATAAGTTTTTTGGCATAAGAAAAAAGCATGTTGTTTGTGGTGATGATCAGGTTATTTTTCAACAGAGCTCTCATACAAATGTCCTCCCGGATTAAGGGTTTCAGGCTATAACTGGCTAGAATATGGCCTTATCTTCACATAATTTTGCACGTTTGTCTATCTTTATGCCACCCATTTTTATACCTAAAATAAATATTATCGGTCTATTTTTGAGCTTTATAAAAATCGCAACAATAAAAGAACCAGTTTGAAAACTTACATTTTTGTGGGCGCTGCAATCCTCCATTTTTGTCCTTTAGAACTTCGGAATTAGAGGCCTTCTATATGTGTGCCAATTTTAAAAAATCAGTGCAATAAAAGTACCAGCATAAAAAGTTTAACTTCTATGGGCGTGGCACCGCCCACTTTTTTACCTTCAAAATTTTAACTTTAAAAGCCGTTTACGTGCGAACTAATTTCCAAAAATCGGTCTCGAAGAGGAATTGAAATTATGTTTCTATCATAATTTATTTTAAAGTTACAAAAAGTACTAAAACATAATTTTAACCCTTTCTTTCCCTTAGGGTCTATAAAATTAAAAATGTATCTAAAAACGTACTCATATTTTTTAGGCCTGTTACATTTAATTTGAATAATGTTGCTATCTTTATTGGTTTAAAAGTTACAAAAAACGAATAAAAAAATCAAAATATATTTTTAGCCCTTTTTTCCCCCTTTGGGTCCAAAATTAAAAAAAAGTACGAAAAACGTAATCATATTTTTGTAAGACCTATCTAACGCAATTTGAAAAATTTTTCTATCTTTATTGGTTTAAAAGTAACAAAAAGTACCAAAAAGTACCAAAATATAATTTAAACCCCTTTTTTCGGCCTTTCGGACCAAAATTAAAAAAAAAACTCCAAATACCTGTCTGTTTATTTCTTAAGGAAAACGCTAAACTTTTTAAATTTTGTTTCTATCTTATAGACATCAAGAGATAGTAGGTTACCGATTTTTCCCTTTTTGTCCCCTTTTTATCCCTTTACGGGCCCAATGTTTAAAAATTCATGTGCATTTAAACAGACATGTAAAGCTTAACACGTGTTGTAAATTTCAGGTATTTAGCTCTACGCGTTTGAGCAGTATGGCTCTGGGTAATTTTGTTACTTGACCTTCCCACACAAATGGGCGTAGTGTGGGCGTGGCAGCAACAATTTCCAAAAAAAAAGTAACCTATTGTTCCTTTTAGACTTGATGTAACACTCTGTAAAAATTTCACAAAAATCGATCCACTGGTGTGGCCAGCTATAAAATACAAACATACATACATACATACATACATACACACACACCCCTTCTTTATATAATAGACTAGCTAAGCCCCGGTGTGCTTCGCTACCCCAATCATAATAAAATTATTAAAATATTATTATTAATATAAGTTGCAATAAATAATAAGTCAGCCCTACTTTTTACTTAGCACATAAAAATTGGAAATTTACCAGGCTTACAGTTTTGGAGATATTTAGAAAGCTTTATTAAGCAAAAATTATTTATAAACTTCTATATACATATAATCTTAGCCCCTAATTAACATATTAACATTTTTTGGTAACCTGACGAATGCAATTTAAATTATGTTTCTACCTTCATTGGTTTTAAAGTTACGAAAAGTACTAAAACATAATTTTAACCTTTTTTCCCCCTAAGAGTCCAATTATTCAAAAAAGACCCAAAAACGTACTCATATTTTTTAGGCCTGTCGCATCCAATTTGAATTATGTTTCTATCTTTATTGGTTGAAAAGTAACAAAAAACGCATAAAAAAATCAAAATATATTTTTAACCCTGTTTTCCCCTTTTGGGTCCAAAATTAAAAGAGTACGAAAAACGTAATAATATTTTTTTAAGACCTATCGAACGCAATTTGAATAATGTTTATATCTTTATTGGTTTAAAAGTAACAAAAAGTACCAAAAAGTACCAAAATATAATTTAAACCCCTTTTTTCGGCCTTTCGGACCAAAATTTAAAAAAAAACTCCAGATACCTGTCTGTTTATTTCTTAAGGAAAACGCTAAACTTTTTAAATTTTGTTTCTATCTTATATACATCAAAAGATAGGAGGTTACACATTTTTCCCTTTTTGTCCCCTTTTTATCCCTTTACGGGCCCAATGTTTAAAAATTCATGTGCATTTAAACAAACATGTAGAGCTTAACACGTGTTATAAATTTCATGTATTTAGCTCTACGCGTTTGATTAATATGGCCTTGGGTAATTTTGTTAGGCCATTCATAACCTAACCTTCCCACACAAATGGGCGTGTTGTGGGCGTGGCAGCAATAGTTTTTAAAAAAAAAGTAGCCTATTGTTCCTTCCAGACTTGAGATAACTCCCTGTAAAAATTTCAAAAAAATCGGTCTACTGGTGTGGCCAGCTATAAAATACAAACATACATACATACATACATACATACATACACACACACCCCTTCTTTATATAATAGATGGATGTAAATGTAAATATTTGTTCCTTTATCTTAATTTTCTAAAAAATACAAAAAATATTCCTCTTATGAAAAATTTTTATATAAAGTCAATGTATTTTTTAAATTTTAAACATAACTCTTTAAGCTATTATAAGACCAAACGGTTTTAAAAAAATTACCTAGAAGAAGATGTCCTCAACTTCAAATAATTACAAAACAATTTCAGAGGATGATGCATTATTCAATTTAGATGAAGAAACGATCAGAAAAATAAACGAAATAGATAGACCAATTCAAAAAAAGCAAAAAAAAAATAGTAAAAAGGAGGCTGATGAGAATCTGAAAACCCTAGAGTGGTTAACCTGGTACTGGAAGGAGATTGGGATGGAAATTACTCCCACAATGGAAGATGTCATCAATCCATCTACACTGGAGATGGAAATGGGACTAACGTTTAAGAAGTACTTAAAAAAAGACTCATAAATTGTTTTGTTTTATTTTAATAATTTGAAAATTATTTAAAAAATAATAAAATAAATAAATAAAACTATTTTTCTGATGTTTATTTCTTTTTCTTGTTTAATGGGCTTATATTTTTTTTTCTTTCCTTTAAATTTTCTTTCTAGTAAGACAAGTGTGAGAATTTATATTAGTTTACTTAATTTGAAAATGGAACGATATATGTATATTAAAAGAAAATAGTATGTATATATGTATGTAATAAGATTTTCAAAGCATGTTTTATCACAGGTTAAGTATGTTGTTGTATGCATATTGTTTTAGAGGGTTTCATAAACATAAGAATGTTAGTATATATTTTTTAATTCAAGTTATATTGTTTTGACTATTAAGTTTTTTCTGTTATAAGAACAAGATAGTAGTGAGGATATCTTTAAGATCACACCTATAAACTGATTGAAATACATAGCATATATTTTTTATGAATTTTTTAAGTTGTTATTGCTTTATTATTATTTTGTTGTTGTTGTTATCCATGAGAGTTCATGTATATGCTTATATGCATATGTGTCACAGAAAGGTATACAAATAGACAGATCAGTCATATATACCTTAAAGACACTCCGACCGAGTATTAGATAAATATGTTTATAATTCACAATTTTATTAATTTATGGAAAAAATCTGCTAGGAACATTAAACATAGTTGTAGATATAGTTCTTTTATGAATCAAATATTAATTTTAATAACTGAACATAACCACAATGAATGTTAATACTTTTATTGTATTGTTTATATAATTTTTATTATATGAAAATAATAATAAATGTAAAGATGAAGGAAACTATTAAAGACATCTTGTGAAAAAGACTAACAACATTTTACTTAAAACGTAAATTACTAAGTCAGTTTTAACAATAATTATTTTTTTTTTTCAAATGTGTTTTAACGACTTATATATATACATATACGTTTAAAATGAGTAATATATATGTAAATGTTTACATAATCAAAGAACATAGAACACTTAAAATGATGAATGTCTTTGGTTTTGATGTTAATCTCTACATGTTACCGTTAGAGAAATTTTACAAAAATATTTAAACATACATTTTGCATCGAAATACTATTTTTTATCAATATGAAAGGCTTTAAGCCTAATACAAACGGTTTTTAGTAACAGATTAAAAAACCCTTATGAATTCAACTGCTTTTACATAAAAAGCAAAAGGAAGCGAAATGGCTTACAAATTATTATTATCATCTAGCATGGAATGATAGAGAAGTTACTTATAAGAGTGTCATTCAGTTTATTAAGGCCAATACCATTAACTATGCCATCTATATCAACGGACTTGAAAAGACGGTGTCTAGAAAAAATGAATTCATTGAAGGAAACGTAGCACGTGTTTACAATACATACTTATTTCAATGACACACATGATAAATATCTATAGCCAAAAACACTGCTCGGGTTATAGCTAGTCAGTAATACTGGAAACTAAAATTGATGAAAGGTACTAGTAAAACACTAGTCCCAATATCTACATATGATCCCCAAAAGAACTATATTATCAGTAGTACTAATGCTAGTAGTGGATTTTCAATGACTTATAAATGTTAAATGTCTAATGCCAGGTGTATAGCCCGTTAGTAGTCCTAGTGATGACGTCAATAGTGAATCATTACAGTTTTACTATTAACATTTCCTGCAGGATTATTACAAATTATAGTGGAAATTGTAAACTAGAACTGAACTTATTATTTAATAAAAACAATTAAACTAACATAATAACACATATATAATTTTTTATGTTATTATTGTTTCATCACATTATATAATTTGAATGAAAACCAAGTATAAAAAAAAGACTTTGTAAACAATTACAGTTTTTATTGGAATATATCATTAATATTTATAAAAAATAATTTATTTATAACTATCTCATTTCAACTGTAGTAGTTCCAATATTTTATAGAAAAGTCCTGAAATGCAAACACAATTGTGTATACGCTACGTACAATGTCAAGGCATTTTTCAAATGTTCGTGTAAATCGTTGTAGTGATAGACGTTTGATTCTTTAAGATTTCTCCAACGCAGAATAAATAGTAAGCTTAAATTAGAGTTCAACTATATACAACTAGATTTTACTACTTTTCTTTATTATTTTTTTTTTTGTCTGCGACTACGTTGGTTTAATAGCTTATATATAATACATAAAGCTTAATAAAAAATAAATCATACAAACTTTTGTACACTGACCTTCGAAAAACAAACTGCCTTCATAAAACAGCTAAACAGCTATATCAAAACAGCTAAACAGCTATATCAAACTGCTAAACAGCTATATTAAACAGCTAAACAGCTATATCAAACAGCTAAACAGCCATATCAAACAGCTAAACAGCTTTATAAAAACAGCTAAACAGATATATCAAACAACTAAACAGCTATATTAAACAGCTAAACAGCTTTATAAAACAACTTTCAAACGGCTAAACAGATATATCAAACAGGTAAACAGCTATATCAAACAGCTATATCAAACAGCTAAACAGCTTTATAAAACAGCTCTCAAACGCCTAACAGATATATCAAACATGTAAACAGCTATATCACACATCTAAACAGCTATATTCAACAGCTTTCACACAGCTAAACAGCTATATTAAGCAGCTAAACAGCTATAAGAACAATACAAATATGGATTTACATTACAATTATAAAAGGCTTATTTACGTCTGACGGCACTCAAGCCCCCAAGTTCTTTTATAATATTGGATTAACACCCCACCGTCATTGTTGGGATCGCCCAACGCAAAGATAATTAGCAACGATTTTCACATGAAAATCCGAACATTGCATAAGACCACGTTTTAAGAAATTCTAATGTTTAGTCAGGAACATTGAGCTGCTAACATACATAGGTTCGATCATCAGGAAACCTTTTAATGTTTTCAACACATTAGCACAAAAATATAGCGAATCACCAAGCTTTGGAAGGAAGCGTATAAGGAAAATGATAGCATTTTCACGAGCACATTCCTCGATGAATTTTATTATTACCTATAGAAACAACCTACTAACAACGTATTGGTTTATTTCGACCAGTATCTTTATATTTATTATACCAAAGAGATCGTTTTCCCCTTGCTTTATAGTTCTTCTTCCATACAGTGTAATAACGGGTGTTTAATGTTTATTTATTTACTTTACAAAAAGAATATTTAATAAAATTTCCATCAACCGACGCTTAGACATTCTGGGATATAGCTTCGAAATACTTAACAGTTGTCTGAAATACCTATCTTCCTTCTATAACCTTATATAAACTGACAATTCATCATACAGTTCTCTATCAAACAAACTACACCTTTTGGGGTTTCAATTCTGCGGATCTTGAACTAAACTTTCCAAATAAGTTAAAAGAGGTGGTATAAAAGTAAGTGATATATATATATGTATAAAAGCTGTAGTAGCCTGTTAATTATAGCATTGTTTATTTTTAAAACATAAATTTAAATAAAATTTGTTAAGCATATAAAGGACCAGCTTAAAAGGGATTATAATTTAAGTAATCATACTTAGAGCCAAATAATATAATATATATATACACATATGTGTAAATACGTAAAAAGAAACATGACAATACAGGAAAAACATATTATTATTATAATCAGTTAAAGCAGTAATAACAATCGTTAAATGCAAAAAACTTAAACTGTTTAGATCATTAAGCACACGAAACTTTAAAGGGATTCCTATAGTTGGAAACTGTGACGGGTGTGTCCTTACAAATTTAAATTTTACAGAATTTCGACTTTAAAATCGATTTATATAAAAAAAAATCCTTGATAACGGATTTTTTTAATTTTTTTTTCTATTTTGAATTTTTATTATGAAGTGTGACGGGTGTGACATTTTTCTCAAAATTTTAAGCAAAGAAGAGCTGACTTTTCAATTAACGATCATATATTAAAAAGTCAGTCGAAATTCTGTAAAATTTAAATTTGTAAGGACACACCTGTCACAGTTTCCAACTATAATATTAATAATATTTATATGACATAGTAAATAATAAAATAAATTAATTAATTAACAGCATAATGGCATACGCTTCGACTAAGTGACACGTTTCTTTAAGTACTTATGCCATCAAAAATGTATTTAAGAAACATATAAAAACTATTAAAAATTCAATACAAATTAATACATAAAAACATTTATTCAAATTAATAAATTACAAAACTTTATTAATATATTAGAAAAATTGTTGTAAAAAGTGGTTTTGTAAATTTTTGTCCGTTTTTGAGACAATTTGCCAGAAATATCATTTTTGTTGTGGCATCCCTGCTGGTAAATATAATTTTGCCTGCTGATGACTCAACCAAACATATATACATACACAAATAAATACATGCGGCCTAAACACAAGAAATAAATATGTATCTTACAAACAATTTGTATGTGTATGTATGTTTCGTTATACATTGGCTGTTTTTGTAACACAAGCATTATAATTGAGTTAAAATTGTGCATTGCTAATATATCAAAACAAATGAAAAATTGAAGCTCTCGATTGAATTATAAAACGGCTACTTTTTTTTATCTGTTTTCTAAGGGGTGTACATGATTATACATACGTACTTAATTCCAATTAGATATACACTGTACAGTATTGGGTATTTTCACGAAAATACTTTGATTTCGGTTACTTGTGTATACTTAAGCTGAAAGTGAAACGAATGTATTATGGAGAGTGTATTTTTTTAGCTGTAACCGTACGGACTTATGCATGTTTTTTCAATAATACTCTATGAGCATCCGAAGTAACATCCGTTGTCAGTCTCTGATACCTACAGGCACATTAAAAAATCATAAACCTCTTATTGATTTTCAATTGCTCTAAAAATAAACGCGTGCTAAGCGCCGCTTAAATAAACAATAGAATTTTCACTTGTAATGGTTCATACCAAAAGTAGCAGAAAAATTACATCTGTTGATTTTGACTCAAGCATTTTTTATTTTTGCCTATATGTCGATCTGTCTGCCTTTGTATGTACTAGCTGTACACCTAAAATAATTTTTCCCACACTTGGTTTTCTTTACATATATTTCACACAATGATTTTGATTTTTCAAATTTTTTTTGCCTATTTTCCTAATACATTTTTTTATAAAAAATGTATACAAATTACACATTAAAAATGTAACGTTTCTTCTTTTTAATAAAGAAAAAGAAAAACGGGTATAGTGGCATGCAGTTTATGAAAATTGCATCTACTTTACATTTTAATACAAAGACAGATTCAATTATTTACTAAACACCTCCTTCAATTTTATACATATTGATTTGTAGGAAAAAAGCAAAAAGTGATTTGGCTCCCCACAAGCATAAAAAGATCATTAGTTTAAAATGGATTCGAAAACACACTAAAAAGAAGATTTTTAGTATAAAAAACAACTCTTACATTCACATTAAACATGTATACGTTTCCCTATGTATT
Organism: Melanophora roralis; assembly: GCA_963583895.1. NCBI lineage: Eukaryota > Metazoa > Arthropoda > Insecta > Diptera > Rhinophoridae > Melanophora > Melanophora roralis. The sequence goes on from OY757188.1 coordinate 55,399,703, forward strand.
CACAGTATAATATCGTCCATTATAAACATGGAAAAGATCATTAGTTTAAAATGGATTTGAAAACACACTAAAAGAATATCTTTAGTATAAAAACAGCACTGAAATGACAGCACCTTTAGCAAAACAAAGATCTTAAGTATAAAACCGCCCTGTGGTATATGAACAGCCCTGTAGTAATTATGTTTACGAAGACACACACCCCCATGCATTCATAGTATAATACCGTCTATTACAGCCACGGACCAGATCAACAACGATGCCACCTTGCGGTAACTCCTGCTTTTAGTACCAAACATTTATATATTATATGAACAACCCTGTGTAAGTAGCTTAACATTTATATATTATATGAACAACCCTGTGTAAGTAGCTTAGCCAAGACACAAACCATTCACATCGCGGGGCGATGTTAGCGGAGACACTTAGCGGAGTCAAAGTTAAATTAGAAACGGCAATTCCTATCTACTTAGGTACCATCGAATTCCACCGAGTTATTACATTCAACTCTAGACAAATTTCCTTATTATATTCTACAACAACATACTTTTGCAGTAAAGCATTTTTTGTTGGGCTTCTTTTAAAAATTTTTATAACCTTTCGTGTTGAATTTAAAACTCCTTGGTAACTACTATTGACAAAAACATCACATTTCCTATAATTTAGAAAGCTATCGTCAAAATTATTACCGGCGTCGTATGACCCATCTGAACAATCAAGTACGACAGTAGACTTTTTGTAGAAAACATCTGTAACAGCCTGGATTGAGGCAAAAAATTCCATCAACTGGACTTTTGGTAACATTGGAATTTTGCATACTATATGTTTTTCAAATTCAATATTATCTTCTGTTCTTTAAAGAAAATCTTCCAACCTTTTTTAAAACTTCTTTTACTTATTATCTTTTGTTACACTTCAAGATATTTGTTTATTTATAACTGCTGCATACCCCATTCTGCCTTTGGAAGAGCGAAACCTTTTTGTGATAGTGATTTTCTTATGAATTCACTCCTGGTAATGGACCTGATCGAAAATCTATCCACTGATGCTAATTTTGCTACAAAATCATTTATATGCTCTTGCCTAGAATTACCATATAAAGTAGTTTGCCTTTTATCATGTTTTTTCTGATTTAAATTTTTAAAAGTTTCTTGCTCAAGGGACTCGATGAGTTAGGACTTCATGTGGCGCAATAATCCGCTGATACTACGTCCTTTATACAAAAGTATTTTTGAGCATAATGTACATACTGCCGCACAGTGGGGCCAAACGCAAAAAAAAATGGTAATAAATCTGTATCTTCGAAAGTATTTGTCCAATTATAAAATAATGTATGAAGCAGTCGTAGAGGAGGACCCAAGGTTTTAGAAAATAAAATTTTGGGTTTGAAATTTAAAGTTGTTGTTTTTGACCTTGACTTTATTTGTAGTCTGCAATTGTAGTTATGATAAAAATATTTTTTAAACTATTTTTGTATTTTTAAAAAGTTTGTTAAGCCTATACAAAAAAATTTATTTAATTATCTTTATTCGTCTAGCCGTGAAAAATATTCAAAGTCAAAAATTTCAAGGTGATTCCAAAAATAGCATAATTTTGACAAAAATTGAGCACAATTGATTAACTTTTTTTGCAAATATTTGTAAAAATAATTATTTCTTTCTTAACGTTTTTGGAAAAAGCAGGCTTCAAAATATATTAGTAGTATATTTTCAAAGGATTTAGACGTGCACCCTACGCCAGGCATTGGTCGAAAATAAGGATTTTTCAACGAAATTTCAAATTTATTGGCCGAGGAAAAAAAACGCAAGCCAGTTTTTGAAAAATTGGTTCAAAATCAAAATAACTTATCTCTTGAGGTTTTAGTTTTAATTAAGTTATTCACCGCCCGCTTAAAAATGGAGTCACGAGGGTAAATGTTATTAATTTAGGCAAATTTTAAGATGCGTGTAATATAATAGCTCAGAAAATAACTTAAAGTTTACTTAATTCTTTTTGTTTTTTGTTTAAATAATAAATAACATAATATTATTATAAAGTTTTAAAATCCATTACGTTATCATAAATCAACCATATTTTATAAACTTTCAAATATAAAAAATTTTCACAAAAAAAAACTGTAAATATAATATTTTGGTATTTTTTTAATCTGACCCCTTATTTTTTTTATAGGTAAAAAATATGATATGTATGCAAATTTCCATCTGTTTACCTTTTCAATGATATATAATATTTGTATATTATTAGTTATTTAATACTATATTAACTGCCCTTAAAACAGCTATCTTGCGTCAAAGTTGTTGAAAGTCCATTATTTTGTAGGGTGTGTATATACATTAGCTATGGCATAGTGATATATGAAAATTTTCGCAACGAGATTTTGAAGTGCTCCCAGCTTTTATTTTGTTAGACTTGGGAAAAATACATATGGCAAAAAATGGGGGAGTTTGGTTGTGGGTAAATGGCGCCTCATCGAGGTCAAAGCTTATCGTAAAAGCAAAAAAAATCATAAAAGTCCAATAACTGCCGCGGAGTTGCTTCTAGAGTAGTAGAATGTAAGATTGACCCCCATTAAAATTTTCTCCCCAACATTTTTGTAGAACATACTTACACCCTATCTTCACTCCTTGGGGGGCTTGCCCTACAAAGGGTTAGTTTTTCATAAATTTTACCCCAACCGTCCTAACAAGTTTTGAAGCGCCTCTTGAGGATTCAAAGGTACGACAAGCCCCCATTGATTTTTCCCCTTCGACATATTGTAGAACATACTAACCTCCTATCTCTGCTCCCTAGGGTACTTCCCCTTAAAAAAAAGATATAGAAATTTGCCTTCTCCTTCTTACTACTTTCAGGGCTACTATGGAGGACTCAAATGTATAATTGAATTTTATTGACACCAAAGGAAGTAAACTATGAGTTCCTGCAGAAAAGTGTGGATCATCATGTTACACCGGACACAGGAAAAATTTTCACTCTCCTCGGACTGTCAAAAGATTTTCTTGATAGTGATACAGAAACTTGGGAAAAATATGAAGGTTACCAACAAGCACTAGAAACACTGCGAAAATTGCATGTTGTGAACGATTCTGCCGAAAAAGGTGTAAAACTCATTGAAAACTACAACAACATTTTGTGCCGCAACGAGGAAGAAAAAATATAGACGTTTCCAAAAATAGAAAAAAGTATCCACTTCATTGCAAAAATAAATTAATCAATTAAAGTAATAAATATAAAACCCTCAAAACTTGTTACTGGATTAAATATATTAAAAAATGAAAGATGTAAAATTTTGTTTGTATAGGACCCTAAAGAGCAGAGAAAGAGGTTTGGTATGTACTTTTGACTCCTCCAAAAGTAGTTATGCAAAAAGTCAAATTTTCAAAAAAACTTATTTGAAGGGAAGTATCCTAACGAACAAAGGAACAGATAGGGTAGGTAGGTGAGAAACATCAATGGTCGATTATACATTTGAGTCCTCCATAGTAGCCCTGAAAGTAGTAAGAAGGAGAAGGCAAATTTCTATATCTTTTTTTTTATTTTCTGAGCTATTATATTACACGCATCTTAATATTTGCCTATATTAATAACATTTACCCTCGTGACCCCATTTTTGAGCGGGCGGTGAATAACTTAATTATAACTGAAATCTCAAAAGATAAGTTATTTTGATTTTGAACCAATTTTTCAGAAACTGGCTTGCGTTTTTTTTCCTCGGCCAATAAATTTGAAATTTCGTTGAAAAAATCCTTATTTTCGACCAATGCCTGGCGTAGGGTGCACGTCTTAATCCTTTCAAAAATATACTACTAATATATTTTGAAGCCTGCTTTTTCCAAAAACGTTAAGAAAGAAATAATTATTTTTACAAATATTTGCAAAAAAAGTTAATCAATTGTGCTCAATTTTTGTCAAAATTATGCTATTTTTGGAATCACCTTGAAATTTTTGATTTTGAATATTTTTCACGGCTAGACGAATAAAGGAAAACTGGGTATGAGGGAATATAGCCAATACCTCCTTCTATAGGACCCCGGTCTTAGATTTTTGGCACATTTTTTTGTTTGGACCCAGAGGGTCGAACAAACTTTAGAGTGAACTTGTAAATAGTTTTTCGAAAAAGTTGTTCGAAACATAAATATTGCTGGGAAAACTGGGTATGAGGAAATAGAGCCAATAGCTTTCTCTATCATGCCCTGCTTTCAAAATTTTTGGCAGATGTCTTTGTTTGGACTCATTAGGTCGATCAAACTTTAAAGTAACTTTATTAGAAATAGTTTTTCGAAGAAGTTGTTCGAAACATAACTATTCCTGAAAAAAGTGGGTATGAGGGAATATAGCCAATACCTCCCTCTATGAGACCCCGGTTTCAGATTTTTGGCACATATCTTTGTTTGGACCCAGTAAGCAAAATACTACATTGAAAATGTTTGTAACAATAATTTTATATATGTATAAAACGTATGTAAATTTTATCCTAATTTAGTTAATTCAATATCAAATTTTTATTCTTATTTTATTTAAAATATTTTTTTTGTCAAATCTTAAGTAAAATTAAAAAAATTATATAAAATCTACATATGCATCAAAAAGTTTGGTAATGTGCTAAAAAAAGTTTGTTAAAAGCAATAATTTTCTCCATGAAATTTTTTGATGCTGCCATATTAAAAATACACACTTTGTATAGTAAAAGCGTGTGTATAAGCTTGGCAGTACCAATTTTAACCATTTAACTATATTTTAGCGCCAATTTTAAATTGAGAGAGAAAATCTAATGCGCTATCCAAAAAATTGAATTAACCAAAAAGTTTGCCAAAAAAAAGTTTGTTATCTTCTCGCACGTATGGTATGTGCTCAAACACAAATGTTATGTTTTACCTTATTTCAATGTAAAAATTTCATTCTTGGTGTTGTATTTAAAGCAGTTGTACTACTACCTTGAACAGATATACCCTGCATATTTGCAATACACTCTTCGTTTTTTCTGGGCATTAATTTTATTCATTGTAGAATGATGATATCATCATATCAGGAAAGTATTCGTTAGGAAAAAATCCAATTTTGTTACGTATTAAGTATTTGATATATTATAAATTAAAAATAGGGAAAAATAAAAAAAATATGAATAAGTTACAAAATTACTTAAAGTCCAAAGTTGTGTTAGTCCCGGGATTCCCGCACAAAATTTCATGGAAAGCGGGAAATAAGAATTGACGAATTTCTCGGGAATTTTCGGAACGGCAACTCCCAGGAAAAAGCGCTAATTATTTCTAAACTTTCAAAAACTTAATTCACATCAGAACCGTGCAAATTTGACTTTATGCACACTGTGCTACCCTTTTAAACACAACCTATGTGCACGAAAGTATAAATTATTAATACGAGTACATATTTATTTAAAAATGCTTATCACACTTGTGCGACAATACTGTTGTGACTCCAAATATCAACTAAAATTTTTTATAAGGGCAAAATACAATTTTTCTTTCTGTTTTATCAATATCTGTCAGAAAAATACTCCGTTATTTGTTGGTTTTCTGTTGAACAAGTTTTTTAAGTTAGAAATTGTAACTTACAATTGGTTTTTTTAACTTGTACAGATTTACATAAAGATAAAAAACTCAAGAATACAGCCTTACTTAAGGAAGATTTTTAGCTCAAATACGCATATAAATGACAAACAATTTTAAGGTAATGCAGAACTGTTGCATAAAGTTACATTATTTCGAATGTTAGGTGATTTTTGTTAACAAAAAAAAATATCTTTGTTTAACCCTTTCAATACTGACGGGACACATGTATCCCGTTGAGTGTTCTCATTTAACTAAAGCACAATTATTAATATATTTTTGTATGTTTTTGCATCCCATCAGTGTTTTGCATGTTCACGTATTATTATTATTTATTATTTGTGTCCGTCTTTATACGAATTTGAACACGAAAAAGCTTTAAATTTATATATAGAATTAGCATGTGCTAGTTTAGTGGGTGCAAAATTATGTTTTTTGTAAAATTACGAGCGATTTTATTTATAATTTATTGAAAAATGACGAAGTACGTTAATATTCATTCATGTAAATAGTTGTATATGGGTCATATGTATCCCAGCAGTAACTTTGACTGGGCCTCATACGTCCCAACAGTGTTGCATAACAGCTAATTTATTTTTTGCTTATAATTAGTGAATTGAAATCCTTTATTATGTCATATGTACTGATTAATTGATAGAAATAAGTATAAATATACAGTGATTACAAATGTGAGTTAATTAGAATGATATTTAGCAAAACATAGCTTACACAAAGAAATATTACAAGAAACACAAATTATTTTCGTACGTTTCGTTTTTCTTATCTGCACAGCTTCTGCAACTCGACATCTTGTTCCTTCAATACATATGACCCATATACAACCTTTTTCCAATTATCTTTTATATTTTTTTAATTCTTAGTTGGTAACTATTTATATGAATGAATATTAACGTACTTCGTCATTTTTCAATAAATTATAAATAAAATCGCTCGTAATTTTACAAAAAACATAATCTTACACCCACTAAACTAGTACGTATTTTATAATGAATTATCGCGTTAAATTTTTTAAAGTCATCGACGTGAACGCTTTCTGTTTATTTTACAAACAAACCAAAGCTATATAAAATAAAAATTAACCTTTTAATAAGTTTGTTAATACAAGCCTTAAATTTGTTAATTTATGGTGAAAGCTATTGTAAAAGGTTTGCAAAGAAATTTTTATTCAAGAAAACTGATCCTTTGTAACAATATTGGCAATCAGTGTTTATAAAAAGTTTACAAGTCTAATGATATAACAAGCTTGCAGAAAAATTAACTAAATTTTTCACTCTGTTTAAAATAACCCTAAAAGAACTGAACAGTGTTGACTATTTTTAAAGCTTAAAGTATATTGTTTCAGGATCTTTTATAAATTTCCAGTACTGGGCGTTTTTTACGGATGCGGGTGCTAACGGTTTCCAAAAATTATTTAAATTTTAAATTTCTGGCTGTTGTAACATCTCTTAAATAGCTAAAAACCGCGTTTCTTTAAATTGGATGATTAGATGTTTTAAAAATCGTATATAATGGACAAATTATATTATGTACTTCGCTTGCATTTGTCCACTGCACATTAATGAATTTTTTCTGTTAAAATTGTGTATCTGGGGGCAAATTACTGCAATTGATTCGAATCGAAATTAAAACATTTTTATTAGAATTCCTATATTTAAAGCATTGACAACTCTATCGATCGAATAGAATTTCAATTCGAACCGAGTGCCGTAATTTGCCCCCTGGTTTTTTTGTACTTTTGCCAAAGCTATATCAATGTTGTCATAAGCTGATATTACAAATTGCTTAAAAAGAAAGCGCTGGATATTTTAAATACAATTAAATCACATTACATCAGCTTTTTAGAATTTTACCCAAAATTTTTTTTGTTTTTTATGCATAAATGATCAAGAAAATATTAACTTGATTGTAATTATGCATAACGCTTAATCAATTCAATATTTAAAAGTATCAAAATTTAGTTTTTGATAAATTTAACGCAATTATTTAAACAGTTATAGCGAAAAGAAAAGTTTTTTCTAACACTTAGCACTGTTTTTGAGACCCTTAGTGCCAAACAAGAAATATGACAAGAACTATGGCAAGCCTTCGCTATAGACGACTGGCTAAGTAAAAGGGAAACGACTACGTGATCTAACGTTAAACCATGAGCATGGTGCCATTTATTTGTCTGTTATTCTCATTAAGTACAACATCCTTTAAATGCTATTATTTTTTTGTTCAGTTTCACTCACTGATGTTGATACGATTGAATTTATGTTGATTTTTTTGAACGTTGAATAAAATCAAAATGTCAACAACAAGAGCTCGAATGAAATGATTAAAAATCATGCATTGGTTTGTGTCATGTGATACGTTTGAACAAAATAACCAAACTGAATAGGTTTTCGTATCATTATTTAATCATGAGCAAATTTTATTCTGAGTAAGCCAGTCTCTGATAAGAATTTAAGATCAAATAATAACAAAAAAGACAATTCTTCTCCTCTCAAAATTGAAGCAAGTTCATGTGTATCTCTTCTGCCTGCTAATTTGGAGGCTGTGTATAAGAGATTTGATAAGCAGTTTGATCTTTAAACAAACAAAATTGAAGAGAGTGAAGAAAAAATCTTGTTACAAAAAAATTTTTTTTTTCATATTTTTGTTTTTGAATCTTTGCCTGTGGCGAACTAACAATAAGTATTCAAATCTTAAAACTAGGTAGTTAATATTAGTCCAGCCAGTGCCAGACTAAAATTTATGTTCTCATATTAATTAGTAAGCTTCATATAAGCGCAATAGTATCCCTCCTTTTCAGACGGGTGTGTCTACTATGTTGCAGGATGTTTCGGGCGAGCGGATTTGGGTGAGTTTCCAGCTTATTTAAATACTTGTTCACATAGTTCAGGATTTCGCATTTAACTAGTGGAACTTGTAGATCCTTGGAAATGTTGCTGTTTTTAACATAACAAGGAGCACCAGTTATCATTCTTAGGATTTTGTTTTGACGGCGTTGAATTTTTTCTATGTTAGATGCGGAAGCTGTGCCCCATAATTTTATACCGTAGCACCAAAATCGATTTGTAGAGTAAAAGTTTACAATCAAGACGAAGCACAGAGTTTCTGCCGATTAGCCAATGGATTTGTGTAGCTTTAAGTTTCATTTGCGTCAACTTCGCATCTATATGGGACTTCCGTGTAAGGCGACGGTATAGGTGAATGCCAAGGTATTTCGTCTCAAATCGTTGAGGCACCATATGGTTGTTAATAAGGATTGGAGAGCACGTTTCTTTGCGTAAAGTAAAAGTTACGTGAGTACATTTTTGCTCAATAAATTTTTATTCCCCATAATTTTGCCCATTTCTCTACTTGGGTTACGTGTTGTTGAAGTTGGCACGAAGCCTCTTTAGGATCTTTATGAATACTGGGAAAAGCGGTATCATTAGCAAATGTAGACGTATGCGTAAAACAGTTGGTTGGCATATCTGCCGTGTAAAGCAAGTACAAAATTGGAAGGGAGTATACTAGCTTGAGGTACACCAGCCCCAATTGGTTGAGAAAAACTTATTTGATTTCCCTCATTGATCATAAATTGTCGACCGGTTATGTACTTTTTTAAAAGGTTGAAAATATTTGCTGGAAGGTTTAGCTTTAGTTTGTTTAACAGGCCTTCGTGTCATACTTTATCGAAAGCTTAAGAGACATCAATAAAAAGCGCGGAGCAGTACTTCTTTTCCTTAAATGTTTTTCTTATAACCTGCACCAGTCTGTGAGTTTGTATGATTGTGCTATGTTGACTTCTAAAGCCAAATTGGTGATCTGAAATGCAATTGTTTCCATTCATGATCGGAGTCAGCTTGTTTTTAAAGGACTTTTCGAACAATTTTGACAAAGTTGGTAACAAACTTATAGGCCTATATGACTCCACCTTCGAAGGATCCTTACAGGCTTAGGAATCATCTCAACTAAGGCAACTTTCCATGTTGGCGGAAAATGTTCAAGCCGAATTATGGCATTAGAAATAAAAAGAATAATTCTTTTAGCGATAAAAGGTAGCTCTAAAAGCATTTTGTTGCTTATTTTATCAACTCCAGGAGCCTTTTTATCGTTTAGGTTAACGATAGCCTTTACAACATTCGAAAATCGGAAACGTATTTCCATAGGACGTCTAGCAACAACAGGCGGTAATTCCCTCACGTCAGTACACGTGTTAGGAGTATACACATTCCTTAAGTGACTTGCGAACAGATCGCATTTTTCTTTGTCATTTATTGCCCAGGGTCCTCTCATATTACGCAGTGGAGGTTTTGCGATAACGGGTCTTTTTAGACGTCTGGCAGCTCGCCATAGAGAATAATTTGTCTGGAAAGTCGCGTCTAGGCTTTCTAAATATTTATTCAGTGATGCCATTCTATGCACCTCAAACAAGTTTTTTTTATTAGTTTGTGCATTCTTTCAGTTTATTTTTAAGTTGAGGCAATCTATGCTTTTGTCATTCTCTCCGGGCTCTCCTTTTTTCAGATAAAAGCTTTTCAACATCTGCAGAAAAAATTTTGTTTTACTTGGCATGACGATAAGTAGACGAAGCATGTTCAACTGCTTTAATAATGTTTTTGTTGAACCGTGTTCAACAATTTATTAAGTTTTTTCTATCATTTTATATACCATATGGGTTTCCATCCCTGGAACCATTTATTTAACAATTTTTGTACTTATATACATACATACATAGTATATAGAGGACAAAAAGTCCGTTAGAGTTTTTTGTTATATCTTTATTATTGTTTTTGTAGTTTTAACGAAACAAAATTCTTAAGAATTACGGGTTTTGTTTTTAGTGTAGAAAGTTAAGTTAGTTAGTTATAAGAAAGCGTTTAAACAGGCAAGAAGCCATAAATAAAAATGTTACGATCAAGAGGAACTGACAGCGCCTTTTTATTTCTCAATCCCCCTGTTTGGACTGGGTACTTGTACGGTCCAACATATGGTCCTTCGAACGTTCCTAGAAAGGCTAGGAAGCGATTGAACTGGTGGATACCTGTAATCACTCAATCAGAAGAAGTTGCTGTTACCCGAAAGCAACATAACCTCAAACCAGTTTTTTCATACTGGTAGGAAATTAAAGTAAGTCATACAGCCTCCCGTGCTTATGAAGCAACTCATCTAGTGGATACCTGCCATCAGAAATTGAAGTAAGTCATACAGCCTGCCGTGCGTATGAAACAACACATCGGGTGGAACCCTGTCATCAGTGAGCTAGAAGAAGTTGCTGTTACCCGAAAAAAACATAACCTCAAACCAATTTCTTCATACTGGTAAAAGTAAGTCATACAGCCTCCCGTGCTTATGAGACAACTCATCTGGTGGATACCTGTCATCAGTAAGCTAGAAGAAGTTGCTGTTACCCAAAAGTAACACAACAGAAAAGCCAGTTCAGCCGTACTGGTAACGGTAAGGAGAAAAAAATCATACAGCCTCCCGCGCTTATGAATAAAATTGTCAGCAACTCTACAAGACTATCAGCCATAGTCAGAGAGCAGTGACGATTGTAGAAAGAAGACTTACTAATCAAGAAGAGAAGGAAGTCTGGAAGCCGAAGACAGAAGGTATTTCTTGGGAAGAAGAATCAGGAAAGGAAACAAAATTTGGTATGTACAGTGTTTAGATTAAATTTTGTGCGGTGAAAGATTAATATACTAGAAAGGAAATCAAAAAGTGTTAAAAGTTGCGAAAACTTAAATTTAAAAACAGCAAAAGGTTCAAACATAACCTTAAAATAACTTTAACTTCACGTGTTAAAATAAAGTGACAATTGTGGGTACACGGTACCATCACTAACAAAAAGTGCCATCACTATTAAAAAACACAACGAAAATTTTCGGGCATGCGCAGAAACACACAAACTGAATAGTCACACTCTTCACACTCAAAAGCATTAAACAAAAACACTAACATTCTTGTACAAAGAACCTTTGGAAACAATAAAACTTCCAGCCGGTAATAGAAAGTGAACATTCGTAAAAAGTAAAACAAGTAAATTTGAAACCAAGCTTAATCTTTAATTAATTGAAAAAGAAATTGGATTAAATTAAGTGAGTAAATAGTGAAGATTAGTTAAAAAATTTGAAAAATTAAAGTTAAGTAAAAGCGCACAAAAAAAAGTGAAGGAACTAAAAGGAAACATTTCGAGAAAACAAAAGGTAAATGTAAAGAAACTTTAAAGTAAAAACTATACAAAAGAGAAAATAGTAAAGTGTGAAAAGAAGAACAAAAACGGTTTGATAAAATAAAGTGGAAGAATAAACTAAAAACATTTAAACAAAATTAAAACAAACCATAATTAACTAAAACGAAAATTTTTTTTACCAAAAAGCAATTGGTAAGCAACAACAACAAAAGTTCCACACTGAGCATACAAGCAAATATACATACAAGCAAGAAAACGGCACAATTTTGTGGTTGAAAAAAAAATTGCTACAAAATCAAAAGTAAGGGTTCCCGATACGGAAAAAACCCGGGAAAAATGGTGAGTGGGAATTTAATTTTTTATAATATTAAACGAAATAGTGCCTAGTCCATATTGTTTAGGCCAGGAGGGCGTCAATTTAACATTACAGTGGTGGACAAATAAATTTTTTAGGAAAGAAATTTTGTGCTTGAAAACATTTTGAATTAATTCTAAATCTTAAAAAACATTAAGAAATTTAACTGTACAGTGGTGCACAGATTTTAAAGATAAATTTTCATTTTCAAAATACGTGAGCAAAATAAATTCTGCATTTTGATCAAGTTTACAATTTTAAAAATAAAACATGGCGAATAGAAGAAAATGCAGATTTGACCTACAACAGCTAGAAAGTTTTTGCGGCAATTTTTATACAATTCCCCCCGAAGAACTAAATATTTCGTATCTTGAAGTATTTCAGCGGGAATTAGAGCGAAGGTGGTCAAAATTGATAGAAAGTTTTGAAAATTTTATTGTTAATGATGATAGGGAGCAAGAAAGCGAGTCCAAAGACGACACTTCTGTAAAATATGAAAGGGCCTGTAGCAATGCTCAAAAACTGCAAGCGAAAATTTTAAGTCTCATTTCATCCATAACACAGCAGGATGAAACTCAGAGAAGAGCTGCAACAGTTCAACAGTCCCCAATGACACTTAAGTTGCCCCCATGTGAAATAGAAGATTTTGAGGGTGATTACTTAAAGTGGCCAGCGTTTAGGGACATGTTTCAGGCAGTGATCGGTAATCATCCACATTTAGCCCCAGCGCAAAAGCTATACCAGCTACGTAGCAAAACGAGGGGGGAGGCCAACCAAATTGTTAAAAGGTTCGATTTGGTTGATGAAAATTTTAATTTGGCCTGGCAAGCATTAAAAACTAGGTTTGAAAATCCGCGTATACTGGCTCATCAGAAAAAGAAACTTATGTTCGGTATTCAAACGGTTCAAAATGAAAACGCAAAATCTATCAGGCAAATTCAAAATGTACTAAATGAGAGCTTAGCAATTTTTACCTCACTTGAGCTTACGAAAACGTGGGATGCAATTTTAATCCATTTGTGTGCTTCAAAACTTCCCGAAGAAACTATGCGATCTTGGGAAAATTAATTGAACGATCACAAAAATTGGCCCACTTGGCAAGAAATGTCCAACTTTCTTTCGAAAAGAGTCGAAATGTTAGAAACAGTGTCCGATATGAGAAGACCCGTCAAAGAAAGCCATACTTCTAAAAACCAGTCGTTTCATGCTAAATCTGAGCAAGAAAAGGCAACTTCGACTTGCAAACTGTGCAATCAAACCCATCCCCTGCGGTTTTGCAAAGATTTTAAAGCGTTAACAGTTAGCGATCAAACCAAGTTTGCGTACTCTAACAAATATTGCGTCAACTGTTTATCGCCAAATCATTACAAGTCCAAGTGCCAAAGCACTGTTCGGTGTGTGAAGTGTAACCAAAAGCATCACACTATGCTACAAAACAAACGAAACGATAAACCCCACGTAAAAAACGACCCTTCACGAAAACCACATCGACACCCAAGAAATAATGAGATGCCATCGACATCTGGAACTCAACGTTCCAATCCTCCTTCCTCTTCACAGGCAGCTCAAACCAGGAGCGCTGTCAGCAGTGAAGCAAACAGTGTGCTTAACCATTTTTCTCGTAATAACAGAACCACAATTTTACCCACAGCCTTAGTTATAAAGAACATTTAGGAGAAACTTTCGGAGTTAGAGCACTTCTAGATGCAGGTTCTGAAAAAACCTTTATCTCCACACGAGTAGCCCAAAATGGCGATGCTGTTTAACCTTAAAGTCCAGAGTCTCTGACTTCAAACTTAAAGTTCAGGCCATCGTAGTGCCAAAACTATCTCTCTTTTTTCCTTCTCGGCCCATAAAAACGAAAAATTTGCTTTTTTAAGCCAGCAACTATTGACATGATAATTGGCAGTGATTACCTACCTAGTATCAATTTATCAAGAGTTAAGTCCAATATCGCAGATGGTATTGAGGCTAGAAAATCTCATTTTGGATGGTATTTGTCAGGTCCGGCCCAAACTCAAGAAATCCATACCTTTTCCACTATCGTTTCTTCTTGCGACAACACAGATTTACATAATCAGCTTAAAAAGTTCTGGGAACTTGAGGAAGCTGAAAAAACCATATTAGAGTCCGAAAGCGACAACTGGTGCGAGCAACTGTACCAGAAAAGTACCCTTAGGCAACCAGATGGCAGATATGTGGTCCGCCTTCCAGTTAAAGAAAAATTTCCAGGTGAAATCTTTTTAGGAAACTCGCGAAATATGGCACTCGCGCAGTACTATCGAATGGAGAAAACGCTAGAAAAATCCCCTGAACTCAAAACGGAATATTCAAAGGTTCTCCAAGAATACGTAGATTTAGAACATATGGTTCAAGTTGCACACCGAGAGTCCCAAACCGAGAAAAAAGATTCGTTTTATCTCCACACCACGCGGTTATACGACCAGAAAGTAAAACCACCAAGGTAAGAGTGGTTTTTAACGCATCCAAGAAAACCAGTAGCGGGTTCTCCCTGAACGATGTGCTACATCAGGGCCCGACACTACAAACAGACTTGATGCAAATCGTGCTCGCTTGGCGACACTACGAGTATGTATTTACTGGTGCAATACAGAAAATGTACCGGCAAATCTGGGTGCACGAGGACGATCGCCAGTATCAACAAATTCTCTTTCGACAAAACGAGCAGGTTCCAGTAAAAACATTTCAGCTAAAAACGGTAACGTTTGGAGTGAATTGTGCCCCCTTTTTGGCCATACGCACCTTGAAGCAGCTTAGCAAAGATTGCGAAAATATATATCCACGGGCGTCTACAATATTGCAGAAGGAAATTTACGTCGACGATATCTTGTCTGGCGGTCACACACTTCATGAAGCGGCACAAAAGCAAACTCAGCTGAGTAAGGCCTTAATTTCGGCAGGGTTCCCCATGAAAAAGATTACTGCAAACAATAGAACTTTACTTCAAAACTAAGCCCCGGAAGATCTTCTAGATGAAGATTTTTTACGATTCGATGACTCCAGCACTACCTAAACGTTAGGAATTCGCTGGAATGCCAAAGAAGATTATTTCTACTATACGCGGGATGCGCTAGAAGTTCCTACCACTACCACGAAAAGGAAAATACTTTCAGCCATCGCAAAATTATTTGACCCACCGGGTTGGGTCAGCCCAGTAGTAATAACTGCCAAAATTATAATACTAGAATTATGGGCAGACAAATTGGATTGGGACGAAGACGTTCCTCCTCACATCCTTGTTTTGCGATAACGGGTTTTTTTAGACGTCTGGCAGCTCGCCATAGAGAATAATTTGTCTGGAAAGTCGCGTCTAGGCTTTCTAAATATTTATTCAGTGATGCCATTCTATGCACCTCAAACAAGTTTTTTTTATTAGTTTGTGCATTCTTTCAGTTTATTTTTAGGTTGAGGCAATCTATGCTTTTGTCATTCTCTCCGGGCTCTCCTTTTTTCAGATAAAAGCTTTTCAACATCTGCAGAAACAATTTTGTTTTACTTGGCATGACGATAAGTAGACGAAGCATGTTCAACTGCTTTAATAATGTTTTTGTTGAACCGTGTTCAACAATTTATTAAGTTTTTTCTATCATTTTATATACTATATGGTTTTCAATCCCTGGAACCATTTATTTAACAATTTTTGTACTTATATACATACATACATAGTATATAGAGGACAAAAAGTCCGTTAGAGTTTTTTGTTATATCTTTATTATTGTTTTTGTAGTTTTAACGAAACAAAATTCTTAAGAATTACGGGTTTTGTTTTTAGTGTAGACAGTTAAGTTAGTTAGTTATAAGAAAGCGTTTAAACAGGCAAGAAGCCATAAATAAAATTGTTACGATCAAGAGGAACTGACAGCGCCTTTTTATTTCTCAATCCCCCTGTTTGGACTGGGTACTTGTACGGTCCAACATATGGTCCTTCGAACGTTCCTAGAAAGGCTAGGAAGCGATTGAACTGGTGGATACCTGTCATCACTCAATCAGAAGAAGTTGCTGTTACCCGAAAGCAACATAACCTCAAACCAGTTTTTTCATACTGGTAGGAAATTAAAGTAAGTCATACAGCCTCCCGTGCTTATGAAGCAACTCATCTAGTGGATACCTGCCATCAGAAATTGAAGTAAGTCATACAGCCTGCCGTGCGTATGAAACAACACATCGGGTGGAACCCTGTCATCAGTGAGCTAGAAGAAGTTGCTGTTACCCGAAAAAAACATAACCTCAAACCAATTTCTTCATACTGGTAAAAGTAAGTCATACAGCCTCCCGTGCTTATGAGACAACTCATCTGGTGGATACCTGTCATCAGTAAGCTAGAAGAAGTTGCTGTTACCCAAAAGTAACACAACAGAAAAGCCAGTTCAGCCGTACTGGTAACGGTAAGGAGAAAAAAATCATACAGCCTCCCGCGCTTATGAATAAAATTGTCAGCAACTCTACAAGACTATCAGCCATAGTCAGAGAGCAGTGACGATTGTAGAAAGAAGACTTACTAATCAAGAAGAGAAGGAAGTCTGGAAGCCGAAGACAGAAGGTATTTCTTGGGAAGAAGAATCAGGAAAGGAAACAAAATTTGGTATGTACAGTGTTTAGATTAAATTTTGTGCGGTGAAAGATTAATATACTAGAAAGGAAATCAAAAAGTGTTAAAAGTTGCGAAAACTTAAATTTAAAAACAGCAAAAGGTTCAAACATAACCTTAAAATAATTTTAACTTCACGTGTTAAAATAAAGTGACAATTGTGGGTACACGGTACCATCACTAACAAAAAGTGCCATCACTATTAAAAAACACAACGAAAATTTTCGGGCATGCGCAGAAACACACAAACTGAATAGTCACACTCTTCACACTCAAAAGCATTAAACAAAAACACTAACATTCTTGTACAAAGAACCTTTGGAAACAATAAAACTTCCAGCCGGTAATAGAAAGTGAACATTCGTAAAAAGTAAAACAAGTAAATTTGAAACCAAGCTTAATCTTTAATTAATTGAAAAAGAAATTGGATTAAATTAAGTGAGTAAATAGTGAAGATTAGTTAAAAAATTTGAAAAATTAAAGTTAAGTAAAAGCGCACAAAAAAAAGTGAAGGAACTAAAAGGAAACATTTCGAGAAAACAAAAGGTAAATGTAAAGAAACTTTAAAATAAAAACTATACAAAAGAGAAAATAGTAAAGTGTGAAAAGAAGAACAAAAACGGTTTGATAAAATAAAGTGGAAGAATAAACTAAAAACATTTAAACAAAATTAAAACAAACCATAATTAACTAAAACGAAAATTTTTTTTACCAAAAAGCAATTGGTAAGCAACAACAACAAAAGTTCCACACTGAGCATACAAGCAAATATACATACAAGCAAGAAAACGGCACAATTTTGTGGTTGAAAAAAAAATTGCTACAAAATCAAAAGTAAGGGTTCCCGATACGGAAAAAACCCGGGAAAAATGGTGAGTGGGAATTTAATTTTTTATAATATTAAACGAAATAGTGCCTAGTCCATATTGTTTAGGCCAGGAGGGCGTCAATTTAACATTACAGTGGTGGACAAATAAATTCAAATAAATTTTTTAGGAAAGAAATTTTGTGCTTGAAAACATTTTGAATTAATTCTAAATCTTAAAAAACATTAAGAAATTTAACTGTACAGTGGTGCACAGATTTTTAAGATAAATTTTCATTTTCAAAATACGTGAGCAAAATAAATTCTGCATTTTGATCAAGTTTACAATTTTAAAAATAAAACATGGCGAATAGAAGAAAATGCAGATTTGACCTACAACAGCTAGAAAGTTTTTGCGGCAATTTTTATACAATTCCCCCCGAAGAACTAAATATTTCGTATCTTGAAGTATTTCAGCGGGAATTAGAGCGAAGGTGGTCAAAATTGATAGAAAGTTTTGAAAATTTTATTGTTAATGATGATAGGGAGCAAGAAAGCGAGTCCAAAGACGACACTTCTGTAAAATATGAAAGGGCCTGTAGCAATGCTCAAAAACTGCAAGCGAAAATTTTAAGTCTCATTTCATCCATAACACAGCAGGATGAAACTCAGAGAAGAGCTGCAATAGTTCAACAGTCCCCAATGACACTTAAGTTGCCCCCATGTGAAATAGAAGATTTTGAGGGTGATTACTTAAAGTGGCCAGCGTTTAGGGACATGTTTCAGGCAGTGATCGGTAATCATCCACATTTAGCCCCAGCGCAAAAGCTATACCAGCTACGTAGCAAAACGAGGGGGGAGGCCAACCAAATTGTTAAAAGGTTCGATTTGGTTGATGAAAATTTTAATTTGGCCTGGCAAGCATTAAAAACTAGGTTTGAAAATCCGCGTATACTGGCTCATCAGCAAATGAAACTTATGTTCGGTATTCAAACGGTTCAAAATGAAAACGCAAAATCTATCAGGCAAATTCAAAATGTACTAAATGAGAGCTTAGCAATTTTTACCTCACTTGAGCTTACGAAAACGTGAGATGCAATTTTAATCCATTTGTGTGCTTCAAAACTTCCCGAAGAAACTATGCGATCTTGGGAAAATTCATTGAACGATCACAAAAATTGGCCCACTTGGCAAGAAATGTCCAACTTTCTTTCGAAAAGAGTCGAAATGTTAGAAACAGTGTCCGATATGAGAAGACCCGTCAAAGAAAGCCATACTTCTAAAAACCAGTCGTTTCATGCTAAATCTGAGCAAGAAAAGGCAACTTCGACTTGCAAACTGTGCAATCAAACCCATCCCCTGCGGTTTTGCAAAGATTTTAAAGCGTTAACAGTTAGCGATCAAACCAAGTTTGCGTACTCTAACAAATATTGCGTCAACTGTTTATCGCCAAATCATTACAAGTCCAAGTGCCAAAGCACTGTTCGGTGTGTGAAGTGTAACCAAAAGCATCACACTATGCTACAAAACAAACGAAACGATAAACCCCACGTAAAAAACGACCCTTCACGAAAACCACATCGACACCCAAGAAATAATGAGATGCCATCGACATCTGGAACTCAACGTTCCAATCCTCCTTCCTCTTCACAGGCAGCTCAAACCAGGAGCGCTGTCAGCAGTGAAGCAAACAGTGTGCTTAACCATTTTTCTCGTAATAACAGAACCACAATTTTACCCACAGCCTTAGTTATTATAGAACATTTAGGAGAAACTTTCGGAGTTAGAGCACTTCTAGATGCAGGTTCTGAAAAAACCTTTATCTCCACACGAGTAGCCCAAAATGGCGATGCTGATTAACCTTAAAGTCCAGAGTCTCTGACTTCAAACTTAAAGTTCAGGCCATCGTAGTGCCAAAACTATCTCTCTTTTTTCCTTCTCGGCCCATAAAAACGAAAAATTTGCTTTTTTAAGCCAGCAACTATTGACATGATAATTGGCAGTGATTACCTACCTAGTATCAATTTATCAAGAGTTAAGTCCAATATCGCAGATGGTATTGAGGCTAGAGAATCTCATTTTGGATGGTATTTGTCAGGTCCGGCCCAAACTCAAGAAATCCATACCTTTTCCACTATCGTTTCTTCTTGCGACAACATAATCAGCTAAAAAAGTTCTGGGAACTTGAGGAAGCTGAAAAAACCATATTAGAGTCCGAAAGCGACAACTGGTGCGAGCAACTGTACCAGAAAAGTACCCTTAGGCAACCAGATGGCAGATATGTGGTCCGCCTTCCAGTTAAAGAAAAATTTCCAGGTGAAATCTTTTTAGGAAACTCGCGAAATATGGCACTCGCGCAGTACTATCGAATGGAGAAAACGCTAGAAAAATCCCCTGAACTCAAAACGGAATATTCAAAGGTTCTCCAAGAATACGTAGATTTAGAACATATGGTTCAAGTTGCACACCGAGAGTCCCAAACCGAGAAAAAAGATTCGTTTTATCTCCCACAGCACGCGGTGATACGACCAGAAAGTAAAACCACCAAGGTAAGAGTGGTTTTTAACGCATCCAAGAAAACCAGTAGCGGGTTCTCCCTGAACGATGTGCTACATCAGGGCCCGACACTACAAACAGACTTGATGCAAATCGTGCTCGCTTGGCGACACTACGAGTATGTATTTACTGGTGCAATACAGAAAATGTACCGGCAAATCTGGGTGCACGAGGACGATCGCCAGTATCAACAAATTCTCTTTCGACAAAACGAGCAGGTTCCAGTAAAAACATTTCAGCTAAAAACGGTAACGTTTGGAGTGAATTGTGCCCCCTTTTTGGCCATACGCACCTTGAAGCAGCTTAGCAAAGATTGCGAAAATATATATCCACGGGCGTCTACAATATTGCAGAAGGAAATTTACGTCGACGATATCTTGTCTGGCGGTCACACACTTCATGAAGCGGCACAAAAGCAAACTCAGCTGAGTAAGGCCTTAATTTCGGCAGGGTTCCCCATGAAAAAGATTACTGCAAACAATAGAACTTTACTTCAAAACTAAGCCCCGGAAGATCTTCTAGATGAAGATTTTTTACGATTCGATGACTCCAGCACTACCTAAACGTTAGGAATTCGCTGGAATGCCAAAGAAGATTATTTCTACTATACGCGGGATGCGCTAGAAGTTCCTACCACTACCACGAAAAGGAAAATACTTTCAGCCATCGCAAAATTATTTGACCCACCGGGTTGGGTCAGCCCAGTAGTAATAACTGCCAAAATTATAATACTAGAATTATGGGCAGACAAATTGGATTGGGACGAAGACGTTCCTCCTCACATCCTTGTTTTGCGATAACGGGTTTTTTTAGACGTCTGGCAGCTCGCCATAGAGAATAATTTGTCTGGAAAGTCGCGTCTAGGCTTTCTAAATATTTATTCAGTGATGCCATTCTATGCACCTCAAACAAGTTTTTTTTATTAGTTTGTGCATTCTTTCAGTTTATTTTTAGGTTGAGGCAATCTATGCTTTTGTCATTCTCTCCGGGCTCTCCTTTTTTCAGATAAAAGCTTTTCAACATCTGCAGAAAAAATTTTGTTTTACTTGGCATGACGATAAGTAGACGAAGCATGTTCAACTGCTTTAATAATGTTTTTGTTGAACCGTGTTCAACAATTTATTAAGTTTTTTCTATCATTTTATATACTATATGGTTTTCAATCCCTGGAACCATTTATTTAACAATTTTTGTACTTATATACATACATACATAGTATATAGAGGACAAAAAGTCCGTTAGAGTTTTTTGTTATATCTTTATTATTGTTTTTGTAGTTTTAACGAAACAGAATTCTTAAGAATTACGGGTTTTGTTTTTAGTGTAGAAAGTTAAGTTAGTTAGTTATAAGAAAGCGTTTAAACAGGCAAGAAGCCATAAATAAAATTGTTACGATCAAGAGGAACTGACAGCGCCTTTTTATTTCTCAATCCCCCTGTTTGGACTGGGTACTTGTACGGTCCAACATATGGTCCTTCGAATGTTCCTAGAAAGGCTAGGAAGCGATTGAACTGGTGGATACCTGTCATCACTCAATCGGAAGAAGTTACTGTTACCCGAAAGCAACATAACCTCAAACCAGTTTTTTCATACTGGTAGGAAATTAAAGTAAGTCATACAGCCTCCCGTGCTTATGAAGCAACTCATCTAGTGGATACCTGTCATCAGAAATTGAAGTAAGTCATACAGCCTGCCGTGCGTATGAAACAACACATCGGGTGGAACCCTGTCATCAGTGATCTAGAAGAAGTTGCTGTTACCCGAAAACAACATAACCTCAAACCAATTTTTTCATACTGGTAAAAGTAAGTCATACAGCCTCCCGTGCTTATGAGACAACTCATCTGGTGGATACCTGTCATCAGTAAGCTAGAAGAAGTTGCTGTTACCCAAAAGTAACACAACAGAAAAGCCAGTTCAGCCGTACTGGTAACGGTAAGGAGAAAAAATCATACAGCCTCCCGCGCTTACGAATAAAATTGTCAGCAACTCTACAAGACTATCAGCCATAGTCAGAGAGCAGTGACGATTGTAGAAAGAAGACTTACTAATCAAGAAGAGAAGGAAGTCTGGAAGCCGAAGACAGAAGGTATTTCTTGGGAAGAAGAATCAGGAAAGGAAACAAAATTTGGTATGTACAGTGTTTAGATTAAATTTTGTGCGGTGAAAGATTAATATACTAGAAAGGAAATCAAAAAGTGTTAAAAGTTGCGAAAATTTAAATTTAAAAACAGCAAAAGGTTCAAACATAACCTTAAAATAATTTTAATTTCACGTGTTAAAATAAAGTGACAATTGTGGGTACACGGTACCATCACTAACAAAAAGTGCCATCACTATTAAAAAACACAACGAAAATTTTCGGGCATGCGCAGAAACGCACACACTGAATAGTCACACTCTTCACACTCAAAAGCATTAAACAAAAACACTAACATTCTTGTACAAAGAACCTTTGGAAACAATAAAACTTCCAGCCGGTAATAGAAAGTGAACATTCGTAAAAAGTAAAACAAGTAAATTTGAAACCAAGCTTAATCTTTAATTAATTGAAAAAGAAATTGGATTAAATTAAGTGAGTAAATAGTGAAGATTAGTTAAAAAATTTGAAAAATTAAAGTTAAGTAAAAGCGCACAAAAAAAAGTGAAGGAACTAAAAGGAAACATTTCGAGAAAACAAAAGGTAAATGTAAAGAAACTTTAAAATAAAAACTATACAAAAGAGAAAATAGTAAAGTGTGAAAAGAAGAACAAAAAACGGTTTGATAAAATAAAGTGGAAGAATAAACTAAAAACATTTAAACAAAATTAAAACAAACCATAATTAACTAAAACGAAAATTTTTTTTACCAAAAAGCAATTGGTAAGCAACAACAACAAAAGTTCCACACTGAGCTTACAAGCAAACATACATACAAGCAAGAAAACGGCACAATTTTGTGGTTGAAAAAAAAATTGCTACAAAATCAAAAGTAAGGGTTCCCGATACGGAAAAAACCCGGGAAAAATGGTGAGTGGGAATTTAATTTTTTATAATATTAAACGAAATAGTGCCTAGTCCACATTGTTTAGGCCAGGAGGGCGTCAATTTAACATTACAGTGGTGGACAAATAAATTCAAATAATTTTTTTAGGAAAGAAATTTTGTGCTTGAAAACATTTTGAATTAATTCTTAATCTTAAAAAACATTAAGAAATTTAACTGTACAGTGGTGCATAGATTTTTAAGATAAATTTTCATTTTCAAAATACGTGAGCAAAATAAATTCTGCATTTTGATCAAGTTTACAGTTTTAAAAATAAAACATGGCGAATAGAAGAAAATGCAGATTTGACCTACAACAGCTAGAAAGTTTTTGCGGCAATTTTTATACAATTCCCCCCGAAGAACTAAATATTTCGTATCTTGAAGTATTTCAGCGGGAATTAGAGCGAAGGTGGTCAAAATTGATAGAAAGTTTTGAAAATTTTATTGTTAATGATGAAAGGGAGCAAGAAACCGAGTCCAAAGACGACACCACTGTAAAATATGAAAGGGCCTGTAGCAATGCTCAAAAACTGCAAGCGAAAATTTTAAGTCTCATTTCATCCATAACACAGCAGGATGAAACTCAGAGAAGAGCTGCAACAGTTCAACAGTCCCCAATGACACTTAAGTTGCCCCCATGTGAAATAGAAGATTTTGAGGGTGATTACTTAAAGTGGCCAGCGTTTGGGGACATGTTTCAGGCAGTGATCGGTAATCATCCACATTTAGCCCCAGCGCAAAAGCTATACCACCTACGTAGCAAAACGAGGGGGGAGGCCAACCAAATTGTTAAAAGGTTCGATTTGGTTGATGAAAATTTTAATTTGGCCTGGCAAGCATTAAAAACTAGGTTTGAAAATCCGCGTATACTGGCTCATCAGCAAATGAAACTTATGTTCGGTATTCAAACGGTTCAAAATGAAAACGCAAAATCTATCAGGCAAATTCAAAATGTACTAAATGAGAGCTTAGCAATTTTTACCTCACTTGAGCTTACGAAAACGTGAGATGCAATTTTAATCCATTTGTGTGCTTCAAAACTTCCCGAAGAAACTATGCGATCTTGGGAAAATTCATTGAACGATCACAAAAATTGGCCCACTTGGCAAGAAATGTCCAACTTTCTTTCGAAAAGAGTCGAAATGTTAGAAACAGTGTCCGATATGAGAAGACCTGTCAAAGAAAGCCATACTTCTAAAAACCAGTCGTTTCATGCTAAATCTGAGCAAGAAAAGGCAACTTCGACTTGCAAACTGTGCAATCAAACCCATCCCCTGCGGTTTTGCAAAGATTTTAAAGCGTTAACAGTTAGCGATCAAACCAAGTTTGCGTACTCTAACAAATATTGCGTCAACTGTTTATCGCCAAATCATTACAAGTCCAAGTGCCAAAGCACTGTTCGGTGTGTGAAGTGTAACCAAAAGCATCACACTATGCTACAAAACAAACGAAACGATAAACCCCACGTAAAAAACGACCCTTCACGAAAACCACATCGACACCCAAGAAATAATGAGATGCCATCGACATCTGGAACTCAACGTTCTAATCCTCCTTCCTCTTCACAGGCAGCTCAAACCAGGAGCGCTGTCAGCAGTGAAGCAAACAGTGTGCTTAACCATTTTTCTCGTAATAACAGAACCACAATTTTACCCACAGCCTTAGTTATTATAGAACATTTAGGAGAAACTTTCGGAGTTAGAGCACTTCTAGATGCAGGTTCTGAAAAAACCTTTATCTCCACAGCCCAAAATGGCGATGCTGTTTAACCTTAAAGTCCAGAGTCTCTGACTTCAAATTTAAAGTTCAGGCCATCGTAGTGCCAAAACTATCTCTCTTTTTTCCTTCTCGGCCCATAAAAACGAAAAATTTGCTTTTTTAAGCCAGCAACTATTGACATGATAATTGGCAGTGATTACCTACCTAGTATCAATTTATCAAGAGTTAAGTCCAATATCGCAGATGGTATTGAGGCTAGAGAATCTCATTTTGGATGGTATTTGTCAGGTCCGGCCCAAACTCAAGAAATCCATACCTTTTCCACTATCGTTTCTTCTTGCGACAACATAATCAGCTAAAAAAGTTCTGGGAACTTGAGGAAGCTGAAAAAACCATATTAGAGTCCGAAAGCGACAACTGGTGCGAGCAACTGTACCAGAAAAGTACCCTTAGGCAACCAGATGGCAGATATGTGGTCCGCCTTCCAGTTAAAGAAAAATTTCCAGGTGAAATCTTTTTAGGAAACTCGCGAAATATGGCACTCGCGCAGTACTATCGAATGGAGAAAACGCTAGAAAAATCCCCTGAACTCAAAACGGAATATTCAAAGGTTCTCCAAGAATACGTAGATTTAGAACATATGGTTCAAGTTGCACACCGAGAGTCCCAAACCGAGAAAAAAGATTCGTTTTATCTCCCACACCACGCGGTTATACGACCAGAAAGTAAAACCACCAAGGTAAGAGGGGTTTTTAACGCATCCAAGAAAACCAGTAGCGGGTTCTCCCTGAACGATGTGCTACATCAGGGCCCGACACTACAAACAGACTTGATGCAAATCGTGCTCGCTTGGCGACACTACGAGTATGTATTTACTGGTGCAATACAGAAAATGTACCGGCAAATCTGGGTGCACGAGGACGATCGCCAGTATCAACAAATTCTCTTTCGACAAAACGAGCAGGTTCCAGTAAAAACATTTCAGCTAAAAACGGTAACGTTTGGAGTGAATTGTGCCCCCTTTTTGGCCATACGCACCTTGAAGCAGCTTAGCAAAGATTGCGAAAATATATATCCACGGGCGTCTACAATATTGCAGAAGGAAATTTACGTCGACGATATCTTGTCTGGCGGTCACACACTTCATGAAGCGGCACAAAAGCAAACTCAGCTGAGTAAGGCCTTAATTTCGGCAGGGTTCCCCATGAAAAAGATTACTGCAAACAATAGAACTTTACTTCAAAACTAAGCCCCGGAAGATCTTCTAGATGAAGATTTTTTACGATTCGATGACTCCAGCACTACCTAAACGTTAGGAATTCGCTGGAATGCCAAAGAAGATTATTTCTACTATACGCGGGATGCGCTAGAAGTTCCTACCACTACCACGAAAAGGAAAATACTTTCAGCCATCGCAAAATTATTTGACCCACCGGGTTGGGTCAGCCCAGTAGTAATAACTGCCAAAATTATAATACTAGAATTATGGGCAGACAAATTGGATTGGGACGAAGACGTTCCTCCTCACATCCTTGTTTTGCGATAATGGGTTTTTTTAGACATCTGGCAGCTCGCCATAGAGAATAATTTGTCTGGAAAGTCGCGTCTAGGCTTTCTAAATATTTATTCAGTGATGCCATTCTATGCACCTCAAACAAGTTTTTTTTATTAGTTTGTGCATTCTTTCAGTTTATTTTTAGGTTGAGGCAATCTATGCTTTTGTCATTCTCTCCGGGCTCTCCTTTTTTCAGATAAAAGCTTTTCAACATCTGCAGAAAAAATTTTGTTTTACTTGGCATGTTTTTGTTGAACCGTGTTCAACAATTTATTAAGTTTTTTCTATCATTTTATATACTATATGGTTTTCAATCCCTGGAACCATTTATTTAACAATTTTTGTACTTATATACATACATACATAGTATATAGAGGACAAAAAGTCCGTTAGAGTTTTTTGTTATATCTTTATTATTGTTTTTGTAGTTTTAACGAAACAGAATTCTTAAGAATTACGGGTTTTGTTTTTAGTGTAGAAAGTTAAGTTAGTTAGTTATAAGAAAGCGTTTAAACAGGCAAGAAGCCATAAATAAAATTGTTACGATCAAGAGGAACTGACAGCGCCTTTTTATTTCTCAATCCCCCTGTTTGGACTGGGTACTTGTACGGTCCAACATATGGTCCTTCGAATGTTCCTAGAAAGGCTAGGAAGCGATTGAACTGGTGGATACCTGTCATCACTCAATCGGAAGAAGTTGCTGTTACCCGAAAGCAACATAACCTCAAACCAGTTTTTTCATACTGGTAGGAAATTAAAGTAAGTCATACAGCCTCCCGTGCTTATGAAGCAACTCATCTAGTGGATACCTGTCATCAGAAATTGAAGTAAGTCATACAGCCTGCCGTGCGTATGAAACAACACATCGGGTGGAACCCTGTCATCAGTGATCTAGAAGAAGTTGCTGTTACCCGAAAACAACATAACCTCAAACCAATTTTTTCATACTGGTAAAAGTAAGTCATACAGCCTCCCGTGCTTATGAGACAACTCATCTGGTGGATACCTGTCATCAGTAAGCTAGAAGAAGTTGCTGTTACCCAAAAGTAACACAACAGAAAAGCCAGTTCAGCCGTACTGGTAACGGTAAGGAGAAAAAATCATACAGCCTCCCGCGCTTACGAATAAAATTGTCAGCAACTCTACAAGACTATCAGCCATAGTCAGAGAGCAGTGACGATTGTAGAAAGAAGACTTACTAATCAAGAAGAGAAGGAAGTCTGGAAGCCGAAGGCAGAAGGTATTTCTTGGGAAGAAGAATCAGGAAAGGAAACAAAATTTGGTATGTACAGTGTTTAGATTAAATTTTGTGCGGTGAAAGATTAATATACTAGAAAGGAAATCAAAAAGTGTTAAAAGTTGCGAAAATTTAAATTTAAAAACAGCAAAAGGTTCAAACATAACCTTAAAATAATTTTAACTTCACGTATTAAAATAAAGTGACAATTGTGGGTACACGGTACCATCACTAACAAAAAGTGCCATCACTATTAAAAAACACAACGAAAATTTTCGGGCATGCGCAGAAACACACACACTGAATAGTCACACTCTTCACACTCAAAAGCATTAAACAAAAACACTAACATTCTTGTACAAAGAACCTTTGGAAACAATAAAACTTCCAGCCGGTAATAGAAAGTGAACATTCGTAAAAAGTAAAACAAGTAAATTTGAAACCAAGCTTAATCTTTAATTAATTGAAAAAGAAATTGGATTAAATTAAGTGAGTAAATAGTGAAGATTAGTTAAAAAATTTGAAAAATTAAAGTTTAGTAAAAGCGCACAAAAAAAAGTGAAGGAACTAAAAGGAAACATTTCGAGAAAACAAAAGGTAAATGTAAAGAAACTTTAAAATAAAAACTATACAAAAGAGAAAATAGTAAAGTGTGAAAAGAAGAACAAAAAACGGTTTGATAAAATAAAGTGGAAGAATAAACTAAAAACATTTAAACAAAATTAAAACAAACCATAATTAACTAAAACGAAAATTTTTTTTTACCAAAAAGCAATTGGTAAGCAACAACAACAAAAGTTCCACACTGAGCTTACAAGCAAACATACATACAAGCAAGAAAACGGCACAATTTTGTGGTTGAAAAAAAAATTGCTACAAAATCAAAAGTAAGGGTTCCCGATACGGAAAAAACCCGGGAAAAATGGTGAGTGGGAATTTAATTTTTTATAATATTAAACGAAATAGTGCCTAGTCCACATTGTTTAGGCCAGGAGGGCGTCAATTTAACATTACAGTGGTGGACAAATAAATTCAAATAATTTTTTTAGGAAAGAAATTTTGTGCTTGAAAACATTTTGAATTAATTCTTAATCTTAAAAAACATTAAGAAATTTAACTGTACAGTGGTGCATAGATTTTTAAGATAAATTTTCATTTTCAAAATACGTGAGCAAAATAAATTCTGCATTTTGATCAAGTTTACAATTTTAAAAATAAAACATGGCGAATAGAAGAAAATGCAGATTTGACCTACAACAGCTAGAAAGTTTTTGCGGCAATTTTTATACAATTCCCCCCGAAGAACTAAATATTTCGTATCTTGAAGTATTTCAGCGGGAATTAGAGCGAAGGTGGTCAAAATTGATAGAAAGTTTTCAAAATTTTATTGTTAATGATGAAAGGGAGCAAGAAACCGAGTCCAAAGACGACACTTCTGTAAAATATGAAAGGGCCTGTAGCAATGCTCAAAAACTGCAAGCGAAAATTTTAAGTCTCATTTCATCCATAACACAGCAGGATGAAACTCAGAGAAGAGCTGCAACAGTTCAACAGTCCCCAATGACACTTAAGTTGCCCCCATGTGAAATAGAAGATTTTGAGGGTGATTACTTAAAGTGGCCAGCGTTTGGGGACATGTTTCAGGCAGTGATCGGTAATCATCCACATTTAGCCCCAGCGCAAAAGCTATACCTACGTAGCAAAACGAGGGGGGAGGCCAACCAAATTGTTAAAAGGTTCGATTTGGTTGATGAAAATTTTAATTTGGCCTGGCAAGCATTAAAAACTAGGTTTGAAAATCCGCGTATACTGGCTCATCAGCAAATGAAACTTATGTTCGGTATTCAAACGGTTCAAAATGAAAACGCAAAATCTATCAGGCAAATTCAAAATGTACTAAATGAGAGCTTAGCAATTTTTACCTCACTTGAGCTTACGAAAACGTGGGATGCAATTTTAATCCATTTGTGTCCTTCAAAACTTCCCGAAGAAACTATGCGATCTTGGGAAAATTCATTGAACGATCACAAAAATTGGCCCACTTGGCAAGAAATGTCCAACTTTCTTTCGAAAAGAGTCGAAATGTTAGAAACAGTGTCCGATATGAGAAGACCCGTCAAAGA
This sequence comes from Melanophora roralis, assembly GCA_963583895.1. Taxonomy (NCBI): domain Eukaryota; kingdom Metazoa; phylum Arthropoda; class Insecta; order Diptera; family Rhinophoridae; genus Melanophora; species Melanophora roralis. The sequence continues at coordinate 55,429,435 of OY757188.1, forward strand.
AAGCCATACTTCTAAAAACCAGTCGTTTCATGCTAAATCTGAGCAAGAAAAGGCAACTTCGACTTGCAAACTGTGCAATCAAACCCATCCCCTGCGGTTTTGCAAAGATTTTAAAGCGTTAACAGTTAGCGATCAAACCAAGTTTGCGTACTCTAACAAATATTGCGTCAACTGTTTATCGCCAAATCATTACAAGTCCAAGTGCCAAAGCACTGTTCGGTGTGTGAAGTGTAACCAAAAGCATCACACTATGCTACAAAACAAACGAAACGATAAACCCCACGTAAAAAACGACCCTTCACGAAAACCACATCGACACCCAAGAAATAATGAGATGCCATCGACATCTGGAACTCAACGTTCCAATCCTCCTTCCTCTTCACAGGCAGCTCAAACCAGGAGCGCTGTCAGCAGTGAAGCAAACAGTGTGCTTAACCATTTTTCTCGTAATAACAGAACCACAATTTTACCCACAGCCTTAGTTATTATAGAACATTTAGGAGAAACTTTCGGAGTTAGAGCACTTCTAGATGCAGGTTCTGAAAAAACCTTTATCTCCACACGAGTAGCCCAAAATGGCGATGCTGTTTAACCTTAAAGTCCAGAGTCTCTGACTTCAAACTTAAAGTTCAGGCCATCGTAGTGCCAAAACTATCTCTCTTTTTTCCTTCTCGGCCCATAAAAACGAAAAATTTGCTTTTTTAAGCCAGCAACTATTGACATGATAATTGGCAGTGATTACCTACCTAGTATCAATTTATCAAGAGTTAAGTCCAATATCGCAGATGGTATTGAGGCTAGAGAATCTCATTTTGGATGGTATTTGTCAGGTCCGGCCCAAACTCAAGAAATCCATACCTTTTCCACTATCGTTTCTTCTTGCGACAACATAATCAGCTAAAAAAGTTCTGGGAACTTGAGGAAGCTGAAAAAACCATATTAGAGTCCGAAAGCGACAACTGGTGCGAGCAACTGTACCAGAAAAGTACCCTTAGGCAACCAGATGGCAGATATGTGGTCCGCCTTCCAGTTAAAGAAAAATTTCCAGGTGAAATCTTTTTAGGAAACTCGCGAAATATGGCACTCGCGCAGTACTATCGAATGGAGAAAACGCTAGAAAAATCCCCTGAACTCAAAACGGAATATTCAAAGGTTCTCCAAGAATACGTAGATTTAGAACATATGGTTCAAGTTGCACACCGAGAGTCCCAAACCGAGAAAAAAGATTCGTTTTATCTCCCACACCACGCGGTTATACGACCAGAAAGTAAAACCACCAAGGTAAGAGTGGTTTTTAACGCATCCAAGAAAACCAGTAGCGGGTTCTCCCTGAACGATGTGCTACATCAGGGCCCGACACTACAAACAGACTTGATGCAAATCGTGCTCGCTTGGCGACACTACGAGTATGTATTTACTGGTGCAATACAGAAAATGTACCGGCAAATCTGGGTGCACGAGGACGATCGCCAGTATCAACAAATTCTCTTTCGACAAAACGAGCAGGTTCCAGTAAAAACATTTCAGCTAAAAACGGTAACGTTTGGAGTGAATTGTGCCCCCTTTTTGGCCATACGCACCTTGAAGCAGCTTAGCAAAGATTGCGAAAATATATATCCACGGGCGTCTACAATATTGCAGAAGGAAATTTACGTCGACGATATCTTGTCTGGCGGTCACACACTTCATGAAGCGGCACAAAAGCAAACTCAGCTGAGTAAGGCCTTAATTTCGGCAGGGTTCCCCATGAAAAAGATTACTGCAAACAATAGAACTTTACTTCAAAACTAAGCCCCGGAAGATCTTCTAGATGAAGATTTTTTACGATTCGATGACTCCAGCACTACCTAAACGTTAGGAATTCGCTGGAATGCCAAAGAAGATTATTTCTACTATACGCGGGATGCGCTAGAAGTTCCTACCACTACCACGAAAAGGAAAATACTTTCAGCCATCGCAAAATTATTTGACCCACCGGGTTGGGTCAGCCCAGTAGTAATAACTGCCAAAATTATAATACTAGAATTATGGGCAGACAAATTGGATTGGGACGAAGACGTTCCTCCTCACATCCTTGTTTTGCGATAACGGGTTTTTTTAGACGTCTGGCAGCTCGCCATAGAGAATAATTTGTCTGGAAAGTCGCGTCTAGGCTTTCTAAATATTTATTCAGTGATGCCATTCTATGCACCTCAAACAAGTTTTTTTTATTAGTTTGTGCATTCTTTCAGTTTATTTTTAGGTTGAGGCAATCTTTGCTTTTGTCATTCTCTCCGGGCTCTCCTTTTTTCAGATAAAAGCTTTTCAACATCTGCAGAAAAAATTTTGTTTTACTTGGCATGACGATAAGTAGACGAAGCATGTTCAACTGCTTTAATAATGTTTTTGTTGAACCGTGTTCAACAATTTATTAAGTTTTTTCTATCATTTTATATACTATATGGTTTTCAATCCCTGGAACCATTTATTTAACAATTTTTGTACTTATATACATACATACATAGTATATAGAGGACAAAAAGTCCGTTAGAGTTTTTTGTTATATCTTTATTATTGTTTTTGTAGTTTTAACGAAACAGAATTCTTAAGAATTACGGGTTTTGTTTTTAGTGTAGAAAGTTAAGTTAGTTAGTTATAAGAAAGCGTTTAAACAGGCAAGAAGCCATAAATAAAATTGTTACGATCAAGAGGAACTGACAGCGCCTTTTTATTTCTCAATCCCCCTGTTTGGACTGGGTACTTGTACGGTCCAACATATGGTCCTTCGAATGTTCCTAGAAAGGCTAGGAAGCGATTGAACTGGTGGATACCTGTCATCACTCAATCGGAAGAAGTTGCTGTTACCCGAAAGCAACATAACTTCAAACCAGTTTTTTCATACTGGTAGGAAATTAAAGTAAGTCATACAGCCTCCCGTGCTTATGAAGCAACTCATCTAGTGGATACCTGTCATCAGAAATTGAAGTAAGTCATACAGCCTGCCGTGCGTATGAAACAACACATCGGGTGGAACCCTGTCATCAGTGATCTAGAAGAAGTTGCTGTTACCCGAAAACAACATAACCTCAAACCAATTTTTTCATACTGGTAAAAGTAAGTCATACAGCCTCCCGTGCTTATGAGACAACTCATCTGGTGGATACCTGTCATCAGTAAGCTAGAAGAAGTTGCTGTTACCCAAAAGTAACACAACAGAAAAGCCAGTTCAGCCGTACTGGTAACGGTAAGGAGAAAAAATCATACAGCCTCCCGCGCTTACGAATAAAATTGTCAGCAACTCTACAAGACTATCAGCCATAGTCAGAGAGCAGTGACGATTGTAGAAAGAAGACTTACTAATCAAGAAGAGAAGGAAGTCTGGAAGCCGAAGACAGAAGGTATTTCTTGGGAAGAAGAATCAGGAAAGGAAACAAAATTTGGTATGTACAGTGTTTAGATTAAATTTTGTGCGGTGAAAGATTAATATACTAGAAAGGAAATCAAAAAGTGTTAAAAGTTGCGAAAATTTAAATTTAAAAACAGCAAAAGGTTCAAACATAACCTTAAAATAATTTTAACTTCACGTATTAAAATAAAGTGACAATTGTGGGTACACGGTACCATCACTAACAAAAAGTGCCATCACTATTAAAAAACACAACGAAAATTTTCGGGCATGCGCAGAAACACACACACTGAATAGTCACACTCTTCACACTCAAAAGCATTAAACAAAAACACTAACATTCTTGTACAAAGAACCTTTGGAAACAATAAAACTTCCAGCCGGTAATAGAAAGTGAACATTCGTAAAAAGTAAACAAGTAAAACGAGGGGGGAGGCCAACCAAATTGTTAAAAGGTTCGATTTGGTTGATGAAAATTTTAATTTGGCCTGGCAAGCATTAAAAACTAGGTTTGAAAATCCGCGTATACTGGCTCATCAGCAAATGAAACTTATGTTCGGTATTCAAACGGTTCAAAATGAAAACGCAAAATCTATCAGGCAAATTCAAAATGTACTAAATGAGAGCTTAGCAATTTTTACCTCACTTGAGCTTACGAAAACGTGGGATGCAATTTTAATCCATTTGTGTCCTTCAAAACTTCCCGAAGAAACTATGCGATCTTGGGAAAATTCATTGAACGATCACAAAAATTGGCCCACTTGGCAAGAAATGTCCAACTTTCTTTCGAAAAGAGTCGAAATGTTAGAAACAGTGTCCGATATGAGAAGACCCGTCAAAGAAAGCCATACTTCTAAAAACCAGTCGTTTCATGCTAAATCTGAGCAAGAATAGGCAACTTCGACTTGCAAACTGTGCAATCAAACCCATCCCCTGCGGTTTTGCAAAGATTTTAAAGCGTTAACAGTTAGCGATCAAACCAAGTTTGCGTACTCTAACAAATATTGCGTCAACTGTTTATCGCCAAATCATTACAAGTCCAAGTGCCAAAGCACTGTTCGGTGTGTGAAGTGTAACCAAAAGCATCACACTATGCTACAAAACAAACGAAACGATAAACCCCACGTAAAAAACGACCCTTCACGAAAACCACATCGACACCCAAGAAATAATGAGATGCCATCGACATCTGGAACTCAACGTTCCAATCCTCCTTCCTCTTCACAGGCAGCTCAAACCAGGAGCGATGTCAGCAGTGAAGCAAACAGTGTGCTTAACCATTTTTCTCGTAATAACAGAACCACAATTTTACCCACAGCCTTAGTTAATATAGAACATTTAGGAGAAACTTTCGGAGTTAGAGCACTTCTAGATGCAGGTTCTGAAAAAACCTTTATCTCCACACGAGTAGCCCAAAATGGCGATGCTGTTTAACCTTAAAGTCCAGAGTCTCTGACTTCAAACTTAAAGTTCAGGCCATCGTAGTGCCAAAACTATCTCTCTTTTTTCCTTCTCGGCCCATAAAAACGAAAAATTTGCTTTTTTAAGCCAGCAACTATTAACATGATAATTGGCAGTGATTACCTACCTAGTATCAATTTATCAAGAGTTAAGTCCAATATCGCAGATGGTATTGAGGCTAGAGAATCTCATTTTGGATGGTATTTGTCAGGTCCGGCCCAAACTCAAGAAATCCATACCTTTTCCACTATCGTTTCTTCTTGCGACAACACAGATTTACAAAATCAGCTAAAAAAGTTCTGGGAACTTGAGGAAGATGAAAAAACCATATTAGAGTCCGAAAGCGACAACTGGTGCGAGCAACTGTACCACAAAACTACCCTAAGGCAACCAGATGGCAGATATGTGGTCCGCCTTCCAGTTAAAGAAAAATTTCCAGGTGAAATCTTTTTAGGAAACTCGCGAAATATGGCACTCGCGCAGTACTATCGAATGGAGAAAACGCTAGAAAAATCCCCTGAACTCAAAACGGAATATTCAAAGGTTCTCCAAGAATACGTAGATTTAGAACAAATGGTTCAAGTTGCACACCGAGAGTCCCAAACCGAGAAAAAAGATTCGTTTTATCTCCCACACCACGCGGTTATACGACCAGAAAATAAAACCACCAAGGTAAGAGTGGTTTTTAACGCATCCAAGAAAACCAGTAGCGGGTTCTCCCTGAACGATGTGCTACATCAAGGCCCGACACTACAAACAGACTTGATGCAAATCGTGCTCGCTTGGCGACACTTCGAGTATGTATTTACTGGTGCAATACAGAAAATGTACCGGCAAATCTGGGTGCACGAGGACGATCGCCAGTATCAACAAATTCTCTTTCGACAAAACGAGCAGGTTCCAGTAAAAACATTTCAGCTAAAAACGGTAACGTTTGGAGTGAATTGTGCCCCCTTTTTGGCCATACGCACCTTGAAGCAGCTTAGCAAAGATTGCGAAAATATATATCCACGGGCGTCTACAATATTGCAGAAGGAAATTTACGTCGACGATATCTTGTCTGGCGGTCACACACTTCATGAAGCGGCACAAAAGCAAACTCAGCTGAGTAAGGCCTTAATTTCGGCAGGGTTCCCCATGAAAAAGATTACTGCAAACAATAGAACTTTACTTCAAAACTTAGCCCCGGAAGATCTTCTAGATGAAGATTTTTTACGATTCGATGACTCCAGCACTACCTAAACGTTAGGAATTCGCTGGAATGCCAAAGAAGATTATTTCTACTATACGCGGGATGCGCTAGAAGTTCCTACCAATACCACAAAAAGGAAAATACTTTCAGCCATCGCAAAATTATTTGACCCACTAGGTTGGGTCAGCCCAGTAGTAATAACTGCAAAAATTATAATACTAGAATTATGGGCAGACAAATTGGATTGGGACGAAGACGTTCCTCCTCACATCCTTGAAAAATGGAAAACCTTCACTTACACTTTGCCATATATCTCCCAGATCAAAATCCCCCGGTGGACACATTTCGCACCAGATCGCAAAATTCAGGTCCATGGGTTTTGTGACGCCTCCAAGAAGGCTTACTGTGGAGTATTGTTTATGAGAACGGAAAGTGCCGAAGGTGTAATTTATAGCAGCTTGTCAGTGGCGAAAACCAAAGTCGCCCCTTTAAAGAGAATTACTGTGCCGAAGTTAGAACTATGTGGAGCTCTTTTGCTGACGAAGTTGTTGCAGAACATAATCAAAGACCTCAAAAGTCCCTATGAAGTGTATTTATGGACAGATTCATCGATCGTGCTTAGGTGGCTACAGCATGACCCCAGAACTTTAAAAACTTTTGTCGGAAACAGAGTGGCACAGATTCTACGCGTTGTAAGTACCAGTAATTGGAAGCATTTTAAAACCGAAGAGAACCCAGCAGATCTTGGCAGTCGTGGCTGCGGTCCTCCTGAGCTTGCGCAGAATACACTGTGGTTGAATGGGCCCCCATGGCTAAAGCAACCCATGTCTCTATGGCCAAACCACAGAACATTCGATCCTCCTGATCTAGAAATGAAAGAAAGTGCTCGCGTCGCCATAGCAAATTTTCACGTTTAATTAAAGAATGGTGAAGACGACATTCTAGAAAGGTTCTCCTCTCTTGATCGAGCGCTACGCGTCCTAAGCCATTGTATGAGATTTATAACGCGCCTCAGAAAGAAAAAAACCTTACAGGAAATCTTCATAACGACAGACGAAATCAATAGCATCAAGGTTCGACTCATATCGATGGCCCAGAGGACGTACTTTTCGAATGACTATCAACGTCTAACAGAGAAAAAATCTTTATCTCGAAGAAGCGGAATTCTGACATTGAACCCATTTCTTGACCAAAACGAACTTATGCGTGTGGTAGACGACTTGCGAATTCCGGTCTTAGCTACGAAGAGCAGCACCCCATAATTCTACCAGAGACGTCCTGTTTCGCCAGGCTTCTAGTGAAGTTTACACATCGCATTTTGCTCCACGCCGAGCATCACATTATGGTTCGAGCTCTAAGGAATGGATTTTATCTCCCTCGTCTAAAAAAGGTCGTGCGCAACTGTATTCGGAATTGCAAGCAGTGTACCATTTATAAAAAGCGGTTTGAAACCCAGATTATGGCTGCACTCCCCCCAGAAAGAGTTAACTTTGCCCTGCCCTTCACATATACGGGAGTGGACTTTGCTGGTCCGTTTAGCATAAAATCCTCCAATTTACGAAACGCGAAACTAATAAAAGGATATGCGGCCGTACTTGTGTGTTTTAAAACTCGAGCTGTCTATCTGAAAGTGTGCTCGGACCTCTCTACCGATGCCTTTCTCGCTTGCTTTGCTAGGTTTCATGGACGTCGAGGTCTCCCCAAAACGATGTTCTCTGACAATGGTAGAAATTTCCTCGGTGCGAGCCAAGCTTTTCTAAAGAATCACAATCTCTTTCTCAAAACAGCCGAGAAAGCATTGGTCGAAAAATATAGCTCCCTAGGATTTACATGGTCGTTTATCCCGCCTTATGCGCCCCACATCGGTGGCCTCTGGGAGGCTGCCGTAAAAAGCATGAAATCCCACTTAAGGAAAATTGCAGGCAATTTGTCGTTTACGTTTAAAGAGTTTGCGACTGTGCTTGTAAAGATAGAAGCTATATTAAACTCCAGACCGTGGTCACCGAAAAACCAGATGAGGTTTTACGTTTGACTCCAGGTCATTTTTTTCGCGGCGCTCCTATCATCGCCCCACCTGAAGCTCCAGTGAACCCCCCAGTTGAGAAAGTCTGTCTCCTAAAACGTTGGGAACGATTGAAAGCTCTACAGTTTCTTTTCGCAAAACGCTGGAAAAGTGAATACATCACCGAGTTGCAGCGACGCTACAAGTGGAAGAAAGAAAGGAACAACCTTGAGCCCGACGATGTTGTCATCATCAAAGATGACTTACTGCCGCCTACAGAATGGCGCCTAGGTCGTGTCACTAATATAATCTGTGGCAAAGATAACAAAGTTCGCGTTGCAGATATCGCCACCAAAAATGGAATCATCCGAAGATCCATCGTCAAGTTGTGTGTCCTCCCGACGACGGGTAGTCATCCGCCGCCTCAGTAAACTGATGTATTAATGTCCCATCACACAACCCACTAAATCCTTCGAGGCTCGCTTAAGTCTACAACTTCAAAACTTACCATAACACTTCTTAATAGTAATCGCACAACATATTCTTTATCACTGTATATTTTTGTTTGTTTTCGTTTTTGGTTCTTTCTTACAGGCGAAGAGAAAACGAAATACATAGCTGCTAATATACAGCAAAAATGAAGCTTGCTACCTGAATTGTCTTGAGTACTCACAGGCTCAATATACGAACGCTGGTGCAACCGTAGATACCAACGTTTGTGGCGCAATGAGATGCGTGACCCCCTGTCATCCGGTGAAGTTTCAGAAAGTCTTAAGCAAGCCGAGCCTCAAACCAAAAGTCCAGTTCATCTATGCCAGAAAACCGGCCTACAACCACATCCAGTTAACAGGAAGCGGTATCTCCACTTCTTTCGTGGCCGGAATATGTTGAACCGTGTTCAACAATTTATTAAGTTTTTTCTATCATTTTATATACCATATGGTTTTCATCCCTGGAACCATATATTTAACAATTTTTGTACTTCTATACATACATACATAGTATATAGAGGACAAGAAGTCCGTTAGAGTTTTTTTGTTATATCTCTATTATTGTTTTGTAGTTTTAACGAAACAAAATTCTTAAGAATTACGGGTTTTGTTTTTAGTGTAGAAAGTTAAGTTAGTTAGTTATAAGAAAGCGTTTAAACAGGCAAGAAGCCATAAATAAAATTGTTACGTTCAAGAGGAACTGACAGCGCCTTTTTATTTCTCAACCCCCTGTTTGGACTGGGTACTTGTACGGTCCAACAGTTTTCATTAAGGCTGTTTAAACAATCGTCGATGTCTCCGGGTGTTTTTAGTGGTTGGTTTTCCGAGCAATGGGTGCTGATATATTTTTTATATTTCAACCAAATAAATTTAAAAATAAATGATGGTGAAACTAAACTTTTAAAACAGCTTGACAAACGTATGATTGAAATAATGACTGAGATTTATAATGTAAATATACGGGTCTCTTACTTGTAAACACAGTGTGCCGAAGTGCAATTACATAAAACTAAAATTAAAACTCTGAAATCTCAAATTAATCATCATGCAAATTTATCGATTGCATGTGATATGCGTGTAAATGGTATACTGTATACAAAAGATGAAAAACTAAACGATATTTTTAATAGTAGTTGCTGTGCTTTAAATATTTCAACTCGCGCGTACAAATCAATTTTTCGTCTTCAGAATAGAAATAATAAGGAAATCAACTCGTCGGATGCAGTAATTCTAGTTAAACTTTGCTCCCCTTATAATAAGAATTTAATTTTAAAGACACTAGCTAAGTTTTAAAAAGAAAATCAAAGTCAACTATGCCTGCAACATATTGGGTTTAATTTACCGCAACAATTTAATTCGAAAGTCTATTTAAATGAAAATTTAACTTCAAACAATTTTAAAACTTTAAATGCAGCGATTGATTTGCGTAAAAATGGCGTTTAACCACAGCCTTTTCTCTGCGTGGGATAATTTATGTAAAGGTTAACACGTATGATAATCCGATACGTATTGAAGATTTAGGTAAACTAAATAAACTTTTTCCAGTATCTGATTTGAGCGTGCAAGATGCGACATCAAACTAGGGCCACACTATTATCCTATTTATACCCTTCACATAGTGATAGGGTATATATCACTTTGTCATTCCGTTTGTAATTTCTTTATTATTCATTTGCGACCCCATAAAGTATATATATTCTGGATCCTTATAGATAGGGAAGCCGATTTAGCGATGTCCGTCTGTCCGTCTGTCCGTCTGTCCGTCTGTCCGTCTGTCCGTCTGTTGAAATCAAGTTTCCGGAGTCAAATAAAAAGATACAGACCAGTTAATGGTGTCAAACGATCAGAAATATCCCGCTAACAATCGCTATTTAAAATCAGCAAAATCGGGTCACTATTGACCGAGATATAAGCGAAAACCCAGAGTAACCCATTTTTTTTAGGACAAAATCCGTGCATATATCCCTATATATCTCAGTAAGTGTAGTCACTTTTGCCACAAAACTTGGCACGGATACTCCTAAAGAAGGGACCTAAATAATGAAAAAAGTTTTTTCACATAGGACCAGGGGAAGGGGTATTTTTCCTACAATTGCACAAATTTGGTGAAATATTTTATGCGCTATATCTCGTAAACTATAACAGCTATCGACTTAAAATGTTCTACAAAAAGTAATTGTACGCAAAGATCTACACTTTACAGAAAAAATTTTTTGAGTGGGGGCAAAAAAAGGGGTAGCTCCCATACAAATTGACAATTGTTATAAAATATTCGATACCCTATATCTCGGAAACTATAACAGCTATCGACATAAAATGTTCTACAAAAAGTTATTGTACGCAAACATCCACACTTTAAAGAAAAAAATTTTTGAGTGGGGGCAAAAAAAGGGGTAGTTCCCATACAAATCGACAATTGTTATAAAATATTCGATACCCTATATCTCGGAAACTATAACAGCTATCGACATAAAATTTTCTACAAAAAGTAATTGTACTTAAAGATCCACACTTTAAAGAAAAAAAATTTTGAGTGGGGGCAAAAAAAGGGGTAGCTCCCATACAAATTGACAATTGTTATAAAATATTCGATACCCTATATCTCGGAAACTATAACAGCTATCGACATAAAATGTTCTACAAAAAGTTATTGTACGCAAACATCCACACTTTAAAGAAAAAAATTTTTGAGTGGGGGCAAAAAAAGGGGTAGTTCCCATACAAATCGACAATTGTTATAAAATATTCGTTACCCTATATCTCGGAAACTGTAACAGCTATCGACATAAAATTTTCTACAAAAAGTAATTGTACTTAAAGATCCACACTTTAAAGAAAAAAATTTTTGAGTGGGGGCAAAAAAAGGGGTAGCTCCCATACAAATCGACAATTGTTATAAAATATTCGATACCCTATATCTCGGAAACTATAACAGCTATCGACATAAAATGTTCCACAAAAAGTTATTGTACGCAAACATCCACACTTTAAAGAAAAAAATTTTTGAGTGGGGGCAAAAAAAGGGGTAGTTCCCATACAAATCGACAATTGTTATAAAATATTCGATACCCTATATCTCGGGAACTGTAATAGATATCGACTTAAAATGTTCTACAAAAAGTTATTGCACGCAAACATCCACACTTTAAAGAAAAAAATTTTTGAGTGGGGGCAAAAAAAGGGGTAGTTTCCATACAAATCGACAATTGTTATAAAATATTCGATACGCTATATCTCGTAAACTATAACAGCTATCGACATAAAATGTTCTACAAAAAAAATTGTACGCAAAGATCCACACTTTAAAGGAAAAATTTTTTGAGTGGGGGCAAAAAAAGGGGTAGCTCCCATACAAATCGACAATTGTTATAAAATATTCGATACCCTATATCTCGGAAACTGTAACAGATATCGACTTAAAATGTTCTACAAAAAGTAATTGTACGCAAAGATCCACACTTTAAAGAAAAAATTTTTTGAGTGGGGGCAAAAAAAGGGGTAGCTCCCATACAAATCGACAATTGTTATAAAATATTCGATACCCTATATCTCGGAAACTGTAACAGATATCGAAATCAAATGTTCTACAAAAAGTGATTGGACATCAAGGGCTACGCTCTGAAGAAAAAAATTTTCGGATGGGGGGTGAAGAAGGGGTAGCTCCCATACAAATTAACAATTTTTATAAAATTTTCGATACGCTACTTCTGGAAAACTATTACAGCTATCGACTTCGAATATTCTACAAAAAGTAATAATCAAATAATTCATACATTTTGGAGAAAAAGTTGGAGAAGAGCAGGGGGACTAGAACATTTAACAAGTTTTATTAACCTTTAAATATGAATAATGTCGAAAACTTTAAAAACTCTCGACCTCAAATCTTCTTCATCTATTTCTATTATTCATACGAACGTTAAAATTTTGTTATTTTTTCTATGGGTTTTAAAACTCGCACAAGGTTTTTTATTATATTATTTGCAGTACAAAATTACTCGGCTGGGTATATTTAAAGACCAATGTGAAGGGTATATAAGATTCGGCACAGCCGAATATAGCGCTTTTACTTGTTTTATATTAATAATTTTTTTTTATTTTTTTATTCTTATTTTTATATTTTTATCTCTTTTTTTTGTATCTTTTTTTCTGTTTATGCAATTAATTTAATGTTTGTTTGTTTCACTGCTTAATTCTGAACTTAGTTTTAAATTGCATTTTTAAAATTGTTTTAGTTTCTGTGCTAGCAGTTTCTTATACGTTAATTATGAAATGTTGAAATTGTTTATTTTATATACTGCATAACTTTTTTCGGGGGAAGGGGTTGTGCAAGGAAATATTACCCAACTATTTCATAATTTAAATTGGATTTTGTTTAATATCAATCTTAAACATAAATGATGTTATATATTACTGTAATAGCGTTGCCTTTTTAGTTGTTATTATTCAATATGTTATTCACAAATAGGTTTGGGGGTGATTCCACAGTTAGTACGAGAAATATCATTCAAGTTCTTTCAAAACAATGTGATGGTCAAAATATATACGATATTCAACAACCTACACATTTCACAAATACTACTAGTAAACTTCTTGACATTTTTGTTTTGACTAATATGTCAAAATTTTTACTTTTTGATCAAGTAAGTGCACCAATATTTTCAAAACACGACCTAATATATATGTCGTATAAATTCATATTAGTAGGCATTGGAAGTACTGCTAGTTACCGTAATTTTCGAGGCACATACTTTCAGTTATTAGGAGACAGTTTTAACGACATTGACTGCTCTTCCGGTGAGGGTAGGTGGTAAATAGAATACCTACCCTCACCGGCAGAGCAACTACGATTTTTTTAATTCTAGTGTACTTCACCTTTTTTATATTTCAGTACCGGTACGCACAATTCGTGTTGACAAACCAGGAAAATGTTGGTTCAGTACTGATATACTGGGCAAAATTAATACTAGTAAAGAAGCTTACAGACACTGGAAAAGATTTAGAACATCTAACCTATACAATGAATACCACAGAGCATCAAAGATGCCAAAACCAGCTATTATGTGAACTGTTTTAGAACAGCTGTGAGCTCAAAGAGGAAATAGCATACAATTCGTGAAATCGGTCTTGGCAATAAAACAATTTTGTACATAATATTAATGTTAACCTACTCAATGAGATATTTACTACTGTACCAACCACTGTATCCGTTGATCTGTATCCTGTTGCCAATCAACAACAGGTCACAGCGGCATACTCACCAAATCAATTTAAATTTTCATTGCTGACATACATTACCCATATTTTTAATCAGAGTGACCGTTAGTCGACTAAAGTTGCATTTTGCAACCTTTTTAAGAGCATGTGACTTTTTGTGCGACTTTTTAATGCTGACACTATTTTGTCACTTTTTTTAAATTTTTGGAACTTTTACCCCTTTTTTGTTAAACAAATTCCATTATATGCATAAGCGCATACATATACACATACCTGGCATACATATGTGAACATTTGTTTTATTCCCAAACGTTGCACGCCATAAATTTTTTGAAATTGAAAATGGCAATAGCTTTTGGCATACAGTGCGTTGTTTAAAAAATTTAAGCGAGCCGTTGTGTCCAAATTTGTATAAATTGCGTACATCTTTATATTTTTTCTAAGTAATATAAATTGGCAAACAAAATAAATGTTACGACCTGTAACTCAGTGCTGTCAGCTTTAAATTATTTAAATACTGAATTAGAAGACTCGATTCTAGGTGATGAACTCAAACACAAGTACAGAAACGAAGTTTAAAAAAAATAATATGAAAAAACTAATATAATATAATAGATTAATAACCAGTAAGAAGTTAAAATGTGCTATTGCTTTTTACTTAGACAAGTTGTCTGTCTGTCATTGTTTCAACCTAATTTAAAAAACGCTATTCGATACTTAAACAAGTAAGAACGCTGTTTTCGGCTGTGCCGAATCTTATATTCCGTTCACATTGACCTTTCGCAATCCCAAACTTTTTTTTATTTTTAACCATTTTTTTTACTTATTTCTAATTTTTAAATAGGGGTCGGTGTCATTTTTTAACGCTCCACGGGTGACGGGGAAGTTGTAGGGGTTTTTATCCTAATTTTTACAAATTTTGTATGGCAACCCACTTAGAGGGGGGAGATACGGGGTAAGTATATTCTAGGAATACGCTGAGGCACCATATGGTTGTTAATAAGGATTGGAGAGCACGTTTCTTTGCGTAAGGTAAAAGTTACGTGAGTACATTTTTGCTCAATAAATTTTTATTCCCCATAATTTTGCCCATTGCTCTACTTAGGTTACGTGTTGTTGCAGTTGGCACGAAGCCTCTTTAGGATCTTTATGAATACTGAGAAAAGCGGTATCATAAGCAAATGTAGATGTATGCGTAAAACAGTTGATTGGCATATCTGCCGTGTAAAGCAAGTACAAAATTGGAAGGGAGTATACTAGCTTGAGGTACACCAGCCCCAATTGGTTGAGAAAAACTTATTTGATTTCCCTCATTGATCATAAATTGTCGACCGGTTATGTACTTTTTTAAAAGGTTGAAAATATTTGCTGGAAGGTTTAGCTTTAGTTTGTTTAACAGGCCTTCGTGTCATACTTTATCGAAAGCTTAAGAGAAATCAATAAAAAGCGCGGAGCAGTACTTCTTTCCCTTAAATGTTTTTCTTATAACCTGCACCAGTCTGTGAGTTTTGTATGATTGTGCTATGTTGACTTCTAAAGCCAAATCGGTGATCTGAAATGCAATTGTTTCCATTCATGATCGGAGTCAGCTTGTTTTTAAAGGACTTTTCAAACAATTTTGACAAAGTTGGTAACAAACTAAAAGGCCTATATGACTCCACCTTCGAAGGATCCTTACAGGCTTAGGAATCATCTTAACTAAAGCAACTTTCAATGTTGGCGGAAAATGTTCAAGCCGAATTATGGCATTAGAAATAAAAAGAATAATTTTTTTAGCGATAAAAGGTAGCTCTAAAAGCATTTTGTTGCTTATTTTATCAACTCCAGGAGCCTTTTTATCATTTAGGTTAACGATAGCCTTTACAACATCTGAAAATCGGAAACGTATTTCCATAGGACGTCTAGCAACACCAGGCGGTAATTCCCTCACGTCAGTACACGTGTTAGGAGTTTGTTAGGAGTATACACATTCCTTAAGTGACTTGCGAACAGATCGCATTTTTCTTTGTCATTTATAGCCCAGGGTCCTCTCATATTACGCAGGGGAGGTTTTGCGATAACGGGTCTTTTTAGACGTCTGGCAGCTCGCCATAGAGAATAATTTGTCTGGAAAGTCGCGTCTAGGCTTTCTAAATATTTATTCAGTGATGCCATTCTATGCACCTCAAACAAGTTTTTTAATTAGTTTGTGCATTCTTTCAGTTTATCTTTAAGTTGAGGCGATCTAAGCTTTTGCCATTCTCTCAGGGCTCTCCTTTTTTCAGATAAAAGCTTTTCAACATCTGCAGAAAAAATTTTGTTTTACTTGGCATGACGATAAGTAGACGAAGCATGTTCAACGGCTTTTACAATGTTTTCATTAAGGCTGTTCAAACAATCGTCGATGTCTCCGGGTGTTTTTAGTGGTTGGTTTTCCGAGCAATGGGTGCTGATATATTTTTTATATTTCAACCAAATAAATTGAAAAATAAATGATGTTGAAACTAAACTTTTAAAACAGCTTGACAAACGTATGATTGAAATAATGACTGAGATTTATAATGTAAATAAACGGGTCTATTATTTGGAAACACAGTGTGCCGAAGTGCAATTACATAAAACTGAAATTAAAACTCTGAAATCTCAAATTAATCATCATGCAAATTTATCGGTTGCATGTGATATGCGTGTAAATGGTATACCGTATATAAAAGATGAAAAACTAAACGATATTTTTAATAGTAGTTGCTGTGCTTTAAATATTTCAACTCGCACGTACAAATCAATTTTTCGTCTTCAGAATAGAAATAATAAGGAAATCAAATCAACAAACTTAGAGGGTGGAGATACGGGGTAAGTATATTCTAGGAATATGTTTTGGAGGGGAAACTAATGGGAGTCGGTCGTACACTTTATTGCTCTGAGGCCAACTCTGAGGAAGTTGTGGGTATTTCCATATCATTTTTTGTAAATTTTGTATGGCAACCCCCTTAGGGCGTGGAGATAGGGGTAAGTATGTTCTAGGAATATGTTTGGGAGAAGAAACTAATAGGGATCGGTCGTACACTTTATTGCTCTAAGGCCAACTCTAAAAAACTTGTGGGCAATTTCATATCATTTTTGTAAATTTTGTATGACAACTCCCTTAGGGCGTGGAGATAGAGGGTAAGTATATTCTAGGAATATGTTTGGGAGGGCAAACTAATGGGGGTCGGTCGTACACTTTATTGCTCTAAGGCCAACTTTGAAGAAGTTGTGGGCGTTTTTACATCATTTTGGTAAATTTTTTATGGCAACCCCCTTAGGGCGTGGAGATAGGAGGTAAGTATGCTCTAGGAATACGTTTGGGAGGAAAAACTAATGGGGGTCTGTGATACATTTTTTTCCTCTACAGGCGACTCCGGGGAAGTTGTAGCGGTTTTTACCTTATTTTTTAAAATGTTGTATGGCAACCATGTCAGGGGCTGGAGATAGAGAGTAAGTATGTTCCACAAAAATGTTTGGATGGATAAAATAATTCGGGTCGGTCTTACATTTTACCTTTGTAGGAGAACCCTGGAAGCCGTAGGAGCGATTTTAAAAATGTTTAAATTAAGCTTTGTATGGCAACGCTGTTATATGTATGATCACTAATACTCTAACGATGTGCAGATGTACATAAGCTGTAAGAAAACTGCAATGCATGAATGTATTGGGAAGCTAAATGAGGACCTAAATAGAACATTTCAGTGGGCGATGTTGAATGGGCTGTATTTAAATCCAAAATGTCTCAGTGTTTAGTTATAGCTCAAAGCAGTTAGGCCATCAGTGTTGACATTCCGATCTTGTTAGGAGATCAAAATATTACATTTGTGGAATCAGCTAATAACCTTGGTGTTATGTTTCACTAGTCGCTTCAGTGGACAGATATTTGCAATGCTTAGAACCCTTTACCATTTACAACATATTACTCCAATAGATATTCGTGTTCTTCTTGCTAAAACTTTTTTAATGCCGAAACTACTGTATGGCTGTGATATTTTTGCTTATTGTGATTCATTTAGTAGAGGCAGGTTATTAGTAGCATATAATGAGATTTTTTTTTTAATAACCAGCACACAGGGGATGGCCCCCATACATGCATTGTATTGTGTTGGTATCAGGAAAATAGGTTATTGGACGCAGGATAAAGGGAGTAGTGTTTGTGGACATTTGATTTAAATTTCTCGATATTTACTGTGACAGGAAAGACATCACCAGGAAGTTTACTCCACATACAAACTGTGCGACCGAAGAAGGAGTTCTCCCTGTAATGAGTGGTGCGATTCACTGGCCAGTCGACTACGTATGGGTGTGCTCTTCTAGAAAAACGTGTATCACGCAAAAATTTCCGGGTCTCGGGAACAAGTTCCTTGATTTCCTCAGAGCACATTCCATTAAAGTATCGATAGAACAGCGGAACACACCCCACATCACGACGCACAGTGTTCGATTTTAAAAATTAGCACGACAAAATAAGAAAATAAAGTTAATTAAAAATTTGAATTGTCCACACTGTTTGCAAGCCAAGGCCCTGACTAGCTTAAAATTATATGATTCGTGAATATCTTTCAGTTTGTATGCTTATAACGGTACTCTGAATGACATGTCAAAAGAAAACAAATAAAAACACAAAAATATCGTGCATATTTTCTGCAAATTTAAAAGTAAATAGAAGGCGTTGTAGAGGCGATATTAACAAATTTTTTTTTCTATTCAATTGTTGTAACTTTTAAAACTAACACACAAAAACGCTTTATTTTCTGATAAATGGTAAGTTTTTTATTAAGTGTTGAGCTAAGTGAGTTTTTTTTACAATTTTTACCAAATCAACTAACTTTGTTAGACGAAATCGTTTGATTTCCATCCGCTTCACCACATCCATAAACGTTTGCGTAATCTTTCAACCTTGCTGTTATAGAATTTAAAAAAAATCCTGCCCCAAGCTACCCCATTATTTTTTTTTAAAGTACAATATAAGCTCGGCCTCAAATACCGTCAGAGATGTTTTTAATGTATGGCTGTCTTTTTTAAAGGAAACCCGGATTGACTATATAGTTGATTTTATTTCGTCAAATTTTTGCAGTATTTCAGCAACAACTATACAATTTGATAAAGTAAAGGTTCTTGCTTCAAACTTGTATACTAAATTTGAAACAAAGTGGCAACAGGCCAACAGAACAAAACCACGATTTTTTCATAATAATAACAATTGGTTAACAGGCGCAATTGATTATTCATATTTCACATCAACTTCTGTTCTGGGTAATACTAGAGGCAGAGGCAGGCCAAATAAAAACTTTGAAGACTGCAGCCAAAGAAGTAAAGAAAAAAAATCAAGCAAGTAAGAGAGTTATATTCGGCTGTGCCGAATCTTATATACCTTTCACATTGGTCTTTAAATATACCCAGCCGAGTAATTTTGTACTGCAAATAATATAATAAAAATCCTTGTGCGAGTTTTAAAGTCCATAGAAAACTTTACAAAATTTTAACGTTCGTATGAATAATAGAAATAGATGAGGAACGTTTGAGGTCGACAGTAATGCAAGTTTTTGACATTATTTATATTAAAAGGTTAATAAAAGTTGTTAATTTTTATGGGATGTTCTAGTCCCCCTGCTCCTCTCCAACTTTTTTTCAAAAATGAATGAATTATTTGATTATTACTTTTTGTGGAATAATCGAAGTCGATAGTTGTTATAGTTTTCCAGATGTGGCGTATCGCGAATTTCATAAAAATTCTTAGTTTGTATTAGAGCTACCCCTTCTTCTGCCCAAAAAAAACTTTTTTTTTGAATGTAGGTCTTATCCTGTTACTTTTTGCAAAACATTTGAAGTCAATTCCTGTTATAGTTTCCTAAATTTAGCATATCGAAAATTTCATAAAAATTGTTAATTTGTATGGGAGATCCCCTTTGTCCATCCTCCACCCAAAAAATTTTTTCTTCAAATCGTAGGCTTTGTTGTCGAATTACTTTTTGTAGAACATTTGATTTCGATATCTGTTATAGTTTCCGAGATATAGCTTATCGAAAATTTCATAAAAATTGTTAATTTGTTTGGGAGCTACCCCTTGTTCACCCCCCCCCCCCCCCCCAAAAAATTTTTTCTTAAAAACATAACTCTTGATGTACAATTACTTTTTGTAGAACATTTGATTTCGATATCTGTTATAGTTTCCGAGATATAGCGTATCGAATATTTCATAAAAATCGTTAATTTGTATGGGAGCTACCCCTTTTTTTGCCCCCAATCAAAAATTTTTCCTTTAAAGTTTAGCCCTTAGCGCACAGTTACTTTTTGTAGAACATTTTAAGTCGATAGCTGTTATAGTTTACGAGATATAGCGCATAAAATATTTCACCAAATATGTGCAATTGTAGGAAAAATACCCTTTTCCCTGGTCCTATCTGAAAAAAATTTTTCCGCTATTTAGGTCCCTTCTTTAAGAGTATCCGTGCCAAGTTTTGTGGCAAGGTTGAGTGACTATACTTACTGAGATATAAAGGGATATATGCACGGATTTTGTCCTAAAAAAATGGGTTACTTTGGTTTTTCGCTTATATCTCGGTCAATAGTGAACCGATTTTGCTGATTTTAAATAGCGATTGTTAGCGGGATATTTCCAATAGTTTGACACCATTAACTGGTCTGTATCTTTTTATTTGACTCCGGAAACTTGATTTCAACAGACGGACAGACAGACAGACGGACATGGCTATATCAACTTTCCTATCTATAATGATCCAGAATATATATACTTTATGGGGTCGCAAATGAATAATAAAGAAATTACAAACGGAATGACAAACTGATATATACCCTTATCACTATGTGAAGGGTATAAAAATCTAGCAAATGTTGCAAGTAATGAACAATTATTCATGGCAGTAGAAATGCAAATACGATCAGCAGGTAAGCGGAATAGTCAAGGAGCTAGCTATTGCTTCTCCAGAAAGAGGTTCTCAAATAAAAAAAATTAAATTACAAGAAAAAACGCCAAAATCTCTGTCGCCTGATGAAGCATTGGCAATGATCTTGGATTTGGATTTGTCTACAAATAAGTATAGGTTGATGAAAACTATATACATGGTATTATATGCCGGTAAGTGTGCACAAAGTTCTTTGGCATGGCAAAATAATTATTCAGAATTGCATCCTCCCCATTGGCCAATTGTCAGAGTAAGCTCAAGAGCCGAGAAATAAAGACACTAGACGCCACAGATTGCAATTTACGCGCAAAATATCTCGCAAAGATACCAACTCTGATTTACTAAATAGACTGCTAATATCATCAGATCCATATAAGTGTAATTTAAGAAAAGCGCCAAGAACTAAGCGTGGACAATTAACTCCAGATATTTTAAAATTACTGCAAAATACTATTATAAATATTGAAGAGTCAGATGACGAATATGAAAGCAGCAACTCAGAAAAAGTTATTATTATTTTTTTACATTACTGTTAATTTATGAAATTTCTTTTAAATTTATTATTGTAAAATATGTGTGTACATAAATTTGTGAATACCGCAAATATATAACTATAAAATATTTCTTATTAAAATGCTTACACACTGAATTTCACGTTTATACCTCAATCCGTTCAAGAGTTATCGTGTTCACAAACGAACCATCGGACAAACATGTATATGGCAGGTAGTAGTTCCAGCAGTCGGATTTGCCTAATTATTTAACCAATCTTTCTCCCACATATAAGAAGTTTTTGTACAAAAAATCAGCTTTCTATATCTGTTATTTACAAAGTTATGATTTTTGTCGTGCTAATTTTTAAAATCCAACACTGTGCGACGATGTGCGAGTGAATCAAGACGACTAGATGCCACAACTTCGCCATTGAGTATCTCGCTCGTTCCTGTACGCGGTCAAGTAGCCCCAAAATAGACTTTGGGGCACCAGCCGATACATGAGAGTTGTATTCCATTTTCGGTCGGATATAGGTGGTATAAATATTGAGAAATTTAGATGGTGTAAAGTAATTCTTCCTACACCGTTTAAGGAAACCAAGACACTTCGATGCTTCCTTCGACACAAGAAAAATGTGTTCCGTCCAGCGAACATCGCACTGGATTTTTATGCCCAGAACATCAAGAGTCTCCGTCTTTTTGCGATACGTTTATGGCATAAAGCGATACGATGGAACTTTTATGTTTGCTTAATTTCTATACGGAGTAGATCTTACAGATTTGCTTACGATTAAGTCGTTAACACTCCTGCATAAAATAATTTATACCAAGGAACCTACTTACTTATTTCAACGTATTTTATTTGCTCGGTCCAGCAGAGGGAAAAAGATAATACAATTCAAATATCGAATCTTAATATCTGAGTGGCAGGTTTTGATAAACACTATACGACTGTGGAACTCACTACCCAATAGTACGCAAACTACTGGCAACGCTATACAATTTAAAAGGAAACGGTTGTCTAGTTTTTAACTTTAATTGCATTGTTTAAAAATAAGTTACAAACGTGCTTACTTTTGTCATGTTAACTTGTACCTTGTCTAATGTATAATTAACAAAACATAATCCACCCACCTTCTTCACCCTATTTTAATTTTGTAAATTTTATCAATACAAATTGATATATAATATTGTTTTTTCTTTATTTTTTACTGCAACAAAAACAATGTACCGACATAAGATCACACACTGTAATTGAAAAGATGAATATCTTGCTGTGTGTGATATCCAAGTTTTTAGTATTAAATAAATAAATAAATAAGAGTTACTGCACAATTTTTCAAAATGTTACTTTGAGTAACATAATAAATAAAAAGTAACACTATAGTAGAAACAGTTACTTCAAGGTTTATTTCACTGTCGTTACATGTCAAAATGTTATTTAAGTAACACAATAAATTAAAAGTAACAGTAGCAGTTACTTCACAGTTTAATTCACTGTCGTAACCAGTGATTTTCAAGTCACAGGTATAAAATCACAGGTACAGAAATGTCGCTCATCTGAGGTCTAATGTTAATAGATGCAAATTGCGAACAAGACTCTATTAATAAATCCAAACCGAAAGGTGGTAATAATAAACTACAGTCAAATAGAATTATATGCAAAGAATAACCAGGAACGCCAATTGAAATTTTATAAAGGGAAAAGGAAACGAGTTTTTAAGGAAAACGATAATGTGATCTGTAGAAATTGTTCAATTCCTAGGAAGGTAACTGGGGTAATGGTTCAGTTTTAAGGAAACTTGGGAGGCAAACTTGTTTGATAAAAAACTTAAAATAATAACACCTGGAAAAGGTACGCAATTAAATTGTTTTGTACGCTGAGCCTCTAAAAGAAGAAATTGAGGTACCAAACCGTCGCAGATCAATTACAAAAAAT
This sequence comes from Melanophora roralis, assembly GCA_963583895.1. Taxonomy (NCBI): domain Eukaryota; kingdom Metazoa; phylum Arthropoda; class Insecta; order Diptera; family Rhinophoridae; genus Melanophora; species Melanophora roralis. The sequence goes on from OY757188.1 coordinate 55,452,545, forward strand.
TTCCCCAAGTATCCAACAAAATATTCAAAACATTTTTTTTTTTTTTGCATATTTTTTTATTATTGAATCTTCGCTTAAGCGAACTAACAATAAGTTTTCAAATCTTAAGACTAATGAAATAATATTAGTCCAGCCAGTGCCAGACAGAAATTTAAGTTCTCATATTATAAATAGTTATCTTCATCTAAGCGCAATAGTATCCCTCTTTTTTAGACGGGAGTGTCTACTATGTTGCAAGATACTTCGACCGAGCGGGTTTGGATGTGTTTCCAGCTTATTTAAATACTTGTCCACATATTTCAGGATTTCGCATTTAACAAGTGGAACTTCTAGATCCTTATGGATGTTGCTGTTTTTGACATACCACGGAGCACCAGTTATCATTCTTAGGATTTTATTTTGACGGCGTTGTATTTTTTCTATGTTAGAGGCGGAAGCAGTGCCCCATAATTGTATACCGTAGCACCAAATTGATTTTAAAATTGAGTTGTATAGTAGAAGTTTACAGTCCAGGTGAAGCACAGAATTTCTACCCATTAGCCAGTGAATTTGTGCAGCTTTAAGTTTCATTTGCGTCAGCTTTGCATCTATATGAGGCTTCCATGTGAGGCGGCGATCCAGGTGAATGCCAAGATATTTTGTCTCGGATCGTTGAGGCACCAAATGGTTGTTAATAGTGATTGGAGGGCACGTTTCTTTGCGCAAGGTAAAAGTTATGTGAGTACATTTTTGTTCATTTATTTTTATTCCCCATAACCTTGCCCATTTCTCAACTTGGCTTACGTGTTGCTGCAGTTGACTCGAAGCCTCTCTAGGGTCTTTATGAATACTGAGAAAAGCGGTATCATCAGCAAATGTAGACGTGTGCGTAAAACAGTTGGTTGGCATATCTGCTGTGTAAAGCAAGTACAAAATTGGACCTAGTATACTCCCTTGAGGTACACCAGCCCCTATTGGTTGGGAACAACTTATTTCGTTTCCCTCTTTGATCATAAATTGTCTGCCGGTTAAGTATTTTTCTAGCAGGCTTGAAATATTAGCAGGTAGAGATTTAGTTTGATTAACAGGCCTTCGTGCCATACTTTATCGAATGCTTGAGACACATCGATAAAAAGCGCGGAGCAGTACATCTTTTTCTCAAAGGCTTTTCTAATAACCTGCACCAGTCTGTGAGTTTGTTCGATTGTACTATGTTGACTTCTAAAACCAAATTGGTGATCTGGAATGCAGTTGTTGTCATTCAGGATCGAAGTAAGCTTGTTTTTAAGTAGCTTTTCGAAAAGTTTCGCCAAAGTTGGTAACAAACTTATAGGCCTATAAGACTCCACCTTCGAAGGATCTTTTCCCGGCTTAGGAATCATCTTTATTAAGGCAACTTTCCATATAGGCGGAAAGTGTTCAAGCCGAATTATGGCATTAAAAACAAAAAGAATAATTCTTTTACCTGTAAAGGGTAGCTCTAAAAGCATTTTGTTGCTTATTTTGTCAACGCCAGGAGCTTTTTTGTCATTTAGGTTAGCGATAGCCTCTATAACATCTGAAAATCGGAAATGTATTTCTACAGGACGTCTAGCAACAACAGGCGGTAATTCTCTCACGTCAGTGCCTGAATTGGGAGTGAAGACGTTCCTTAAATGGCTTGCGAACAGATCGCATTTTTCTTCGTCATTTCTAGCCTAGGATCCTCTCAGGTTACGCAGTGGTGGTTTTGCGATTACGGGTCTTTTAAGACGTCTGGCTGTTCGCCATAAAGAATAGTTTGTTTGAGGAGTCGCGTCTAGACCTTCCAGGTATTCCTTCATTGATGACATTCTATGTACTTCTAGCAAGTTTTTTAATCGGTTTGTACATTCCTTCATCTTATTTTTAAGTAGGGGCGATCTATACCTTTGCCATTCTCTTCGGGCTCTCCTTTTTTCAGATAAAAGCTTTTCAACTTCGGTTGAGTAAATTTTGTTGTATCTGGCCTGACGGTAGGTAGAAGAAGCATTTTCAACGGCTTTTTTAATATTTTTATTGAGGCTACTCAGGCACTCATCGATTTCTTCGAAAGTTTTTAAAGATTGGTGTTCCGAACAGTGCGTGCTGATAAATTTTTTGTATTTTAACCAGTTTATTCTTTTAGATAAGAAAAAATCACTAGTTGCTATTTGGTGAGGACTGCAAATAGTAATTATTGTGGGTGAGTGGTCAGAAGATAAATCCAAGGAGGCTTGAGCCTCAATAAGCTCAGGGGATATACCTTTTGCTACGCCAAAATCTATTACGTCTGGTATTTTGTTGTGGTCAGTTGGCCAGTATGTTGGTTGCCCAGTTGAAATAACGTGAAGTCTCATTTCCGATACAGAATCATACAAGACACGACCTCTGGGACTTATTAGGCGGGAGCCCCAGTACGTGTGTTTAGCGTTATAGTCACCAGCAGCAATAAAGTGAAGACCTAAAGATTTGTAAAAACTGTTATACTGATCCTTCGTTATGGAGAATCTGGGTGGACAATAAACTGACGAAATAACGAGATTAATGCAAAATTCATCTATGCAAACGTTTGTTGCTTGTATAAAACTTTCGGAGAGACCACCTATCCATTGGTGTTTGATTCTTGATTTAATTAATATAGCTGAGCCACCACATGACCTATCTCTGGGATCTTTTGAGTCGTAAAAAGTATAGCCACTTAATTTAAAAGTGCTTCTAGATGTCATATGAGTTTCGGAAATCAACATGACATCAATTTTTTGGTGAGTTAAAAAATATTCGAGTTCGTTTTTGTGTTGGCGGATGCCGTTTGCGTTCCAGAAACAAACCCTGAGGCAGTTCATGGCCTTTTAAGCATGGCCTGAACAAGTGCAGACTGCATTTTTTGCAATTCTTGCATCATGCCGGCCATTTGCGCCATAAACTGCGTAAATTGTTTGACTATATTTTCAATTACGGCTTCCAGGCGGCTAAAATTGGGGCCCGTAGGTTCATTTGTTGGCACCTCTTGTTGTGTTGTTTGCTGGTTAGGCTTACGGACGTTGGGCTGGTTGGACTTAAGTGCGTTTGCATGAGAAACTTGACTTGTTGTTGGTTGTGTTAATGGAGGCAAAGTAGTAGTTGCTGTATTTAACTGCTGTGGAGGGGCAGAAACGATTTTAGTCTTAGATGAACGCTTTACTAAATCAAAAACAGGGCAACCTCTATAGTTGGCAGTGTGGTTTCCGCCGCAATTGCTGCATTTCTTCGTTTGGTCGTAGCATGCAGGTCCCCACACACAACACACACAGAAGGCAACTTACAATAAGCTTTGGTATGGTCGAATTCCTGGCAGTTCAAGCACTGTACTGGCCCAGATCGTTTATGTGGGGCTTCAACAACAACTCTGCGATGCAAAATATATCTTAATTCATAAATAGGGTGAGTTTCGCCTTTCCTCAATTTTACATCACTATGCTCAAGCTCCACCCGAAATAATGGTTGGGGACACCTTTCTCTATTTATAATGTTTGATACAGTTTTAGCTTTAAAGCCTTTGCTGCACAAACTCGTCTTTATCTCTTCAGGGTCGACATTAGCGTCTATACCTTTTATAACTACCTGAAGTCCTTTTGCGTTTTTAAGTTGGTAAGTGTAAAAGTTTTTATTTAGTTTTTCAAATTCTGAAACAGTGGTGCGGTAAGCGTTTTCGTGATTTACCTGGATTTTTGTCTCGTAAATGTTACCACGCTTAATATTATAAACATAAAAATTATTTTCCCCGATTAATCCGACTAAGAACCTAATAAGGTCGTTCGAGTTTCTTTCTCTCAAATAAATTGGAGGAGGTTTAAATGTCTTCTTCTCGGTGACAGGGGTATCGTTCTCCTCTTCTAGTATGGCGAAACGATTTTGCGATGAGGTAGGCTTTTCTTCATCTTTTGAAAATTTTGCTGGCTTGGTAACCTCTGCAGATTTCGGGCTTCTACCCCTTTTAAGAACTGTAATATAGCGGTCCATCCCTACCTGGACATTTGAAGCTTCTGTAGAAAGTGGGCTGGGACCGCCTTTAGCAGATGATAAGTTATGTACCTCGGTATTTTTTTTATAATTTTTGAAAAGAGATTGGGCTAAAATTGTCCCTTGTTCAGTACATTTATTTAAATTAGGCGCACTTGCACTTAAATTGTCTTTAACTATTATCGGTTTTGCACTCAAATAGTTTTTATTATATTCAGGGTCTCTGATGTTTTCATTACTAACGCTTGAACTTAACACAATGTAAGCATTTCGGCTACCAGGCCCACTGTCACGACGATTACTGTTACTCATTAACCGTTCGCTTTTTTTATTATTTAGTTTGTTGTTTTTTTTTTTCTCACTTATATGTTTTTGTATGTATATTAATAAATTCGTTTGCCACTTATTACTAATATCACCTATTACTAATATTACACTCGCGTAGAAACGTCCGTACACTACGAGATTAAGAATGCAACTGATATTCAAAACATGGTTGAACTAAATGAAAAACTAGATATTTTAATTATTGATAAAATTCCGAAAGAAGATAAATTACCAAATAAAACAGAAAATGAACAAAAAAAGTTAAGATAATACCTTTATATGTAAATAAAAATATATAGCATCTTGACTTGGATTTAGTACTTGTTGTTTTTAACCACAAGTCCTAAATGAAGGGGGTAGCTGTAGTGTATTAAAATTTGAACAGCACTTTAACCTAGCTTACATATATTGCATGGCTGGACTAAAAACAACGTAGTGGATTTTTAAAATTTAAATTTAAAAAATATGTATTTATTGTTGCTCAACCAAAGCAATCTACGAAGATCATGGCGCAAATGGCTGGTATGATGCAAGAAATGCAGTCTGTTCTTCTGCTGACCATGCTTAAAAGACCATGAACTGCCTTAGGGTTTATTTCTGGAACGCAAACGGCATCCGCCAACACAAAAACAAACACGAATATTTTTTAACACACCAAAAAATTAATGTCATGTTGATTTCCGAAACTCATTTACATCTAGAAGCACTTCTAAATTAAGTGGCTATACTTTTTACGACTCTAAAGATCCCAGAGATAGGACATGTAGTGGCTCAGCTATATTAATTGAATCAAGAACCAAATGCCAATGGATGGGTGGCCTCTCCGAAAGTTATATACAGCTAAAAACGTCTGCATTGATGCATTTTACCATAACCTCGTTATCTCGTCAGCTCAAAATCTTTAGGTCCCTACTTTATAGCTGCTGGAGACTATAACGCTAAACAAACGTACTGGGGCTCCCGCCTAATAAGACCCAGAGGTCGCCTCTTGTATGATTTTGTATCGAAAATTAGACTTTACGTTATTTCAACTGGACAACCAACATATTGGCCAACTGACCACAATAAAATACTAGACGTAATAGATTTTGGCGTAGCAAAAGTTCTATCCCCTGAGCGTATTGAGGCTTAGGCCTCCTTAGATTAACTTCTGATATACTCAACTCAATTACAACTCAATTTTTAAAATCAATTAAAACGGTAAGAAATTATGGGGCCATGCTTCCGCCTTAAACATAGAAAAAACACAACACCGCACTGTGGTATTGCTTCATACATTTTTGTGCAGAAAATATAAGAAGTGGTCATAAGCTATTGAAAGTTCACATCGAGCATTGTATTGACTAAATTAAGAAAAAACAGAATTTCGTCCAAATTGTCCACGCCCACCTCCCATACATTAACAAGCGAAACCTCTGTGCAGAGTTTTATTTACATCCTATACATAAAAAAGAAACCTGTGTGCAGAGTTTTAATGACATCAGCCCCTCCCAACGCTCACCACCCACCGCCCACCTCCCATGCAATCTGAATCAATTTTTGACTTCGTTTTTTAATTAATTAAAACGAGTTAGCCAAACCTCAGACGAAAAATTTTTTATCCGAGTATTTTGTAATTAAAAGATTACAAGAACGATGTTGTTGTAGATAATTTCAATAAAATTAAAAAAATTGGCCCCGAGTGTATTGATCAGGTGGTCTACAGTACATTAGTTGTCTGGGGAAAGCAAAATATCTTTGCAGTTTTTTAGCCGATTTTACTTTTTATAGCCTTATTGAAAAGATATTTTACTGCATATTACAAATTTTTTATCATCTTATCAAACTTAATTTAAAATATAAAAATGTTTAATAAAATGAATTAAAGGTATAATTTTCCCCTTGTAATCCATTTTTGAAATTTCAGGAAAAATTCTAAAATTTAGGGACTTAACGTTATTTCATCTGGACATCCGACATATTGGCCAACTGATCACAATAAAATTCCAGACGTTATCGATTTTGGCGTAACAAAAGGTATATCCCCGGAACTTACCGAAACTCAGCACAAACGATACAACATTTTACGTTGCATACGATGTTGCAATTCTCCGCGTCGTATCATAGTGTGAATTAATTTTAGAATTGTACGTTCTTCATACTTTTGGCGCAAGAAATCCTGTATAACGTTCTGTTCTGACACCTGAGAACCAATAGCAAAGCGCCTTTTGAATTGTTTTTCAATCCGGCTTAAAGTTTCTTGATCTTCTTCCGTAGTAAAACCCTCAGCGCCGCACATTGGGTTGAAATTGCTAAAAACGGCTCTTAATTCAGCCGTTAAACATAACACTAATTTTTTCACTTCGTAGTATTAAATGGGTCATTAGTAGGTAAAAAAATCATTTTTGAAAAAAAAAAATTTTTTTTTAACTCCAGGGATATCCGTGTTTGTAGGAATATTGAAATTGCTTTTCAAGCTCCACCTTTAAAGATAAATAAATGAAATTTGACGCATATAATTTTTTAAGTTTAGTAACTCAGAATACAAAAATTCAACGAAATCGGTAAATGATTTCGTAAAGCTCCCATACAAAACTTTCCCGGAAATAGGCCATATTAATCCTTCTTTATTAGAAAAGTTTTTATTGATATTAATATTTATAATAAATTTGCATTTTATTTTTAATATTATTAATATTCATGTTCGCTGTCACTAAAATATATATCATCGGAATTATTTTCTTTAGAAATTTTAGGTAATATTAGAAGGTCCAATGCCTGCTGTGGTAACACGCTACTTTTCTTTTTGTAATGTTTGCTTGTATTACTTATAATAGGATCAGAACTTATTAAAAATCTATTGAAAATATCTTCATTGAACTTTTCACGACTGCATTTCCGTGAAAAATGTTCTCTGTATGATTTAAAATCTTTATTGCGAGCTTCCTGTGCTTCCTCCGATAATTGACCAATAGGTAACAGTGCATGAGTAATAATCTCCGAACCATGTATTAAAAATTTATGCCATGGGTATTTTCCAACAAAGTATTTTGCGGACGATAAAGTAAAATTTCTAAATTTTTCAACATAAATCTGATGACCACACGATACAGCCACTAAAATAGTATGCAACTTTTTGATCAGTTCAACGTCGATTTTTGTAATTTCCGCTGAAACTTCAGGATTTTGGAAAAAAACGTCTGGCTGTATTCTCGTCATTTGAGTTTCCAAGCCCTGGTTTTCGCTGGTCAAATATAAATCCGCTTTTTTGTCTGAACTCAACCTGTATTCTTGATCTGGTTTCATTCACTATCTTTTTTTGCTTCGGACCTTGCTTGCCATTTTTTGATTGGAATATTATATGAGGATTGTACCTTTTAATTAATTCAGTCTGCAAAAACTTTCTTTTATTATCAATTCTTATAGAGTTTGCGTTTTTCATTTTATTATAAAACTCTCTTCGGGAAATTTAAATACCAGAATTTGTGCCTTAGAAGTTTAAAGTATTGGTTTTTTTTTCTGTACCATGAGTAGTGTTTGTTCAAATCACATTTAGACAATAACACAACAGTTTCAAAAAAATAACAGTCACAATTGAAACAAACAAAAAGAAAGTTACAAAACAATTATTTCCGTTTCTAACTATGTTTAAAGTACTTAAAATTATACATACCCAAAAGCTCAAAATGGAAGAACCATATCCAATACTTATTAAAAGGCTAGATGTCTGTTGCTCCAAAAGAACATATTAGCCTCTCCAATGAGTCATATGTTAATTTACCAGTATTGGATACGGACCTTCAGTTTGGAACTGCTGGGTAATAATATTAAAAATAAGAATATTTATAATGAGAAAATTAACAAAAATAAACAATAACAAAACTACATACCAAACATATGTACATATCGAGCCTTTGATGCAATACCGTAGTAACTCAAAATTTCAATATTTTGAGCTGGGTATGCAGAAATTATCTTTGGGGAAATATCTATCTAAAGAAAACAAGATTATGATTCCACCTCTAACTGTTCAGATTCTACAGCTAAAAATGCCTTTATTGCCTCTAGGTGTTTCCAACAATATTTATTTGCAATAATGAAATATTTCCTTTATGACAAGAAATTTACTAACAGAAAGCAATTTACGAAAAAAGTATAAAGCAATATTATTTTTTGCTACGTTTTAGGCACATAAACACAACTGCATAATTTGATTTCTTTTTTACTTGTTCGTATTATTTCATATTACAACTTTGTTAGAAAAAAAATAGTTAAAAGTTTATTTGCTCTAACGATATATTTCGAATTAATTTTTAAGTTTGTCATAGGTTTTGTGACAATAACGATACATCATTGATAGGTTGATACAAAGTACTTAAATATAAATAAATATTTCATATTTTTAATAATTTTTGGCCTTTTTTTATTTAAAAACAGTCCTTTTTATTTAAAAACTTGTAAAAAAATAACTTTAGTAAACGAAAATACTATCAAAAAGATGGTTCAAAACTTCAAATGCATTTTTCTCAGTTCACGATTTTTTGGATTACTACGGTATTGCACCAAAGGCTCGATATGCACACATGATTAATACAGTGAGTGCATTGCTAAGCATACACGAATTTTTCTTATATGTAAAATTGAAAAACTATTTTTTTTTCGGTCTTATCGCAAAAAACCCGCAAAATATTTTTATATGATTTGTAAGTAGACATATCAGAGAAAACTATAAAAGAAAATTTTTTACCCAAGCTTGCCCAAACCGAATTTGAACTTCTATTTAAAAGTGAAAAATTATGGTTTTTAAAAGCAATTTTCAAAAAAATATTAAAAATATTTCTACAACAAAAACATTTAACTGGGATACATTTTTAAGTTTCTAAATAATTGAAATTGAAGGTTCCATTGTCAAAATATTTCTTTTATGCTATAAAAATATAAAAATTTCAATAAAAAAATTCTTTTTTTTTTTTAATTTTCACCACTGTTTTAAAAAACTTAAAAAAAATTCAACTTTAACAACGCACAACTCGAAAAGTAAATAACATAGGAAAATGAAAAAGATTGTTAATAATGCACAATTTTGTTTACTGTAACCTGTAATTTATTACTTTTTAAAAATATTAATTTTCAATTAAAAGCCATTTTCGGGAATTTCAACCCAACGTGCGCCGGCCAGACTCCCGGTCATTGCGGCATCTAATGTCGAAACTTGAAAGAGTCGCAACGGTAGTAAGCGCATCTTGGCAAGTGACTCTGAAATACGTATGAACGCCTCCAATTGACGAACTGTAATATGAATACTTAGGCGTTTATCGGCTGGTTTCTCCTGTTGGCCAGCACCACTGCGCATAAGAACATAACGACTTTTGCAGTCCTCAACAAACTTCAACTATTGATATTTTTTTATTTAAAAAAGTAAATTGTTTAAAATACAAAAAATTTGTCAGCACCCACTGCTCGGAAAACCAACCGCTACAAACTCCCGCAGACATCGATGATTGTCTAAGCAGCCTTAATGAGAACATACAAAAAGCCGTTGTTCATGCTTCTTCTTACTATCGTCAGAATAAATACAACAAAATTTTTTCAGCCGATGTGCAACGGCTTTTATCTGAAAAAAGAAGAGCCGGAAGAGAATGGCAAAAGCACAGATCACCCCAACTTAAAGCCAAGTTGAAAGAATGTACAAACCAATTGAAAAATTTGCTAGAGGTTTACAGAGTGGCATCTTTTAAGAGACACTTCGAAAGCCTAGACTCGACTCCTCAGACGAATTATTCACTATGGCGATCAGCGAAATGTCTTAAAAGACCCGTTTTCGCGAAACCACAACTACGTAATCTGAGAGGATGTTGGGTGAGAAAAGATGAAGAGAAATTTAATTTGCTCGCAAATGATTTAACCAATGTCTTCACTCCAAATACATGCACTGACATGAGTAAATTACCGCCTGTTGTTGCTAGATGTCCTATGGAAATACGTTTTCAGTTGTCTGATGTCGTAGAGGCTATCAATAATTTAAATGCTAAAAAAGCTACTTGCTTTGATGAAATCAGCAACAAAATGCTTCTAGAGCTGCCTTGCACTGCAAAAAGAATAATTCTTTTTATTTTTAACGCCATATTACGGCTCGAATATTTTTCGCCAGTATGGAAAGTTGCCTTGGTAAAGATGATTCCTAAGCCGGGAAAAGATCTTTCGAAGGTGGAGTCTTACAGGCCTATAAGTCTGTTACCAACTATGTCAAAATTGTTTGAAAAATTGCTTAAAAACAAGCTGACTCCGGTCCTGAATGAAAACAACTGCATTCCAGATCACCAATTTGGATTTAGAAATCAACATAGTACCATCCAACAGACCCACAGATTGGTACAGGTTATAAGAAAAGCCTTTGAAGAAAAGAAATACTGCTCCGCGCTCTTTATAGATGTCTAGATGAAGGCCTGTTAAACAAATTAAAGCTCAACCTTCCATCTAATATTTTCAACCTTTTAGAAAAATACATAACCGGCCGACAATTTATGATTAAAGAGGGAAACCAAATAAGTTCTTCTTAACCAATAGGGGCTGGTGTACCTCTAGGGAGTATACTAGGTTCAATTCTGAACTTGCTTTACACAGCAGGTATGCCCACAAACAATTTTACTTATACGTCGACATTTGCTGATGATACCGCCTTTCTCAGTATTCACAAAGACCCTAAAGAGGCCTCAAACAGCTTCAGCATCTCGTATCCCAAGTAGAAAAATGGGCAAAGTTATGGGGTACTAAAATAAATGAACAAGAATGCACCCACGTTACTTTTACTTTACGCAAGAAAACGTGCCCCCAATTCGTATTAACAACCATACGGTGCCTCAACGAATTGAGACGAAATATCTTGGCATTCACTTGGATCGCCGCCTTACATGAAAGTCACATATAGATGCGAAGTTGACCCAGATGAAACTTAAAACGGCCCAAATCCACTGGCTAATCGGTAGAAACTCTGTGCTACGTATTGATTGTAAACTTTTACTTTACAACTCAATTTTGAAACCAATTTGGTGCTACGGGGTACAATTATGGGGCACTGCTTCCGCCTCCAAAATTGAAAAAATTCAACGCCGTTAAAATAGAATCCTAAGAATGATAACTGGTGCTCCTTGGTACATTAAAAACAGCAACATCCACAACAAAGGTCTGCAAGCTCCACTAGTTAAATGCGAAATCCTTAATTATGTGGACAAGTATATAAATAAGCTGGAAACGCATCCAAATCCGCTCGCTCGAAACATTTTGCAACATAGTGGACACACTTGTCTGAAAAGAAGGGATACTATTGCACTTAGATAAATCTACTGTTTTAATTATTTTATTATGAGAACTTGAATTTTAGTCTGGCACTGGCTGGTCTAATAAAAATTAAATAGTTTTAAGATTTGAATACTTATTGTTAGTTCGCCAAAGGCGAAGATTCAATAATAAAAAATATTAAAAAAAGGGAAATTTTTACAATCATATTATTAAACCAAATCGATTTTAACAAAACCACCCTAATATCCACATATAAGTATAAACAAAGTAAGTCTAAAATAATAAAACATTTTATTTATTCGTCAAATAACATTACTTTAACTACATCATCTAGTTCTAAAAAATGTTTGTGAGGCTGACGTCTCATATTACTTATGTACGAATCATATTATGCAAGCAAATAATGCAAAACATCAGTATTTGTTGAAGTGCTTTTGCACTTTCTAGAAATCATTAATCTCCTTCTGCTTCCTCGGAGAGATTACCAATAAGAAGCATAGAAGCTGGCATGTAGTACCATTTATTTTTTTACCAAATAGCTCAGCCGTATCCCACAAAAATTTTTAAAACTTTACAGCATCAATTTTCTGCTCACATGTTATTATTTAAAGAACAATTTGGAAGCGATCTATGAGTTCTTCATTAACACCTGTTATATGAGCAACAAGTACAGGGTTGAGAAAGAAACGCGTTGAGGTATTGTCATCGTTCGAAGAGCTAGGTCCTGGTTGTGCAGCATCCACTCCCAAGCTCATTCGTTCATTAAATGCCGCCTAAACTCGATTCTTGTTTCTTGTTTAAAAACCTTGTTTTTTTTTTTATTGCAGACCACCTTTTGAAAGGTATGTTATAAGCTACGTGGAGTATACACTTTATTAATTTTATTTGAGAGTTTTATGATGAAATGCCCAATTTACAAGCATAATTATTCATTCTTTTCTTTGAAGTTATGTCCAAATCGTTTTCTTCTGAGTGCTTAACTTTAAAAATATAACATACAGCTGCTGAAGCAGTATTTGTAACGAACTGAACCGTTTTGAATTTTGCATCGTGAACACTAAATTGTGGCTTACACTGAATTATTTGCCGCATGCTACAACATTCGTTTTCTCCAAAGCAGCAATATCGGACGTCATGTTCTCAACAACCCCTAAAACTTTTTCTTTAGTCTCTTTAGTGAATTCGACATAAATTGGACGACAGTACCTTGTTGATGATTGGCTTTTATTACGCCAGTATTCTTTTTCAGTGTTTGATTTTAAACTTTAAGGTATCATCGATGCTAATAGCAGAATCCTTTCGCTTGAATCAGTTGGAAAACACTGATTGTACTCTGCATGATCAGAAGATCCATCGCAACCTCACTTCGACGTAAGAGTGTATTATAATTTTTACTTATCATTACCTTTTTCGCGCAAAAAACTTTCAAAAAGACGCTTTGTGGTGTGATCCATCAAACTTTGCAAGCTTACAGAAGCTTCATTTTCTGATACGCGGACTTCATTGGGATAAAATTTTTTCTTCTCTTTTAGTACCTTTATATAAGGTGGTAAAATATAATATCCCCTTTTTGGAAAACATATTTTATTGTCTCCTACTGATGTTTTGTTAACTCTGCATCCAACATTATTGCTAGTGCGATTGACGAAGGAATATATGGTTGTGATTAATTTTTTGCTCTCGTTACTTCACTTGCCATTAGTAATTGTTTTCGGGTATACTAGGATGCTAAATCAGCAGCTTTGTACCTTTTACTACGTCCTTTGCAATCATCGGATTCCTTAACAGGTCTTCCATTTCTATTTAAGCAACTAGATTGATCATCAGCAAGTGATACTTCAAATACATATATTTAAAAAAAATGTTGTGGCATTCAAAATTTACAATAAGTGATTTTTGTTTCAGACCTTATTTTTTAGCCAAGAACAATTTTTCTTAAAAATACGAATTTTTTTATACGATTTCTTTAAGCGTTTATAAAAATGACTGAGAAATCGCTTCTGAAGTGCTTTTTTTCACTATTTCGATATTATTAAAAGTAAGCACAGTGTTCTTTGCTTTTATAAAATCAGTTAATACATCAACATTATTACCGCAACTAATAAGTTTCTTACACAATTCGCTATATGATACAGAAAATGAACTAATTTTTATATTTAACAATTTTGATATATCTTTTCTTTTATTATTATTTATTCAAACGGTTTTATCAAACATAAAATGCGCAAGAATGCCGATTTTATCAAATTGTTATTATAATTAATAAGTGATATATCATTGAAATAGTTTAAGCCTTATATATGCAACACATTTTATTAAAAAACCTGAGCAGCATCAACCTTGACTTTTTTTTAATAAATTTACATGTTTGTTCAACGATCGGCGGAAGTCGGTGAATTTGTTTGGGTTAATTCAAAGAAAAGACTCCCACCCTTTATTTTGTTGTAGTAAGAGGACGGAGGTAGACGGTGCCAGCTTCTTTTTTTTTCAAGGAAAACTGCAAACACCGAATTTTACAAAGCTATTTTAATTTGCTTATATTTACTAAATTACATATGTAATCCAAATATATATTTTTTTAAAATAAAAAGAAGGCTGTGTTTTTTAATAAAAAACCGCATTAAAATGTTAGCAATGAAAATATCTTTCACGCATAAGCTACTGAGTTTCATGAAAATTTTTACCTGTTGTTGTTTTACAATACTAAGGTCACTTCACTAAACTTTTTTAAGACAAAATATAACTTTTTAAAACAAAAATTTAATCAATAATCCTAGTAAAACACTTCTCTATTAAGCAGCATCACTACATTTTTGAAAAGTATATGTCGAAAATTGGCTTTTTTGCCACCGAAATACCACTATGCGCCGCAATGTGGACCATTCTACGAGAAGGCGGCCAAAACTCATTTTTTTATGATCGCCGATTGAAAAATGTTAAAATTCATTCGAATGTAGACACAAGTGTACCTCGTTAGCCAAAAAATTATAACTTTATTTCACATATATTACAGACAACAGGGTGATACAAAATGGACATTCTCAGCATTTTGCTGAAGTGGGAAATTTCTTAGTAAGATTTTGATTTTTAAACTTCTATAACTTTTTGGTTTTAAAAGGTTTTCAACCGAAATAAATTTTTTATAATTTTATAACCTGTTATCTATTAGTACAAGAAAAATAAATTGTTTATGATGTTTAAAAATATTTTTTTTCCTTTTTTTTAAGGTCCAAATATTCCTAAATTCCCATCTTCAATAGAGCAAAACTTCTAGAGAACATCAGAGAACAAAAAGAAATTAGCACTATTTAGTGGATATAACTCTCCCTTATACCCCATTTTATACCCGGGATGATCCGACCGTGAGCACCAGACCAATTTTTGTGACACAAGGTCAAATATTTTTTGCGAAATTTGAGTAAAAGAGCTAAATAAATTTTTTTGTAATGTGCTTTTTTTTAAGTATTTTAGTTTTTTTTTTTATCAAATTGCTTTTATGAGAGAAGGTTTTTAGATTGATATATACATCAGAAAGGATACCGCAATTAGCCAAAAATTATAGACTTCTTAGTAAGCAATATCTTTTTGTGAGCATATAATTTATAAGTTATTAAAACAATAAACAAAATCATAAACGACCTGCAAATATGTGTTGTTTTCTACGATAATGTCATCAAATAGTGTATGAATTATCTTGCGCCTGAAATGTTTTGTAAACCATTAAAAATTAATATGGAAATTCCTGGAAAAACTATGTGTAAATGTCTATTGTTTGCGTTGTGATTTTCCCACCCTTCGTATTTGCGCATGTGATAGTGGTGCTACCTGTCTACAGCGTTACCGTTTTGCGAATAAAGTGGCATTTGACCCTTTTTTTCTCAGAAATCTCTTTCTTTTTCACTTTTTTTGAAAATTAATTTTTTGTGTCCCTTTTTTAAAATGTTTAACGGTAACGCTACCTGCCTAGCTGTATTTTTTTGTTTAGTTAGAGTAATTAAAGTAACGTCTTTTTAATTGCTATTCATTACAATTTGAAAAACGGCTTAGTACACTTATAGAGATCTTGCTGATATTTTTTTCAACAAAATGAAGTGCGCGATGTGGAGTTTCATATACTAAGCAATCAATTTTTAAAAATATGCAATACAGATGAAATTGAACTACACACATAAAAAATTCAAAATTTTGCAAAGGTATTGAAAACCCGGTACGTTGAATGCTCCTTTAACAAGAAAAAGATGTACGAACGTCAATATTAAGGAACTTTTCTTCGAAATTTTTTCTACAAATGCCAATTAATGTGGAAAACAGGATCGACCAGCAAAACCAAGAATTATGAGATTTTTTCAGAGTATAGAGATAAAATCGCTGTCAAAAAACAATGTTTGACTATAACTGTATAGGACTTTGTAGCAAACGAACGTTTTTAACAATCTTTAATACTTCACTTTTTACCATAAATCAGCTAAAACTTAAAATGCATTTTTAAACAATCATAACTATTTTTCTAACAAATCGATTTGAAGTTTTATACCTTAAACCTAGTAAACAGAAAAAACTGCGTTTAAAAATTCCAATCCAGTCAAAAGTTATAGATTTTAGACTGCCTTCTCGCGAAATGTCCACTGTGCGCCGTCAAAATAAAATCCTAAGAATGATAACAGGTGCTCCAGGGTGTGTCAAAAGCAGCCACATCCACAAGAAGTTTCCCTTGTTAAATGTGAAATCCTGAACTAGGTGGACAAGTATGTAAATAAGCTGGAAACACATTCAAACCCGCTCGCTCGAAACATCTTGCAACATAATGAACCACTCCCGTCTGAAAAGGAGGGATACTATTGCCCTAAGATGGAGTTAACTAATTCTATTATGAGAACTAAATATTTAGTCTGGCACTGGCTGGACTACTATTAATTACTTAGTTTTAAGATCTAAATACTTATTGTTAGTTCGCATAAGCTAAGATTTAATAACAAAATATGAAAAAAAAATTTTTGCTAAAAAAAAAGAAAATCAACAAATAGTTATTTTTTTTGCAAAGTAATAAGAAACCAACATTATCTTTATCCTTAAAAATTAATAATTTTAAATGATGGTTAAGTCAAGCTTTCAAAAATACATACCAAAACACAAATTCTGGCGTTTCTGTGGCTTTTTTTAATTTACATTCTAGTTTTAATGTTGAGCCTTCATCTATGTGTATATCAGGAGAACCAGTTATAATAGCTTCAGCCTCTGAAAACAGAAAAATAAAATTCATAATATGCTTTTGTATGTACATATATGTTTCAACAGTGATATTTTAAAATAATTTAAAATGTAAAGTTGGTTTATTACAAAAAAAAAACAGCGTTCGAAAATAAAAAGAACATCGAATTATTTTATGCTTCATAAAGCTATATTTACATCACCTAAGGTATCATCTGAGTTGAGTCAAAAAATAAGTTTAAATTTTTATGTGTCAACAAACAATTAATAAAAGTGACCTGATTGGCTATTATCAGCATTTAAGCAAATGAAAATGGAAAATAAAACAGAGATTGAGTTAGAACTCTCACTCTAGCTGTGTTTTATTTATACTCTCTAAACAGCGGGACTTTAGTCATCAGCTTTTTGGTGTTGCTCGCCGTTATAATAAGAAAAGGTTTTTCGGTTTTTATTTATATTTTTAAACAAAAAAAAAATTCAAAATAAAAAGTCAACAAAAAGAGCTTCTTCTAGCTAAAATTTAATAAACACTTTAATCTAATGACACTTATGTATGTCCGGGGAAATGGGTCATATTTACCTTTTTGAGCTTTAAGCACATGAAATTCGAAGTGCAATCGCCGCAATATTGATTTGAAATTTAAAACAATCAAAGAGATTCAATATCTCCAGCTACTGAAAAGAGCGCAAAAGGAATAATACAGTTTAAGCACCACATTAAAAAAGTGACGGGTAATTTTTTATCGAGAGGTTTTCAATTAAGCTTTATTAATTACATTCTTTTTGGATGAAAACAAAAAACTAATTCCCTTATTAAAACAAAAACAATACGTATGGAAAAGTTTTTTAAATTTTAGTTTTTTCCATACGATTGTTTTTGTTATTATGCGTTCTGTTTTACGTAATTAGGCCCTTAGTTTTACTAACAAATTCAAATAATCAAGTCCCTCGTTAAACTCATAAGCTATGACAGCTGTCGGCTTCAAATGCCCTTCAAGCAGGATGAGGGTCAGCCCCCATTAAAATTCACAATTTTTATGAAATATTTGACATGTTATATCTCGGAAACTACAAGAGCTATCGGCTTTAAATATCGTTTAACTACAATGCTTTGTTTAATGGCTTTTATAATATAAACTGGGATAACTTATTCTACATGCCTTCTGTAGACAAACAGTTATTTTTTTGGAAATTAATATATTGAATCTGTTTAATGGTACTGTTCCAATATGAGTTTGTACATTACCTAACACATCTATGCCATGGTTCTCAAATGCAATTGCACAATCTATCGCTCAACGTGATATTGCATTCGCGAGATGGAAACGTTTTAGAACTTCTGAGCTACATCAAAATTATCGTGTAGCAAAAAGTACTGTAAATAACAAAATTAGAAACGCCAAAAGGGATTACTATTCCAAGCGATTTGAGGCCGCTCTTGACTCTAAGAAAACTTGGAAAACAATATGTGAAATTAAACATTTACAGATTTGCCTGTTCAACCTGCTAACATGAACCCTTATAGTTCTACTGGAGCTACAGATAATAATTTTAGCGGTTGCTTTGGGTTCACTTGTGTTAGCAAATCGGACGTGTATTCCGCCTTCATGGCTATTAAATCCTGTGCTGTAGGAAGTGACGAAATCCTTCCCAAATTTGTTGCTATTATTCTTCCGCTAATACTGCCATATATCACGCATCTTTTTAATACTATTATTATGACAAGTACTTTTCCTTTTAATTGGAAACATGCAAAAATTATTCCAGTCTCAAAATCTACCACTGATTTTCAACCAATTGCCATTTTATGTTTCCTATCAAAAGTTGTTTTAAGAATTCTATCCCAGCAGGTAGTAAAACTTTATTGAGGTAAATAAGCTTTTGTTCAGGAGACAATCTGGGTTTCGTGCAAATCACAGCTGTACTACGGCACTAGCTGATGTAACTGAAAATATACGTCAGGAATTTGATAATGGTTCTCCTCGCTCACTCCAAGGCTTTTGACACTTTAATTTGGAAACTTAAAAACTTTTTCAACTTTTCTTCCTTTAGCGTTAGGTTTATTTCTTCGGTTGCGCGTCAGCTATAATTTTCTAATAAAAATTGCTTCGAAAGAAACTTGAAAATGGTAAAACTTATTTGAAGGAAAACTGGCTTAGTGGCATGAAAAGATGTCCAACTAGCCTATATATCGTTATTGTGGTTTATTGTGGCCCTCAACCCTTTTCTTCAGCGCGTAATCATATAGCATACACGTCATGCCTTTCCACCGAGTATCCAAAAAAATTATAGTACTAACGTTTGGAATGAACAATATAAGAATTATAAAGATAATAAAAACAGACAATGCTCTGGCAAGGTGAAATGCCATGTAGGGTACATTTTCCCATCCAGTGAAGTATACAACTCCATGACAGAATTGTTACCCATGATTAAAATCTGTCCCTGCAACATATGAATATGATTTTACTTACATACTTCAAAATGAATTTAGACCATCCTTCCCTTGATTCATTGATCAAAACATAAGGTTAATACAAAAAAAGAAGTAGAGAAATTACAATATGCAAAACAAACATACTTATGTATGTATGTTCACAATTACATGATTTGTTTTATGGCTTTAGAATGTAACAAGAAATATTAATGAATTAAAATAAACAATCATATAACTGAAGCACAATTATACCCACATATATTATTTACTTGGTTTGAAGCTTCTTTACTGTCGTTTCATTGATGGGCCCAGAAGTTCATAGTAGATGACAGTTTTATTGTTTAAATTCAAACGACGTAAACTCTCTATTTTTATATGCAATAAATATATGGTTAATAACTATAGGTACATTAAAATTTTTAATATAGTTGATTATTTTTTGTGTAAGTTAGATTGTTAAAAAAAATTGTAAGATAGCCAGTGTGACCAGATTTTCAAGTAAAGTTAAAGCTAAATCACGTTTAAAAAACAGATTAAAAGTGCTAAAAACAAAAACTTAAAGCCAAAAAATAAAGCTACATTTTTTTATTCGTTTTTTAAAAAATTTCTTTGTTATTTAGACATTTCTCATAATAGGAACGAAACGTTTTTGTGCTAAAAATATTTAAAAAGAAAATTTGTTTTTAAAATTTTAGTTTTATTTACGAAAATTTGGTAGACCAATACCTTCAGTAAGAAGAAAAATAATATGTATGTGTTCATATACATATGCATGTACAAGAGCTTTTTTAAAAAGTTTTTAGAAGCAGGTATAAATTTGCTGCCTGTTTTGGTAAAAAAAAAACTAATTTGTAAGATATGTATTAAAAAAAACAAAAAACGAAAATTTGTTTTAGATATAAATACTCAACACACTTTGTTCGCTCATTTTTTTTTACAAAAACACGTAAAATTAAGTAATTTATTTACAAACATTTTTCATAACTACAAACACATGAAAACAATAAAAAAATCGAAACAAATTTACACGATGCAATTTTTTTAATATTCCTTCAATGAAATTTTTGTTTGTTGGCAAAACGAGTATAAAGAGACTACTTTTCTACACAGTTCGTTAAAAACCGAAAATTTTCATTCAAGTTACATAAGTACATATATATATATATCATGAAAAATGCCTTTATTCATGTAAATTTTGTTCAAGAAAAGAAAAAAAGATAGTCTTTATTGTAAAAAAGTTGCATTGTAAGAAAGCGTTTTTAAAAATATTTTTTATTGTACATGTGTGTCTAAATATGTATTTAAAACCAATGACTGTAAAAATGAAAAAATAAAAAATATTATTTTTTTAACCCTATCCATAAAAATAATAATTATCGTTATTAAACGTTTTTATTTAAATTAAAAAATGACCGTCCTGCTAAAAAAAACTAAATTTACAAAGAACATGATTTTCAACAAATATATTTTAATACCATCAAAATGATGAGCTTTACTTGACCCTACTATGTTTTATTGTGCCTGCTTTTTTCTTGAAAAATTATTTGGGTCCTGTTTGATTTGATTTTTAAAAAAAATAAACTTTAAAATTCTTATTAAATAAAAATATTAATATAATAATTTGTTTCAATGAAAAACATAAGTGTTTTACATTTTTGAGCAATACATGAAAACATTTTTTAATTTTACCAAAAGACGGAACAAATGTTTGTGTCGCATTTGGATTTTTTCTTTTAAATTGCCGCATTTAAAAGTATTTGTTTTGGAAAACAAATTCTTGCGTTTTTTTCTGTAATACCATACCTTCTTTATTTCTTTGTTTTATTGTAGTTTTGTGCTGTTTCACGTTTTTTAAATGTCGCTATAAGTAAATTATTAAACAAAACAATGGTTCGGAAACTGTAATGTTGTAAATTCGAAGAAAATTTGAAGCTTGATACCTTTCAATATAATTGAGATAAATACCAAAAAATATAATACGACAAATTTTTGACCTTTTATCTAGCTTCAAAAACTACTAAAAAGCTGAATCCAATTTCGAAAAAAGCTAAAAAAAAAGCTAAAGGCTAAATGTAAAAATTTCGGGCTAAATGAAGAAAAATAAAGCTAAATTTAGCTCCAAAAAAGCTAATATGGCCACACTGGTTGCGACTCTTTTTTCTCTTTTTAATTTGATTTTTTTGAAAAAGGAAAATTGTAAAGTGAGACCAATAAATTACTACATATGACAGTGGGACATACTCCCAAATATAAATATCATGCTTCAAAACGGTTTTCTTTATTGAATCTGATATATTTCGCTTTAACCCTTGTATATTTGTCACGTTGTATGTGTTGTCGGTACACTCATATGAAACTCTCAGTTCTTATATATTTTTTTACCTTTTTAGTAATTATCACTGTCTTCTTGTACAGACAGACACACCATGAATTGGAAAAATGTCATTCAATTTCCTTTTGCTTGCTTTGTAAGTATGTATAGCTTTTATAGTATATATATAGACTATCTTTTTTTCTTTTCTTGAACAAAATTTACATTTATATGTACTTATGTAACTTGAATGAAAATTTTCGATTTTTAACGAACTGTGTAGAAAAGTAGTCTCTTTATACTCGTTTTGTCAACAAACAAAAATTTCATTGAAGGAATGTTTAAAAAATTGCATCGTGTAAATGTAATCTTATTGTTTCGATTTTTTTATTGTTTTCATGTGTTTGTAGTTATGAAAAAAGTTTGTAAATAAATTACATACTTAATTTTACGTGTTTTTGTAAAAAAATGAACGAACAAAGTGTGTTGAGTATTTATATCTAAAACAAATTTTCGTTTTTTGTTTTTTTTTAATACATATCTTACAAATTAGTTTTTTTTACCAAAACAGGCAGGAAATTAACACCTGCTTCTGAAAACTTTTTAAAAAAGCTCTTGTACATGCATATGTATATGAACACATACATATTATTTTTCTTCTTACTGAAGGTATGGGTCTACCAAATTTTCGTAAATAAAACTAAAATTTTAAAAACAAATTTTCTTTTTAAATATTTTTAGCACAAAAACGTTTCGTTCCTATTATGAGAAATGTCTAAATAACAAAGAAATTTTTTAAAAAACGAATAAAAAAATGTAGCTTTATTTTTTGGCTTTAATTTTTGTTTTTAGCACTTTTTAGCTGTTTTTTAAACGTGATTTAGCTTGAACTTTACTTGAAAATCTGGTCACACTGGTCGCAACACTTACGTCGGCGATCCTAATCAGTATCTATAGCTGGTGATGTTTGTGCTACATACCAATTATTTGGCATACCTATTATTTTGAACCAAGTTGTATACTCATTTAGTTATGCAACTCTTTCTTAACGAAGATTCTCTCTCTCGCGATTAAGTTACTACTAACCTCTTAACCTAACTTGAACTTGTAAAAATTAATGCTAAGTAAGCTGCTTACAACCACGTATCACATCGTTGTACCTAAGTATTTGTGTTTTATTAATCAAAAACCTCCTAATCATCGCCCTCACTTAAACATTTTTGATGGTCCTATCGAACACGGATACCTATCCCGAAGGTATAAGATATAAGATTGGTTGGTTAAGTGACTAAAGCCACTGTTTCTGCAGGAAAAAACTAAGTGAATCTGAACGAGCAAGTACCTAAACAATTGTCAGGCCTTGGAACAATTAATTTATCACTAAATAAAAAAAATCAAGTAAAAATGCATTTAAAAAAATGTGAGTTTTTTTTGTAAAAAAAAAAATAGTTGAAATTCCTAAAAAGAAGAAAAGAAAAACAGTAGTTCTTAACATTTTTTTAAACCCCCAACAAAAAAAACCCCCTTCATGTAATTCACGAATACCAACAAAAAAATCTTTTTACATTTTATGTACAAGGCAAAACAGTTATTTTTTATTCGCCCGTAAAATTCTTTAAATAATTAACAATAAAATCCACATGTTGCTACATGCAAAATCAGCAACATAAAAAATATCCCCCAACAAACTGCATGTTGCTAATCAAGTTGCGTTGTACTCTCGCCCCAATTGCTGCTTTAGCAAAGTGTCAGTTTTTAATTTATATCATTTCCTGCATTTTAACATTACAAGATAAGAGAACGTCGAACAGGTTTAATAGTGAGATATTAAGTGATTTTTATAAAAGTGTTTTTTTAACATTAAAGAGATTAAGGTATTTAAAGAGAATACCTTACAAAAGTAAATTATGCTTGTTAAGGCGGTGGAATATAGAATTCGTCGTACGTCATACTTCGCCTTTTTTAACTGACATCTTAGTTTAAAAACATGTTTAATTATGAACAATATCACATTCAGTACGTCTCCTTCAACGTAATGTACTAAAGCTGGGCAACTTTTAACGTACGTCAAGTACTTTGACAACTACCAGCGGGTTCATAACCTTAATTTTAATTAGTTGTTTTTGCACGTGGCCATATAAAATATAAAAAATCAGCTGATTTAACATCCGTTTATAAAGGATTCTATGTGCTTACCTCTTGCGTTGTTACGTTAATGTCAGTTAAAAAAGGCAACGCTTGAAGTACGACGGGTTTTATGTGCCACCGCCTTTACGATTTAATGCTTTAAGAGAACTTTGTGCAGAAAAGGTTTTTCGGTTTTTATTTATATTTTTAAACAAAAAAAAAAATTCAAAATAAAAAGTCAACAAAAAGAGCTTCTTCTAGCTAAAATTTAATAAACACTTAAATCTAATGACACTTATGTATGTCCGCGGAAATGGGTCATATTTACCTTTTTGAGCTTTAAGCACATGAAATTCGAAGTGCAATCGCCGCAATATTGATTTGAAATTTAAAACAATCAAAGAGATTCAATATCTCCAGCTACTGAAAAGAGCGCAAAAGGAATAATACAGTTTAAGCACCACATTAAAAAAGTGACGGGTAATTTTTTATCGAGAGGTTTTCAATTAAGCTTTATTAATTACATTCTTTTTGGATGAAAACAAAAAACTAATTCCCTTATTAAAACAAAAACAATACGTATGGAAAAGTTTTTTAAATTTTAGTTTTTTCCATACGATTGTTTTTGTTATTATGCGTTCTGTTTTACGTAATTAGGCCCTTAGTTTTACTAACAAATTCAAATAATCAAGTCCCTCGTTAAACTCATAAGCTATGACAGCTGTCGGCTTCAAATGCCCTTCAAGCAGGATGAGGGTCAGCCCCCATTAAAATTCACAATTTTTATGAAATATTTGACATGTTATATCTCGGAAACTACAAGAGCTATCGGCTTTAAATATCGTTTAACTACAATGCTTTGTTTAATGGCTTTTATAATATAAACTGGGATAACTTATTCTACATGCCTTCTGTAGACAAACAGTTATTTTTTTGGAAATTAATATATTGAATCTGTTTAATGGTACTGTTCCAATATGAGTTTGTACATTACCTAACACATCTATGCCATGGTTCTCAAATGCAATTGCACAATCTATCGCTCAACGTGATATTGCATTCGCGAGATGGAAACGTTTTAGAACTTCTGAGCTACATCAAAATTATCGTGTAGCAAAAAGTACTGTAAATAACAAAATTAGAAACGCCAAAAGGGATTACTATTCCAAGCGATTTGAGGCCGCTCTTGACTCTAAGAAAACTTGGAAAACAATATGTGAAATTAAACATTTACAGATTTGCCTGTTCAACCTGCTAACATGAACCCTTATAGTTCTACTGGAGCTACAGATAATAATTTTAGCGGTTGCTTTGGGTTCACTTGTGTTAGCAAATCGGACGTGTATTCCGCCTTCATGGCTATTAAATCCTGTGCTGTAGGAAGTGACGAAATCCTTCCCAAATTTGTTGCTATTATTCTTCCGCTAATACTGCCATATATCACGCATCTTTTTAATACTATTATTATGACAAGTACTTTTCCTTTTAATTGGAAACATGCAAAAATCTATGTGCTTACCTCTTGCGTTGTTACGTTAATGTCAGTTAAAAAAATGCTTTAAGAGAACTTTGTGCAGAAAATTAGTTATTTTAAAATATTTTGTTTAAAAGAGTTTAACACCAATTTCGATTAACCCTTAGTCGCCCCAAAAATTTTAAACAAAATTAAATAAACGCAATATTGCTACAAAAAAAAATATACTTTGCCAAGTAGTTTTCTTTTATTAGTTCACCCTTTACAATCTTACTTGCGCTTACCAACACGAGCAACAAACTTATTGAGCACCTCAAGTCTAAGATTTGGTAATACATTTTTTTCTTTTATATCTCAGGCTCTCCTTTTGGTAACAAGTGCTAAATAAAACCCCTAAATTAAAAATTTGTTTGCTTTGCTACTCGCTATGGCTGATCTTGAAAATTTTAAACGCGCATCTGATCGCGTTTTTGAGTTTTATGCTTTTTTTTTATCACTTCCTTACGACGATCACACTGTGCATAATCTTAAAATTTAAAAAGATGAAATAGTTCACCTGTGGAAAACACTTCGTTCCTCTTATGGTGATTTATTAGGAAAAATAGGTTCGCTAAAGGAGAAAGTTAATTAAAGTAAATTTTATGTTACATATAGCTCTTATCTTAAAAGTCTCTCTAAAGCAAACGAGCTTCTTGATAGGCACATCGCCTACCGTAGAAGAGCCACGTAGTTTGCTTCAACTGACCAGTATTAACTTACCCCCCTACGAAATGGACAATTTCCACGGAGACTAAGAGTCATGCCCAACTTTTAGAGATTAATTCAAGCCCATATCCCTTCTATCGAGAAGCTTTGTCCCCTGCTCAAAAAGACTTAGGGCGAGGCTCATGAGATTGAAAGATCGTGCTTATTTAGAAAATCCCGGTTTTCAAATGGCCTGGCAAAATCTGCTAGAGCGTTATGAGAATAAATGCGTGCTCATAAACGCGCAGCTAAAAACCCTTTTTGGTCTAAGCCATATTCCTAAAAAGTCTGACCTTGCTCTAAAAACAGAGAACAATCAACAACTGCGTTACTAATCTAGCGCTTCTAAATATTGGCACGGACAATTGGGATGTTATTTTAATATATATTTGTTCTATATGCCTACTTGATGTTACTCTCAACCTGTGGGAACAATCGCTGAGAAGCAGTACTGGTTTGCTCACCTGGAGGATATTTTTTTTTTCATATTTTAATTATTGAATCTTCGCCTTTGGCGAACTAACAATAAATATTCAAATCTTAAAAATATTTAATTTTTATTAGACCAGCCAGTGCCAGACTAAAATTCAAGTGCTCATAATAAAATTAATTTATTCAGTAGTTTCATCTAAGTGCAATAGTATCCCTTCTTTTCAGACGAGTGTGTCCACTATGTTGCAAAATGTTTCGAGCGAGCGGATTTGGATGTGTTTCCAGCTTGTTTAAATACTTGTCCACATAGTTCAGGATTTCGCATTTAACTAGTGGAACTTGCAGATCTTTGTGGATGTTGCTGTTTTTAATGTACCAAGGAGCACCAGTTATCATTCTTAGGATTTTATTTTGACGACGTTGAATTTTTTCAATGTTGGAGGCGGAAGCAGTGCCCCATAATTGTATCCCGTAGCACCAAGTTGGTTGCAATATTGAGTTGTAAGGTAACAGTTTACAATGAAGACGTAGCACAGAATTTCTACCGATTACCCAGTGGATTTGGGCTGTTTTTATGATAATACGCAGTTTTTAAAAGTTTTAATGATATAATTTATTGGAAAAAATATGTTTTTTCAGTCGAATGTTTTGAATTGAAGTAAGTTAGCAAGTCAAGTATTTAAAAAAAAATAATTTATATATAACAACTCACTGTTGTTCTTAAGCTCGTAGTGTACGGACGTGACTACGCGAGTATTAATAAAACAAATATTTGTAATAAGTAAAAACAAAAAAAATTGTTAATAGGTATACATACATACATATGTAAGTGAGAAGAGACAATAAAAACAAACTAAACAAAAAAACAAACGGTTAATGAGTGACAGTAATCGTCGTGACAGTGGGCCTAACAGTCGAAATGCTTACATTGTGTTAAGCTTCGCAAGCGTTAACATAAAGAGACCCTGAATATAATAGAAATTATTTAAGTGCAAAACCAAAAACAATTACAAAGAATTTAAGTGCAAGTGCTCCTAATTTAAATAAGCATACTGAACAACGGACAAACTTATCCCAATCTATTTTTAAAAATTATAAAAAAAATACCGAGGCGCCATCCTCATCGCGCTCATCTTTATCAAGTTCTGGAGTTGCACCACCAGCTGCTAAAGACGGTCACAGTCATTTTTCTTTACAAACTCCAAAGGTCCAGGTAGGAATGGACAGTTATATAACAGTTCTTAAAAGGGGAAGAAGCCCCAAATCGGCAGAGATTACCAACCAAGCAAAAATTTTGAAAGATGATGAAAAGCCAACGTCATGGCAAAACCGTTTTGCCATCTTGCAGGAGGAAAACGATGCTCCGTTACCAAAGAGGAAGACTTTTAAGCCTCCCCCAATTTATTTGAGAGAGAAAAACACCAGCGACCTTATTAAGCTTTTAGTAGGATTGATCGGTAAAAACAACTTCTTTGTGTCAAACATAAAACGTGGTAACATCTATAAAACCAAAATTCAAGTTCATCACGAACACGATTACCGTACCACTGTTTCGGAATTTGAAAAACAGAAGAAACACTGATGATAAACCGAATAATAAAACACAAACTACTTCTTTTAATTTTAGTGTAATTATTCATTTATTATTTCCAATTAGTTGTAGTGGACTGTATAATGAGAAAACGGCGACTGACGCCTTACAAGTAAAAGAAATTAATTCAAAGCAAAAAGATTACAGTGATTGAGAGAGCTTTTAATAAAGGGAAAATATAAAGAATAGAATTTAGAAAGAAAACATAAAGTGCAAAACGCCAGCGCAGCATTTGTGGGACGGTTCCTTAACGTCCCGGGCATCCCTGAAACAGCGTTTCAGCATATAGGTAGCTTTACGATCTTGGCAATTGACCTGGTGGTTGTCCCAAGAGGGGTCTTTAGTTGTACAGCCCGAGTTAAGCCATCCTTCCCAGGAAATACTTCGATAACACGACCGATAGCCCAAGTGGATGGTGAGGTGTTAGAATCCTTGATGAGAACTACGTCATCTGGTGTGATGTTGGTTTCAGGCTTGGTCCACTTTGGACGCTGCTGAAGTGAAGTAAGATACTCCCTACTCCATTTTTGCCAAAAACCTTGGTACATACATTGTACGTGCTGCCAGTAGCCAAGTCGATTAGTCTTCAATTCGGTAAGGATACCCTCGGGTACCATCGTAGTCGGCCTACCGATTAAGAAATGAGCAGGGGAGAGATAGTCGAGATCGGTGTCGGGAGCGTAGCCCAGCGGTCTGGAGTTGATCACAGCTTCAATTTGAGCAAGAAGCGTATGCATTTGTTCGTAAGTAAGCAAGGTTGAGCCAATTACGCGACGTAAATGAAGTTTGACCGATCGAACACCAGACTCCCATATACCACCCCAATGTGGTGAATAGGGGGATATAAAATTCCATTTGATATCGTCCCTTGCCAATGTGTCACTGATGACTCGATTATGGTCCCTAGACTGAAGGTGTTGGTATATCTCGTTCAACTGACCATTCGCTCCGACAAAGGTTTTGCCGTTGTCGCTGTAGATGACTGAGCATTTGCCGCGACGTGCCATGAAACGACGGAGAGCCGTTAAAAACAGTCTGTGCTGAGATCGGTTACCAGTTCCAGGTGTATAGCTGATGTCACTATGCAAACGAAGAGCGATATGTAGCCCTTTGATGTTTTGAGGGGTTTTCCATTATGAATCTTGAGGGTGAATGGCCCAGCATAGTCACAACCAGTATTTTGAAATGGAAATGCCTGTCTGACGCGAACTGCAGGTAAGTCTGCCATTTTCTGTTGCGTCACATGTTTAGCTTGTCGAAAGCATTGCAAACATTTATGTGTTATTTCACGAATTAAGTTTCTTGCTCCTAGAATCCAATACTGTTGGCGGACGATTACAAAAAGCGCTGACACTCCCGGATGAAAATTCTTAATGTGCTCTTCCTTGAGAATAAGTCTGGTGATAATATGTTCCTTGGGAAGGATGATTGGATGCTGAATTTCAGGCGAAAGTTCCGAGTGTGATATTCGGCCCCCGACTCGTAGAAGTCCGTCATCATCAAGAAGTGGTGATATTTTTAATATCCTGGAGTTATTTTCCACCCTACCTTTATGTGCCAAGCTGCGTTTTTCCGCTAGGAAGCTGCATTGAGCCATTCGAAGGTATATAACCTTTCCTTCTCTAATTTCGTCGCAAATTAAAAAATTGGCCGGAATTTTGACCTTGTGTACGTATAAGTTAATGAAACGTTTCACGTAAGCGGCAATGCGCACAAGCCTGTACCAATGAGAAGTCTTCGCTAATGTTGATTCCAGAGGATGAGGTGTACTACGCTCACACCTTACCGTAGTTGATAAGTGGGTTGAGTGTAGACCATCAGTTGTAGAATCAGATTTCATTTCGGCAATTACGTCGGCATTATCATACGAATATGGCGAACCCTCTAAGGAGGTAGCTTCGTTTGGTCGTCTGTCCCTTAAGAACGAAGGACCCGTCCACCATAAGTCAAATTTTAAAAGTTGGTCACTCATCAATCCACGGGACGCACAATCCGCTGGGTTTTCCTTGGTATTAACGTGTTTCCATACACTGCGAGGTAGTGTTTCCAATATTTCTGAAGTGCGATTGCATACAGAAGTTTTGAGCTTTGTTGGTTGCAGGGACAGCCATGATAAAACAACAGTTGAGTCACACCATGCCGTGATTTCCATTTGTCGGCATGGCAATGTTGAAGCAATTGTTTTCATTAAACGAGTAAGCAGTAATGCTCCACACAGCTCTAGCCTAGGAAGAGATATTTGTTTTAGTGGTGCGACCCGAGTCTTTGCTGCGATTGAGTTGACGTAAATTTCTCCATTCGTATCCTCCACTCTGCAGTAAACGCAAGCTGCATAAGCCTTAATGGAGGCATCACTAAATCCATGGAGTTGGATTTTCGCCGTTGAGTTTGGTATATATCGAGGCAAACTTAGGTCGGATAAGATTCGCAACTCGTCTCTATATTTGATCCACATGTTTGCCAAATCCCGTCGTAGAGCATCATCCCAACTCAGGTTTTGTAGCCATAAATCTTAAAATAAAATTTTGAATTTTATCACTATTGGGGCAATTAAGCCGAGTGGATCGAAAATTCTAGCAACGTCGGACAAAACCTTTCTTTTTGTGGCATAATTAGAGTCTTCTAAGTTGATTTTGTAACGGATGCTATCTTCGATAGGGTTCCAGTATATTCCCAAGACCTTAGTAGAAGCCTCTTCATCGTTCCGTAAAAACCTTTGATTTTCGATGCTAGTTGAGGTGATTTGCTCACAGTTTGAAACCCACTTGCTTAGCTCAAGTCCCGTCTGTGATAGCAGGTTTGAAAGTTCCTCCCGTTTCTGCATAAGCTCTTCTACCGATGAGGCACCTGTTAAAACGTCGCCCACGTAGAAGTCGTTAAGTAAGATCTGTGTTGCATTAGGATGCGAGTCTTGATAATCCTTTGCGATTTGCTTCAGTACTCTCACGGAAAGGTATGGTGCAGGCGACGTTCCGTATGTAACAGTACATAACTGGAAGTATTTTAATGGATCGCTAGGATGCTCCCTCCATAAAATTCGTTGAAAATTCCGGTGTTGATTTGCTACCCAAATTCGTCGAAACATCTTAACGATATCCGCAGAAAATACGAATTTATGTAAACGGAAGCAAACGGTAAACAAATTACGTTGAATTGAAGGTCCAATATGCAATTTTTCATTTAGTGAGTGGTTGTTAGCATCCTGAAGCGAACCATCAAATACCACCCGCAATTTCTTACCTAGAATTGAATGGTGTGGCAAATAAAATAGACGGCCATCGGCGACATCTATCTCGTTCGGCGAAAGTTCGCGCATATGTCCTAAGCTGTGGTATTCTCTCATAAATTTTATATAATTTTCTTTTAATGTTGGGTCTTTAGAGAGTCTGCGTTCGGTAGCATAAAATCTCTTGAGTGCCCCTTCGTACGTATTGGCAAATGTAGTATTGCTGTCCTTAAAGGGGAGTTCCACCACATACCGCCCATCAGTGTGTCTACCATGTGTTTCCATAAATTGTCTTTCGACCAGTACTGATTCGTCATCTAATTTCCTTGGAATATTTACTTCTTCGATTTCCCAAAAAGATTGCATTACCTTGTCAATGTCAATTAATGTTAGTAGTGATGCGGCTGATAATTGTTGAGCCGGTGAAGTTACTGATGTTACCACCCAGCCAAAAATGGTGGAAACTGCAATAGTGTTACCTTGGTCATTTAGCAATTTTTCCAAGGTCATAACCTCCCATACGTAATCAGCCCCAAGAAGAATATCAATAGGATTTGAACGATAAAACGATGGGTCGGCAAGACGAACTACATCTAGTCTCCGGCGATCGTAGCCTGTAATAGTACTTCTGGGAAGTAAAGAAGTTATTCGACCTAAAATATGGACTTGAACCTCCATTTTGTGCTGAGAATTTCTTGACTTCATGTGTAGATAACTATGTCCGCGCGTAGATTCAGCCTTGACCGACGAAATTCCCGAAAGCGAAATTTTAGATGAATGACGAGGTAAACCTAAACGTTTGATGCAATCTTCAGTGATGTATGATAACTCCGATGCAGTATCGATAAGAAGACGACAGGTACTAAAATTTCCTTTATTATCGCGAACATCAACTAACGCTGTAGGCAAAATGTGAGAAACATTCTTGTTTATAAATGACGTGGCGCTCCCTTGAGATCTTAAAGTATTTAATGATACCGGTCGAAAACTCTCAGGTTCAACCGTGACTATCGTAGGAGTAGTAGATGGTTCTGACGAAACTGTAACATGAGTCTGCTGACCCTCAGAAACTTGAGCGTAGTGAAGTAAGGTATGGTGATTTTTCTGACAATTACGGCATTTATATTGAGATTTGCAACTATAAACAGAATGTCCTTTACGTAAACAATTAAAGCATAGAGCCAATTCTAGATTTAGAAGCGTCACACTGTACTAAAAAAGGCCTCGAATAATCTGGGTGAACTAGAAGGGGTGCATTTTTAAGCCTTGAAATAGCTTCTAAAGATGCTTCAGTCATTACATATTTTTTCCCCTTTTTAATAAGATCAGATATAGGGGAGGCCAAGGTGGAAAAATTTGGTACGAACTTACGGCAGTAATTGGCTATACCAAGAGGTATTTTAAAATTCCTAATGGCTTCAACATTTTCATCAGAAGTCCTTATAACCCCAGCACCCACAATAAATCCTAAATAATTAACTTCCTTCATGCAAAATTATGACTTTGAAACGTTGATCGTAAGTCCGCTTTTGCGTAAACATTCTTAAACTTTCCTTGGTAATGCTATATGATCTTCAAAATTTTTCGAAAATACAAGAAGTTCATCTAAGTATACAAACACCCTTTCCCGTAACTTTGAAGGAATAACCTTATCCATAAGCCTCATCATTATCTGCAGGGCATTTCAGAGCCCAAATGGCATAACCTTAAAATGATAAAGTGGTCTACCGGCGACCGTAAATGCAGTCTTTTCCTGACTCGAGCTATCCAAAGGAATTTTGCCAGGAGGTGTTCTTAGGGTCGATGGCACTAATAAAAAAGGTATCTTCAGGTCGCATCAGCAAGCCCTCAATATTAATGATGGGATATGCATCCTTGGCTGTCAACTTATTTAATTCACGGCTAAGCTCGTAGTGTACGGACGTGTCTACGCGACTATTAATAAAACAAAAATATTTGTAATAAGTAAAAAAAAATTGTTAATAGCTATACATACATACATACAATATATACATAAGTGAAAAGAGACAATAAAAACAAACTCAACAAAAAAAACAACAAACAATTAATGAGTAACAGTAATCGTCGTGACAGTGATATATAGAGACCCTATATAAAATAGAAATTATTCCAGTGCAACACCAAAAACAATTACAAACAATTTAAGTGCAAGTGCTCCTAATTTAAATAAGCATACTGAACAACGGACAAACTTATCCCAATCTATTTTTAAAAATTATAAAAAAAATACCGAGGTGCCATCCTCATCGCGCTAATCTTTATCAAGTTCTGGAGTTGTACCACCAGCTGCTAAGGACGGTCACAGTCATTTTTCTTCACAAGCTCCAAAGATCCAGGTAGGGATGGACCGTTATATAACAGTTCTTAAAAGGGGAAGAAGCCCCAAGTCGGCAGAGATTACCAACCAAGCAAAAATTTCGAAAGATGACGAAAAGCCAACGTCATCGCAAAATCATTTTGCCATCTTGCAGGAGAAAAACGATGCTCCTTTAAATTTATTTGAGAGAGAAAAACACCAACGAGCTTATTAAGTTTTTAGTAGGATTGATCGGTAAAAACACCTTTTTTGTGTCAAACATAAAACGTGGTAACATCTATGAAACCGAAATTCAAGTTCATCACGAAGAGGATTACCGTACCACTGTTTCGGAATTTGAAAAACAGAAGAAGAATTTTTACACCTACCAACTAAGGACCGCAAAAAGCCTCTAGATTGTGATTAAGGGTATTGATTCAAATGTGGACCCGGAAGAAATTAAGGCCAGTCTGTGCAGCAAAGGCTTAAGAGCCAAATCTGTGTCAAACATTAGAAACAGAGAAAGACATCTCCAACCATTATTTCGAGTGGAGCTTGAGCCTGGTGATGTAAAATTGAATAAAAATGAAACTCACCCAATCTATGACCTAAAATATATTTTGCATCGTAGAGTTGTAGTTGAAGCGCCACGTAAGCGATCTGGGCCCGTGCAGTGCTTAAATTGCCAAGAATATGGTCACACCAAGACTTACTGCAAATCGCCTTCTGTTTGTGTGGTGTGTGAAGACCCGCATGCTACGACAAAGTGCGACAAACCAAAAGAGGATCCTCGTCTGGAGAAAAGCAGAAATTGCGGTGGAAATCATACTGCCACTTATAGAGGCTGGCCTGGTTTTGATATATTAAGGCGCTCGTCAAAACCAAAAGTAGTTCCTGCCCCTTCCCAGCAGTTGGATATAGCCACTACTTCTATGACTTTACTAGCACAGCCAACAACGAGTCAACTTTCTTATGCCAACGTAAGTAAGCCTAACCAGCAAACAACACAACAAGATGTGCCAACAAATGAACCTACGGTCCCCAATTTTAGCCGCCTGGAAGCCGTAGTAGACAATATGGTAAAACAGTTTACGAAGTTCATGGCGCAAATGGCTGGTATGATGCAAGAAATGCAAAAAATGCAGTCTGCTCTTTTGCAGGCCATGCTTAAAAGGCCATGAACTGCCTCAGGGTTTGTTTCTGGAACG
Organism: Melanophora roralis; assembly: GCA_963583895.1. NCBI lineage: Eukaryota > Metazoa > Arthropoda > Insecta > Diptera > Rhinophoridae > Melanophora > Melanophora roralis. The sequence goes on from OY757188.1 coordinate 55,487,203, forward strand.
CAAACGGCATCCGCCAACACAAAAACGAACTCGAATATTTTTTAACTCATCAAAAAATTGATGTCATGTTGATTTCCGAAACTCATATGACATCTAGAAGCACTTTTAAATTAAACGGCTATACTTTTTATGACTCAAAAGATCCTAGAGATAGGTCATGTGGTGGCTCAGCTATATTAATTAAATCAAGAATCAAATACCAGTTGATAGGTGGTCTCTCCGAAAGTTATATACAAGCAACAAACGTCTGCATTGAGGAATTTTACCATAATCTTGTTATTTCGTCAGTTTATTGTCCACCCAGATTCTCCATAACGAAGGATCAGTACAACAGTTTTTACAAATTATTAGGTCCTCACTTTATAGCTGCTGGAGACTATAACGCTAAACACACATACTGGGGCTCCCGCCTAATAGGTCCCAGAGGTCGTGTCTTGTATGATTCTGTATCGGAAATGAGACTTCACGTTATTTCAACTGGGCAACCAACATATTGGCCAACAGACCACAATACAATACCAGAGGTAATAGATTTTGGCGTAGCAAAAGGTATATCCCCGGAGCTTATTGAGGCCCAAGCCTTCTTGGATCTATCTTCTGACCACTCACCAACAATAATCACTATTTCCAGTCCTCATCAAATAGCAACTTGTGATTTTTTCTTAACAATATGTTAGTGTCCACTGCTCGGAAAACGAACCACTAAAAACATCTGGAGACATTGATGATTGTCTGAACAGCCTTAATAAAAACATAATAAAAGCCGTGGAACATGCTTCTGCTACTTATCGTTAGGCCAAGTACAACAAAATTTTTGCTGCAGATGTTGAAAAGCTTTTATTTGAAAAAAGGAGAACCCGGATAGAATGGCAAGAGCATAGATCGCCTCAACGTAAAAATAAACTGAAAGAATGCACAAACCAATTAAAAAACTTGTTAGAGATGCACAGAATGGCATCGCTGAATAAATATTTGGAAAACCTAGACGCGACTTCCCAGACAAATTATTCTCAATGGCGAGCAGCCAGACGCAAAACCTCCACTGTGTAATCTGGGCTATTAATGACAAAGAAAAATGCGATCTGTTTGCAAGTCACTTAAGGAACGTGTTCACTCCCAACACGTGTACTGACGTGAGGGAATTACCGCCTATTGTTGCCAGACGTCCTATGGAAATACGTTTCCGATTTTTAGATGTTGTAAAGGCTATCGTTAACCTAAATGATAGAAAGGCTCCTGGAGTTGATAAAATAAGCAACAAAAAGGTTTTAGAGCTACCTTTTATCGCTAAAAGAATTATTCTTTTTATTTTAATTGCCATAATTTGGCTTGAACATTTCCCGCCAATATGGAAAGTTGCCTTAGTTAAGATGATTCCTAAGCCTGGTAAGGATCCTTCGAAGGTGGAGTCGTATAGGCCTATAAGTTTGTTACCAACTTTGTCAAAATTGTTCGAAAAGCTCTTTAAAATTAGCTGACTCCGCTTATGAATGAAAACAATTGCATTGAAGATCACCAATTTTGCTTTAGAAGTCAACATAGCACAATCGAACAAACTCACAGACTGGTGCAGGTTATAAGAACAACATTTGAGGAAAAGAAGTACTGCTCCGCACTTTTTATTGATGTCTCTCCAGCTTTCGATAAAGTCAGCACGAAGGCCTGTTAAACAAACTAAAGCTAAACCTTCCATCTAATATTTTTAACCTTTTAAAAAGTACATAACTGGTCGACAATTTCTGATCAAAAAGGGAAATCGAATAAGTTTTTCTCAACCAATTGGGGCTGGTGTACCTCAAGGGAGTATACTAGGTCCAATTTTGTACTTGCTTTACACGGCAGATATGCCAACCAATTGTTTTACGCATACGTCTACATTTGCTGATGATACCGCTTTTCTCAGTATTCATAAAGGCCCAAAAGAGGCTTCGTGCCAACTGCAACAACACGTAACCCAAGTAGAGAAATGGGCAAAATTGTGGGGAATAAAAATTAATGAGCAAAAATGTACTCATGTAACCTTTACTTTATGCAAGGAAACGTGCTCTCCAATCCTTATTAACAACCATATTGTGCCTCAACTATTTGAGACGAAATACCTAGGTATTCACCTGGACCGTCGCCTTATATGGAAGTCCCACATAGATGCGAAGTTGACGCAAATGAAACTTAAAGCTACACAAATCCATTGGCTAATCGGCAGAAACTCTGTGTTTCGTTTTGATTGTAAACTTCTACTCTACAAATCGATTTTGAAGCCAATTTGGTGCTACGGTATACAATTATGGGGCACTGCTTCCTTCTCTAACATAGCAAAAATTCAACGCCGTCAAAACAAAATCCTAAGAATGATAACTGGTGCTTCTTGGTATGTTAAAAACACCAACATCCACAAGGATCTAGAAGTTCCACTAGTAAAAACGAAATCCTGAACTATGCGGACAAGTATTTAAATAAGCTGGAAACTCACCCAAATCCCTTCGCTCGAAACTTCCTGCAACATAGTGGACACACCCGTCTGAAAAGGAGGGATACTATTGCGCTTATATGAAGCTTGTTAATTAATATGAGAACTTAAATTTTAGTCTGGCACTGGTTGGACTAATATGAACTACCTAGTTTTAAGATTTGAATACTTATTGTTAGTTCGCCACAGGCGAAGATTCAATAATAAAAGAATAATGAAAAAAAAATATATAACAACTTATGTGATTGAAAATATAATATAAATTTAAACAACGTATCTATATTAAAACAAGTAGAACTCAACACCCCTTCTCAATCACTAAGTTAAAGATCTTTTCGAAATTTTTTAAATTTCGTCGAATCCAACGCTTTAGTAAACATATCAGCAAGTTGTCTTTCTGTTGAATTTTGTTCCAACTTCACAATACCTTTTGAAATACAGTCACGTATAAAATGAAACTTGACATCAATATGCTTAGAGCGTTTGCTTTCGCTGTTTTTTGCTTTTCCTATGCATCCTCTATTGTCTTAATAAATAGTAACTGCCTTGTCTTCTGAAAGTATATGAAGATCAAGTAAAATACCTCTAATTCAAATGGCTTCAGAAGCTGCATGACTAAAAGCAATATATTCTGCTTCGCTAGACGATATTGCTACCATTGCTTGTTTCTTACTGCTCCAAGATATAGGACAACCGAATACTTTAAAAATATAGCCGCTAACGGATTTTCTGTCTTCTGTATCTGAAGCCCAATCAGCGTCTACAAAGCCGATAACTTCGTCGTCATCTAAACTTTTTGTTTAAATAAGTTTAACATTTTTAGAACCTTTGATGTATCGAACTATACGTTTTAAACTTGTCCAATTAATATCACTTGGGCTGTTCTAAAATCTGCCCATATATCCAATTTGATAACATATATCTGGACGAACGCTTAACATTAGGTACATTAAACTTCCCAACATTTCACGGTATGGATATTTTGTTTACTCAATACTGACATTTTTTGAAAGACATAAACCTTTTTCCATAGAAATCTTCGCTGGATTACAGTCAAGCATTGAAAATCTTTTTAGTATACCTTCGATATTCGAGTATGGACTTAGTTTCATAATACCTTTAAGTCGATCATATTCAATTTTTGTTCCTAAGTAATATTGAAGAATACCGCAATCTGACATTTCGAAAACAGAATTGAGATTTTTTTAATACCTTCTATTGCATCTATATTGTCTCCCTCAATCAAAACATCATTTACATATAATATCAAGTAAATAAAATAATTATCTTCAAATTTTACGTATAGACAGGAATCATGTTTTGACCTATCAAATCCCAATTGAAATAAGAACTCATCAAATTTTTCATACCAACATCGTGGACTTTGCTTAAAACCGTAAATTGACTTCTGAAGTTTACATACTTGAGTAGACGGAGCTTCTAGACCATCCGGAATTTTCATAAAAACTTCTTCCTTTGAAGTTTCATTCAAAAAAGCAGTTTTTACATCAAGTTGATGTAAATGAAGACCTTTTTAACACTAACTGCTAATATAATTCTAATTGTAGAAAGTTTTGCTACTGGCGAATAAGTTTCTTCATAGTCAGTGCCAGCTTTTTGTAAAAACCCTTTTGCTACTAAACGTGCTTTTTATCGGGTTGGATTTCCATTTGGGTCTTCTTTTTTCCGGAACACCCACTTTGACTTGAGAAGCTTTTTTTCTGCAGGCCGTGGTACTAATTTTCAAACGTAATTTTTCCTCATTGCTTCTAGCTCATCATTTACTGCTTCTAACCACTTAAATTTTCAAGACTATTTTCAATATCTTGAAAGCACTGCGGTTTCATGAAACTACTGTCAGAAGTTGCAAAACTAGCATGTCCTGTAATATATCCTAGAATCTTATTTTTCAATCGTTCACTTCTTCTATGTTCAATTTTTGCTTCGTTCTCATTCGTATCATTTAAAATATCTCTATTTTCTGTAATATCATTTTCATTATCTTCCACAGAAACGACATTGGTATTGTTTCCAGTTTCCCCCTCTTGTTCGTTTCTTTCACATAAAATTAAAACGTCTGAATCTATATTTTCATCTTTTTCTTTAAATGGAAATGACGACTCATCAAAATGTACATCTCAAGATGTAACTATAATTTTCTTTTCTTGGTTCCATAATCTATAACCATTAGAAGTATACCCCATCATTATCATTTAATTAGATTTTTTTATCTAATTTCTTGCGTTTTTGTTTCGAAATTCAAACAAAAGCTTTGCAACCAAAAATTCTTAATTTTAAAACATTTGGCTTACTATTGTACCATATTTCTGAAGGAGTTTTTCGAAAGTTTTACTAGAGCATCTGTTGATTAAATATGTTGCTGTTAATTCAGCTTCACCCCACAAAAATTTTGGCACATTTGCTCAAACAATATTGAACGTATTTTTTCAACTAAAGTACGATTAAATCTCTCTGGAACTCCATTTCGCTGAGCAGTAAAGGCTACAGAGGTTTTGGTTTGAATGCCTTTTCTTTTAAAATACTCCTTTGCGTCGTTGGATGAATATTCCCTTCCCTGATCTACTGTCACCATAGATAAAGGTGCATTATGTAAAGCGGTTGCCGTAGCCTCGTATTTAACAAAATGTTCAAAGACTTCTGATTTCTTTTTCATCAGATAAATATAAGAATTAGTCACTTTTATATCATCTATCATCATCTATAAGGCTAACAAAATATTTATAGCCATCCCAATTTGTGGACTAAATGGTCCACATATATCTGTGTGAATTCTTTCTTACAAACGATTTGTTTTAGGACGGCTTCCACTAAATGGGTTACGACTTTGCTTACTTTCCATACATGCATTACAAATACCAACAGGAGAGAAATTGTCAAAACCTACAATCACTTTGTTACGTACTAGTTCTTCTAAGCTTGTATCACTTGCATGCGCCATTCTTGAATGACATAATTTATTAACTTTTGTAGTAGTTAAATTTGCTTCTTCGCGGTATTCAACTTTAATTTTTAGTTCATATAAACTTCCGTTCTTAAAAGCTTTTACAGTGTTCTTATGATGTTTTTTGAAAAGAGCCACATTTTTATAAAATTCGACATTAATACCATTTGTTGTTAGTTTTGGTACGGACAGTAAGTTATCCCGAAGTCCTGAAACATATCAATTATCTTTTATCTTTATTAAGACATGACCAGAGTATCCTGTAGAACAACGTCGATGGGCTGCCATCAGCTTTTCTGTGTCTTTAGCAATACTAATAGATATAGGATTTGTAAGCTTTTCTAAATTATCAAAACACTGTTCAAATTTGCACATGTGATCAGTTGCACCAGAATCTATTTTAAATTTCAATATATTTTGCGAATTCGAAGACTTTTTGCTTAAAACGCCCGAAATAAAACAAGTTGATTCAGATGTCGATGCCGAATTTGCTTTTCTATTACTTGCCACTAATCGAACACGACAATCTTTCTTTTTATGCCGCTTTTTCTTACAACGAAAGCAAACCCCAACACAAACTTAGTTGCTTTCTTTTCAGTGGTAAACGCTGTTGTATTCGTTTTTTCTGAATCAAAACGATCTTGCCTCTTAGCATCTTCAGCAAGTAACCTCTGCTTAACTTTTTCAATAGTTAAATCCGACTCTCTCATATTTTCTAACGCCGCCACCACAGAGTCAAAGCTACCCAGCAGTGTGACAAATAGTTGAACAACAATATCGTTCTCAGATAACTGAGCACCAGAAGTTTTTAATTTTCTGATAATTTCATCAAATACCAAGAAATGTTTACGTAGATTATCATCTGACTTCATTCGTAATAAGGCTAACTGTTTTCTTAACAAAGTCTGGCTTGTAATGGACTTCTTAGCAAATGTTTCTTTCAGAGCAGACCACATCTCTTTAGCTGTATTTTTATCTCGTACACACTCTAAATATTCATCAACAATTAGACTGACCAAGAATGCTTTAGCTTTGTTATCTTTTACCAAAAAAGATTCACCTGATGTCGGTTCAGCTGATGGGACATCGTTAATAGCATCCAACAGACTCAAAGAATCTGAGTACATAAGTACACGAAAACTCCAATTTTCAAAGTTTTCTCCACGGAATTGTAAGGTACGCAGTTTTTAAAAGTTTTAATGATATAATTTATTGGAAAAAAATATGTTTTGTCAGTCTAATGTTTTGAATTGAAGTACATATGTTAGCAAGTCAAGTTTTAAAAAAAAATAATTTATAACTAACAACTTATGTGATTGAAAATATAATATAAATTAAAACAAGGTATCTATATTAAAACATGTAGAACTCAACAATTTTAAGTTTCATTTGTGTCATCTTCGCATCTATATGTGACTTCCATGTGATGCGGCGATCCAGGTGAATGCCAAGATATTTCGTCTCAATTCGTTGGGGCACCGTATGGTTGTTAATAAGAATTGGGCGGCGTAACGTAAAAGTAACGTGTGTGCATTTTTGTTCATTTATATTAATACCCCATAAATTTTCCCATTCTTATACTTGGGATACGTGATGTTGAAGTTGTTTTGAGGCCTCTTTAGGGTCTTTATGAATACTGAGAAAGGCGGTATCATCAGAAAATGTCGACGTATGAGTAAGATTGTTTGTGGGCATATCTGTTGTGTAAAGCAAGTACAGAATTGGACCTAGTATTATCCCTTGAGGTACACCAGCCCCTATTGGTTACGAAGAACTTATTTGGTTTCCCTCTTTAATAATAAATTGTTGGCCGGTTATGTATTTTTCTAAAAGGTTGAAAATATTAGATGGAAGGTTGAGCTTTAATTTGTTTAACAGGCCCTCATTCCATACTTTGTCGAGCGCGGAGCAGTATTTCTTTTCCTCAAAGGCTTTTCTTTTAACCTATACCAATCTGTGGGTTTGTTTGATGGTCCTATGTTGATTTCTAAATCCAAACTGGTGATCTGGAATGCAGTTGTTTTCATTCAGGATCGGAGTCAGCTTGTTTTTAAGCAATTTCTCAAACAATTTGGACATAGTTGGTAACAGACTTATAGGCCTGTAAGACTCCACTTTCGAAGGATCTTTTTCCGGCTAAGGAATCATCTTTACCAAGGAAACTTTCCATACTGGCGGGAAATATTCGAGCCGTAGTATGGCGTTAAAAATAAAAAGAATTATTCTTTTTGATGTGCAAGGCAGCTCTAAAAGCATTTTGTTGCTGATTTCATCAAAGCCAGGAGCTTTTTTAGCATCTGAAAACTGAAAACGTATTTCCATAGGACATCTAGCAACAACAGGCGGTAATTTACTCATGTCAGTGCATGTATTTGGAGTGAAGACATTTGTTAAATGACTTGCGAGCAGCTCACATGTTTCTTCATCACTTCTTGCCAAGGATCCTCTCAGGTTACGTAGCGGTGGTTTCGCGATAATGGGTCATTTAAGATGTTTCGCTGATCGCCATAGTGAATAATTTGTCTGAGAAGTCGAGTCTAGACCTTCGAGGTGTTCCCTAACAGATGCCAGTCGGTGAACCTCTAGCAAATTTTTCAATTGGTTTGTAGATTTCTTTAACTTGGCTTTAAGTTAGGGTGATCTGTGCTTTTGCCATTCTCTTCGGTCTCTTCTTTTTTCAGATAAAAGCTGTTGCACATCGGCTGAAAAATTTTTTTTGTATTTTGTCTGACGAAAGTAAGAAGAAGCATGATCAACGGCTTTTTTAATGTTCTTATTAAGGCTGCTCAGACAATCATCGATGTTTTCGGGAGTTTTTAGCGGTTGGTTCTCCGAGCAGTATGTGCTGACAAATTTTTTGTATTTTAACCAATTAACTCTTTTGAGTAAAAAAATATCACTTGTTGATGAGGACTAAAAATAGTGATTGTAGTGGGAGAGTGGTCTGAAGATAAATCAAACGAGGCTTGAGCTTCGGTAAGTTCGTTGATATACCCTTTGTTACGCCAAAATCGATAACGTCTGGAGTCCCATTTCAGATACGGAATCATACAAAACACGACCCCTGGGACTTATTAGGCGAGAGCCCCAGTACGTATGCTTAGCGTTATAGTCCCCAGCAGCTTTGAAGCGGGGACCTAAAGATTTGTAAAAACTGTTGAACTGATCCTTTGTTATGGAGAACCTGGGTGGACAATAAACTGACGAAATAACTAAACCATTGAAAAATTCATCAACGCAAACGTTTGTTGCTTGTATATAACATTCGGAGAGACCACCAATCCATTGGTGTTTGGTTCTCGATTTGATTATTTTAGCCTATCACTGGGATCGTTTGAATGGTAAAAAGAATAGCCTCCAATTTTGAAATTACTTCTAGATGTCATAGGGCATCTATAATTGAAAGGATACAGACGCATTTTTGACCAGTCGCTTTTACACTTTAGAATCCGTAGGCGACTTACGGTCTTCCTGTCTAAGTCAACTATTGCTAAAAAGTATCAACAGCCCATGCCAAAAACTAGCGGATTTCGGGAGGCCAATAAGTTTAACACATACCATACGAATATAAGTACCAATAAGGCCATTAAGTGTTCCCTATGCCAAGACAACCACCCTTTACGTCTGTGTCCTATCTTCTTACATACATATGTCTGTAGATCAACGACATACCACTGTTAAGAGCCAAAAGTGATGTACTTACTGCCTGGACACCTCTTACGACTTCAGGAAATGTAAAAGTCAATATTTTTTGCAAACCGAAACACCACTCCCTCCTATACCGCTCGTCCATCGTAACACCCAATCAAAGTTCAGAGCGGACCACTCCTCTTCCGCCCATATCTGCTGGACGTGCCCATGTCGGGCCACAACCTCTATCAGCTTCTCATGAACAGCCCACAACTTCAGCTGAAGCTGAACGAATACGTCAATCCTTTTCCACTGATATACAGTCAACCCCATCAAACATAGTTCTTCTTGAAACTGCCATAGTTATTATAGGAGCTACAGCATTAACCCATACAGTTCGTGCTCTTATTGACCCCGCCTCTAAGGCATCTTTTCTATCTTAATGCTTTTAAAAGAAATTGTCGCACGTAGCTTACCGTAAGTCTTGCCAACCAGTGCGTTAACATAATTACACCATGTCAGGTTATTGTTAAAAACAATCCCAAGATTCTTCGCCGTTTTGACCATCTCAACCTTTTCCCCATTGATCACAATATCACCCAAAATATTAGGAGTAATATGATTCTTATGAGATACAAGGCATTTAGTTTTTTCCGGATTTAAATTGAGTCTATTCGCCGTTGCACATAGAAAAATTCTGTTCAACTTAATGTTCAAAGTGGTCATATCTGAGGTTAAACCCCCAGCCGGACAACTGAAACAAAGCTGCACATCGTCAGCATACAGGTGGATATTGCAAGTGCTAAGTTGTTTAGGCAAATCGTTCACATAAATACAAAACAAAAGTGGCCCTAGAATGGATCCCTAGGGCACACCTCTTACGAGAGGTAGAAAATTTGACCATTTGTCATTAACAAATACAGATTGCACTTTACTCGTAAGTTATGAATAAATAAGTTTAGTTGAAGTGTCCCCAAATCTGAAGAAGTATTTTAGTTTCGAAAGAAGAATGTCATGCTAAATAGTATCAAAGGTCATGGATTGATCAAGCAGCACAAGAAAATTAATGTTACCATTTCCCAGTTCTCGACGAATATTTTCACTCACTTCTGTGAGAGCAGTAATACAACCCCGGATATTTCTATTACTCCAAGTTCTTACTACTTACCCCATTATGCCGTGTTAGTTTCGGCAGTGCCACTTTAAAGCTACGGGTAGTTTTTAAACGCATCTAACCCAACATGTAATGGTGTAAGTCTAAATGATGTGTTATACCCCGGTAAGTTTCTACAAACCGATTTACCAGCACTAATAACATGATGGCGTCTCTTTAAATACGTTTTTAATGCTGATATTGAGAAGATGTATCGCCAAATTAAAGAAGAACCCTAGTCATACCCCGTTTCAGCGGATAATTTTCTGCAGTACACTCTAAGATAAAGTCAGCGATTTTGATCTAACCACAGTAACGTTTGGCGTTAACTGTGCCCCATATTTAGCTATCAGAACGTTATTAGAACTAATCAATTAGAGCTAATCAATGCGCTGATAAATCCCCTCATGTTTCTAACATTATTAGGAACTATATGTATGTAGACGTTGTGTTGCTCGGATCCCATGATATCAATGATGTTCTGAAGCCCCGTAACAACCTTATTTCAGCACTCGACTCAGCCGGATTTTCACTTAGAAAGTGGACGGCAAATAATGTATTAGTTTTAAAGGGCTTGCCTCATGGGCACTTGCTAGATACTGAATTTTTAAACCTTTTAGACTCCTGAAAATCGAAACCGTTGGGTTTACGGTGGAATGCTGGAGGCGACTATTTCTATTTTAGCCCCATTAGGCATTCTAGCACAACTGGTTACAGTAAAAGGGTGGTATAAGCGGAGATCGCCAAGTCATTACCCCGCTGGATGGTTAGCCTCAAAGTTAATTGTAGCAAAAATTTTAATGCAGCAAATTTAGAAGGATAATACAGATTGGGATGAAACTATCGAACCCTCAACTCTTTACCAGTAGTTAAAGTTTTAGGAGGGTCATCTAAATATAGAAAATATAATATGTCCACATTTTCTTGACTGCCACCCTTCCTTTTCAATTGAGATCCATGGGTTTTGTGACGTTGCAACGATTTACATACGTATTTAATCAGTAGATGTACATCATTTCCCATCTTTTGGCTTCAAAAACTAAAGTAGCCCCTCTTAAATATATAACTTTGCCCCGAAAGGAACTATGTGGAGCTGTAGTGCTGGCAAAATTTTTTGAATACTTCAAGTTTCCTCTCTCAAATTACCGCACCTATATGTGGACCGATTCCAGTATCATTCTTGCTTAGCTACAGAAGCCAACCTATCATTGAACAACCTTTGTGGCTCATCGCACATCTTCGATCTTAGAGATAGTTCAACCTGACATCTGGTCACACGTTGTCTCCAAGGACAATCCTGCGGACATAACCTTTCGCGGTTGTAGGATTAATTAACTTGTAAACAACCAATTATGGTGGCATAGCCCCTCCTGGTTGAAACTCCCACACGCCAATATATACCCCTGAATATGATCTCATGTCGAGAGGTTGCCCCCTGCCCAATAAGAGTACCCTATTACATCTAGATCCCTTTCTTGATGATAGTGGTGTCTTAAGAGTCAATGGTCGGCTGACCAAATCTCCGATCCTGGCGTTCGAGGAACGATTCCCCAAGATCCTTCCATATGCAAGCAGGCTTACTCGTTTGTATCTTGAACTGATGTATAAATGTTCTATCCATTCTTTAATGATGCGACTGACGCGAACCGAATTCTGGGCCCAGAAGTTAAGAAATTTAGTCAAAAGCGTTATACAAACTGTAAGCGATGTGTACTCTTTGAATATAAGCAAAGTCGTCACAAAATGACTGCCCTTCCACGGAAAGAAGGAAAGAACATCTTTGTCACGCCTGTTCCCAGTCACTGGAGTGGACTTTGCTGGCCCCTTTGACATCAAGTCTTATGCAGGTCATGGATGTAGAATGACAAAAGGGTATGTTCTTGTATTTGTTTGTTTCGGCACTAAAGCTATACATTTGAAACTCACCGGCGAAATTTCTACAAATGCCTTTCTTGCTACATTTGTTCGATTTTTTTTCCCGCCGCGGCTGCCCCTCCTCGCTGTACACAGATAATGGCACGGCATTTGTTGGAGCTACTAACATTTTGGCAAGAGATCACCTTAAGTTCATAGCAACTGTTCGACAACAACTTTTATCCCAACATACATTTTAAAACATCGATTGGCATTTTACTCCCCCAGGTGCGCCTCACATGGGTGGGCTTATGGGTTTTAAGTCTCATTTAAAGAAAATTACCAACTCACAAAAGTTTACTTACGAAGATTTCAACACAATGCTAAGCCAAATAGAAGCGTGTCTTAAATCTAGACCTCTTTTTTCCTGTAAGCGAAGTCCTGAAACATATCAATTATCTTTTATCTTTATTAAGACATGACCAGAGTATCCTGTAGAACAACGTCGATGGGCTGCCATCAGCTTTTCTGTGTCTTTAGCAATACTAATAGATATAGGATTTGTAAGCTTTTCTAAATTATCAAAACACTGTTCAAATTTGCACATGTGATCAGTTGCACCAGAATCTATTTTAAATTTCAATATATTTTGCGAATTCGAAGACTTTTTGCTTAAAACGCCCGAAATAAAACAAGTTGATTCAGATGTCGATGCCGAATTTGCTTTTCTATTACTTGCCACTAATCGAACACGACAATCTTTCTTTTTATGCCGCTTTTTCTTACAACGAAAGCAAACCCCAACACAAACTTAGTTGCTTTCTTTTCAGTGGTAAACGCTGTTGTATTCGTTTTTTCTGAATCAAAACGATCTTGCCTCTTAGCATCTTCAGCAAGTAACCTCTGCTTAACTTTTTCAATAGTTAAATCCGACTCTCTCATATTTTCTAACGCCGCCACCACAGAGTCAAAGCTACCCAGCAGTGTGACAAATAGTTGAACAACAATATCGTTCTCAGATAACTGAGCACCAGAAGTTTTTAATTTTCTGATAATTTCATCAAATACCAAGAAATGTTTACGTAGATTATCATCTGACTTCATTCGTAATAAGGCTAACTGTTTTCTTAACAAAGTCTGGCTTGTAATGGACTTCTTAGCAAATGTTTCTTTCAGAGCAGACCACATCTCTTTAGCTGTATTTTTATCTCGTACACACTCTAAATATTCATCAACAATTAGACTGACCAAGACTGCTTTAGCTTTGTTATCTTTTACCAAAAAAGATTCACCTGATGTCGGTTCAGCTGATGGGACATCGTTAATAGCATCCAACAGACTCAAAGAATCTGAGTACATAAGTACACGAAAACTCCAATTTTCAAAGTTTTCTCCACAGAATTGTAAGGTACGCAGTTTTAAAAAGTTTTAATGATATAATTTATTGGAAAAAAATATGTTTTGTCAGTCTAATGTTTTGAATTGAAGTATGTTAGCAAGTCAAGTTTTAAAAAAAAATAATTTATAACTAACAACTTATGTGATTGAAAATATAATATAAATTAAAACAAGGTATCTATATTAAAACATGTAGAACTCAACAATTTTAAGTTTCATTTGTGTCATCTTCGCATCTATATGTGACTTCCATGTGATGCGGCGATCCAGGTGAATGCCAAGATATTTCGTCTCAATTCGTTGGGGCACCGTATGGTTGTTAATAAGAATTGGGCGGCGTAACGTAAAAGTAACGTGTGTGCATTTTTGTTCATTTATATTAATACCCCATAAATTTTCCCATTCTTATACTTGGGATACGTGATGTTGAAGTTGTTTTGAGGCCTCTTTAGGGTCTTTATGAATACTGAGAAAGGCGGTATCATCAGAAAATGTCGACGTATGAGTAAGATTGTTTGTGGGCATATCTGTTGTGTAAAGCAAGTACAGAATTGGACCTAGTATTATCCCTTGAGGTACACCAGCCCCTATTGGTTACGAAAAACTTATTTGGTTTCCCTCTTTAATAATAAATTGTTGGCCGGTTATGTATTTTTCTAAAAGGTTGAAAATATTAGATGGAAGGTTGAGCTTTAATTTGTTTAACAGGCCCTCATTCCATACTTTGTCGAGCGCGGAGCAGTATTTCTTTTCCTCAAAGGCTTTTCTTTTAACCTGTACCAATCTGTGGGTTTGTTTGATGGCCCTATGTTGATTTCTAAATCCAAACTGGTGATCTGGAATGCAGTTTTTTTCATTCAGGATCGGAGTCAGCTTGTTTTTAAGCAATTTCTCAAACAATTTGGACATAGTTGGTAACAGACTTATAGGCCTGTAAGACTCCACTTTCGAAGGATCTTTTTCCGGCTAAGGAATCATCTTTACCAAGGAAACTTTCCATACTGGCGGGAAATATTCGAGCCGTAATATGGCGTTAAAAATAAAAAGAATTATTCTTTTTGATGTGCAAGGCAGCACTAAAAACATTTTGTTGCTGATTTCATCAAAGCCAGGAGCTTTTTTAGCATTTGAATTATTGATAGCCTCTACGACATCTGACAACTGAAAACGTATTTCCATAGGACATCTAGCAACAACAGGCGGTAATTTACTCATGTCAGTGCATGTATTTGGAGTGAAGACATTTGTTAAATGACTTGCGAGCAGCTCACATGTTTCTTCATCACTTCTTGCCCAGGATCCTCTCGGGTTACTTAGCAGTGGTTTCGCGATAATGGGTCATTTAAGATGTTTCGCTGATCGCCATAGTGAATAATTTGTCTGAGAAGTCGAGTCTAGACCTTCGAGGTGTTCCCTAACAGATGCCAGTCGGTGAACCTCTAGCAAATTTTTCAATTGGTTTGTAGATTTCTTTAACTTGGCTTTAAGTTAGGGTGATCTGTGCTTTTGCCATTCTCTTCGGTCTCTTCTTTTTTCAGATAAAAGCTGTTGCACATCGGCTGAAAAAATTTTTTTGTATTTTGTCTGACGAAAGTAAGAAGAAGCATGATCAACGGCTTTTTTAATGTTCTTATTAAGGCTGCTCAGACAATCATCGATGTTTTCGGGAGTTTTTAGCGGTTGGTTCTCCGAGCAGTATGTGCTGACAAATTTTTTGTATTTTAACCAATTAACTCTTTTGAGTAAAAAAATATCACTTGTTGATGAGGACTAAAAATAGTGATTGTAGTGGGAGAGTGGTCTGAAGATAAATCAAACGAGGCTTGAGCTTCGGTAAGTTCGTTGATATACCCTTTGTTACGCCAAAATCGATAACGTCTGGAGTCCCATTTCAGATACGGAATCATACAAAACACGACCCCTGGGACTTATTAGGCGAGAGCCCCAGTACGTATGCTTAGCGTTATAGTCCCCAGCAGCTATGAAGCGGGGACCTAAAGATTTGTAAAAACTGTTGAACTGATCCTTTGTTATGGAGAACCTGGGTGGACAATAAACTGACGAAATAACTAAACCATTGAAAAATTCATCAACGCAAACGTTTGTTGCTTGTATATAATATTCGGAGAGACCACCAATCCATTGGTGTTTGGTTCTCGATTTGATTATTTTAGCCTATCACTGGGATCGTTTGAATGGTAAAAAGAATAGCCTCCAATTTTGAAATTACTTCTAGATGTCATAGGGCATCTATAATTGAAAGGATAAAGACGCATTTTTGACCAGTCGCTTTTACACTTTAGAATCCGTAGGCGACTTACGGTCTTCCTGTCTAAGTCAACTATTGCTAAAAAGTATCAACAGCCCATGCCAAAAACTAGCGGATTTCGGGAGGCCAATAAGTTTAACCCATACCATACGAATATAAGTACCAATAAGGCCATTAAGTGTTCCCTATGCCAAGACAACCACCCTTTACGTCTGTGTCCTATCTTCTTACATACATATGTCTGTAGATCAACGACATACCACTGTTAAGAGCCAAAAGTGATGTACTTACTGCCTGGACACCTCTTACGACTTCAGGAAATGTAAAAGTCAATATTTTTTGCAAACCGAAACACCACTCCCTCCTATACCGCTCGTCCATCGTAACACCCAATCAAAGTTCAGAGCGGACCACTCCTCTTCCGCCCATATCTGCTGGACGTGCCCATGTCGGGCCACAACCTCTATCAGCTTCTCATGAACAGCCCACAACTTCAGCTGAAGCTGAACGAATACGTCAATCCTTTTCCACTGATATACAGTCAACCCCATCAAACATAGTTCTTCTTGAAACTGCCATAGTTATTATAGGAGCTGCAGCATTAACCCATACAGTTCGTGCTCTTATTGACCCCGCCTCTAAGGCATCTTTTCTATTTTAATGCTTTTAAAAGAAATTGTCGCACGTAGCTTACCGTAAGTCTTGCCAACCAGTGCGTTAACATAATTACACCATGTCAGGTTATTGTTAAAAACAATCCCAAGATTCTTCGCCGTTTTGACCATCTCAACCTTTTCCCCATTGATCACAATATCACCCAAAATATTAGGAGTAATATGATTCTTATGAGATACAAGGCATTTAGTTTTTTCCGGATTTAAATTGAGTCTATTCGCCGTTGCACATAGAAAAATTCTGTTCAACTTAATGTTCAAAGTGGTCATATCTGAGTTAAACCCCCAGCCGGACAACTGAAACAAAGCTGCACATCGTCAGCATACAGGTGGATATTGCAAGTGCTAAGTTGTTTAGGCAAATCGTTCACATAAATACAAAACAAAAGTGGCCCTAGAATGGATCTCTAGGGCACACCTCTTACGAGAGGTAGAAAATTTGACCATTTGTCATTAACAAATACAGATTGCACTTTACTCGTGAGGTATGAATAAATAAGTTTAGTTGAAGTGTCCCCAAATCTGAAGAAGTATTTTAGTTTCGAAAGAAGAATGTCATGCTAAATAGTATCAAAGGTCATGGATTGATCAAGCAGCACAAGAAAATTAATGTTACCATTTCCCAGTTCTCGACGAATATTTTCACTCACTTCTGTGAGAGCAGTAATACAACCCCGGATATTTCTATTACTCCAAGTTCTTACTACTTACCCCATTATGCCGTGTTAGTTTCGGCAGTGCCACTTTAAAGCTACGGGTAGTTTTTAAACGCATCTAACCCAACATGTAATGGTGTAAGTCTAAATGATGTGTTATACCCCGGTAAGTTTCTACAAACCGATTTACCAGCACTAATAACATGATGGCGTCTCTTTAAATACGTTTTTAATGCTGATATTGAGAAGATGTATCGCCAAATTAAAGAAGAACCCTAGTCATACCCCGTTTCAGCGGATAATTTTCTGCAGTACACTCTAAGATAAAGTCAGCGATTTTGATCTAACCACAGTAACGTTTGGCGTTAACTGTGCCCCATATTTAGCTATCAGAACGTTATTAGAACTAATCAATTAGAGCTAATCAATGCGCTGATAAATCCCCTCATGTTTCTAACATTATTAGGAACTATATGTATGTAGACGTTGTGTTGCTCGGATCCCATGATATCAATGATGTTCTGAAGCCCCGTAACAACCTTATTTCAGCACTCGACTCAGCCGGATTTTCACTTAGAAAGTGGACGGCAAATAATGTATTAGTTTTAAAGGGCTTGCCTCATGGGCACTTGCTAGATACTGAATTTTTAAACCTTTTAGACTCCTGAAAATCGAAACCGTTGGGTTTACGGTGGAATGCTGGAGGCGACTATTTCTATTTTAGCCCCATTAGGCATTCTAGCACAACTGGTTACAGTAAAAGGGTGGTATAAGCGGAGATCGCCAAGTCATTACCCCGCTGGATGGTTAGCCTCAAAGTTAATTGTAGCAAAAATTTTAATGCAGCAAATTTAGAAGGATAATACAGATTGGGATGAAACTATCGAACCCTCAACTCTTTACCAGTAGTTAAAGTTTTAGGAGGGTCATCTAAATATAGAAAATATAATATGTCCACATTTTCTTGACTGCCACCCTTCCTTTTCAATTGAGATCCATGGGTTTTGTGACGTTGCAACGATTTACATACGTATTTAATCAGTAGATGTACATCATTTCCCATCTTTTGGCTTCAAAAACTAAAGTAGCCCCTCTTAAATATATAACTTTGCCCCGAAAGGAACTATGTGGAGCTGTAGTGCTGGCAAAATTTTTTGAATACTTCAAGTTTCCTCTCTCAAATTACCGCACCTATATGTGGACCGATTCCAGTATCATTCTTGCTTAGCTACAGAAGCCAACCTATCATTGAACAACCTTTGTGGCTCATCGCACATCTTCGATCTTAGAGATAGTTCAACCTGACATCTGGTCACACGTTGTCTCCAAGGACAATCCTGCGGACATAACCTTTCGCGGTTGTAGGATTAATTAACTTGTAAACAACCAATTATGGTGGCATAGCCCCTCCTGGTTGAAACTCCCACACGCCAATATATACCCCTGAATATGATCTCATGTCGAGAGGTTGCCCCCTGCCCAATAAGAGTACCCTATTACATCTAGATCCCTTTCTTGATGATAGTGGTGTCTTAAGAGTCAATGGTCGGCTGACCAAATCTCCGATCCTGGCGTTCGAGGAACGATTCCCCAAGATCCTTCCATATGCAAGCAGGCTTACTCGTTTGTATCTTGAACTGATGTATAAATGTTCTATCCATTCTTTAATGATGCGACTGACGCGAACCGAATTCTGGGCCCAGAAGTTAAGAAATTTAGTCAAAAGCGTTATACAAACTGTAAGCGATGTGTACTCTTTGAATATAAGCAAAGTCGTCAAAAAATGACTGCCCTTCCACGGAAAGAAGGAAAGAACATCTTTGTCACGCCTGTTCCCAGTCACTGGAGTGGACTTTGCTGGCCCCTTTGACATCAAGTCTTATGCAGGTCATGGATGTAGAATGACAAAAGGGTATGTTCTTGTATTTGTTTGTTTCGGCACTAAAGCTATACATTTGAAACTCACCAGCGAAATTTCTACAAATGCCTTTCTTGCTACATTTGTTCGATTTTTTTTCCCGCCGCGGCTGCCCCTCCTCGCTGTACACAGATAATGGCACGGCATTTGTTGGAGCTACTAACATTTTGGCAAGAGATCACCTTAAGTTCATAGCAACTGTTCGACAACAACTTTTATCCCAACATACATTTTAAAACATCGATTGGCATTTTACTCCCCCAGGTGCGCCTCACATGGGTGGGCTTATGGGTTTTAAGTCTCATTTAAAGAAAATTACCAACTCACAAAAGTTTACTTACGAAGATTTCAACACAATGCTAAGCCAAATAGAAGCGTGTCTTAACTCTAGACCTCTTTTTCCTGTAAGCGAGGATCCGGCTGGCCTTTATGCCCTAACCCCTGGTCACTTTTTAATAGGTTCTCCACTTCTAGCCCCTGCGGAGCCCGATATGTCTGATAGCTCACTAAGTTTTGTCAATAGATGGCATAAGCTTAAGATTCTACACCATCACTTTGCAGTGCGATGGAAGGAAGAATATCTTAAGGAGTTACACAAACGAACTATGTGGCAACACCCTGAACGTGACATATCGCCCAATGACTTAGTTGTAGTAAAACAGGATAATTTGTCACTGACCCAGTGGATATTAG
This sequence comes from Melanophora roralis, assembly GCA_963583895.1. Lineage (NCBI taxonomy): Eukaryota > Metazoa > Arthropoda > Insecta > Diptera > Rhinophoridae > Melanophora > Melanophora roralis. The sequence goes on from OY757188.1 coordinate 55,506,877, forward strand.
GGCGAATAGTCGGGCCTATCGTTAAGCTAGTTCTTTAACCCCTTTAAGATACAAATCAAAATCATTACGTCAACGCCACCTCGCCGTCTCAAAACAAACCGCAAAACTTCTAAAGACACAAATTCCCGACAACCAAAGGTCCTGGATACAACTCACCAACGGAAGTACAAAGACTGTCATTACTGTGACAAAGAACATCCTTTACGAAAGTGTTTTCGGTTCAGTTCAACAGCGGTTAAAAGTGGTTCACCGCTTTGGCTACTGTTTCAATTACCTTGCACATTCCCATCTTGTCAAAGAGTGCAAAAGCGGGGTACCGTGAAATAACTCCCAAATGAAATAACTCCCAACGGAAAAAATGAAATAACTCCCAAATGAAATAACTCCCGACGAAAGTGAAATAACTCCCAATCAAAAAATATGAAATAACTCCCAACGGTAAAAATGAAATAACTCCCAATGTTTGGGAGTTATTTCATAAAAGTCACAAAAAAGTGAAATAACTCCCAAATGAAATAACTCCCAACAAAAATGAAATAACCCCCAATTACAAAAAAAATAATTGTTTTATGAAATAAGTCCCAACGGAAATGAAATAACTCCCAACAGTAATGAAATAACTCCCAACGAAAATGAAATAACTCCCAACGAAAACGAAATAACTCCCAATTAAAATATATATAATACGAAAACCTTTTGTACCCATAAATTAGATGTTACTAACGTAAAATTAATTTCTAAACAAACAAACCAAATGACTGCGCCTGGACGCAGGATAAGTTAACTCTCGTGGTTAGAGCCGCCGGCTTCGTTACAGCTATAGGACAGGCGCGTGGACTTGAGGCACCTTTTTGGTTAAATCTTTTTTTTAATAAAAAGGAGTTATTTAGATAGCCGGCCTTCGGCCGGGCGCAAGGAAAAAAAACTCCAGTGCATTCGATCCGCCGGCTTCGCAGTAGCCTTCGGCCGGGCAATGGACTTTAAGCTCTATTGCTTTCCATATAAAGCTTCGCCAAATAAAACATGAATTTTGTGACACTTTAGTTATGAAGCTGCAAATACTTCCGATGCACTACAGTTTAAAGTATATTCCCCGGCCGAAGGCTACTGCGAAGCCGGCGGATCGAATCCACTGGAGTTTTTTTCCTTGCGCCCGGCCGAAGGCCGGCTATATACCCACGGTTTTAAAACCTCAAAACTTTTAAATAAATGTCACCTTTATACTAGCGTGATTAAATTTTTTTAAATGCTCTGGTATATACACTTGCTTTTAGTAAAATGAAATAACTCCCAATTAAAATGAAATAACTCCAAACAAAAATGAAATAGCTCCCAATAAAAATGAAATAACTCCCAATGATAGAAAATGAAATAACTCCCAACAAAAATGAAATAACTCCCAACCCTTCGAAAAAATGAAATAACTCCCAACAAAATTTCATTGGGAGTTATTTTATTTGGGAGTTATTTCATTATGAAATAACTCCCAATGAAAAATAATGAAATAACTCCCAACGCATTGGGAGTTATTTCATTTTTTCATTGGGAGTTATTTAATTTGGGAGTTATTTCATGGTACCCAAAAGCGGTGACCGATGCAAAATTTGTCCTCTTTACAGGGACTGCCTACAATTGTCATCAATGTAAACTTAGATTCATAAATTCTAAGTTACAAAAGATTGCTCGAGACTGTGTTTCTCAATTACGTTCCTTACCAAAATTTAAAAAAAAAACATCAAACAAAATTACTTCCAGTATTTATTTTAAAGACTGAATTCAAATGTTTTTTCTAACTTTACACTACATTTACATTGTATAGTATATTTTACTTAATGCAAGCTCTGAATTTTTTTTAACAATAATGCATTTTGAATGTATACTCTGTAATTATAAGTATTATTAATTTACCCTACCCGGCGTTGCGGGAATATTCTTAAAAGGTTAAGTTTGGAAGCAATTGTCTAACTTAAAAAAGTGAATATAAAACTGGGGAAAAATTACGGCATTCGATTCAACTCGAAATTTTGATCATTCAGATGAGCTGTCTATGCTTTAAATATGTAAATTGTTATACGAAATGTCCTCTAGTGTTGTTAATAAAAGTTTTACATAAACATTGAACCCATAAACATATACGTACAATAATGAGTGAAAATATGCAAACAAAACTTAACAAAATAAACCTGGATTGTTAAATTATAAATTACTATACAAATATTAATAGCTAAGTTTGTAGCTTATTATAAAAAATAACGGGTGGTTAGGTACTTCATAAAACGCTATTATACACTCTGTTAGGAGTTTTTCCATTTGGTGAAATATGACAAATGTTAAATTATTTGCAGGGTAGAAAAAAATTCCGCTCGCGAGCGTAATTTTTATTATAATTCTCGTTTTTGCGAGTTAAAGTTGCGAGTGGAATTTTTATTTCAAGATCTTTGTTTTTTTCTCCTCTCGCGAGTCGAGATTTATTTATAAATTAAATTAAAGTTGTGAAGGCAGCGATGCCAACTTAGCTACTTTAGAGCTAAATTTAGCTCTTTTTAATTGCTTCTAACTCGAAAATTTTCCCTTAAGCTCTTTTTAAAAAAAAGGAGCTAACACAGCTCTTTTCAACTGTGGAAACGGCACGTTTGGCACTTTTTGCATTTTATAGTTAATTTTTCCGTTTTTACCCTATTGTTTTGTCTTTGTGGCATTAACGGAACATACAAAACTGATTTATTTCATTTATTACAAAGCCTGACAAATAATATCATTATACCGACAAATGACTTCGATTATATAGCTGCAGAATTTGAATCTTAAATAAATAAAAACTGTTATCTAGGATAACTTTGAGAAAGAATGCGAAGATTCTAATATAACTGAATCATGGTACAATAACCTTACAAGGTATTGTCGCTACGGCAACAACTACAACAAATTCGATACCAAATTTATGAAGTTGTTGTAAAAGCATCCCCGTTTATGTCAAAAAACGTACTGTTTGACAGATATAACGAATGGAAAAACTCGAGCAAATAATAGTCAGCTGTTTAATCGATATTACCTTGTAAGGTAATTGTACCATGAACTGAATCAGAAAAACATATCGTTGAACGTAATTTACTACAGTTCATAAAAACTCTAATTTATGAAAATATGGCAAAGCTTCCAACAAATTTTAAGATGTTGGAATAAATTTCGACATTTAGGGTAAAAAATGTTTGTTTGCAGGATTTAGAAAATACTTTATGTGTTTTAAAAGAATTTGAAAATGATTTTAAATAAATTGAAGAGCTGTAAAATTGATTAAAAAAATTAAAATTGTACCAGTGAAAAAATTTAGATAGAGCCGAATAATTTTGGATCGAATCGCATCATTGTTTGTTTTGAGAATTTCTTCGTATCCATATTTTACTGCTTAAGTGGAAAAAAACATTCAGTGCTATAATTTTTTTAAGAATAAACTAAGAAGCCGCGTGGCTTTGAATACGGTTAATAGTTTAATTCATATAATATATGGTTTACAAAGGTGTTTAAACTACGACTTACCAGCAAGCGTATTTGTAAAAATAAATTCAATTGAAATATAAAAAAAATATTATATAAAAACAAATCTGTGACCGAAAGAAAAAATGTTACTCTTTTTGGAAATGATTGTTCTTTTTTCACTTAACTAATTTATATGTAAATGTGTATGGTCATATTGATAATGTTGGTAACATTTGTATCAATTGCTCCTGTAAAATAAGTTTATTTAATAAATACATTAATCGATTTAAAGCGGAAAAATCTTAAATTTTTAAATTTAGCCCCTTTTAGCTCTTTTTGACTACTCGGTTCGCTCTTTTTGCCTCTGAATTGTTAGCATCACTGTGTGAAGGGATTTCTATTTTAAGATCGTGAAGTTAAAAATTCAAATCGCGATACGAACGTAATTTTTGTAAAAATTGTTCTCGCGAATACATAAATATGTGTGTGTATGCGTTCTCATTGGTTTTGTTGTTTTAGACTGTGCTAAAGAATTGTAAGCAGGTATGGTATGTAGGCATGTGTTATAGTTTATTAAGGTGTTTTCTTTTTTTATTTTTGTTATTGCTGATATGTAAATGTAACAGGTATAAAAAACATATAGTAAAAACACGTAGATATTATTCGTTAATGAAAGTGGTATACGTCCGCTTATTAATGTATCTAGATAATAAAATTTGTAGTTTCTATAACATCAATGTTAAATATTTTAATCCAGTTACATTTTGAAGGCACTTGTTTAATTTTTTTATTTATTTATAATTGTTTAAACATATTGGCAAACAATTATATATTAGACTAATTGTGTTTGTTTTTCATCTATTATATAAAGAAGGGGTGTATGTATGTATGTATGTATGTTTGTATTTTATAGCTGGCCACACCAGTGGACCGATTTTTTTGAAATTTTTACAGGGAGTTATTTCAAGTCTGGAAGGAACAATAGGCTCCTTTTTTTTGGAAACTATTGCTGCCACGCCCACAATACGCCCATTTGTATGGGAAGGTTAGGTTATGAATTGCCTAACAAAATTACCCAAGGCCATATTGATCAAACGCGTAGAGCTAAATGCATGAAATTTATAACACGTGTTAAGCTTTACATGTTTGCTTAAATGCACATGAATTTTGAAACATTGAGTCGGTAAAGGGATAAAAAGGGGACAAAAAGGGAAAAATCTGTAACCTACTATCTCTTGATGTATATAAGATAGAAACAAAATTTAAAAAGTTTAGCGTTTGTCTTAAGAAATAAACAGACAGGTATCTGGAGTTTTTTTTTAAATTTTGGTCCGAAAGGCCGAAAAAATGGGTAAAAATTATATTTTGGTACTTTTTAATACTATTTATACTTTTAAACCAATAAAGATAGAAAAATTTTTCAAATTGCGTTCGATAGGTCTTACAAAAATATGATTACGTTTTTCGTACTTTTTTTTTAAATTTGGACCCAAAGGGGAAAAAAAGGGTTAAAAATTTATTTTGATTTTTTATGCGTTTTTTGTAACTTTTAAACCAATAAAGATAGGAACATTATTCAAATTAAGTGTAAAAGGCCTAAAAAATATGAGAACGTTTTTAGATACTTTTTTAATTATTAGACCCTAAGGAGAAGAAAGGGTTACAATTATGTTTTAGTACTTTTTGTAACTTAAAAATCAATTATGATAGAAACATAATTTAAATTTCTCTTCGAGACCGATTTTTGGAAATTAGCTCGCACGTAAACGGCTTTTAAAGTTAAAATTTTGAAGATAAAAAAGGGGCAGTGCCACGCCCATAAAAATTAAACTTTTTATGCTGGTACTTTTATTGCACCGAATTTTTTAAACTTGGCACACATATAGAAGGCCCCTTATTTCGAAATTCTAAAGGACAAAAATGGAGGATTGCAGCGCCCACAAAAATGTAAGTTTTCATACTGGTTCTTCTATTGTTGCGATTTTTATGAAGCTCAAAAATAGACCGATAATGTTTATTTTCGGTACAAAAATGGGTGGCATAAAGATAGACAAACGTGCAAAATTATGTGAAGATAAGGCCATATTTGAGCCAGTTATAGCCCAAAACGCTTAATCCGGGAGGATATTTGTATGTAAGCTCTGTCGAAAAATTAACTGATCATCACCACAAACAACATGCTTTTTTCTTATGCCAAAAAACTTATCTGTTCCAAATTTCATCGAAATATCTGAAAAAATGCGGTCTCTACTTTGTTTACAAGAATACATTAACTTCCAGCCGAACGGATGGACTGACAGGTTTTAATCGACTCAGGAAGTGATTCTGTGTCGATCGGTATAATTGGAGGTGAGTCTCATACCTTTTTCTTTGGTAAGGTACACAAATTTGCACAAAAGCATAATAAAATTTGGATATAACAATATAAGAGAAGTTTGAACTTCTTTTGAAAAATATTTGAAGTGTGATCCCTGTATCTATTATATAAAGAAGGGGTGTATGTATGTATGTATGTATGTATGTATGTATGTATGTATGTATGTATGTATGTATGTATGTATGTTTGTATTTTATAGCTGGCCACACCAGTGGATCGATTTTTGTGAAATTTTTACAGAGTGTTACTTCAAGTCTGAAAGGAACAATAGGCTACTTTTTTTTGGAAATTATTGCTGCCACGCCCACACTACGCCCATTTGTGTGGGAAGGTCAAGTAACAAAATTACCCAGAGCCATACTGCTCAAACGCGTAGGGCTAAATACCTGAAATTTACAACACGTATTAAGGTTTACATGTGTGTTTAAATTCACATGAGTTTTTAAACATTGGGCCCGTAAAGGGATAAAAAGCGGGCGAAAAGGGAAAAATCGGTAACCTACTATCTCTTGATGTCTATAAGATAGAAACAAAATTTAAAAAGTTTAGCGTTTTCCTTAAGAAATAAACAGACTGGCATTTGGAGTTTTTTTTTTTAATTAAGGCCGAAAAAAGGGGTTTAAATTATATTTTGGTACTTTTTGTTACTTTTAAACCAATAAAGATAGAAAAATTTTTCAAATTGCGTTCGATAGGTCTTACAAAAATATGATTATGTTTTTCGTACTTTTTTTTAATTTTGGGCCCAAAAGGGGGAAAAAGGGCTAAAAATATTTTTTGATTTTTTTATTCGTTTTTTGTAATTTTTAAGCCCATAACGATAGAAACATTATTCAAATTAAGTGTAACAGGCTTAAAAAATATGAGTACGTTTTTAGATACTTTTTTAATTTTATAGACCCTAAGGGGAAGAAAGGGTTAAAATTATGTTTTAGTACTTTTTGTAACTTTAAAATCAATTATGATAGAAACATAATTTCAATTCCTCTTCGAGACCGATTTTTGGAAATTAGTTCGCACGTAAACGGCTATTAAAGTTAAAATTTTGAAGGTAAAAAAGTGGGCGGTGCCACGCCCATAAAAGTTAAGCTTTTTATGCTGGTACTCTTATTGCACTGATTTTTTAAAATTGGCACACATATAGAAGGCCTCTAATTCCGAAGTTCTAAAGGACAAAAATAGAGGATTGCAGCGCCCAAAAAAATGTAAGTTTTCAAACTGGTTCTTCTATTGTTGCGATTTTTATTAAGCTCAAAAATAGACCGATAATGTTTATTTTCGGTACAAAAATGGGTGGCATAAAGATAGACAAACGTGCAAAATTATGTGAAGATAAGGCCATATTCTAGCCAGTTATAGCCCAAAACGCTTAATCCGGGAGGAAATTTTTATGGGAGCTCTGTCGAAAAAAATAAACAGACATGTATCTGGAGTTTTTTTTTTTTAATTTTGGCCCGAGAGGGCGAAAAAAGGGGTTAAAATTATATATTGGTACTTTTTGGTACTTTTTTACTACTTTTAAACCAGTAAAGATAGAAAAAATTTTCAAATTGCGTTGGATAGGTCCTACAAAAATATGATTACGTTTTGCGTACTTTTTTTAAATTTTGGGCCCAAAGGGGGAAAAAGGGTTAAAATTATATTTTGATTTTTTTATGCATTTTTTGTATTTTTTAAACCAATAAAGATAGGAACATAATTCAAATTGGGTGCGACAAATATGAGTACGTTTTTGGGTCCTTTTTTAATAGGTAGACCCTAAGGCGGAAAAAGGGTTAAAGGCAATTCCGAATGAGTTTAATTATATAAGTAAAGGTTGAATTTTTTTTTTTATTAGTTATGATTGGAGTTTTGGCTAGAGGATGAAGAATTTTACTTTGGTAGTAACATGGTGATGCAGTGGGAATTCATATGGCCTGACACTTAGAACAGAGCGGCTTTTGCTTCAACTCTTCAGTCACTATCGGCAATAAGGTGAAAGACAGAAATTTAAATTCACATAGATAATCAATAACTTTAAACGAATTTTTCTTCACTATAGTTTTTTTTTTATTTTAATAATAATTAATTTCGATTTCTTTTAGATTAGGCTAGATTAGACTTCTTCGTACTAAGATCACTTTGGCAACTGATTTGTTTAAACTCTACTTGATATGATGAAGTTAAGGGCAAAATAAAAAAATGAATGTAATAAACAAGGTAGAGTAAGATATAATGCCATACTAGTAGTTCGTACATTGGGGAGGAAAAGACAAAAGATGTTTCATTTACTGAATTAAAATTATTACCAAATATGGTAATGAATTTGACGATTCCTAGAGTGTAATTTAATCTCATTATATATGTTACAAATATATGAATCTATGTACATATATACATTGACACAAATTGAGTGGGAGAATCAACACAGGTGATAGTACAAGTAAAAATATCTGGCATGCGAGTAAATAATAATAAATAATAATAAAATAACCCCCGTAGTATTTTGCCAAATATATGTCAATATTAAAATATTTATAAGGCTAAAAGAAAACCGTAACATAATGATAAAACTTCAACTCAATATCCTAAGTTGTTCTAATTTGTTGCAATTTTGACTTCATATTGTTACTTCGTGCTTAAAAATGCATGCCGTACCCATATAAAAGGTTCAAAAGTATCTAACATAATTACTAAAGTGCCATTTAATGGAAATAGACTAGACTACACCGATACCGGTAAAATATATGCAAACTGTAGAAAGACGTCAAATTTTATATGCATAAAGTGCAACAAAGGTCTTTATCAAAAAGAATGTTTTAAACTATTTCATTCATCAAGTAACGATACTGCATAATGCCCCTTATTAGGGAAACCTCTTAAAATTGTAACGTCACAAATTATTAAAATACACAGTTAAATCAGAACCCAATCGACGACGTACATAAATTTATAATCTTTCATCATCTGATTATTTGGGGACCTCGATAGAATCTCCCAATTTTATTGCAGCAAGATTTTTTTTTGTGAACATTTTAAGCATTGGATATAATATAACTATTTTAACTCAAGGACGATTCATTTTTCAACCGGCATCTCCACAACTCAAATTTAAGACTTATTGCACCACGTTTGTTATTAAATGATTTTGACCAAGTAAAAAATAGTTATTTCATCAATCTTTACAATAAGGGAAATGGAACATTAAAATTACATAAATTCAAAGTGATAATAGTACAAACAAACATTGGGACGTACAAAAACACAAAATAAAGATTAGTTCGTTTGAATCTTCTTTTAAATTTAAACTAAAATTACTAACATAAGTTGGCTCGATGATATGATCATATCAGCTTTGCATTCATTTGATGCTTCTTTATGGATAAGTTTATTTTTCTTTTATAATCATAACTAATAAATATTAAAGACAAATGGTAAAATAGTTATATAAACAAATAAAAAACCCTAAACAACAACATTTTTCTTAGTTATAAACAAATGGCCTCAAGCACCTAATTATTTTATATTTATTTACTGAACAGTCAATGATATGTATCAAGGTTCACCAAATTTCCATTTATATTTAAGCAATTTCAATTTAAGCAATTTTCCTTTTATAGAGCTTTTCTGTTTTTCCGTTCAGATTTTCTTTTTTATTAATATTGCTTTCATTGATTCTAATCCAATAATTAGTCTGAGTTTGCTGCATTATAATTTTTGTAAAGCGTGGCAGACCGACGAAAGATTTTGGTAGCACTACAGTCAAAACTAGACACCGAAGTGTGGCAGAGTTGGTATTAAAATATTCCCATGAGGAACTAGAATTTGCAGTGGAAATTTAAAATGGAAATCTCATTTTGTTTTGCAAAGCCCAAATGTCGAATTCAAAATACTTACCAGCCACAAAAGCCTTGGCGCTATATATGAATTTTGATTTGACCGAAAGAAAATATAATGTGCTACGAAACACAATTAACGAAATACACCCAAGTTGTTTTCCGTCTCTGTATGCGTTACAAACTGAGAAAAAAAATTATTCCATCTGTGGTGGAATCGAAAGTTTAGCAAAAGTTGAGCCAAAAACGTTAATGCGTAGAACCGCAGAAAGTGTAATTCAACTGTGCGAAATAAATGATAAAGTGATGAAAATCTCATTAATTTGCAAATGGGGCATGGATGGTAGCTCTGGTCAAAGTCGGTAAAAACGAAACTATGAAAATTAAACTCTTTTGGATGAATTAAGTTTTATATTGCATTTGTTCCACTAAGGTTAAATTAAATTTTTATTTCAAAAAGTATATAAATAAATCCTAATAATAACTTGTTTAGAAAGAATGGTAAATTTAACAACAAAGGAAAATTTGTGGGTAAATGAAGCACCATTATCCACGTTGTACTGCAGGCCCATTAAATTTATTTTAGAAAAGGAAAATCCAACTCTAATCCGTAAAGTTTTCAATGAAAAAGATGTGAAAATAAAAAACTTGGAATGGGATATCATTGAAAGACCGGTGTAGTGTTTGAAGTGTTATACGAAATGCATTGTACCAATGTAAGATGGTTCTGTTGTAAATATCTTAAGTGATACCCATTCAACAAGCAGGTGTTTTATTTGCAAGGCAGCTCCAACAGAAAATGAATAACTTAAGTCCTTCGAAAGATCCTAAGATCGATAATTACAAATATGGCCTTTACTGCTGGGTAAAATGTTTTAAATGTTTGTTACATATTGCCTACCGTATGCCTCTTAAAATTTGGAGGGTAGGCAAAGAAAATAAAGATGAATTTATTGAAAATAAAACAAGAATTCAGAAAGAGAACAGGTGTAATAAAAGACCAAGGTAAATGTGGATTTGGCACTACTAACGACGGCAATACTACCCGCCGATTTTTTTCGAATAGTGCTGTAACGGCCGAAATAACAGGTATTTGGTACTGTTCTAAGAGTGCTTTCATGTGGGAGGCCAATTTATATAAAAGTGTTAAAAGAACTTTTGACAATAAGGAGAAACATGTATTTAATTCATTATGGGTGGTATTATATGCCCAGCACTGTTCCCAAAATTTTAGTCCATGGAACTAATGTCATCGAGGTTTTCAATTTGCCAATAGGTATTAATGTGGCTTTATGTAATTCTAATAAAACGTAGCTAATAATTTAAATAAATTTCAGGGTGCTTGTCTGAATAAGTATTGGAAGCCAACCACAAAATCTTTTCTCACGACTGTCTCATACGAGGAAAACGTCTCGAAGAGACACTCGTAAAGATTTAATGACTTATTTAGTACTATCTTCAGATCCGTTTTTGTCTTAAAAAAGGAGTCCAAAGACCAATAAAATGTATTGTTTGCAGATATTGATAAATATATACTTAGAAAAAATGCTAATGAGCCAGTGGAAAATGATGAGACAAATGTTTCATTGAGCGGCAATGTTTTTTGGGAAGAGTTCAATACTGAACATGGTTTATTGTAAATTAAAAAAATATATAAATTATTAAAAAAATAAAAATTATTAGTTTTCGTTTTTGTTTATTAGTTGAACTATTTGTTTTAAGACAATTTAATTTTCTTTATCAGGCTCAAGTTCAATACTATACTAAATTCTCATTTATTTGCAAATGAAGAAATTAATATTTTTAGTTTTTACTACTTTATTAGCGTTAGTTAAGAAAGGAAATTTTATTGAAAAAACAAGATTTTTACCGATACTAGCCGAAAAACAGCTACGAATTTCATCATCAGTACTCTTTGTTCGGTTGTTAGTTTAATTTGGTTGTAAACATCAGCCATTTAACCCACTGATCCATGTGGCGAGGTGAGTCGGCACGAAGTTTTTTCCACTTAAACCAACTAAACCAAAGCTTTTTCCTTTTTTCCATTTCTTATTACTAACGCCATCTCTATTTAAGTTTTAACACTAAGTTAGAGCGTAGCGTAGCCTTAACCATCTATCAGATGGTATTAGAAGGCTACCATATTTTTTATATGTACAATTTTTTTTGAAATTGTTTGTTATATATATATCACCGTGCCATGTGTGCTTTATGAGTTTTCGTTTTTGTTTATTAGTTGAACTATTTGTTTTAAGACAATTTAATTTTCTTTATCAGGCTCAAGTTCAATACTATACTAAATTCTCATTTATTTGCAAATGAAGAAATTAATATTTTTAGTTTTTACTACTTTATTAGCGTTAGTTAAGAAAGGAAATTTTTTTTCAATAATAATAAGTTAGTAATAAGAAATGGAAAAAAGGAAAAAGCTTTGGTTTAGTTGGTTTAAGTGGAAAAAACTTCGTGCCGACTCACCTCGCCACATGGATCAGTGGGTTAAATGGCTGATGTTTACAACCAAATTAAACTAACAACCGAACAAAGAGAACTGATGATGAAATTCGTAGCTGTTTTTCGAAAATGCATTCTACTCGGCTAGTATCGGTAAAAATCTTGTTTTTTCAATAAAATTTCCTTTCTTAACTAACGCTAATAAAGTAGTAAAAACTAAAAATATTAATTTCTTCATTTGCAAATAAATGAGAATTTAGTATAGTATTGAACTTGAGCCTGATAAAGAAAATTAAATTGTCTTAAAACAAATAGTTCAACTAATAAACAAAAACGAAAACTCATAAAGCACACATGGCACGGTGATATATATATAACAAACAATTTCAAAAAAAAATTGTACATATAAAAAATATGGTAGCCTTCTAATACCATCTGATAGATGGTTAAGGCTACGCTACGCTCTAACTTAGTGTTAAAACTTAAATAGAGATGGCGTTAGTAATAAGAAATGGAAAAAAGGAAAAAGCTTTGGTTTAGTTGGTTTAAGTGGAAAAAACTTCGTGCCGACTCACCTCGCCACATGGATCAGTGGGTTAAATGGCTGATGTTTACAACCAAATTAAACTAACAACCGAACAAAGAGTACTGATGATGAAATTCGTAGCTGTTTTTCGAAAATGCATTCTACTCGGCTAGTATCGGTAAAAATCTTGTTTTTTCAATAAAATTTCCTTTCTTAACTAACGCTAATAAAGTAGTAAAAACTAAAAATATTAATTTCTTCATTTGCAAATAAATGAGAATTTAGTATAGTATTGAACTTGAGCCTGATAAAGAAAATTAAATTGTAATAAAAATTATTTTTAAAAAACGCACTTATACGTATTTAAAGTTTAATTTAGAAAGATTGTAATTTTGTACTTTCACGTTGTCGTCAAAATCATAATGTAGAAAATTTTTAGCCAATTTTCTTTTTATTTTTCTATAACATTTTTTTTATTTCATTTTGCTTACGCGCATAATAATTTAAAGTGTGTTTTTAACTTAATTTATTTTTTATTACTTTATACAAAACTGTTTTTCACTGTTTCGGTATACATAATTAAATTTTTGCTAATAATTTGGTACGGTTTGTTTTAATATTTTCACTGTAATATTAAAATTTAACTCTGATTTTATGCTGAATAAAAATGCCTTTTATTATTGGCTTTTTTTCGACCTTTTTTTTTGTTGTTCAGTTTTTTTTGTTTAATTAACAGGATTTGTCAGTATCTGGCAGTCGCTCCAGCGGCTTTGATTGTTCTTTATAATTTATTATCTCCTAATTTTTCTAAGACTTAAGCTTAACCTTAATAAATTTATTTTCTTGACCTACACATACATATACTTTTAACTACTGTGGGAAGGGGCTGACGATGCATAATACCCCTGAAGGATACCTGGGGACAAGAGTCCCCATATCAACACTTTTGTCGACAATTATGGTACCTCTTTGGCGACTTTGTCAACAATACGTCTACATTTTTATATTTAGCATTGATAAAAAAAAACTGTCAGTGAAAAATTAAAGCTCCAGGTCGCCGTCAAACGCAAAGGTATATTAGCGACTAATGGTCTTAATTAATTGTTAATATTTTTAGTTGTGCTTAAAAAGTATTTCATAAACACAATTTACAATTATTTTCAATGACAGACGCACGTTAAATGTCTATTGCCAAATCACATTGCCAGTGATATTGCTAGTCAGTAGAACTGTAGACTAAAATTGCTAAAAGGTACTAGTAAATCACTGGTTCCAATGACTACATATGACCCCAAGAGAACTACCTTCTTAATAGTACCAATATCAGTAGTGGATTTTCAATGACACGCAAATGTTTAATGTCTATAACAAAAAGCATTGCATGGGGTAAAGCTTGTCAGTAGTACTGGTGACAGTGCCAATAGATAATTTCTAGTGATTCACTATTCACATTTCCTGCAGGGACACAACGCATTGCCAGCCTTATGTGTGGACAGATAATCATACAAAAGTATGACCATCAGGTTATCAAATATGTGTTTGGCAATATTCACTCGTCAAACACCCTACACTATTAACAAAGGATTAAAGGTAACGTATACAAATTACTATTATATTTTACTTAATAGCTCTTATTTCTCCTCGAAAGATATAAAGATTTTTATCGATATTTATTTTACATCCATTAAACTTCTTCGCCATGCTTACGGAATATGCTTACCTGGTACAATTAAAGACAGCCGAACTGAAAAATGCCCACTTTTCTCTACTCTCGAAATGAAAAAAGATTCAAGAGGATCCACTAACTACCGTTATTCTGAAAATAGTAACATATTGCAGATGAAAGGACAACAACGTAGTTACCATAGGAACTAATTTCGACAACAACGTAATTGGGTCATGCAAACGTTATACAAAAGGACAAGGTGATTATACAGATACCGCTGCCAAAAGTATTTCAGCGGTATAGTAAATGCATGGGCGGAGCGAACAAAATGAATCAGCTCGTGGCTGTTTACCGATCAACGAATTAGACAACGCAAGTGGTGTTGGCCAACTTTTGCGTATTTATTGCATGCAACTATTGGAAATGATAAAACTTTAACTCAATATCCTAAATTGTTTTAATTTGTTGCAATTTTGACTTCATACTTAAAAATGCATGACGTACCCATATTAAAGGTTCAAAAGTGTGTAACATAATTACTAAAGTGACATTTAATGGAAAAATTTACAGAATAGACTACGCCAATACCGGTAAAAGATATGCAAACTGTGGAAAGACGTAAAATTGTATATGTATAAAGTGCAACAAAGGTCTTCATCTAAAAGAATGTTTTAAACTATTTTATTCATCAAGTAACAATACTGCATAATGCCCCTTATAAGGGAAACCTCTTAAAATTGTAACGTCTCAAATTATTAAAATACACAATTAAATTGGGTTCTGACCCACGACGTACATAAATTTATAAATTTAAGATCTTTCATCATCTGATTATTTGGGGACCTCGATAGAATCTCCCAATTTTATTGCAGCAAGATTTTTTTTTGTGAACATTTTAAGCATTGGATATAATATAACTATTTTAACTCAAGGACGATTCATTTTTCAACCGGCATCTCCACAACTCAAATTTAAGACTTATTGCACCACGTTTGTTATTAAATGATTTTGACCAAGTAAAAAATAGTTATTTCATCAATCTTTACAATAAGGGAAATGGAACATTAAAATTACATAAATTCAAAGTGATAATAGTACAAACAAACATTGGGACGTACAAAAACACAAAATAAAGATTAGTTCGTTTGAATCTTCTTTTAAATTTAAACTAAAATTACTAACATAAGTTGGCTCGATGATATGATCATATCAGCTTTGCATTCATTTGATGCTTCTTTATGGATAAGTTTATTTTTCTTTTATAATGACAACCAATAAATATTAAAGACAACATTTTTCTTAGTTATAAACACATGGCCTCAAGCACCCAATTATTTTATATATATTTACTGAACAGTCAATGATATGTATTAAGGTTCATCAAATTTCCATTTTTATTTAAGCAATTTCAATTTAAGCTATTTTCCTTTTATAGAACCTTTGTGTTTTTCCATTCAGATTTTCTTTTTTATTTATATTGCTTTCATTGATTCAAATCCAATAATTAGTCTGAGTTTGCTGCATTGTAATTTTTTAAACTTTTTCCCCACATGAGTTTTAATTTTAGTTCTGTTTGCTTTGCTCACGTTTTTATTAGAATACTGTTTTCTGGTTAACTAGGCTTTTTAATGTCTTTTATAACTGTTAATAATTAACTCATTCTTGAATTATACATACAGGACAAACATATCCTTTGAAATATGGTTTTCCCACTCAATACAATTACAATACAATTTATATTAAGTAAATGTTACGTTAATTCATTCATATAATAAAAACTGCACATCTAAATTGCTTTGCAATGCTTAGTATTTGGATATTGGAGGGAAGTTGATTCCATAGGCGTAGAGAAAATATAAAAAAATGTTTCTCAGATAGTTGCTTCATATATCGTATGGTGTTAATTTTCAGTCCTCTGTTGTACCTTGAAAATTGTAGCCTTCTGAAGAGATATTCCGGTTGTTTAGTGTAGATGGTCTTATGCAGCAAGATGAGTGAACGGCATTTTGATAAATTATCAAATGATATGTTATAAAATTTATTGAAGAACTGTGATATGCTGCTGTATCTGTCACGCTTAAATATATATCGTGCAATTTTGTTAAAGGTAACCTTAAGTTTTTGCTTGCTCCTCGAATCCAGATTAGCGAACAGCTTACATTCATACATTAGTGTTGGAAGTTAGTAGGTTTTTGCCAAGAGCATGCGAATATTAAATGGTGTGAAAAACTGAGTACCCCATAAATTTCGTAACATAGAATTAGTTTTACCACAGATTGAATTAATGTGGTTAGACCAATCAAGTTGTTCGTTAAAAATTATTCCCAGATTTTTGGCATGTTGCACAAATTCAATTGTTGAATCCCCGATGAGTAATGTCGAAAAAACAGGTGGCAACTTACGAGTGTTTCCAATTAAAATCACTTTGGATTTTCTTGCATTTTTGTTAAGTCCATTAGCAAAGGCCCATTTGTATATGATATCGAGGTCGCTATTAAGCTTGGATAAACAGGAATTAATTTCAGGTGGTTGGCAGCTTAACTAGAGCTGTACATCATCAGCATACATGTGTATATTACAATGATTAATTTGCAAAGGTAAATCATTAGAGTATAGCGCAAATAATATTGGGCCAAGAATTGAGCCTTAGGGAACCCCTCTTGGTACAGAGCAGACGTTGGACATAATGAGACCCCTATGAACTGATTGGCTTCTGTTAAACAAATATGAAGAAATGAGTTTAACTGCAGATGAGGAAAAATTGTATAAGTGCTTTAACTTGTGACAGAGTATAGAATGATCAACTGTATCAAACGCTTTTGAATCGTCAAGTCGTACTAGAAACGATAGCATATTTTGATCTAATTTTGATCTTAATTCTTCTGAAACATCAATTAATGCTGTAACACAGCTATGCTTAGGCCTGAAACCAGATTGCCTGTTCGTTAGTAAGCTACTACCATATAATTGTTGAGTCATCTGCGTGTGGATTATTTTCTCGAATATTTTTGAAAGGTAGGGAAGAATTGCAATAGGTCTATGACTCCCATCAGTTTTTGTTATCGGTATTACTTTTGCATGATTCCACATCGAAGAAAAGTCTGAAGTAGTAATAATTGTGTTAAAAAGATGAGTTATGTGTTGTATTAAGTAGCAAAAAATTAATTTAACAAATTTAGGATTCACTTCGTCATATTCCATAGAGTCTGATTTAATACTCCTTAAAGCATTTATTACGTCTCTGAGGTGGAGTTTGCAAACTCAAACTGAAGTATACGGTGATGTTCTACGTCTGCATTACCAGTGACAGTAGTTGATACATAAAAGTTTTTATTTGGCTTCGGTTTCGGGTTTCATTGATTGACATCAATCGTGTTATCGGCATTCACATTATTATTAATTATACCCATACTTCGAACTTCTTTCCATTTTTCTGAGAGTTTAAAGCAGAACTAAATTTAGCTTCATAATATCTACATTTTGCAATTCTGATTTTTGCATTAACTTTTCTTCTACACAATTTAAAATAAGAGTTAAACTCAGTTGTTCTAAATCTTTTCCATCGCTAATATGCAGTGTTTCTTTCATTTATTAACATTTTTATCTCGTTTGAGAACCAGGGTTTTTCTTTTGAATTTGTCTTTATCATCTTAATTTTAACATGCTTTTCAGTTGGCATAAAGAATATGTTGTTCCATGGTATACTGAGCAAGTCTGCTTCTAACAATGGCATGTCAATATTCTTAAAGTCTCTAAATGTTATTGTTTGTTGCTGGGCTATAATTTTAAAATTATAATAGAGGAATATAAGATCGTGTTTGGAGAAAAGTGAGGCAGATAACTGATCGTAAATCAGGTTATTTGAGTTATCACCGATAAAAAAACAGATCCAGTAAAGTGTTTGCAGTAGCGGTGAAGTGAGTGGGTATCGTTTGATTTACCAGTAATAAACCAATGGCATTCATGTCTTGCATCAAAGTGATATCTGTTAAAATGTGCGTTAAAATCTCCAGTTAAAATAATATCGGTGTAGTCAAGGGTAAATGTTTATAAGTGACTTACAAGTGGGCTTAGGTCAATATTCCTATTAGGTCTATACACTGTTCCCAGCAATAACTTCGATAAATAAATATTCCACTTTAGGACCATATTCAACATCATTTAAGTTTCTACATTTCAACTTACAACAAATTGTCAACCTCATATAAATTGCTACAGCACCAGCGTGAGAAATCCTGTCTGAGCTTAATATTCATGAAACCAAGTTTCAGAAACGAAAATAATATCAACTCCGGATTCTTCAAATGTAAAACGAAATTCTTCCATTTTATTGTTGAGACTTTGAGCATTTATATGACATATTTTAAGTCCAGAGGTTCTTCTGCAAAGTATTCGGATCACAATATGAAGGTTTTCCCGTGGAGCATATCCCCAATTATTATCAATTTGCTGATTCATTTGGAGAAATAAAAATTTAAAAAGCAATGCAAGCAATATTATTGTTTATATAAATGCAAATTAACAACAATTTTGACATTAAAATTTTTAAGGAAGTTTCCAATTAATGTTTAGATAAAACAGTTTTTAACATTTAATTTGACAACAAATACATTAAGAAATATTTTGCTTCTATGGGGGTTTCCCACGGGCTATATAAGGTCAATTGCTTTCATATATAAATAAAAACGAACTATATATTCATTTTCAATTTTAGTTTTATTTTCCCGACGTTTCGTTTGCTTTTTTTCAAAATTCTTCAGGGGTTCTTGAAGAACAGACAAATAAATGATTTGGCACAACAAAGGAGAAGCTAATAAAAACAATATGGAGAACTTTTTTTTCTAATATGCAAGAGAAAATTATGACGCTCAGACTTGCAGAGTTTTAAAAGTATATAGCAAACTTATTGAAAAATTGGCGAAAATTATTGAGAGATCAAAGTACCTACAAAAATGCAGAAAAGCGCAAATTGTACCGGAACATATTAAGGATAGTACAAGCAAATTAAACAACTTATTTTCAACAAAAACAACTATGAACAAATTGAAAAAAATACAGACAAATTTACATGTTAAGTTGCTAAACCTAGAAATTAAAGAGACACATACAAACATTGCGTTTACGAAAAATGAAATTAACATAACTGAAAGAGAAATAAAGACTACACTCAAAGAAATGGAGGTTGTAAAATTTAAAAATGACCAGTGGACAAAATTCAACAATATAAAAACCAAAATAGGGAAAAGGCATTTTTTCAAAATTAATAAATTAACAGAAGAAAAATTGAAGAAATTTAATCTCATATTCAATGAAGAATGGTTTGTAAATTACACTGAGGTAAAATTTGAAGCGGATACAAAATGGTTATTATCACTTGGGACCAAGTTCGCAATTCCAGTGAACAGAGAAAACTTTAAACTAATTTCACTTATAGCCGACATAGAACAATGGATACAAAATATATCAAACGAAACTGACAAGGAGGAGGAAAGAGCAAAGTTAGCGAATAGAATTGCAAATTATAAAAGAAATCTAAGAAATAGCGAAAAAGAAAAATTTATATTGGCCATATATGAGGAGACAAAAAACTTTATAAACAAACACAAGAAAGAAATTGTTATAACTACAGCGGACAAAGGAAGTAAAACGGTAGTAATCTATATCGATGAATATAGAATGAAAATGTATAAATTATTAGAAGATAAGAAAACGTATAAAACAATAACAAAAGACCCGACGGAAAAATTACAAAAAACTAATAACAACATTATTACACAATTATATAAACAAAACATAATAACCAGATACGAAAAATTACAAATGACTATGCACTCATTTACCGCGCCAGAACTATATGGCCTACCAAAAATCCACAAAACAGACGTCCCCCTTAGACCAATTTCTTCATCCACCAAAGTACCATGCTATAACTTAGCAAAGTATATTGTAAAAATTCTCAAAAACTTGATTTCCCCAACATATAACATTAAAAATTCAGAAGAGGTCAAACGCAAACTACAGGTTCAAACGCAAACTACAGGTCATAGACAGTGATGAAATTCTTGTATCCCTTGACGTGGTATCACTATTCACCAACATTCCGACTCACCTAGCTATAAGAAATATACTTAAAAAATGGGACAAATTAATGGAAATTACAACAATACCAAAATTCCAATTTTTACAAATTCTTCAATTTTGCTTAACAGAAAGCAACTGTTTTACTTTGGACAATAAATTTTATCAGCAGCTCTATGGCATGACCATGGGAAATCCACTATCCCCAGCGATTGCTGATATTGTACTTGACGACCTTTTGGACGAGGTGATCGATGAATTAAAATCAAAAGATATAAAAATCAAGTTTATATCAAAATATGTTGACAATTTATTTGCAGTAATTAAAAAATCTGACGAAAGCATAATATTAAATACATTTAACAATTACCATAACAAGCTTCAATTTACAATTGAAAAGGAAAATAATGGTGAAATCGCATACTTAGATATGAAGCTAATCCATAACAACGGACAAATTTTAACAAAATGGTACAAAAAAGAAGTGGCATCAGGTAGAATCATTAACTACCACTCAACACAACCCCTGAAAATGAAACTAAACACAGCCAAAAACTTAATTGACAAAGTCCTAACAATAACTGACGAAAAATATAGAAAAAATGACATTGATAAAATAAGAAAGATTTAAAGCAAAAATAATTATCCGATATTTATAACCAACAATTTGATTGGTAAAACATTAATAAACCACAAAAGCGAAAAAACACCAAGACAAAATGTCACAAAAAATTTTTTGAGTGTACCTTACATACCAAAATTAACAAATACAACTACATTAAAGAACACTCTCGCCGAACAAAAAACAATTATGGCATACAAGTCAAACAGAACTCTTAGGCATCTATTTACGAACAATAAATCAAAAAGAGATAAACTAAAGATCGATAATGTGGTATATGAAATCAAATGTGATGGCAATGAAAAAGAGGTATGTGATATGGTATATATTGGAACAACAAAGAGAACATTGGAAACAAGAATTAAAGAGCACAAATCAGACAAAAGGCAAAGAAACGACGGCACTTTCCCAGCATGCAAAAAAGTGCAATCACACAATAAACTTTAAAGATGTAAAATTCTTGACAAGGAAAAAAGAGAAAATAAACGATACACTATTGAGAGTCTACGCATACAACAGAAAATACACAAGACTATGAACACGAAAGAGGATAAGGACAAAACAAAGCTTCAATACTCTGTTGCGATAATTTAATTAGTGAAAGCTCTGTGATACTAGCATTAAGTCTGACTACCAGTTTGTTTACATGTTTATTTATTTATTTAATTATTTATTATTCATATCTGTGTCGTGAAATCCAGTTTTTTAGAATAATATAAAATACATAATTGTGCAATGTAAGACGAATGGTAAGTGTTGACTGTGTTAGTGTATTAGAATAATTAATTATATTAAATTATTGTACTTTTGCAAGATTTTAAAAAAACAACAACAAGAACCCCTGAAGAAGTTTGCAAAAAGCAAACGAAACGTCGGGAAAATAAAACTAAAATTGAAAATGAATATATAGTTCGTTTTTATTTATATATGAAAGCAATTGACCTTATATAGCCCGTGGGAAACCCCCATAGAAACAATTAATATCATCAAATTGGTCAAATACAAAACAAAACTTATAGAAATATTTTAGTTTTAATATTAAAATTGATATGTTGGACACTATATTATACTATTACGAAAGGAGTTTTTGCGAAAATTGTCCTCGCAGCCGATTCATCAGGCAAGTAAGAATTAGAAGTACAGAACATATCGTTTAATGTACTAACATCATATATGCATTTCGGATCGTTATTTCCAAGTTTTTAGATATACACAAGACCTCGGTTTGTGTACGATGTTGCTATAAGACCTCGTTTTTTAGGCGATGAGCTTGTAAAAAAATTCGATGATTTTCTGGCGTGCGATTCTTATTGGCTCAAAAAGGAACAGTGCTATCAAATCCAATGAGATTTAATCTCAATAAATCTTTTTTTTCTTTGATGTTGAATGTTATCGACTTTAATACGTAGTTTCGATCATACGGCGAATTAAATTTAATGATAACTGGAGGATCGAAATTTGCCCCAGATTGAGAGTTATTAAAACGTCTATTGTCATTTGCCTGAATTTTAACTCGAAAAATTGTTTTAATGTTCGGTGGGCTTATATGTAGGGCTTGACATAATTGAAGGTACACATCAAAAAGATTTTAATTATTATATTTTGGAATACCATTAATTCGAATGTCACAGGCCACTATTTTGTTCTCTTGTTTTCTAGCACAACATTTAAGGTAGGCTATTTCCCTTTTTAGTTTTTCCGTTTCGTTAGCAAGATCAGTTACTTTACCAGTTGCCATTTCTTTGATTTCATTGACAGCTTTTGCTAATGATATTACTTTTCCTGCTAACTCGCTCAAATCGTTTTTTGTAACGTTCAACCTTTTGTCTAGTTCATCTAGGAGGCGCTGCTTACATTCACGAAACATATTCTGTATTGTAGTTTGTAACTGGTTTTTAAGCTTTTCGAAACGATTGTTCATGACTTAGACTAGCTTTAGTGGTGAATCAGTATTCGACAGGCGAAATGATTTTGGTGTGTTTTCAGCAAAGGAGTCCTGAATGACTTCTTTTAATCTTCGTTGCGTAGATAAATTTACAGTCTCCATATTTGTCTCAGAAATTTTTATGTTATGTTTTAGTCGTCTTTATGCTTTTTTTTTGTTGCTTTTTTTGTTTGACTTCTAAGTTTATTTCTATGCATTTAATTTATTATATAAAGTTATTTATTATAGTATTTGAATTGATAAATACTATCATAAAAAAAATTTGAAACAGGCAAAGTATATTAACGGACAAAAAAAATCAATGGCTTTCAAAATGTTTGTTCTGGTATCACTTTTTTTTACTTGGTAGCACCTTTTTTGTAGCTTCCAGTATTAGTGTGAGTAGATCCGCTGGTAATGTTTATATTTTGGAATGTATATTTTTAATTTGTATTAATACTAGCATTTAGTCATCTCTTTTTAATATTGAGTTATTTTAACATAATTTTAAAGGATTTTTATATCAAATACAATTTTTTAATTGCGAAAATATATTTGGATAACGATTGCTATCAAACGCTGATTAAACAACCCAATACAAACACCATACACACAACTTCTTAGAAACTTCTTGTTGTCCTGGGGAGCAGGACAGGAGCCGATACAAAGAGCGTCCGCACACTTTAAGTAAGTTATCTATCATTTGTTTTGAGATTTTCAATCAATATGCAGAAAATAAAAAAAAGAATATTATACTAGGCGTCCAATAAAACCATAGCTTACTTTGTCATCATATAAAATTTAAAATTAGTTTTATAATTTTAAATCAACATACCCATTCAGGAAATCTAGAAAAAAAGATTAAGCTAACATGGTTATAATTTAAAAATAAAATTTGAAATTAAAAATGACTACGGTAACTAGATTTACTATAAAAGTACCCTTACAAACCAAAACGTTTTAAGATAGTAGGTATATCAAAGAAATCATTTTGGGTCTATGTGCATACGCCATAACCCATAGATTCCCACGTGTGGCACGACTCACGATCTTAACCGGGCAAATGCATACGTTTACTGTTTCAAATCCTTTCCATGCAAAACTCCTATGAATTTTCCATTCATATCTGTAAGCATATATAAACAGTTGCCTATTGCAT
Organism: Melanophora roralis; assembly: GCA_963583895.1. Lineage (NCBI taxonomy): Eukaryota > Metazoa > Arthropoda > Insecta > Diptera > Rhinophoridae > Melanophora > Melanophora roralis. Next base: position 55,530,972 of record OY757188.1, read on the forward strand.
ATTGAATCCAAACTTTCACATATTTCGGTGCAAGTTTAGCATTAAATTGCTTTGAAAAATCGCTTTGCTAAAAATTTTTCCTATATATGTACCTCTTGACCTTGTTCGTATCTTATGATTCGACAATCTCTTAGATTATAAGCACGTTCACGCTGCTTGTAAACTTTTTCTAAACTCTGCAATATTTAATCGTATATAATTTTAATGTGGTCTGATTGACTGATAATTTCTATTTCCCCATCATAAAGACATTTCAAATTCCTTAAAATAATGTATTCAGAGCCATGAGAGATCATATGCCTGCCTATTATAGCAAAATACGGTGAAACGCCAGTTAAAGAATGAACTGAGCTTCGCAGAGATTGATTAATATGACAAATGTTTTGATCCCAAGTTGTTTGCTTATCTCCTATATATGATCAGATAGCAGCTAAAAGTGATCTGTTTGGCCTTTAAGAGCCAATAAAAATCTGACAAATACCATAAGTTTTACACATTTCTGAAAACCTCTTTCAGATACACCAAACACACTGAATGTATTAAATTGTAAAAACTTGATGATACTGTGAGCATCTGCATTACGTATGGGATGAATAAAACAATACTTACTAAAATGGTCTAAGGCTACAAGTATGTGGGTTTTCTAGTCTTTGAACGAGAATAGGGTCCTAATAAATCAATAAAAAGTTTTTGAAATGGCATTTCAGTAATTTTTTGTTTACCCATTGATATTTTGCTTGTAAACTTGGCACCCATAGCTTCCAAACTAACGTGTCCGATAAAGGATTGCCTTCAGATAATCCTATTTCCCTGTAAACTAAATCTCCTGATACCTGATGTCACTATGCAAACGAAGAGCGATATGTAGCCCTTTGATGTTTTGAGGGGTTTTCCATTATGAATCTTGAGGGTGAATGGCCCAGCATAGTCACAACCAGTATTTTGAAATGGAAATGCCTGTCTGACGCGAACTGCAGGTAAGTCTGCCATTTTCTGTTGCGTCACATGTTTAGCTTGTCGAAAGCATTGCAAACATTTATGTGTTATTTCACGAATTAAGTTTCTTGCTCCTAGAATCCAATACTGTTGGCGGACGATTACAAAAAGCGCTGACACTCCCGGATGAAAATTCTTAATGTGCTCTTCCTTGAGAATAAGTCTGGTGATAATATGTTCCTTGGGAAGGATGATTGGATGCTGAATTTCAGGCGAAAGTTCCGAGTGTGATATTCGGCCCCCGACTCGTAGAAGTCCGTCATCATCAAGAAGTGGTGATATTTTTAATATCCTGGAGTTATTTTCCACCCTACCTTTATGTGCCAAGCTGCGTTTTTCCGCTAGGAAGCTGCATTGAGCCATTCGAAGGTATATAACCTTTCCTTCTCTAATTTCGTCGCAAATTAAAAAATTGGCCGGAATTTTGACCTTGTGTACGTATAAGTTAATGAAACGTTTCACGTAAGCGGCAATGCGCACAAGCCTGTACCAATGAGAAGTCTTCGCTAATGTTGATTCCAGAGGATGAGGTGTACTACGCTCACACCTTACCGTAGTTGATAAGTGGGTTGAGTGTAGACCATCAGTTGTAGAATCAGATTTCATTTCGGCAATTACGTCGGCATTATCATACGAATATGGCGAACCCTCTAAGGAGGTAGCTTCGTTTGGTCGTCTGTCCCTTAAGAACGAAGGACCCGTCCACCATAAGTCAAATTTTAAAAGTTGGTCACTCATCAATCCACGGGACGCACAATCCGCTGGGTTTTCCTTGGTATTAACGTGTTTCCATACACTGCGAGGTAGTGTTTCCAATATTTCTGAAGTGCGATTGCATACAGAAGTTTTGAGCTTTGTTGGTTGCAGGGACAGCCATGATAAAACAACAGTTGAGTCACACCATGCCGTGATTTCCATTTGTCGGCATGGCAATGTTGAAGCAATTGTTTTCATTAAACGAGTAAGCAGTAATGCTCCACACAGCTCTAGCCTAGGAAGAGATATTTGTTTTAGTGGTGCGACCCGAGTCTTTGCTGCGATTGAGTTGACGTAAATTTCTCCATTCGTATCCTCCACTCTGCAGTAAACGCAAGTTGCATAAGCCTTAATGGAGGCATCACTAAATCCATGGAGTTGGATTTTCGCCGTTGAGTTTGGTATATATCGAGGCAAACTTAGGTCGGATAAGATTCGCAACTCGTCTCTATATTTGATCCACATGTTTGCCAAATCCCGTCGTAGAGCATCATCCCAACTCAGGTTTTGTAGCCATAATTCTTAAAATAAAATTTTGAATTTTATCACTATTGGGGCAATTAAGCCGAGTGGATCGAAAATTCTAGCAACGTCGGACAAAACCTTTCTTTTTGTGGCATAATTAGAGTCTTCTAAGTTGATTTTGTAACGGATGCTATCTTCGATAGGGTTCCAGTATATTCCCAAGACCTTAGTAGAAGCCTCTTCATCGTTCCGTAAAAACCTTTGATTTTCGATGCTAGTTGAGGTGATTTGCTCACAGTTTGAAACCCACTTGCTTAGCTCAAGTCCCGTCTGTGATAGCAGGTTTGAAAGTTCCTCCCGTTTCTGCATAAGCTCTTCTACCGATGAGGCACCTGTTAAAACGTCGCCCACGTAGAAGTCGTTAAGTAAGATCTGTGTTGCATTAGGATGCGAGTCTTGATAATCCTTTGCGATTTGCTTCAGTACTCTCACGGAAAGGTATGGTGCAGGCGACGTTCCGTATGTAACAGTACATAACTGGAAGTATTTTAATGGATCGCTAGGATGCTCCCTCCATAAAATTCGTTGAAAATTCCGGTGTTGATTTGCTACCCAAATTCGTCGAAACATCTTAACGATATCCGCAGAAAATACGAATTTATGTAAACGGAAGCAAACGGTAAACAAATTACGTTGAATTGAAGGTCCAATATGCAATTTTTCATTTAGTGAGTGGTTGTTAGCATCCTGAAGCGAACCATCAAATACCACCCGCAATTTCTTACCTAGAATTGAATGGTGTGGCAAATAAAATAGACGGCCATCGGCGACATCTATCTCGTTCGGCGAAAGTTCGCGCATATGTCCTAAGCTGTGGTATTCTCTCATAAATTTTATATAATTTTCTTTTAATGTTGGGTCTTTAGAGAGTCTGCGTTCGGTAGCATAAAATCTCTTGAGTGCCCCTTCGTACGTATTGGCAAATGTAGTATTGCTGTCCTTAAAGGGGAGTTCCACCACATACCGCCCATCAGTGTGTCTACCATGTGTTTCCATAAATTGTCTTTCGACCAGTACTGATTCGTCATCTAATTTCCTTGGAATATTTACTTCTTCGATTTCCCAAAAAGATTGCATTACCTTGTCAATGTCAATTAATGTTAGTAGTGATGCGGCTGATAATTGTTGAGCCGGTGAAGTTACTGATGTTACCACCCAGCCAAAAATGGTGGAAACTGCAATAGTGTTACCTTGGTCATTTAGCAATTTTTCCAAGGTCATAACCTCCCATACGTAATCAGCCCCAAGAAGAATATCAATAGGATTTGAACGATAAAACGATGGGTCGGCAAGACGAACTACATCTAGTCTCCGGCGATCGTAGCCTGTAATAGTACTTCTGGGAAGTAAAGAAGTTATTCGACCTAAAATATGGACTTGAACCTCCATTTTGTGCTGAGAATTTCTTGACTTCATGTGTAGATAACTATGTCCGCGCGTAGATTCAGCCTTGACCGACGAAATTCCCGAAAGCGAAATTTTAGATGAATGACGAGGTAAACCTAAACGTTTGATGCAATCTTCAGTGATGTATGATAACTCCGATGCAGTATCGATAAGAAGACGACAGGTACTAAAATTTCCTTTATTATCGCGAACATCAACTAACGCTGTAGGCAAAATGTGAGAAACATTCTTGTTTATAAATGACGTGGCGCTCCCTTGAGATCTTAAAGTATTTAATGATACCGGTCGAAAACTCTCAGGTTCAACCGTGACTATCGTAGGAGTAGTAGATGGTTCTGACGAAACTGTAACATGAGTCTGCTGACCCTCAGAAACTTGAGCGTAGTGAAGTAAGGTATGGTGATTTTTCTGACAATTACGGCATTTATATTGAGATTTGCAACTATAAACAGAATGTCCTTTACGTAAACAATTAAAGCATAGAGCCAATTCTAGATTTAGAAGCGTCACACTGTACTAAAAAAGGCCTCGAATAATCTGGGTGAACTAGAAGGGGTGCATTTTTAAGCCTTGAAATAGCTTCTAAAGATGCTTCAGTCATTACATATTTTTTCCCCTTTTTAATAAGATCAGATATAGGGGAGGCCAAGGTGGAAAAATTTGGTACGAACTTACGGCAGTAATTGGCTATACCAAGAGGTATTTTAAAATTCCTAATGGCTTCAACATTTTCATCAGAAGTCCTTATAACCCCAGCACCCACAATAAATCCTAAATAATTAACTTCCTTCATGCAAAATTATGACTTTGAAACGTTGATCGTAAGTCCGCTTTTGCGTAAACATTCTTAAACTTTCCTTGGTAATGCTATATGATCTTCAAAATTTTTCGAAAATACAAGAAGTTCATCTAAGTATACAAACACCCTTTCCCGTAACTTTGAAGGAATAACCTTATCCATAAGCCTCATCATTATCTGCAGGGCATTTCAGAGCCCAAATGGCATAACCTTAAAATGATAAAGTGGTCTACCGGCGACCGTAAATGCAGTCTTTTCCTGACTCGAGCTATCCAAAGGAATTTTGCCAGGAGGTGTTCTTAGGGTCGATGGCACTAATAAAAAAGGTATCTTCAGGTCGCATCAGCAAGCCCTCAATATTAATGATGGGATATGCATCCTTGGCTGTCAACTTATTTAATTCACGGCTAAGCTCGTAGTGTACGGACGTGTCTACGCGACTATTAATAAAACAAAAATATTTGTAATAAGTAAAAAAAAATTGTTAATAGCTATACATACATACATACAATATATACATAAGTGAAAAGAGACAATAAAAACAAACTCAACAAAAAAAACAACAAACAATTAATGAGTAACAGTAATCGTCGTGACAGTGATATATAGAGACCCTATATAAAATAGAAATTATTCCAGTGCAACACCAAAAACAATTACAAACAATTTAAGTGCAAGTGCTCCTAATTTAAATAAGCATACTGAACAACGGACAAACTTATCCCAATCTATTTTTAAAAATTATAAAAAAAATACCGAGGCGCCATCCTCATCGCGCTCATCTTTATCAAGTTCTGGAGTTGCACCACCAGCTGCTAAAGACGGTCACAGTCATTTTTCTTTACAAACTCCAAAGGTCCAGGTAGGAATGGACAGTTATATAACAGTTCTTAAAAGGGGAAGAAGCCCCAAATCGGCAGAGATTACCAACCAAGCAAAAATTTTGAAAGATGATGAAAAGCCAACGTCATGGCAAAACCGTTTTGCCATCTTGCAGGAGGAAAACGATGCTCCGTTACCAAAGAGGAAGACTTTTAAGCCTCCCCCAATTTATTTGAGAGAGAAAAACACCAGCGACCTTATTAAGCTTTTAGTAGGATTGATCGGTAAAAACAACTTCTTTGTGTCAAACATAAAACGTGGTAACATCTATAAAACCAAAATTCAAGTTCATCACGAACACGATTACCGTACCACTGTTTCGGAATTTGAAAAACAGAAGAAACACTGATGATAAACCGAATAATAAAACACAAACTACTTCTTTTAATTTTAGTGTAATTATTCATTTATTATTTCCAATTAGTTGTAGTGGACTGTATAATGAGAAAACGGCGACTGACGCCTTACAAGTAAAAGAAATTAATTCAAAGCAAAAAGATTACAGTGATTGAGAGAGCTTTTAATAAAGGGAAAATATAAAGAATAGAATTTAGAAAGAAAACATAAAGTGCAAAACGCCAGCGCAGCATTTGTGGGACGGTTCCTTAACATCCCGGGCATCCCTGAAACAGCGTTTCAGCATATAGGTAGCTTTACGATCTTGGCAATTGACCTGGTGGTTGTCCCAAGAGGGGTCTTTAGTTGTACAGCCCGAGTTAAGCCATCCTTCCCAGGAAATACTTCGATAACACGACCGATAGCCCAAGTGGATGGTGAGGTGTTAGAATCCTTGATGAGAACTACGTCATCTGGTGTGATGTTGGTTTCAGGCTTGGTCCACTTTGGACGCTGCTGAAGTGAAGTAAGATACTCCCTACTCCATTTTTGCCAAAAACCTTGGTACATACATTGTACGTGCTGCCAGTAGCCAAGTCGATTAGTCTTCAATTCGGTAAGGATACCCTCGGGTACCATCGTAGTCGGCCTACCGATTAAGAAATGAGCAGGGGAGAGATAGTCGAGATCGGTGTCGGGAGCGTAGCCCAGCGGTCTGGAGTTGATCACAGCTTCAATTTGAGCAAGAAGCGTATGCATTTGTTCGTAAGTAAGCAAGGTTGAGCCAATTACGCGACGTAAATGAAGTTTGACCGATCGAACACCAGACTCCCATATACCACCCCAATGTGGTGAATAGGGGGATATAAAATTCCATTTGATATCGTCCCTTGCCAATGTGTCACTGATGACTCGATTATGGTCCCTAGACTGAAGGTGTTGGTATATCTCGTTCAACTGACCATTCGCTCCGACAAAGGTTTTGCCGTTGTCGCTGTAGATGACTGAGCATTTGCCGCGACGTGCCATGAAACGACGGAGAGCCGTTAAAAAACAGTCTGTGCTGAGATCGGTTACCAGTTCCAGGTGTATAGCTGATGTCACTATGCAAACGAAGAGCGATATGTAGCCCTTTGATGTTTTGAGGGGTTTTCCATTATGAATCTTGAGGGTGAATGGCCCAGCATAGTCACAACCAGTATTTTGAAATGGAAATGCCTGTCTGACGCGAACTGCAGGTAAGTCTGCCATTTTCTGTTGCGTCACATGTTTAGCTTGTCGAAAGCATTGCAAACATTTATGTGTTATTTCACGAATTAAGTTTCTTGCTCCTAGAATACAATACTGTTGGCGGACGATTACAAAAAGCGCTGACACTCCCGGATGAAAATTCTTAATGTGCTCTTCCTTGAGAATAAGTCTGGTGATAATATGTTCCTTGGGAAGGATGATTGGATGCTGAATTTCAGGCGAAAGTTCCGAGTGTGATATTCGGCCCCCGACTCGTAGAAGTCCGTCATCATCAAGAAGTGGTGATATTTTTAATATCCTGGAGTTATTTTCCACCCTACCTTTATGTGCCAAGCTGCGTTTTTCCGCTAGGAAGCTGCATTGAGCCATTCGAAGGTATATAACCTTTCCTTCTCTAATTTCGTCGCAAATTAAAAAATTGGCCGGAATTTTGACCTTGTGTACGTATAAGTTAATGAAACGTTTCACGTAAGCGGCAATGCGCACAAGCCTGTACCAATGAGAAGTCTTCGCTAATGTTGATTCCAGAGGATGAGGTGTACTACGCTCACACCTTACCGTAGTTGATAAGTGGGTTGAGTGTAGACCATCAGTTGTAGAATCAGATTTCATTTCGGCAATTACGTCGGCATTATCATACGAATATGGCGAACCCTCTAAGGAGGTAGCTTCGTTTGGTCGTCTGTCCCTTAAGAACGAAGGACCCGTCCACCATAAGTCAAATTTTAAAAGTTGGTCACTCATCAATCCACGGGACGCACAATCCGCTGGGTTTTCCTTGGTATTAACGTGTTTCCATACACTGCGAGGTAGTGTTTCCAATATTTCTGAAGTGCGATTGCATACAGAAGTTTTGAGCTTTGTTGGTTGCAGGGACAGCCATGATAAAACAACAGTTGAGTCACACCATGCCGTGATTTCCATTTGTCGGCATGGCAATGTTGAAGCAATTGTTTTCATTAAACGAGTAAGCAGTAATGCTCCACACAGCTCTAGCCTAGGAAGAGATATTTGTTTTAGTGGTGCGACCCGAGTCTTTGCTGCGATTGAGTTGACGTAAATTTCTCCATTCGTATCCTCCACTCTGCAGTAAACGCAAGCTGCATAAGCCTTAATGGAGGCATCACTAAATCCATGGAGTTGGATTTTCGCCGTTGAGTTTGGTATATATCGAGGCAAACTTAGGTCGGATAAGATTCGCAACTCGTCTCTATATTTGATCCACATGTTTGCCAAATCCCGTCGTAGAGCATCATCCCAACTCAGGTTTTGTAGCCATAATTCTTAAAATAAAATTTTGAATTTTATCACTATTGGGGCAATTAAGCCGAGTGGATCGAAAATTCTAGCAACGTCGGACAAAACCTTTCTTTTTGTGGCATAATTAGAGTCTTCTAAGTTGATTTTGTAACGGATGCTATCTTCGATAGGGTTCCAGTATATTCCCAAGACCTTAGTAGAAGCCTCTTCATCGTTCCGTAAAAACCTTTGATTTTCGATGCTAGTTGAGGTGATTTGCTCACAGTTTGAAACCCACTTGCTTAGCTCAAGTCCCGTCTGTGATAGCAGGTTTGAAAGTTCCTCCCGTTTCTGCATAAGCTCTTCTACCGATGAGGCACCTGTTAAAACGTCGCCCACGTAGAAGTCGTTAAGTAAGATCTGTGTTGCATTAGGATGCGAGTCTTGATAATCCTTTGCGATTTGCTTCAGTACTCTCACGGAAAGGTATGGTGCAGGCGACGTTCCGTATGTAACAGTACATAACTGGAAGTATTTTAATGGATCGCTAGGATGCTCCCTCCATAAAATTCGTTGAAAATTCCGGTGTTGATTTGCTACCCAAATTCGTCGAAACATCTTAACGATATCCGCAGAAAATACGAATTTATGTAAACGGAAGCAAACGGTAAACAAATTACGTTGAATTGAAGGTCCAATATGCAATTTTTCATTTAGTGAGTGGTTGTTAGCATCCTGAAGCGAACCATCAAATACCACCCGCAATTTCTTACCTAGAATTGAATGGTGTGGCAAATAAAATAGACGGCCATCGGCGACATCTATCTCGTTCGGCGAAAGTTCGCGCATATGTCCTAAGCTGTGGTATTCTCTCATAAATTTTATATAATTTTCTTTTAATGTTGGGTCTTTAGAGAGTCTGCGTTCGGTAGCATAAAATCTCTTGAGTGCCCCTTCGTACGTATTGGCAAATGTAGTATTGCTGTCCTTAAAGGGGAGTTCCACCACATACCGCCCATCAGTGTGTCTACCATGTGTTTCCATAAATTGTCTTTCGACCAGTACTGATTCGTCATCTAATTTCCTTGGAATATTTACTTCTTCGATTTCCCAAAAAGATTGCATTACCTTGTCAATGTCAATTAATGTTAGTAGTGATGCGGCTGATAATTGTTGAGCCGGTGAAGTTACTGATGTTACCACCCAGCCAAAAATGGTGGAAACTGCAATAGTGTTACCTTGGTCATTTAGCAATTTTTCCAAGGTCATAACCTCCCATACGTAATCAGCCCCAAGAAGAATATCAATAGGATTTGAACGATAAAACGATGGGTCGGCAAGACGAACTACATCTAGTCTCCGGCGATCGTAGCCTGTAATAGTACTTCTGGGAAGTAAAGAAGTTATTCGACCTAAAATATGGACTTGAACCTCCATTTTGTGCTGAGAATTTCTTGACTTCATGTGTAGATAACTATGTCCGCGCGTAGATTCAGCCTTGACCGACGAAATTCCCGAAAGCGAAATTTTAGATGAATGACGAGGTAAACCTAAACGTTTGATGCAATCTTCAGTGATGTATGATAACTCCGATGCAGTATCGATAAGAAGACGACAGGTACTAAAATTTCCTTTATTATCGCGAACATCAACTAACGCTGTAGGCAAAATGTGAGAAACATTCTTGTTTATAAATGACGTGGCGCTCCCTTGAGATCTTAAAGTATTTAATGATACCGGTCGAAAACTCTCAGGTTCAACCGTGACTATCGTAGGAGTAGTAGATGGTTCTGACGAAACTGTAACATGAGTCTGCTGACCCTCAGAAACTTGAGCGTAGTGAAGTAAGGTATGGTGATTTTTCTGACAATTACGGCATTTATATTGAGATTTGCAACTATAAACAGAATGTCCTTTACGTAAACAATTAAAGCATAGAGCCCTATCCTTGACGAGCGTACGACGCTGATCAATTGACAACAATAAAAACTGAGGACACTTAAAAGTTTGATGATTTACCGAACCGCAGTCGGCACAATTCTGTTGGTCATTTGTAGAAACTAAATTTGTAGATGACTTCCTTTTCAAAAATGTACGTTTCGAAGCAGCATTCTCACCAAGTTCTAATTCTTCGCAGCATTGGTCTAAAAATTTTAAAAATGCACCTATAGTGGGCTTGGCGTCATCACGAGATTTCTCAATCCACTTTCGACGTGATTCAACATCAATCTTGGATTGTAGTATGTATATTAGCCAATGATCGCGTTCGTTGTAATTAATAGCGTCTAAACCTCTAACTACCTCATTTGAAATATCTGATATTTTACGTAACTCAACCGCATTTTCCTCCTTAAACGCAGCGAGGCCCATAAACGTTTCAATATACGAATTAACGATGTGACGTGGTCGATCAAAGCGCTCTTTAAGGCGATCCCATGCTGTACTATACGATATATCAGATATTTGCATGTGCTTAATAAGGTTTGCTGCATCGTCCTTCAGTAGCGACTTGAGATAGTGAAATTTTTGAATATTCGATAGATTTGGTTTAGAATCAACTGCGCTAATAAACAAATCTTTGAACGATGGCCAGTCCTTGTAGCTGCCACCAAATGGGTCGATTCTTAATTTTGGCAAGTCTTCATTAGCATTACGCGAAGTATTCGGAGAGTCAAGTCGTTGTAGTAACGTAGAATGCTGTTCAGCCAAACGCGAAAATATATCGTTGTGTACTTCAGGGGTTGATTCATTGTTGGAAATATGTCTTAACATTCGTTTGAGCATAGAATAGCTCTGAATATACTTTTCCTCGTATTCTAGAATTTCATCTTCAGGATCAACGAAACCTTCTTCTTGAGCGTAAGTGTATAATTCTCCAGTAAGTTCGCCCAATTTTCTCCAAGCATCTTCCAAACGAATTAAACGCGATTCTATTTGTTCAGCAAAATATTCTTCTGGAGGATTACCAACAAATGTATATGCGCGAGTAATTGCACCCTTTTCCATTCGACGTTTAGATTGTATAGCTCTCATTGTCGCAGACATTTTCATAAAATAGTATTATAATATGTTATAAAAAAAGGTTTGTACTTACAGCTTAATTAACAACAATCATAAATTTGTGATGAAACGTCAAAACTTGTTTTTTATAAATAGTTTTGCTGCTTGCAGTTATTCGCGTGTAGAATTGTTTATGTTTACGCAATCAATTTAGCAGTCATAAATCAGTGTATGGAAGTGCAACATCTTTATAAATCTTTTCTTTTACTTTTCTGTTTATATTGTTATATTTTTATATATGTGTATGTATGTTTATATTTACTGTGCAAACTCCAAGCTGAGCAGCCGAATTGTATCACCTTTCAATGTATTAGTTTTTTTTATGTTTCTTGAATTTAATGCTAAATTTGTATGACAAACTTACACTTCACCTTTCAAATGTAAACTTTACTCACACTATGCTGCCGTCAATACGCAGCCGACCGAGTAACATACACATGCGTACGCGAATCTAACATATGAGCTTTACTATTAACATTTGCGAGCTTCATGTTACTGAAAAAACGTTGAGGTTTAAAAAAGTATGTAATTCTAACACCACAAGCTTTATTTATTACAGTCGCGAGCTTAATGTAATGTAATGTGACGTTAATATTTAAAAGGTATGTTATATTTAACCGAAAGCTTTATTTTTGTTTTTTTGTTTTTTACTTTATTTTGCACACACTAAATGTAATAATGATGTGTACATATGTATGTACGTTGCACTTGTTTTTTCTTTTATCCGACTTGTTGTCGCCTTTGTGCTTTTTTGTATGTATTTGAATTATCTTGAATTAACGTTTAGTGTCCAGCGGAGCACTTTAAATAAACGTAACCACAAAACTGTCTACAAGAACCGACACTTGTTGTTATTGAATATTTGCCCGAAACGAACCTCACGTTTAGTGTCCAATGGAGCACTTTGAATAAACGTCACCACAAAACTGTCTACAAGAACCGACACTTGTTGTCATTGAATATTTGCCCGAAACGAACCTCACGTTTAGTGTCCAATGGAGCACTTTAAATAAACGTAACTAACAAGGTGTTCACGGGAACAAACACTTATCGTTTTTTAATATCTTCACGAATGAATACCACGTTCAGTGTCCAACGGAGCACTTTTTACTTATAACCCGATTGTCGCTGAGTTCACTATCCGGCTCGAAGGACCAAACAATATGATGATAAACCGAATAGTAAAACACAAACTACTTCTTTTAATTTTAGTGTAATTATTGATTTATTATTTCCAATTAGTTGTAGTGGACTGTATAATGAGAAAACGGCGACTGACGCCTTACAGGTAAAAGAAATTAATTCAAAGCAAAAAGATTACAGTGATTGAGAGAGCTTTTAATAAAGGGAATATATAAAGAATAGAATTTGGAAAGAAAACATAAAGTGCAAAACGCCAGCGCAGCATTTGTGGGACGGTTCCTTAACAAACACTTTTACACCTACCACATAAAGACCGCAAAAGGCCTCCAGATTGTGATTAAGGGTATTGACTCAAATGTGGACCCGGAAGAAATTAAGGCCAGTCTGTGCAGCAAGGGCTTTAAAGCCAAATCTGTGTCAAACACTAAAAACATAGGAAGGAATCCCCAACCATTATTTCGAGTGGAGCTTGAGCCTGGTGATGTAAAATTGAACAAAAATAAAACTATCCCTATCTATGATATAAAATAAGTTTTGTATCGTAGAGTTGTAGCTGAAAAGCCCCATAAGCGATCTGGGCCCGTGCAGTGCTTAAATTGCCAAGAATATGGCCACACCAAGACTTACTGCAAATTGCCCTCTGTTTGTGTGGTGTGTGCAGACCTGCATGCTACGACAAAGTGCGAGAATCCCAAAGAGGATCCTCGCGTGAAGAAATGCAGCAATTGCAGTGAAAATCGTACTGCCAACTATAGAGGCTGCCCTGTTTTTGATATAGTAAGGCGCTCATCAAAGCCAAAAGTAGTTCCTGCCCCTTCCCAGCAGTTAAATATATCCACTACTTCTATGCCCCCACTAGCACAGCCAACTACGAGTTAACTTTCTTATGCCAACGCAATAAAGTCTAACCAGCCCAACGCAAGTAAGCCTTACCAGCAAACAACACAACAAGAGGTGCCAACAAATGAACCTACGGGCCCCAATTTTAGCCGCCTGGAAGGCGTAATAGACAATATGATAAAACAATTTACGCAGATCATGGCGCAAATGGCTGGTATGATGCAAGAAATTCAAAAAATGCAGTCTGCTCTTCTACAGGTCATGCTTAAAAGGCCATGAACTGCCTCAGGGTTTGTTTCTGGAACGCAAACGGCATCCGCCAACACAAAAACCAACTCGAATATTTTTTAACTTACCAAAAAATTGATGTCATGTTGATTTCCGAAACTCATATGACATCTAGAAGCACTTTTAAATTAAGTAGCTATACTTTTTACGACTCAAAAGATCCCAGAGATAGGTCATGTGGTGGCTCAGCTATATTAATTAAATCAAGAATCAAACACCAGTGGATGGGTGGTCTCTCCGAAAGTTATATACAAGCAACAAAAGTCTGCATTGAGGAATTTTTCATAATCTTGTTATTTCGTCAGTGTATTGTCCAACCAGATTCTTCAAAACGAAGGATCATTACAACAGCTTTTACAAATAATTAGGTACCCGCTTTATACATAGCTGCTGGAGACTATAATGCTAAGCACACGTACTGGGGCTCCAGCCTAATTAGTCCGAAAGGTCATGTCTTGTATAATTTCGTGTCTGAAATTAGACTTTTCGTTATTTCAACTGAACAACCAACCTTTTAGCCAACAGACCACAATAAAATACCACACGTAATAGATTTTGGCGTAGCAAAAGCTGTATCCCCGGAGCTTATTAAGGCCCAAGCATCCTTGGATCTATCTTCTGACCACTCACGAACAATAATCACTATTTGCAGTCCTCATCAGTGTTTTTTTCTTAACAAAGAAAGTAGATTGGTGGATATATAAAAAATATATCAGCACCCACTGCTCGGAAAACCAGCCACTAAAAACACCCGGAGACACCGATGATTGTCTGAACAGCCTTAATGAAAACATTATAAAAGCCGTGGCACATGCTTCTTCTACTTATCGTCAGGCCAAGTACAACAAATTTTTTTCTGCAGATTAGGAAAAGCTTTTATCTGAAAATAGGAGAACCGGAAAGAATGGCAATAGCATAGATCGCCTCAACTTAAAAATAAACTGAAAGAATGCACAAACCATTTAAAAATCGTATTGAAGGGGCACATATTGGCCTCACTGAATATTTAGAAAACCTAGACGCGACTTCCCAGACAAAATATTCTCTATGGCGAGCTGCCAGACGTCTTAAAATACCCGTTATCGCAAAACCTCCACTGCGTAATCTGAGAGGATCCTGGGCTATTAATAAAAAAGAAAAATGCGATCTATTTGCAAGTCACTTAAGGGACGTGTTTACTCCCAACACGTGCACTAACGTGAGGGAATTACCGCCTGTTGTTGCTAGAAGTCCTATGGAAATACGTTTCCGATTTTCATATATTGTAGAGGCTATCGTTAACCCAAATGATAAACAGGCTCCTGGTATTGATAAAATAAGCAACAAAATGCTTTTAGAGCTACCTTTTGCCGCTAAAAGAATTATTCTTTCTATTTTTAATGCCATAATTCGACTTGAACATTTCCCACCAATATGGAAAGTTGCCTAAGTAAAGATGATTCCTAAGCCTGGTAAAGATCCTTTGAAGGTAGAATCTGATAGGCCTATAAGTTTGTTACCAACTTTGTCAAAATTGTTAAAAATCTCTTTAAAAACAAGCTGACTCCCATCATGAATGGAAACAATTGCATTCCAAACCACGATTTTGGCTTTCGAAGTCAACATTGTACAATCGAACAAACTCACAGACTGGTGCAGGCTATAAGAAAAACCTTTGAGGAAAAGAAGTACTGCTCTGCGCTTTTTATAGATGTCTCTCAAGCTTTCGATAAAGTATGGCACAAAGGCCAGTTAAACAAAATAAAGCTAAACCTTCCAGCTAATATTTTTAATCTTCTAGAAAAGTACATAACCGGTCGACAATCTTTGAACCAAGAGGGAAATCAAATAAGTTGTTCCCAACCAATAGGGGCTGGTGTACCTCAAGGGAGTATACTAGGTCCAATTCTTTACTTGCTTTACATGGCAGATATGCCAACCAACTGTTTTACGCACACGTCGTCATTTGCTGATGATACCGCTTTTCTCAGTATTTATAAAGACCCTAAAGAGGCTTCGAGTCAACTGCAACAACACGTAACCAAAGTAGAGAAATGGGCAAAGTTATAAGGAATAAAAATTAATGAGCAAAAATGTACGCACGTAACGTTAATTTTACGCAAAGAAACATGATCCTCAATCCGTATTAACAACCATATAGTGCCCGAGCGATTTGAAACGAATTATCTTGGCATTCACCTGGATCGTCGACTTACATGGAAGACACATATACTTAGATCCGAAGTTGATGCAAATGAAATTTAAAGCTACACAAATCCATTGGCTAATCAGCAGAAACTCTTAATTGTTAACTGTTACACTACAAGTCGATTTTGAAACCAACTTGGTGCCACGGTATACAATTATAGGGCACTGCTTCCGCATCCAACATAGAAAAAATTAACGCCGCCAAAACAAAATCCTAAGAATGATAACTGGTGCTCCTTGGTATGATAAAAACAGCAACATTCCCAAGGATTTACAAGTTCCACTAGTTAAATCCGAAATCCTGAACTATGTGGACAAGTATTTAAACAAGCTGGAAACTCATACAAATCCACTCGCCCGGAACATCCTGCAACATAGTGGACACACCCGTTTCAAAAGGAGGGATACCATTGCGCTTATATGAAGCTTATTAATTAATATTAGAACTTAAATATTAGTCTGGCACTGGCTGGACTAATATTAACTACTTAGTTTTAAGATTTGAATACTTATTGTTAGTTCGCCACAGGCGAAGATTCAATAATAAAAAAATATGAAAAAACCGACTATCTAGTCAAATACGAATCTGGTTTGGCTTAGTATTTTCAGTTACTGGTGCAGACCAAATACTATGTCTTTCCTCAATTTATCATGCTGCATTACAATTTTTATAAACTTTTTCTTTTTTTTTATATTTTAGTTCTGGTTTCTTTTCTCACGTTTTTATTAGAATACTGTTTTCTGGTTAACTAGGCTTTTTAATGTCTTTTATAACTGTTAATAATTAATTAATTCTTGAATTATACATACGGGACAAACATATGCTTTGAAATATGGTTTTTCCACTCCCCCGATGTGCTCTCAAGCTTGCACTTGGCTTAAAACGTCTTGATTTTATTTTGGCTTGTTAATTTCAAATCTCATAAGTTTATGTTATTTATTTTCTTCCATAAACTTAAATTTCCATTATCCTTCGTTCAGGATATTTTTAATTTTTTTATTTCCAGCTATTTTCGTTACACGGGAGTATCTCTGTAATATTCATGTATCTTTATATTTTCAACTGCTCACAATACAAATTACTTTTTTCCAACTCTTCACTATTCAAAATTTTCTTTCTGTTTCTTTCTCATTTTTAAACAAAAATTTGCTCCATCTAGTATTCTGAAAATATTTGCATACATGATTTAAACAAAAAGTTAGTAGGTTTATAATAGAAAACGTTTTGGGCCTATGTGCATACGCCGTAACCCACAGACTCCCACGTGTGGCACGACTCACGATCTTAGCCGGGCAAATGTATACGTTTACTGTTTCAAATCCTTACCATGGAAAACTCCTATGAATTTTAAATTCATATCTGTAAGCCTATGTAAACAGTTACCTATTGCAGATTGAATCCAAACTTTCACATATTTTGGTGCAAGTTTAGCATTAAATTACTTTGAAAAATCGCTTTGCTGAATATTTTTCATATATATGTACCTCTTGACCTTGTTCGTATCTTATGTTTCGACAACCTCGTAGATTGTAAGCACGTTCATGTTGCTTGTAAGCTTTTTCTAAACTCTGCAATATATAATTTTAATGTGGTCTGATTGACTGATAATTTCTATTTCCCCATCATAAAGACATTCAAAACTCCTTAAAATGCTGTATGCAGAGCCATGAGGGATCATATGCCTGCCTATTATAGCAAAATACGGTAAAACGCCAGTTGAAGAATGAATGGAGCTTCGCAGAGATTGATTAATATGACAAATGTTTTGATCCCAAGTTGTTTGATTATCTCCTATATATGATCGGATAGCAGTTAAAAGTGACCTGTTAGCCCTTTCTGAAGCATTACTTGAGGTGAATAAGAGCCAATAAAATCTGACGAATACCATAGGTTTTACACATTTCTGAAAACCCGTTTCAGGTACACTAAATACACTGAATATATTAAATTTTAAAAACTTGATGATACTGTATGCATCTGCTTTACGTATGGGACGAATAACGCAATATTTACTAAAATGGTCTAAGACTACAAGTATATGGGTATTTCTAGTCTTTGAACGAAGACAGGGTCCTAATTAATCAATAAAAAGTTTTTGAAATGGTATTTCAGTAATGTTTGTTTACCCATTTGTGGTCTAGTTTAAAGCTAG
Organism: Melanophora roralis; assembly: GCA_963583895.1. Taxonomy (NCBI): domain Eukaryota; kingdom Metazoa; phylum Arthropoda; class Insecta; order Diptera; family Rhinophoridae; genus Melanophora; species Melanophora roralis. Next base: position 55,548,834 of record OY757188.1, read on the forward strand.
GGGTTTTAGTCATTTTGCATATTTCACAATTAGCGATAAAATTTCTTACTTGAATAGCCATATTAAGTCAATAATATTTCTCGCGGAGCCTATATAAAGACTTTTAAATTCCACCATGTGAAGCCTGCGGGGAATTGTGTGCCATTTTAATCAAATACTCTGTTTGTAGACTTGGCACCCATAGCTTCCAAACTAACGTGTCCGATAAAGGATTGCCTTTAGAAAATCCTATTTACTTGTAAACGAAATCTCCTGATACCTTGATATCCAATAAAGATTGCGAGTTCCCCACACAGTTTTGCTTCAACGACTTATGGTCATCGCTCTGAAATTCTTTGCTATCGAGATCTACATCTAGAATGCACTCCAAAAGTTCTGCAGCAGCACTTTCGACGATTGATAGGGTACGACATTTTCTGAGCCTTTTCTGTGTTTGATTTCGAAGTCATATCGTTGTAAAAAAAGGCTCTAACGGGCCAGCCTACCATATAAATTCCTCTGATTCATAAGCCATTTTAAGCTTCAGGGGTCATTAATAACTTTGAAAGGTTGCATTTCCAAATACAGACGGGATTTTTTTACAGCGGATACGGCCGCTAAGCATTTAAGCTCGGTAACTGAATAATTTTTCTGAGACTGGTTTAGTTTTTTTGAATAAAAATATATTGGTCTTTAAACGCCTTGCAAGTCTTCTTGACACAGCACAGCACCAATTCCTGATTTAGAAGCGTCACACTGTACTAGAAAAAGCCTCGAATAATCTGGGTGAACTAGAAGGGGTGCATTTTTAGGACTTGAAATAGCTTCTAAAGCTGCTTCAGTCATTACAAATTTTTTCCCCTTTTTAATAAGATCAGATATAGGAGAGGCCAAGGTGGAGAAATTTGGTACGAAATTACGGTAGTAATTGGCTACGCCAAGAGGTATTTTAAAATTCCTAATTGCATCTACATTTTCATCAGAAGTCCTTACCAATAATAGTCCAGCACCCACAATAAATCCTAAATAATTTACTTTATTCATGCAAAATTTTGACTTTTGAAGGATATGCATCATTGGCTGTCAACTTATTTAATTCACGACTAAGCTTGTAGTGTACGGACGTGTCTATGCGGGTAATAAAAAAACAAAAATATTTGTAATGAGTAAAAAAAACAATTGTTAATGGGTATACATACATACAATACATACATAAGTGAGAAGAGACAATAAAAACAAACTAAACAAAAAAAATACCAACAGTTAATGAGTAACAGTAATCGTCGTGACAGTGGGCCTAACAGTCAAAGTGCTTACATTGTGTTAAGCTCCGCAAGCGTTAGCAATGAAAACAGAAGAGACGCTGAATATAATAAAAATTATTTCAGTGCAAAACCAAAAACAATTACAAACAATTTAAGTGCAAGTGCTTCTAATTTAACGAAAGCACTTGATCAACGACTGGATCAACACATGCGCTTACAATTCGACTTTTTTTTGACACCGTTTTAGCACAACCTGTTGGGTTTTTTTATTTTTATTTTCAAACGTATATTTTTATTTTATTTGTTTTGATTCACTGTTGTTAAATTTTTTTTTCTAGGGTTGTTTGAATGTGTCTATGTTTGTGTGTTTCACCAGCTTAATAAAAATTTACCAAAACAATCTGTCTTAAAAATCTGTCTTTATTTATTGGCCGCAGACACCGCGCACTTCTTTTTCTTTTCTCCTCAAAACCGTAAGTAAGGCGCCATTTCGTTATGGCCACCGAACATTACCTTTCCTACGCGCCAAGATGTCTCCCTTACAACATCTTCAGCAACTTGCACCCATATATTCTCGCCATTGTTTAACTTTTTCTGTTATAAATTTTATTCCAGCATTGCCAGCCCGTAAAGAAAAGAAAAACATTTTCACAGGGTGCACACGACACAACTTCGGTATTTAGCTCCGATACCTTTAACTTAAGAGTTAAGTCTAAACCCAAAAGTTTCCAGAAGTTAAAACCTAAGTAAAGCTTTTGAGAAAGACCGGGACAAGCATACATAGTAATGGCTTCTGATTTACCATTAAATGTAACCGAGGTGTAAATTTTTCCTACGATTGGCATAGTCGACCCATTTGCAGTTCTAACTTCAGATCTAAAATCGTCAAAGTGTATATTGTGTTTTTTGAAAAAATTCAATGAATCGAATCTTAAAACTGAAATTGTCGCACCGCTATCTAATAACCCTCTTATCGTTTTCCCGAAAAGTTCAACATCGGCAAAAGGTCTTATGTATCTGCCATCATCCTGTAGTATAGCACTCTCCACCAGTTTGTGTTCATCCTTAAGTTGTAAATGTCGTTGCCTTGTTCTTAAAATTTTACTTGGTACCTTATACTCATTTTTTCTAACAATGCCACTAAATATTTTTCTTCTGATTTCAAAAAAATTCGTCCATTTTTCAAAAAAAGTTCCTTGCACATCCGATAAACATTTTGACAAATCTGGTTTCCGGGCGTCATCTACTGAACCAGGTCCCCGGATCTCTTGTTCTTTTTTTGGTTTTCCTGAATGGGCAATTTGAAACAACATAATTATCTCTTTCACATCTAGAGCGAAAAACTCTTTCGGATTTTTTCGTGCAATTAATTGCACAATCAAAGCATATAGTATCAGAAAGAGTCTAAAAATATTTCCCATCAGTAAATGCGTCAATAAATTCATCACTGCTGTCAAATTATGTTAAAATATCTCGACCTTATTCACTGTTGGTGTAACTACCGATCGGCTTAAACCAATGTCAATCTTGACACATTTACCTCCGCACGCCGAGCCTCCATTTGGTGAATATTACAAGTAGTTTGTTGGCTTAAATTACCTGATGACACGTGCTGAGCATTAGTCTCATTTATTCTCACGAACATATGTTGTTCAAAATTTGATATAAGTTCTACCACTTAATTTTGGATAGCATCACCTACCAATTTTCTAATACTATCTGCGGAAAATTTTAATCCTTTTTTAACCTGCCCATCTATTGACAAATTAACATCTGTATTTTTAATAGTAAAGTTAAGATCAGATTCACTTACAACTCGGTCAGTTGCATGTTCGGAACTAAGAGTTTTTCTCATATTTTCTAAAGATTTAATAAAAATACGTGTTTTTGAATCCATGTTTTAAAAGACAAAAAGAGGTACAAAAGTTCTAAGACAACTTTAATAAAACTATGAAATTAAAATTTGCGAAGTAACCAGAAAATAATAAACTACAATATTTAAGAAATATTAAAATAACATTTGGAAAAACTACACAAAAACAAAACCCACAACAAAACCAATTATAGAAATTATTCAAAATAAATCAAAAAGCTTTATCATTCATTAAATTTTTGAGTTGTGGAAACCCCTAGCTCAAATGACCCTACAGCAAAACAATTAAATGGAAAACCAAATAATCATATCACCCTCAAACTGATATAAGAATTCGACATTCACCACATTTTGTTATATTAATATAAACAAAGATATATTTTTTTTTCTCATAAATTTTATTATTGAATCTTCGCATAGGCGAACTAACAATAAGTATTCAAATCTTAAGACTAAGTAATTAATACTAGTCCAGTCAGTACCAGACTAAAATTTAAGTTCTCACAATAAAATTAACTAATTTTAAAGGTTTCATCTAAGAGCAATAGTATCCCTTCTTTTAAGGCGGGTGTAACCACTGTGTTGCAGGATGCTTCGAGCGAGCGGATTTGGATGTGTTTCCAGCTTATTTAAGTACTTGCCAATAGTTTAGGATTTCGCATCTTACAAATGGAACTTCTAGATCCTTGTGGATGTTGCTGTTTTTAATATACCAAGGAGCACCAGTTATCATTCTTAAAATTTTGTTTTGACGGCGTTGGATTTTTTCGATGTTAGAGGCGGAAGCAGTGCCCCATAACTGTATACCGTAGCACCAAATTGGTTTTAAAATTGAGTTGTAAAGTAAAAGCTTACAATCAAGACGTATCACAGAGTTTCTACCAATTAGCCAGTGGATTTGAGCAGCTTTAAGTTTCATTTGCGTCAGCTTCGCATCTATATGAGGCTTCCATGTAAGGCTGCAATCTAGGTGAATACCACTATATTTTGTCTCAGATCGTTGAGGCACCATATGGTTGTTGATAGTGATTAGAGGGCACGTTTCTTTGCGTAAGGTAAAAGTAACGTGAGTACATTTTTGTTCATTTATCTTTATTCCCCATAACTTTGCTCATTTTTCAACTTGGGTTACGTGTTGTTGCAGCTGGTTCAAAGCCTCTTATGGTCTTTGTGAATGCTAAGAAAAGCAGTGTCGTCAGCAAATGTCGACGTGTGTGTAAAACTGTTGGTTGGCATATCTGCCGTGTAAAGCAAATACAAAATTGGACCTAGTATACTTCCTTGAGGTACACCAGCCCCTATTGGTTGAGGAGAACTTATTTGGTTTCCCTCTTTGATCATAAATTGTCGACCGGTTATGTATTTTTCCAATAGGTTGAAAATATTAGCTGGAAGGTGTATATTTAGTTTGTTTAACAGGCCTTCGTGCCATACTTTATCGAAAGCTTGAGAGACATCAATGAAAAGCGCGGAGCGGTACTTCTTTTCCTCAAAGGTTTTTCTTATAACCTGCACCAGTCTGTGAGTTTGTTCGATTGTGCTATGTTGACTTCTAAAGGCAAATTGGTGATCTGGAATGCAGTTGTTTTCATTCAGGATCGGAGTCAGCTTGTTCTTAAGCATTTTTTCGAACAATTTTGACATTGTGGGTAACAAACTTATAGGCCTATAAGACTCTACCTTTGAAGGATCTTTGCCAGGCTTAGGAATCATCTTTACTAAGGCAATTTTCCATACAGGCGGGAAGTGTAAAAGCCGAATTATTGCGTTAAAAATAAAAAGAATTATTCTTTTTGCCGTAAAAGGTAGCTCTAGGAGCATTTTGTTGCTTATATTATCAACGCTAGGAGCTTTTTTACCATTTAGGTTAGCAATAGCCTCTACAACATCTGTAAATCGGAAACGTATTTCTAAAGGACGTCTAGCAACAACTGGTGGTAATTCCCTCACGTCTGTGCAAGTATTGGGAGTGAACACGTTTTTCAAATGGTTTGCGAACAGATCACATTTTTCTTCGTCATTTCTAGCCCAGGATCCTCTCAGATTACGCAGTAGTGGTTTTGCGATAACGGGTCTTTTAAGACGTCTGGCTGATCGCCATAGGGAATAATTTGTCTGAGGTGTCGCGTCTGGACCTTCGAGGTACTCTTTAAGTGAAGCTATTCTGTGAACCTCCAGCAAGCTTTTTAATTTGTTAGTACATTCTTTCAGCTTAGATTTAAGTTGGGGCGATCTGTTCTTTTGCCATTCTCTTCGGGCTCTCCTTTTTTCAAATAAAAGTTTCCCCACATCGTCAGAAAAAATTTTGCTGTACCTGACCTGACGATAGGTAGAAGACGCATGTTCAACGGCTTTTTTAATGTTTTCATTTAGGACTCTCAGACTTAGATAAGAAAAAAATCACTAGCTGCTATTTGGTGAGGACTGCAAATAGTAATTATTGAGGGTGAGTGGTTAAAAGTTAAATCCAAGGAGGCTACAGCCTCAATAAGGTCCGGGGATATACCCTTTGCCACGCCAAAATCTATTACGTCTGGAATTTTATTATTGTCCGTTGGCCCATAGGTTGGTTGTCCAGTTGAAATAACGAAAAGTCCCCTTTCCGACACGGAGTCATACAATACACGACCTCTGGGACTAATAAGGCGGGAGCCCCAGTATGTGTGCTTAGAGTTATAGTCTTCAGCAGCTATAAAGCCATTTGCGCCATAATCTGCGTAAATTGTGTGACCATATTGTTAATTACGGCGGCTAAAATTAGGCCCGGTTGGTTCGCTAGTTGGCACTTCTTGTTGTGTTGTAGGCTGGGTAGACTTACGTGAATTAGGCTGGTAAGACTTTAATGCGGCGGCGTAAGAAACTTGATTTGTAGTTGGTTGTGCCAATGGAGGCATATTTGTAGTTGGTATATTTAAAGGCTGGGGAGGGGGAGGAACTAATTTCGGCTTAGTTGATCGCTTAACTGAACTAAAAACAGGACAACCTCTATAGTTGGCAGTGTGGTTTCCCCCGCAGTTGCTGCATTTCTTTATCCTAGGATCATCTTTTGGCTTGTCGCACTTGGTCGTATCGTGCAGATCCCCACAAACAACACAAACTGCAGGCAACTTACAATAAGTTTTAGTGTGGCCATATTCCTGGCAGTTTAAGCACTGTACGGGCCCAGATCGCTTATGTGGCACTTCCACAGTGACTCGTCGGTGCATAATATATTTTAAATCATAGATGGGGTGAGTTTCACTTTTTCTCAATTTGATATCACCAGGCTCAGGCTCCACTCGGAATAATGGTTGGGGGTGTTTTTCCCTGTTTCTCATATTTGATACCGTCCTAACCATAAACCCTTTGCTTAGCAAACTGGTCTTGATCTCTTATGGGTCAACGTTAGAATCAATGCCTTTAATAACTACCTGAATGCCTTTTGCGGTCTTGAGTTTTTCGAGCTCCGAAACCGTGGCGCGGTAGGCGTTTTCATGGTTCACTTGAATTTTTGTCTCAAATATGTAACCGCGTTTAACGTTTGAAACATAAAAGTTATTTTCCCCAATCAAACCGACTAAAAACTTGACGAGATCATTTGAGTTTTTTCCCCTCAAATAAATGGGAGGTGGCTTAAAGGGCTTTTCACTAACGGGGGCCTCATTATCCTCTTGCAAAATTGCAAAACGATTTTGCGATGAGGTTGGCCTTTCATCGTCTTTTAAAATTTTTGCAGGTTGAGATGCTTCTGCCGATTTAGAGCTTCTTCACCTTTTAAGAACTGTCACGTAGCGGTCCATCCCTACCTGGATCTTAGGTACCGGTGCAGAAATTAAGCTTGATGCGGCTTTAGCAGCTGCAGGTTCAATTCCAGAATTTGATAATGGTTACCGCGACAAAGATGGTACCTCAGAATTTTTTTTATATTTATTAAATAGAGATAGGGCTAAATTAGTCCCTTGTTCAGTACATTTATTTAAATTATGCGCACTTGAAATAAGATTTTTTGTAATTATTTTTGGTCTTGCATTTAAATAATTTCTATTAAATTCAGGATCTCTTATGTTCTCATTGCTAACACTTGTGGAGCTCAGCACAATGTAAGCATTTCGGCTATCAGGCCCACTGTCACTACGATTACTGTTACTCATTAACAGTTCGCTTTTTTTTACTTAGTTTGTTGTTTTTGTTTTTCTTTTCTCACTTTTTTGTGTATATATGTATGTATATTAAAAAATTCGTTTGCTACTTATTACTTATATCACCTATTAACAATATTACACTCGCGTTCACACGTCCGTACACTACGAGATTAAGAATGCAACAACAAAGATATTGAATTACAAATTTTTGTACCAGTTTATTTTGAACTACACAACTGTGATACGTATGCCAACACAGCACAGGATACAGTAAAAACGTGACCAGTCCATTCTTTTGCTGTGATTAATGCACAATTTTTTATAATTATAACCCACTGTTTATAATTAAGCTGCATAAAAACAAAACAAAACTTTTTCTCGTTGGGCGACATTTGTAATGTCACAGTTCATTAAAATACACAATTAAAATGGGTTCTGGTCTACGACGTACATAAATTTATATATTTTAAATCTTTCATTATGATTTAAATGAACTAATCTTTAATTTGTGCTTCTGTATGTTCCAATGTTTGTTTATACTATTATCACTTTGAATTTATGTAATTTTATTGTTCCATTTTCCTTATTGTAAAGATTGATGAAATAACTATTTTTACTTGGTCAAAATCATATAATAACAAACATGGTGCAATAAGTCTTTTATCTGAGTTGTGGAGATACCGGTTGAAAAATGAATCCTCCTTGAGTTAAAATAGTTATACAGTGAACTCGCGGAAATGTGAATATTCAGAATCGTGAACAACCCAGAATCGTGAACAGTTTTTATTTAACATTAACTACTCTAAAACGTGAACAAACATTGAAAGTTTGAAAACGTGAACAATTTTTTTCTGACATTTTTTTTGTTTTCATTAATTTTATAAATTTTGAGAGTTCCCAAATTATATTTTTTTGTAAATATACAATTTAGTTTTAAGTTTTTCTGTGTTGGTTGCAACAAGAGGACCTGTAAGCGATATACCTACATAGTTTTATTTTCAAAAGGTTAATTTTTGTTAAATTTTTAAATTGGACTTTTCGGGTTAAGGCGTTGCTAAGTTTTGACTAGATTTGGATGTTTTTGAACTAGTAACAATAAATTGATAAAAAAATTAAATTCGTTAGAAAATATTAAAACATATCCAATCGGAAACGTGAAGAAAATCGAAAACATGAACGTGCTTGGTAAAAATTAGTTCACGTTTTCGTGAGTTCACTGTATTATATCCAATGCTTAAAATGTTCACAAAAAAATAATCTTGCTGCAATGAAATTGGGAAATTCTATCGAGGTCCCCAAATAATAAGATAATGAAAGATATAAAATTTATAAATTTTTGTACGTCGTAGATCAGAACCCATTTTAATTGTGTATTTTAATTATCTGTGACGTTACAAATGGCATTGATTTTGATGAATTTATTTTGTGACTGTTTATGATATAAAATCTTGTGTTTAAATATAAAGTTGTAACAATATCATTTCGTGTCTTAACTATTTCATAGTGAAACAGAGTGACGGAGAAAATTTGAGTCGCTAAAGCCCTTATGACACTTGCTTTTTTCTTAATTGATTGCTTTTGGATTGAAAGAAAGAAATAGCAAATGTTAGATAGAACAAAATATATATGTATTATGATAAAAAGTAAACAAACGAAACAATGTCGCCCACTTGATATTTTGTTGCAGAGCGGAAAATCTGAAATAAAATTCAATAAACGCGCGAAAAATCGCTTTTTTAACTATAAACTGAACAAATTGACAACATGTTTAGAGTTTTAATCTTAAAACGTCAAGTTTAAGTAAAAAATTTTTACATTTTTTTTGACAGCTTCTGCTTTTTTATCAATTGCATTTGGGGAGCTTTTGACGTTTTGGTATTTTTCTTTAAATAGCTTAACTCTTCACACTTAGTGTAATTTTCCTATATTATAAGTAGGTTCTGTTCTTCAAAGTTTATAAAATGCAAAAAAAAGCAAGTGTCATAAGGGCTTAACAATTACAGAATATTAATACATATACATATTTCCAAGATTTAAAAATTAATACATATTTACTTACCGACAACTTTCAACTCAATAAACACCGACTGTGTTGGGTATATTGATAGCTGGCATTCGTAAAGTCCACGGTCTTCTTCACGCACCGATTTTATTCGTAGTGACCAATGACCCATATGCCGTGTGTGCTCAACTAAAAATCTCTTATCACTGCTGTGTGTTGATAATCCAACAGTTAATAACTGGAAATCTTTTCGCCTTATCCATGATACCTAAATAAAGAATTACAAAACTTTAAGTATATCAATATATTTTTTTCCTAATATTTATTATTGAATCTTCGGAAATGCGAATTAACAATAAGTATTTAAATCTTAAAACTTAGTAATTGATATTAGTCCAGCCATTACCAGACTAAAATTTAAGTTCTCACAATAAAGTAAATAAATTTAAATGGTTTCATCTAAGCGCAATAGTATGATGCAAAAAGTTTTGAGCGGTCGGATTTCGATGTGTTTGCAGCTTTTTTAGATAATTGTCCATACAGTTTAGGATTACGCATTTAACTAGTGGAACTTGTAGATCCTTGTGGATGTGGCCGTTCTTAATATGCCAAGGAGCACCAATTATCATACTTAGGATTTGTTTTGACGGAGTTTTTTATGCGGAAGCAGTGCCCCATAACTGTATCCCGTAGCACCAAATTGGTTTCAAAATTGTTTTGTAGAGTAGAAGTTTACAATCAAGATAAAATACAGAGTTTCAATTTGCAGCTCTAAGTTTTGTTTGCGTCAAATTCGATTCTACATTTGACTTTCATGTAGGGCGACAATACAGGTGAATGTCAAGATATTTCGTCTAAAATCGTTGAGGCACTATATGGTTGTCAATACGGATTGGGGAGCACGTTTCTTTACGTAAAGTAAAAGTTACGTGGGTACATTTTTGTTCATTAATTTTTATTTCCCATAACTTTGTCCATTTATTTAGTTGAGCCACGTGGTGTTGCAGTTGGTTCGAGGCCTTTTGAGGATCTTTGTGAATACTGATGATTGCGGTATCATTAGCAAATGTCGACGTGTGTGTAAAACTGTATGTTGGCATATCTGCTGTGTAAAGACTGGTACTCTATTCGATTTTACGAAAAAAGTTGAGGAAAATTAAGCTTTATTTACACTACCTGAGTTATCATCTGAGTTTCACAACTAAGTCTCATTTGTATAGTGTAACTAGCTAAGCCCCGGTGTGCTTCGCTACACCAATCATATTAAAATTACCAAAATATGTAAATAAAAGCATTTATATATATTTTCATTTGCTGGTTGCCCCACTTAAGTTGCAACCAATTATATGTCAGTCTTACTCTTTAATTAACATATAAAAATTGGGAATTTATAAGATTTATAGTTTTGGAGATATCCAGAAAGCTTTAGTTATCAAAAATTCTTTTATAAACTTCTATATATAATTTTAGCCCTTTATTAACATATTAACATATTTAAATAATTTTTCTATCTTTATTGGTTTTAAAGTTACAAAAAGTACTAAAACATAATTTTAACCCTTTTTCCCCGTGGCACCGCCCACTTTTCTACCTTCAAAATTTTAACTTAAGAAGCCGTTTATGTGCTAACTAATTTCCAAAAATCGGCCTGGAGGAAGAATTTAAATTATGTTTCTATCTTAATTGATTTTAAAAGTACTAAAACATAGTTTTAACCCTTTTTTCCCCTTAGGGTCTACCTATTAAAAAAGGACCCAAAAACGTACTCATATTTGTCGCACCCAATTTGAATTATGTTCCTATCTTTATTGGTTTAAAAAATACAAAAAACGCATAAAAAAATCAAAATATAATTTTAACCCTTTTCCCCCTTTGGGCCCAAAATTTAAAAAAGAAAGCAAAACGTAATCATATTTTTGTAAGACCTATCCAACGCAATTTGAAAATTTTTTCTATCTTTACTGGTTTAAAAGTAGTAAAAAAGTACCAAAAAGTACCAATATATAATTTTAACCCCTTTTTCACCCTCTCGGACCAAAATTTAAAAAAAAAATCCAGATACATGTCTGTTTATTTTTTAAGGAAATCGCTAAACTTTTTAAATTTTGTTTCTGTCTACTATACATCAAAAGATAGTAGGTTAGAGATTTTTCCCTTTTTGTCTCCGTTTTATCCCTTAACGGGCCCAATGTTTAGAAACTCATGTGCATTTAAACAAACATGTAAAACTTAGCACGTGCTATAAATTTCATGTGTCTAGCTCTTCGCGTTTGATCAATATGGCCTTGGGTAATTTTGTTAGGCCATTCATAAGCTAACCTTCCCACACAAATGGGCGTATTGTGGGCGTGGCAGCAATATTTTTTAAAAAAAAGTAGCCTATTGTTCCTTCCAGACTTGAAATAACTCCCTGTAAAATTGCCACTGGTGTGGCCAGCTATAAAATACAAACATACATAAATACACCCCTTCACAGGGATCACATTTCAAATATTTTTCAAAAGAAGTTCAAACTTCTCTTATATTGTTATATCCAAATTTTATTATGCTTTTGTGCAAATATTTGTACCTCACCAAAGAAAAAGGTCTGAGACCCACCTCCAATTATACCGATCGATACAGAATCACTTCCTGAGTCGATTAAAACATGTCAGTCCATCCGTCCGGCTGGAAGTTAATGTATTCTTGTGAACAAAGTAGAGACCGCATTTTTGCAGATATTTCGATGAAATTTGGAACAGATAATTTTTTTGGCATAGAAAAAAAAGCATGTTGCTTGTGGTGATGATCAGTTAATTTTTCGACAGAGCTCCCATACAAATGTCCTCCCGGATTAAGCGTTTTGGGCTATAACTGGCTCAAATATGGCCTTATCTTCACATAATTTTGCAGGCTTGCTATCTTTATGCCACCAATTTTTTTACCGAAAATAAACATTATCATTATATTTTTGAGCTTCGTAAAAATCGCAACAATAGAACAACCTGCATGAAAATTAAATTTTTGTGGGCGCTGCAACCCTCCATTTTTGTCCTTTAGAATTTCAAAATTAGAGGCCTTCTATATGTTTGCCAAGTTTAAAAAAATCAGTGCAGTAAAAGTACCAGAATAAAAAGTTTAACTTTTATGGGCGTGGCACCACCCACTTCTTTACCTTTAAAATTTTAACTTTTAAAGCTGTTTACGTGCGAACTAATTTCCAAAAATCGGTTTTAAAGTTACAAAAAGTACCAATACATAATTTTAACCCTTTCTTCCTCTTTGGGTATAATAATAAAAAAAGTATCTAAAAACGTACTCATATTTTTTAGGCCTGTCACACTTAATTTGAATAATTTTTCTATCTTTATTGGTTTAAAAGTTACAAAAAACGCATAAAAAATCAAAATATATTTTTAACCCTTTTTGCCCTCTTCGGGTCCAAAATTAAAAAAAAGTACGAAAAACGTAATCATATTTTTGTAAGACCTATCGAACGCAATTTGAATAATGTTTCTATATTTATTGGTTTAAAAGTAACAAAAAGTACCAAAACATAATTTTAACCCCTTTCTCACCCTTTCGGTCCAAAATTTACAAAAAAAAACTCCAGATACCTGCCTGTTTATTTCTTAAGGGGTTAAAGTTATATTTTGGTACTTTTTGTTACTTTTAAACCAATAAATATAGAAACATTATTCAAATTGCGTTCGATAGGTCTTAAAAAAATATAGTTATGTTTTTCGTACTTTTTTTCAATTTTGGACCCAAAAGGGGAAAACAGGGTTAAAAATATATTTTGATTTTTTTATGCGTTTTTTGTAACTTTTAAACCAATAAAGATAGGAACATAATTTAAATTGGGTGCGACAGTCCTAAAAAATATGAGTACGTTTTTGGGTCCTTTTTGAATAATTGGACACTTAGGAAGGAAAAAGGTTAAAATTATGTCTTAATACTTTTCGTAACTTTAAAACCAATAAAGGTAGAATCATAATATAAATTGCATTCGTCAGGTTACCAAAAAATGTTGATATGGTAATAAAGGGCTAAGAATATATATAGAAGCTTATAAATAATTTTTGCTTATTAAAGCTTTCTGAATATTTCCAAAACGGTAAGCCTGGTAAATTCCCAATATTTATATGTTAAGTAAATAGTAGGGTTGACTTATTATTTATTGCAACTTATGTGGGGCAACCAATAAATTAAAAAATATATAAATTCTTTTGTTTACATATTTTAATAGTTTTACTATGATTGGGGTAGCGAAGCACACCGGGGCTTAGCTAGTCTATTATATAAAGAAGGGGTGTATGTATGTATGTATGTTTGTATTTTATAGCTGGCCTCACCAGTGGACCGATTTTTTTAAAATTTTTACAGGGAGTTATTTAAAGTCTGAAAGGAACAAAAGGCTACTTTCTTTTTGGAAACTATTGCTGCCACGCCCACAATATGCCCATTTGTGTGGAAAGGTTAGGATATGAATTGCCTAACCAAATTACCCAAGGCCATATTGATCAAACGCGTAGAGCTAAATACATGAAATTTATAACACGTGTTAAGCTTTACATGTTTGTTTAAGTGCACAGTTTTAAACATTGGGCCCGTAAAGGGATAAAAAGGGGACAAAAAGGGAAAAATCTGTAACCTACTATCTTTTGATGTATATAAGATAGAAACAAAATTAATAACTTTAGCGTTTTCCTTAAGAAATAAACAGACATGTATGTCGAGTTTTTTTTAATTATAGTCCGAAAGGGCGAAAAAAGGGCTGAAATTACATTTTGGTACTTTTTGTTACTGTTAAACCATTTAAACCAATAAAAATAGAAACATTTTTCAAATTGCGTTCGATAGGCCTTACAAAAATACGACTACGTTTTTCGTACTCTTTTTAATTTTGGATCCAAAGGGGGCAAAAGGGGTTAAAAATATATTTTGATTTTTTATGCGTTTTTTGTAACTTTTAAACCAATAAAGATAGAAAAATTACTCAAATTAAGTGTGGCAGGCCTAAAAAATATGAGTACGTTTTTAGATACTTTTTTTATTATTAGACCCAAAGAGGAAGAAAGGGTTAAAATTATGTATTGGTACTTTTTGTAACTTTAAACCGATTTTTGGAAATTAGTTCGCACGTAAACGGCTTTAAAAGTTAAAATTTTAAAGGTAAAGAAGTGGGCGGTGCCACGCCCATAAAAGTTAAACTTTTTATTCTGGTACTTTTACTGCACTGATTTTTTTAAACTTGGCACACATATAGAAGGCCTCTAATTTTGAAATTCTAAAGGACATAAAATGGAGGGTTGCAGCGCCCACAAAAATTTAATTTTCATGCAGGTTGTTCTATTGTTGCAATTTTTACGAAGCTCAAAAATATACCGATAATGTTTATTTTCGGTAAAAAAATGGGTGGCATAAAGATAGCAAGCCTGCAAAATTATGTGAAGATAAGGCCATATTTGAGCCAGTTATAGCCCAAAACGCTTAATCCGGGAGGACATTTGTATGGGAGCTCTGTCGAAAAATTAACTGATGATCACCACAAGCAACATGCTTTTTTTCTATGCCAATAAACTTATCTGTTCCAAATTTCATCGAAATATCTGCAAAAATGCGGTCTCTACTTTGTTCACAAGAATACATTAACTTCCAGCCGGACGGATGGACTGACATGTTTTAATCGACTCAGGAAGTGATTCTGTATCAATCGGTATAATTGGAGGTGGGTCTCAGACCTTTTTCTTTGGTGAGGTACAAATATTTGCACAAAAGCATAATAAAATTTGGATATAACAATATAAGAGAAGTTTGAACTTCTTTTGAAAAATATTTGAAATGTGATCCCTGTGAAGGGGTGTATGTATGTATGTTTGTATTTTATAGCTGCCCACACCAGTGGCAATTTTTACAGGGAGTTATTTCAAGTCTGGAAGGAACAATAGGCTACTTTTTTTTTAAAATATTGCTGCCACGCCCACAATACGCCCATTTGTGTGGGAAGGTTAGCTTATGAATGGCCTAACAAAATTACCCAAGGCCACATTGATCAAACGCGTAGAGCTAAGCACATGAAATTTATAACACGTGCTAAGCTTTACATGTTTGTTTAAATGCACATGAGTTTCTAAACATTGGGCCCGTTAAGGGATAAAACGGAGACAAAAAGGGAAAAATCTCTAACCTACTATCTTTTGATGTATAGTAGATAGAAACAAAATTTAAAAAGTTTAGCGATTTCCTTAAAAAATAAACAGACATGTATCTGGAGTTTTTTTTTAAATTTTGGTCCGAGAGGGCGAAAAATTTTTTTTTTTTTTTCATATATTTTATTATTGGATCTTCGCTTAAGCGAACTAACAATAAGTATTAAAATCTTAAGACTAAGTAATTAATATTAGCCCAGCCAGTGCCAGACTAAAATTTAAGTTCTCATAATAAAATAGTTATCTTCATCTAAGCGCAATAGTATCCCTCTTTTTCAGACGGGAGTGTCTACTATGTTGTAAGATGTTTCGAGCGAGCGGATTTGGATGCGTTTCCAGCTTATTTAAATACTTGTCCACATATTTCAGGATTTCGCTTTTAACTAGTGGAACTTCTAGATCCTTATGGATGTTGCTGTTTTTCACATACCACGGAGCACCAGTTATCATTCTTAGGATTTTATTTTGACGGCGTTGTATTTTTTCGATGTTAGAGGCGGAAGCAGTGCCCCATAATTGTATACCGTAGCACCAAATCGGTTTTAAAATCGAGTTGTAGATTAGAAGCTTACAATCAAGACGTAGCACAGAGTTTCTACCAATTAGCCAGTGGATTTGAGCAGCTTTAAGTTTCATTTGCATCAGCTTAGCATCTATATGAGGCTTCCATGTAAGGCGGCGATCTAGGTGAATACCAAGATATTTTGTCTCAGATCGTTGAGGCACATTATGGTTGTTGATAGTGATTGGAGGGCACGTTTCTTTGCGTAAAGTAAAAGTTACGTGGATACATTTTTGTTCATCTATCTTTATTCCCCATAACTTTGCCCATTTCTCGACTTGGGTTACGTGTTGTTGCAGCTGGTTCGAAGCCTCTTTAGGGTCTTTGTGAATACTAAGAAAAGCAGTGTCGTCAGCAAATGTCGACGTGTGTGTGAAACTATTGGTTGACATATCTGCCGTTTAAAGCGAGTACAAAATTGGACCTAGTATACTTCCTTGAGGGACACCAGCCTCAATTGGTTGGAAACAACTTATTTGGTTTCCCTCTTTGATCATAAATTGTCGGCCTAAAAGGTTGAAAATATTAGCTGGAAGGTTGAGCTTTAGTTTGTTTAGAAGGCCTTCATGCCATACTTTGTCGAAAGCTTGTGAGACATCGATAAAAAGCCCCGAGCAGTACTTCTTTTCCTCAAAGGCTTTTCTTATAACCTGTACCAACCTGTGAGTTTGTTCGATGGTACTATGTTGACTTCTAAAGCCGAATTGGTGATTTGGAATGCAGTTGTTGTCATTCAGGATCGGATTTAGCTTGTTTTTTAACAGTTTTTCGAACAATTTTGACATTGTGGGTAACAAACTTATGGGCCTATAAGATTCTACCTTCGAGGGATCTTTGCCAGGCTTAGGAATCATCTTTACTAAGGCAACTTTCCATATAGGCGGAAAATGTTCAAGCCGAATTATCGCGTTAAAAATAAAAAAAAAGATTCTTTTAGCAGTAAGAGGCAGCTCTATGAGCATTTTGTTGCTTATTTTGTCAACGCCAGGACCTTTTTTACCGTTAAGGTTAGCGATAGCCTTTACAACATCTGCAAATCGGAAACGTATTTCTAAAGGACGTCTTGCAACAACAGGCGTTAATTCCCTCACGTCAGTGCATGTATTGGGAGTGAATACGTTTTTGAAGTGATTTGCGAACAGATCGCATTTTTCTTCATCATTTTTAGCCCAGGATCCTCTCAGATTGCGCAGTGGTAGTTTTGCGATAACAGGTATTTTAAGACGTCTGGCTGATCGCCATAAGGAATAATTTGTCTGAGGAGTCGCGTCTAGACCTTCCAGGTACTCTTTCAGTGATGCCATTCTGTGAGCCTCCAACAAGCTTTTTAGTTGGGTTGTACATTCTTTCAGCTTAGTTTTAAGTTGGGGCGATCTATGTTTTTGCCATTCCCTGCGGGCTTTTCTTTTTTCAGATACGAGCTTTTCCACATCTTCAGAGAAAATTTTGTTGTTCCTAGCCTGGCGGTAGGTAGAAGACGCATGTTCAACGGCTTTTTTAATGTTTTCATTTAGGACGCTCAGACAATCATCGATGTCTCCGGGAGTTTTTAGCAATTGGTTCTCCGCGCAGTGCGTACTAATATATCTTTTATATTTCAGCCAATTAATTCTTTAAGATAAGAAGAACTCACTAGCTGCTATTTGGTGAGGACTGCAAATAGTTATTATTGTGGGTGAGTGGTCAGAAGATAAATCCAAGGAGGCTTGAGCCTCAATGAGCTCCAAGGATATACCTTTGGCTACGCCAAATTCAATTACGTCTGGAATTTTATTGTGGTCTGTTGGCCAGTAGGTTGGTTGTCCAGTTGAAATAACGAAAAGTCCCATTTCCGACACGGAATCATACAAGACACGACCTCTGGGACTAATTAGGCGGGAGCCCCAGTATGTGTGCTTAGCGTTATAGTCTCCAGCAGCTATGAAGCGGGGACCTAATGATTTGTAGAAACTGTTGTACTGATCCTTCGTTATGGAGAATCTGGGTGGACAGTAAACTGATGAAATAACAAGGTTATGGAAAAATTCATCAATGCAGACGTTTGTTGCTTGCATATAACATTCAGATAGGCCACCCAACCATTGGTGCTTAATTCTTGATTTGAATTAAATAGCAGAGCCACCACAGGATCTATCCCTG
Source organism: Melanophora roralis (assembly GCA_963583895.1). NCBI lineage: Eukaryota > Metazoa > Arthropoda > Insecta > Diptera > Rhinophoridae > Melanophora > Melanophora roralis. Next base: position 55,566,966 of record OY757188.1, read on the forward strand.
GGATCTTTTGAATCATAAAAATTGTATCCACTAATTTTAAAAGTGCTTCTAGATGGGTTAAAATTATATATTGGTACTTTTTGGTACTTTTTTACTACTTTTAAACCAGTAAAGATAGAAAAAATTTTCAAATTGCGTTGGATAGGTCTTACAAAAATATGATTACGTTTTGCGTACTTTTTTTAAATTTTGGGCCCAAAGGGGGAAAAGGGTTAAAATTATATTTTGATTTTTTTATGCGTTTTTTGTATTTTTTAAACCAATAAAGATAGGAACATAATTCAAATTGGGTGCGACAAATATGAGTACGTTTTTGGGTCCTTTTTTAATAGGTAGACCCTAAGGGGAAAAAAGGGTTAAAACTATGTTTTAGTACTTTTAAAATCAATTCAGATAGAAACATAATTTAAATTCTTCCTCCAGGCCGATTTTTGGAAATTAGTTAGCACATTAACGGCTTCTTAAGCTAAAATTTTGAAGGTAGAAAAGTGGGCGGTGCCACGGGGAAAAAGGGTTAAAATTATGTTTTAGTACTTTTTGTAACTTTAAAACCAATAAAGATAGAAAAATTATTTAAATTGCATTCGTCAGGTTACCGAAATATGTTAATATGTTAATAAAGGGCTAGATTTATATATAGAAGTTTATAAAAGAATTTTTGATAACTAAAGCTTTCTGGATATCTCCAAAACTATAAATCTTATAAATTCCCAATTTTTATATGTTAATTAAAGAGTAAGACTGACTTATAATTGGTTGCAACTTAAGTGGGGCAACCAGCAAATGAAAATATATATAAACGCTTTTATTTTCATATTTTGGTAATTTTAATATGATTGGTGTAGCGAAGCACACCGGGGCTTAGCTAGTTACACTATACAAATGAGACTTAGTTGTGAAACTCAGATGATAACTCAGGAAGTGTAAATAAAGCTTAATTTTTCTCAACTTTTTTCGTAAAATCGAATAGAGTACCAGTCTTTACACAGCAGATATGCCAACATACAGTTTTACACACACGTCGACATTTGCTAATGATACCGCAATCCTCAGTATTCACAAAGATCCTCAAAAGGCCTTGAACCAACTGCAACACCACGTGGCTCAACTAAAGAAATGGACAAAGTTATGGGAAATAAAAATTAATAAACAAAAATGTACCCGCGTAACTTTTACTTTACGTAAAGAAACGTGCTCCCCAATCCGTATTGACAACCATATAGTGCCTCAACGATTTTAGACGAAATATCTTGACATTCACCTGTATTGTCGTTTTGGAAATATTCAGAAAGCTTTAATAAGCAAAAATTATTTATAAACTTCTATATATATTCTTAGCTTTTTATTACCATATCAACATTTTTTGGTAACCTGACGAATGCAATTTATATTATGATTCTACCTTTATTGGTTTTAAAGTTACGAAAAGTACTAAGACATAATTTTAACCTTTTTTCCCCCCTTAGGGTCCAATTATTCAAAAAGGACCCAAAAACGTACTCATATTTTTTAGGCCTGTCGCACCCAATTTAAATTATGTTCCCATCTTTATTGGTTTAAAAGTTACAAAAAACGCATAAAAAATCAAAAGCAAAAAGCAAAAGGTATATCCCCGGAGCTTATTGAGGCGCAAGCCTCTCTGGATTTATCATCTGACCACTCACAAACAATTATCACTATTGGCAGTCATCACCAAATAGCAGCTAGTGAGTTATTCTTATCTAAAAGAATTAATTGGTTGAAATATAAGAAATATATTAGTACCCACTGCGTGGAGAACCAACCACTAAAAACTCCCCAAGAAATCGATGATTGCCTGAGTATCCTAAATGAAAACATTAAAGCAGCTGTTGAACATGCTTCTTCACCAATCCTTCAGGTCAAATACAACAAAATTTTTTCTGTCGATGTTTAAGAGCTTTTATCTGAAAAAAGGAGAGCGCGAAGAGAATGGCAACAGCATAGATCGCCCCAACTTAAAACGAAGCTAAAAGAGTGTACAAATCGCTTAAAAAACTTGCTGGAGGTACACAGATATGCATCAATTAAAAAGTATTTGGAAGGTCTAGACGCGACTCCTCAATCAAATTATTCTCTATGGCGATCAGACAGTCATTTCGAAAGACCCGTCATCGCAAAACCACCACTGCGCAATCTAAGAGGGTCCTGGGCTAGAAATGATCAAGAAAAATGCGATCTGCTCGAAAACCATTTAAGAAATGTGTTCACTCCTAATACATGCACTGACGTGAGGGAATTACCGCCTGTTGTTTCTAGACGTCCTATAGAAATACGTTTCCGATATTCAAATGTGGTAGAAGCTATTGCTAACCTTAATGATAAAAAAGCTCCTGGCGTTGATAAAATAAGCAACAAAATGCTCATTGAGCTACCTTTTACAGCAAAAAGAATAATTCTTTTTATTTTTAATGCCATAATACGGCTCGAACATTTTCCACCAATATGGAAAGTTGCCTTAGTAAAGATGATTCCTAAGCCTGGTAAAGATCCTTCTTAGGTGGAGTCTTATAGGCCTATAAGTTTGTTACCAACTTTGTCAAAACTGTTTGAAAAGCTGCTTAAAAACAAGCTTACTCCGATCCTGACTAAAAACAACTGCATTCCAGATCACCAATTTGGCTTTAGAAGTCAACATAGCACAATAGAACAAACTCACAGACTGGTGCAGGTTATAAGAAAAACTTTCGAGGAAAAAAATTACTGCTCCGCGCTTTTTATAGACGTCTCTCAAGCTTTCCATAAAGTATGGCACGAAGGCCTTTTAAACAAACTAAAGCTAAACCTTCCAGGTAATATTTTCAACCTACTAGAAAAGTACATAACCGGTCGGCAGTGTAAAATCAAAGAGAGAAACCAAATAAGTAGTTACCAACCAATAGGGGCTGGTGTACCTTAAGGGAGTATCCTAGGTCCAAATTTGTACTTGCTTTACACGGCAGATATGCCAACAAACAGTTTTACGCACACGTCTACATTTGCTGACGATACCGCTTTTCTCAGTATTCATAAAGACCCTAAAGAGGCTTCGTTCCAATTGCAACAACACGTAAGCCAAGTAGAGAAATGGGCAAAATTATGGGGAATAAAAATTAATGAGCAAAAATGTACCCACGTAACGTTTACTTTACGCAAAGAAAAGTGCTCTACTTTACAAATCGATTTTGAAACCAATTTGGTGCTACGGTATACAATTATGGGGACTGCTTCCGCCTCTAACATAGAAAAAATACAACGTCGTCAAAACAAAATCCTAAGAATGATAACTGGTGCTCCTTGGTATATTAAAAACAGCAACATCCATAAGGATCTACAAGTTCCACTAGTTAAATGCGAAATCCTGAACTATGTGGACAAGTATTTAAACAAGCTGGAAACGCATCCAAATCCGCTCGCTCGAACTTAGTGGACACAATCGTCTGAAAAGAAGGGACACTATTGAACTTAGATGAAACTGTTTAAATTAATTTACTTTGTTATGAGAACTTAAATTTTGGTCTGGTACTGACTGGACTAATATAAATTACTTAGTTTTAAGATTTGAATACTTATTGTTAGTTCGCTTAAGCGAAGATTCAATAATAAAAATGTGAAAAAAAAAAATTTTTTTAACCCTGTTTTCCCCTTTTGGGTCCAAAATTGAAAAAAAGTACGAAAAACGTAATCATATTTTATTTTATGCTGTATATAATGGAAATCATTTAAAATATTTAAGATAATTTGTCTTTTTTTTATGTTTTTTTCTTGTTTCCATTAGCATATTGTTTTTCCCCCTTTTTAAATAAACCACTCAGTTACGACCGATTTTATATTTTGTAACTCACACTTAATGCTGATGAGATATTTGTGCTTTGTTTCAACATTGTTCTATTTATCGTAAAAAACACTTTGATTGTGAAATTGATTTTAATTATATATACAGATTTTTGGATTACGTACTTCAGTCGTAGTCAAGTAATCGAAATCATAACAAATTTTTGTTTAACTGGTGCCCGCCGTAAAAATTAAGCAAAACACTGATGCATAGTAAAAAAAAACTTTAAACATTTATTTCTTAAATTGTGTTAAAATTTCGTAGAATACAAACACGCCGCGGATCAAGGAGTAATTAGAGAACCGAAGTAAACAGTGAAACGGACGAATTCTTGATTACCCGACACGGTTGTAACGTAAATTTTAAGTGAAAATTTTTGAGCTTATAAACAAAAGAAGTATAATATTAAATTATTATAAATAATTTAGAATACAATAAATAAACTACGTGTGCTTCGTAAGTATCAACTTTATCAAAATCGTTTCTTTATCAAACGCTCAAATTTAATGGACTTGCTAATTAATATCGTAGTTTATTCCAACTTTAAAAAAAAATAAAAAAAGAAAAAGAAAGCAACTGCTATTTATAAATAAGAGAAAACTATTTACATTGTGCTTGAAAATTTTAAGAAAAATTATCCAAATAGACATTTCCTACAAAACTAAGGAAGCAGAAACAAAAAAAAATCAACAAAACAACAAAAGTATCCACATCAACCCAACCAACAACAAAACAACAGGATGATGCAGCAGATAATTATTTTAATGTAAGAATATAATTTTATAATATAATTTTTTTAAAGTTACCTTTAAATACTTTACTTTTAACAAGCTTCCGATATAAGAAAAAAGGGAAAAGATAAAATAGAAATAAAAAATAATAATTCTGTAATTTGGCCAAGTTTTTCTTTCAATAACGGCAAATCAAAATAATCTAACTAGACCACGGGTTTTAAATAATAATCCTCCACTACCACCACAAAGACCCAGTTAACCAAAGCCTTCAGTCCAAATGGACATTGGCCCGTCCATTCATTCCAGGAAAGTGAACTATATTATTCGCCCTCTACCAGATAAAAGATTTGTAGGTCTAAGACCATTGCCTCAGTCTGTACAATTTAACAAACCACGGAAAATTCAGCGAATTAACCGTATTTAACATGGTCAGTATGATCTTATACCTGAAGCTAACATTGAGACAGGTGTAGGTGAATCTCAACCAGACAATGAGGAAATACAGAACTTGACTGACTATCTAGAAGAACATTCTAAAACTCCTTACGAAAGCGAATATACCAAATTTTCGGATATTCATTTTTTAGATTAAATAATTCTTCGTTACCCCTGTTTAATTCAGCCGATACTGAATTCGGTTAAACTAGTTTGTTTAACCTAATATTGTTTTAACCTATTCTACAAGGCGATGAGCCGAGTAGCGTTTGGGGAATTGTTCAGGCAGTAACACCAGGACAATTAGATTTAGTAACTCAAGCACTTGGAACTTGGTTACTGATGGCGAGGAGAAAGTAATAACACGTTTTAGTGTGCTTCTTAAAAACCTTCTCGCTTTTTTATTTAAATTTTGTGGCTTATATACTATTAATTAATTATTAAAGTTAAAAACAAAGAACAATTTAAAATGCTGAGAATTTTCAACCTTGAAAAAAGTATCAAATTACCTAAAAAATGTTGAATTAATAAAGTAAATAAACTCTAAAAGAAAAAATAAAGTTAATAAACTCTAAGAACATTGTATCTTGCTGACCAGGCATTTATGTCGTTATGTGGGTCATTGCATGCAATGATCACTTCTGCTTGTTCAGCAGAAGGGTGCAAAGAACTCTAGCAAACAAACAAGAACTAAATAATTAAAGATAACGTTAGTCAGCAAAATACAATGTGATGAGAAATATTTAATACAATAAAACGTTAAAATAAAAAAAATAATTGTGAATATATGAACATGCACCCCCCGTTGACGCTACGCTCAACAAGCATTTATCTTCAAACTTGGATTGTAAATTTCTGTCGAGGGGCGGGCGACGGAGCTTGAATGTTGTTAGATGATTGTGAGCTGCAAGTAGATGATTGAGGAAGTTCTGGGAGTTGGGTAGGATTTGACCTTTTGCGTAACCAAGCTCTAATTAGGAGGTAGATGATGGATATTGCACTGATGATTAACGCGGAGTATGCAATGGTGGTGTTGTGTTTTGAAGATGGGTGAAATTGCATGTTGGACGTGTTCAGGGCTTCTAGTTTCTGTTGTGCAGCTGTCAATTTGATGAGTTGTTGTGCTATTTGGTCTGCGCTTGGTAAAGCGGTAGTGTCATTGATGTGGTTAATTCTAGGCGTGTATTGATCGGGTAATTCTGAAATATTTCCCAGGCTAGTGTAGGATGAAGAGATATTTGTTGATATTGATTGTTGCCCAGATACGTAGATGGAATCATGCTTAAGAAGGCATTCTGGATTGATGGTTAGAATACCTGATCCGATTAGGTTTATCGGTATAATTTCTTTTCTGCAAACGGCCACAGCATGGGTAAGAGATGAAGATGAGTACAACCATTTATTTTTGTGAGTTAACGGAGTCCAAGTGACGTTAGTCGGGAAAGTCGGAACAGGGATTAAGCTGTACAGAGTAAATCTTTCATGTTCTATTAATGGTAGAGTTATCTTGAACACCGCAAGTTCCCGAGTGAGGCCACCTTGTATTTTCATTAATTTGTAGAAATCTAGTAGGTCATATTCCGATGCTGGCAGCTTCAATGTTTGAGGTATGTGGGTTTTGATTGTTTGTATTTCAGTTTCTAGTTGAGGTGGGGTAAGTAGTAACGGATGAATTTTTCCGTAGTGAGTGTCAGTCAGAGCATTCAAAATATAGGTTTGTATCCTTTGCAAATTGTTGGCAATAAGCAAAAGTTGCATCATGCCTGTGCTGAATAGCTGCGATAGCTTTAGTTGACATAACTCTTGCGTTAATGTATCTTCTGATTTCATGATTTCATTTATTTTTGATACAATCTGGTCAAACTTGAACCTTGAGGCTGTTAGGCCTTGCTTTACAATATTCATGGTTGAATTAATTATGGATGTGTGCTCTTTTATCAGGGTTAAGATGTGTGAGTCGTTTTCTTGCAGGTTTGAGATTGTTGCTGACATTTTTTCTGCGTATTCAGAGTCGAGTACTCCGAACAATGAATGAGCAATATTCCCGATCACATCAACAGCACCTCTTTTCTGTCTTGTTTGGTGAAGCAATCTGTTGTCCAATCGCAGGTCTGTTTCAACGTGTCGAAGATGTTCTAATGTGTTGCGACATGATGTATTGTGTTCGATTTTGTCACATAGTGTGTTCAAGGAGTGGATTCCTTGTCCTAAGAATCCCATGTCAGTCCAGTATGCTGATAGATTATAGTATACCACCAGCTTCCACTGACTTGTTGATATGTAAGTCGAGCCCACTTCCTCGAAATGAATTCCTAGCTTGGACCCGAATTGTACATGATTGATTGGCCCTCCTAGTATCATTGGAAATATAAGAAATAGTGCCAACAACGTCAGGCCTAGATTGCTCGCTGGTAGCCGTACCCTTTTGGGTTTAGGCTCAGAGGGTTCCTCTTCAGAATTGCCTTCATTTTTGTCTTCTATCGGTTCTCGGGGGAGTGGTGCTAGATACTGGACTGCTCTTTTGAGTATACCTGACGTAGTTTTAACATCTGCCACTCTGACAATGCCATCGTCTCCCTTGTAGGTTTTGATTACTCGGCCTAAGGGCCATTTCATCACTGGGCTGTTATCTTCCTTGAGGATGACTAAAGTTCCGGGTTGTAGATTTCTTGATTGTTCCTTCCACTAGTTGCGGTATTGCAATTCGTTGAGGTAGTCTCGGGACCACCTTCCCCACAAATTGTGTTTGAAGGCCGATACTAATTTCCAACGAGTAGCTAAATTTGTCCTTTCCGATGTTGCGTTAGCATCAACTTGCGCCGTTAGAGGTTCGCCAATCAAAAAATGGCCTGGAGTCAGCGCACCTATGTCATTAGGATCATTTGACATTGGTGAAATTGGTCTGGAATTTAATATCGCTTCGACCTCGACGACCAATGTTTCTAGCTCTTCGTAAGTTAAGGATGCATTCCCCAATGTTCTTACAAGAAGATATTTCGCTGATTTAACAGCTGCCTCCCAGAGGCCGCCAAAGTGTGGTGCTCTTGGTGGAATAAAATTAAATTGGATACCCTTGTTGCTGCAATAATAGTTGCTTGTGCTTCTGGAGAATGTATTATTGTGGAAAGTTCAGGCAATTTGTTTTTCGCGCCGACGAAGTTTGTTGCATTGTCGCAATATAAATTTTGACAATGTCCACGCCGGGATATGAACCGTTTGAGTGCACCTATAAATGCCTCAGTCGTGAGGTCGCTCACCAGCTCCAAGTGAACTGCCTTTGTAGCAAAGCAGCAAAAGACAGCTATGTAGGCCTTGTGTGGTCGTTTTCCCCGAAGTTTATAATGAATGGTGATTGGGCCACAGTAATCGACTCCAGTATTAATGAAGGCACGGGCTGGTGTGACACGTGTTGATAGCAGGTTGCCCATTATTTGGTGGAATAGCTCAGGCTTGGCTCTGCTGCATGTCGTGCATCGATGCACTGTGGCTCTTGCCATAATTTTGCCTTTTATTGGCCAAAATCTTTGTCTGACTGTCCCCAGGAGTGTTTGCGCACGACAATGTTTGTTGTCGTTGTGGGTCATTTCAAAGATTAGCCTTGCAGTCGGGTCGTTATATGGAATCAAGAGCTGGTGTTTGGAGTCAAATTGAAGCGGTGAAGCTTCTAGTCGACCTCCAACACGGATTAGACCATCTGTGTCTAAGAACGGTGACAGATTGCTTAGGTTGCTGGTTCCTCTTAACTCCTTGTATTTGGTAAGTTGTTGAATTTCTTGTTTGAATTCTGAGGCTTGCATTTGTGCCACGATTGAGACCAGTGCTCGACTGAGTTCTATTGTTGTTATCAACTTTGATGTTTGTCTCATCTTCTTTTTGCATCTGGTGTGGGTAATAAAGCGCAGAATATATCCAACAATCCGTTGAAGACGGTGGAATAAATTTTTTTGGTTAATTTTGTAAACGAAGTCAGATTCCATTGTGGTCATTGCTCGTGATTCAAGCAGTCTTGCCTTTCTTTCGAGGTTTGGTGGACTGTTGGAACTTAAGTTGAACCTTGGTGGCCACACTTTTGTCACGCCATGAAGAAATGTTGGACCATAAAACCACAGAGTGCAATCCTTAAGGGCTGTTGGAGATATTCCACGAGATAACAGATCTGCTGGGTTGCACTTGGAGTTAACATGACGCCATTGTTCTGCCTTGGTTTCCTCTTGGATTGCTGAAATCCGATTTGCTACGAATGCGTTAAATGATGCTGACGAGGAATTTATCCATGAGAGCACAATTTCAGAGTCAGTCCAGAGCCATGCTGGGCTTGTAATTCGTAGATCAGACCTGATTCTGGTGGCTAGTTGAGCTCCTAGTGTAGCTGCACATAGTTCCAATCGTGGTATTGTTTGCCGTTTGAGTGGAGCTATGCGGGATTTAGCACAAAGTAAGTGGACCATAATGGTGCCATCTTTGAAAACTGATCGAATGTAAGCCGCAGCTCCATAAGCCTTTTCGGATGCGTCGGTAAAAATGTGCAATTGTTGGGACTCTGGAATTTTTCCTTTGAAGATGTGTCTTGATATTTGAAGGGTTTTTAATACGTTCAAATCTGTGCGAAATGTGATCCATTTAGTGTGCAGTGATTCTGGCAAGGATTGATCCCAATCTAATTTTAACTCCAACAATTCTTGGATAAACATTTTCGCCGTTACTATGATGGGAGATAGAATCCCCAAAGGGTCGAATAACCTTGCAAGGTCTGACGTTACTGTTCGCTTGGTGATCCTCTTGATGTTGCCAGGATTTACCTTAATACCCAGTTTGTCGGACTTCGGCAGCCAAACAAGTCCCAACGTTTTGATGGTGTCGGCTTCTGTGCTTTCAAAATCTAAGTTTACCTCCAAGTCGCTCTGTTGAAGATTCTGGAGTAGCTGTGGGTGATTTGCACACCATTTACGTAAAGTGAAGCCGCCCTTTTTCATAATGTGCCCGAGTTGCTCTTGCAATTGTAGTGCTGTGGCTAAGCTGTTTGAACCGCCCAAACCATCGTCCACATAGAAATTTTCTTTAATAAATTGGGAAACAAGGGGATAATGTATTCCCATTTTGTCATGTGTCCCATCGCTTCATACTCGTCCATGAACTCAGTGTATTTAGTCTTTAATTCCGGATTCTTTTGAAGACGACGTTCAAGAGTAAGAAATCGGTTAAGAGCGATTGTGTGTGAATCGCCTAGGGTGTTGGGGCTGTCACGAAATGGTATCCTGACTACGAAACGGTTTTGATGGTTTCTAGTTGTGTTTTGGGCAAAGTGTTCTTCGCATTGTCTGTCGGCTATTGACAGTGGCCTTTTATTAGTTTTGACTTCATCTAGTTCCCAGAGTCGAGCAATGGAAGCTTCAAGTCCTTCATCTTCAGTGCATATTCCACAAGATGCATTTGGTGAATGTTCGCTATTTATTTTTCCAGCTACAATCCAACCAAAAACTGTGTTCTGCAAAGTCGGAAGTTGTGGGGATAGTTTTATTTGTCCAATTGCGAGCAGTTGGTGGTAATGCTCTGCACCTAGCAATATATCGATTTTATTGGCTCGATTAAATGCTGGGTCCGCTAACATCAGGTTTTTTGGTAGCAGCCAATTATTAATGTCGATAAATTGTGGTGGTTGTGGTGCGATGATTCGAGGCAAGACGAGTGCCTTCAGGCGCGTTGAAAACCCATTAATTCGAGACTGCAAGGCAACATTGACTCGATGTTGTGTTTTCGTGTTGGAATCACCAATTCCGTTGATGTTTACTGATGCCGTCTGCTTAGCGATGTTAAGTCGTTTTACCAAGCGTTCGGTGATCAAATTTACTTGTGACCCAGAGTCAAGTAAGGCGCGACATTCCATCTCCATTGTATCAGTTTTGATTTTTACTAGAGCTGTGCTGAGAAGAACGTATGAGTTGGATAGTTGACTGTTTGCTGCCGCCAGTGACGATGCTTCTGGAGAACTGGTTGGCTCTTCACTGATGTTGCGTTTAATTATTTCAGGTGGAGTAGTCACGGCTGATGATGTCCTTCCACTAGGTGATCCTTGTTTTGGTGATTGAGTGTTGTTCTCCAGATGAAGTAGCGAGTTGTGCCTTTTCTTACAAGTTGAGCATAGTCCGGATTTGCAATTTTTTGCTGTGTGTCCTGTTTTTAAGCAATTGACGCAAAGGTTCTGGTTCCGAACGAAACTCAGGCGGTTGAGTGTTGATAGTTGTTGAAACTTCTGACACCGATACAGTGGGTGAGAGCCGTTTTTGCATAGCGGGCACGTGACCTCTGCTTGTTTTGCTGCTGTAGCAGAGACGTATGCCTTTGATGACTTTTCTTTCTGGGTTATAGCTTCCAAGGACTGGAAGCGGATTTCAAGAAAGTTTAAAAGGTCTTTGATTTGTTGTAATTCCTTTGGATTACTGATGGTCCTCTCATACAGGACAAGAGTGCCACGATCCAATTTTTTTACCAGTATGTGAAACAGCATGGGATCCCACGAGGTTGTATCGATCCCGATATTGTTAAGTGCATGTAGACATTCTTGTGTCGTGCCATGCAAAGTTTTGATAGCAGCAGCTGACGGGCCAGCATTCGGTTGATCTAAAAGCTGTTGAAGTAGCGTGGTTACAATCACCCGTTGATTATTGTATCGGTCTTGCAATAGATTCCAGGCGGTTCTGTAGTTTTCGGCAGTAGCTGAAAGATGGATTAATAACCTTTCAGCTTCGCCCCCCAAGTTTGATTTCAGGTACCACATCTTTTGTGCCGCAGGAATATGTTGGTTGTCTACTAGTTGTGCAAACAAGTCGTAAAAGGCCCTCCACTTTAAATAATCTCCATTGAATTTTGGGATTGTGACTTTTGGCAGTGGCAAAACGTTGTATTGCATAGGTTCCAAACCTTGCTCTGGAGTGTGTGAAGATAGCTTGAAATTTTCAATAACCATTTTCTCCAGATCTTCATAGGAATTCATGTCATATCCTTCTTGTAGGGGATCACCGCTGGCCTCCCAAATTGTGAAATGCAAATCTTGAATTTTTGCCCATAAATTTTCTTTAAGCTGCATGTTTGTTGCTGATGGGTCCGTGCTGAGTAGCCGTTTAAGGGATGCCATCATGAAGTTCTGCCTTTTCACTAATGAATTAGAGGTTGTAGATGCGCCGCCGTTAGACGTCGCTGATCTAGCTGATGGTAAAGGAGCACTGATGGTCATCTGTTGATCAGTGTCCGTTGTTGACGCCTTCGGAGCCTTCATCATAGCTGCTTCAAATATTTCCCGATAGCTGGTGGTAAGATCCGATATTTTATCGTAGTAACCTTCCGTGAAATACTCGTGGTCTAGTGGAGGCTGCTCGAGGCATCGTATTTTGTGGTCGACGATTTCAAATACCGCCCATGCTGCATTCAGTCGTCTGAGTCGTTCTTCATAGTAATGCCAGGTTTTCCTTGAATTAGAATCCTTTTTGAAGTTCCTGATGAGATTTTGGATGACTTCTCCTGTCGAGTGCTGGGCTGTGGCGAGTTGATCCATCGGGGTGGTCATTCTGTTGTTCACAGAGTGTAGTGAATTGATGATGTTTGTATGATCTTGTCCAGGTAGTGCCACCAGGACGAAGGGTTCAATGTATAACACAAGTACTTGGACTTGGTTACAACTTCTGCAGGGCTAGTTGTCAAACAGAAGAAAAACAATCACGTCGTGGTCACCAATGTTTAATTCAGCCGATACTGAATTCGGTTAAACTAGTTTGTTTAACCTAATATTGTATATTGTATGCTCTAACAATATGTTTGGGAGGACAAACTAATGGTGGTCGGTCGTACACTTTATTGCTCTAAGGCCAACTCTGAAGAAGATGTGGGCATTTTAACATCATTTTTGTAAATTTTGTATGGCAACCCCCTTAGGGCGTGGAGAAAGAGGGTAAGTATAATCAAGAAATATGTTTGGAAAAGCAAACTAATGGGGGTCGGTCCTACACTTTATTGCTCTAAGAACGACTCTGAAGAAGTTGTGGGCATTTTCATATTCTATTTGTAAATTTTGTATGGCAACCCCCTTAGGGCGTGGAGATAGGGGGTAAGTACGTTCTAGGAATATGTTTGTAAGGGCAAACTAATGGGGGTCGGTCGCACACTTTATTGCTCTAAGGCCAACTCTGAAGAAGTTGTGGGTATTTTTACATCATTTTTGTAAATTTTGTATTACAACCCCCTTAGGGCGTGGAGATAGCGGGTAAGTATGTTCTAGGAATATGTTTGGGAGGACAAACTAATGGGGGTCGGTCGTACACTTTATTGCTCTAAGGCCAGCTCTGAAGAAGTTGTGGGCATTTTTACATCATTTTTGTAAATTTTGTATGGCAACCTCCTTAGGGCGTGGAGATAGAGAGTAAGTATATTCTAGTAATATGTTTGGAAGGGCTAACTTATGGGGGTCGGTCGTACACTTTATTGCTCTAAGGCCAACTCTAAAAAAGTTGTGGGCATTTTTACATCATTTTTGTAAATTTTGTATGGCAACCCCCTTAGGGCGTGGAGATAGAGGGTAAGTATATTCTAGAAATATGTTTGGGAAGGCAAGCTAATGGGGGTCGGTCGTACACTTTATTGCTTTAAGAACGACTCTGAAGAAGTTGTGGGCATTTTCATATCCTATTTGTAAATTTTGTATGGCAACCCCCTTTGGGCGTGGAGATAGGGGGTAAGTACGTTCTAGGAATATGTTTGGAAGGGCAAACTAATGGGGGTCGGTCGTACACTTTATTGCTCTAAGGCCAACTCTGAAAAAGTTGTGGGAATTTTTACATCATTTTTGTAAATTTTGTATGGCAACCCCCTTAGGGCGTGGAGATAGGTGGTAAGTATGTTCTAGGAATATGTTTGGGAGGGAAAACTAATGGGGGTCGGTCGTACACTTTATTGCTCTAAGGTCAACTCTGAAGAAGTTGTGGGCATTTTATCTTTTTTGTAAATTTTGTATGGCAACCCCCTTAGGGCGTGGAGATAGGTGGTAAGTATGTTCTAGGAATATGTTTGTGAGAAGAAACTAATAGGGGTCGGTCGTACACTTTATTGCTCTAAGGCCAACTCTGAAGAAGTTGTGGACATTTTTACATCATTTTTGTAAATTTTGTATGGCAACCCCCTTAGGGCGTGGAGATAGAGGGTAAGTATATTCTAGAAATATGTTTGGAAAGGCAAGCTAATGGGGGTCGGTCGTACAGTTTATTGCTCTAAGAACGACTCTGAAGAAGTTGTGGGCATTTTCATATCATTTTTGTAAATTTTGTATGGCAACCCCCTTAGGGCGTGGAGATAGAGGGTAAGTATATTCTAGGAATATGTTTGGGAGGGAAAACTAATGGGGGTCGGTCGTACACTTTATTGCTCTAAGGTCAACTCTGAAGAAGTTGTGGGCATTTTATCATTTTTGTAAATTTTGTATGGCAACCCCCTTAGGGCATGGTGAAAGAGGGTAAGTTTATTCTATAAACATGTGTGGGAGGAAAAACTAATGGGGGTCTGTGATACATTTTTTTCCTCTACGGGCGACTCCGGGGAAGTTGTAGCGGTTTTTACCTTATTTTTTAAAATTTTGTATGGCAACCATGTCAGGGGCTGGAGATAGAAAATAAAGTATGTTCCACAAAAATGTTTGGAGGGAAAAAATAATTTGGGTCGGTCTTACATTTTACCTTTGTAGGAGAACCCTGGAAGCCGTAGAAGCGATTTTAAAAATGTTTAAATTAAGCTTTGTATGGCAACGCTGTTATATGTATGAACACTTATACTAATAAAATTTTTGGTTTGGGTGTGTTTCAATAATATCAACATGACTGATTCTGTTTTTTTCTTTTTTTGTTGTTTTTTTTGTTGTTTTTATATTATTACATGTAAAAGTTTGTTCTTTGTTGTTGTTGTAGACTCAAAAAACCGAGGTAGTCTTGGTTTTTTGCTTATATCTCGGTCATTTATCGGGCGATTTTGCTGAATTTCAATTCCGATTTTCTCGCGATACCACATTCGGGTCTATGCGATATCGTTGATTTCAACCATAACACGGACAGACGGTCAGACGGACAGACGGACATCGCTAAATCGGCTTCCCTATCTATAAGGATCCAGAATATATATACTTTATGGGGTCCCAAATGGATAATAAAGGAATTACAAACGGAATGACAAACTTATATATACCCTTATCACTTATGTGAAGGGTATAAAAATAGGCAGATAAACTCACACATGGCACGGTGCAAAATTATCTTTAATTTAAGTTAATTTGTCGATGGAAAATAAGCGGCAATATTGAAAGTGACAAAATAAATAAAAAGTTTTTCCCTCTATCGTATAATATACAGTAATAAAAAGGCGCTTCATTCCATCTGATAGATCGATGGTGCTTAACTGTTAAGCAAGTGTCGCCAAAAAGACTTTAATAGCACAAAAAACCCTAGTGTATTTAAAAAGGTAAGCTTCATCCTTACTTACAAATTAAAAGGAAAAAGAGATATATTTCGTTTTCCTTTCTGATTAACATTTATGTTAAAAAGGTGATATTTACAGCCAAAAGACACTACTACCGTTCAAAGAGTACTGATGATGAAATTGTCTAGCTGCCTACGAAAATGCATTCTACTTGGCCAGTATCGGTAAAAAAGCCTGATTTTTTTAAATAAAAGTGTTTTTCAACATTACGGAAAAAATTAGCTTCTTGCAATAAAAAAAACTTAATAATAATAAACATAAGCCAGAATGAGACGCAAAAAATTGTATTGAAACAATCAGTTCAACATAAACTATATTAGGCATTTTAATGAAAACTATTATATAACAAAACTAGCTAAGCCCCGGTGTGCTTCGCTATCCCAATCATAGTAAAATTACCACAATATGTAAACAAAAGCATTTATATATTTCTTAATTTACTCTTTGCCCCAAATTTGTTGCAACAAGTTATAAGTCAGCCCTCCTATTTAATAAACATATAAAAATTGGGAATTCACCAGGTTTATAGTTTTGAAGATATTCAGAAAGCTTTGATTAGCAAAAATTCTTTTAAAAACGTCTAAAAAGTATTAAAATATAATTCTAGCCTTTTAGTACCCCTTAGCGCCAAAATTTAAAAAATTTACCAAAAGCATATTAACATATTTTGGTAACCTGACGAATGCAATTTTAATAATATTTCTATCTTCATTGGTTTAAAGTTACAAAAAGTACTAAAACATAATTTTACCCCTTTTTCCCCTTAGGGTCCAATAATTAAAAAAGACCCCAAAAACGTACTCATATTTCTTAGGCCTGACGCACGCAATTTGAGTTGTGGTCCTATCTTTATTGGTTTAAATGTTACAAAAAACGCCTTAAAAAAATCCTAATATATTTCTAACCTTTTTTTCCCTTTGGGTCCAAAATTGAAAAAAAGTACAAAAAAAGTAATCATATTTTTTTAGACCTATCGAACGCAATTTGAATAATGTTTCCATCTTTATTAGTTTAAAAGAAACAAACTCTTTTTCCCCCTTTCGGTCCAAAACTAAAAAAACCATATACCTGTCTGTTGATTTATTAAGGAAAACGCAAAACTTTTTAAATTTTGTTTCTATCTTATATACTTCAAAAGATCTTAGGTTACAAACATTTCCCTTTTTGCCCTATTTTTATCCCTTTACGGGCCGAAATTTAAAAATTCATCTGTGTTTAAAAAAATATAGAAAGCTTAACACGTGTTATAAATTTCATGTATTTATCTCTATGCGTTTGATCAGTATGGCTATGGTTAATTTTGTAAAGCAATTCATAACCTGACCTTCCCACACAAATGGGCGAAGTGTGGGCGTGGCCGCAATAATTTCCAAAAAAATGTGTTAATAGGTGATATTAGTAATAAATAGCAAACGAATTTATTAATTTACATATCTGTGGACTTTTGACAAAAGCACTTATTTAAAAAAAGTGAATTTTAAAGGAGAGCGAAAAAACTACTTTAACATCGCAAAAAACGTCGTGATTATTATCTAAAAAGTTTTAAAACCTTAAGTGTAAAGTAAGTTAGCTAAATTATTTTCCAATATTAAATTTTCGCATGTACTTGCGATGTTAAATTAGTTTTTTTGCTCTCCTTTAAAATTCACTTTTTTCAAATAAGTGCTTTTGTCAAAAGTCCACAGATATATACACATAAAAGTGAAAAAAAAACAAAAACGTAATCGTAGTGAGAGTGGGCCTGATAGCCGAAATGCTTACATTGTGTTAAGCTCCACAAGTGTTAGCAATGAGAAAATAAGAGACCCTGAATTTAACAGAAATTATTTAAATGCAAGATCAAAAATAATTACAAACAATCTTAGTTCAAGTGCGCCTAATTTAAATAAATGTACTGAACAAGGGACTAATTTAGCCCAATCGCTATTTAATAATTATGAAAAAAATTCTGAGGTACCATTTTGTCGCGGTCACCATTATCAAATTTCGGAATCAAACCTGCAGCTGCTAAAGCCGCATCAAGCTTAATTTCTGCACCGGCACCTAAGATCCAGGTAGGGATGGACCGCTACGTGACAGTTCTTAAAAGGGGAAGAAGCCCTAAATCGGCAGAAGCATCTCAACCTGCAAAAATTTTAAAAGACGATGAAAGGCCAACCTCATCGCAAAATCGTTTTGCAAGAGGATAGTGAGGCCCCCGTTAGTAAAACAAAGTCCTTTAAGCCACCTCCCATTTATTTGAGGAAAAAAACTCAAAGGATCTCGTCAAGTTTTTAGTCTGTTTAATTGGGGAAAATAACTTTTATGTTTCAAACGTTAAACGCGGTAACATATTTGAGACAAAAATTCAAGTGAACCATTAAAAAAGCCTACCGCGCTACGGTTTCGGAGCTCGAAAAACTCAGCAAAATCTTCTTTACCTACCAACTCAAGACCGCAAAAGGCCTTCAGATAGTTATTAAAGGCATTGATTCTAATGTTGACCCAGAAGAGATCAGGACCAGTTTGTTAAGCAAAGGGTTTATGGTTAGGACGGTATCGAATATGAGAAACAGGGGAAAACACCACCAACCATTATCCTGAGTGGAGCTTGAGCCTGGTGATATCAAATTGAAAAAAAGTGAAACTCACCCCATCTATGATTTAAAATATATTATGCACCGACGAGTTACTGTGGAAGTGCCACATAAGCGATCTGGGCCCGTACAGTGCTTGAACTGCCAGGAATATGGCCACACTAAAGCTTATTGTAAGCTTCGAATTACAAGTAAAGCTAAGAGACACCGGTTGCATTGAAACAGGCATTTAATACAATCATTAGAAAAGTGTTGATTGAGGGAAGTGGACAAAGAAAAATGTGAAGTGAATTTATCCAATTATCCATCCGGTCTGAAAATGCTCTTAAGATAAACAAAATCGTTTAACGAAAAATATTTATACGAAGATATATTTGTCAAAATAAAAAAAAAGGACTGTGTAACGTTTATGACATATGTGTTAAAGATTTTGCATATATTGTTTATGCAAACATACATATGTACATACATATGTACATATATATCTATATAAAAAACAGAAACATAACTTATGGTGTTTTCCTTTCTGGCAAAAATATTACATTAATGCTACCATTTAGAGTGACCGCTCCTCGACTAAAGTTGCATTTTGCAACCTTCTCAAGGGCCTGTGACTTTTTGTGCGACTTCTTTATGCTGACACTATTTTGACACTTTTTAAAACTTTTGCAACTTTTGCCCCTTTTTTGTTACGAAATTTAAACAATTTCTATTATGTATATGCATATGTGCATACATATAAACATACCTGACATATGCAGACATTTTTTTTATTCCCAAAAGTCGCATGCCATCATTTTTTGAAATTAAAAATGCTGAAAGCTTTTGGCATACAGTTGGTTTATGATTTAACCGAGCCCACAGCAGCGCATGTGCTGAAAGATTTTTTTCTAAGTTAGGGCTGATGAAAAATAAATTGGCAAACAATTTAAAAGTTACTCAATGCTGTCAGCTTTAAATTTATTAAATACTGAACTGGGTTTCAGATATAAACTAAAACTCAAGTACAGAAACACAGTTTCAAAAAAAAAATATGATAAAAATTAAAAATATTTATGTATATACTTATGTATTATTTCATTACATCCCTACAGATAAAAAAACCAGTAGAAAGTTAAAATGTACTATTTGCTTTTCACTTAGACTAGTTGTCTATCTGTCCTTGTTTTAACCAAATTTAAAAAACCATATTTCAATATTTAAAGAAGAACAGAAAGACAACTTGTCTAAAGTAAATTATTTAACAGTTCATTTGATTTTTCATATTAAAACTATATACAAATTTAATTATTTTTGCAATTTCAAATTTATTACTTTTTTTGGGTCTACGTACAAAAATTGTTATTTAATGAATGTTTTCTTTTTGATACATTTCTTATTTTTAATGTGTTGTTATCAAGTTTTTTTTGTGTTGTTAAATTGTTTATCTGTTTTTGTTTTAATTAATTGTAAAAATATTAATAAAAAGTTAAATAAACGCTTTAAAAATGAGTGCAACTCTTTTTCCAAAAACGACTTTTTTATGCGACTTTTTTTCCTAAAACGACTATTTGTGCCACTTTTTCAAAATTCTCAGCGGTCACACTGCTACCATTCGAGCGGGCTTATGTTTCATTCTAAAAATACATGCAAGAGTGAAAACAGTTATCGTTTTTCTTTCTGAACATGTTGCACAAATCAGTGGCAAGAGTGTATAAAATCTTACCTCCAATTATATTTCAATATAACAATGTACCATTTTTTACAGCTGTGTTATGTAAATAAATCCTTTTTTATCCAAACGAGTTTTTAACACAGAATGCAGTTTTTATTAAAATCTAGAACATTTTTTGTTCCATTGAAACAAAAAAAAATGGACAACTTTAAAGTGTGTGTGTATACTGACAAAAATATTACACATACTTATTGCAACACTTTTTTTTTTAGAAATGAAAACACCATTAGTGTCAAAATCCCTTGCTTTTAAAATGTCATAATTGTTATTTGTGCTGGATTATTTTAAAACAAATAATTTAAAAAACCCAACCACGGAAATAATAGCGACAACAGCGTTAGCCACTTGGGCATGTCAACGATCCCCTGAGTGGTAGGATTAACAACCAAAACCATAAGGGAAGTTCTGGAAATCAATGGAGTATTGATAAAGACCAAGGCAAGACAAATTTATTATTTTTATTTTTAGGAATACATACTTACATATTATTCGCATGGTAACAAAACACACATAGACTTATTAACAAGACATACATACATACATACACATATACTATGTATATGTATACGAAAATTTATGCATGTACTTATGTGCATATGTATGTGCTTGCAGTGCTAAGAGTTTATATACATACATATTTGAAATTAAAAATTGCTAATAAGCTACTTTTGGTTCATAAAAGCACTAACAAAAAAAAAAGTATTAATTGTACCGTATAATTTGTATAAAGAAAGCCCACCATCACAATTTTTAAAAAATTATTTAGGATTTAATCCCAATTTTCTTGTTAATTTATAGCCCACCATCGTT
Source organism: Melanophora roralis (assembly GCA_963583895.1). NCBI lineage: Eukaryota > Metazoa > Arthropoda > Insecta > Diptera > Rhinophoridae > Melanophora > Melanophora roralis. The sequence continues at coordinate 55,587,576 of OY757188.1, forward strand.
TTAAGTATTTTTTTTTTTTTGGAAGTACTATGTAAAGATTCTCTTGGAAGTTTTATAAGTTCTCTCTTTTGACGAAAGCTCCCGTTGACACTGAATGTAAGTATTCGGTCTATTAGATCATATTCGTATATTCTTCATGAGAGGAAAAAACTACCACTGGTCTGGGCATACTTTTAAAATTTTAATTTAACAAATTTTAACAAAGATTCTCTTAGAATCTTTAAAGCTTATGTGAGCACTTAAGAGCTAATTAAGGTTCTCTTCGGTGAAATAAAGAAAAAAATCTGTGTTAATTTTGGTTTATAATGAATGCTAATTAACGCCAACAAAGAGTCTCTCCGTTGATTAAATTATATCAATCCTATCTTTATTTTTGAATAAACCCCGGGAAAATAAGGGAACAAAGAATCAACCCAAGCTTAAATCTATTTGGCTACTCCCAGCCAACATTAAGAGACAGCGCATAGCAACAAAGAAATAAATGTAGTAATAAGTCAAAGCCCTTGGTTATAAACATAGCTTCTATTGTTAGGAAAAATGGGAAAATAAATTCTTTTTTTTTTTAAGGTAAGCTCAGAAAATTTCAATCTATTTTTATTGATCGTTCGAGTTTTGTTAGCACTAAAGTATTATTTTCGACTTAGGCGACTTGATCTGTTTCTGTTCCGAATTCGAAAATAGCCCAGTTAAGGATATCACAGACTCACTTCTCAAGGTCAACCTTCAAGATCTTAACGAGAGGTGGGCTAACGTGCAAAAATCCAACAGAGTTCTCTGTACTGATACAAACACTAAATTTGCTAAAGAATTTTTTGATTCCGTCAGAGCAAAATATTCAGCATGCACTCGCATATTTCACAAATGTAAATCAAAAATGCTGGATATAGAAAAGACGTTTGCAATGAATATACCGAATCCTCCTTTTTCATCATTCCTTAAGGGATAAGTATGAGAACCAAAGGATCTTGGTGAAAATCAGGTCAAAATTCTTTTTAAAAAATTTCTTTAATCACATCGGAAAGCAGCGAATCTCTGTATAAGCTGCAAAGCACTTTTAATGACTGCCTCTCAGCAATCACTGCTTAAGGTGTTCCTATACATCAGTGGGATCCATTCGTTATTATTTTATGCTTCAGCAAGTTGCCAGTTGAAGCTCTATCATTGTGGGAGTAATCTCTAGAATCCAACAGAAAACTGGTTAAATGGGAGCAAATGGATAAATTTTTGTCACATAGAGGTAAAGTTGTCGAAAGATTGGAATCTCGAAATCACGATTTATACTCTAATTCTCATAAAAAAGAGTTCAAACCTAAATCCAGCAGCTCTAAGGCAGAACGTTCCATACATCCCTGTAGGCAGGGTTGTATTTGAAATACGTATTTGATTTAAAAATATGTATTTGTATTTGAAATACCACCTTCTAATGTTTTTTGTATTTCAAATACCTAACACTGAAGTATTTTGTATTTCAAATACTTATGATGTCAAAATACATTTTTGCAAAATACATTTTTTTTTTTTTTGTTTCATATATTTATTATTGAATCTTCGCCTGTGGCGAACTAACAATAAGTGTTCAAATCTTAAAACTAGGTAGTTAATATAAGTCTAGCCAGTGCCAGACTAAAATTTAAGTTCTCATATTAATTATCAAGCTTCATATAAGCGCAATAGTATCCCTCCTTTTCAGGCGGGTGTGCCCACTATGTTGCAGGATGTTTCGGGCGAGCGGATTTGGGTGAGCTTCCAGCTTATTTAAATACTTGTCCACATAGTTCAGGATTTCGCATTTAACTAGTGGAACTAGTAGATCCTTGTGGATGTTGCTGTTTTTAACATACCAAGGAGCACCAGTTATCATTCTTAGGATTTTGTTTTGCCTGCGTTGAATTTTTTCTATGTTGGATGCGGAAGCAGTGCCCCATAATTGTATACCGTAGCACCAAATTGGTTTCAAAATCGATTTGTAGAGTAGAAGTTTACAATCAAGACGAAGCACAGAGTTTCTGCCGATTAGCCAATGAATTTGTGTAGCTTTAAGTTTCATTTGCGTCAACTTCGCATCTATATGAGGCTTCCATGTGAGGCGGCGGTCTAGGTGAATACCAAGATATTTTGTCTCGGTTCGTTGAGGCACCATATGGTTGTTAATAAGAATTGGAGAGCACGTTTCTTTGCGTAAAGTAAAAGTTACGTGGGTACATTTTTGTTCATTTATTTTTATTCCCCATAACTTTGCCCATTTTTCAACTTGGGTTACGTGTTGCTGCAATTGGTTTGAAGCCTCTTTAGGGTCTTTATGAATACTAAGAAAAGCAGTATCATCAGCAAATGTCGACGTGTGTGTAAAACTATTGGTTGGCATATCTGCTGTGTAAAGCAAGTACAGAACTGGACCTAGTATACTCCCTTGAGGTACACCAGCCCCTATTGTTTGAGAAGAACTTATTTGGTTTCCCTCTTTGATTTTAAACTGTCGACCGGTTATGTACTTTTCTAGTAGGTTGAAAATATTAGCTGGAAGGTTTAGCTTTAGTTTGTTTAACAGGCCTTCGTGCCATACTTTATCGAAAGCTTGAGAGACATCTATAAAAAGCGCGGAGCAGTACTTTTTTTCCTCGAAAGTTTTTCTTATAACCTGCACCAGTCTGTGAGTTTGTTCTATTGTGCTATGTTGACTTCTAAAGCCAAATTGGTGATCTGGAATGCAGTTGTTTTCATTCAGGATCGGAGTAAGCTTGTTTTTAAGCAGCTTTTCAAACAGTTTTGACAAAGTTGGTAACAAACTTATAGGCCTATAAGACTCCACCTTAGAAGGATCTTTACCAGGCTTAGGAATCATCTTAACTAAGGCAACTTTCCATATTGGTGGAAAATGTTCAAGCCGTATTATGGCATTAAAAATAAAAAGAATTATTCTTTTTGCTGTTAAAGGCAGCTCAATAAGCATTTTGTTGCTTATTGTATCAACGCCAGGAGCTTTTTTATCATTAAGGTTAGCTATAGCTTCTACCACATCTGTATATCGGAAACGTATTTCTATGGGACGTCTAGAAACAACAGGCGGTAATTCCCTCACGTCAGTGCATGTATTAGGAGTGAACACGTTTCTTAAATGGCTTGCGAGCAGATCGCATTTTTCTTCATCATTTCTAGCCCAGGATCCTCTTAGATTGCGCAGTGGTGGTTTTGCGATTACGGGTCTTTTGAGACGACTGGCTGATCGCCATAGAGAATAATTTGTTTGAGGGGTTGCGTCTAGACCTTCCAAATACTTCTTAATTGATGCAATTCTGTGTACCTCCAGCAAGTTTTTTAAGCGATTTGTACACTCTTTTAGCTTCGTTTTAAGTTGGGGCGATCTATGCTGTTGCCATTCTCTTCGCGCTCTCCTTTTTTCAGATAAAAGCTCCTCAACATCGACAGAAAAAATTTTGTTGTATTTGACCTGACGGTATGTTGAAGAAGCATGTTCAACGGCTTTTTTAATGTTTTCATTTAGGATATTTAGGCAATCATCGATTTCTTGGGGAGTTTTTAGTGGTATGTGTTCCGAGCAGTGAGAGCTGATATATTTTGTATATTTTAACCAATTTACTCTTTTTGATAAGAAAAAATCACTAGTTGCTATTTGGTGAGGACTGCAAATAGTGATAATTGTGGGTGAGTGGTCAGAAGATAAATCGAAGGAGGCTTCAGCCTCAATAAGGTCCGGTGATATACCTTTTGCCACGCCAAAATCTATTACGTCTGGAATTTTATTATTGTCCGTTGGCCAATAGGTTGGTTGTCCAGTTGAAATAACGAAAAGTCCTATTTCCGACACTGAGTCATACAAAACACGACCTCTGGGACTAATTAGGCGGGAGCCCCAGTATGTGTGCTTAGCGTTATAGTCTCCAGCAGCTATGAAGCGGGGACCTAATGATTTGTAGAAACTGTTGTACTGATCCTTCGTTATGGAGAATCTGGGTGGACAGTAAACTGATGAAATAACAAGGTTATGGAAAAATTCATCAATGCAGACGTTCGTAGCTTGGATATAACTTTCCGAGAGGCCACCCAACCATTGGTGTTTAATTCTTGATTTGATTAGAATAGCCGAGCCACCACATGATCTATCCCTAGGATCCTTTGAATCGTAAAAAGAATAACCACTAATTTTAAAAGTGCTTCTAGATGTCATATGAGTCTCAGAAATACACATAACATCGATTTTTTGGTTCATCAAGAAATATTCGAGCTCGTTTTTGTGTTGGCGGATGCCGTTTGCGTTCCAGAAACAAACCCTGAAGCAGTTCATGGTCTTTTAAGCATAGCCTGCAGAAAAGCAGACTGCATTTTTTGCATTTCTTGCATCATGTTGGCCATTTGCGCCATAATCTGCGTAAATTGTGTGACCATATTGTCAATTACGGCTTCCAGGCGGCTAAAATTAGGCCCGGTTGGTTCGCTAGTTGGCACTTCTTGTTGTGTTGTAGGCTGGGTAGACTTACGTGAATTAGGCTGGTTAGACTTTAATGCGGCGGCGTAAGAAACTTGATTTGTAGCTGGTTGTGCCAATGGAGGCATATTTGTAGTTGGTATATTTAAAGGCTGGGGAGGGGCAGGAACTATGTTCGGCTTAGTTGATCGCTTAACTAAATTAAAAACAGGACAACCTCTATAGTTGGCAGTGTGGTTTCCCCCGCAGTTGCTGCATTTCTTTATCCTAGGATCATCTTTTGGCTTGTCGCACTTGGTCGTATCGTGCAGATCCCCACACACAACACAAACAGTAGGCAACTTACAATAAGTTTTAGTGTGGCCATATTCCTGGCAGTTTAAGCACTGTACGGGCCCAGATCGCTTATGTGGCACTTCCACAGTGACTCGTCGGTGCATAATATATTTTAAATCGTAGATGGGGTGAGTTTCACTTTTTTTCAATTTGATATCACCAGGCTCAAGCTCCACTCGGAATAATGGTTGGGGGTGTTTTTCCCTATTTCTCATATTCGATACCGTCCTAACCATAAACCCTTTGTTTAACAAACTGGTCTTGATCTCTTCTGGGTCAACGTTAGAATCAATGCCTTTAATAACTACCTGAAGGCCTTTTGCGGTCTTGAGTTGGTAGGTATAGAAGTTTTTTCTGAGTTTTTCGAGCTCCGAAACCGTGGCGCGGTAGGCGTTTTCATGGTTCACTTGAATTTTTGTCTCAAATATGTTACCGCGTTTAACGTTTGAAACATAAAAGTTATTTTCCCCAATCAAACCGACTAAAAACTTGACGAGATCATTTGAGTTTTTTTCCCTCAAATAAATGGGAGGTGGCTTAAAGGACTTTTTTTCACTAACATGGGCCTCATTATCCTCTTGCAAAATTGCAAAACGATTTTGCGATGAGGTTGGCCTTTCATCGTCTTTTAAAATTTTTGCAGGTTGAGATGCTTCTGCCGATTTAGGGCTCCTTCCCCTTTTAAGAACTGTTACGTACCTGTCCATCCCTACCTGGATCTTAGGAGCACACGCAGAAATTGGGCCCGTAGCGCCTTTAGCAGCTGTTGGTGCGACACCAGAACTTGATAAAGAAGACCGCGATGAAGATGGCACCTCGGTATTTTTTTTATAATTTTTAAACAGAGATTGGGCTAAATTTGTCCCTTGTTCAGTACATTTATTCAAATTAGGCACACTTGCACTTAAATTATTTGTATTTGTTTTCGGTTTTGCACTTAAATAGTTTCTATTATATTCAGGGTCTCTAATGTTTTCATTGCTAACGCTTGCTGAGCTTAACACAATGTAAGCATTTCGGCTATTAGGCCCACTGTCACAACGATTACTGTTACTCATTAACCGTTTGGTTTTTTTGTTTTGTTTAGTTTGTTTTTATTTTCGATTCTCACTTATGTCTTGTAGGTATGTATATTAACAAATATTTTTTTTTGTAACTTATTACAAATATCACCTATTACAAATATACACTCGCGTAGACACGTCCGTACACTACGAGATTAAGAGAGCAACTTCAAATACATTTTTTGTTGTACAAAAAATTTTCATTAGCAAAATTAAAAAAATGTTACAATTTCCAAAAAAAACCAGAATGGAAACTTTGTCTTCTTATTCATTCATGTCTTCGCCTTAGCAAAGCACTTTTTTTTCCAGGGATCAATCATTCAGGTAATATCAAGAGCTTTTTAGCATATAAATTATTGATAGCCTCTACGACATCTGACAACTGAAAACATAATTCCATAGGACATCTAGCAACAACAGGCGGTAATTTACTTATGTTAGTGCATGTGTTTGGAGTGAAGACATTTGTTGAATGACTTGCGAGCAGATCACATTTTTCTTCATCACTTCTAGCCCAGGATCCTCTCAGATTACGTAGTGGTGGTTTCGCGATAACGGGTCTTTTAAGATATTTCGCTGATCGCCATAGTGAATAATTCGTCTGAGGAGTCGAGTCTAGACCTTCGAGGTGTTTCTTAAGAGATGCCAATCGGTTAACTTCTAGCAAATTTTTCAATTGGTTTGTACATTCCTTCAACCTGGCTTTAAGTTGGGGTGATCTGTGCTTTTGCCATTCTTCTTTTTTCAGATAAAAGCTGTTGCTCATCGGCTGAAAAAATTTTGTTGTATTTTGTCTGGCGACAATCAGCGATGTCTTGGGAGTTTTTAGCAGTTGGTTTTCCGAGCAGTGGATGCTGACAAATTTTTTGTATTTCAACCAATTAACTCTTTTAAATGAAAAAATATCACTAGTTGGTATTTGATGAGAACTAAAAATAGTGATTATAGTGGGAGAGTGGTCTGAAGATAAATCCAACGAGGCTTGAGCTTCGGTAAGCTCCGGGGTTAAACCTTTTGTTACGCCAAGACTGATAACGTCTGGAATTTTATTGTGATCAGTTGGCCAATATGTCGGTTGTCCAGATGAAATAACGGAGTCATACAAAACACGACCCCTGGGACTTATTAGGCGAGAGCCCCAGTACGTATGCTTAGCGTTATAGTCTCCAGCAGCTATGAAGCAGGGAGCTAAAGATTTGTAAAAACTGTTGAACTGATCCTTTGTTATGGAGAACCTGGGTAGACAATACACTGACGAAATAACTAAGCCATGGACAAATTCATCAACGCAAACGTTTTTTGCTTGTATATAACATTCGGAGAGACCACCCAACCATTCGTGTTTGGTTCTCGATTTGATTATTATAGCCGAGCCACCACATGATCTACCTCTGGGATCCTCTGAATCGTAAAAAGAATAGCCTCTAATTTTGAAATTACTTCTAGATGTCATATGCGTCTCAGAAATCAACATTTTTTTTCGAATATTTTATAATTGAATCTTCGCTAAAGCGAACTAACAATAAGTATTCAAATCTTAAAACTAAGTAACTAATACTAGTCCAGTCAGTACCAGACTTTAAGAAATTTAAGTTCTCACAATAAGGATAACTAATTTTAAAAGTTTCATCTAAGAGCAATAGTATCCCATTTTTTTAGGCGGGTGTGCCCACTACACAGAAAAAAAATTGTTGTAAATACAATTAAATTATTTGTAAATACAATTAAAATTTTAATTAAAACTCAACCAACAATAGAATTTGTAAATACAACAATGATATTTGTTAGTTGGTTGTTGATAATCAAGTCAACAAAATTATTGTCACATTAACAACTCATATTGTTATATTTCATAAAAATATTTAACAACAGTCATCATTATATTAACAATGAAAATTGTTAACCTTAGGAATCTTTTTAAACAAATCTTTTGTTAAATTAACAAACAAAATTGTTAGTTTTCCGTCAGTTTTTAATTAAAATACACCTCCATATATAAATAAAAAACAAAAATGCATTTTATTTAATATTTTTTATTTGTTGCAAAACTGCTTATTATCTTATTATATAATAATAATTATATTATACGTATATGAAAGGGAAATAAATAACTTTAGATACATAACAAATTTTAATTACATAAATTATACACGTTTTTTTAGAAGAATATTAATATTTTCATTTTATTGTTATTGTTGACTCTTTATAAAATGAACAAGTAAGAGCGCTATATTCGGCTGTGCCGAATCTTATATACCCTTCACATTGACCTTTCGCAATCCCAAACTTTTTTTATTTTTAACCATTTTTTTACTTATGAAATATTTCTAATCTTTAAATAGGCTCTAAGGCCAACTCTAAAGAAGTTGTGGGCATTTTTACATAATTTTTGTAAATTTTGTATGGCAACCCCCTTAGGGCGTGGAGATAGGGGGTAAGTATGTTCTAGGAATATGTTTGGGAGGGCAAACTAATGGGGGTCGGTCGTAAACTTTATTGCTCTAAGGCCAACTCTGAAGAAGTTGTGGGCATTTTATCATTTTTGTAAATTTTGTATGGCAACCCCCTTAGGGCGTGGAGATAGGTGGTAAGTATGTTCTAGGAATATGTTTGGGAGGGCAAACTAATAGGGGTCGGTCGTACACTTTATTGCTCTAAGGCCAACTCTAAAGAAGTTGTGGGCATTTTGAAATAATTTTTGTAAATTTTGTATGGCAACCCCATTAGGGCGTGGAGATAGAGGGTAACTATGTTCCAGGAATATGTTTGGGAGGGCAAACTAATGGGGATCGGTCACACACTTTATTGCTCTAAGGCCAACTCTGAAGAAGTTGTGGGCATTTTATCATTTTTGTAAGTTTTGTGTGGCAACCCCATTAGGGCGTGGAGATAGGGGGTAAGTATGTTCTAGGAATATGTTTGGGAGGGTAAACTAATAGGGGTCGGTCGTACACTTTATTGCTCTAAGGCCAACTCTGAAGAAGTTGTGGGCATTTTATAACTTTTGTAAATTTTTTATGGCAACCCTATTAGGGCGTGGAGATAGGGGGTAAGTATGTTCTAGGAATATGTTTGGGAGAAGAAACTAATAGGGGTCGGTCGTACACTTTATTGCTCTAAGGCCATTTCTGAAGAAGTTGTGGGCATTTTATCATTTTTGTAAATTTTGTATGGCAACCCCATTAGGGCGTGGAGATAGGGGGTAAGTATGTTTTAGGAATATGTTTAAGAGGGCAAACTAATAGGCGTCGGTCGTACACTTTATTGCTCTAAGGCCAACTCTAAAGAAGTTGTGGGCATTTTTACATCATTTTTGTAAATTTTGTATGGCAACCCCATTAGGGCGTGGAGATAGGGGGTAAGTATGTTCTATGAATATGTTTGGGAGGGCAAACTAATGGGGGTCGGTCGTACACTTTATTGCTCTAAGGCCAACTCTGAAAAAGTTGTGGGCATTTTATCATTTTTGTAAATTTTGTATGGCAACCCCATTAGGGCGTTGAGATAGGGGGTATGTTCTAGGAATATGTTTGAGAGAAGAAACTAATAGGGGTCGGTCCTACACTTTATTGCTCTAAGGCCAACTCTGAAGAAGTTGTGGGCATTTTTACATCATTTTTGTAAACTTTGTATGGCAACCCCCTTAGGGCGTGGAGATAGGTGGTAAGTATATTCTAGGAATATGTTTGGGAGGGCAAACTAATAGGGGTCGGTCGTACACTTTATTGCTCTAAGGCCAACTCTAAAGAAGTTGTGGGCATTTTGAAATAATTTTTGTAAATTTTGTATGGCAACCCCATTAGGGCGTGGAGATAGAGGGTAACTATGTTCCAGGAATATGTTTGGGAGGGCAAACTAATGGGGATCGGTCGCACACTTTATTGCTCTAAGGCCAACTCTGAAGAAGTTGTGGGCATTTTATCATTTTTGTAAGTTTTGTGTGGCAACCCCATTAGGGCGTGGAGATAGGGGGTAAGTATTTTCTAGGAATATGTTTGGGAGGGTAAACTAATAGGGGTCGGTCGTACACTTTATTGCTCTAAGGCCAACTCTGAAGAAGTTGTGGGCATTTTATAACTTTTGTAAATTTTGTATGGCAACCCTATTAGGGCGTGGAGATAGGGGGTAAGTATGTTCTAGGAATATGTTTGGGAGAAGAAACTAATAGGGGTCGGTCGTACACTTTACTGCTCTAAGGCCAACTCTGAACAAGTTGTGGGCATTTTTACATAATTTTTGTAAATTTTGTATGGCAATCCCCTTAGGGCGCGGAGATAGGGGGTAAGTATATTCTAGGAATATGTTTGGGAGGGCAAACTAATGGGGGTCGGTCGTACACTTTATTGCTCTAAGGCCAACTCTGAAGAAGTTGTGGGCATTTTATCATTTTTGTAAATTTTGTATGGCAACCCCATTAGGGCGTGGAGATAGGGGGTAAGTATGTTCTAGGAATATGTTTGGGAGGGCAAACTAATGGGGGTCGGTTGTACACTTTATTGCTCTAAGGCCAACTCTGAGGAAGTTGTTGGCATTTTATCATTTTTGTAAATTTTGTATGGTAACCCCATTAGGGCGTGGAGATAGGGAGTAAGTATGTTCTAGGAATATGTTTGGGAGGGCAAACTAATAGGGGTCGGTCGTACACTTTATTGCTCTAAGGCCAACTCTAAAGAAGTTGTGGGCATTTTTACATAATTTTTGTAAATTTTGTATGGCAACCCCCTTAGGGCGTGGAGATAGGGAGTAAGTATGTTCTAGGAATATGTTTGGGAGGGCAAACTAGTGGGGATCGGTCCTACACTTTATTGCTCTAAGGCCAACTCTGAAGAAGTTGTGGGCATTTTATCATTTTTGTAAATTTTGTATGGCAACCCCATTAGGGCGTGGAGATAGGGGGTAAGTATGTTTTAGGAATATGTTTGGGAGGGCAAACTAATAGGGGTCGGTCGTACACTTTATTGCTCTAAGGCCAACTCTAAAGAAGTTGTGGGCATTTTTACATAATTTTTGTAAATTTTGTATGGAAACCCCCTTAGGGTGTGGTGATAGGGGGTAAGTATGCTCTAGGAATACGTTTGGGAGGAAAAACTAATGGGGGTCTGTGATACATTTTTTTCCTCTACGGGCGACTCCGGGGAAGTTATAGCGGTTTTTACCTTATTTTTTTAAATTTTGTATGGCAACCATGTCAGGGGCTGGAGATAGGGAGTAAGTATGTTCCACAAAAATGTTTGGATGGAAAAAATAATTTGGGTCAGTCTTACATTTTACCTTTGTAGGAGAACCCTGGAAGCCGTAGGAGCGATTTTAAAAATGTTTATATTAAGCTTTGTATGGCAACGCTGTTATATGTATGAACACTTATACTAATAAAATTTTTGGTTTGGGTGTGTTTCAATAATATAAACATGACTGATTCTGTTTTTATACCCTTCACATAAGTGATAACGGTATATATAAGTTTGTCATTCCGTTTGTAATTCCTTTATTATCCATTTGGGACCCCATAAAGTATATATATTCTGGATCCTTATAGATAGGGAAACCGATTTAGCGATGTCCGTCTGTCCGTCTGTCCGTCTGACCGTCTGTCCGTGTTATGGTTGAAATCAACTTTCTGAAGCCCCCCGATATCGCATAGACCCGAATGTGGTATCAAACTGTCACAGATAGTCTCGAGAAAATCGGTATTGAAATTCAGCAAAATGGCCCAATAAATAACCGAGATATAAGCAAAAAACCACGACTACCTCGGTTTTTTGAGTCTACAACAACAACAAAGAACTTACTTTTACATGTAATAATAAAAAAACAACAAAAAAACAACAAAAAAAGAAAAAAACAGAATCAGTCATGTCTATATTATTGAAACACACACAAAACAAAAATTTTATTAGTATTAGTGTTCATACATATAACAGCGTTGCCATACAAAGCTTAATTTAAACATTTTTAAAATCGCTCCTACGGCTTCCAGGGTTCTCCTACAAAGGTAAAATGTAAGACCGACCCGAATTATTTTTTCCATCCAAACATTTTTGTGGAACCTACTTACCCTCTATCTCTAGCCCCTGACATGGTTGCCATACAAAATTTTAAAAAATAAGGTAAAAACCGCTATAACTTCCCCGGACTTGCCCGTAGAGGAAAAAAATGTATCACATACCCCCATTAATTTCTACTCCCAAACATATTCCTGGAATATACTTACCCCCTATCTCCACGCCCTGAGGGGGTTGCCATACAAAATTTACAAAAATGATATGAAAATGCCCACAACTTCTGCAGAGTTGGCCTAAGAGCAATAAAGTGTACCACCGACCCCTATTAGTTTCTTCTCCCAAACATATTCCTAGAACATACTTACCCCCTATCTCCACCCCCTAATAGGGTTGCCATACAAAATTTACAAAAATGATAAAATGCCCACAACTTCTTCAGAGTTGGCCTTAGAGCAATAAAGTGTACGACCAACCCCTATTAGTTTGCCCTCCCAAATATATTTCTAGAACATACTTACCCCCTATCTCCACGCCCTAAGGGGGTTGCTATACAAAATTTACAAAAATGATGTAAAAATGCCCAAAACTTCTTTAGAGTTGGCCTTAGAGCAATAAAGTGTACGACCGACCCCTATTAGTTTCTTCTCCCAAACATATTCCTAGAACATACTTACCCCCTATCTCCACCCCCTAATGGGGTTGCCATACAAAATTTACAAAAATTATGAAATGCCCACAACTTCTTCAGAGTTGGCCTTAGAGCAATAAAGTGTACGACCGACCCCTATTAGTTTCTTCGCCCAAACATATTTCTAGAACATACTTACCCCCTATCAATACGCCCTAAGGGGGTTGCCATACAAAATTTACAAAAATTATGTAAAAATGCCCACAACTTCTTCAGAGTTGGTCTTAGAGCAATAAAGTGTACGACCGACCCCTATTAGTTTCTTCTCCCAAACATATTTCTAAAACATACTTACCTCCTATCTCCACGCCCTAATGGGGTTGCCATACAAAATTTACAAAAATTATAAAATGCCCACAACTTCTTCAGAGTTGGCCTTAGAGCAATAAAGTGTACGATCGACCCCCATTAGTTTGCCCTCCCAAACATATTCCTAGAACATACTTACCCCCTATCTCCACGCCCTAAGGGGGTTGCCATACAAAATTTACAAAAATGATGTAAAAATGCCCACAACTTCTTTAGAGTTGGCCTTAGAGCAATAAAGTGTCCGACCGACCCCTATTAGTTTGCCCTCCCAAACATATTCCTAGAACATACTTACCCCCTATCTCCACGCCCTAATGGGGTTGCCATACAAAATTTACAAAAATGATAAAATGCCCACAACTTCTTCAGAGTTGGCCTTAGATCAATAAAGTGTACGACCAACCCCTATTAGTTTACCCTCCCAAACATATTCCTAGAACATACTTACCCCCTATCTCCACGCCCTAATGGGGTTGCCATACAAAATTTACAAAAATTATGAAATGCCCACAACTTCTTCAGAGTTGGCCTTAGAGCAATAAAGTGTACGACCGACCCCTATTAGTTTGCCCTCCCAAACATATTCCTAGAACATACTTACCCCCTATCTCCACGCCCTAAGGGGGTTGCCATACAAAATTTACAAAAATGATGTAAAAATGCCCACAACTTCTTCAGAGTTGGTCTTAGAGCAATAAAGTGTACGACCGACCCCTATTAGTTTGCCCTCCCAAATATATTCCTAGAACATACTTACCCCCTATCTCCACGCCCTAAGGGGGTTGCCATACAAAATTTACAAAAATGATGTAAAAATGCCCAAAACTTCTTTAGAGTTGGCCTTAGAGCACTAAAGTGTCCGACCGACCCCTATTAGTTTGCCCTCCCAAACATATTCCTAGAACATACTTACCCCCTATCCCCACGACCTAATGGGGTTGCCATACAAAATTTACAAAAATGATAAAATGCCCACAACTTCTTTAGAGTTGGCCTTAGAGCAATAAAGTGTACGACCGACCCCTATTAGTTTCTTCTCCCAAACATATTCCTAAAAGATACTTACCCCCTATCTCCACGCCCTAATGGGGTTGCCATACAAAATTTACAAAAATGATAAAATGCCCACAACTTCTTCATAGTTGGCCTTAGAGCAATAAAGTGTACGACCGACCCCCATTAGTTTGCCCTCCCGTACATATTCTTAGAACATACTTACCCCCTATCTCCACGCCCTAATAAGGTTGCCATACAAAATTTACAAAAATTATGAAATGCCCACAACTTCTTCAGAGTTGGCCTAAGAGCAATAAAGTGTACGACCGACCCCTATTAGTTTGCCCTCCCAAACATATTCCTAGAACATACTTACCCCCTATCTCCATGCCCTGAGGGGGTTGCCATACAAAATTTACAAAAATGATAGGAAAATGCCCACAACTTCTTTAGAGTTGGCCTTAGAGCCTATTAAAAAATTAGAAATATTTCATAAGTAAAAAAAATGGTTAAAAATAAAAAAAGTTTGGGATTGCGAAAGGTCAATGTGAAGGGTATATAAGATTCGGCACAGCCGAATATAGCGCTCTTACTTGTTTTCTTTTTTTGTTGTTTTTTTGTTGTTTTTTTATTATTACATGTAAAAGTATGTTCTTTGTTGTTGTTGTAGACTCAAAAAACCGAGGTAGTCGTGGTTTTTTGCTTATATCTCGGTCATTTATCGGGCGATTTTGCTGAATTTCAATACCGATTTTTTCGCGACTATCTGTGACAGTTTGAGACCACATTCGGGTCTAAGCGATATCGGGGGGCTTCAGAAAGTTGATTTCAACCATAACACGGACAGACGGGCAGACGGACAGACGGACATCGCTATATCGGCTTCCCTATCTATAAGGATCCGGAATATATATACTTTATGGGGTCCCAAATGGATAATAAAGGAATTACAAACGGAATGACAAACTTATATATACCCTTATCACTTATGTGAAGGGTATAAAAATAGGTTTTGCATATCTGTATATAAATATATCCTTATACATATATGGGTATGTTAAATTTAATTTTATGACATTTAATTTTTTAAAACGTATTTACTCTAATATTTGGCTAATGGTAATATTTTATAAAAAAATTTTTGCAAAAAACAATAGAAACTTTAAATTAAATAAAATATCAGTTAAATTAAAATATTAATTGCTGTCAGCGTTTTCACTATATCGTGCCTTAACCGCGGAAATAGCTTAAGCGACACAATTTTCAAAAAACGTTTTTTTCTATAAATTTGTTCATTGAAATCACTCGCATCATCTCTTAAAATTGCGTTGTCATTTGAATAATTTCATGTATTGGACAAAACGAAATGTTTATTCAAAATTTGGTTTCTTTAACTTGATTTAAACAAGATATAATATAAAAAAACTTTTTCCTGTAAAATTTAATTTTTGTCGCTCAAGCTATTTCCGCGGTTAAGGCACGATATTATACCTACCATAAAAATACCCGGAAATTCGTTTTATTTCCAAGAGATCTCCAATCACTTTAAAAATATGTTTTTAACATTGCAGTATTGCTTCTACTTCTTCGAAACTTTTCTCAGCACAGAATTTTCTTGAGGTTCTGCTATTGAAAATTTTTCATGCTGTTTTGAGCCTTCAGATTCGGTGAAAACTGTCAATTGAGGTGGAAATATAGTGTAAATTGATATTTTTTTGCACTTTTAATTTACCATTTTTAAGTTTTGAAGCTTTTTGTTAGAGTTTACTGGTTTTTTTCTTTTAGTTTTTTTTTTGCACATTTAATTTACCATTTTTAAGTTTTGAAAGCTTTTTGTTAGAGTTTACTGGTTTTTTTCTTTTAGTTTTTTTAAGAACACTTTTTTATGTTTATCAACCAAATTAACAAAAGCTAAAAGTTTTTAATTTTGACGGTTTTGCTTTTTTCAAAGCTTGCTTTTCTTACATATGTTGGTTGCTGTTTAACAAAAATGATTGTTGAGTTGTTTGGTTAGAGCGTAAAATAGTGTTTTTGTAATATTAACAAGATGTTTAATTGCATTAACAACCAAATTGGTTAAACAACTAATTTTATTTCAACAAAAAAAGTTGTTAAATTAAACTGAGTGATATTTTTTTCTGTGTATGTTGCAGGATGCTTCGAGCGAGCGGATTTGGATGTGTTTCCAACTTATTTAAATACTTGTCCACATAGTTAGGGATTTCGCTTTTTACTAGTGAAACTTCTATATTCTTGTGGGTGTTGCTGTTTTTAATATACCAAGGAGCACCAGTTATCATTCTCAAAATTTTGTTTTGACGACATTGTATTTTTTCTATGTTAGAGGCGAAAGCAGTACCCTATAATTGTATACCGTAGCACCAAATTGGTTTTAAAATCGAGTTGTAGAGTAGAAGTTTACAATCCAGACGTAGCACAGAGTTTCTACCAATTAGCCAGTGGATTTGAGTAGCTGTAAGTTTCATTTGAGTCAGCTTCGCATCTATGTAAGGTGGCGACTTAGTTGAACACCAAGATGTTTTGTCTCGGTTCGTTAAGGCACCATATAGCTGTTAATAGTGATTGCGGAGAAAGTTTCTTTGCATAAAGTAAAAGTTACGTGGGTACATTTTTGTTCACTTATTTTTATTCCCCATAACTTTGCTCATTTTTCAACTTGGGTTACGTTTTTCTGCAGTTGGTTCGAAGCCTCTTTAGGGTCTTTATGAATACTAAGGAAAGCAGTATCATCAGCAAATGTCGACGTGTGTGTAAAACTATTGGTTGGCATATCTGCTGTGTAAAGCAAGTACAGAACTGGACCTAGTATACTCCCTTGAGGTACACCTGCCCCTATTGGTTGAGAAGAACTTATTTGGTTTCCCTCTATGATCATAAATTGTCGACCGGTTTTGTATTTTTCTAATAGGTTGAAACTATTTGCTGGAAGGTTTAGCTTTAGTTTATTTAACAGGCCTTCGTGCTATACTTTATCGAAATCAATGAAAAGCGCGGAACAGTATTTTGTTTCCTCAAAGGTTTCTCTTATAATCTGCACCAGTCTGTGAGTTTGTTCGATTGTGCTATGTTGACTACTAAAGCCAAATTGGCGATCTGGAATGCAGTTGTTTTCATTCAGGACCAGAGTCAGCTTGTTCTTTAGCAATTTTTCGAACAATTTTGACATATTGGGTAACAAACTTATAGGCCTATAAGACTCTACCTTTGAAGGATCTTTGCCAGGCTTAGGAATCATCTTTACTAAGGCAATTTTCCATATAGGCGGGAAATATTTAAGCCGATTTTTTGCGATAAAAATAAAAAGAATTATTCTTTTTGCCGTTAAAGGTAGCTCCAAGAGCATTTTGTTGCTTATATTATCAACGCCAGGAGCTTTTTTACCATTTAGGTTAGCAATAGCCTCTACAACACCTGTAAATCGGAAACGTATTTCTAAAGGACGTCTAGCAACAACTGGCGGTAATTTCCTCACGTCTGTGCAAGTATTGGGAGTGAACACGTTTTTGAAATGATTTGCGAACAGATCAAATTTTGCTTCGTCATTTTTAGAAATCAACATGACATCAATTTTTTGGTTTATTAAAAAATATTCTAGTTCGTTTGCGTTTCAGAAACAAACCCTGCGGCAGTTCATGGTCTTTTAGGCATGGCCTGCAGAAGAGCAGACTGCATTTTTTGCATTTCTTGCATCATGCCAGCCATTTGCGCCATGATCTGTGCGGCTAAAATTGGACACGGTTGGTTCATTTGTTGGCACCTCTTGTTGTGTTGTAGGCTGGGTAGGTTTACGTGCATTGGGCTGGTTAGACTTTAATGCGTTGGCGTAGGAAACTTGACTTGTAGTTGGTTGTGCTAGTGGAGGCATGTTTGTAGTTGGTATATTTAAAGGATGGGGAAGGGCAGGAACAATTTTCGGCTTAGATAAGCGCTTAACTGAATCAAAAATGGGACAACCTCTATAGTTGGCCGTGTGATTTTCTCCGCAATTGCTGCATTTCTTTACCCGAGGATCATTTTTTGGCTTGTTGTACTTGGTCATAGCATGCAGGTCGCCACACACAACACAAACAGAAGGCAACTTGCAATAAGCCTTGGTGTGACCATATTTCTGGCAGTTCAAGCACTGTACGGGCCCAGATCGCTTATGTGCGTTTCAACTACAACTCTACGATGCAAATTATATTTTAGGTCGTAAATAGGGTTGTTTCCATTTTTTTTTTTAAATTTACCTCACCAGGCTTAAGCTCAACTCGGAATAATGGTTGTGGATACCTTCCCCTGTTTCTAATGTTTGATAAAACTTGGCTTTGAAGCCTTTGCTGCACAAACTGGCCTTAATTTCCTCTGGGTCAACATTTGAATCAATACCTTTGATAACAAGCTGGAGACGTTTTGCGTTCTTAAGTTAGTAGGTGTAGAAGCTTTTCTTATGTTTTTCAAGTTCAGAAACCGTAGTGCGGTAAGCGTTTTCGTGATTCACTTGAATGTTAGTTTCATAAATGCTACCACGCTTTATGTTCGAAACATAAAAGTTGTTTTCGCCTATTAATTCAACTAAAAACTTTATAAGGTCATTTAAGTTTTTCTCTCTCAAATATATTGGGGGAGGCTTAAATGACTTCCTTTTGGATAATGGGGCGTCATTTTCCTCCTGCAAAATGGCAAAACGGTTTTGCAAAACGGTCGGCTTTTCCTCATCTTTCAAAATTTTTGCTGGGTTGGTAACCTCTGCCGATTTGGGGCTTCTTCCCCTCTAAAGAACTGTTATATAACGGTCCATTCCTAAATGGACCTTTGGAGCTTGTGAAAAAAATGGACTGTGACCGTATTTAGCAACTGTAGGTTTAATTTCTTAATTCAATAAGGAAGACCGCGATGAGGATGGTACCTCGGTATTTTTTTTTATAATTTTTAAAGAGAGATTGGGCTAAATTTGTCCCTTGTTCAAAACACTTATTTAAATATGGTGCACTTGCACTTACATTGTTTGTATTTATTTTTGGTTTCTCACTAAAATAGTTTTTATTGTATTCAGAGTCTCTAACGTTTTCATTGCTCACGCTTGTGGAGCTTAACACAATATAAGCATTTCTGCTATTAGGCCCACTGTCACGAAGATTACTGCAACTCATTTACAGTTTGCTTTTTTTAAGTTTGTTTTGGTTTTTTTTTCACTTATGTATACAATATGTATGTATATACAGTAGTCGCTCGGTTATATGAACTAATTTAAACAGAGCCTGTTCACTAAATGAAGAAGTTCACATAATCGAGAGAATATAAAATAAGTTATTCAAATGGTTTTTATTACATTCAGTTTTAATTTTTAGTTTTTTAATAATTAATGTACATGAAAGTATTCGGTTATATTTTTTTGTACTTTTTTTGCTTCAATGGATTTCTGTAGTGCCTTATCCCTGCATTTTCGCAATGCTAAAATATCATTAATATCAGATATATTATTTTTACTCCAAGCAATAACTTGGCCACTTCATATATATGTGCAAGAGAAGTAACGCTTGCGCCAAAATGTCAATTTTTCCAGATAACATTTACACCTAGCCCTTCATCTTTGATGTACTATATTACAAACACTGATGTTCTCTAAAGACAATCAATCAAAACTCAACACTTAAAACTTTAAAAAAGTCAACGGTTGCAGGTTTTTTACTTATTTCGGGGAAAAACACACTTCTAATAAGACAAACATTTAAAAGAAATAAAAGGTCAAAAACTGTTCACATAACAGAGATAGGCTGTGTTCACTCTTTAGAACCTCCTGTGTTTAAATTTTGTTGTTCACTATTCTGGAAGTTCACATAACTGGATATTCACATAACCGAGCGCCTACTGTAATAAAAATTGTTTGCCACCTATTACAAATATTCGCTCTTATTAACACTCGCGTAACACGTCCGCACACAACGAGTTTAAGATCACGAACAGATAATAAAAATAGATGAAGAAGGTTTGAGGTCGAGAGTTATAAAAGTTTTCGACATTATTCGTATTAGTCGTATAATAAAAGTTGATAATTTTTATGGGATCTTCTAGAGGTGCGAACTCTCAAACTTTTTTTTTCCAAAATTAAGGTCTTATCATCGAATTGCTTTTCGTAGAACACTAGAGGTCGACAGCTGTTATAGTTTTCGAGATACAGCGTATCGAAAATTGCATAGAAATTGTTAATTTATATGGGAGCTATACATTCTCCTGCCCCCACCCAAAAAATTTTTTCTCCAAAGTGTAGGTCTTGTTGTACAACCGCTTTTTTTGATACATTTGAAGTCGATAGCTGTTATAGTTTCTAAGATTAAGCGCATGAAATGTTTCACAAAATGTGTGCATTTGTAGAGAAAAAACCGCTTTCTCTGATCCTATCTGAAAAAAATATACCCTTATTGAAGTCCCTATCAGAGACTGGCTTACTCAGAATAAAATTTGCTCATGATTAAATCATGATACAAAAACCTATTCAGTTTTGTCATTTTGTTCAAACGTATCACATGACATAAACCAATGCATGATTTAAAATCATTTTATTCTATCTGTTGTTGGTGGCTTTTTGAATTTATTCAACGTTCAAAAAAATCAACATAAATTCAATCGTATCAGCATCAGTGAGTGAAACTGAACAAAAAATCCTAGCATTTAAGGGATGTTGAACTTAATGATAATAACAGACAAATAATATGGCGCCATGCTCATGGTTTAACGTTGGTTGACGTAGTCGTTTTTTCTTTAACTTTGCTAGCAGTGTATAACGAAGGCTTGCCATAGTTTTTACCATATTTCTTGTTTGGCACTTAAGGTTTCAAAAACAGTGCTAAGTGTTAGTAAAAACTTCTCTTTTGGCTAAAAATGCTTAAATAATTGTGTTAAAATTGTCAAAAATTAAATTTTAATACTTTTTTTTAAAAACACAAATTTTTTTTGGGTAAAATTCTAATTAGTAATGCGATTTAATTGTTTTTCAAATATCCAGCGCTTTGTTCTTAAGCAATTAGAAATTTTGTAATATCAGCTTATGACAACACTGCTATAGCTTTGGCAAAAGTGGAAAAAAACCATGGGGCAAATTACGGCATTCGATTCGAATCGAAATTCTACTCGATCGAGCTGTCAATGCTTTTAATATAGGAATTCTAATAAAAATGTTTAAATTTCGATTCAAATCAATTGTTGTAATTTGCCCCCCCAGATACACAATTTTAACAGAAAATATACATTATTGTGCGGTGGACAAATGCAAGGAAAGTACATAAAATAATTGGTCATTATATACGATTTTTAAAACATCTAATCATCCGATTTAAAGAAACGCAGTTTTTAGCTATTTAGGAGATGGTATAATACCCAGAAATTTAAAATTTGAATTAATTTTTGGTAACCGCTAGCACCCGCATCCGTAAAAAATGCCCAATACTGGAAACCTATGAAAGGCCCTGAAACAATAGCCAGCACTGGTCTGATTTTTTTTTGGTTTATTTTAGACAAAGTAAAAAAAACTTCTGTTAATTTTTCTGTCAGCTTGTTATATCATTAGACTTGTAAAATTTTTATAAGCACTGATTGCCAATGTTGTCACAAAAGATCAGTTTTCTTGAATAAATATTTCTTTGTAAACCTTTTACAATAGCTTTCACAAAAAATTTAAGGCTTGTATTAACAAACTTTCTAGAAGGTAATTTTTTATTTTATATAGCTTTGGTTTGTTAAAAAAAAATAGTAAGCGTGCACGTCGATTACTTTAAAAATTTTTAAGTAAAAATTCACCATAAAATACGTAGCAACTTGAAAAGAGAATAAATAATAATTTAATAAAAAAAATCATTATATAAATTTGGAAATTGTTGAAAAACAATTTATAATTTCCCCTTTCTTAACTTACAGTTTTCAATTCAAAATGAGTAAAAAATTATAACTACTTATTTTAACTGTTATTTGTATAAAAAAGTGTCTTAAAAAAAATATACTAAATACATGTGTCGTTCAAAACTTATGCGACGGCAACTCTGGTTCTGGCACAGTTTTATTTACTCTGATTATTTCACTGGCAGCCGTTTATTTATTCAATTCAATCATGTGAGTAAAACTCACACAATGAATAAGTTCACAATGAATAAATTCATGCGCTGACCAAACAAAGCTGATTTTATTCAAGGCAGATCTTTATTCAACCCACTCAAATCACTTAAAATTTTAGCATCAGATTAAATCAAGAGAAAATGTGGTTTTGCTATTCTCTGGTTCCTATTTTCAGAGTATCCGTGCAAAGTTTTGTGGCAAGAATCACTATATCTACTGAGATATATAGGGACATATGAACGGGTTTTGTCATAAAAAATGGATTATTTTGAGTTTTCGTTTATATCTCGGTCAATAGTTTACTGATTTCGCTAATTTTAAAAAGCGATTGTCTCCAGGATATTTCCAATAGTTTGACACCAATAATTGGTCAGTATCACTTTATTTGATCCCGGAAACTTGACTTCAACAGACTGACAGACGGACATGGCTATATCAACTTCCCTTTCTATAAGGATCCAGATTATATACACCTTATGGGGTCGCAAATGAATAATAAAGAAATTACAAACGGAATGACAAATCTCGTTGTGAAGGGTATACAAAAGAAATGCAGAGGGCGAATTTTTGAATTCCCCTTGATATTACTTTACTTAACTTTTAATTTAATATGTTTTTCACATACAGCAAGGCACATTCAACAAGGCGAATTCAAACAATTCGCCCTCTGCATTTCCTTTTTGTGTTTGAACGGTAAAATGCCAAAAAAATTTTAAATTTCGTATAAAATTAAATTTTTATAACGTAATAGTGTCAAATTGATTTTAATCAGCTGGGCTATTAATATTACCTGGCTGAATGTGCCTTGACATATAGAGACCAAAGGCACATTCAACCAGGTAATATTAAGAGCCCAGCTGATAAAAATTAATTTGACATTTTCACGTTATAAAAATTTAATTTTGTACATATGAAATTTTTAGTTTTTCTGACAAAAAAAAAATAAAATTTTTATATATTTTTTTTTTTTTTTTGCATATTTTTATTATTGAATCTTCGCTTTAGCGAACTAACAATAAGTTTTCAAATCTTAAGACTAAGGAAATAATATTAGTCCAGCCAGTGCCAAACTAAAATTTACGTTCTCATAATATAAATAGTTATCTTCATCTAAGCGCAATAGTATCCCTCCTTTTTAGACGGGAGTGTCCACTATGTTGCAAGATACTTCGAGCGAGCGGGTTTGGATGTGTTTCCAGCTTATTTAAATACTTGTCCACATATTTCAGGATTTCGCATTTAACTAGTGGAACTTTTAGATCCTTATGGATGTTGCTGTTTTTGACATACCACGGAGCACCAGTTATCATTCTTAGGATTTTATTTTGACGGCGTTGTATTTTTTCTATGTTAGAGGCGGAAGCAGTACCCCATAATTGTATACCGTAGCACCAAATTGATTTTAAAATTGAGTTGTATAGTAGAAGTTTACAATCCAGATGAAGCACAGAGTTTCTACCCATAAGCCAGTGGATTTGTGCAGCTTTAAGTTTCATTTGCGTCAGCTTTGCATCTATATGAGGCTTCCATGTGAGGCGGCGATCCAGCTGAATACCAAGATATTTTGTCTCGGATCGTTGAGGCACCAAATGGTTGTTAATAGTGATTGGAGGGCACGTTTCTTTGCGTAAGGTAAAAGTTATGTGAGTACATTTCTGTTCATTTATTTTTATTCCCCATAACCTTGCCCATTTCTCAACTTGGCTAACGTGTTGTTGCAGTTGACTCGAAGCCTCTCTAGGGTCTTTATGAATACTGAGAAAAGCGGTATCATCAGCAAATGTAGACGTGTGCGTAAAACAGTTGGTTGGCATATCTGCTGTGTAAAGCAAGTACAAAATTGGACCTAGTATACTCCCTTGAGGTACACCAGCCTCTATTGGTTGGGAACAACTTATTTGGTTTCCCTCTTTGATCATAAATTGTCTGCCGGTTAAGTATTTTTCTAGCAGGCTTGAAATATTAGCTGGTAGATAGAGTTTTAGTTTGACTAACAGGCCTTCGTGCCATACTTTATCGAATTCTTGAGAGACATCGATAAAAAGCGCGGAGCAGTACTTCTTTTCCTCAAAGGCTTTTCTTATAACCTGCACCAGTCTGTGAGTTTGTTCGATTGTGCTATGTTGACTTCTAAAACCAAATTGGTGATCTGGGATGCAGTTGTTATCATTAAGGATCGGACTCAGCTTGTTTTTAAGCAGCTTCTCGAATAGTTTTTCCAAAGTTGGTAACAAACTTATAGGCCTATAAGACTCCACCTTCGAAGGATCTTTACCAGGCTTGGGAATCATCTTTACTAAGGCAACTTTCCATATTGGCGGAAAGTGTTCAAGCCGAATTATGGCATTAAAAACAAAAAGAATAATTCTTTTACCTGTGAAGGGTAGCTCTAGAAG